>OZ010743.1:8986950-11486950 GCA_963932245.1 Tachinus rufipes
TATTAGGTTTGACATCCACATCCGCTTCAATGTACATGAAAACATTGTAATGTACTTGTAAAAAGTGGCTTAAGTGCAAATAAAGATATTATATTATATTATTATATTATTACTTATAAAATCTAAAATAGCTATAAAATATATTCTGAAAACACTAAAATATGGTCATAAACTTTAAAATTTTATTCATTAAATATGAAAAGTAACAAAATCCTGCCTTGAAACATAAAAATATTGTTAAAAAGTAAAAAATCCTTTATCCGGCTATAAACTGTTGAAAATTTTAATTTAAAATTATATTCATTAATTACCAAAACTAGTAAAATTAGTCTTGAAACATTGAAAGGTTACTTAAAAAGTAAAAAAAAATTAGCTATAACTATTAAATGGTGCAAAATTCAAAAATTTTGTCATTGATTCATAATTAAGTGCAAAATTTTATCATCAAAAGTCAAAAATAAATAAATCCGGTCATAAAACATTAAAATCTTTTTAGATATCATAAAATTTCAGCCATACATTATCAAAATATTGCTGAAAAAAGCCAAAATTTTGCCATAAACTGTTAAAGTTTATATAAAATTTCAAAAATAACAAAATCCAGCTGCAAATTATTATAATATTGTTAAAAAAAATAAAATCCGGTCATAAACTGTCAAGAAAAGTATAATTCTATTTAAAGAATGTTAAAAATAGCAAAATCTAGCCAAAAATGTTGTCAAAAAATACATAAAATGTTAAAACCTTGAACATTCTGTATAAAAAAAGTCAAAAACGTCAAAATTTTGTCATAAAATATTAAATTAATAAAATCTTAAAATTAGTGACAACAAAATTATCTAAAAAAATTATGTTTACTATGAAATTTACTGTAAAAACGTTGAATATCATAAAAATTGTGCAAACAAACATTTCTTGCTTGAAATTTGCTTGTGAATTTCGTATATCATATAAATTGCGTAGAAAACATCAATTTGCGTCAAATTTACTTAATGCATGAAATTTGCTGAAAAATTTACCTAAAATCACCAACAAATTTAATTTTTAGCATAAAACTTGTCAAAATTGGTCAAAATCTAATTTATAACTCAAAATTTACTTTATAATTGCATGAGATTAAAATCGCACAAAAAACTCATTTCTAGCATAACTTGTTTGTGAATTATATATAACAAACCCAAATATCGCATAAGATTTTTTTAGAAAACCTTAAAATTATTTGAATAATATAAAAATAACGTTTAGTACACAAAAAATTATATATAACAAAAAAAAACTTGATCAATACGAGGGCGGGTCAATTTGTCCGTGATTTTTTGAATTTCCCGCCTCTTAACTGAAAGGGCAACACTGCTCCTATCAAGAGGCATCTTTCAAAATTTCAATTGCGTCATTTAGTTTGTGTTTGGCAGCTATTGATAGCAGACTACTTTGTATTTTGAGGAGAATATGAAAAAGAGAATTTTGTGTGCTCATTAAACATTATTTTTTGCAGAAAAACATCACTCAAATAAAGGTTAAGCTTGATAAATACTATGGAAACTCTGCACCATCAATTTTAATGGTAAAAAAGTGGTTTACTGAATTTTGTTGTGGACTTACAAGCACGGAAGATGTCGAACGTTCTGGTTGAAGTTTCTACACTCAAAACAATTAAAAAAAATTACGATATGGTGTTAGCTAATTGAAGATTAAAACGCAATTGTGTGACAACTTTGCAGGATTGTTTGGCTTTGTTCAACTACAATATGGACAAGTTTTTGCGCCGTTTTGTAACTGTGAACAAAACATGGATCTACCACAACACACCAGAAAACAAACAACTGTCAAAACAGTGGGTTTCTCGGGGGTAAAGCTGCGCCAAAGAAGGCTAGGTTTGTCAGCCAATAAAGTCATAGAGACCGTTTTTTGGAATGCACGAGAGTATAATTCACATTGACTACCTTCAAAAGGGTAAAACAATCAATGGCAAATATTATGCCAACTTATTGGGTCGATTTAATGAGGATTTGAAAAAAAACAACTTCATTTGGCCAAGACAAAAGTTCTTTTCCACCAAAACAATGCAAGAGTTTAGGAATTAGGCAACGAATTGCTCCCTCACTTGCCCTATTTTCCGGATTTAGCTCCGAGTGATTATTTCTTGTTTCCAAACCTGAAGAAATCATCTCACAAACAAATATCTATTTTGATGACCTCAACAAATCTTATTTTTTTGAAGGGATACAAAAATTGAAGAAATGTTGGACAAAGTGTATAAAAATACAATAAATTTTTAAATCAAAAACTGTGCTTCATTTAAAAAGTCACGGTCATTAAGACCCGCCCCAATAAAAATCATTTAAAGTATAAAATTTGCTTAAAAAAACTCAAAAATGCACTAAAAAACATGTACAACATACAAATCGAGCAAAAAACTCAATAAAATTTGTTAAAAACTTAAAATTACGCAGCATAAACTTTTATAACACCAAAAAAATTGCGTTTGCTATAAAAATCTTACCAGAATTAATGCAATAAATCTCAAAAATGCAACGAAAAACGCAAAATTTGCTTCAAAAACTGTAAAATTGCACAAAATAAACATTTAAAACATCAAAATTGCACAGAAACCTCACTTTTAACATAAACTTTGTTAAAAAATTACGTTGAAAACACACTTGAACTTCAACATCAAAACTTTACACAAATCTAGCATAAAATTTGCTTAAAAATTACAAATGCTTTATCAAAATTAATTTCAAAAAATTCAAAATTGCACAAAGCAAACATTTATTACGTAAAAAATGTACAAAAAACTCAATTATAGCATAATATTTGTTTGAAAACTGGACAGAATAACCATTTATAATATTAAAATCGTCCAGTAAACTCATTTCTAGCATAAATTTCTTGAAAATTACGTTTAACATATAAAATTGAAACAGAAACCTCATTGAAATTTGCCTAAAAAACATCAAAAGTACACAGAAAAAACATTTGTAAGATAAAAATCGAACAGTAAACTCATCTTTAGCATCAAATTTGCTTAAAAATCGTATTTATGACAAAAAATTCATTAACATTTACGCATAAAACAAATTTAAAGCTTAAAAAACTTCAAAATTATATAGAATAAACAATGGTGAAATTGCACAGAAAAGATAATTAGGTATACCATAAAAATCGGTCAAAAAAAATTAAAATTAATTTAATTTATATTATGATAACTAAAAGTTTAACATATTTATAACATTCTTTTCCATTCTATATATTTGTGAATAATTGCATAATATTTCATCAATTCCATACAACCCGATCAATACAATAAATATAAATAAAAACAAGTCAACCAATTTATCAATAATTGAATATAAATTATCATTTCATTATACAGCACCACACTTTATATTTCACGATAGCATCACGCATTTCTTATTGTTCCACCCTTTATCGCAATAACGCATCTCAAAGATCTGGCCACGAAGACGTCCCTTACCGTTCTAATTTAAATTCATATTGTCACGACTCTCCACACATACACATATAATATAAATGCAGTTTATCATGTCACGAATAATTTTATTTATAAAACAACCGAGGAAAGAAATATTGAACTAAAAAATAGGATTAAAGTAGGGTGGAATAAATTTAAATACCTTTACCTTGGACTATTAGAATATATTGCATGTTGCAATTCAATGTTTCCATAAAATTTTATTCGTACTGTAAATACTTCAACCTATAGTGAGTTATATTGATCAAGAGTATCGAATTGATTTGAGATTTTGTTAATTTCATTTAGAAAGCTTAATTCATTTTTGAAAATCAAAATCAATAAGAATAAAACAATTTTACACATTTTACTAAAACTGATTGTGTGATGTGGTTTTAACGATTTTTGAAGCAATTCCCGAGATCTTCAACTTTATCTTTTGTAGATTTTAAAGAGCTCTAGGTGCTGATTGGCGTATATTGCAAAAAAATAGGGACAAAGGAGGATTTTATGTTTGAGCCACCAAATTATTTCACAAAAATTTAAAAGAGAATTGAATTTTGTTGCTTAAAACAATTTAATAGAAGCAGTTCTTAACTATTATGTTTAAATAAATTTCTAATGGAAGCTTACATTGGTAAGAGACTAATAAATAATAATAAAATAATGGCAATTACCTAAAAACCCATTTCAATTAAAATATGTTCATTCTTCTTTACCCTACAATGATTTCTATTTAATTAATTTAGGTTTAAACTTTCAAACATAGTAAACTTTACACTATACCATTTGTTATCCAGTTCGTAGCACATTCTCTGTGTGCAACTATCAACAGGTCTTGCAATTGAATTCGACAGCAATTATCTAAGTAATCAACGATCGATACACAGTATACATATAGGCTTTGAGTAATTATCCTTAAAATCTATTCATTACGCAATTGCATCACATTAATTAGATTTACGATATAGTTAATCAATATTAATTATGCTGTATTGGCAGAATAATGAGATAGCTTATTGAAAATTTGTTGTTCTATAGGGGTTTTGGGTTTTTATTGCATTGTTAATTTAGTATCGTTTTGCAATTTATTAGATTAATTTGCTTTAAGTATGCATTAATAAAATCAAAAGTGCAATTTAATGGTAATAAAAATATAATTTCTGCAATTAGATAACTTAGTTGTTCAAATTTAATATACTAAATAACAATAATAATAAATATAATTGAAATAAACATTAGTTGATCCTATTCTTTATCGGCACTTCAATCTTGCAACACAATGATTTATATGTGATTAACATTTATAATTATATATTATGTGTTTGTGTTAAATAAATTATTTATTAACATTAAATAACACTTCCATGGCAGTTATAATTTATTCTAAAAGCTAATAAAAAATTCAATTGATTAAACAATGTATCATGGTGTGTATAAAAACCTTAATATCTCATGCATTTATGCATATATCACGGTTGCAATTATTATTCGTTCTGCAATAAAGTAAATAATTTCATTTTAATAAATATATTGATTCATTGTGCAATTAAAAATATGTTTGCATAGTGGTAATAAAATGTTTGGTTTTATGTGAGGATAATTCATATTTTATGCTCTAACGATATCACTTTCCTTCATTTGACGGCTAATAAAGTTCAAGTATAAATATTTTATTGCAAAAAATCGGATTAATAATGTGTAATTAATGAAATGTTTGTCTCCTTTGTGTTGCTCCAACATGAAAGTTTTGCTTGAAGTAAATTTCTTAATTGATTTGCGTGGAAGTGTTATCTAAGTATTTTATTGTTGGACACACTTCAGTTAGTTATATTATAATTAGCGGCCGAAAAACACGAATCATAAAGCCATTGGGAGTTGGCACGTGGCGATTTAAATAGGTGGTGGACTGATGTACTACAGACGCTTGTTAGCTTGGTTTTCTAGATCTCTTTCTGTGAATAAGTAAGTGGAGGAGGTAGGTAGATGTGGAGGGAGTGTCGTATTGTCTTTTGGGTATTTGTGTATAAGATTGTTGTTCAAATAGTTGGTGTGATTCAATCTGGTGACGAGTGTGTTGTAGTATGGTTCATTTATTCGGTTTAAGATTAACTTGTGGGGTTGTATGTAGTAAACCTGAGAAAGTTTTGCTACATGGAATGGTTTCTCAGGTGTATGCGGACTAATGATGTGATTTGATAGCTGATGCAGGACCACACAAGGGGAACACTTTCTGTTTTTTTTTGTGTGTTTTTCTTTGTTGCCAGGTATAGATTTGCTCTGGGTCTGGGCCGACTCCTTAAAAAGATTCTCCAGGTGGAATGGCTTTGGAGCAAGATAGTTTCTTCTTGGCATCGACTGAAGTAACACCGGGAAAGCCTTTCTATGGTCCATGGTATAGAACTGCTGGTCGAGTCCTCCAGAGTTTGAAAACTTCCAGTTGAACGAGTTGATTTTTTGAACGATGTTGGAACGATGTTGGGACGATGTTGGAACGGCACTACGTACGTGGATTGGTTCTTTGTTTATTTTTGTGGCTTAGGAAGGAAATCTTCTAAAGATTTAACGTATTGGATTCACTTTTACAACAAAAAAAAACACTAAACTTCTCTTGAAGTTCAAGACTGCCTGGTTCATAGATCTTTAGTGTAAAGTAGAAGAATTTACGAGGTAGATAAAGATGGGACCCTTATAGGCTGCGAGGTGGGATGTGGTTTTAGCCACTTTAGGTTAGGATATGGTTAACTAATTGGTCGTTTGTAGCAAAAAACTTTTTTGTTTGGCTCGGCAAGTTGGGCCAGATCAGGATTGGAAAGAGCCGCGCGATTGTTGAAATACTTGGATGAACAAGAGACCTCCAAGGAGCATCCGCAAAGGTATACTTTAAATAGACTTAAAAGTTGCTTTAAATGGGGGACGCTTAAGTGACCACTGCTCTGATGGTAGAGGGTGTATAGCCGTATTATGTTTCGGAGGGTCAAATCACTATTCTGCCGCAACATCGGAACGTAAAGATTTTTTGCTATTTTGACTTTATTGAGAATGAACGTGCAATTTTTTACGTGAATCTTTTGTCAAATGTTATCCCCAGATACTTGGCATCATTGAACCACGCTATGGAAACGTCGTTAAAAATAATGTTTTCAAGAGGGGTAGTCCGCCGTCGTGTGAAGCTTTTCTTCAAATTTACTTTGATTTGCCAGTTGTTTAACCAGCTTTTAAAATTGGTGGTGGCTATTTGTAGCCTGGATAAATCTACCTTGGGTGACTTTGAGGAGCTGTGTTGTCAGCGTATTGAGGAATTTTTACCCTGTTTGTCCATTTGAGGGCATGTCCGCAATGTAGAAGTTAAAAAGCAAAGGAAAGAAAATAGAGCTTTGATCTGTTGTCAGGTAGTTTTACTGCCAGACTTCTGCGGTTTAGATACCTTTATAAGACGCCGAGGGAAACTCACCCTGTGCAATTTATACAGTAGACTTTTGTGCCAGACTTTGTGGAAGACTTTTTTGACGTTGAAAAAACGTAGTTCCGTAATCAGTCACGCGATTAAGTTAGTGAACAGCTGAACCGATGTTAATGAGTGGGAAAACATTGTTAGCTTCTCTGTGGTCTTGGATTATGTCTACGATTATTCTTTCTATGACCTTACTTAAGGTGCATAACTGACTGATTGGCTAGTTGTTTTGTGGGAATTTTTTTCCAGGTTTTAGATTGTTGATCACCAGTGAGCCTTTCCATTCTATAGGAAAGTGCTAGGTTTGAAAAATTGCTTTAGCAAAGTTGGTGAGCACTATTAGTGTTTTGTTCAAAAACTATATAAAAGTCCTATTTGGTATTTTGTTGGAGCCAGGAACAGACTAAGTTTTAAGTCTATTTATGACTTCTCTTATTTGAGAAGAATTTTCAGGATGTTTTTTACTTTTTGGTGAACCTTTTTGACGTGCTCTAGGTTTGTGTTTTTGTTGATTGAGGAGGGAGTTCAAGGTTGTCTGCTTTTTCTCGATAGATATTGAATTTCTTTTTTCTGTTCTGTCTGTTTCGTAAGGGTTTGGAGATTCTCCACTTTGTCATTTTTGTCAACTTTATCGTCATTCTCACTTTTCCGTGAAGCTAATTTAAGAGTTTGCGGTTTATACGGTTGCAATGCATTAATATTTCAGAATAATTTGAGAGGATTATCAGTGAGAACCTAATTTTAGAAGCCTTTATCAAAACTTGGTGGATTTGTTTTGTCAAAAATGCGACGGTTTATTCTATATATTTAACTATTTTTACTGGGGCCAGACTGTCAATGCTCTTTTTTAGAGATCTTGAGAAGAGAGGTCAATCTGTTTGTGTTACGAATTTTTTTCCTTCCCCGGTTGATTACTGAGTTGTGGTTAGAGATGAAATAATTGATGTTGAATGGAAGTTGACGCCTTTAAGTATTGCTACGTCAAGGCTTGGCAACTTGCTGAATAGTAGTGGGCTGGTTTTTCTAGATCCACTACTTAAAATCCTTTTTGCTCTACAGTCTACATAATCGAGCAACGCTCGATCTTTGGCGTTTGTACTTAAGCTATTTCACGTCGGGTGCTTAAAGTTGAAGTCTTCAGCAATAATTGTGAAGTTGTGTGAGGTACTCGAATGCGATTTTGCCTAGCCTAGGCACATTTGCTACGATTGCATTTGACTCCAGCGTGGTTGTGGGTTTATCTACTTTGGAATGGTCTAAAGATCAGTGTTCTACGTTTTTGATTTACCACAGTTTTCAGATACGTAAAAATATTTTATATTATTTTATATATTTTATAAGTCTCAACGCTTGAGTGGAAGTGTGATTTGACTCAGACACTAACATGACCTCGATGTTCTGTTGTATGCAGAACTCTTTCACTTTATTCATCTTAACTAAAATGCTATTGTCGTTCTAGAAACAAATCTTCAGCAAAGCATCTGGTGCACTGCTTATTATTGGTTTTTTAAAAGAGCGGACATGATTTTTTAATGAAAATTGTTAAAGTCGTTGAGAAAAGCGACTATCCTCTCGTTAAATAGTTCCGGCGGAGATACAACGTTTGCAAACAATTTGTTTGCGGTAACCACGGCAGGTTTGCGGAGACTTGCGCTTTGTGATGGAGACTTGTCTGAGGCCGGAACGGGTTTGTGACTTTATTGTCTTTATCACAGCCAGCAGGTGCAACAAAATAGTTTCAACAATCAGTTGTATCGCCTTTGTGGAGACGGTCCTGTACGCAGACGCTACTTCCTTTTGTAGACCCACTGGCTCTATGTTGGTGCCCCATATAAGATTTAGGAAAAGGCAACGTTGCTCAGCGCCTTTCTTTTGCCTTCTATAGATCCGCTTATGTTAGACATCAGTCTACCTAAAAAAGCAGCCGTTTTGTCTGCTCTTTCTGCAGCTTTTGCAATGTGTGGGCTCATGTTTATATTATGGGCAAAGGTGATACACGGGCATTTTAGGGAGGTTTGACTTGCTATTGTGGCACCGTCAACCTTAAAAGAGATGGTCGTCAGGCTTCTTCTGCTTGCTAGAATAACAGCTTTCGTTTTATGGGTTGTAAGTTTAAGCTTTTTTTTGTCCAGCCATATTGTAAGTCTTCCGGCTGCCCATTTGGCATTTTCTACTAGTTCATCTGCGCTATATATTCAGCTTTAAAACTCCGTAATTATTAACGTTTTATAAAGTTGGACCTTTGACTGACCCTTGTGAGACACCAGCGCTTCCATTTTGTGATTATCAGGAGATTTGCAATTTTTCAAATAACTGTTTTTTTTTTTACGGTTCCGAGTGAGATCTTGCCTAATTTTTTACGCATCTGCTTCTCAGAGTGGCGATATTGCTGTTCCACCAGTAAATTGCTTGTTTGTTCTTTTTTGTTTTTTTTTTTTGGCAATTACGCTGTTACAAGTTTTTACTGGAGCCGTCATCAGGTCAAGGACTGTGTGTGAAAAGGACTTCTGTTTGGTTGCTTCGGCAAAATTACTTGGTAGCTTATCCGCCTTTTTGGGTTTAAAATACCTCTTTTTTACTGTTAGAGCAATGTTTTATTGTTGTTGTTTGGGATTTAACTTTTATATTAATTGTTTTGTGGAAACTGAGGTTTTTCTTCTCGTTCACCTCCTACTTTAGTATAGTCTTGGCCAGCTTTGCTGTGCAGAAGGTTACGTTAATGTAAGATACGCCTGCCTTTTCAAAGGTTGGTTTGTTGCCTTTGTTTAAGACTACCAGATTGTGTTTGCCGGCCTACTCTGCAAGTTTGCTACCTTTGCGGTCTTCGGTTGGGGAGCAACAGCTATAAGACTTTGCATTGAAGACACCTTCAATCAAGATTGCATTTGAGTGCTTCATTAGATTCTTGCCGAGGGCTACTAGGATGCTACAAAAATTGTCTGCTTGGGTTTTAAGTGAGAGGTAGCATGAGTAAAAATTGATGTCTTTGCTCTCTACCCATACGTATTTCTTTGCAGTTTTTGTCTTCTAAACTTTGGTGTGAGTATGTGGCACGTAAATAGGCTTGTAAGCGTTTTGGTCTGTCAACCATTGCGGTCTGATCTTTGCAATGTTCTGTGTTGATTCCGAAGTTAGAGCAAAAGCAGCATTTTTTTGGCCTACTCCTACTAAGGTTTACTTAAACAATTTTTGTGGAAACCAAATTTTATTTATGCACTGCACTCATATAAATGCCTTGGAATCATGGAATTTGAGTTTGATTTTAAACCAAAACTTGCATATTTTGATGGTTTTCGGCTTTTTCTTGAAGATTTTGATAGCTTTTAAGACTAAAATCTTTGTTAAGCTTAAAATAATAATTATTTACTGGTTCGGCTTAGTTCAACAATAATTTTGATGGTTTTTGGCCTTCTTCTTAATTTTTTTAAAGATTTTACGAACAAAACTTTTAAAACATTGTAAACTATAAATTTGTTACTAATTTAAAATTTAAATAGTGATTTTTTTTTTGGAAAGCTCTAATTTTAGGCGAAAAATTAACAATTTGGATAAATTGCCCAAAATATTTGGTGGTTTTAGACTTTCTTCTTAAAGTTTTTAGTCTTTACAAAACTTTCTTTATTAAATTTATAGACTATAAATTTGTTACAACTTTAAACTTAAAATAATTAAATTTTTGTTAGTCAGGCTTAGTTTTAGGCTAAAAATTAACCATTTTGGCGTTTTTGTTTAAGTTTGCAAATATATAATTAAAATTTTATAGCTTAAGTTTAATTTGAAACCAAAAATAAAATACTTTGATGGTTTTAAAGTCTTTGTGAACAAAATTCAATAAAATATTTGTTACGAAATTAATTTTAAGTTAATGAAAATTTTGTTGGTTAGGTCTAGGTTAGGTTAGGTTAGGTTACAAATAAAAATGTAAACGATAAGTTTGTTACAAATTTAAGCTTACAATAGTAAAATTAGATGCAAAACACTTGGTTTGTTTTAAAAGCTGCAAGACTCAGTGTGTTAATGAGGTTTGGTTCTTACTGCATCAATTTTTGAAATGTTTTACTATTTTTTTTTTCTATTGCTTTAATGAATTTCTTTTGGGCGGTTGACTTTGGTACTTGTTTTTTGTAGATTGTTGTTCTTCCTTTGTTATAGTTGTTTGTTATTACATTAGCAAACTCCACGATCTTGATTTCTTTTTTTAATTTAAGTTGAATTGTAAATAATGAATAATATGCTTGAGACAACTAATTAGAGTAAACCATTAGTAATGTTGGATATTTTAAAATATTTTCAGTGGTTCAATTTGTTTAGATAAATAATAGGAATTTTGCAGTTTTGTGTGTAGTATGTTATTGGTAATCAACATCACATTTTGCCAAAATATAAAAATTTGTCAAAAGTGCTTTGAGTTTCTTTGTCAAAATCGCTGAAAGCACTACAAGTTAGTTTTGATTATGTATTGAGCAAGTGGTAGTTTTGGATCAAACCTGAAACAATGAAGTTTTATATGTAGGCCTTGGTACTATGCATTGTCAAAAGCTTTTACATTAAACACAAGTGGTCTTGTTTTTGCATTGGTAAACAGCTTTCTCCGCTTTACATTGGTGTTGGAAATGGTTGCCGTTTCTACAAGTGTTAGGCGAAATGCAATAGTTAATGTGGCCAGGAAACCTATAATTTTTGAAACATTGTCGACAAAACTTGGAATGGTTTTAACAAATATGGTTCAGCATTAAATTTATAGTAATTGTCAGGTAAACCAAACAGTAAAGATGAAGAGAATAACTACTTTCATAACGGAACGGGATATTATTAAAAAAGTGTAGACGATTTCTAACTAAACCAATCAAGTGGTTTAGCAACCAATCCTAGGCAATAACTATAATTCAAATCAAAAGATTTTTTTTGACAAACACACGCTAAATATATTTTTACTGAATTAAGTATTGCCAAAGACAGCTAACAGGATAAAACTGTTTTAGAAAAAGACTATGAATCATTGTCTAAAAAAACACAAAAAGGAAAAATTTCAAACATACCAAAAAGTTGCATTTCCATACATTTTTATTTCTAAAAATTAAAAAAAAAAACAATTCTAAAACCAATCGCAAAGCAACAAATTAAATCTAAACTTTTTTAAGTTGATTGCGGGCAGTGAGACGCATCTGTTAATCGCAAAGCGACATACAAGATAAGAAAAATAATTTAAAATTTGTTCAACTTGTGACACACTAATCGTGAAGCGACAAACTAAATGTATACTATTTTAGGTTAATTGCGTGCAGTGAGACGCTTCTGTCAATTGCGAAGTGATAATATACAAGATATGAAAATTATTTTAGATTTTGTTTAACTTGTGACACACTAATCGTGAAGCGACAAACTAAATGTAAACTATTTTAGGTTAACTGCGTGCAGTGAGACGCATCTGTCAATTGCGATGCGACATACAATATATGAAAAATAATTTAAAATTTGTTCAACTTGTGACACACTAATCGTGAAACGACAAACTAAATGTAAACTATTTTAGGTTAATTGCGTGCAGTGAGACGCATCTGTCAATCGCGAAGCGACATACAAGATATGAAAATTATTTTAGATTTTGTTGAACTTATGACACACTAATTGTGAAGCGACAAACTAAATGTAAACTATTTTAGGTTAATTGCGTGCAGTGAGACGCATTTGTCAATCGCGAAGCGACATACAAGATATGAACATTATTTTAGATTTTGTTCAAGTTGTGAGACACTAATTGTGACACACTAATTGTGAAGCGACAAACTAAATGTATAGTATTTTAGGTTAACTGCGTGCAGTTAGACGCATCTGTTAATCGCGACGCGACATACAAGATATAAAAATTATTTTAGATTTTGTTCAACTTGTGACACACTAATTGTGAAGCGACAAACAAAATGTTAACTATTTTAAGTTAATTGCGTGCAGTGAGACGCATTTGTCAATTGGGAAGCGACATACAAGATATGAAAGTTATTTTAGATTTTGTTCAACTTGTGACACACTAATCGTGAAGCGACAAACTAAATGTATACTATTTTAGGTTAACTGCATGCAGTGAGACGCATCTGTCAATCTCGAAGCGACATACAAGATATGAAAATTATTTTAAATTTTATTCAAATTGTGACACACTAATTATGAAGCGACAAATAAAATGTAAATCATTTTAGGTTAACTGCGTGCAGTGAGACGCATCTGTTAATCGCAAAGCAACATACAAGATATGAAAATTATTTTAGATTTTTTTCAACATGTGACACACTAATCGTGAAGCGACAAACTAAATGTAAACTATTTTAGGTTGACTGCGTGCAGTGAGACGCATCTGTCAATTGCAAAGCGACATACAAGATATGAAAATTATTTTAGATTTTGTTCAACTTGTGACACACTAATCGTGAAGCTACAAACTAAATGTATACTATTTCAGGTTAACTGCGTGCAGTGAGACGCATCTGTCAATCGCGAAGCAACATACAAGATATGAAATTTATTATAGATTTTGTTCAACTTGTGGCACACTAATCGTGAAGCGACAAACTAAATGTAAACTATTTTAGGTTAATTGCGTGCAGTGAGACGCATTTGTAAATTGGGAAGCGACATACAAGATATGACATTTTTTTTTAGATTCTGTTCAACTTGTGACACACTAATCGTGAAGCGAAAAAACTAAATGTATACTATTTTAGGTTAACTGCGTGCAGTGAGACGCAATTGTCAATCGCAAAGTGACATACAAGATATGAAAATTATTTTAGATTTTGTTCAACTTGTATCATACTAATCGTGAAGCGACAAACTAAATGTATAATATTTTAGGTTACCTGCGTGCAGTGAGACGCAATTGTCAATTGCGAAGTGACATACAAGATATGAAAATTATTTTAGATTTTGTTGAACTTGTGACACACTAATTGTAAAGCGACAAAGTAAATGTAAACTATTTTAGGTTAATTGCGTGCAGTGAGACGCATTTGTCAATCGCAAAGCGGCATACAAGATATGAAAAATAATTTAAAATTTGATCAACTTGTGACACACTAAGCGTGAAGCGACAAACTAAATGTAAACTATTTTAGGTTAACTGCGTGCAGTGAGACGTATCTGTCAATTGTGAAGCGACATACAAGATATGAAAAATAATTTAAAATTTGTTCAACTTGTGACACACTAATCGTGAAGCGACAAACTAAATATATATTATTTTAGGTTAACTGCGTGCAGTGAGACGCATCTGTCAATCGCGAAGCGACATACAAGATATGAAAATTATTATAAATTTTGTTCAACTTGTGACGCACTAATCGTGAAGCGACAAACTAAATATATATTAGTTTAGGTTAACTGCGTGTAGTGAGACGCATCTGTCAATCGCGAAGCGACATACAAGATATGAAAAGTAATTTAAAATTTGTTCAACTTGTGACAGATTAATTGTGAAGCGACAAACAAAATGTAAACTATTTTAGGTTAATTGCGTGCAGTGAGACGCATTTGTCAATTGGGAAACGACATACAAGATAAAATTTTTTTTTTTAATTCTGTTCAACTTGTGACACACTACATGTGAAGCGACAAATTAAATGTAAACTATTTTAGGTTAACTGCGTGCAGTGAGACGCATCTGTTAATTGCGAAGCGACATACAAGATATGAAAAATAATTTAAAATTTGTTCAACTTGTGACACACTAATCGTGAAGCGACAAACTAAATGTATATTATTTTAGGTTAACTGCGTGCAGTGAGACGCATGTGTCAATCGCGAAGCGATATACAAGATATGAAAATTATTATAAATTTTGTTCAACTTGTGACACACTAATCGTGAAGCGACAAATTAAATGTAAACTATTTTAGGTTGACTGCGTTCAGTGAGACGCATCTGTCAATTGCAAAGCGACATACAAAATATGAAAATTATTTTAGATTTTGTTCAAATTGTGATACACTAATTGTGAAGCGACAAACAAAATGTAAACCATTTTAGGTTAATTGCGTGCAGTGAGACGCAACTGTTAATTGTGAAGCTACATACAAGATATAAAAAATAATTTAAAATTTGTTCAGCTTGTGACACACTAATCGTGAAGCGACAACCTACATGTAAACTATTTTAGGTTAACTGCGTGCAGTGAGACGCAACTGTCAATCGCGAAACGACATACAAAATATGAAAATTATTTTAGATTTTGTTCAAATTGTGATACACTAATTGTGAAGCGACAAACAAAATGTAAACCATTTTAGGTTAATTGCGTGCAGTGAGACGCAACTGTTAATTGTGAAGCGACATACAAGATATAATTTTTTTTTAAATTTGCTTAACTTGTGACACACTAATCGTGAAGCGACAAACTAAATGTAAACTATTTTAGGTTAACTGCGTGCAGTGAGACGCATCTGTCAATTGTGAAGCGACATACAAGATATGAAAAATAATTTAAAATTTGTTCAACTTGTGACACACTAATCGTGAAGCGACAAACTAAATGTATATTATTTTAGGTTAACTGCGTGCAGTGAGACGCATCAGTCAATCGCGAAGCGACATACAAGTTATGAAAATTATTATAAATTTTGTTCAACTTGTGACACACTAATCGTGAAGCGACAAATTAAATGTAAACTATTTTAGGTTAATTGCGTGCAGTGAGACGCATCTGTCAATTGCAAAGTGACATACAAGATATGAAAATTATTTTAGTTTTTGTTCAAATTGTGACACACTAATCGTGAAGCAACAATCTAAATGTAAACTATTTTAGTTTAACTGCGTGCAGTGAAACGCAACTGTCAATCGCGAAGCGACATACAAGATATGAAAATTATTTTAAATTTTGTTCAACTTGTGACTTACTAATTGTGAAGCGACAAACAAAATGTTAACTATTTTAGGTAAATTGCGTGCAGTGAGACGCATTTGTCAATTGGGAAGCGACATACAAGATATGACATTTTTTTTAGATTCTGTTCAACTTGTGACCACTAATCGTGAAGCGACAATCTATATGTAAACTTTTTTAGGTTATTTGCGTGCAGTGACGCATCTGTCAATCGCAATATGACATACAAGATATAAAAAAATATTTTTTTTAGTTAATAAGTTTAGTAGTCGATGTAATAAATTAATTAAAATATAAACCACAATGTCATTCTCTTGCTTATTTATAGAATTATTTTCAATTTCTATTCTAGCTTCTGTAGCACAAAAAATATTTTAAAATACTTATTCAAAACATTTTTTAGAAACTAGAACATAATAGAAACTAATTGTTTCATTCATTCGTATCATGTGAGATAAAATCCATGCGCTTTTATAAAAAAAAGCCATTTCACAATGGATCAGCAAATCGAGTAGACGCATTTGTAAGAATCTTTTTGAGACTTGTCTGTGCCACTCATATTTATTCAGTGTAAAGGGAAAAGAGAATATTATATTTATCATAGAGGTGAACTTACATATCCGATATGTGAACGCTTCGCATGTACCGCGGGTGAAATAGGGATGAGGGAAAATTCATATGTAAAATGGCTTCATATATCGCATGAAATATTCGAAATAAACGGACGAGAAGAATTTTTCACATCCTACGATAAAAAAAAATATATATATTGTGGTTGAGAAAAATTTATATATTACATGAAGAAACATTGATTTTAAAATTTGATATTTTAATTAAGCAAATTCTTATGCAATTATATTGTTATTTGCTCATAAAAGATAATTTGTGTATTATTAATATAATAATTAGCGTTACATAATTCAATATTACTAAGAAATATTAATTGGGTAATTTTCAATCCTTATTTACCCAATCATTTAATATACTTTATGCAATTAATTGGATACATTATAATAATATGTTGAATTAAAGCCCAAAATAATTAAGTACATATCCAAAAACAGCTGTGAAGTAATAACAAGCAAAAAACCTAAGATTTTTTTTTCAAATTTTTTGACTCAGATCCGGCTCTGTAAGATGATAAATCAATCGAAGCCTAATAGAGTCGTGATGCTAACAATCCAACACTTAATTTCCATCATGTGTTAAGTAATGATTATAAATATGATATCACGTAATAATTTACAACCAATAAATAACATCATCGCGTGCATTTCCATATTAGAAATTTTTCCAGAAAAACTCTCCTTCTATGAATTAAAAGCTTTCAATAAAACCTTGACGTTATACGTCAAAGTTACTAAGTAGTATTAATTTAGTTTGGAAGGCGCCACCAGGTTGCACAATAATCTATAATTTATTATCGCTTTAATGTACCAACATTTCAAATCGCAGGTTATGTATCAATACATTATAAATTACAGGCAATAAATAGCGAAACTATTATTAATACGTTGTTATTGACGATCAACACAATGTTTTTATAAGAGTAGAAAATCTAGTTATCCAGACGTGATAAATATGATAAGTAATTTAATAATATGGTAATAATGGACAAGACAAGAATCGACAAATTAAAATTATACATGTATATGTCAGGCAGTTGCGATATGCATAACTGCGAAGCCTCCGGTATAATAAGATATTTACTTTCGTCTCTCTGCTGTTGCTCGGATGGATGAAATAAAATTGCTGTATCCTACTTTATTCCTTATCCTTGTCGCCGTGCGGATAATATATTACTTTATAATTATTGCTGCATTGCATAAATGTGAATGATTAATTTTTACAGTCAGATTTCTTATGTTATTTTGATATTTTTATGTGGCCATTAATGTTTATTAAATTATTTAACATGTTATTTTATTTATTTGTCAATTAATATAAACATTTATTAATTGACCAATCAGTTTGTTTATACATATTTTATGTGAATTGAAAATTTATTTCACATACAACAAATTCTTTTAGGCTTTTGAATATTGTAACATCATTTTCCGACGTCCTCAATTGACCTATTTTTCTAATGTAATACAAAATTTTAAGAAAAATCTACGGCAAACACTGAAACTTAACCAAAGCACCAAAAGAACACTGAATATCAAGAAGTGATACATTTTTCCCGAATTAATAAAATTTGTTATGACGTATACTTAAGAACTGTTTTCACTCCGATCTTCTACTAAGATACAACCGGTTTCAGCAAAAACTTGCATGCAATGACAAGACCAACCGGACTCTCATCTTCATTAAAAGTAAAGATGATATGTTACAAACAACAAGCGTTTTTTCCAAATTGATTTGTTACCTCATATAGGCATCCAAACATACACCTGTCTTCTCTGTGGCTCGGTGTGCCCGACATCTTGAATGCCTACACAAAAAGAAAATGACGTGACTATGTATACAGGTTATAATAGCATATTCTTTAAAGTAAATTTTTCCGATAAGATAATTTTTGTAAATGGCATATACTGTTTTCCAAATTAGGCAACTCCAACTTTGTTTGATGACCTTTTTGAAAGTTTTCTTTAAGGTAATCAAAGAAATGCTTAGATTATAATGTACATAATACTGAATAGTTAAGTTTGCAACTTATTCAGAAACTCACATGGACTTCTTGATAAACTAAGATTATTAAATGTGTATCTTCCAACTATTCCAGAGATTACAACAACTACTGTTGAGGCTGTTTTAGGATCATTCACTTATTACCTCTGTTGTTAAAATTTCTCTTCCTATTATCATCAAACCTAATCCGTGTCTCATCAGTCATTCTAAAATGAACATATTAAAAATGAAACAATTTGTTACCAGAATTATTTTCAGCTTACAATAGCTGCGTTTGCAACTGTTGCAGTTTCACTGTATTAATGTCTCTATAATTTTAAACAATTAATTAACGCCAACATTGTCAAAAGACGTGTCCGATTGTCTGCAAATAAAAACTCTACTATCACCATAAAAATAATGTAAATATTAAATTACCAATTTTATAATATTGTTTGCATCTCTTTGATATTGACAAAAAAATATTTGTGAAAACTCATTATGGATTAAATTGTTTGCTGAATATTATATTTTGGCTATAAATGTTGACAGACAATTAAAACTTTTCCGCATCATTGTTTACATTAAATTTTACAAATATTTATACTTCCATTCAAAACTCTAAAGTAAATTATTTATAAATTTATTAAATTGAATTATCAAACAATGCTGTTGACTACTTATATGAAAGCAATCAATAGAATAAACATCTATTCCCCTACTCTACCGTCATACATTGTATTCAGAAAAACTTTTATCGCGTCATCATATACTACCCGAGCGAAGTAAAGCTCTTTCTGCTGGTCATTACAGAAAATGAACGTCCAATTCAGCTCCTCCGCAATAAATTCACTTTTAACGCTTTCCACATGAACTTAAAACTTAGTTATTAAAAGGTTACTACTGTTTATTTTTTTGATATATCAAGGACTATTTATAAATACATAATCGTAGAAATACCACATGGGAAATGTCAGGAAATATAGAGCTAAAGAAAACAATTTAATAATATTATTTTATCTTTAATTAAATTCAACATTTTGAATAATTCATAGTTTAAACTTTTATTATAGTTTATGGACACAATAGATAGTTGACAATTATATTCACAAAACTTTAAAATAGTCCTCAGTGCACGAAATATTAAAGTGAACTGATCGCTTGTAGGTAAATATAAATCTGTGATTTGTTTTTAGCGATAAAACTGGGTTCTTTCATCAAAACTATACTAGAAAATAAAGTTTGAAATGTCGGTATTTTATCATATTTTATCTTATAAATTAATTAAGTTTGAAGCACAAGTCTTGTATGCTTAGAAAAGTTTTAAGATGTCTAATATTTATTACTTTTTTCTAGTTTTAACTCTTTATGGAAAAACGCTTTATTCAAATTTGTACCAAACCTGGTACAGTACCACAATATTGGCCATATTGCACGTGAACATAAAAAATGAAAGTACGGTAATTTGCAATCAATTTAGATTTTGAATTTTACTTTAATTGCAGAAAATCTCAAATATTTCTAACTAGGAAGGTACAAGATTTGGATTAAATTTAGATATAGCTTTGGAATCAAATTTATATTTGGACATAGATTGAAGCTGCGAAGATAATTCAAAGTTTTAGGCTTAAATTCAAATAAAATTGAATATTAGTTGTTTCAAATATTAGGGATTTCTTGACTCAAAGATGTAACAACTTTGGAGTTTTGCAAAAAAAAGGCTTGAACTATCAAAATACTCAAATTTTGGATTAAAACTAAGCTAATGCTAACAAATTACAATTTTTGGTTTAAATTAAAATCAAATTATTGCCTTAATTAAATATCAGTAGTATTTACTATTACGGACTTTAAAATTTTCTAGATTTTTTTTTTAAATTTTTGTCTAAAACTAAATCTTTGTAGCCAAAACTATTTTTGGCTTGAATTTGGTTCAAATTATTGCCTCAATTAGCAGTTTTTACCTCCAAACACTTTAGAGATATGCAAAAGAAGGTTCAGAATTATTCAAATACTCAATTTATAGCAAAAACTTAAGCTAATGCAAAAAAATATGATTTTTGGATTTAATTTAAATCAAATTGATTATGATACAAACACGTAAAACGCTGACAAATAGACGGAATTATTGCTTGTAATATAAGTTGCTTATTATAAGCGCTTACAAGCTTGGACACAAACATAGAAAGCTGAAAGCGATCGGTAATTTAGAGTATATTCCAGTAAGAATAATACTAATGTTTATGCGGTCGAAAAGAGTTTGGGGAATATTATCACCTTTTTCTTGAGCTAAAAATTGATAATTAGCAATTTTTGAATTAGTATATAGTTAGCGAGAACTTAGTAGATATAGTAAACAAACTGAACACACACACTCAATATACTTGTTAGCGGGACTTATTTGCTACGTTTTTGGGTTTATATTAATGTTTGGTAACACATACTCTACTTAAAGTCAATTATTGCAGCTTGCTAATTGGAACTTACAATAATCTACGTGTTCGTACTCTTAAAGACTTTAAAATATTCAAGAAAAAGCTCAAAATCATCAAAATATTAAATTTTTGGCCTTAACAAAGTTCAATTGGCAAAAAATCATTATTTCTGGCTTAAGTTTAAATTAAATTATTAATTCAATTAAATTTTAGTAGATTTTATTACTAAGGACTTTAGAGGTTGCAAAAAAAGGCTTAAAAACATCAAAATACTCAAATTTTGGCTTAAAATCAAACCAATGTAACAAATAGTAAACATTTTTGGCTTAAATTTGAATCAAATAGAATTCAGTGTAGAATTTGTGTTCTAGTTTTGTATGTTCTTATACTTTGTTTAATTTTTATAGACGTTTTTTGGTCTCCGTTTGCTAAAAGTTTTTGGTTTTGTTGTTTATAGTTTGTTTTTTGGATTGTTTTGAGTTTTATGAGGTACTTCTTTAGTTAGTTGTTTTACTGCTTTTTGTATTGCGGTTACTAGTTTTGTATTAGCTCTATTCACATGTTTGTTCTTATGGTCTACATCTTCTAAGTTCCTGTTTTGGTTTTTTTAATAAATTTTGTGATGTTTTTTGAGTTTTGTAAAGATGATAAACTTAGCTCTTTCAAGTGATTTAGTGTGGTTACATCTTAATTTATTTTTATTTTGTTAGTAAAGGCGTAATTTAATTCATTCTAAGTTTTTTCATTTAGAGATATCCATGTTTATTATTTTTTTAAAAAACTTATTTATTGAATAAATACTGTATTTGCACATAAAGTTTACCATGATGTTGCCAAGTTTATTTCTGATTTCCAGTTCATACGTTCTTATATGTTTTTTGTTCTTGTCTTGTATTTTTCCCTGGCATTGAAATTTTCTATTATTATTTTCCTTTATGTTGGGTTAGTTTCTATTGCGGGTTTAAGTTGTTTATAGAGCTTTTCAACTTTTTTGTCTTAATGTTTTGTCGTGGGTGCGTATAAGAGCTTTTCTTACAAATCGCAAATACAAATCTCTCAATGACCAATACTTGGGTAAGTGGGTGGGACACTCCAGATTATGATTACCATCGAGTAATTTGAGTTGGAGTGCCCACCGCTTACCCAAGTGTTTGTTTTCAAGAGATTTGAAGTTTCTTTTCTTTGTAAGCGTTAGAAGTTTCTATGTCAGAGGAGCCAATGGTGATCTTAATCTATTAATGACCAGCAGCTGCGTGGGTAGGTGGGACACTTCTGTTTATGATAACCATTGAGTAGTTTAAATTGGAGTGCATATCCACTCACCCAAGCAATTGTTATCAAGAGATTGAAAGTTTTTTCTCTCTGCAAACTTTAAAAACTTTTATGTTAGAAAGAAGGGGCAATGGTGTTACAAATTTATTTATGACAAATACTTTTTTGGGTGCGTGAGTTACTCCAATTCCTAACTATGATTGAGTAGTTTAAGTTGGAATGCCAACCCACTTACCCAAGTGTTTGTTATCAAGACATTGAAAGTTTCTCTTTTTGGTTTCTATGTCAGAGGAGCCAAAAATGATCTTAATCTGTTGATTACTAACACTTGGGTGGGACACTCCAGTTTAAGATTACCATCAAGTAGTTTGAATTGGAGTGCCCATCCACCCACCCAAACAATTGTTTTCAAGAAATTGAAAGTTTTTTCTCTCTGCAAACGTTAGAAGTTTTTATTTCAGAAGAGTTAATGGTGACACCAATCTTTTGATGACCAATACTTGGGTGGGTAGGTGGGACACTCCAGTTTAGGATTACCATTGAGTAGTTAAAACTGGAGTTTGCTATCAAGAAATTATAAGTTTTTTCTCTCTGTAAACGTTAGAAGCTTCTATGTCAGAAGGGGCAATGGTGATACAAATCTATTGATGACGGATACTTTGATGGGTGGGTTGATCATTCTAATTTCTAATTATGATTGAGTAGTTTGATTTGGAGTACCCATCCATCCACCCAAGCGTTTGTTATCAAGACATTGAAAGTTTCTCCTCTGTGCAAGCGTTAGAAGTTTCTATGTCAGACGAGCCAATGATGATCTCAATCTGTTGATTACTAACACTTGGGTGGGACACTTCAGTTTATGATTACTATTGAGTAGTTTGAATTGGAGTGCTCATCCACCCACCCCAACGATTATTATCAAGAAATTGAAAGTTTCTCTTCTCTGAGAGTTCTTATGTCAGAGGAGTTGATGGTGATACCAATCTCTTGATGACCAATACTTGGGTGGGTAGGTGGGACACTTCAGTTTATGATTATTATTAAGTAGTTTGAATTGTAGTGCCTATCCATCTTCTCAAAAATTTCTTATGATGAGATTAAAGTTACTTTTCTCTGCAAGCGTTAGAACTTTCTTTGTCAGAGGAGTCAATGGTGATCCTAATCTCTTGATAACCGACATTTGGGGTGGGGGGATGGGTTACTCCAATTTATAATTAATATTGAGTAGTTTAAATTGTGATGCCCACCCGCTCACCCAATCGTTTGTTGTTAGGAGATTAAAAGTGTTTCTTCTCTGCAAGCGTTAGTAGTTTCTAGTTCAGTGGAGGCGATGGTGATACCAATCTCTTGACGGCCAACGCTTGGGTGGGTGGTTGGGACACTATAGTTTATGATTACCATCGAGTAGTTTGAATTGGAGTGCCCATTCACCCACCCAAGCAATTGTTATCAAAAAATTGAAATTTTCTTCTCTCTGCAAGCGTTATAAATTTCTATGTAGAAGGGGCAATGGTAATACAAATCTCTTAATGACTAACAATTGGGTGGATAGGTGGGACACTTTAGATTATGATTACTATTGAGTAGTTTGAGTTGGAGTTATTAAGAGATTAAAAGTCCTCTTTTTTAGAAGTTTCTATGTTAGTGGAGGCGATAGTGATACCAATCTCTTGACTACTAACACTTGGATGGGTAGGTGGGACACTTTAATTTATGATTACCTTTAAGAAGTTTAAATTGGACTGCTCACCTGCCTACCCAAGCAATTGTTATCAAGGGATTGAAAGTTTTGTCTCGCTGCACGCGATAGAAGTTTCTATGTCAGAAAAGCCGATGGTGATCCCAATCTCTTAATTACCAACACTTGGATATTATATTGAGTTTTATATTGGTTGTAATTTTTGGTATAGGCTCAGATTATTCTTATTTTTTACTTTATTTTATAGAATAGATTATTAATTTGTTTATTTTAGCCTAGGCAAAGCCGTTTTTGCTGCTGCACCATTTCTTTACTATTTAAGTTTTTGATGGTTGGTTGACGTCTGTTTTTTACTCTCATTTACATGATACTTAATGTGCACTTTTGCTAATTTGTTTTTAGCTCATGATCTAAGTTTTTTCTTAGCTTGGTTTTAGCTGTTTGCTTTCTATCACTATTTTCCTTTATTTATTTTTTCCACAAAAAACAACAAAGATAGAAAAACTTTATTTTTTGTTTGGTTTTATACCTAGATTTTTAATTTCTTTGTGATTTTTTGAATGATTCTTCTTTCCCGCCTCCCTTGCAATTGCAATTTTTTTTGTTTTTTGGAAAAAGACATACTTTTTTTTTAGAATTGATAAGTAAAAAACTGAAGTTTTGGGTCATGATACCTAATACTAGCAAAAACTGACCCTTTGGTCAATGGAAACCAAAGAGTTTAAGTTCTTTTTCTTGTAGAACTTCTAAAGTTTAAGACTGCTAAGCGCTTTAAAGTTTCTTTTTTTGTCTGCAGCAGAAACTTTTGCTATTGCTTCAACACTTAAAATCTTGGGTTCTGACAATGATTTCTACACTGCGATAAGGTGTACTCTTTTGTGGGAGACTATATTAACAAAATTGTTTCAAAATAATTATTTTGGTCTATTTTTTTTTGTTTTTTAAAGAGAGAAATACTCTTTTTAGAATAGTTAAAAAAAAATTGTTTTAGGCTATGATACTTAAAACTCTACATGTAGGCCCAAACTTCTTAAATTTAAATTTTGGGGTTCCGGACTGCAAAGCACTTTAACATTCTCTTTTTTTTGCAGCAAAAATTTTTGTTGCCACTCATAAAATTTTGGGATATGGCAATCCAGATTTCTACACTGAAATAAGGTGTACTCTTTTAAGAAAAACAAAATTGTTTCAAAACTGTCATTGAGGGAGCTCTTTTCAACACGGTATCGCTCAAAAATCTTAGCTACGCTACGCGTTGTTTGTTACTGCAAGATATTGCTATTTAACATTGCAAACTTGCCTGTAGATTGTGTAACTTAGGCTAACTATTTACTTATCTGCATTAATCTCAGTTGTTGGTTAGAGTTTAAGGATGGTAATGTTTTCTTGACAGAATATACATTTTTTTTTCTTTTTTATTAATTTTTTGTATATACTTACCAAAGATTACATGTCCGGTGAGTAGTTGTGTTGTATAGTAACACGTCGTTAATTTATTCTCTACCTATTATTTTTATTTCTGGTATTAGTTCTCTTGTCCATTTTCCCTTTTTTCCTTCTGTTTACTGACTCTGTCATTTTTCTATTGTATTCTCTCACGTATGATCTGCAAAAAACAAAACACTAATAATGATGAAACCAAACATAACTTGGCCGGTAGTAGGAGGTTACAGGTAGTCTCTATAATGCAATAGTAAAGAACTATACTTGAAGGCACAACTGAAGCAAAATAGATTCTTTATTCTATAACAGTTCCGCCGGCTTAATTTCGACACCTAAAGTCACAGGGTTTAAATGATCAATATCATCATACTTATACTTTAAAGATTAGAATTTATATGATTCAAATAGTATAAATCAAAATGTTTTTAGCATAATTAAGTTTAAAAACAAAACTTTTAATTTAAATATATTACATACCCTGAATTGCGTGATGTGCCTGCTACTATGCTTAACATATAATTAAAATCCAATACCTAGAAGCGAAAATTTTATATTTCCATAAAATACCCCTTCATGAAGTCATAAAATGTATACTATTCGACTTTAATTTATTTATGGGATATTTTAATGAGACGTACATATCACGGCACTTGCGTTAATATAAAAAATACGGGCAAATATGCCGAGTTCAATCCGGCTTATAATGCTATAAAACTTGCACGAAATTTCTTTAATCTCTCCGGAATGCAATTGCCATTTAACGATTGTGCACGCCGGAATAAAAAAACAGAAACTAAAAGTAAATTGAAAAAATTCCAAGCAATCTTCAGTCACCAAATAACAGATATAAATTTAAAATTATATTGGAAATTTAATCAGAGATTGTTTTTATAAAACTAATTTTTAAAATAATTTTGTTTGATATATTTAAGTAATTCGGTAATTTCGTGAAAGAATAAATTGGTTTCAATACATTTATTGTATATTTCTTTTTTGTTTTAGGTGAGTCCAACTTCTACATTATCAAAACGTAAGTTTTTTAGTCATAATTTAATTATAAAACATTTATTATAATATGTAACGTTTTGGGTAAAGGGTTTCTTGATGAATTACTTATTTAATTTAAAAAAGAAAAGTTTATTTACAAATCAAAATGTTAGTAATCTAATGATTCTTCAGACAAACGAGATATTTAGTAATAATTATTTGGTAAAATTATACCTTGATCACCTACTTTTTGATTAATTATTCACGCACACTTAATTTTTACAGCAAGTGACATGAATGTTTAATAGGAAATACAGATATTGTTACTGCTATATTCGTGATCCGCCTGGCATACAGACCCAGCACACGATATTTAACCAGTTATTAATGTTTAACACGTTTATATTATCATAACCACTTATAATTTTAATGCTCTAAAAACATGCAAATTACAACAATACAATTAGTACTGAAGACATTAAAAATTTAAATTATTAATGTCACTACATTTTCATATCGCTCCTATCTTAAAATATGGTTTTGCTTTTTTACTTCTCAAATTTATATGAAGGAAATTGTATGTCGTTGGGAAAGTTTTAATACATTCTAGTAGAATCAGGATAATCATAATGGAAATCTGCAAATAAGCAAATAATTTATTTATCGTTTGTATGTAATCCACAAAAATGCGGTAAGAATAATAGCTTGTCGTTACCATTTATGAGATATATAATAATATTCATTTTCTAGCATTACAATGCATTAAGTACAAACTCGAGAAGCATTATCTGATTTTATCAATAGGGAAATATAAAATAAATTTCATTTTCTTTGAGTTTATATTATAAAAAGAAAATGAAGGAATGTATAAGTTACGCAAAGAGGTTATATTGAGAATTTTATTACTTGACTTGATAAACTACTAAGAGTTTAAATAATTCACTATTAAAAATATTGAGATTTTTAAATGTAGAATAAGTTTAATTTAAAGAGAACAAAAACTATAGTTTGGGTTAGTTTAATGATTGTGACTTTTATTTTAACTCTTGTAATAGTTCTCACTTTAAAGTAAAATTGTTTGTCTTTGAAATGTTTGTATTTTATGTTTTATGGAGAGACGTATCATTTAATCTTGCAGCTTTTGCATTATGTAATCATTCATTACTTTGACGTTTATTTTGCTACAATACCTTTGCTTTAGATACATTTCGAACATTTTTTTTAATTTGCACATATTTTGTAGTACTGTTCTTAGGTTGGCATGACTTACTCTTACATTTTCTTTTATAGCTGATCAACAGGGGCGTTAAGAGTTGCTTTATTGGTTCTATTTAAGTAAAGAATTTGTTAAAGTTTCATGCATTAAATCTGAACTATTTTGATTGATGTTTTTTAAATAAAATTGTTTAGAGTTTTTATTTCTGAGGTTATTTTGGAGGCTTTTTTTATATAAGGGTGGGCCATATAACGTTTGGAATTTGAATTACACTTGAAGTTGGGAAATATGGAAAACTTACTTCCAAAGTGGTGAGTCTTTTACTGAAACGGTAAAAAATTTACAAAGCAAATTTGATAGAAAAGAAGTGCCTTTAACGCAATTTGTGGACCAATTTGTAAAGCGAGTTTGCGAAGCTGGATCGTTGGCTACAACAAAACGTTCACGTTTAGTGCGCTTGGCCAAAAAAATTAATGCCATTGCTCAGAGTGTGCGTGAACATACATCAACATCAACTTGTCTTTGTTCTCAGAAACTGAACATTTCTTGCATTTCTCTGAGAAGAATTTTGCATAAAAACTTTGGTTTGAAGGCCTACAAAGTTCAATTAGTTCAACAAATGAAGCCTCGATGACCACGTTTTCAGTTTGCCCAAGGGACTAAAAATTGTTTAGTCGAAATTGAGCGTTGGGTTTTTTTTTGTGGGGAGACATTAAACATAAGTGTTACGTTAACCATCCAGAAACGATTGATGCATTGAAACACAAAATTGAAGTTGCTATTTATGCAATTGGAGCTCAAACAATTAAAAATGTACTAAAAAATTGGGTTAATTGGATAAAAATATTTAATCTTTCTAATAAACTTAAAATTAAAAAAAAATATTTATTTGTTTTTTCAAAAGTTAGATGGCTCACCTTTTATATAAAAGATTTTTTTTTTATTTAATAATCTAATAATTTATAGCAAAAGCATGAACTCAATTTATAAGCTTTCTTCTACTAACTTTTTGAAACAGCAGGTTTTTAAAAAATTGTAGTTGTAATGTCAATTTATATTTCTAAATAACAATTTAGTACAAGTACCTAAAAATGCAGCTATAAATACTAACTTTGACTAAAAATAGTTTAATTCTTTTTTAATAAAGTAGTAAAAAACTAATTAGTTATCAAATTATATGTAGAAATAAAAATAATGTCAAAGTTTGCTGTTAGTTGCTTTGTTACAATACTGGAACTCAAATGTGCGGTTGGAATGTTCTTAAAGAGCAATAGTTGTGTTTTATCAACTAACAGTTTTGGTGTTTTTGAAGCTTATTTGATGTGAGTTAATAATATTATTCTCAAAATGAAGAGAAATTTATCATGGGTCAATTGGGGTAGTTTTTTGAAGAGCGTTTTGTTCTTTTCTGTTTTTTTTAAAGCAATTTTTCTAATTATTACGATTTTTTTTAGTGATAGAAATTGTTCTAGCTATGAGCAGGCAGATTTTCAGGGCTTATTCTGCCTAAGCTTGCGTTAAAATGCCCCGGTACTTCTGATATTTTCATTTATTTATTCATATTTTGGCTTTGTAAAGAATTGATTCTGCTGCGCAGCAAAGCATTTTTTTTTTTGGTTTTGTTGGCGCTTTTTTATTGCTTTGATAGCAACTAACTAAACGTGATTTTCAACGTTCACATATTTGTCCAGTGTTATGCTCTGTTTTGTTTGTTTTTTTATCTCAGGACTAGTTTTACTAACCTGGTCAGTTTTTGTTTGTTTGTAGTTAGGCAATAATTGCTTGATTGTCTTTGTAACGCTTTCTGGTTAATTTATGTTTAGAATTCTGTCGTATAAGATGTTCCATAGTAGTGGTCTGACGACCGACTTTTCCGGAACTTTGTAGGTAGTCTTGCTCTTTTTTCGTTTTTGTCGATATGTTTGTGAGGTAATTTTTTTTTAGTTTTTGCAGGTACGTTCTTTTAGGCTTTTTATTATAGTTTTTAGAATGCGTTGTTAAAGGCATTTTTTGATATCTACTTTGACTAGAGCACGTACAGTCTATTAGTTTTTTAGTGTTTATCTTTTTCTTTTTGACTATTTTATTAGCTTCTACCATTGATATTTTGGTTTTGGATAAGTCTTTTCGCGACAATTTTTTCCAGGAGCTGTTTTATACTGTTCAGGAGACATATCGGCCTGTATGACTCTGATTTCTCACTGGGCTTTTTGACGTGTAGTTGTAAGAGTTAAAGTAGAAAAATAGACATTTTTATATTTTTTTGTAGTTTTTTTGAGTTTTAGATTGTTACATCAAAATAGGTTAGCTTTGTCGGTTAAAAAAATCCAAAAAATGTTTTTTTTGCCCAGCCCACTGAGAACAAAAAGTTGGTTATATGGCTTTTGCGTCTTATAAATAAGGTATAGACTTAAAATGGCGCCAGAATTAGATTTTACAAAAGATTTTTTATTGATTTCACTAGTAAACCAACAAAAAAAACTGTAGAATTTTGTTTAATTTCTTATACTTTCATGAACCGAACATAAGACTACTACATATATTAAAACAAGTTTTTTGACGCATTCCCCCCACCCCTCTGCTCTTATTTAAATTTTATTTTTTTGGTGGGATTTCAGTTTGTAGTTTTTTTAGCCAGCTTTTCAGAGCTGAAAGTGAGATCGATTATTGAATCTTGATTTTTTTATAACGGTTTGTTCAAGGTTACTAGGCTGATGCTTATTAGTCATTTTTGTAATAGTTTTCCTTTTTTATCCGATTTGTTGGAGCCCTACTTGGGCAATATTAAGTTGAAGTCTTTATTATCAATCTTTTTTTTGATGTTTAGTGATATGTAACAGGGGATTATTCTTTATTTCTTTATTTTAATATATACAAATCCTTCTCTTGGTTTTAATCTTGTTGTCTACAAGCTGTATTGTAGCCGCTATCTACTCGTCTTCTCAGTTGTTTAGTTTTTTAGTTGTTTTGCTGATTATTATCAAGTTGGTGTCTTTTTTTATTGCCGTGAAAAGGTCTATTCCTGTTTGCGTTTATCTGAAGCCTTTTATAGTTTAGTTTTGATTTTTTTTATAGATATCCATCATATTTTGGGATTGACTATAATGAAGGTTTTTTTAATCTATCCTTACTGGGTGATAGGATTATTTTGCTTAGTGCTAGATCTTTTTTGAGCTTTTTTGTTAGTCTGTTTCCGGTATGGTTCCATCTATATTGAAGATCTTGATACTTGTCTGTTATAACTTAGTTTTTGTTTTTACTTTTTTTACGAGATCTTTTTTAAATTTTGCGGTTGTCGTGCTCGTTTTTTAGTGATGCTGTTTATTAAAAGCTTTTTTGCTTTCACTTAACTTTTAATCTTTTGGAGTTACAATAGTCTCAATTTTTTGTTTTGTGGTTTGTTGTTGTTTTGTTTTTCTTTGCTCTAAGCCAGCCGACTTCTTGTTCTTAAGCTTTTACTTTTCAGTTTATATCCGTTACGATGCTTGTGAACACGTATTCTAGCATTTTCTTGCATCTCTTGTTCGTTTGTTGCAAGCGTGCAAAAAAAAATCTTTTTTTGTCTTGCCTGGTCTAGCAGGTTTGCTAGGCTTTTTTTCTGACGTACTTCCTTCCTTTATAGCAGCTATGAAAACCAGCGTTTTTTGTTTTTTCATTTTGTTAGAGATAATGCCGTTTTCTGTTATGGAGTATACTGTTTCTTCGGGTTTTATCTCTTTTTTATCTATGATTAAATTTACCTAAAGATGCCATGCACTTTTTCTTATTTATTAGTACTAACAGGTCTTTTTTCCTGCTTTCTTTGTTGTTACCTTTTCAGATGTGGCAGGTTTTATATACTTCTCTTGGTTTCGGTATGATTTGTGATAGCCCTATTTTGCTTCTATTTTACAGTCAATTTTATAGCATTCTTGCTTGTGCGTTTCAAGACCACAAGATTTGTTTCTATGAAGTTATGTTAAGTCGAAGGTGGTAACGCAATGTCTCCTATTAGGAGAAACGTTAAACTGTTTGTGTGTGAAGGAGAGTTGTAGGGCCCTCGCAACAAAGCGGCCAAAAATATATTTTAATTGATAATTGAATTAAGATTATTTATAAAAAAGTTGTAAATTATTATTTGTGATCAAGTCATTGTTTCTGTCTCAAAGATAGTCGTTTAATCAAAATATTATTTTTGCTATTTTAGACTTGTTTTGTTGTAGATAGCTCTCTGGCTTAATGGTGGTTAGACTTTGTTGTTAGTTTCTTGTTTAATGTTTTGTAGTCGAACATAAGAGCACATTTGGTGATCTGTATTCTAAAGAATTAGAGTATAGAAGGTAACAGGGCATAGTTAGAATTTATAAAACTTGTGTGCGGCCGATCCTAACCTACGCCGCTAAAACCAATTCAGAAACATTTAAAATTAAAAGACTAATGAGGAGCACGGAAATAAAAATTCTTAGAACAATAAAATTAGTAAACTACGTGATAAAATTAGAAGCAGCGCTATCAAAGAAGAACTAGATACTGAAAAAATACAACAGAATTGTCAAATGAGGTAAAGACTATAGATCCAAAGTAAAAAACCTTTAGGCAGACTTCTTTAAAGATGGATGGAGAGCTACCTTCAGCATCAATGGAAAGCTAGAAAGCAAATAACAAAACTTATTTTTAAATTTCAAACAAGAAGAAGAAGAAGTTAATCTTGAAGCGTCAGCAAATAAAAAACTGCAGAAATGTTTAATGAACCTGCTTTTGATAACTATGGTAATGCATCTACCAAAAGAGTAGCAATCAAAAGTGAAAAATAGAAGGAAGGTGCAGTGCAGGGACGTTAGACGTACCACAAAAGTTAATGTAATAATGTGATTTTGTGTAAGAAAGTTAAAGAAAATTCAACAGAAAATACTGTTTTGAAATAAAAATTAAACAAAAGACGCAATTTTGGATAAAATTTTTAGAAAACGGTGTTTTTGACTACAAATTTAACAAAAAATGCGTTTTAGATTAAAAAATGTGATTTTATAGAAGAATTCATTAGAAAATACTATTTTGAACTTAAAATTATACAAAAGAAGCAATTTTGGACTAAAGAGTGTAAAAAACGTTGTTTTTGGCTAAAAACTTAATAGATCATGCATTCTAGACCAAAAATTAATGAAATAATTTAATTTTGTGCTAGAAAGTTAAAAGCTTATCAGAAATAATGTTTTGAACTAAAAATTAAACAAAAGAAGGAATTTTGAACTAAAGTGTTTAGAAAACGTTGTTTTTGACTGAAAGTTCAATAGAAAATGCTTTCTAGACTAAAAAATAATTAAAAATGTGATTATGTACAAGAAAACTAATAAAAAATACTGTTTTGAAAAAACAATTTTAGATTAAAATGTTCAGAACATGCTGTTTCTGACTAAAAACTTAATAACAAATGTTTTTTAGACCAACAAGTAATAAAAAAATGTGATATTGTGTAAAAAAATTATAGAAAACTTATAAAAATACTGTTTTTAACTAAAGCAATTTTAAACTAAAATGTTTTCAGAAAATGCTGTTTTTGAGTAACACTTTCTTCTTAGACTAGAAAGAGATAACTTTTTAGATAATAATTGTGATTTTGTGCAAAAACAGTTACAAAAAACTTGTAGAGAAGACTGCTTTTGAACTAATAATTAAACAAAAAAAGCAATTTTTACTAAAACGTGTTTAAAAAATGCTGTTTCTGAATAAAAACCTAATAAAAACAGCATTTTTGAACAAAAAATAATCAACAAATGTGATTTTGTGCTAAAAAGTTGCAGAATACTTATAAAAATACTGCTTTAGCTTAAAAATGAAACAAAAAACAATTTTAGACTATAAAGTGTTAAAAAATGCAGTTTCTAACAAAATACTTAATAGAAAAAGATTTTTAAATAAAAAAGTAATAAAAAAATGTAATTTTTGCAAAAAAAATACACTAAAAGATACTGTTTTAGACTAACATTTAAACCAAAATGCAATTTTAGATTAAAGTTTAAAAGAATTGCTGTTTTTTAGACCAAAAACTAAAAGTAAAGCACCGATGGAATTGTACGCTTTGAATACTTTGCGGTAAGTCTCAAAAGTTCCAAAATAATTTTGAATCATCTTAGCAACACTCACGAACTTTACTTTATATGCTATAATATTTATGTTTTTTACATAGGCAGTCGTACTTTTTGCGACGGCTCTGGTAGTACAGTTCAATCCTTTACGTACAGGCAACGGCGTTTTTGGCGCGTTTTATTTGAATCAGATGATCAAAACACATTTATTATTTAAATTTAATAAATAATGCGTTACCACCTCGGACACATTACTAAACATAAATTGTTTAATAGTTACTGTGTCTCTCTATGTAAATTGTCTTTTTGACCAGTGAGATGCTAGGCACGCTGATGATGAGTGCATACCTTGAAATAAAAGTGTAAGTGTTTTTTACTGGATGAAAAAATAATTTACATAAAATACATTATTTATTACTTTTAAATGATAAATTTGTTTTGCTCGGCTTTGAATAATCAAGAAGAACGGAAGAATGGTGTTTGCTATTACCATACAAAGTTCTGACGTAAGGCAACAAAGTGTACACAACCGTGTTCGTTTCAGGGAAACTTATTCGGGAGTTGTTAATGGCGACAGACGACACCTGCAAAAACATAAACACAATTTCTGATAGACACCGGCGCTGATTTATATGTGTTTTCTCGCTCTTATATGCAAAGAATACAAAGCAAATAGCAATAGCACCGTGACGTTAGCGCTCAGTTTTAAATTTTGCCGTGACTTTACATGGAGGTTTGTGATAACAGATGTCACTAAACCTATTATTGGTGTCGACTTCTTTGCATTATATAACCTTCTTGTGGATGTAAGAATCCGAAAGTTAATAGACGTAACGACCTTGTTTACTACACAAGGAAAAGCAGTAACAAATGCAACACCGAGCACCAAAGCAGTTATAGGAGTGACACAATTCCACGAACACCTGACAAAATTTCCTGTAAATCATTATATCAAAACGACAGCAGGTCAACCTGTAGCACACAAGCCACTACGATTGGCTCTAGATAAATTGAGAGCCGCTAAAACAGATTTTGACGCTTAGTTAAAACTTAAAGTTGTCAGACTATTTCCGCTTTCCATGGTGCCAAAATAAGGCAATGAATGGAGACTCTATAGGGACTATAGAGGATTGAACGCTGTACCCAGTCCGGCACATCCAAGACTTTTTCAAAATCTTGATGGGTTGAAAATCTTTTTATCAACTGATCTTGTCAAAGCCTTTAATCAAACACCAGTTGCAGACAAAAACATTGCCAAAACAACAATAACAACACTTTTTGGATTATTTGAATTTTCATATATTACCTCTTATCATCGAATTGCTGCGCAAACGTTTGAGAAGTTTATTGATAAAGTGCTCAGAGATTTAAAGTTTTGCTATGTCTAAATAGATGATATACTTATAGCATCGTCTTCATGGAAAGAATTTAAACGCTTGCAAAACTACGGAGTGATCATCAACCCATCTAAATGTACTTTTGGTCAATTGTCCGTAAATTTTTTTGACTATCTTGTCTCTAATAAGGTTGAAACTATACGATTCTATTTGCAACCGGATACCATCAAGAAACTTGGGCAGTTTTTAAGGATGGTAATTTTTTACAAAAGATTTATTCCCAAGGCGGCACACATACAGACATCACTCTACGACATACTCCAGGACATTGTCAAAGGCAAGGCACTAGTAAAATGGACATCAGAAGCAATAAGATCATTTGCAAAGAAAGCTCAGCACAAGCAGCGTTACTTGCTCATCTTTGGCTCAACGTTCCACTCATTATATTTTGTGATGCTTTAGATTTTATCATTGGTGCAGCCTTTCAGCAACGAATCAACAATGCCTAGGGGCCCCTAGAGTTCTTTTCAAAGAAACTAAATACTACAGAACGTAAATAAGTAGCTGATGATAAGGAATTGCTAGCAGTTTTTGAAACAGTATAACATTTTTACTACATGATTGGATTGAATCTTTACCATTTTCACCGATCATACGCCGATCACATATGCCTTTCGATAGAGAAACAACGAATCTACCCATAACAATTCCAATACTTTGATTATATAGCGCAATTTTTCACAGACGTACGTCACCTGTCGGGAGAAGAGAACTTTGTAGCGGATGTCCTTTCTCGTATAAAAAAGACAGCCCCGGCAATAGATCTAAGAGTTTTAGCAGAGGCTCAGAAAGCAGATGTAGAACTAAGGAATATAGAAGTCAAGGAATCATCAACACTGCAGTTAAAACTTTGCTGTGCGATGTATCAAAAACAACTGCGAGGCCATATATCACATGACAGTTTTGACGAACAGTTTTTAATAGCATTTACCGATTCTCACATCTAGGAGTAAAATTTACAGTATACATATTGATATCAGAAGGCTGCACATATTGCCTGACCTGCATGGATTGTTTTTCCCGATGGCCATAAGCTATTCCTATAGAAGATCAAGAAGTTGCAATAGTCGCAAAGGCCTTCTACACACATTGGATTGCAAGGTTTGGATTTGGAGTACCATTACGATTAACTACGGACCAAAGAAGGCAATTTGAGTCTTACCTACTTAGACAATTGAACCACTTAACAGGTACGTCTCACTTAAAAACTAAGGTTTACCACCCGGCAGCAAATGGCATGATGAAAAGATTTTATCTACAATTAAATGCCGCAAAAGCAATCAATGGACCGACGTATTACCAACCGTTATGCTAGGCATCTGTTTAGCATGGAAGGACAACCTTCAGTTAACAGCCGCGGAGATGTTTTATGGAAAATCACTTCGACTGACAGAAGAAATGTCGACACAGACATTCTCATCAACAAGCAGACAAAATGTGTCAGAATTTGCGAAAACACTCTGCAAAAACATATGCAGCATTTTTGGCCGACCGACGAGTCAAGGCATGGAGAAAAATCTACGTTTGTGTTTAAAGACCTTGACACCACCAAACAGATTTTGTAAGAAATTATTGACCAAAGAGGGCTGTTTTAAAGATTTCTAGAGCAGAAAAAATCTTAATTATAGATATCAGTGGTCGTAAGGTCACTGTCTTTATTGACAGACTAAAACTTGGACTATTGGACATTCCAATTACTAAAGATCATGATGCTGGCGTCACGGGCGTTAGCAAAAACTACCAATCAATCTACAATCTAGACAGGCCAAGGTACCGAGAACCAACAGCACACGAGATCAGGTAGACGCGTACACTTTTTTGTTGATAAAATTGATTATTTTTAAAAATCATTTATAATTTTAAGTTATAAAATAAAAATTTGGATTTACTTGATTTTATTAGAAAATTATAATTTTATTTTTTTTTTGTAAATACTTTTCATTAATTTGAAGGACCAGTTAAATTTTGAATTTAGCAAACTTGATTTTGTTTAGAAAAATTTGTCGGCATAGAATTTTGCTCAAAATGATAGAACTTTTAAAAATATTGATTTCTTAAAAATTATTTATAGTTTTATTAAAAATGTCATAAACATACTTAGCACAAAGGCTTGGTTGGTACAGAAATGCTTGCTTAACGCAAAAGAACTTAAAAAAATCATTTTTGTTGCTAACGGCAAACTATTATAAAAGTTATGACAAATCTACCGAAAAAAATTGTTTTCTACTTGGCGAGTCAGAGACTTAAATATTTTTTTATTGTATATTAAAAGTTGTAGACCTGTATTTATGTAGAATTTTCAAGCTATTTATTATACACATAGAGTTATCAAATGTTGGAATAATATTATTTAAGCACAAATAAAAACGTTATACTAAAACACATGACACATTTGCTAATAGTTAAGACCGGTATGTCGCAAAAACATTTAGTGCTGTAATTCATATACATAAGGACATGTAGAGACATGTAGACTAACGTTTGTTTAATTAAATGATACAATAAAACATGCAATAAATTTGCAGTTTAGCAGCGACAATACCCGTAAACGTGTATACATACCGCCCATTTGAAAAGCTCATAAGAATGGGTGCGCAGGTGAATGCACCAGCAAAGTCGGTAGTTATGATCAGATAACCATCTAAACAGTATCGTATATCAATTATGGTAATTCCTGCAATTTAAATCAGATTATTCGCAGTGTGGGTGAATTCCTCTCAGGGCTCTTATCGTAAGAATCGCTTGAAATCTGGTTTATAGCAACTTATCGCATTAACACACTCGGCTTATGAAATTTAAACGCTACAATAAAGAAGAACGTAGCAGAGGAAACGCTTTTATGTACACGGAGACGAGTTAATCAGGGATATTTGAATTACAATGCACAAAAATGTGTGTTTGAGTTGCAATTAAGATTGGTTGGAGATTAGAAAATTGCGCGGTTTGCATAACAAAGATGCTTTTATGTCTTTTTCACTGCTTTCTCCGAGTTCAATTAGATAGTGGAATGCATTCTATATATTTTATATAGGTCAAAGTTTCCATTATATTGCATGAAATTAAACAAATCTTAAAGAATATTTGTGGCACATTTGGGATTAATGCACGCACACTCAATGTCACTCATTGGTTTTCAATGCGGTGTGAATATATCCTATTTTTGCGCTTGAAATGTAGATGAGACTGCTTGGAAATTCGACCACACAAGTCAATATGAAGCCCGACCCTTTTACCACTCATACATTTACACCCGGAAGAGGAATGAATAAGATTATTATATTTGCATTTTTAGTGCTTTCGTTGCAATGCATATTATTATTACTTGGCAATACGGCAGTGAAATAAATATATTTATATTAACATTTTTATTTGTTTGTCATTGTTTATGATTAATTTGATTTTGAATTCAATTAATTATGTTTTCAGTCTGCACAAACAATTAATTACTTTTTTATTTAAACGGAAATTTGATTGTTTTGAATCGATTTTTTTAATAAACATAAATTGAATTTTGAACTTTTTATTGAATTAAATGAAGGGGTAAACTTCAAACGAGCTGGCTAGGGTGTAATTATTTTTTATGGTACAAAAATTAACTGTTTGTAAACAGTTTGCTATAAGCGATTAATTTTTGAGCAGTTCTTCCACTATACCATAACTTATAACTAACTTAGCCTAAGTAAATTACAAAATAACTATAATGTTAAACAAATTAAAAATATATAAAAACATTGAAAATAAAAAATAAAATTAAATTAAAAAAAAAATTAAAAAAAAAAAAAAGTAAAATAAAATAAATTATAAAATAAAATTTGTTATAATTTAATTATAATTTGTATTGTCATGAGATAAAATTAGTTATATATAGCGTTGAAAACCAAATAAACTGTTGGTCCAATCATCTTCATTCAAACAAGTTGTAAAATTTTTGGGACAATATCAAATTGCTAAATTTAAGCATTATAAGCGCTTTATTATTTAAATAAATTTAATTTTTTTGTTGTTTTCAGCAAGTTTTTTTTTTACTTATTTGAGCAATTTTTATATTTTAATTGATTCAAACGCAAGTTTTATTTTAATTTTAAATTTCTTTACTATTTACTAAGTATTTTGAACATTTTTAATCGTTTTTATTAATTTTAGTAGTTTCCGCTGTGAATGAATTTGTATTTTGATGAGATTTTTAAGTGTTAAATTTAAATCATAAAATACATATTTAAGTTGTAAATGTGTTTTTAAAGCATTCTTAATAAAAAACAGCATTTTTTTAATGCGATTATAATCAGAAAAGAATAGAATTCTTTTTTTAATCTTAATCTTTAGAATAACTTTTTTAGCAAAAAACTCATTTTTTAAGCGATATTTAGAAAAAATCGCACTTTTATAAGCAATTTTACATTTTAATTAATAGAAAACAATTTTTTTTTAATTTTTAAGTTTCTATGCGCTTATACTTGTTGAAGGTTTGAAACAGTTTGAAACCACCGGCACAATATTTCTGAACTGTGACTCTACCCACCCGCCCGCCCATGTTATTGTCACCAAAAAATTATTTACGTCATCACTCTTGTATCTTATTGACTTTTGTCAGTCTTTTCTTTGTGACAAACACGAAAACACAGTTTGAAACTACCGGTTCAATTTTTCTAAACTGTGTTCCCGTCCGCCTGCCCAAGTGTTTGTTATCAAGAAAAAATTATTACGTCATCACTCTCTTGTATCTCAATGACTTCTGTCAGTCCTTTTGTTTAGGTTTTTAGTTGCAGAACACGGCAAGTGGTGGTAACTTTCAATTTCTTTATGACAAAGACTTGGGCGGGTGGCCGGGAACGAAGTTTGAAACCACCGGTCCAAGTTTCTAAACTGTGTTCTCGCCCGCCCACCCAAGTGTTTGTTATCAAGAATTTAATAACAACATCATTCTCTTGTACCTTAATTACTCCTGTCTGTTCTTTTGTTGAAGTTTTTAGCTTAACTTCTAATTAAGGTGATAGTAACTTCTCATCTTTGAGACAAAAACTTGGCGGGTGGGCTGGAACACAATTTGAAACCACCGGTCCAATTTTTTTAAACTGTGTTTTCGCCCGCCCGCCCAATTGTTTGTTATCAAAAAATTGTTTACGCCATTACTCTCTTGTACTTAAATAATTTTAGGCAGTCTTACTATTAGGGTTTTTAGCTGCAGGAACACAGCAAGTGTTGGTAACTTTCAATTTCTTTATGACAAACACACGGGGGAGTAGGCGGGAACACAGTTTGAAACCACCGGTTTAATTTTTCTAAACTGTGTTCCCGCCCGCCTGCCCATGTGTTTGTTATCAAGAAATTAATTACAACATCACTCTCTTGTACCTTAATGACTTTTGTCAGTCCTTTTGTTAGGGTTTTTTGCTTCAGGAACACGGCAGGTGGTACTAACTTTTAATTTCTTTGTAACAAACACTTGGGCGAGTGGCCAGGAACACAGTTTAAAACCACAGGTCCAATTTTTCTAAACTGTGTTCTCGCCCACCTGCTCATGTGTTTGTTATTAAGAAATGAATTACTCTCTTATACCTTAATGACTTCTGTCAGTCCTGTTGTTAAGGTTTTAGCTTCAGGAGCACGGAAGGTAGTAGTAACTTAGAATTTCTTTGTAACAAACACTTGGGCGGGTTGGCGGAAACACAATTTAAAACCACGGGTTTAATTTTCCTGATCTATGTTCTTGCCCGCCCGCCAAAGTGTTTCTTATCAAGAAATTAACTACGTCATCACTCTTTTGTACTTTATGTCAGAGGAGGCAATGGAGATACAAAATTTGAATAACCTACAGTTGAGTGAGTGGGTGGGTAGGACACTTTGGTATTTTAAATTGGAATGCCCACTCACCCGCCCAAGTGTTGATGATACAAAAATTGGAGTTTCTCCTCACTGCTGGCATTGGAAGTCTTTATGTCAGAGGCGGCGATAGAGATACAAATTTATGGATAAACAACAATTGGGTAGGTGGGTAGGACACTTTGTAACCTAATTACCAACCAGTATTTTAAATTGAAGTGCCCACCCACTCGCCCAAGTAATGTTGATACAGAAATTAGATTTTCTCTTCTCTGCTGGCGTTGGAAGTCTCTATGTCAGAGGAGGCAATGGAGATACAAAATTTTGAATAATCAACAGTTGAGTAGGTGGGTGGGTGAGTAGGACACTTCGGTATTTTAAATTGAAATGCCCACCCACCTGCCTAAGTGTTGGTGATACAAAAATTAGAGTTTTTCCTCACTGCTGGCATTGGAAGTGTTTATGTCAGAGACGATAATGGAGATATAAATTTATGGATAAACAACTGTTGGGTGGGTAGGTGGGACACTCCAAAACCTGATTACCAGCCGGTATTTTAAATTGGAGTGCCCACCCACCCGCCCAAATGTTGGTGGTACAGAAATTGGAGTTTCTCTACACTGCTAGCATTGGAAGTCTTTATGTCAGAGGTGGCGATAGAGATACAAATTTACGGATAAACAACAATTGGGTAGGTTGGTGGGACACTTTGTAACCTAATTACCAACCAGTATTTTAAATTGGAGTGCCCAACCACCCGCCCAAGTGTTTGTGATACAGAAATAAGAATTTCTTCTCTCTGCTGGCGTTGGAAGTCTATATGTCAGAGGAGGCAACGGCGATACAAAATTTTGAATATTCAACAGTTAAGTGGGTGGGTATGACACTTCGGTATTTTAAATTGAAATCCCCACTTACCCGCCCAAGTGTTGGTGATACAAAAATTAGAGTTTCTCCTCACTGCTGGCATTGGAAGTCTTTATGTCAGAGGCGAGAGGATGGAGATATAAATTTATAGATAAACAACAGTTGGGTGGGTGGGTAGGACACTCCATAACCTGATTACCATCTGGTATTTTAAATTGAAGTGCCTACCCACCCGCCCAAATGTTGGTGTACAGAAATTGGAGTTTCTCTACACTGTTAGTATTGGAAGTCTTTATGTCAGAGGCGGCAATGGAGATACAAATTTATGGATAAACAACAGTTGGGTGGGTGGGTGGGACAGTCCGTAACCTGATTACCAACCGGTATTTCAAACTAAAATGCCACCCAAATGTTGGTGATCCAGAAATTGTTTTTCCTCTCTGCTAGCGTTGGAAGTCTCTTTGTCAGAGAAGGCAATAAAGATACAAAATTCGGAATAACCAACGGTTGGGTAGGTGGGTGGGGCACTTCATAACATGAATACCTGCCGGTGTATTAAAGTGCAGTCTTTTTTATATTTTACATTTTATGCTTAAAATTTAATAAAAATAATTTGATCAGGAACAGTTTAAAACCACAGGTCCAATTTTTCTAAACTGTGTTCCCGCCCACCTGCTCACGTGTTTGTTATTAAGAAATTAATTACTCTCTTATACTTTAATGACTTCTGTCAGTCCTGTTGTTAAGGTTTTAGCTTCAGGAGCACGGCAGGTAGTAGTAACTTCCAATTTCTTTGTGACAAACACTTGGACGGGTTGGCGGAAACACAATTTAAAACTCCGGGTTTAATTTTCCTGATCTATGTTCTTGCCCGCCCGCCAAAGTGTTTCTTATCAAGAAATTAACTACGTCATCACTCTTTTGTACTTTTATAACTTCTGTCGGTCCTTCTGTTAAGGTTATCAGCTGCAGAAACACGGTAGGTAGTAGTAACTTCTAATTTCTTCGTGAAAAACACTTGATCGGGTGGGCGGGAACAAAGTTTGAAACCACCAGTTCAATTTTTATGAACTGTGTTCCCGCCCGCTTAAGTGCTTCTTATCAAAAAATAAATTACGTCATCACTCTCTTGCATCTTAATTACTTCTCAGTCAGTCTACTTGTTAGGGTTTTTAGCTGCAGGAACACGGCGAGGTAGTAACTTCTAATTTCTGTATGACAAACACTCAGGCGAGTAGGTGTGAGCACAGTTCAAAATCACCCTTCCAATTTTTCTGAACTGTGTTTCCGCCCGCCCGCCTAAGTGCTTTTGATCAAGAAATTAGTTACGTCATTACTTTCTTGTACTTTAATGACTTTTGTCAGTCTTTCTGTTTGGGTTTTTAGCTGCAGGAACACGGCAGGTGGTAGTAACTTTTAATTTATTTGTGACAAACACTTGAGCGGGCGGACGGGAACACAGTTTAAAACCACCGGTTCAAATTTTCTGAACTGTGTTTCCGACCGCCCGCCCAAATGTTTGTTATCAAGAAATTAAATACGTCATCAATCTCTTGTACTTTAATGACTTCTGTCTGCCTTTCTGTTAGGGTTTTTAGTTGCAGAAACACGGTAGGTGGTAGTAACTTTTAATTTTGTTGTGACAAACAATTGGGCGGGTGGGCGGGAACACAGTTTAAAATCACCGGTTTAAATTTTTTAAACTGTGTTTCCGACTGCCCGCCCATGTGTTTGTTTTCAAGAAATTAATTACGTCATCACTTTTTGGTACCTTAATGACTTCTGTCAGTCCGGTTAAGATTTTTAGCTGCAGAAACACGTTAGTGGTGGTACCATCTAATTTCTTTATGACAAACACTCGGGCGGGTGGCCAGGAACACAATTTGAAACCACTGGTCTAATATTTCTAAACTGTGTTCCCGCCCGCCCGCCCAAGTGTTTGTTCTCAAGGAATTAATTACGTCAACACTCTTTTGTACCTTAATGACTTTTGTCAGTCTTTCTGTTAAGGTTTTTAGCTTTAAAAACACGGTAGGTGATGGTAACATTTAATTTCTTTATGACAAACACTCGGGCGGGTGAGCAAGAACACAATTTGAAACTACTGGTCCAATTTTTCTGAACTGTGTTTCCGCCCGCTCGCTTAAGTGTTTGGTTCAAGAAATTAATTACGTAATCATTCATCATTTTCTTGTACCTTAATGATTTTTGTCAGTTCTTCTTTTTAGGTTTATAGTTGCAGGAGCACGGCAGGTGGTGGTAACTTCTAAATTTTTTATAATAAACACATGAGTGGTTGGGCGGGAACACAGTTTGATACCACCAGTTCAATTTTTTTAAACTGTGTTCTTGCCCGCCCTTACAAGTATTTGTTATCAAGAAATTTTATACGTCACCACTCTCTTGTACCTTAATGACTTCTGTCTGTTTTTCTTTTTGATGTCTTCGTAAGGTTTTCTTCTACACTTTGGTTAACACTCTTCTTGTTGTCAATTATCTTTTTGTTGATTAACTTTTTTTAACAATCTGTGGCATGACTTTACTCTCCAATAGTACTCGAGATTTCGTGTTGTCCGTGTTTATGGTAGCGATATTTGGTTTCGAATTAGATTTCGGGTATGTTCAGTCTTCCAAAACTTGCGTGTTTGCTGTTATTCCAAATAAAAAATTTATCTTCAAAGTTTCAACATGTAAAGGTGTGACTTTTTTCATCAAAATTACCCATTTCATGTTTTTTTTTATTAATTTCTTCCATTTTATGTTTTTCTTTGCTCATGCTAACTTTTTATTTTCAGCGCTATTTGTTGCAGACGTCGTCTCTCAAGAGCTTGGAGATGACGTTAACAAACTCTAACAAGGAAGGGATTAGTTTTTATCAGCTTCTCCTCTTCATCCTCCCAAGTTCCAATGTGTAAAAATGTTTCAACCACTCAGCATGCTCTCTTTCAAAACGTGTGTTTGCTACTATTCGAATTGAAATTATTGTTATATTGAAATTTCTATTAAGATTCTTTTTCTTCTTTTATTTTCAAAGTTCACAACCTTCCAGCTACTTAGCATGTTTTATTTATGGTCTTTAACGCTTTTTTTTTTGCAAAAACGTCGTCCCGCATAAAATGTAAAATATATAAAAAACTGCACTTTAATTCACCGGCAGGTATTCATGTTATGAAGTGCCCCACCCACCTACCCACCTGTTGGTTATTCCGAATGTTGTATCTTTATTGCCTTCTCTGACAAAGAGACTTCCAACGCTAGCAAAGAGGAAAAACAATTTCTGGATCACCAACATTTGTGTGGCATTTTAGTTTGAAATACCGGTTGGTAATCAGGTAACGGACTGTCCCACCTACTCACCCAACTGATGTTTATCCATAAATTTGTATCTCCATAGCCGCCTCTGACATAAGGACTTCCAATGCTAGCAGTGAGGAAAAACTCCAATTTTTGTATCACCAACATTTGGGCGGGTGGGTGGGCATTCCAATTTAAAATACCGGCTGGTAATCAGGTTATGGAGTGTCCCACCCACCCACCCAACTGTTGTTTATCCATTAATTTATATCTCTATTGCCGCCTCTGACATAAAGACTTCCAATGCTAGCAGTGAGGAAAAACTCCAATTTCTGTCTAACCAACATTTGGGCGGGTGGGTGGGCACTCCAATTTAAAATACTGGCTAGTAATTAGGTTATGGAGTATCCCACCCACCCACCCAACTATTGTTTATCTATAAATTTATATCTCCATCGCCGCCTCTGACATAAAAACATCCAACACCAACATTGAGGAGAAACTCCAATTTCATTCCAATTCAAAATACCGAAGTGTCCCACTTACCCACTTACCCAACTGTAGGTTATTCAACATTTTGTATCTCTATTGCCTCCTCTGACATAAAGACTTCTAACGCCAGCAGAGAAGAGAAATTCTAATTTCTGTATTACCAACACTTAGGCGGGTGAGTGGCACTCTAGTTCAAAATACCGGCAGGTGTTTATGTTATAAAATGTCCCACCCATCTACCCAACTTTTGGACATTTAAAATTTTGTATCTTTATTGCTTCTTTTGACTAGAGAATTCCAACATCAACAGAGAGGAGAAACTCCTATTTCTGTATAGCCAACACTTGGGCAAGTTACTGGGAACTTTAGTTTAAATTACCGGCTATTAATTATGTTATGGAGTGTCCTGCCTACCAATTTAACTGTTGTTTATCTAGAAATTTATAAATTTATTGCATCTTCTGACATAAAGATTTCCAACGCCAGCAGAGAGGAGAAACTTCAATTTCTGTATCACCAACACTTGGGCGGGTGGGTGGGCATTCCAATTCCAGGTTATGGAGTGTCCCACCCATCCACCAAACTGTTGTTTATCCATAAATTTATACCTTTATCGCCACCTCTAACATAAAGACTTCCAATGCCAACAGTGAGGAGAAACTCCAGTTTTTGTATCACCAACACTTGGGCGGGTGGGTGAACATTGCAATTCTAAATACCGGTTGGTAATCAGGTTACGGAGTGTCCCCCTACCAACACAACTGTTGTTTATTTGTTTATCCATAAATTTGTATCTCTATCGCCGCTTCTGACATAAAGTCGTTCAATGCCAGCATTGAGGAGAAACTTTAATTTCTGTATAATTAACACTTGGGTGGGTGGGTGGGCACTACAATTCAAAATACCGGTTGGTAATCAGGTTATGGAGTGTCCCACCCACCCACCTAACTGTTGTTTATCCATAAGTTTGTATCTCCATTGCCGTCTCTGACATAAAGACTTCCAGCGCCAGCAGAAAGGAGAAACTCTAATTTCTGTATCACCAACACTTGGGCGGGTGGTAGCTACTCCAGTTCAAAATACCGGCAAGTAATCCTGTTATGAAGTATCCAACCCACTTACCTAATTGTTGGTTGTTTAGAGTTTTGTATCTCTATTGCCTTCTCTGGGCACTCTTGTTTAAAATACCGGCAAGTAATTATGTTATGAAGTGTCTCACCTACCCACCCAACTGTTGGTTTTTCAGAATTTTGTATCTCCATTGTTTTTTTCTGACTCTATGTCAGAAATGCGTTTTAGCATAAAACTGAAGCTTTATAAATAAAAAAGTTAGAATTTAGAAAAAAAAATAGAATTGGTTATGATGCACAAAATTTGATAGCCAAACAAAGCCAAATAAGAACTAATCCAAATACAACCATAGAGGAACTAAATGAAAACTTCAAAATTATTAAGGGAGATATCAAAAGTTATTGCAACAAATTTAGATATAGCAAACAATAGAACAAAACAAGATCATGAAAGTATAACGCAGAAACCTTAATGAAGAAAAGTTGAAAATAACAAAACTAAAGAACATTTATGAAAACATCACAATAAATAGAGAAACATTCGGCACTTTAGAAGAATTCTATCATAAACTGTACAAAAGTGGCCACATAGAAGATCTAGACCCAAATACACTAAAACAGGGATCTGAGAACAAATTGGGCTAGTCCTGTCAAAAACAAAAAACAACAAATTCAGGAGCAGAAAAGAAAGTATAGTCAAAAAAGCAATACAAGCAAAAGGCACGTTTTTGTTGGAGAAAATAAAAACACTATTCAACCTCTGTCTGCACAATAGCACAATTCCAGATAAGTGGAAATATGAACAAAGTATGTTACCGAGTTGATTAGAGATGAGAAACAAGAACTGGTGAGTAATGATGAAGGTAAAAATTGACCAGAAATACTAAGAAAAGAGGAAGTTGGATTACAAAATGAGTGATTGCCAAATGGGTTTCTGGAATAGAATGAGCACTAGAGAAGCACTGTTTGGGTCAAGTGATTTAATGCAGCGGTGCTTGGATATGAATCAGAACATGTATGCTTGTTTCGTTGATTTTGAAATGGCGTCTGGTAAGGTTCAACACGCAAAGCTAGTTAACATCTTAAAGAAGAAAAACATTGCTAGTCAAGACATTTGAATTATAAGTAATCTAGACTGAATTTAATAAAAAGAAAGTTTGTAAAAAACTGCAGTACCTTGGTCATATAATGAAGGAAGAACAATGCAGGTTGCTGACATTGATTATGGAAAAAAGAGGAAGGGTTTTCTGGCTTAGAAATTTAAGAAATTGGTTTGGCTTAACGTCAAATAAACTATTTAGAACAGTTTTAGATAAAATAAAAATAGCCATAATATTCAACTTTTGTTAGAAAATGGGACTATAAGAAGAAAATTAGTGGTACAATGCCATTACAATTCTGCCCCACAAATAAGGGTGTCTTGCAAAAATATTTACCCAAAATTCTTTTGAGCTAATTCAACAAATTGTTTATATAAATAATAACATAGAGAAGAAACTGGATCTACAAAGCATCAAGGTTCTAGTAGAAAAAAATGTGGAGTATAACAGATCACTGGCCACTTATATTTGTGGACTTCTATAAAACTTTTGACATAGTTGAGTTAAATGCCATTATGGATATTATGAGAGAATGTTGCATATCTTACTTTTTTGTAGAGTACCATGTTTGCTTTAAGCATAGGGGCCCATATTTTATAATACCAATGTTTTGCGGGCTGTATGACAGGTCGCATTGTCTAGTAGAAAAAAAAAACATATTTTTCGCATCAATTTAATCCAACTGGAACTACAAAAATTTGTTTAACATTTTGCTATACCGCATACTATTAATAGTTATCAAATTTATAGCTTTATTTTTAAATAAATACTTTTTAATCACTCCGTCAGCTCAAAATGCGCACCAAAGAGTTACTTGCAATTTTTAGCACCCCAAATTCTGCTTATTTACGTACACGTTGAGTTGAAAATGTACTTTATCTGAGAAAATTTTTTTTTTTGAAAAATCCGCAATCATTAAACAAATTTAGGACGCTGCGCATGGTCCGGTGGCTTGAGTTCTTGAATCAATTCAACCTTGTACTCGTGCAAATGCAGGTCTCTTTTTTTTCTCTTTGTTTTTCTTTTTTTGACATTAGTTGAAAGATATTGCCAGGAAACTATAAAAATATATCTTGAACTAATTACATAATACAAGTGAACGTTAAGGAGTAAAACAGTTTTTTTTTAACCACGTTTGAAAGAAATTTCCAGCAAAACTGTAAACATATATCTTAAACAAATTAATATAAAGCATCTCCCCTCAGTGTGGTGGTTGGGTAGGTGAACGTTTATTGCAACAGTTATTTAAAAAAATAATTAAAAGAACCGAACGTTACATATTAACTTACTTTAATAACAAATAAAAGAGCACAACTGACTTTTAAATTATCCAGGTTTGTTTCTTTTTATATCAAACTGAATTTTAATAATAATATGAGTGCTATGTTGCTAAGGTACGGATATTTTAATGGGACATGGGTGCCCAAAACCCTTATTTTTATTTCAATGTGAATAGGAATAATTACAGTTAAACTTGAAATAAGACATCTGCTAAATGGCCTTACAAAACCTTTGGCACATTCTTTTTATAAAAATATATTTTAAACTAATTACATATTATACGCTTGGTGTGGTGGTTGGGTAAGTGAACGTTTAGGAATAAAACAGTTTCTTTTTAACCACGTTTGAAAGAAATTTCCAGTAAATCTATCTTGAACTAATTAATATAAAGCACCTACGCTCAGTGTGGTGGTTGGGTAAGTGAGCGTTTGTTAAACATGAAATAAGACATCTGCTAAATGGCCTCAACAAAACTTCTGGCATATTCTTTTTATAAAAATATATTTTGTACTAATTACATAATTTACAGCGTTTACGCTTGGTGTGGTGGTTGAGTAAGTGAACGTTTAGGAGTGAAACAGTTTTTTTTTAACCACGTTTGAAAGAAATTTTCTGCAAATCTATCTTGAACTAATTAATATAAAGCACCTACGCTCAGTGTGGTGGTTGGATAAGTGAGCGTTTGTTGCATCGGTTATTTAAAAAATAAATTTAAAGAACCGAACGTTATACATTAAATTGTTTTAATAACAAACAAAACAGCACAACTAACTTTTAAATAATCCAGATTTGTTTCCAAGGTACATTAACGTAGCGGTACAAACAATTCATACTGAATTGAAATATAAAAAAATACAATAATGATTTCTACGCTATTTTAAAACTTTTCTTAACAAAATCAACTTTGTTGAATTTAAATTTTTACTCCGCAACTTATAATTCCAATTGGTTTCTTAATTTAATTAACTTTATCAACATAAAAATCAAAAATGTTAATAGTTTTGTCAGTTTAAGTAAGGTCTAAACCAATTTTTTTGTTCTGTACTATTTTATGACAATTCCTTATAAAACCAAGTATACTAAATACAAATTTTTATTTGGTATACAGGTTTTTTAATTAATTATTTTAATTAAAATTAATTTTAAAGAGTTTTTGATTCAGTTGTTATACCAAGTTTTTTATTTCAAATTTGTTTATATCATTTCCTAATCAACTCAAGTATGCTAAATTCAAATTTTTATTTTGCAACTCTAAATGTTTATTAATGTTTTAAAATATTCATTTTGATTTAGAAATTAATTTTTTTATTGTTTTGAAATTTTGTTTACTAAATAATCTAATCAATTACATTTTCTAATGAAAAGTTTGTTCAATTCAATTTTTTTTTTAAATCAATTATTTTTTGTTTCAAAGCTTCAAAATGCAACAAACGCTAAACTTCCCATCCACCACACCGTGCGTTTATCTCAAAAATTGGGCGTGGTTATGTTTATAGTATTTCCGCTCACCTGCCAAGTGCTAGATATCAAGAAATTTGTACGTTCTTCTTCCTTGCACACAATAGTGACAACTGACAGTATATTAACAATTGGGCATGGTTATGTTTATATTGTTTTTACTAGTTGTTAAGAAATTTGTACGTTCCCCTTCCTCCCGCCTAATAATGACAACTGACATTTGGTCTCTTGTGTTTTTTGACAGTAAGAACATTATCAGCGAAATCTTTTAAAGACTTACGTTCTTAGGACGTGTTGGATTCACCTTTCTGAAGGCGCCTACTGATTAAACCTCACCCAATCTGGGGTTTTCCTGGAAGTTTGAGACCTTTTGGCTCATGTACTTTTTGTTTGGAGATGTGTATGTAGGGGGTTGTTTAGGAGTCCTATAGGCCAGGTTTTGGATTTTCTTTTTGGATGTGGTTTTACTCAAGTTACGTTAGAAGTAACTCGGCTACTATTGAGTTCACCGGTCGTTTGTGGATAAGTTTTTGCGATCTGGTTTGGCGAGTTTTGCCAGATCAGAATTGGAAGGTTTTTGAAGTACTTTTGAGCCAAAGCTTCAAAGAGTTGTCTGTCCAAATGTTCAAAATTTTAAACAAATCATGTAGCTCCTGTGAGCATCCGCAGAGTTTTGCTTTATAAAGCTTCTAAACAATTTAGGTGGCTCATCAGTCTGATGGTCGAGGTGTAATGCCGGATTTTGTTTCGGAGCGACATGACGCTATTCCGACGCAACATCGGGTAGAATAGAGTTTTAGCTATTTTAGTTTTGTTCAGTATAGATCGTACATACCTGAGGCTTGTAATAAAGTCCCTTATCTATGATTACTTTAAGATACTTGGCAGTGTTAGACCACGTCATTAAAGGTGACGTTTTTATGCGGGTTGAGTGATAAACGCCGTGAGAAGAGTACGGCCTTGTTTTTTTCTGGGTTTACTCAAAAGTGCAAATTGTCCATCGAATCTTTTAGATTGGAGGTGCCTTTTTGTAGACGTAAAGTGACTATTTTGGTTGATCTCAGTGCTGCGTCGTCAGCATATTGAGCTATTTTTACTCCGTGCATGCTCCCCGAAGGCATGTCGGCTACGAACAGGTTAAAAAGGTGCGGCGCGAGAATGGAGGATTTACAGCCTTAACTGCTTAGAGGTAGAGATGTAGTTATCGAGTATGACTGCCAGATTTTTACGTTTTAGATATGGGGCTAGCAGCCTTATAATACGCAGAGGAAATTGATGTTTGATTCGCTTTCCTTGTGCCATATTTTGTCAAAGGCTTTTTTGACGTCGAAAAAGACCTATTCCGTAGTTTTTTTTGTCTGAAAGCTTCGACAATATGGTCCTCTACTCGGTTGAGTTGATGTACGCCCGAGTATCCCCATCTGAACCCATGTTGGTGGGAGAAGACAAGATTGATTATAACCGTGTGTTCTTGAATGATATCCAAGATCATCTTTTCTATGATTTTACTTAAGGTGCATAGTAGGCTTATAGGCCGATAGTTTTGTCCAGGTTTTGCGTTGTTTATTACTTGCAAGCTTTTCCTGGCTGACGTAATGTTCCCAGTGCAAAGAATGGCATTTGCAATATTGATTAGAGCCATTATTGCTTTATGCAAAATGATTTCAGAGCTTTGTTAGCTATTTTATAGGAAGAGAGAGGAGTTTTAAATCTTTTCATAATTTTTATGATTTGAGAAGGTCTAACGCTGTCTAGTGTAGTGTCATCGTCAGCGGTTCTCAGAAAGTTTCTGATTTTCCTGGGAATCTTTATGATGTGCTTCAGATCCGTATAATTCGTATACAGATTGGCGCATTAGAGTTCGATGTTGGTTGCAAATGCTTTGGCTTTTCCCTCAGTCGTGTATTGTATCTTTTTTTTACCGTGAATGGTGGGAATCAGTTCTTAAGGGCTTTAAAGATCTTCCACATTGGACGTTTATCCTCCGTAAAAGATTTTAACTTATCTTTCCAGCATTGATTTTTGAGCTTTCTTATGGCCGTTCAAACATTGTTGAAGTTAAAGTTGATTTAAGATCTTGCAATCTTGCGATCTCTGGGGTCATGATGATTTTTCCATTGATCTTTGACGGCATTTCTTGTTTGGATTAACGCCTTTGTTTTCCGTCATAATCCTAAAAGATTATTGATGATTTGCCAATCACACGGACCGCATATGGAACAACTTGTAAGTTTTATAATTTATTACAATTTTTATGACTAGAACAAATTTGATCTATTTAATGCAGCAGTATTTTTGTCAATTACTGTTACAACTTGGACGACTTGAAAAGGAAAGATTACTTAGTTTAATGTTTCGCATTTTCCATACGTATCCACTTTAATATGCTTTGCTAATTCTCTACTAACGTATTTGTATTGGTAATTCTTGGGTCTACAATTTGAACTCATTATTGCAACAAGGACATCATGTTTCTTGGTTAGTAGCTATGAATATCATAAGACACGTGCTTTTTTGCTATTTTCTTTTTCTCCTCACTCACTGAATTGGAAACAGCTAAGAAATAATAAGTTGACTAAGAGGACCATAATACAGAGCAGTGTTGCAATTATAGAGAGTTTGCAATAAAGCAAATTTAATGCAAGATTTACATGCATTTGCAGCAACTAAACGATGAAATACAAGTTTAATTTTTAATAATATTATTCTAGCAGTGATGCTCGTGAAACTTATATTACAGGATCTTAGTTTAAAATGTTAAATAATCAATAAATTTTAATTCTTTTATTACTACATTAATGTAATAACTATCAGTGTTCACTGTTTATTATATACAAATAAATGTGGGCAGCATTTCAACACAATTTAAATCAATTTTCAATCAAGTGTAACTGTTAGTTGTTTATTTATAGAATAACATGCATCATTTTATCGTTATTTTTAACAAATTTAATATGCGTGTTACATTTCATTTATTGATTTACATTCTAAATAAAACCACCTCCGCGCAAATGCAATGATTTGATACGATCCACTAATACTTGAAACAAATTATATTAACTCTTTCAATCAATACTAATTCATTATTGAATTTATTGTCGCATGTAATTTTCATCCCTATATAATTATTATTCAACAAGAAATACCGATGCTGCTTTACTTCTTCAGATTGCTTGCATTTGGTATGCAAATTAGATGTAATATAATGAGGCTAAAGCCGCTGTGGATGCAATGAATGTAAGAAATCATACCATCTAATGTAGCTGATGATGGTACTTAGTAGATATTTATGTGATGTTACCGGCGGGATTGAAATATTGCACGAAATATGCAAGACTATGTAAACATAGGTTACGTATCAATGTATGCTTCTATTACTTATTGCGTGCAATTATATTGTATCCGTCAAGATGGCAGACATACGGGTTTCATTTTTATCTTTTTTATTTATTTTTGTAAGAAAAATTTGTATTAATATATTTCATTCTCTTGATATAATTGAAGAAAGTTATTGTTATCTAATAACACATGCTTTTGTGCAAATTGTGAAAATAATAACGTAAACAACCTTCAAGTGTCGACAATTCCAATAATAAATGTAGCGATATTAATTGATGCCAACTTGGCTGGAAGATAATAGTAATTATTGTTGGCAAATTGGGCTTTTCTAGAAGATTTATGTGGCTCCTTCCATTGCCACTTGAACCTAATAGGCTAATTGCAAAGAGTTAATGACTCCGTAAGAGCAATAAGTTCACGAAAATATATTCCGAGGTGCAATATTTTACAACAGACTCAAATTAAACGTATAAATTACATTCAGCTCGAAACGAGACAGCACCTGATTGTAGCTTATATTATTTCAAATCAAAATGAATAAGTCTTTTCATCCCGCAACAGTTATGTAACGCTCTCGTGACTGCTTTCAATGTTTGTTTATTTTTTTATTTACATTTCCCTAATCAGTGTGCATCTACAAAGTTGACAAGCACGAAACGATATTGCATTCTCATTTTCAAAACAAAACAATCTGATCTCTTCGCATGGCAAAGTCACGCTAATTTACAAGATGCATTCCATAAATGGGCGTAAAGCAATGCGACGCATAATCATATTAAAATGTCATTATATTATAATGTTTGAAAAGACATTTGATAATCCTGCTGCAGGTTGTAATAAATCATTATGAATTGTGGTGCTAATTTATATACAAGGATATTTCAATTTACAATTATTATTTTTGCATTAATATCAGTGAAGCATATGTAACTATTAAAATGTTATTCAATGCAACATTCACTGCATTTGTAATTTGAAGACTATTGATTACTATTTTAATTGGTAGTTACAGTTTATAAATCACATATTCAATAACAATCATTGAAACTATAATCTAAGAAATAGAATTATAAATTGGTACAAAAGAAATTGCAAGGTATGTTAGGGTTGGTAGTGAATATGATTATAGAGGGTGTTCCAATATGGTCAACGCATTTTGTTTGTAAAATAAATCACAAGTTTGCCTTAATTTAATAAAACCCAACCTTAATGTTAACTATGCAGTTTTAAAATGAAAAATTCGGTCCTAACATTTATGATAAAAATCCGGCATTAAAATTAAAAATTCGGCCCTAACAGTATCAAATATGGTTTAAAATCTACTAAATCCAGCCCAAATAGTATTAAATCCGGTTGAAAACGTATTAAATCCGGCCTTAAACTGATAAAACCTAACCTTAATGTTAAAAATTTGGCTTTAAAATAAAAAAATCCTGTTCTAACAGTATAAAATCCGGTTTAAATTGCTTTAAATCCGGCCTTGAACTTATAAAACACAACTTTAATGTTAAAAAATTGTCTTTATAATTAAAAAATCCGGTCCATACAGTAGCAAATCCGGCTTAAAATGCATTAAATCCGGCACTAACAATATCAAATCCGGCTTAAAACGCATTAAATCCGGTCTTAAACTAATATAACCCAACTTTAGTGTTAAAAATCTGGCTTTAAAATGAAAAATGTGGTTTGAACAATGACAAATCCGGCTTAAAACGCATTAAGTCCGGCCTTAAACTTAAAAACACAATTTTTATGGTAACAATCCGGCATTAAAATCAAAAATCCGGCCCTAACAGTATTAAATATGGCTTAAAACGCACTCAATTTGGCTCTAATAGTATCAAATCCGGTTAAAAACGTATTAAATCCGGTCTTAAACTGATAAAACCCAACCTTAATATTAAAAATACTATCAAATATTAAAAATCCGGCACTAACAGTATGAAATCAAGCTTAAAATGCATTAAATCCGCCCTTACAGTATCAAATCTTGCTTAAAACGCATTATGTTTGGCCTTAAACTAATAAATTCAACTTTAATAGTAAAAATCCGGCATTAAAATCAAAAATCCGGCGCTAACAGTATCAAACATGGCTTAAAACGTACTAAATCCGGCCTTAATAGTATCAAATCCAGTTTAAAACGTATTAAATACTGTCTTAAACTGATAAAACCCAACTTTACTGATGAAAATTAGGCTTAAAAATCAAAAATCTGGCTCTAACTTAAAATGCTTTAAATCTGGCTCTAACAGTATCAAATCCGGTTTAAAACGCATTAAATCCGGCTATAAACTAATAAAACTTAACTTTAATGTTAAAAATCTAGATCTAACATTATCAAATGTGAATTAAAACGTACTAAATCCAGCCGTAATAGTATCAATTCCGATTTAAAACGTATTTAATCTGGCCTTAAACATCTAACATATAAAATCCGGCTTTAAACGCATAAAATCCGGCCTTAAACTAATAAAACCTAACCTTAATGTTAACAAATCCGGCTTTAAAATCAAAAATCTGGCTTAAAACGCATTGAATCCGGCGTTAAACTAAACTAATAATATCCAGCTTTAATAGTAAAAATCCGGCATCAAAATCAAAAATCCGGCCTAAATAGCATCAAATAAAGCTTAAAACGCACTAAACCCGGCCCTAATACTATCAAATTTAGATTAAAACGTTTTAAATATTGCCTTGAACTGATAAAACCCATTCTTAATGTTAAAAATCTGGCTTTAAAATTAATTTTTTTTAACAGAATCAAATCCGGCTTAAAATGCAATAAATTTGTCTTTAACAGTATCAACGTCACTTTGAAACGCATAAAATCCAGATTTAAACTCAATGTTAGAAATCCAGCTTTAAAATAAAAAATCCTACCCTAACAGTATTAAATCTGGCTTAAGATGCATAAAATCCGGCCTTAACAGTATCAAATCCAGTTTAAAACGCATTAAATCCGACCTTAAACTGATAAGATTTGACTTTAATGTAAGAAATCTAAGTCAAAAATATCAAATCCAACCTCTTACATATTAAATCCGGCTTCAATCGCATGAAATTTGGTTTAAAATTGAAAAAAATCCAACTTAATGTCGAAAATTTGGTTTTAGAACATAAAATCCGGCTTTAAAATATAAAATCCGACTTTAAAAGTATCAAATCCGGTTTTAAACACATTAACTCCGGTCTTGAACTAATCAAATTTGGTCTTAATATTAAAAATTTAGTTTTAAATCAAAAATCCAACGTCAAAAATCTAGTTTCTAACATTTAATTCAATCGCATAAAATTTGGCTTTAAATTAATCCAGCTTCAGTGTTAAATATCCGGCATCAGAAACCCGGGTTTCAAACACAAGAACAAGAAATCTAGCTTTAGAATAAGAAATTCAACTTTAAAATAAAAAATTGGCTTCAAAAATATCAAATGCGGCTTGAAACGCATTAACTTCAGTCCTAAAATGATCGAATTTTCACATAATATTAGAAATCCGCCATCAACAGATCAAATCCATGAAATTTAAAGAAATAATAAAACTGTATGCCCCAAGCGTTAGTTATCAAGAGGTTTACTATTAAACAATTTTCTGATATCTAAGTACAAGCACACAAGAGGTGGACAGAACAGTAGATCCTTTGATGGCTAACACTTGGGCGGGTAGGCGGGTCACAGTAGAAAAAGCTACTAACCTACAAATTAAACTTAGTTCCCACCCACCCACCCAACCGTTAGTTACCAAAAAATTTATTGTTAAGCAATACTCTGGTATCTAAGTATAAGCACACAAGAGATGGAAGGAACAATAAATTACTTGATAACTAACACTTAGGCGCGTGAGTTTGCCCACAAAACTAAACTTTGTTGCCGCCCACCGACCCAAGCGTTAGTTATCCAGAGATTTATTGTTAAACAATTTTTTGATATCTAAGTGCAAGCACAGAAGAGGTAGACTGGACAGTAGATTTTTTGATAACTAACACTTGAGCGGGTGGGTGGGTTACAGGTGAAAAAGCTACTGACCCATAAGTAAAATTTTGTTATATTTTTTTTTATTTAGCTTGTGTTTTCCAAATACGACCTTGCGCTTTTTATTGTGTCTTGCACTTGCTCAGCAGATGTAGTAGAATTTCTTCATTCTCTTGACATCGTCGGCATATGAGATCTTTTTGGATGCTCATTCTATGCATGTATTTGTTGAAGCCACAGTGTCCAGTTATTAGTTCTGTCTTTAAGCTTTTGTAGTTTTATTTTGCTCAATTTGCATTACCATAGTTTGGATAGTGAATGATGGTCTTGTTAGGAATTGCTTTGTGTATTTCATTTCTTAACAGTTTTTCCACAAATTGCTGAGTTTTGTTTTAAGTTTTCTAAAGGTTATTTGGTTTCTAATTTCATATGGAATCTCAAAAGCAGGTTTCGGTCCTATAAACGCTTTTGTGGTTTTCTTTTTGGCAAGCTGGTCTGCTTTATGTTTTTATTTGATTCTTTGGTGTTTAAATCAGGCGTACTCTGCTGTTTTTAGTTAATGCTTTTAGACTGATTACTATCACTAGTTTAGATTTTATCACTAGCGAGCGTATTGTCTGTAGTCCCGCTTGGCTGTTGGACATCTTAGTTACTGGAGTTACTGGTTATTTAATGAAGAACTGAAGTATGTTTGCTCAGGGTTAACATAATTGACGTCCCTTCGTATGTTTTGGCTTCAATTATTGATCTCGTCATCAGCAGACATGTTAAACTTTGCACTTTTCCTAAATTAGTTGCCGTACTTTTAAGGGTGTTTTCTTACTCCATACAAGTGTATAATCATCTGGTCATATTAGATGTTAATTTTCATGTTTGTTCTTTGGTTGCAAAGAACACCCAGATTTGTGTCTAACGTTAGCCTCAAGTTTTTCACTTTTTTGTGGTTTTATACATTTTCCGATTTTATAACTTATGGGTATTTCGTAGTCTTGTAAAAAGAACAATTGCCGTTTTGGTTGGGATTAGTGATAGTATTTTTTTTTTTGCACTATTTTTTTGCAGTTTGTTTGTACTACACGTTTTTGGTACTACTGGCGCCTTAACCTTTTCTCTGTCCGCAATGCTAGCAACTTTATTTTTTGAGGTAGTAAGGTGTTGGCTTTAACTTACTCATGGAAATACTTTTTGGTTTTATTTTCTGCGTAAATCCTGTTGTTATACTGTCCTTGTCAATCTAGTCTAGATTTGGCACTAGTAGCATTTGCATTTTATTTACTTTTTGTATTTTTTGTGTGTTTTTTGCGGCTATTTTACGTTGCAACAGTAAGTCTTTCGTTTTGTTTTGACCCACCCTGGTGGATAAAGAGCATGTTATTATTTCAGTCATACTTTGGGGATCAAACCCCGGACTACTTGCATAATATGCAAGGGTTCTACTATTGAGCTATCACACCATAGGTTAGGTTAGGTTAGGTTTAAGTGGCAGCTAACGCTCACACAGGCTTTAGATGAGCCCGTTGTGTTACCACAGTACTTAAAAGTACAACCCTTTTCAGGGAATTTTGTCAAACCATTTTGAGCCGTGAATGAATCTCATGAGAGTCTGCGCATCTAGTGATGCGAGGTCAAAGAGGTCATCAAAGAAAGGTCGGCCTAAGAAGAGCAATTGTGTCCGCAACACAAGAGAGGATCACTGGCATAAGTAATGCTGAACACTTTCCTCTTCCTCCTCGTCCAGGCAGTCTCTGCTGTAGTTCCGCTTTGCTATATCCAGTTTCTCCGCGTGTTTGCCAATGGGACAGTGTCCCGTGATGACTCCTACTGCCAGTCTGATATTGTTTTAGAGAGACGATGTTGGTGCTTCTTTTCTTGTTTTGGTGAGGCCATATTTGCCTGGTTACTTCGCAGGTGTCTTCATCTCTCCACCTTCGCTCCTCTAGGTTTGAGGTTATTATGGCTATGGTCTCCCCCGTAGTACTTCGGTTGAGTGCAGGCTTGTGTCATTCTTTGCAAGCTCATCCGCTTCTGTGTTAGCTGAGATCCCGCTGTGGCTTGGTACTCACATGAGTCTCAAATTTGTGTGTGCTGCCAGCTCGTTCAGCTTTCTCCGACAGTCAGAGATCACTGTTGAGTTGGTGCACAAGCTAGTAATTGCCCTGAGAGCAGCTTGGCTATTGGTGTAAATGTGGATCCGTTCCCGTTTACCATCAGCCACTCTGCTGCTTCTTTTATGGCGGTTACCTCCGGCTGTAGAACGCTGCAGTAGTCTGGCAAGCGTAGGCTGATTCTGAGGTTGTGGTCGTTGGAGAAAACTCCGCAGCTCACTTTGTCCTCCTTCTGTGAGCCGTCTTTGTAGACCTGCGTGTGTTCTGCTGGTATACTTTTCTTCTCCATCCATTCTTCTTTAGAGGGTATGTGGTATGAAAATTTGTTGCCAAAAGCAGATGTTGCTAGACAGCGGTCTAAGTTTTTGGGCACCCCTTTAAATTCATTGATTATTCCGGCGTGACCACAATGATTCGATGTCAACATTTGTACCGACTTTAATCTGAGTGCTGTGGTAATGTTCTTTTTTTTCACATCTGTGGTTTTTATTTTATGTGTTTGTTTTTCGATATTCTTTTGTTGTTAAACTTCTTAATTGTCTTTCTTAGTACATTTGTAACAAAGTTTCTTAGCTGGCAACTTACATTACGGATGGATCTACAGTTTCAAATAAATTCCAAATCACTAGAGAGATTTTTTGTTTACTCCAACCCAAAAAAAGATTTTAGTCATAAAACTCTACGTTTCAAACGTATATACGCTCTTCTATTTCCCAATCCGTCTTGTTGGAAGTGGGAGAGTAAACATACGATTGCAATAATTTATAATTTAGTTGTAAGGTTTGAGACTACTTTGCCATGCTCCCCGACAATGTTCAGCGCATTTTGCATTATGTTAGGTACAGTTTTTTAAAACTTTTTGCTTATTATAGTGAGGTCATTGGCATAGTTTAGCTAAGGCAAAGACGCTCATATTATTTAATATCTGCAGTAGGCTCTCAGTCTTACTATATAATGTGTTATAGTTTGGTTCTTAAGTTTACCAAATATCAAAGGAGAGATGCTATTTATTTGTTTTTTATTGCTGTGGCAATGGATGTAATGGTAGTGTTATCAAAAGATTCTTTAATGTCTAAAAAGGTTTCTAAAGAAATTTCTTTGCAGTATACCTGTCAACTATTCAACAAATGTGATTGTTTTGTAGGATTTAGCCAGGGCAGATTGATTTAATTTATTTTGGAGCTGTAGTTTTATCTAGAGTAGCTATCTGGTCACTTAAGTGTTAGTGATTTAGACATTTTTTTTGCTAATGTCGTTTGTTATTCAATTGGAGAAAGATGATGACAAACCTAACTTTTTTATAGCAAACAGTTGGGTAGGTAATTGGAAAACATAGTTTATTGAATGCGAGACTGCATCGAACCATCCACCCACCCAAGTGATTGTAAGCACTTTTCTTTAGAAAGAAAGCAACAAATTTTGGCATACTAATTTAGTTTCTTGGTTTTAAGTCATACTTTTGAAAAGGTTTAAGGAGGTTAGGTTAGGTTTGATTAGGTTAGGTTAGGTTAGGTTTTCATAATTTTGTAAAAACGTTTTTGAATCATACTTTTGATGAGGTGTACGGTGGTTAAGTATAAACACATGATAGGTTGACATTTGTCCAATTTTGAATGAAGTTAGAAACATTTTTATTTGGTATGAATAAATGAAATTTGCTTTATGGTGAAAATAATTTAAACACAAAGAGCGCTCTATTTTTTAGTAGAAGCTTAACGTCATCTAAGGATTTTTATAAGTTAAATACGTTCAATAATACCGTGTAGTACTAAAGATGGGTGCAGAAGGCGGTCAAAATGTTCCTGAAATTGCTTAAATAACCTCAGGCAAAGTTAAGTGACCTGGTTTTTGTTGTGACAGGGTTTTTGACGAACTGCTTCTAAAGACGCAAATACACCAGCCACTAAGTTCAATGATTGCAAGACAGTAGTTTCAACTTTAGTTCCCGCCCACCCACCCAAGTGTTTGTGATTAAATTTCTTGATCACAAACAATTGGGTGGGTGGGCAAGGAACTAAGTTTAATGATTTCGCGACATTGATTTCAACTTTAGTTTTCCAAGTGTTAGTAATAAAATTTCTTAATTAGGTGAGTAGGTGAAGAACACAGTTTATTGGATACAAGACAGTAGTTGCAACTAAAATTCGCGCCCACCCATCTAAGTGTTTGTAATTTAATTTCTTGATCACAAACAGTTGGGTGGGTGGGCGGGGCACTAAGTTTAATGAATACAAAACAGTAGTTTGTTAGTCAACTTCAGTTCCTGCTCACCCATCCATGTGTTTGTAATCTAATTTCCATCAATTGGGTAGGTGGGCAGGGCACTAAATTCAATGATTGCGGAACAGTAGTTTCAACTTTAGTTCCTGCCCACCCACCCAAGAGTTTGTAATCTAATTTCCTAATCACAAACAATTGGGTGGGTGAGCTGGGCACTAATTTCAAAGACCGCAAGACGATAGCTTCAACTTTAGTTCTCGCCCTCCCAATCAAGAGTTTGTGATCCAATTTCCTGATCACAAACAATTGGGTGGGCGGAGCACTAAGTTCAATGATTGCGAGACAGTAGTTTCAACTTTAGTTCTCGGTCACCCACCCAAGTGTTTGTGATTTAATTTCCTGATCACAAACACTTGGGTGGGTGAGCGGAGCACTAAGTTTAATGATTACAGAACACTAGTCAGCTAGTCAACTTCAGTTCCTGTCCACCCATCTAAGTGTTCGTAATCTAATTTTTTAATTACCATCCATTGGGTAGGTAAGCAGGGCACTAAGTTTAATAATTGCGGGACAGTAGTTTCAACTTTAGTTCCCGCCCACCCACCTAAGTGTTTGTAATCTAATTTCCTAATCACAAACAATTGGGTGGGTGGGCAGGGCACTAAGTTCAATGACTGTGAAACTATAGTTTTAACTTTAGTTCCCGCCTACCCAATCAAGAGTTTGTAATCCAATTGCCTGATCACAAACAATTGAGTGGGCGGAGTGTGTTTGTGATTAATTTTTTGTTTAGATGAGTGAGCGGGAGACACAATTCATTGTTTACAAAACAGTAGTTAGAATTAAAATTCCCGCCCACCCACTCAAGTATTTGAAATTTAATTTTTTAATCACAAACGGTTGGGTGTGCAGGCTAAGTTTAATGATTGCAAAACAGTAGTTACAATCTTTATTTCCGCGCACCTATCCAAGGGTTTGTAATCTAATTTCTTAACCACAAACAGTTGGGTGGGTGGGCGGGGCACTAAGTTCAATGAGTGCGGGATAGTAGTTTTAACGTAACTTCCAGCCCACCCGTCCAAATGTTTGTGATCCAATTTCCTCATTGTAAACAGTTGAGTGGGCGGGCGGGGCACTGAGTTTAATGATTGCGGGACAGTAGTTTCAACTTTAATTCCCGCCCACTCATATAAGTGTTTGTGAACCTATTTCCTGATCACAAATAGTTGGGTGGGTAGGCGAGACACTAAGTTTAATAATTGCGCAAAGTATTTAGCAATAAAATTTTTGCCCAGCCGCCCAAATGTTCGTGATCTAATTACCTGATCATAAACAGTTGGGTGGGTGAGCGGGGCACTAAGTTCAATAACTGCGGGACAGTAGTTTCAACTTAAGTTATTGCCTACCCACCTAAATGTTTGTGATCCAATTTTCTGATCACGAACAGTTAGGTGACTTATTCAGTAATATAATATCAATTTAAGAAGTGTATGCCGAATTGGAAAATGTGAAAAAAGTTTCTTTTTATAATAAAGTTAGTGGTAAATCATTTCCATTTTGTTGTGTTTAAAGTTTCTGTACAAATTTGTTAATTTTTGTTGTAAAACTCTGTTGGCAGCACTGCTGATAGCACGGCCATTTTAGTTAGTGACAGGTACTGCGTCGGTTCTTTCAGTCGTTTTCAATTTTCAATCAAAAAACATATAAACTAATCGGTTTGTGTGCTGCAACTTTCAGAAATTTTAATTCAATACATTTTGATCAATTTTGTAACATAATATCAACCGCGGAAGTGTGCGCCGATTTGGAAAAAGTGCGTGAATGTTCGGGACTCTGACTGCACGGATTTTTACTCAAAAAGTGCATTTGTTGATGGAATTGAGTGCTGCAACTTTCAGAAAACTTAATTCAATACATATTGATTGATATTGTAACATAATATCAACCGCAGAAGTGTATGGTGATTTACAAAAATGGACGCTGACTACACCGGGATCCGACTGGATTTGACCCAATAGGTGAATTTATTTATAAATATTTTGCATTAAATCGTTTGATTTGAATGATAAATTATTGAATATTAGTTAATTTTATAAGATAATATACATTGTGGTATGTATTAATTTAAAAAACTGTGTATTATTTGCTTTAGTATTTCCCGACAAAATTTGGGATAAATAATTTAATCATTCAATTTATTTCCTATTACTGTGTTGGTTATTCTGTGACAGTTGGCAGCACTGTAAACTCATTCTTTGACATATGTCAAACGCAGTGTTTTAGAAATTGCAATTTTTACTCAAAAAGTGTATTTATTAATCGAATTGAGTGCCACAACTTTCAGAAAACTATATTTAATACATATTAATTGATTCTATAACATTATATCGGCCGCGGAAGTGTACGCCGGTTTGCAAAAAGTGCGTGAATGTTCGGGACTCTTACTGCGCGAACCCTGCAAGAATTTATAGTCAAAAAGTGTAATAATCGATCGAATTGAGTGCTGAAACTTTCAGAAAACTTAATTTAATATATAATTATTGATCTTGAAACATAATATCGACCGCGGAAGTGTACGCTGATTTGGAATAAGTATGAGACACGGACCCTGGCTGGATATGATTCTAAAGGTGAATTTATTTGTAAATTTCTATCATCAAATCGTGTGGGAAGGTAATTTAACACATAATACGTGAGCTTGTTAAGCAATTTTACATAATTATTTATTTATAATTGAATAAAACAAATGAAATCATTTTATATTTACAGAATTCAATATCATTGTTTGGTTATCAGCTCGGTCTATTTTCTTATTTTCAATCTAATATAAAAATTCTTCAAGCAAATTTGTTCCCTAATGTTTAAGCATTAAATGCGACAATCCGTATCGAAGTTGTAGTAAACAAGGTGAACAGTTTTTACCCAAAAAAACTATTGCAACTGATATCAACGTTAGTAGAGATGATGCCGTCTTAGTGTGTATTATTTTGTATTCAGTGGTCAATTATATTTGATTTAAGCTGTTCAAAATGATCGGAAAATTGTGTGTATCGCTATTAATTACCAATTATTAAGCTGAAAGGATTTGGTTTAAGCGTCGGGCTTTGATAAAGGTATTGAAATTAACTTATCAATTATAAAGTGACTATATAATTATAATTAATATTAACTGCTTCTTAATAATAGCAAATAAAAATGTATTTTGTGTTGGATATACTAAGGAATCTTGTAGATGTCAACGAACTGCTAAATGTGTCATAATTATGTCAATAGACTTTTGGAAATAATAAATTGCTGTGAAAAAATTTAATGATCTGTCAATATTAAAAATTTGATTAATAAATAGTCAATGTCAACAACTTATTAGATATTTTAATTTCTTTGAAATTGCAATAATTTTGTCATTAATTCTCATATGTGTTTTGTTCAAAAATTATATTTTTATTACATTCTATGTGCGGTGGATAGCGTTTTACATGTTTTAAGCTAGGCTTGTTGGGTATATGGTTAAGACTGGGAATTGATTGCCTTTTTTGTTTAGAGATAGGGAAATAACGCTGTTTAAAATGATGTCAATGTAAATAACTCGCTTGTTTTGGAAAATTTTGAAAAATTACATATAACCAAATAGAAGCAAATTTGAACTTCCTATAAAATTTATTTGAAATATTTTTTGGAATTTTTAGTAATAATTTGATATTATTGATTTTTTTGGATTTTTTATCAAAAAACTGCAATTAACTCACTTATTTTGGAAAATTTTGAAAAATTACTCATAACTAAACAGAAGCAAATTTGAATTCTCTATAAAATTTATTTGAATTTTTTTTTTAATTTTTAATAATACTTTGATAAAAATCATTTTTTTTAAATTTTTATCAAAAAACTGCAAATAATTCGCTTATTTTTGAAAGTTTTGGAAAATTACATATAACAAAACAGAAGGAAATTTGAATTTCTTATAAAATTTATTTAAAACATTTTTTGGATTTTTAGTAATAATTTGGTAGAATTGATTTTTTTGAAATTTTTTGAAAGTAAATGTAAAAAACTTGCTTATTTTGAAAATTTTTGAAAAATTACATATAACCAAATAGAAGTAAATTTGAACTCCCCATAAAATTCATTTGAAATATTTTTTGAAATTTTAAGTAATAATTTGATTTTATTGATTTTTTTGGATTTTTTATCAAAAACTGCAATTAACTCACTTATTTTGAAAAATTTTGAAAAATTATTCATAACTAAACAGAAGCAAATTTGAATTCTCTATAATTATTATTTGAATTTTTTTTTGAAATCTTTAATAATACTTTGATAAAAATGATTTTTTTGGATTTTTTATCAAAAACTGCAATTAACTCACTTATTTTGAAAAATTTTGAAAAATTATTCATAACTAAACAGAAGCAAATTTGAATTCTCTATAATTATTATTTGAATTTTTTTTTGAAATCTTTAATAATACTTTGATAAAAATGATTTTTTTGGAATTTTTATCAAAAAACTGCAAATAATTTGCTAATTTTGGAAAATGTTGAAAAATTTGCTAAATTGAATTCCTAATAAAATTTATTTAAAACATTTTTTTGGACTTTTCAGCAATAATTTGGTAACATTGATTTTTTTTGGATTTTTTATAAAGAAACTGCAAATAACTCACTTATTTTAGAAAAATTTAAAAAATTACTCATAACAAAACTGAAGCAACATTGAATTTCTAATAAAATTTATTTAAAACATTTTTCGGAATTTTTATTGATGCTTTAGTAACATTGATTTTTTGGATTTTTTATCGAAAAGTGCAAATAACTCGCTTATTTTGGAAAACTTAAAAAAAATATTTATAACCAAATAGAAGCAAATTTGAATTTTCTATAAAAATTATTTGAAACATATTTAGAAATTTTTAGTGATATTTGATATCTAATCTTTGAATGGCAAACACTTGGGTGGGCCACTTCAGAACGTAAGTACCGCCGGATAAATTAAACTGGGTTCCCGCCCACCCGCTCAAATGTTAGTTATCAAGAAATTTAAAATTTTCTTCTCTGTTGCGTTAAAAGTCCCTTAGTCATTAGAGGTGATGGTGGTATCTAATTCTAGGATGGCAAACACTTGGGTGGGCGGGTGGGTGTGTCACTCTAGAACAGGGGTGGCCAACCCGCGTTTTCAAACCACCGGTTTAACATTTATAAACTGAGTGCTCGCCCATCCGCCCAAGTGTTAGTTGTTAAGCAGTTGGATCACCAACACTTGGGCGGGTGGGCGGGAACGCGGTTTTAAACTACCGGTCCAACATTTATAAACTGAGTGTTTGCACACCCGCCCAAGCGTTTGTGGGCAAGAAACTGAATCACTATCACTTGGGCGGGTGGGCGGGAGTTTGTTTCCAAACTACCGGTCTATAATTTATGAATTAAATGCCCGCCCAACCACCCAAGTGTTTGTGGGCAAGAAACTAAATCTCAAACACTTGGGTGGGTGGACGGGAACACGTTTTTAAACCACCGGTCCAACATTTATAAACTGAGTGTAGAGAAAAGGAACATTTGAGTTTAAGACTATCAACCAAAGTTTTTGATTTTTTTCTTGATAGTGAATTGTAACTAAGTTCAATGATTGCGGGCCATTAGTTTTAACTTTAGTTCCTTCCCACCCACTGAAGTGTATGTGATATAATTTTCTAATCACAAACAATTGGGTGGGTGGGCGGGGCACTATCTTTAATGATTGCACGACAGTAGTTTAAACTTTAGTTCCCACTCATCCACCCAAGTGTTTGTGGTCTAATTTCATGATCACAAACAATTGGGTGGGTGGACGGGACACTTAGTTCAATGATTGCGCGACAATAGTTTTAATTTTAGCTAGTGCCGACCCACTCAAGTGTTAGTGGTTAAATTTTTTGATTGGGTGGGTGGGCGGGGGACACATTTTTTTGGTTACGAGACAGTAGTTTTCATTTTAGTTCCCGCTCACCCACTTCAGTGTTAGTAAATCAATTTTTTGAACACAAACAGTAGGGCGGGTGGGTGGGGCACTACGTTCAATAATTGCGGGACAGTAGTTTCAACTTTAGTTCCTGCCCACCTACCCAAGTGTTAATGATTACATTTTTTGATTGGGTGGGTGGGCGAGGGACACACTTTATTGGTTACGAGACAGTAGTTTTAAGTTAATTCCCGCCTACCCACCCAAGTGTTAGGGAATAAATTTGTTGATTGGGTGGGTGGGCGGAAGGCACAGATTATTGGTTACAAGACATTAGATTGCTCCCGCCCAAGTGTTAGTAAATCAATTTTTTGATTACAAACAGTTAGGTGGGTGGGCGGGGCACTAAGTTTAATGATTGCAAGTCAGTAGTTTTAATATTAGTTCCTGTTCACCTACCCAGGTATTTGTGATCTAATTTCTTGATCACAAACAGTCAAGTGGGTGGGCGGGGCACTAAGTTTAATGATTGCAAGACAGTAGATTCAACTTTAATTCCCGTCTACCCACCTAAGTGTTTCTTATTCATTTTCTTGATCACAAACAATTGGGTGGGTGGGCGGTGCACTAAGTTTAATGATTGTTTGTCAGTAGTTTTAATTTTAGTTCTTATTTACCCACCCAAATGTTAGTGATTAATTTTTTTTTGAATGGGTGGGTGGGCGGGGAACACAGTTTTTTGGTTACAAAACAGTAGTTTTAACTTTAGTTCCGACCTAACCTAGTGTTAGTGAATCAATTTTTTGATTACAAACAGTTAAGTGGGTGGGCGGGGCACTAAGTTTAATGATTGCAAGACTGTAGATTCAACTTTAATTCCCGTCTACCCACCTAAGTGTTTCTTATTAATTTTCTTGATCACAAACAATTGGGTGGGTGGGCGGGGCACTAAGTTTAAAGATTGCGTGGCAGTAGCTTCAATTTTAGTTCCTGCCTACTCACCCAAGTGTTAGTAATTAATTTTTTTGATTGGGTGGGTGGACAGGGGACACAGTTTGTTGGTTATAAAGCAATAGTTGAAACTGAACTCTCCCCCTACCTACCAAAATATTTTATTCTTTTTTTTTGTTTACAAACACTTGGGTGGGTGAACGGGGTACTAAGTTTAATGATTGCGAGGCAGTAGTTACAACTTTAGTTTTTGCCCACCTACCCAAGTGTTTGTGATTCAATTTCTTGATCACAAACAATTGGGTGGGCGGGAGGGGCACTAAGTTTAATGATTGTGGGGCAGTAGTCTTAACTTTGGTTTTTGCCTAAAAGGGGCACTAAGTTAAATGTTTGCTCGACAGTTGTTTCAGTTTTAGTTCCTTCCCACCTACTCATGTGTTAGTGATTAAATTTCTTGGTTGGGTGAGTGGGCGGGGGACACAGTTTATTGGTTACGTGACAGAAGTTTTAACTTTAGCTACCCCAGTGTTACTGAATCAATTTTTAATCAAAAACAGTTGCGTGGGTGGGGCACTAAATTCAATGAATACGCGACAGTAGTTTTAATTTTAGTTCCTACTCTTTTACCCAAGTGTTAGTAATTAAATTGCTTGATTGGGTCGATGGTCGGGAACACAGTTCATTGGTTACGAGACTAGTTTTAACTTTAGTTTCCGCCTACCTACCTTTGTGTTTGTGATTCAATTTTCTGATCACAAACAATTGGGTGGGTGGGCGGGGCACTAAATTTAATAATTATACGGACAGTAGTTCCAACTTTAGTTTTCGCCTACCCACCCAAGTGTTTGTGATACAATTTCCTGATCACAAACAATTGGATGAGTGAACAGGGCACTAAGTACAATGAATGCGCGACAGTAGTTTCAACTTTAGTTTCTGCCCACAGTCTTGAATTTTTGTCGACAGGGACAAACATAATATTTGTATTAAAAAATTTACTTTTTGATAGTTTTTTGCATTATACTCAAAATCTTTGAATTGAGTCTATATGAGCCAAGCTAATTGCGTGAGTTCACATTAAATTGCGCCTCTTTTGGGACTAGTTCTAATTAGCTAAGAAGAGTTTAAGTTTCTTAACAAGAGAGATGAATACAATATATTTTAACCAAAAGTGTCACTTTTACTGAGTTTTTTTCTTTTTACAGTCATGACATGTAACTTGTATGATGCGTGTCACACGGTGCGAGTTGGTGCACTAGAGTAACTGACTAGACTAGCTTGGATGCTAGCTTGCACTGTGTAACTAGGCCTAAGTTTAATGATTGCTGGACAGTAGTTTCAACTGTAGTTTCCGCCCACTCTCCCAAGTGTTTGTGAATCAATTTTCTGATCACAAGCACTTGGGTGGGTCGGCGGAGCACAAAGTTTATTGAGTTCGGGACAGTAGTTTAAACTTTAGTTCCTTCCTATATACTCAAGTGTTTGTTATCTAATTTCCTGATCACAAACAATTGAGTGTGTGGTCGGGGCACTAAGTTTAATGATTGCACGACAATAGTTTGAACTTTAGTTTCAGATTACCCATCCAAGTGTTTGTGATTAAATTTCTTGATTGAGTGGGTGGCCTGGAGACACTGTTTATTTGTTACGAGACACTAGTTTAAATTTTAGTTTTCACTCACCCAGCCAAAGTTCATTGATTGCGGGACAGTAGTTTTAACTTTAGTTTTTGACCACCGGCCCAAGTGTTTGTGATCCAATTTCCTGATCACAAACAATTGGGTGGGAGGGCACTAAGTTTAATGATTGCGTGACAGTAGTTTTTTAATTTTAGTTTTGCCTACTCACTCAAGTATTATCGAGTAAATTTCTTAATTGGGCTGGTAAGCGGGGGACACAGTTAATTGGTTACGAGACAGTAGTTTTAACTTTACTTCTCACTCACCCACTCCAGTGCTATTGAATTAATTTCTTGATTGATGGCATTAAGTTCAATGATTGCGCGACCGTTGTTTTAACTTTAGTTCCAGCCCATCTACTCAAGTGTTAGTGATTGAATTTTTTGATTGGGTGGGTGGGCGGGGGACAGAGTTTATTGGTTACAAGAAAGTAATTGCAACTTAAGTTCACGTCTACTCACCCAACTATTTCTAATCTAGTTTTTTGTTCACAAACACTTGGGTGGGTGGGCGTGGCACTAAATTCAATGATTGCGAAGCAGTAGTTGCAACTGGATTTCTCGCCTACACACCCAACTGTTTGTAAATTAATTTCTTGATCACATACGCTTGGTGGGGGGGGGGCACTAAGTTTAATGATTGCGTGACAGTAGTTTCAATTTTAGTTTTGGTTAATCACTTAAGTATTTGTGATCCAATTTTCTGATCACAAAAAATTGGGTAGGCGGGGCACTAAGTTTAATGAAGTCATTTATGGCAAGTCTGTTGCGTAAAGCATTGGAGATTTTTACACATCACATTATTATTTTTTGCGGTAGATTCCAAGGTTTTTTGCTAGCTCAAATTTGTATTTAGTATTTATCTATATTTAGTTAGAATGTGGATATTATGAATTTGTGGTGTTTTTGCTATTGACGTTTGGTGACCAGAAAGGTTTTAGAGGCTTTGTTTATAAATTTATGGATGTGGTCGGTTAAGTGTGTGACGGTTTGTTTACGTCTGTTTTTACTGGGGTTAGGCTGACTATAATTTTCATGGCGAGAGAAAAAAGTTTAGATTATGGTTCTTTTTTCTTTATTGATTGACTTTTTTTTGCAAAATTTTAGTGCTATTGGGTTGCTGCCCATAAATTGTTCTGATTTTGACCTGGTTATTTACATCTTTGCGTATTGTTACGTTAAGTACTTAGCCTTACGACATTCTGCCGTATTGATTGCATTGCTATCGAATTGCAATGACCTGAATAAGTAGTTGGAGGCGGTAATAGAAATATATAATGGACAAATGTTGCATGTTTTACCGTTGAATAAAAGAATATTAGGAAGAGTTAAAATGTGTGCTTTTGTACAAGTTTAAATGTAGCTGCTTTGCTTACAGAAAAATTTAAAAAACTAGTTTCACTATTTGGAGATTTGAATTTTCAAAAACAAAACTTTTTTGAATTAAACGTGTTACTTTCCGATTGTTTTTGAAGTTTTTTTTTATAAAGTTTAAACTGGGCTTGATAACGCTAAAACCAACGTGAATCTACATTAAATTATGCATTTTTTTGGGATTAGCTTTAATTTGTTACAAGTTGATTAATTTTTTTTCTAGAGACGACCATTACATTTACATCTAAAGTGCCATTTTTTGATAGTTTTTAGCATTTTACTCAAAAGCTTAGACTTAGGCCAAAATTAGCCAACATAACTGCATATAAATTGCGCAGTTTTTGGGACTAGTATCAAGATTTGATTTATCAACAACAGACCAAACACGACATTTGCATCAAGTTAACTAAGTGAATTTACAATAAATTGCTCATTTTTTGACAATAAAAGAGACTAGCACAACATTTGAATCAAAATTGCCACTTTCTGACTATTTTTTTGCATAAGAAAACTTTAATTTGGGCTTTTATATACAAACTGACCTAAAAGTCTATATAAATGGCTCATCTTTTGGGACTAGTCTTCAATTTGCTACGCGGAGGTTTGAGTTCTTGGCAACAAATCAATTATTTGCATTAAAAGTGCTACTTTCTGATAGTTTTTTACATTTTACTCTTATCTAAGATTGTATAAACCAAATTAACCACGTAAATCTACAGTGCATATTTTTGGGACCAATTTTAATTTGCTACGGAATGATTAATTTTGGCTTAATTAGAGCTGCTACTAGTTCCTTGACGGTGGTCTTCAAAGACTGGATCTGGAGTTTGAGTTTAGTGGCCAAGCTCTGTGGACCAATTGGGCTATCTAACAAACATTCACTGACAGTTGACAAATAATAGTTAGTAATTCCTAAAAGCACATTTTAAAATTTTAACAAAAAAGATACCATAATGTACAAATAGGCAAAATGTAATCGAATAGTTACAATAAATTAAACTGTTAAAAACCTTTTACCATGAATAAATGTTCTTAGATATTTCTCAGTATTCTAAAACTAACAGTGTGAAAAATATATGACGGAAATATGATAGCGACATATTTATTTTTAATAAAACATTATATTTAAAAGTACATCACTATTATATATAATAAATAAAACGATCGTGCTTCACGATGTACACGAAAGTTTATATGAATGTGCGGATAATTTATCGGTATGCAAAATTTTCTGTTTGTTTTATTTTTGGAATATGGAAAATAAATTCCACTGCAAATATTTACTATAAACTCGAGCTATTTATAATGATTGCATGTGTATATATGCAAATATTGATTTATTATTTCAAAACTAAACTGACAAGTGTTTGACAAATGCAGCGAAAACATTCATTCATCTCTAAATTTGTACGCTCAAGTGTAAGTGCAACGAGCCCAGTCACTATTAATCAAAAACTGCAATAGATAGTTTATTTATTTATTTATAATGGATGCCAAAATTATTCAAGGTTTATCATATCATTTATTAAGTATTATTAATAACTGAAGCTTACATTATAAATATTTTCATACAACTAATAACGAAATATTCAGTACAGAAATGTAAATATAATAAAAAAAAACTGTTTGTGTACCTATAAAATACAATCAACATCAAAGATTATGTCTGCACACTTACTACTGACTTATCAAAGATTAACGACATTACTGCAAAAAAACCGGTACCCTTCTCACAATTACCAGACCGATTAAAACATGATAAATACATCAACTGCTACCGGTGTCATACTCCGCATGTCAATTATTCTATTCGATGTGGCAAAGTTTATTAACATCAAAGAACCGCACAGACCCTTCCGCCACTTGGCACTTACATATTAATGAGAACCTCTTGACATTGCGGTCTGAAACTGCAGCACCGAATAATATCAGAAAATGTCTGTAAACAGAAAGATTTACAATTCCATTATTGTTGTAATAGTTGCTGTCGGTATGTTTCATTTGATATTTAAATGTTGCCAACATAAATAAAAGCCCGACATTTATTTGCATTATTACTTGCTGCATTAAATAGATCATTGCTTAATTTATGTGACATGAGTTATTAAGCGTATAAACACAATCGATTTAGATCAATTATTGTATGTGGATTAGTGTAATATGTTGATAGTTGACATTGGAATTAATAAATGTTGCTTTACGTAAGAAATTGCATTGATTTGTATTGGAATAGATTTGTATTTATGTTATACATCTTAATAATTAATTATAAATTAGAATTTTTATGAAAGCATTCGACTAGAAACACTATAAATGTTTGTATATATTTTTGAGATATTTTTATAATGTTATTGTTAAAATATTTTTCAGTGTTATATACCAAATTAAAACCGATTCAAAGGCAAATAAAAAATTTCAAATCTATCAAACTATATAATTTCATGTCTGAGTCAAGTGTACGGAATAAAAGTTTTTGCTCAAACCACTCTACATCAGTATTAGCCGGCAAGCGATCGATTAGGTCACTAGGTCCGAGTAAACCTAATAAAATCTAGTCAAAAGGTAAACATAATTTAAAAAAAATAAATAAATAGTGTACTTTTATACAATAAATGTCAAAAATTTCAAAAATATTTTATATATGGCGATCGACTTAAAAACATCTTGCAATCTACTGTTTGGGTGCTCCTACTCTACATGAATCCAGATTATGAAAAAAAAAAAATTTTTAGTGAGCCATTTTTGAGTAATAAGCAAAAAATTGAAATTTTTGAGTTTTTTTACATTTCTCAGGATTGCATTTTTTTGAAAAACTTATAAGAAACATTTTTCTTCAAAGTTGTTCAAAGTTTTCATTGCCAACAATTTGTTTTCTTGAATTTTGAAAATTTTATAGAACTTTAAAACAATGATGCTTAGAAAATAACACTTCTGCTATCACAGATTGGACCGACTATGGGTTAACATTGGAAGTTTGTCTAGTATTACAAATAAACAGTTTTCTATATTAATGGGTTTTTGAAATTATAATGGCTCACAATATATAATCCAAAAACTTTGCACTTGAAAAACTAAAAATAAGTTTATAATACTGCTTGCACGGGAAACTGAAGCAGATAATGTAAATTCAAATGGCGACCAATCCAAGAAATCTTTCTGTCATGAACAGTGTTTTAAAATCAGCGTCAAATAAACAAAACTACTTTTTTATCCTCACTGGAATCAAACTATAGGCAGGGCTGAAGCTAAGATTAGACAAAGAATGGCACATGCAAGGCACAAGACGAAAGAGATAAAGTTGATTTGCTTCAAAGTAGTTTGGATACAATAAATTGCTTATAAAATTGCAATAGCTATCAATATTTTTCTGTGTTTGTTTAAAGCAAAAATTTGCATTGAGATTAGTATCTTTTAGAAAATTGATAATATGTGCATTTATAAGAACAATTTTTTGCGAAGGTACTAGCGTGCTGGTTTAGACCACAAGCGTTTAAAGTGTGAAGCAAGATACTCCAAAAGCACGCGTCGGACATTAAATTATGTAAATGCACCTTATGCAAAAAATAATTTTTTTTTTTTGAAATTTTGATAGAGTAAAAAATAATTTAATCTGTACACTCAGTAGTTTGATAAAAAAAAAACGGCCAATTTATAGTTTTTTGTTATTTGTGTGCAGGAAGTTTCAATATATGCCAATTTTTAATACTAAACTTTTTATGAATATGATAATTTACAATTTCCTTAAAAGAAGTTCTCAAGACGTTACATTTATATTTGCCTAAGGCTCCAAGAAAGACTTTAACGCACATTAATTTTTCACATAAAACAAATTGGATAATTATTAGTTTCAGTTTGCAGTTAGTGCATCATCATCACCAGCATGATGAAAAGGGTTATGCATATTAAATTTGTATTATAATACATTAACATTTACTTCGTACAAGCAAACAAGATGTGTATGTATATGGCGCACACAATATATACATTAAGTTTCATGTATTAAACAAATATTTGCATATTGTGCACACGGCAAATAGCCAGATAACTATATTCCCGCATTTGCAAATAGTGGGATCCGCGCAATTTATCGTTATTAATCAAAAAGCAGCCAATAAAAACATTACGCATACGCGAGAAAAGGGCCCGCAGGCCACCAATATTTTTTTTGCGTCTCGTTGATTTATTATATTGTATAATAGCGAAATATAATTACAAAATAATGGGTCACGTATGATTATTGGTAATTTACATTTTGCTTATTTATTATTAAAATTATAATCAAATAATTATTCCGTGGGTGATATTTTCATGGGCAATGCATTTACCTTTATATTTTATTGGTAATTACTTTTATATTGCCTACTGACTGGTTCGAGTTACACCAGATAATTAAGGTGTTTAATTAAAGAAATTAAAACGAGCTAACTTGTTGACTGATACATAAAATTATAATTAACTATTTCATTTTGTGTGCGCAAAACTTTTTATTATTAAATTGTTATTACCTTTATATTATTAATGCCCAATTAGAGATTAAATTCAATATTGGCATATATTTAGTGGTACTTAAAACTTAGTTTAGATTTTTACTTCTTAACACAGTAGAAAATGTTTCTAAGATTAAAGAGCTATTTACAAGTTGCTGCGCTTTGTTGAAAAAACCATAAAGGTTCTAAACCATTACTACAGAAGCATAGTGCTAATTGGCATAATAATAATTTGGAATACGTTTGTGGTTATTGTTTCAGTCAGCTGTGATAAATCAAAATGTGCGACATTTTTTTTAAATAATCAAGGTTTTTTTAAATTTATGTTTGTTTTTTTGATTAGTCGGATTTTTTTGTTGTTGTGACAATAATAAACTTTTGGTTTTGAAATCTTTAGGAATTACCCTTGTACAGGTCTACTAGGTTCATAATCTAAACTAAACTCCAAAGTGTGTTGTGTAATTTCTTTTATTTCAGTTGACTGGAGAGAAGGATTTTTAAAAGTCGTAATGTGTTAGATTTACTTTTCAAAAATATGAGAGCTGCAGGAAGTTTTACGATTTCTGTGTACAATTTTCTAATATTCTATCTGACTGTGCCTTATAGGTGACGTTTTTAAGAGGTCATTAGAAATGCGCATCTTGTTCCAGCCTTGTAGGTTTTAGTCTGAAAAGTCACGAGCTTTCCTTATACAGCAAGCTTGTTGATTGGTTGCTTGTGTTTGGAAGTCTATTAAGTTTTTTGCTAAAACCAACATGTGATCTCTGATTGGGTCCAGACCCATATCAATTTTCAGTTAAATGTTACAAACATAGTAAGGTGCTTTAAGGACTTTTTGCAGAGTCTTACTTAGAAATGTTTTTATTTTTTTTAAATAGAAAGAAGCAGCTATACCCTATTCTGGGTCAATGATTGTTTTGAAAAGTTGCAATTTGTTGCTCATGTTGCTGTCTTTGCGTAGCAACGGAGTTAATAGATACTTGTCATTTTGGTCTTACCCAATATGGTTGTTATGTGCAATCTTAAAGTTATTTTTTTGTTTAATTCTGTTTTAGGTACTTTACAGTACCCATCCATAGAACTTTGCTTTTTTCAGCATTGATTTTTATTCTCCAGTACTTAACCGTGTTTTATTTACCTTACAAGCAGCTTTTGGTTGTCTAGAAATGTACATCAGTGCCGTATTGTCGGCATTCTTTGCAAATTTGACACTAGGCATGATGCAAGTTATGTCTGATATATACAAAGTAAAGAGCATCGGAGATAATACTGATCCTTTAGGAATTTTTGCAAAGGGTGCTTAAACAGCTTTATGGCTAGAGTCCTTTTTTTTAGATAAGAAGCAATAAGTTTTATTAATCTCGGAGACGTTTTAGGAATAGACCTTGGTGCGAGACCTTATTAAAGGTCTTTTTAACGTCGAAGAATATGACGCCAGAAGCCTGTTTTAAATTAAAACCAGTTTTGATTTGATCAATCAAGCCATGTTGATGATTTGGCAAGAAATTTTCAGCCGCCTTGTGATACTGGATTCTATCCTCCACTTTACTTAGGGTTGACAGAAGGCTCATTGGGCAGTAATTTTGAGGAAAATGTCTTTATCCTTTTTAACTTTTGGGATAGGAATCACATTAGACCTCTTTTAGAAAACGGAAAAATGTTTGTGAGGAAAATTGCAGCTTCGTGAGAGAATGCTGTCAAAGCTTTGTTTGGAATTTAGTGTTAGTGTGCTGTAGGCACTCTTGTATTTTTTTGTGGACCATTTTTACATAATCTAAATCTAAATCTTTGTCATAGACTGGCGCGCATAGGAATTTAGCTCTATCAGTAAATGCTTTGGTTTTGCGTATTTTGTTTGGAAAGACTTTAGCTGTCTTCTACAACAAATTATTATTTTTGTTGAAAGAGTTTCATTAGTTTTAATGTACTTCTTGATTGCTTTCTTAACTTTGTTATTGAGTCGATTTAGCTCGGTTTGGCTTGTTTGATCCGTTGGGTCATGTGACGTTTGGCATGTCTGTTTTGATTTTTAGATTGGATGAGCTTTCTAATATCTCTACTGAGTCCCAATTCATTTGTTCCAATTTTTGTCAAAGTACTTTCTCTTTAGCATATGTTAGTCTACTATGCCAAGCTAGATGCTTGTTAAAGTTTTCTGCAACAGTTGTTGGAAGTTGGCCGTTTAGTATAGCATTGAGACCTGCTGTTACTAGCTGTTTAGTAGGCAACTGTAATGTTGAAATTAGCTTTATCAGTCCCAAGCTAAAAACATTAATTGCAATGGAATTTGCTTCCAGTAACAGTTGGGGTGTAAAGAGTTTTGAGTGGTCAGTTGATTGTTTTACGAAGATACAGTTTTTTAAACTTAAAAGTGTTTATGATGGTGTAAACTTTTTCAAGAGCTAAGAGAGTTTATATTTTGAAGAACTTTTTACTTTTTCCATTCTCATGTACATGCATTTATTGCTGCCAGAAACAGAGTTACGTAGTAAAACACTTCACCGTGTTTATAACTTGGCTATAGTTCAAGATTTTTCATTAACCTCCTGGTTTATTCTTCTGGCTCACCAGGTTTGCTCTAAGAATTTGCTTCCTTCTTATTGGCTCCAGGCATATAAAATCTTTCTTTGGTTGACAAATGCATTGAGATTACTCTTGCAACTACCTGAATTGTACCCGTTGACACCGTCCAATACGCGGACGCCACTCTAAACGCAGACTTTCTCTGCGTTTTTGCAAGCATTGTCTTGTATTTGTTTTTTTGAATGCAGACATACCATATAGGTGCTCTGTATAGCATTATGGAGTCTACCACAAAGCACATTATCCTTCTGCTGCTTGCAAAAGTTTCTCCCAGGTTTGGCATAAGTTTACTAAGTGCGCTTACTGACTTTCAGTCTTCTTAGATGATTCTATAATGTGGGGTCCTAGGTTACAATTTTTGCCTATTGTGATACTTTAATAAGTAGTCTGCTGGCTTTTGATTATTTTGTTGCTAACTTTTAACGTGATCTAATTACAATCAGCACATTTGTTTTTTGGTGCTTGAATTGCAGTTTTTTTTGCTCTAGCTATTCTTTTATTTTGCCGATGGCAAATTCTGCATCTTCTACTATGTGTTTTGTGGTTCCACATACTAGCAGCTCTAGGTCGCAAGTCTTATTGTAGCTTTATCCTGAGCACGTTGTCGTAATACATATATTATTTTACAGAGTAGATCCCAAGACCGAACCTTGTGGTACACCACAGGTCATACTGAAAAAGAGGTTTTTGCTCATTAGGATCCTTCTGTTGCGGTATACTTTTCTCAACCAGCGCTTTTTCAATTTTTGGCAGCGTTTTTGACAATTAAAGTAACGAGGATGGCACTTTTTTTTTAGTTTTTTTACTGTGTTTTTAACCAATTGGATTGCGTCTATAGTTGACCTACCTATTCTGAATCCAAAGTGATGTTTGGATACATCACAGTTTTGGATTTCTTCTACTAACTTGCTGTTCAGTACTTGCTCATAGAGTTTTTCTATTGTGTTTATGAGGCGTAGTGGTTTATATGCGGGAGATTGATCAGCTAGCTTGACTAGTTTTTACTTGTTCAGAACGGTGTCGTCCTTGATTAGTTTGTTAAAAAAGGTGGACAGTAGCTTTGCGTTTTGTTTGGCCAATACGTTGGCTACTTAAGGCGGAATACCAATGGGGCTTGCAGTTTTTTTGCTTTTATTTTACTGCTCTAGGGATTTAGTCGGTTTTGATTGTCATTTTTTTTTACCATGTTTTTTTTGTGATTCGGAAACAACTTTTTTGCTATTTTTGTCTGTTTTTCATCCGTGAGCGAGGTTGGGCTGCGAACACCGAGCTTACCGGTCACTATTTTGTAGCATTTTTCCCACAAACCTTCTTCTACTTTTTTAGCAGCATTTATTACATGTTTTAGGCAATTTTTGTGTTCTTAGGTCAGTTTGAGATCCTTTAAATTAGATTTATTTTTTTGGTCATCTGCTCTTGTGGGCTCCTTTTTGGCTGCTATACATTTTTTTCGGGTTTCCGAGATCTTTTCGTTCCACCAGAATACCGGGTTTTTGCTAGATCTAGCGCTTTTCTTCCAAAGTGCCTGTTGCATGCTTTAGCAATTCTTTTTTTTGTTTCACCAGATTTGCGCTGCTTTATCCGGTGCAAAAAACAGCTTTTTTTGGTTTGTTGAAGCAGGTCTTTATCCACTAGTTAGTTCTACATAGATATTTCTGTGGTTGCTCAGATTGTCTTTGCTGCTTACCACCCAGCCGTTGACTTTATTCACAAGACCTTTACAGCACAAGGTGATAGGTGGGTTTGTGGCTTTTGTTTATGACGCGTAAATCAACCTTACCCAGCCACTCACTTAATAACACATTACCGCGCTTGCCTCTTTTTGTTGAACCCCAGAGCCGTGGTTTGGCATTGAAGTTATTACCGACTACGGTTGCTATGCAGCTGCTTCTGATATCCCGACCCAATTTCTGCAGAAATCTCTCAAACTGTGCCAAGGTGGAGTTTGGCGCTATGTAGCAAGAATATACTCTGATCTGATTTATCTCAACCCACACAAAGCCTGAGCCTTTTCCAGTTTTGAATACTTTTTAAAGTAGATACAGGGTTAGTCAAAATTACCGGAACACCTAACTAATTCTCTAAAAGTTGAAAATTTTAAAATAAGTTTCAAATAAAAGTTTTCTGGTTTAATGCAAACTAATTTATAAAAGTTTTTTTAATATACAGTGTGTGTTCATTTTATTGCGTAAATTTAGTAAATTTTTTATTTTAAATAGAACACTCTGTATATTTTTCATATTTTATTCTAAAATTAATTTTGAGCTTTTTTAAAAATATTTTTTTTAAATGCATTATTTTTGAGTTATAAGCAAACTTCAAATAAAGAACATTTTTACACAAACATTTATATTTATTTTAACAAAACGGATAAAAAAAGTAATAACATGAGTTTTATTTATAAAAATTTAAAAATCCAAGTTTTCAAACTAAACTAAACACCCTGTATATTTTTGCATTTTTAATTTTTAAAACTTATTTTACAACTAATTTTAGAACAAATTTTAAAAATATTTTATTTTATTATGGATTTTTTTTTTTTTTTTTTTTTAATTTTACACTCTGTATATTTTTACATTTTTTAATGATTTAATGATTGTTTTGTTAATAGTTTTTAATGTTATTACTGTTTAACCGTTTGGTTAAAATAAATGTGTATGTTTGTAGGAAAATATTCTTTATTTGAAGTTTATAACTTAAAAATGGTACATTTTATAAAAAAAATTATTTTACAAAAAATACTCAAAATTAGTGTTATCAAAAAATTTTAAAATATACAGGGTATTCCTTTTGATTTTTTTTTTTTTAATTTTTACAATAAAATGAACACCATGTATATTAAAAATATTTTTATAAATTAGTTTGTTTAAAACCAAAAATCTTTGTTTGAAACTTTTTTTAATTTTTTTAACGGTTAGAAAATTATTTAGGTGTTGTGCATTTTTGTTGCTATCGGTTGCTGGCGGTTAGCTCTATTGGCTTTAAATAGCTAACTTTTGTTTAAAATTTTATCTTATTTACCTTATCTGACTTAAATCCACTGTGTTTAATCAATCTGGATTTGCCATAAATTGATTTAGTAATTACTAAGCTTTGCAAGACTTGAAACATAAAATATTAAAATTGCTTACAAAAATTTCTTTCAAAAAATTAAGTTCAATATAACATTGTTGTTGTATAATGTACACATATTCATTTTCATATTGATTTATTAAACATATTACTTCTGTTATTGTAACATACATTCCCACCTACTCCTTAATTAAACACACATCACATTATTTTAATTCGTCGCGATACATTAGGGTTGTAATTTATTACACGAAACGCGCCTCATTTTCGATTTAATGTTTATTGAAATTTATTTGCGCGCATAAATCATCCGCAATCTTTGACAATATTGCGGAGGTATATACGAGCCCCATGATTGAAAAGCAATATCAATCAATAATTTTCGTTGTGCGAAATTGATTGAATGCCGGTTATATTTCTCATCCGTTCGAATCGGATCTTATCGCCGCCGCCGCCGTGCAAAATATTAATTCGTGAATTGTGTATTGCGGCCGCTTAATTTACAATCCGTTATTGTACCACGTTTCTATAGCAAAATCTGCTAATGAGAAGAAAGTTATACAATGCTAATGGAACGGCTTATTATTATCACAACAATATTATTCATTTGTTATTGAATAAGTGAAATATTAATGGTCTTGTTATTATATGTTTATTATTCAAAGAAAATTGTTTTTATACAAACAGCTTGAATATTTATAATTGAGTATGAGTTGTTAAAATTAAATCAGCATTAAATTACTTTCCCTATGATTTGTTTTGAAAAACCTAATTATAAAATTGTATTGATTTAAATTAGTTGAATTAATTTGTTATTCACTAATAAATTTTTAAAGCAAGCAATATGTACGTATGGCAAGTTGTACAAGGAAATTGCTGAACAAAAATTGTGAAAGATAAAAGAGAAGCAAACAGAACTTAAATATCCGAAACATGTCTGAAAGTGTCTCAACAAAAACAAAAAAACACTAACCTTTAGTCAATTTTCAATGCGTATATATGGCCATGTATGAGTCAAGTGTACGAAATGAAAATTTGTTTTTGCTCAAATCACTGAAAATGCCTTTATCTACAAGAATCCTGATTAAGTGATTTTTTCAGATTTTTTCAGTGAGCCATTTCCGAGTAATTAGCAATCAAAATTTGAGGTTGTTGAGCTTTTTAACATTTTTTGATCGTTTGTAACTTATTGAAATTGCATTTTTAAGAAATTTTTTTTTTTTTTTAATTATCCAAGGAATAAGTTTTTACAGCCAAATTTTTTTTGTTGAATTTTGAAAAAATTTTAGGACTTTAAAAGACAGTATTTCTTTAAAAAAGTTTACGGGTATTTTTTTTCAAATATTGATAAAAACGTGCTATTGAATGTGCAAATTTTAAGAAGTGCCGTACACTACGCTTCGAGATATCTTACAATGTATTCACAGAAATACTGAAAAAAGCTTAAATTTTTAATTTACACTTTTTGATCTTTTGCAACTTTTTAGCATTGCATTTTTACAAAAAAATTATTACAATTTGTTTTTTTCAAAATTGTCTATAGAATAAGTTTTTAAACATTTTTTTTTAAGAATTTTGCAAAACTTAAAAAAAAAGATGAATTTTTTTTGCTTTACATATAAAACCACGTTTAAAAAAAAAAAAATATCCATCATTTTTTTTTTTTAGAAAAAAGTGTCAATTAAAGTTTTTCAAAATTTTCAAATTAAAAAAAAAAAAAATTGTATGTGATAACTTATTCTTTAGACAAATTTGAAGAAAAAAGTTTGTTGTAATTTTTTTCTAAAAATGCAATCCTGAGAAGTTACAAACGAACAAAAAATGTAAATTTCAAATTTAAGCTTTTTTTTTCGATATTTTAAGTATTTCTGTGGAAACATTGTAAGATATCTCGGAACGTAGCACATGGCACTTTCTGAAATTTTTAGGGTTTTTTTGCAAATATAAAAGCACTTTTTTATCCATATTTGAAAAAAATAAAAAATACCCGTCATTAAAAAAAAAAATTTCAAAAATTCGAGAAAAAATTGTTATAAAAGCTTATTTTTTGAACAATTTTGAAGAAAAAAGTTTTTTACTATTTTTTTCTAAAAATGCTATCCTGAGTAGTTAGAAATGATCAAAAAATGTAAACAACCTCAAATACGATGTTTTTAAATTTTGATATCTTATTACTCGGAAATGGCTCACTCAAAAAATCTAAAAAAATTCACATAATCAGAATTAATCTAGATCATTTTGTACACTTGACTTATACATGACCATATACTCACAAAAAATTAAAAACTTTAAAGCAAAAAAAGAATTCGGACCTTATTAGACACTAAACTCAAGATTTTTGCCCTTCTACACAAGTTGTTTGGCTTTCAATTACTAACCAAAACTTGCTAACTAACGTTTAGTTAATAATTCTGTCAGACCATCAGTCTTTAGGGCTTAAACTTTCATCAATGACGCGGTCTTTGTCCAAAAAACAAACAGAAAAAGCTAAGCTAAAAGTTTTCAGTGAGATCAAGTTCAAATCAAGCCGTAAATGCAAAGTCTACCACTGCCAATACTGTGCAACCGTCCGCACTAATATAATTAATTTACAGATATTTTTTTAACAGCATTATTGGCGTCTCTTCGGTAACTTTTATCAATCTTTTGGTTTTAGTCAAACCTAAGAAACAAAACGGTATTATCGCCAACCGTGCCTACCGGATCTTCTCAGGTGCCTCAGACTGCCATAAAAACATCCTTCAAAGGCTTCTTACATTTCATATCAAATTGACGTTAATCAGCGCAAAATTAGAAAAAATAAAGCTGCAGATACAGATTCCGCTCTGGAACCACCTAAAAGCACTGGTAGCGGGAGAGACCGAGGTGCAATCCGGAAGATCATATGTAATCCAGGAATTACAGGTGGTACTTCTGTGGCAGTTGTAGGTGTGGAGTTCGTAGGTCTAAGGCCATTGCGGTGGTTGAGTTGTATAGGAAATAGTTGGGTAGCATGATAGTTTTAATGTGACGGTTAAAATCCGGTCTTATTCAGAGTCTCATTCTTTATTAGCCCGTTAATACTCCGCTCAACAAACAAACTAAATCCCCCCCCCCCCCACACTTACTAGACTGCAATCTCTGGTGTTTGGGTTAGTGCTTCTGACAATAGTAAGTTGCAGATTTTTAAAATGCAATTTTACTGATGGTTTCTTAATGGTATATATAAACAACAGTGGGTTATGGTGCGTTTTGGCAGCTTTTTAGCTCTTCTTTGTACCATTACTAGCTCTCCTGCCTTAAATTTTCTGTGTTTGCTTGCCTTGGGTACTGTATTTCCCTGTCTTTGTTTGGCTTATTGCAAACGGTAATCTTTATCTTTGGGTTTGCCCTAATAACAACTTGTTACAGTGGAACAGCACCAAGATCAGAAGATTATCCCATTGTTGTTAGGCTGCTCTTCTCTTTTCTTAGGGCTTGGATGTTTTTATTCATTTTTGCGTGTTTTTATTCTAACGAGTTGGCTTGGTGTTTGACCCTTGAAATGCTAGCTTGTAAATTAGATAGTAGGACTTTAGGGTAGCCTAACCTATGTAGCAGGTGTTCTTCCAGAAGTCTGGTTGTTGCCTTGTTGGTATGGGCACTGCTTTGACCCACCTGGTGCAGAAGTTGATCATATCGTATTAATTCTTCGTTTACGTTGTGTCTGTGGTGCTTACGTAGTATATGACCATTCTTTCTTATGATTGTAGTTTTGAAAAGGTCTTTGATTAGAACGAACCAGTTTTAATTTTTATGCATGTCATGCACTCTCTTAGAAAGGTTTTTTTTCCTTACTTTAGGCCAGTGGTAGGCTAGCATAAGTGGTTTTATCTTTTTCTAGATGACCAGCCGTGGCCATTAAGTGCTCGATTACTACTTTTTACATTTTTAGAGATACTACTAGCTGGTCTTACTGGTGTTTGTCTTAAGAAGTATGCTTTTTTTTATAGCTTGAATTCCAAGTCAGTTCTTTAGAGTACTCAGGGGTCATCTACTTCCACCATCCCTGAATTGGGTTTGCAAAAATGTTTGTTGTGCGCGTCGGATAGCCGCTCTTAAAATTTCTCTTTTTAGTAAGGATAGTTTAGCTGCTTGGTACAAAGAGTTGGTATAGATAGCGTAGGCAAGCTGGTCTGGTGGTGGTAGAATTTTTTGGTGGTAGTAATTGTTTCAATTGCTCGAATCTCAACTAAAAACGTTAGTGATGCCTAGAGTGTGTTCTACTTAAATTCAAACTACTCTGTAAGAAGAGGGGTTACTAAGTAAACTTGGCTTTAGCTTATGTAGAATTCTCTAGTAATACTAGGGCTCAGGTGTCCGTTCTGAGCCTAAACCTCTAAGTCGACGCCTTACAAGTGAGCTCAATATTTCTTTATAGCCTACTTAATGGCCATACATTCCAGCTTGTTAAGATTTGCCATTGTCATACAATATGCATTGGACTGAACGTAGGTTTACACAAAAAGAATTTATTAGAGCCTTACAATTTTATTACCTAAATACTTCTTCCTGAAGACTTCCAGTCTCCATCCTTTAAGGTTTCTTGTATCTTGGATAGCGAGGCTACTTTTTTGAAAGTGCAAACAGAAATGGTCATCAAAACTGAACTACCAATACGGCAGGCAGCCGCGGCTCCATTAAGTTGCCCACCTCCACTAAAAAAATTGAAATTTTGAAAATACCAATTTAATGCGCTCTTATGCGCTGCAAAAAAATTATGCGCACATCTTTAAGTATGATTTTTGAACAATTTTAGTTTAGGGGCGGGGCAACTTAATAATTAGCCTTCCCCCAGTAAAATTTTTCAATTTTGAATATACAACTTAATGAATAGCCGGTTTTATAAAATTAGCCTTCTAAAATACCAAATTAATGCGCTTGTAATGCGTTTTTATAATTTTTAAACAGTTTAATTTTATTGGGGTGGGGGGGGGGCTAATCATTAAGTTGCTCTTCCCCCATCTAAAACTGTTCAAAAATCATATTTACAATTGAGCGCATAATTTTTTTTTGCGGCGCATAAGAGCGCATATTGAGCGCATTAATATAGTATATTCAAAATTAAAAATTTTTATTGGGAGAGGGCTAATCATTAAGTTGCTTCCCCCTACCTAAAATTGTTCAAAATCATATTTAAAGATGTGCGCATAATTTTTTTTTGCAGCGCATAAGAGCGCACTTTAAGCGCATTAATTTGGTTATTTTTTTCCTGGAAGGCCAATCTTATAGAATTATTAAGTTGCCTCCCCCCCCCACAAAAAACTGTTCGAAAATCATATTTACATTTGATCGCATAAAAAAAAAATTGCATTGCATAAGAGCGCATATTGAGCGCATTAATATAGTATATTCAAAATTGAAAATTTTTACTGGGGGGAGCTAATCATTAAGTTGGCCCCCCTACCTAAAACTGTTCAAAAATCATATTTAAAAATGAACGCATAATTTTTTTTGCAGCGCATTAGAGCGCATTAATTTGGTATTTTAAAATTTTTTAAAGAGGGGGCCAACTTAATGGAACCGGCAGCCGCAATCAAAAAAAGATTTACATTTTGGCTCTACCTTCCATACTACACAACTAATCTGGGTAAAGCCGCCTTACGGCCGACATCAATAAGAGGATCATTGTATCTTCATGCACTCCCGAAGACTTGTTTGGTTCAAAAAAGGGTTGGGTTAAATCTGCTTGAACAGATTGTTTTGGTGGTAACAAACTAAAACAATCTTCAAGGAATTTATTGTCCAAAACGAAATTGGAAAAAAATTCAGATCAACTTAATTTGTTTTACTAATCATTTACCAGCGACCGTTTAAGATGTCCTAAACTAAAGCAAAAAGAAGAGCAGTTGCCTACTGTAAACAAATAGCCTGGAAAGCTGCGCACTTAAACGAAAAAAGCATGCACCTATCAAAAACCGTCAAGCTGTGGAATAATCATTGGCAATCTGGCACCTAAACCAACTAGCTGGCACACTTAGCATAAATATAAAATCTTTGCCGACTGCCAAAGCATACTCAAGACTATCACTTAGTGAAAAACAAACTAGAAAAACGTCAATGTACAACTACCTATTATTTCTTTTTTTTTTTTATTTTTAAGGTAATCCCCGAATCGGTTATCTCCACTTGTGGCACTTTTCTTGAACAGGAGAGCACCACAAGTTTTGTTTTTTTTTTTACCCTGTCCAACAAATAGCAACTGATGATATTTAGCAGGTATTTGGGAACACTTCTGCCTTCCAAAGCCCTCAAAATTCTTCCTCAATTGGCCGTGTTAAAGGCGTTTTTAACGTCAAGGGTAACCAAGACGCATGCCTTACGGTGTGTGTAGCTGTACTTCTTGGCAACTACTACTGCCGCTTTTACCTCAGCAAGCGCGCTCAGGGTAGATCGTCTCTTCCTAAACCCGTACTGGCGCTCGCTGAGGGCTTGATTTTCTTGGAGAGCTTCCAGCAGTTTTTCCGCTATCATGTGCTCGAGCAGCTTCCTCACCATGTTCAGGAGACATATAGGTCGAAACGCCCTTGCTCCTACCCCTCCCTTCCCCTGCCCAAGAGAACAAGCCCCGCCCTTTTCTAGATTTCTGGAAAATCTCCGTTATTTAAGCACTTGTTAAGCGTGGCTAGCTACACCTAGGGCACCGCTCAACCAGGGCTTTGACCACTTCCGCGAAGATTCCGTCAGGTCCTGGCGCCTTCTTAGAACGCATTTTTTTGAGGCTTTCTGAAGTTCTTCTTCCGTAAACGGACGGATTACCCCCACCTCCTAACCATCCTCTTCTCCTGCTTTCAGAAAAGCTTAACCACGGCCGCTTTTATAGTTTTTAGCAAAGCTTTGGGCGGCATTTTCCCAACTTTTCCCATGACTATCTTAAATTCTCTGCCCCAGATGTCTTTGTCTACCTCTTCTACCAAGAGGTTCCACTTGCTCCTCTTGGCAGATATGATTAGACCTCCTAGTTTTTTTCGCAACCTCTTATATTTTATCCCCAACTCTACGTTGTTTTTTGTTGTGGCTTTGGCTCTGCTATATATTTTTCAAGCCCGGATGCATCTCTCAGTACTTTGCGCGCCTCCCATGTAGGCGTTCTTTCCTGGTGAACTGTGCTATTACATAGTGCAGCCGGGCTGTTCCTTACTCTTCATCCCTTGAAACCCCTGCAAACGTTTTTCAAGTCTTCTTTTAAAATTACCCACCCTTTTTCTTTTACGTCTCTTACGTTTTCTGCTGCCGCTGTTGCTCTTTATATTTGAAAGTTAATGGTCGGTGGTCATTGAGGCATTTTTCCTCCAGCACCTGCCACCCTGTTAGCAACCCCATCACTCTTACTTGACACAGGGTAACGTCTATGTGTGATTGACCATATCGTTCTGAGGGGTGAGGTCTCGGCACGCAGCCCACTCAGCCAGCAAACGGCCATCTTTGACGCTGCCACCTCATAAAGGGCACTTGGCGTTAAAGTCTCTCCCAATTACGGCGTCCCTGAGCCCATCACTCAGCTGCTCCTCTACGCTCTGTAGCACCGCCGCAAGGTCCTGCAGCGTCTTGTTCGGTGAGGCGTATCAGGACACGTAATGTACAACTACCTAACCTAACCTAACCTAATCTAACCTAACCTAACTTTTTTTTTTTCTTTTTTTTTTTACCTGGAGGAGGAGAGATCTTCAAAAGATACCTGCATTCTGCAGGCATGCCGGATTCGACTATTCCTGTAGCCTCCTACCGACTAAAACTCCTCCTCACATTTCGCTGAGTGGCAACGGAACCGCGCGAGCATTACTTCATTACCTCCAGCATGTCTTCCTGTATTCTGTTTGTTATCTTTCCTCTATTTGTCCTGTTCTTTCTTCTTTTTGTCTTGATCTTTCTTCATCCTCTTTGGTTTTTATTATTTTTGTTATCGTCTTTTCGATGGCTTCCCATTTATGTTTGGTCTCTAGCATCAGGTTTGTTAGATTTCCTACCGTGATCTGTTCTTGTAGCTCAGAATCTAACTCCATTCTCTCCACTGTTCATCTCGAACACTGAAACAGTGTATGTTCCGGCGTGTCCACTTCATTGCAGTATACGCAGTTATCTCGCTCTAGTAGGTTCATTCTCTTCAGGTATACCCCAAAACAGCCGTGTCCAGTCAAAATCTGCGTTAGATGATAGTTAAGCCTACCTAACCTAACCTAACCTAACCTAACCTAACCTAACAAACCTGGCAGGCACTCATTGCAGAACTATGGAAATCTTAGTTCAAGCAAAAGAACAGAAGAGTCTGGATTCGAAACAAATGCTTATCAAGAAAATGCATCGCAAAATCTTAGTAAATAAAACGAAAAAGTAACACCAGATTTATCTGCAGTTGAGCATGGCAAAGCCTTATTATGGCAAAGAAAATAATTTTAACAAGCAAGGCATTCTGGCTTCCTAAACCTGGTAAACTAGCTCAGCAAAAAATAAGGAAGAAATACCGCCTACGCCAATCAACATTCTTACCTAGTGCGCAAAAGAGCAAACTGAATAGACATTTGCCACCACACCACGGAAATCACCACAAAAGCCCAAAATCTAAATAATTTTGGACTAGTCCGTGCCGTCGCGAGTGCTCCAGACAATACAAACCCGTAACAACCAAACTTTACTTCCAGTAGATATTTTTGATTTTATAGATTACTTTTGTCCCAATCAATAAAACAGAAGACCAAGACAATCGACGATAACTGGACATCTTCTCCAAAGAATTAATAGCTTGGTCTAAGGGATTAAAAAAAAATTGTTATTGCGCATAGGCAGATCCTCGTTACATCAATCAACCTGGTGTTGTCAACCATTGTGGCTGTAAACATTTACAGGAATTTTCAGCGGCTACTTTTACTAAAAATAGTAGACATCATTCGGCTTCTTCCAAGGCTACTAACCTTTACATCTGCTCTTAACACTTTGCCAAGATACAACAGCACAACAAAAAAAACGATTTGATAGTGACATGACAACATCTTTTAACAACCTCAAAGGCTTCATTCACCAAACACATTCAACCTTGGGGAACACAAGGCCGCACTCTTAACATCTGCGAGTACCCGGTCGATGCACTTTGTCAAACTGCTTGGAAACTTTATTCTTACATCTTTTCTTAGCCAACATGCGCAAAACGTGATAACACAAACTTATTTTAAAGCTTTTACTGTAAGGTTCCCAAAATAAACGGTCAACACCTCCAGCAACTGTCATTATACAAAAATTAAACTACATCATCAAATCCATCAACCGCGACTTCACCAACCTGCAAATCTCATTCAATATTGCCTAGAAACGTTTCCTAGCATACAGTTTTTATATAAATCTTAAATTCAAGTAAATCTCTTTTGTAAAACTACCGACAAAATGTAAGTAATAAAAATGTAGTAATATCAAATCAAAAACATTCAATTTAACAATTTGTTAAAAATTCCCCCTCGGAACTTTCCTGCATCATGTATTAAATTCTCGCACATAACAAACATTTCCGCTTACACGACGGAAATTGTATTTCTGTGCTCTTTACCATTTTTATAAATTACATTTTTTTTTTCGTGTCCAACCCTTCGAGATACGACTTGTATACAATTTGCCCTGTCCCCGGTAATAATAAATGAATTTCCATCCCCGATAATAAAGAGTTTAATGAGCAATTTTTTTTTTCAGCCGGCATTGTACACGTTCTTATTATGAAATTTTAATTAATGATGAAGTGGAATATTTCACGGTAAATATTCCTCGCTTGCCTTTGTCTGAATAAATCAATGCGGACATTATTTTATTGGCATATAAAGGGAATGCTTAGATGGCCGCGAAACGATGCATGGCATGAATAAGAAACTATAAAAATGAAGTATGCATAGTGAATTAGGTCGGGAGAAATAAAAGTAACTGCTTTTCCTGTAGAGAATTTTACGAATCGATGAAATTGTTCTTACATTGTAGTTGAAAATTTGAGAAGAATAATTGTTGGTTAGTGTTAGAAGAGTTCAAGCTTAAGAAAGCGCAAATAATTACAGATAAAGAGAAAGAAAAAAATATCATCGTAGTTGATTTATAGAGGCTTTTAGGATAACCCTTAATAGCGGAAAGCCATTAGTCATTATATCGCCGATTTTTATTATCTGAAGATAAATGCGGTGAGATGGTCAGAAAAAAAACAATGGATGAATTATAAATTATAATGAAGACTTTGTAATGTAGAGAATGTAATATAAGTCACGTCTGCTGAATATAGTCTTTATATAGATATTTGTGAATATATTTAAGAATTAAATTTCGATAATTAAAAACTTTTACTTAAGTTGCGTAACTTTGAGTTTAAAATATTGTGCATAAACTTAAACTATTCAGAATTATTCCGATCTCAAAAGTTAAAAGACTTTTCTTTCTTGTGTCGGATTCACTCTTTCAGGAGCGCCTACTAACTAAACCCCACCCAATCTTAGAAGTTTGAGTTCTTAAGCTCATAAACCTTCTATTTGGAGAAATTAAGGGGATGATTTAAGATTTAAGAACGCTTAATAAGCTGTTGGGTGAGGTTGTGGCGTGAACTCACTTAGGATTGTATTAGGTTGAAGTGGTCTTTTTTGTCCGGATCTGCTAGTCTGGCCAGGTCGGTATTCAAGTGAAGAGCTAATTTTGCGGTGTGATGCCTAGGTTGTTGTAAATGTCTGCAATTCTAACGTACTATAGGGCTTTGGCGATCCAACACAACGTTAGATTTTGAATAGCGTCAAGACGCCTGATGTGAGAATTTGCCGCCGTTAAACCAAACGTCATTTGAGGTCTGACAATTGACGTGTACTTCCAGAGTTTGTTCCGGAGCGTCAACTTGCTGTCCTACCATAGCATTGAAACTAGTATTTTTTCTCGCCGAAACCCATTTTGATGAGAGAGAAGAAAAGAATTTACTTCTGCGTGTTTTTTAATATCATTACATTTTCTATGACCTTGCTCAAAATGCATAGGAGACTGATTGGTAGTTTTAGGTAAACTTTTGGTCTTTTCCAGGCTTTGGTATGTTAATTACTTGGAAGCAATTTCAAACTGTTGGGAAGTGCTCTGTACGTATGATTGCATTAGCAATATTGGTCAAAACCATTATTGCTTTGTGTAAGAATGATTTAAAGCTTTATTTGGAATACTGTTATGACCAGGTGTAGATCGAGCCTTGAGTTTTGATATGATTTGTGACAATTGAACACTGTTGTCGTCGTCAGAACCTGCCAAAAAGTGCTAAATCTTTTTTTTGACCCTTTTGACGTGCTTCGTATCATTGTCTTCTGTAGAGGGAGAGTATTGAAGTTTTAGGCTATTGGGAATTTTTTTGGCCTTTTTTTCGATGGAATATTTGGGTTCGTTTTTACCATGAATGACTAGTTATCGGAATTTTGCACATTAGATTTGTTTCTTCTGAGGTTGATTCCAAGGTTTTTTGCCAACACTGATTTTGGTGCAGCCTTATAGTTGACCAAACTTTCTTATAAAGAGCATTAAGGGTTTCATGATCTAAGGGAATGCTTTTGCCAATAATGTCTGGCAGCTTTCTTCTACGAATTAATACTTTTTTGCAAGATAGCCCAAGTGGATTATTAACACGAACTTGAAAGATTTTGGATGCGTTCTCTGTGGTTTTATAAATTAGTTATGTAGACTGTTTGACGGCAATATCCGCAACCGTACATATTAGGGCAAGTCTATGTATGCTATCTTCCAGGTATCTCAAGAAAAGAGGTTAATTTTTCTTTCATTTGATCTCTGTCCATAGAGCTCCAGGATTACCGGCATCTGGTCGGAGCTTAGGTCATTGACTGTCCTAATATTGACTTGTAGGTTGACGTCCTTTAGGATTGCTACATCCAGAACGTCCTCTCGATAGCCTTTGTAGTTTAAGTGAGTAGGATCATCTGTTCTCAAGACTCGATAACATTTTGGTTCAACGTAGTCTTGCAAAGCTTAACCTTTCACGTTGGTTGTCCAACTGTCCCACGCCAGGTAATTTGAATTAAATTCTCTTGTTAAGATGATGGGGAAAAGAGATAGGAAAACCGCCATTTTGATTTGTTTGGTTGGGTTGACATCCAGATACTATTTTGAGAGTTGGGTACCCCGGCACCTTTACCACGATTGCAATAGATTCTAGAGTCCGAGTGTCTGTGGTGTTCACTTTTGCAAAGATCACTGTCCTTTGCTTCTTGTCTACCTCCGATATTACTAAACACGTGAAGATATTTAGAAATTTTAGCGGGTGTCCGGGTTTATAATTTGACTCACACACTAGCATGACGTCGATGTCGTGGTCGAAGAAGTATTCTTCCATTTTGCCTATTTTATCTAGAATGCTATTTGCATTTTAGAAACATACTCTCAATAATACTTTTGGTGTCATCCATGCTCTTTTTTGGTAATAAGAATTTTGGCTTTTTCCATCACTCTCTTTTGAGAACTGAGTAGCTCTGTGAGAAGATCTGCTATCTGATTGTTTGCCATTTTTAGGGTTGGTGGCGACACTATGCAAAAAACGATGTGTTTGCCCTTGGCTGCAGGTTTACGTGGAACATGAGTTTCGGGAAGCATTAGTTGGAGCCGACGCGGGCCCTGTCAACGGGCTGGCTTTTTTCATTTTTATGCAAAATTTGCATCCTTGAAAATTGGCAGGTTGGGGGCATGCCACAGACCAGTGGGGACCCAAACAATTACGGCATACCAAAGTTACTCTGAACTATCTCTTGGCGGTGAGCCCGTATTTTTGATATTTCTGACATTGGGCGATGCTTCCGCCTTTTTTTTTCGGTTTAATTCTGACCGTAAGATTAAAAATTTTCTTGATATCTTCGATTTCCATACTCTTTTTCTTTTGCAGCCCATCTTCTCTAAAGCCTTTCTTACTTTTTTTTCGGTAAGGAAGAGCGGCAAATATTACCGGTTCTATCTCCGGTGCAGTTGAAACTAATCAACAAGTTTGGCGTAGTGCCATAAGTATGCCATTCTTGAGCATACTTTCTATCGTTTGACTTTCTTCTCTTCTCCATTACGCATTTATCCATGTTAGCACGTTGGTTGTGCACGTGTCTTGATGCAAGTCTGGACTTGTCTGGCGTTTGACCTTGAGGCGGAGTTCTAACCTGGTTGGTTGCACGCGTGACGTAGTCACGCATACAAGCAGGAACGTGCTTGTGTCCGCGGCGGTGTGTGCAATGCCTCGGTCAAGATGCTATTAGGATGCTAGAAATGTGAAAGGTTGGGGTTGCCAGTATTGGCGGAGCGTCGTTGTCGTCGTAGGATTTGACTGAAGGATCAGGGTCTGCCTGAATGCTAGCGGCGGCCTCTTTGGAGATGTTTGCTATGCTGCTTCTAGTAAGCCTTCTGGGAAGATGTTGCTTGCTTGGATGATTCTGGATGACTGTGTCAACATTTTTTTTTTTTTTTTGGGCTAGGCGGTAAAATCTTCTTAAGACTGGCAAAGTGTCGGATTCACCATTTCGGGCGCGTACTGACTAAAAACCGCCCATTAAATTGCCTGTGGAAGTTTGTACCTTTCGGCACATGCCTTCCTTTGGTTAGATGGAATTGGGAAGAAGGTGGGTGAGTAGCCCTATAGGCTCTGGGATGATTGGTAGGGAGTCTCCTTTGTTACGATGCGATCTGATTGATCGGTCTCCTGATGGAGTGGTGCTCCCTGTCCGGTTCAGCCAACCTGGCCAGGTCCGGGTTGGAGTGAGTGATGAGTTTGGCAAAGTATTTTTCAGCTAAAGCTTCCAAATACTGTGACAGCGGTGGTATACTCAGGTCGTTACGAATTTCTTCGTTCCTGATATACAAGGGGGCTCCGACAATCCAACGCAGGGTCAGATTTTGGAATGCCTCAAGACGTTTGAGGTGAGTGTTTGCAGCTGTCCCCCAGACTGGAGATCCAAACGCGATTTGCGGCCTGATGATGCTCGTATAGATTCTGAGCTTGTTTTGGATTGGCAATCCGCTGTGTCGTCGTAGCATTGGTACGAGACAATTTTTTGCCATTTTGGCTTTGTCCAGAGTAGCTTCTACGTGTAGCTTGTAGGTAAGGCCCTTGTCGAAGGTGATTCCTAGATACTTAGCAAAGTCAACCATGGGATTGGAATTTTGTCTAAGTGTACCCGTCCGTGGGGTTTGTGACGTTGCCTGGTGAAGAGGACAGCTTTGTTCTTCTCCGGGTTGACCCCGATTCGCCATTTTCTAAGCCATTCTTTGAGATCTTCGGTGGCCTTTTGAAGTCGGATAGTGATCACCATCGGTGACCTGGAGCTACACATTAGTGCCGTATCATCGGCATATTGCGTTATTTTAACCTGGTGCTTCCTGCCCGATGGCATGTCAGCGACGAAAAGGTTAAACAGCAAAGGCGATGGAAGAGAGCCTTGAGGTACCCCAGACTTGATATGCCGAGTGGTAGATACGTGGTTCTGAAGTTTGACTGATAAAGTTTTGCTTTTTAGGTAAGACGCCAGAAGCCTTATTAGACGCAGTAGGAACCTTTGTTTATGCAGTTTGAGTAGCAAACCTTTGTGCCAAACCTTATCGAAGGCTTTTTCGACATCGAAAAAGACCACCCCTGTGGACTTTTTTAGTCTAAAACCTTCGATAATGTGTTCGGTCACTCGATTAAGCTGATGAACGACAGAATATTCACGCTGGAACCCATGTTGATGGTCGGGTAGAAGAGAGTTAGCCTCGCCGTGTTTTTGGATAATGTCCAGAATTACTCTTTCTATGACCTTGCTTAAGGTGCATAGAAGACTGATTGGCCGATAGTTTTGAGGAAACATTCGGTCTTTCCCAGGTTTTGGGATGCTGATTACGTGCGAGCCTTTCCAAACTGATGGAAAGTGCCCTGTACGCAGTATAGCATTTTCAATGTTGGTCAGAGCCATTATAGTGCGAGAAAGTTTTCAACGCCTTGTTCGTAATACCGTTTGGTTCTGGCGCGGATCGGGATTTAAGTCAAGATAAGATTTTTCTAACGCGGGACGGTCGAACGCTGTTTATTGGCGGATCATCGTTAAAATTTTGTAAGAAGTCCTTGACCTTTTGGTGAACCCTATCGATGGGCTCCAGATCAGTGTCCCTGTTAAAAAGGGGGGAGCATTGGAGTTTCAGGCTGTCAGCAAATGCTTTGGCCTTTTCTTCGATATCATATTGTAACCCATTCTCTTCATGGATGACTGGTATTGGGACTTTTCTATTTTCACATTAGATTTACATCCACTGTGGTCGATTCCATTGTCTTTTGCCAGTTCAGATCTTGTTGTTGTTTTATAGTGGACCTAACTTCCCTGCAAAGTTTGTTAAGAATTTCTCGATCTACTGGATCGCGATGCTTTTGCCATTGACGTCTGGCGGCATTTTTTCTACGAATCAATGACTTTTGTTCTCTGGCTTTGTAAATCAGCTCTGTGAGCTGTTCGACGGCTCCTTCTAGTTCTTCGACCGTCCGTACTGGATTCAGTTTCTCTATGCTTTCCTCCAGGTACCCCGGGAAGAGGGCCCAGTTTGTTTGAGTGACAAACTGACCTCCCCCCAACCGGGTTCCCTTCCATAGAGCTCCAGAATTACCGGCATGTGGTCGGAGTTAAGGTTATTGATGATCCTAATCTCGATTTAAGAGTTGACGTCCTTTAGTATTGCTACATTCAGGACGTCCCCTCTGTGACCAGCATAGCTGTGGTGTGTGGGTTCTACTGGACCCAAGACTGGAATACCGTTTCTCTCAACGTAGTCTTGCAAAGCTCGACCTTTTACGTTTGTCAAACTGTTCCACGCCGGGTGTTTGGCATTAAAATCCTCAGCTAAGATAGTGGGAAATTGCGAAGAGAGAACCTGATCAAACTCAGCTATTTCGATTCGGTTCAAAGGATTGAGGTATCCGGATGCGATCTTGAGTGTGCCCAACCCAGGCACCCTTACCACTATCGCATTAGATTCTAAAGTCAAAGTGTCTGGGGTGTCCACTTCAGAAATGTCTAGCGATCTTTTTGCAAAGATCACTGTACCACGCTTCCGGTCCACCTCCGACGTTCCCTTATATGTATGTCTCGAAATTTTCAAACACAATTGGCTGAGCGCGTTTGCGGAGAGGGCGGGTGTTATGGTAGTCAGCACCGCCTGGTGGCCGTAACACAAGTCACGATTCACGAATTACCACTTTAGGAAGAGACCAAGTCCTGCAGTGGTGGTTTAAAGATAGGCCGTAGCCTTCTGGTGGTCGTCATTAGACGCCGGAGTAATCCGGATACCATCGTAGGTATGTCGAGCCAAGACAATGTTAATCTCATTGTCTTTGAAATGTTGTGAAAAGCCCGAGAATTGGTTTTTGTCAGTAATGAGAAGCAGGAGTTTGTGCGGATGGGGTAGGGATTTTGTCATCAGATGGGTCTATGTTTTTAGCGGCAGGCTTGAACCTGACCTTGATGAAGAATTTTTTTCTTTTTTTATTTGCGGCGACGCTTTTGGGTGCTGATTGCTTTTGTGGCTTGAGGGGCCGGCAGGAGTTGCTGCTGATAGCTGGACTGCCCGGGATTGGCTGATGGCTCTTTAGATAATGGATTTGACTCACCCTTAGTTTTCTTAGGTTTTCCAAAACAGGACATCAGGCAACAGACTGTAAAAATACACCCACTTGTATAGTCTGCAAAGTGGATGGGTACAGGGCAGATCAAACAAAATGTCCGCAATACAGGAAATTTTTAAATAATATGGCACCAAGAACAACAGGAGGTGTGTCTACCGAAAAAAACTAAATATGCCATCAAAAAGAAAATGCGTAACGAGGGAGGGAAAGGAAAAGCTGCCCATCTTACAAACAAACCTAGGTAGGGCATGGCTGGCGCTCGATGTTTCTTCTGCCACTGCGGCAGTAAAAGATATTGATTTTGTCTTAGTTTGCGAACCCAACCAAAAGATTATCAATAAACCAGGGTGGATAGCCGACCTTGTACTGCTGCTACTTGTTTCCGAACATTCCATTCGACCAATTTAAAATGGAAACTGACGCAATAATGCACAAATGCCTTAGCACCCAAGAGGAAAGTGTCATCCTAGGCGACCAGAGAGGAAAACATTTTGGAGAGTGGCTGGCAACGCTCGACATAGTTGTACATAATATAAGCAACAGACCAATTTTGGCAGAAGAAATTTTCGTTCCTTTATAGACGCGATGTGCTCAACGCAAGGTATTGGAAATTATATTAAGAAATGGAAAGTCCTAGACATGGAGACTGCGACCGATCACAATTATTTATATTTTCAAATAAATGACCGCAAAAAAACGAAGACAGGACTAAAACTCCGAAAAAAACCGGACTAAGAAATCTTTAGAGAACTAAATTCCTGGAGCATTGAAGGGTCTGGAGACAACAAGGCGACGCCCGAGAAGAATACCTTTACCGTTACAGAAGCCTACAAAGGAAGCATACATGCTAGCAATAGTAAGTTCAAAAACGTACCATACTGGTGGAACAGCACAATAGCACTCCAAAGAGAAAAATGCCTCAAAATTTGGAGGAAATTTACCAGAATGTGCTAAGGCCAGAGATTTAACCAACACGAGGTTGAGGAAATCGGAAACTATTATAAAACCCACAAAAAGCAACTTCAAAAGAAATATCAAGCCAAAAAAAGGAAGCAGTGGAAAAGCTATGCAGCGAGTTGAACGAGGACGTATGGGGATCCGCCTACAAAATTGCAATGATAAAACTGGGAAGCTTTGCACAGGTGCGAGCTAACCACAAAGAACAAGTTACAGGTAGCGGAAGAACTTTTCCTAAAAAACAGACTCATTACAGAACTTGTTAAAGTAGTGAAAAAAAAAAGATTTTTGAAAAAGATGAGGTGGAACAAGCAATGCAGGTTTTAAAATCTAGAAAATCTCCCGGCCTGGATAACATAACACCAGAGGCCCTAACAGAAGTAGGATGTATAGCAGCTGAATGGCTATTAAATATGCTGAATGAACTTCTTAAGCTACAAACCTTTCCTGCCAAGTGGAAAACAGCCAAATTGGTTTTGATACCTAAGGGAAACTTTACAATTGACAACCTAAAATTTAGACACATATGCCTTTTGAATACCACCAGCAACGTTTACGAGTCCATGATAAACAAGCGACTAGAAGAAGAAATCGATTAAGGAGGAGGATTATCAGAGTATCAGTATGGTTTTGTGAAGAAAAGATCTACATTAAAGTCTGTAGAAAATGTTATTAAGATCATCAATGAAAGTAAATAAAAATGGGGAGCACTAGTCACTCTCGACATTAAAAATGCTTTTAACAGCCTATTATGGAAAAATATTAAAGAGGAACTGGCCAGAAGAAAAATTTCATAGTACTTGCAAAACATCATCACAAGTTACCTAACTGAAAGAAAACTGCAAATGGAAAAAGATGTAGTAATGGACGTAACAGTGGTCCCTCAGGGGTCGGTTCTAGGATCACTACTCTGGAACTTAGTATATAACGGTATACTAAGAAGAAAGTGGTTAACTAGGGTAAAGGCAGTGGTCTTTGCAGACTACCTTGCACTGATAATATTAGCCAGAAATGCATACGAGCTCGAAAATAAAAATAGTGGATATTTGGCTAACCAATCACCACTTAAAGCCAGCCTCCGAGAAAACAGAGGCGGTCATACTAAAGGGTCCACGGAAAGAAGTCTCAAGAACGCTGTTACCTTTAAATACAGAGGCACGACTATAAATAGCAAGTGGGCAGTTAAATACCTCGGTATACTGATCGACGATGCTCTTATTTTCTTGGAGCACATAAAGAAAGCGGCAGAAAAGAGGGAAAAAAGGCGGCAAATTTGGCCACATTTATGCCCAACATAGGCGGACCGTCAAGCGGTAAGAGGCAATTGTTGTGGAAACTATGCTGGAAAACAAGGAGAGCTACGAACATGCCTGAAATACTGTAGGCAAAGTTATGAAGAAGAAGAAAGGAGTGAAAGATAAAGGCATACTTACACGGTGATATTATGAAACGTCCTTAGAAGAGGAGGTGGTTTAGTGCGTAACCCGTGTTTGCACAACCTGCACGGGAGTCGCCCACTACTGGATGGGGGTCCATAAAGAATTTACTCCTGACAAAAAGTTTTCTTACGCTTATTCTGGACCACGACGTACCCCTCGTTGTCTTTCTTAGCGTCGTTGATTCCCGTGATGGGAGTGCTTGAGAATGATCGGCGGCTTCGGCTTTGTTCTCGGAATGGGAGTGGTCTGCAGGCCGCTTGAGTTTTGTGGAGAGGGTCACTTTTTTGACTTCTTCTTCGATATCTTCCTGCTCTATGTTTTTGTTGTCGTTGACGGAAGTGGAGGTTTGATTTCATTTCATATCTAAGATGATTGCGGTAAGCTGGGAGATAGTATCTTCCAACTTACCCATGCGGGTTGCCATGGTCTTGATGGTTTCTCCCTCATTTGATGAACAAAGGCATTTAACTTTGACTTTGTTTTTTGTCTTTTGTGTTTGGATTTGATGGCGGCTACGGGTGGCATTGCCGTTGGTGTTGTTGCTATCTATAAAAAAAAAAATAAGTTTTTTTTTTAATAATTAATATTAGTATTTCTGCAATAACAATTGCAAGTTTATGCTTTGGAATTAAGTAGCTGGCTGTTTGCTGGCTTGTCTCTTTCTGAAGTGGGATGTGTGTGCTGTGTATGCTTTGGCTTTTCACAGTCGAATTGTTGCAGTTTAATTGCGTGAGTTTTCGTAGTTTTATGACTCTAGCTAAACCGCGCCGTTAAGATTAATAATAAAGCATTAGCTTGTTATGCTAGGGACCTCTGGCTGGTAACCTGGAGTTCTAACTGGTGTTAAGTTGTCTAACTAAGTAATATGATGTTAAGTCAAGTGTATTGTCACTTTACAATTAAAGTAATTTTTTTTTCAAATTTACCAACTATACGTCACACTATTTGCTATGAGTCATTAAAATTTCTATTGAAGAAAATTAAAATAACATCATTTGACGTCATTTTGCGGACAAAACCTTGCTACTTCTATTAACACCTTTCGAGGTATTGAATTGCGTATCAATAGATGTTTTTGTAAATTGTTAACTTTTATAAATGTATTCATATTATATGAAAATAGCAAAATACCACAACGTTGAATAAGTCTACATATCTTTCAAATCTACCCTAAAAATAAAAGACACAGTAAATGAGAACAATCTACTAAGCAAACTTCTGCAAAAAATGAAATTAATTATGGCTACAATAATAGCTAATTTGTTTTTTTAATTGTGTTTCTTGTTAATTTATAATTTAACTTCCAATTATTATTTGAGATTATCATTATATTAAGTATTAATAGAATTTCTAGAATGAGAACACATTGCATAAAACAAAGCGATTTAAATTGCAAAGATTTCTTACATGCATTTCAGTTAAAATAGATCATGAACTTAAAATCTACATAATAATATATCGAGGATATGTAATGGCCATAGTTTTTTCCTTTTTATTGCAACTACGAATCGGAAAATATCCCTGCTTTATGTGATCGTTTATGTAAATTTATTTTCAAGATCCAGTCGATGTCTTAGTGCTTAAATAAAACGTTAAAATAATTTATATTAAAACATTTCAAAGATTTATGTTTTACTATTGAATAACTTCAGCAAAAAATTGTATTCTGTTTTAGTTTATTTGGTACACGTTTTGTTTGTCCCAGTTACGATAAGAGCGATTCTTTATTATTTATGCGAAACAACTGTCTCGCAATTTTCCTTTTTATGCTGTACATTTTAGAGTACACAATAGACCGACCCCTAACAGAATTCAAAGTAAGGTAAAGTGAGTTGAAATAGAAAATAAAATCGATGGATACAATAGATTGTTGCAGTATTTTTGTAAAGCTACCTTTCAACATATTTTTTTATTATGCATTTTATAAAGTATTTTGGGATGAGATTGTGTAAAAAAATGTATGGATTTTTAATGTTTTTTTTTTCTGTTTCAGGTGAGTTTGCCATTCAGACCATTTCGTATTGTAAGTAATAATTTCTAATATAAATAGTAGTATATTACAAATTGAGATGTAAAGTAATCATATCTGTTCCTGCTTTATAACAACTTGTAATTATAATCATTATATACAGGGTGTTCAAAAAAGAATGTAAAATATTTAATAAACATGTTATTAAGACTTTTTTGTTTGTTGTGGTTCGTACTACCACTCCCTTAAATATTTTACATTCTTTTTTGATCACTCTGTATATACATTTTGATAAATATGGCCTCAACCAATTTTCATCACCCCAACAAATTTGTCATGTATTCTCACCACACTTCTACTTAATCATTAACATTATATTCATTGCGGGAAAGTGAAATAAAATACATAAAAACGAAGCTATTCAATTATTCCCCCAATTGATTAAGCTCGAACCGAACAGGGGAAATTGAAGCAACCTTATTTCATATAAATTATTTTCCCTTTTTCATAACAACCGCAAACAAATCAAAAATTCCATCTTATTGGTAGGCGCGTTTCAACAACAATAACACAACAAAATGATGAATCGGTTTTGCAAAAATAAATTCTAAATCTAACAAATCCTGAGACATTTTAATTGCATATGAATTAAATGCGAAAAGCAAACAAACTAAATTTTTGCAAGTATCGACTCAAACTAATAATATTAATCCTAACCGTCCCTTGTAGGGATACAGAATCCATACGTGCGTGTCCACTGACCGGAATAATACGAAATTCTACACTTACTTTATTCAAATGATGATAATTGCAAACTGTAATTTTAATACCACGATAATTTAATATATTTAATTTAGATTTGTCGTTTTGTGTTTTGCCCGGTATAAATTAGATTAAATTATACGTTTCGTGCGGAAGATATCATTCAGTGAAACTACGCGATTAAGACTTTAAGCGAATTGAAGAAAAATATTAAGTGATGTGTAATTATAATGTAATCAAATACCGGTGATTATTGGTAATTTTTAATTGCCGGTCGGAGAAAAGAATTAATTATAGATTGGGAGACGTCAAATAAATCAAATTAATATTTATTTAATGCGATTTGTATAGGTTTGGGATTGTTTGTATAAACTGTGAATTAGTGAAAGCATTAGTTTTGCTCCGAATTTAAGTATAATAATTTATGATATCATAAATGTATGCGTAATTTATCATTTTTGACGTTTCATAATTCAGAGACTCGCTGTGGTTGCAGTTGAGGCATTTGTGTCTCGTTTGTAGATTGTGTAAACAATTGAGATGAAAACTATGACAAATAAGTGAAGAAAATTTCATTGATCATTGAAAAACTTTGCAATTGAAAATGTCGCCTGTACGATAAACAAAATTTGAAGAGAAAACGTTGCATTGATAACACCAAACATGGATAAAATAACGGAGTAGAAATTAAAAAAAAAAACGATAAAGGATATAAACGCAATTGCAGTTTGGATAAATAAAAATTGCAAATTAAAACACCAAACATTGAAAATATACGACTAACTAAATTATAAGTGAAAACGTCGCATAGAAAACAGTATATATACTCAGATGCAAAAAAACCGGGACTCTTTGATTGTAAAACACAAAAAGTTTTATAAAAAAAAATTACACGGTTTTTTTGCAAAAAAATATCCAATGATCCGGTTTTTTTTGTATCTGAGTAGAAATTAAAAAAAAAAAACATTTTATGTACGACAAAAAAATTACAATTGTAAATATTGCGTAGAAATAGATAATTGGTCCAGATCTACTTTCTCGTGAAAAGTTTGGTTTATGGTTAATGTGTCACGGTATGCATCAAACTTTAAAAAAAATGTTGACATCTACTCTGATGCTATGCGATTGATTAAACTGAAAAAAATAGTTTTGTGGTGATTGTGTCACAAAAAAAGTTGTTGATACTTAATCTGAAGTTTCACGACTGATACTTTTTGAAAATATGTTGTTATTTACATTTATCGTACATACCGTGAAACAAAAAACTTTAATTTTAAATTCTGATCAGTTACTTTGTGACTTGCTTACGTAAAATAATCCATGACACAAGAAACTTAACCTAAAAAGAATGTTAAATTTCAATGCTTTACAAATGTAAACACTTAGTTGCCATCTAGACACTTGGTTGGTTTTGTGATGTTTGTGTCACGGCAAGCACATAACCTAAAAAATGTTTAAATTTGATCTGCCGCTTTGCGGTTGATAGTTTTAAAAAAATGTGTTATTTAATCTATTGCTTTGTGTGATTTATGTTGAATTTTAATCTGCCGATTTGAAGTTTACTATTTTTTTTAGGTTATGTGCATTCCGTGACATAAAAGTTGCAAAGTGACAGGCTAGGTGTTGGCATGATTATCTTATTACCACTTACATAAGGTAATTATGGCGATTTACATAAGGTAATTTTGGCGAAACTTAGACTTTACTTTGTTTTTTTTTTGTGTCATGGTATGCACATAACCTACAAAAAGTTTTATCAATAGTGTTGCGATTGACAGTTTTTGTAATGTGTCGTTTTGAGATTGATGGTCAACGATACGACTAATGACATTAATATTACTTTTGTTTTTATTATGGGTGCATACCGTTACACAAGAAACCTAACCTAAAAAAAGTCACCAATTACGCCACAAACTAAAGTTTACACTTAATCAGTCACTATTTTCGTGACACGGCATTTACATAACTTACAAAATTATTTAAGTTTATTATGCGGTATTGCAGTTGACAGTTTTTAAAAAACATAAAAACTTAACCTAAAAATAACGTTGAATTTTAATCTGTTGTTTTGTGATTTACGAATATGGTACGTCACTTACATAAGATATTTTTGACCACACCTAATTATTTGCAGTATTGTGTCACGGTATGCACATAATCTAATAAAAATGATCAATATTCTGTTGCAATTGACAGTTTTGTAATAATGTTGTGGTTGAATTTACAGCTCTGCAGTTTTTATACTATAGGTGCATACCGTGACACAAAAAAACCTAACTTTTATCGTTCCGATTTGTGTCACGGTATGCACATAACCTAACAAAATACTCTCTAATTTGTTGCGTTTGACTATTTTTCTAAAAAAAGTGGTCATTTAACCTATAGCTTTGCAGTTTCTATATCGTAGGTGCATACCGTGACACAAAAAACATAACCTAAAAACAATGTTAAAAACTAATATATTTCTTTGCGATTAACAAATGTGACTCGTCACTTACATATAAGGTAATTATGTAGATATTTAATCTGTCACTTTGTATCACGGTATGCACATTATTTTTACAATTTTTGTGTCACGGTATAAAAATAATCTAAAAAATAAATATTTATTTTGTTGGGATTGACAGTAAAAATGTTGTTATTAATTTTTTTTTTTGTCACGATACAAAACTAACCTAACCTAAAAAATGTTTAATTTTAATTAATTTTTTAGCCACGTCATTTACAACATTATGATATTTGATTTTTCACTTTGTGTCACAGTATGTACATAACCTGAACTATGTTAATAGTTACTATGTTGCTTTGCAAATAGTTTAGAATGCGACAAACTAACAAACATTGTTTAATATTGAAATCTAATAGGTTGAAATGCCTACCGACTAAAAACCGCCCAATAATGAATGCCAAATGGAAGTTTGAGACCTTACGGCTCATGTACCTTCTTTTAGTTAGATTAAGATAGTGTATTGGTTAGTATTAAGCCTTATAGGCTGCGGAGAGATGGTGGGTTAACCTAATCCTTGTTAGTATTGTTAAAGTTAGAGTGCGGTTACTTGGTTCACCGGGCGTTTATAAAAGAAAGTTTCCCTGTCTGGCTCGGCGAGTCGGGCCGAATCAGGGTTTGGATGAAACGCGAGATTATTAAAGTACTTTACGGCTAAAGTTTTGATATGTTGGCGCAGAAGAGACATTCCTAGGTCCGCCCGAGTTTCTCTGTTACGACAGTACCATGGAGCACTGAGCAGTCTCTTTAGAGTAATACTTTGGAATACCTCGAGACAATTGAGATAACAGCACGAGGCCGTGCCCCAGATAGGAGATGCGTATGTCAGCATAGGCCTGATGGTAGATGTGTAGAGCCGGGTTTTGTTCCAAATCGACATGCCGCTGTTTCGACGCAACATCGGAACAAGAAGGTTTTTCGCCAATTTGGCTATATCGAGAATAGACTGCACGTGTAATTTATACGTGAGTCTTTTGTCTAAGATAACCTCAAGATACTTAGCAGAATCAGACCACGGTATAGGAACGTTGTTAAGACTGACGTTCTTATTGGGAGTAATTTTTTGGCGTGTGAAGAGAACAGTCTTGCTTTTCTCTGGATTCACTTTGACTCGCCATTCGTCCAACCATTCATCCAGGTCGTCCGTGGTGAGAATAGAGAAGAGCTGTGTCATCAGCAAATTGTGCCTTTTCAACCCCGTGCGCCAATCCCGAAAGCATATCGGCAAAGTATAAGTTAAACAGCAACGGTGATAAAATAGAACCCTGAGGCACCCCTGCCTCTATGTGTCGAGAAGTAGATATATAGTCAGAGTGCTGGTGTTCTGCGGTTTAGATATGAAGCAATCAGCCTCACAAGACGCAGAGGGAATTGATCCCTGCACAATTTAAAAAGTATTGAAAGCTTTTTCGACGTTGAAAAAGCCTACTCCTGTGATCTTTCTCAGTCTGAAACCTCCGATAATATGGTTTGTCAGGCGGTTTAATTGATGGACAGCTGAATGGCCCAATCTGAACTAAACCCATGTTGGTGGGGGGGGGGGGGGGGAGATTGTTAGCTTCCGTGTGATCTTGTAATCTGTCCCCCTTTCTATGACCTTACTTAAGGTACATAGTAAACTGATGGGCTGGTAATTTTGTGGAAATGTCTAGTCTTTCCCAGGTTTGGGGATAGTTATCACCAGTGAGCTTTTCCAATCTGAAGGAAAGTGCCCAGTTTGAAGAGTTGCATTTGCAATATTGGTGAGTGCCATTATTGCTTTGTTCAAAAACAATTTCAAAGCTCTGTTCGTTATCTTATTGGAACCAGGGGCGGTTTGAGCTTTAAATCTTTTGATAATTTCTCTGATTTGAGATGGTCGGACGCTTTCCAGAGGTTTGTCGTCGTCCTTGGCGTTCAGGAAGTTTCTGACAGCCCTGTTGGACCCGATTGATATGATCTAAATCAAATTTGACGCAGTCGGCGAATGCCTCAGCTTTTCCCTCATTAGAATATTGAACCCCACTTTTGCCAAGAATAGCTGTAATGGGGACTCGTCTGTTGTGTAAGGCTTTAGAGATCCACCACATTGGATGATGATCCTCTGTGAAAAATTCCATGGTATCTTATCGCTTCTCTCACCTTGCTGTGGAGCGCATTTACTTATTTGCGATCTCTGGGGTTGCGATGCTTCTGCCATTGACGTTTGGCGGCATTTTTACGTCTTATCAATGTTTTTGTATTGCGAGATAGTCCTAGAGAATTATCGACACAGACCTGATGTGTCTTAGAGGCCTTTTCTGTGGCTTTGCGAATTTGTACCGTAAAAGTTTGGACGGTTCTTTCATGACCATCGACTGTTCTTATTGGTGCCTGCTTATGCTCTCTTCCAGGGCACGAGAAAAGAGAGGCCAATCCGTACGAGTTACGAATCTTTTTCCCTCTCCTATCCCCCTTCCGTAGAGTTCCAGTATTACTGGGTCGTGATCGGAGCTCATTGCATCGACAAAGTTGACGTTCTTAAATATTGCTATGTCTAGAACGTCCCCTATGTGACCTGCGTTGCTGTAGAAGGTATGTTTATCCGAGCTCACTACTTGCAAATCGTTTTCTTGCGCGTAATCGAACAATTCTTGATCTTTGCAGTTTGTCCTCAAGCTATTCCACGCCGGGTGCTTTCAGTTGAAATCTCCAGCGATTATTGTAGGGTAAGGACTTTTGACAATTGCATCAAAATCTTTCATTTTAATGCAATTTTGCGGCATGATGTGGGCAGACACAATTTTGAGTGTGCCTAACTCAGGCACAGTCACCACTATTGCGTTTGATTTTAGCGAAAGAGTGTCTGGGGTATCCACTTTGGAATGGTCCAGCAATCTCTTTGCTAAGATCAATGTACTCCTCCCCATGGGTACCGCCGACGTTCCCAAGTACGTGAAAGTATTTGGGATTCTCAGCGCTTGGTTGGGTCTGTGAGCCGAAGAACTCTTCCACCTTGCCTATTTTGTTTTGAATGGTATTAGCATTATTATTTAGCAAGACTGGATAAAAAGGAAGCCATCAGCTTTCCTTGCGCCTCTAAGAAAGCGGTGACCTGATCCGCGACAGCTTGCTGTGCTGGAGGAGCTACAACAGAAGCGAACGATTTGTTCGCAGTTACGTTGGCAGGATTGCAAGGACCTGCAGGATGAGCGGAAGCTTGAGCCCTTAAGGGAACCTGGGCCGGCGCTTGTTGTGCTGCCGGTCCAAGTTGTTCGCCGTTCGAGGCCATCATCTTGATGTAGGCTTTGCAACCTTTAAAATTTGCGGGATGCGGGCCATTACAATTTGCGCACCTGGCTGTGGAGTTAGTAATCCAGAAATTAGATTTTTTATTTCTGCAAATGTAATATATCACTAAATTGGAGAGGAAGGTTGACCAATCACTATTCTTGATAACAAACGGTCGGGTGGGTGAGCGAGGCACTCAAATAATTGATTGCGGGACAGTAGTTCAACTTTTTAATCTACAATACGAGATGAAAAATAGTTTAAAAATTTACATTTTTTAATCTACTTTGCCAGAGCTTTTTACATATTCTTAAATTTATAAAATTATAAGATTAATAGATTGGTAGATTAATATATAAATAAATTAATAGATTCATAGATTTATAAATTTATAGATTCATAGATTCATAGATTCATAGATTCATAGATTTATAGATTCATAGATTCATAGATTCATAGATTCATAGATTCATAGATTCATAGATTCATAGATTCATAGATTCATAGATTCATAGATTCATAGATTTATAGATTCATTGATTTATAGATTTATAGATTCATAGATTCATAGATTTATAGATTCATAGATTTATAGATTCATAAACTCATAGATTCATAGATTCAAAGATTCATAGATTCATAGATTTATAGATCCATAGATCAATAGATCCATAGATCTATAGATCCATAGAGTCATAGATTTAAAGATTTATAGATTTAAAGATTCATAGTTTCATAGATTCATAGATTTATAGATTTATAGATTTATAGATTTATAGATTCATAGATTCATAGGTTTATAGGTTCATAGATTCATAGAATAATAAATTAATAGATTATAAGTTCAATAGATTAATAGATTAATAGATTAATAGAGCCCGAGAAGAATGCATCATACTGGGCGACATAAACCTAAAAGCGCACGAATGGGGATTGCCAGTGGCGGACCAGAGAGGCGCACACTTTGTAGAGTGGGTAGCAGCTTTAGACATGATCGTTCAAAACAAAAGTGAGCGACCAACGTTTGTAAGGGGAATATGTTGCTATTTTATAGATGTTACGTGTTCAACGCAAAGTATTGGAAAACATATCAAAAACTAGGAAGTCTTAGACAGGGAAACCGCAATTGAACATAACTACATATACTTCCAAATTAAAGGGCAAATTGAAAATAAAAGACTAAAACCATAGAAAGACCAGGACTGGGAATCTTTTAGAGAGCTGATGTCCTGGAGCATTGAAAGAAATAATGACGACAAGGTGATTCTTCAGATATACACAGCCACGATAAAAGAAGCCTATGAAGGAAGTCCACGCACAGGTGTCAGCGAAACTAAAAGATTACCATACTGGTGGAACAACACGATAGCCGAAGAGAGAAAGAAGTGCCTCAAACTTAGAATGAGAAAAGGGCAGAGGTACAAAAATGAGTATAATATCCATAAAAAACAACTTCGAATCGAAATAGAGACTGAGAAAAGAAAACAGTGGTCACAACTGTGCGACGATTTACACAACGACGTTTGGGGAAACGCGTACAAAATTGCCATAAAAAAAAATGGGATGTTTTGCACCATACGAGTTTACTTTGGAGCGTAAAGTAAAGGTGATAGATGAGCTGTTTCCTAAAAACACATACCAAAAGGAGCCCGGAAGAATAGTGGAAAACATCAAACTATTCAAAGAAGAAGACCTGTCACGAGCCGTCCAGGCTCTAAAAACTGGAAAATTTTCTGGTCTAGATTACATTCCAACAGAGGCCCAAAAAGAAGCACATAGCATAGCACAAAGTTGAATGCTAAACATGTTGAACCAACTGCTGATAAAGCAGCAGAGTGGAAAACGGCAAAATTAATATTGATTCCTAAAAGAAACTCCCCGACAGAAGACCAGAAATTTAGACCAATATGCCTTCTGAACACCATCAGCAAGGTCTACGAGTCAATGTTAAGAAGCAGACTGGAAGAAGAAATAGACAGTGGAGGAAGATTGTCAGAACAACAGTATGGTTTTGTGAAGGGAAAATCTACCTTAAAGGCTGTCGAAGAAGTAGTCAAAATTATTAAAAACAGCAAAGAGAAATGGGGCGCGTTAGTCACCCTAGACATAAAAAACGCCTTTAATACCGTGTTATGGGACGAAATCATGAAGGAACTGAATAGAAGAGGAATATTGCAATATCTACAAAATATTATGTCGAGCTTCCTATCTGAACGAAAACTAGACGTAGAAAAAGACCTGGTAGTCGATATTACAACAGGGGTTTCCTAAGGGTCGGTATTAGAGCCAACACTGTGTAACCTCGTATACGATGGCGTCTTAAGAAGAAAGTGGCCAAACGGCGTAAAGGCAGTAACTTTTGCAAACGATCTCGCCATAGTAGTTGTGGCCAAGGATAGTTACGAACTAGTAAACAAGACCAATGATGCATTGGAAAAGATAGATATGTGGTTAACCAAACACCATCTAGAACTGGCCCCACAAAAAACAGAAGCGGTTATACTATAAGGGCCAAGGAAAAGATTCCGAAGAAATGATATTATCTTCGAATGTAGAGGCAATATCATACGCACAAAACGAGCAATAAAGTACTTGGGAATAACCCTTGACGATGCGTTAACCATCTCAGAACGGTGGAAAATGTCAAAAAAACAGCAGCAAATCTATCAATTATTATACCCAACATAGGCGGACCGTCAAGCTACAAAAAAAGTGCTAAACTGCGTCACCGAGTCATCAATCTTCTACGGATCACCAATATGGCATAAAGCGATAAAAGTAAAAAGATACAGAAACCGGCTGATCAGGGTTCAGAGGAAAATGCTGCTGAGAGTAGCAAGTGCTTACAGGACCGTTTCAGCAGAAACCCTACAGGTGGTAACAGGAACTATACCCATCGATCTGAATGTGGAAGAAAGAAATTGACTGTTCCAGAGAGAAGATGCATCAACAAAAGCAGCCAACAAGGAGGAAAAGGAGGAAACTATAAATCGGTGGCAAACTAGATGGGACAACACGGAAGGAGTAGCACAATGGACAAAAAAACTTATACCGAACATACGAAGATAGCTAGACTGTAAATTCAGATCAATAGATTACTTTCTGACAGAAGCCTGGACAGGTCATAGATCTTATAAGCCATACACAAAGAAAATTGGCAGAGAACCTACTGCAAACCATGATAAAGCAAACAACAGTACGAATCTGCTAGAAGATACATAGGTAATCTAGTGAAAAAGAAAGAAGAAGAAGAAGAGAGGAGAGATAGATAAACATAAACTGACCGGACCGTTTTGATGATATGCCTACCTGGTAGTTCCGAAACGGCTCCTATGAAAGAAGAGGTGTTTTAGTGCGTACACCGTGATTGCACACTCCACACAGGATTCGTACACTACTGGGAGAGGGAAGAACTTCTCTCAGTGTCCATAAAGGGTTTCCACTTGACAAAAAATAGATTAATAGATTAATAGATTAATAGATTAATAGATTAATAGATTAATAGATTAATAGATTAATAGATTAATAGATTAATAGATTAATAGATTAATAGATTAATAGATTAATAGATTAATAGATTAATAGATTAATAGATTAATAGATTAATAGATTAATAGATTAATAGATTAATAGATTAATAGATTAATAGATTAATAGATTAATAGATTAATAGATTAATAGATTAATAGATTAATAGATTAATAGATTAATAGATTAATAGATTAATAGATTAATAGATTAATAGATTAATAGATTAATAGATTAATAGATTAATAGATTAATAGATTAATAGATTAATAGATTAATAGATTAATAGATTAATAGATTAATAGATTAATAGATTAATAGATTAATAGATTAATAGATTAATAGATTAATAGATTAATAGATTAATAGATTAATAGATTAATAGATTAATAGATTAATAGATTAATAGATTAATAGATTAATAGATTAATAGATTAATAGATTAATAGATTAATAGATTAATAGATTAATAGATTAATAGATTAATAGATTAATAGATTAATAGATTAATAGATTAATAGATTAATAGATTAATAGATTAATAGATTAATAGATTAATAGATTAATAGATTAATAGATTAATAGATTAATAGATTAATAGATTAATAGATTAATAGATTAATAGATTAATAGATTAATAGATTAATAGATTAATAGATTAATAGATTAATAGATTAATAGATTAATAGATTAATAGATTAATAGATTAATAGATTAATAGATTAATAGATTAATAGATTAATAGATTAATAGATTAATAGATTAATAGATTAATAGATTAATAGATTAATAGATTAATAGATTAATAGATTAATAGATTAATAGATTAATAGATTAATAGATTAATAGATTAATAGATTAATAGATTAATAGATTAATAGATTAATAGATTAATAGATTAATAGATTAATAGATTAATAGATTAATAGATTAATAGATTAATAGATTAATAGATTAATAGATTAATAGATTAATAGATTAATAGATTAATAGATTAATAGATTAATAGATTAATAGATTAATAGATTAATAGATTAATAGATTAATAGATTAATAGATTAATAGATTAATAGATTAATAGATTAATAGATTAATAGATTAATAGATTAATAGATTAATAGATTAATAGATTAATAGATTAATAGATTAATAGATTAATAGATTATCAGATTAATAGATTAATAGATTAATAGATTAATAGATTAATAGATTAATAGATTAATAGACTAATAGATTATTAGATTAATAGATTAATAGATTAATAGATTAATAGATTAATAGATTAATAGATTAATAGATTAATAGATTAATAGATTAATAGATTAATAGATTAATAGATTAATAGATTAATAGATTAATAGATTAATAGATTAATAGATTAATAGATTAATAGATTAATAGATTAATAGATTAATAGATTAATAGATTAATAGATTAATAGATTAATAGATTAATAGATTAATAGATTAATAGATTAATAGATTAATAGATTAATAGATTAATAGATTAATAGATTAATAGATTAATAGATTAATAGATTAATAGATTAATAGATTAATAGATTAATAGATTAATAGATTAATAGATTAATAGATTAATAGATTAATAGATTAATAGATTAATAGATTAATAGATTAATAGATTAATAGATTAATAGATTAATAGATTAATAGATTAATAGATTAATAGATTAATAGATTAATAGATTAATAGATTAATAGATTAATAGATTAATAGATTAATAGATTAATAGATTAATAGATTAATAGATTAATAGATTAATAGATTAATAGATTAATAGATTAATAGATTAATAGATTAATAGATTAATAGATTAATAGATTAATAGATTAATAGATTAATAGATTAATAGATTAATAGATTAATAGATTAATAGATTAATAGATTAATAGATTAATAGATTAATAGATTAATAGATTAAAAGATTAATAGATTAATAGATTAATAGATTAATAGACTAATAGATTAATAGATTAATAGATTAATAGATTAATAGATTAATAGATTAATAGATTAATAGATTAATAGATTAATAGATTAATAGATTAATAGATTAATAGATTAATAGATTAATAGATTAATAGATTAATAGATTAATAGATTAATAGATTAATAGATTAATAGATTAATAGATTAATAGATTAATAGATTAATAGATTAATAGATTAGTAGATTAATAGATTAGTAGATTAATAGATTAATAGAATAATAGATTAGTAGATTAATAGATTAGTAGATTAATAGATTAATAGATTAATAGAATAATAGATTAGTAGATTAATAGATTAGTAGATTAATAGATTATTAGATTAATAGATTGATAGATTAATAGATTAATAGATTAATAGATTAATATATAATAGTATGAAAAGAAGAAAATTTATAAACTAAAAAACAATATAATATTTCTAAATTATAATCTTAAAACATAATAATTATTGTTGATTCAATATTCTATTAAAATAGAATTTCTTATAAAATAAAAGTATCAATACATTCAATCATCCCGTTTACACACACACACACAAAAAGCTTTGGCACAGAAAATCCGCACCGTTTCCGTCTATCGATTTATCCGTAAACCTAAATACACCACAAATCTGATAAAGTCAGCTGACATTTTCATTAAGCACACACAGAAACCGCGATTGACACGCAACATCAGTATTAAACACTTATATAAAACCCCCCTAACACAGTTAGATTCTTATCAAATAAATTCCCCATGAAATCCTTGAAATATTATTTTTTATAATTGAATGGGAATGTTAATATTAGTTTACTTCGTACAAATACCTATTTTAAAGTTAATATTTGAGCATCAATTACGTCTCAAAATAAATGATCTGTTCAACCGTTTCAAAGTGGCGAGAACCACTTGTTCGATTTTAACTCTAGCTGAGAATGATTTATCAAGTAAGCGTGTTCTCATCTATTTAAGCATATTTTTTTAATTGCTCTTTTGAGTGTTTCTTTCGTTTAATACGGCTTCCAATGAAATGTAGGTAGGAGAGTAACATATCATATTAATAGGTCTTGAAGACGCGTGAGGTAATTGCGTATGTTTAATGATATGTGAGATTGTTTATGTTTATGGAAGTCACGTTGTTTGAGTAGTTATTAATATAAATAACGAGTCCAGCTTGTTTGTAATTAGCATGCAATTTTTTGTTATAAATTTCTGTCCATATTTTGTTGATTTTGCAATTTCTCATAAAACATGCAAAAAATATAATGTTTATATCAACATAAAATAAATCAATCCGCGCAACATTTTAATTTCATCATTGCGGAACTTAATAATAATAAAATAATAAAATAATAAAAAAAACTATCTCATAAAATATTAATATTCACACGCGCCTCATGGATTTATATTAAATTTAACGCTCATTTCATGTTTTTCAGTCATGCTTCATGAAATCTGCAATCCTTAAATAGCAGAAAATTATATGCACTCAAAAATTACGCCGCCATGTGTAATAACTCCTGGCGTTTTATAACCCATGGACGAAAAAAAAATCGTAAAAAATGTATAAAATACATATTGTGTTGTTAAAGTGTTCCTATTGTGTGAAATCATTTTTTTGTTTGTCATAATTGAATCTGAAATGTCTGAAATTTCGTATACTGTTGCATGTTATTCAAACTTTATTTCGCTTACAATATACTTCACATTGACCATATCAATATTTATTCCCATTCGATGCAATAAATTTGAGACCGAAATAGAAGAAAAAAAAACAGATAAAGTGTCATCGCAACAGTGCTTTATATATTATTTCGCCACCTAACTCCGTGTTGTGATATATGTAATGCATTTGTGTTGTCGCCCAAAAAGAGAAAATATAAAAGTGTTCGACATTGTTTTTTTTACCCTCTTATCGACATGTGTAACATTAAAAGGATGTTTGAACAAGTTTTTCAATCCCGTTTGATTAAGGCGGCAGCAATCGTAAATTCAGATCGTCGGTACGTGATAAGGTGTTGCTAATTGCAAGATGAATAATTACAAATGAGATGCCACATTCAGATCTCAATCAAAACGGATTAATTGCGAAATGCTATAATTATTATGATTGTTTACATAGTAATTAGATGGTTGGAAGATGTTTGCAAAAGTTAATTTATATATTGAAATTGTAATAGTATACATTGAAATAATATTATTAATTAGAGACTTCAGTTTTTTTATTCTCAGGAACTCATTCGCATCAATGTAATTGAAATATTTCTTTTAGTTCGCGATTTAGAGTTATCTTACAAAAATATTAAATTTCAATATTAGCTTTTTTCACACAGCACTTGGGGCATTTAATTTATTGCTTTGCAATTGATTATTATGTTGTGATACGCAGATTAAATAATTTATTAATTTTGACATTATCTGTTGCTTCAAACATAAATATTGTTAGTATCGGTCGCATTGTAATGAAAAGTACTTAAATAACTTAAAAAATGTTAATACCGTCACGTTTTGTAGAGATTGTTGGAAGCTGTTGGCAAATGAGGGAGTTGTTCTTGGTCTTGATGTGGCAACTGGTTGCGGGAATAGTACACAAAAAATGTATAAATTATATAACCTAATAAATTTGATAAAATATGCAACTAGTTTTGGCGCAGTCGGTAGAATTGTTAAAAGTTTTGTTTAAGTGAAAAATAAAAAAAATTATTTAAGAGCTTTTCAAGATTTATAAAAAAACCTAATAATAATAACTTATCTTCAAATTTGACCAGATGACTATACTGTATAAATCTGTTTTCTCTCCTTGGACACACTAATGGTCAACGAGACCAGTACATTTCTTTCTACTTCTGCGAGGAAAACTTTTTACTGAAATTTTTAAAAAAAAGAAAAACAAAGACAACACACAAATCAAGCATAAAACTTAGTCAAAGATAATGCTTGGTTAAATGTCCTCTTAATAAGCTTAAACACACACACACACAGACACAATAAAACAGAACCATTCACTCAGGACTAATGCAGGCATTGGCTGCAAATGGAAAAGGTGGCCACAGAAAGCAGAGATACTTTAAGGAGTTAGTCCGGCATCCGATTCAATGTTTAACACTCAGCCTTGTGGGCTGAAGCTCGGCGGGTGTACGATCAGTAGAAAAAAAAAAAAGAAAAAAAAAACACAAAAATGGCTATTTAATACCATTTACTCCACGCTCTAATTACATTCTTATTGCAAACTACGTCTATAGCTTGTATATAATAAGTTGTAAATGGGGTACAGAGAAGTTTCCAAATAATCTAAAAGGATTTTTTTTAAACCTACTTTACCCAGAGATCAGTTTACGCGCGAATAAAAACGATCTCAAAAACAAAACTCTAATTAGACTCTGACATTTTTAGAAGGAGTCATGTCAATCTTGACACTCAATCCTAGACGCAAAAAAAAACAAAACAACTAAACATTTTTTTTACCGCAGTAAGGCGGTTTTTTATGTGCCATCGACTTACCAGTAAACCTTTATCTCTATCTAATTTATAAACCAACTGGTACCGCTTACAACTTATAAGTTTTTTGGGAAGTTTTGCTGCTAAGCCATTGATAGTCTTGGATAATAGATACGTTTATTTCTAAACCAGATCTCCAATTTTATATTTATCAGACTCTTGTCTTTGAAAGTTAAATGTTTTTGAGTTTTTTTTGTACGTTTTTCTCAGATGATCCACTATATGAGAAAACTTTTCAGGTAATTTTGACAATCTCTCTACTAAATCGTTCTTGTCCTTATCCATGACCTCATCGTTTCTCTCTGATGAACAGATCATAAAACTTGCCGTTGCAGGAAACTATTTTTTCAAAATTTAAGAAGGAGAAAGACCTGTAGTTTTATGGACACTAGCCTTGATTGCATAACCGATCTTATAGGTATTTTTATCCTAATATTTATGAGGATCTTCTATCAAAAACAACCTAATAACGATCTCTACCATCCTGTTTACTCTTTTATTGAATATAACTTTGAAGAGGACCAATTATGTCCATCGTAACGATTTGCCATGGATGTTCCACTATTTTTGGTTTACCCATCCATCCTACTTTAGCCAAACTTGGTACCTTTTGAGCGACGTATATATCTCAATAGTACGTCTGCTTAATCTTGCTCAAGTTTTGTATCAACGAAAATGACTGGAAATAACTAAATTATGACATTTTTAAATGACTTTTTATTTAAATCTATTATATGGCCTTTTATTTTTCATTGGAACTAACTTGAAGAGATCTCCTCTCGCAATTTTTTTCAAAGGATAAGACTTTGGGTTCTTAGTTTTTTTTTTTTTTTTTTTTTAAAGACGTATTGAGGTCTTTGCCTCAGCAAGTGGCCCTTGAGAATAACTAATGCAGGGCAATACCTTTTGGTTTTCTTCTCTACGTTAGTTTTGTTGTCATTTTGTCCTTATCATGTCTGTCTCTAGTCTATTATTAGTTTGAGATGAGCTGGTTTTGGCCTTGTGGGATTCACACAGACTACTGGGTTCTTAGTTACTGCTGCTTTCATCTGGTCTACCCAGGGGTTAGTTTTATTTGGGCCAATTTTACCTGTCTTACTAATAATGAGAACATTGATTACTTTTACCGCGGTATCTACAAGGGCTGTAGGTAGGGCATTGGGTACTATGTTGTATGTACCAACTCCATATTGTATTGGTTTAGCTTCAAAGGCTCCCATTCGGTTCTTTAGTTTCTGTAGTCAAATTAAAAAATGATGGTTAGTTATTACTCGGAACCGACTCCTTTCTGCATACATTTAATATTTTTCTACTTTGAAAAGGATTGCAAAGCATTCCTTCTTTTTTGCTTTTGGTAACTACCTACTGGCGAACGATATAGGCCTTTCTGATTTACCATCTTGAACAAAATTAGGGCTCATCAGAGGGGCGTTTAGGATCCTATTCTTAACGTTTAAGAACGCTTTGTTTGTTTTGTTATTTAATCCAATTTTTCTTCTCCTAACAGTCAACTGATTAAGCGGAGTTATCACCGCAGCATTATTGTTTACAAACCTTCTATACCACGAGGTTATACCTAGGAATCTTTTTACTTGGTTAAAAAAATAACCATTGCCGCTACATTATCGGTTTTTTTTTTCTATCCTTGATAAAACCTAGATTTTAAGTTTGTTAAAACAAAATCGACATTTGGCAAAGTTGACCAAAAGCTTGCTTTTGCTTAGTTGTCGGTAGATTTCTCTTAGGATTTCTTTGTGCTTTTTGAACGTATCGTTACATATATTTATGGCATCCAAATAGATAACAATCGATTCCAAACAACTTATCCATAAGTCGTTGTTGTGTTTGTGCTGTACTATGTAACTCAAATGGTCACAAATTTGTATAGACCTTTTGTAGGCACCGCAAACGTTATCATTTCACAGGATTTTTTTTTTAGAGGTACTTGTTAAAACCTATTTTTCAGATTGATTGATAATAAGATTCAAAATGTTATTTACTAATGAGTTTAGTTACATTGATCATTAGTCGACCATCAAATCAAAAAATTGGTGAGTCTTACTACATTTTTTAATTAAAACTGCTGGCAAACTAAAGCACTTTTGCTTCTCGTTACTACTCCAAGTTTAATCATTTTGTCTAATTTGGCATTTACTATATCTATGCGGTGTGTGGTAAGGTTGGTACGTACTAGTTTTCTCAAACCAAGGGTATTAAACGCCAATATAACCTATCAAGTCTATCTTCTTTAGCTTTGCTTAACTTAGATCTTTTTAAAATTCTTGATGATGTATCCAACTTTGAGGCAGTTACTTCCGACTTGCCTATCCACTGCTTATTCAGAAAGTCTAATAATAATAACAATAATAATTTTATTTGTCTAAAAAAATAAATCATGATTACAGACAAATTAGTTGAGGTTTACCTCATCAGATATATCTGATGTCTGGTCTACCACCACAACTATTAAAAAAAATAAAATAAAGTAAAAAGTTTCTTCTTTCAACATTTTCTAAACGAATTGACAAACATACAAATGCTTTGATTTGCTGCTGGCTGTGGTCTGCTGTTTGTATGTGTTGGAGATTAGATGGTTTTGATACTTTCAAACTCACGTCAATCTTGCTTTTATAATAATACACTGAGAAGCTCTAGCATTGACAACATTTTCATACGCTAATACTTTTACAAATGGCTTATTACCTCCTTCTTTCTTTACAAAGGTATATTTGAGATGAGTTTGTTGTTAGATTGGATTGGTGTTAAAGGCATTTTTTTGTAGTTTTATACTATACAACCTATTTATTTGCTTTTCTTTGGAAATGGGGTTTTGCAGTTCTGGATTAAGTAACTTTTGCTTCTGGTTTTCTACTAGTGTGGCTTTCTTTGCCGCACGTCCAGTGCGTCACTGCTTGCACTTTTCCATTGCTGGTTCTTGTTGGTTTATGTTTTGCCGGATGTTGTCTCTTTCAATCTGAATAATTTCTTTGTCGGTGGTTTTTAGATACTTTGGTATTCTCTGACTCTTTCTAGTAAGTGGTCTATTATCTTAGCTTTTAAGACCGCCAATTGGCTTCTATATACGATTTTTTCAGAATCTCAGAAAGACGCAAAAACAAACTATTTTTGTCGTCGTCGTCGCATTTTAATGTCATTCCATATGTTTTTGGTGTAATTTGAAGATAAGAAATTTTTTTTCAACAGATGCAGCAGGTAAGCCTAAATATTAACTTTTTTGTTTGTTTGCCCTAAACCAAATAAGGGCTCAGCCAGAAAACAAGTTTGGGGCGGACGTGAAAAGCTCCTGCTTTGTTACATTCTTAGACTTCATTAATTTTTTTAATTTTCACAAGAAACTTGTCAGAACTGACGGAGACTCTTCTTTGTTAAACCTATTTCCTACTTGTACACTGGAGCAGACCTCGTATGCTGCATATTTCTAAAACGGCTTTGGCAAAGTTACTAAAGCTGAGTGCTTTCTCTTATTTGGAAGTTTCTTTGTTTTGTTCGGGTGTACAAAAGAACTCAAACGCACTATGCTTTTAGATGTCCCTGCTTGGTAGCCATTTGTTACAGTCGTTTTTTGCCATGGGGGTCGCGGAGACAGACGGTTTAAACTAACTCTTGGTAAGGGTGTTCCTTGAAGGTTGTGGTATTGTAGAAAGCATTTTATTAACGAATTAATTGCTATGTTTGTCGTACTCCTTCACACAGAAAGCCAACACTTGTAACACACTCACCCAGCGTGTTCTTTGTACTAACATGCTCACTCGTAGCGCTATCATCACAGACACACTCACATGGAGTCGGCGGTCTTTAGGAGAACTTGGTGATACTTGTGGGAGCTTACCATAACAGTGACCATATTGAATATGACTCATTATGTTATACTGTGGGTATAGAGTCAAGCTTCTATGCACTAGTAGTTTGTGCTGAATCTTGGATTTAGGATTTAGAGAGATAGATAGATAGAAGATGCGTTGTAGGCGGAATTCTAGCCGGAGGACGTCTTTGCTGTAGTGCCGTTTCTATGCTATACTGAGATCCAGTCGTTGACGGTAGTTTTCTTTCTTGCTTCTCCTAAAACCACTGTGGTGCAAAATTTACGTAAAAAAGAAGTCCAGCGGTTTAGCAAGAGTCATTGCTTTGTTCAGTCATTAGTGATTATTGCTATGGTGAGCAAATTAGATTTTTTTTGTGTTTTTCTGATTTTGTTGTTTAATTTTTGCAAAAAACGTTTACTTTGGGCAGCTCTTAGAACTTTTCTCTTCTAAATGACAATTACTTTCTTGACAGAGGTGTCAGATTGTGTTGGGTCCAGCTTCAGAAAATCTTTCAAACTTGTCTAGAGGTATATCCTACATTTTCCTGATTGCTACCTGACTTGGGTGTGGTTTAGCTATTGGCAGCTTGCACTATGTGGTTTGCTCAATTGCATTGTATTTTGCTGATACAATGAGGTCTATCGCAACTTCTAAAGTTGCGTCAGAATTTTGTTACTACGTTTTTCTATGAGATTTTACCGTAAAAACTTATTAAGTTGGTTTGCAAGTAGCACAACTGGCAGAAGTGTTTCTAATTTTTTGTTTGTTTTAGTTGTTTAAAATATTGATCTTTGAAATAAATTTAAAAAAAAGATTTTCTAGAAGGTTGCAGGCTGAACGATAGAAGATTGAAGTTTAGATATTTTGGGAATTGAACCTTAAACTGTATCCCACTGTTATTTCGCTACATACATGTTAATCTTTTGAATTATTTGTTGGTGATATTCTCACCTTTGTTTTTGTTGTATTTGGATTCTGTATTTTTAGATTAACTACGACTGTCGAAAATTTTTAGTGGTAGTGTTTTCTATAAACCAAAAGGGCTACACATTTTTTTTCTTTCTTGGTCAAGATTGGTATAGTAGTAGCGCTGTGTTGTGTTATTAACTGGCTGCGACTGCTTGGCAGTTTATGGTGTATTGATTGGACCTACAGGCCTAACCTAAACCTAACCTAGCCTAAAAATGCAAAAACAGAAAACTTAGTAAAAACTTGAAAAGTAAAATTGTTAATTGGACAAATCATCATCAAAACCTAACTTAACCTAACCTAACCTAAACCTAGCCTAACCTAACCTAACCTAAGAAAATTTTGTAAAATCAAAAAAAAAATTTTTGTTAAAACGACAGATTCAACATAAAAAATGCAAAAACTGAAAAGTTTGTAACTTAACCTAACCTAATCTCATGTATGTCACCTGCTACTAAAGATACAAAAACTAAAAATTTAGCAAAATAACGAAAAAAAATTGTTTGATAAAATCAATCAAATCATAAATGCAAAAATTTAAAAAATACTGAAAAAAAAATTGCCATGAAAATTGCACAACTGAACAATTTGAAAAATTAAAAAAAAAAAATTGTTAGTGTGACAGATTTACTATCAAAAATGCAAAAACTGAAATTTTGAAAAAAAATAAATAAAATAACGAAAAAAAAAAAAAAATGCAAAACCAAAAAATTTTGTAAAATAAAAAAAAAATGTTAAAATGAATCAAAAATTCTAAAACTGAAAATTAAAAAAAAAAATTAGTTTGTTAAAATGGCAGATTTATCATAGAAAATGCTAAAACTAATAATTTTGTAACTTAACCTAACCCAACCTAAACCTAACCTAACATAACCTACCCTAAAAATGCAAAAACTGAAAACTTAGTAAAAACTTAAAATTTTTTTTTGTAAATTTGACAGATCATCATTAAAACCTAACCTAACCTAACCTAAACCTAACCTAGCCTAAGAAAATTTTGTAAAATAAAAAAAAACAAATTTTTGTTAAAGTGACAGATCACATCTAAAACCTAACCTAACCTAACCTATCCTAAACCTAACCTAGCCTAAGAAAATTTTGTAAAATAAAAAAAACAAATTTTTGTTAAAATGACAGATCACATCTAAAACATGGAAAAAAAATTATTTTGTTGACAGATTTACTATAAAAAATGCAAAAACTGAAATTAAAAAAAAAAAAATGTTAAACTGACAGATTCACCACAAAAAATGCAAAAACAGAAAATTTTGTAAAGTAATTTTTTTTTCTTGTTAAAATGACAGATTATCATCAAAAATTATAAAACTGAAAATTTTTTAAAATAAAATTGCCATAAAAATTGCAAAAAATTTATTATCAAAAATAGAAAAACTGAAATTTTGAAAAAAAATTTGATAAAATAACGAAAAAAAAAATTAAAACCAAAAAGTTTTGTAAAATAAAAAAAAAATTGTTAAAATAAATTAAAAATTTTAAAACTAAAATATTTAAAAAAAAATTAGTTTGTTAAAATGGCAGATTTATCATAAAAAATGCTAAAACTGATAATTTTGTAACTTAACCTAACTTAACCTAAACCTAACCTAACATAATCTACCCTAAAAATGCAAAAACTGAAAAAGTAGTAAAAACTCGAAAAAAAAAATTGGACACATCATCATCAAAACCTAATCTAATCTAACCTAACCTAACCTAACGTAACCTAACCTAACCTAACCTAACCTAATTTAACCTAACCTAACCTAACCTAACTTAACCTAACCTAACCTAACCTAGTCTAAGAAAATTTTGTAAAATAAATTTTTTTTTTTTTGTTAAAATGACAGATCACATCAAAAACCTAACGTAACCTAACCTAACCTAACCTAACTTAACCCAACCTAACCTAACCTAACCTAACCTAACCTAGTCATAGAAAATTTTGTAAAATAAAAAAAATTTTTTTTTGTTAAAATGACAGATCACATCAAAAATATGAAAAAAAAAATATTATTTAGACAGATTTACTATCAAAAATGCAAAAACTGAAATTTTGAAAAAAAAAATTTGAGACAATGACAAAACAAAAAATTCACCATAGAAAATGTAAAAACAGAAAATTTATGAATTTTTTTGTGTTAGAATGACAGATTTACCAACAAAAATGCTAAAACTGATTTTTTTTTTAAATATCAAAGAAAATTATTTTTTGTTAAAATGACATATTATTCATAAAAATGCAAAAACTAAAAATTTTGTAACTTAACCTTATTTAAACCTAACCTAACCTCTTGTATGTCACCTGCCACTAAAAATGCAAAAACTAAAAATTTAGTAAATTATTGAAAAAAAAAGTTAGTTTGTTAAAATGACAGGTTCACCATTAAAAATGCAAAAATTTTTAACCTAACCTAACCTAACCTAAAATAACCTGAGATTTGTTTGATAGTTTTTAAAACATTTTTTTAACGAAAAGGTTTAGAAACTAGCAAAACCGACTTCTAAAGATCAAAACCGGTTTTTTGTGGGAGGAGCGGAAAAAGAACACTGCGAATCTATATGGTTTGTTGACAGACTTAGTGCATCTAAAAACTCTATCTTGTATATTTATGTGTCATCTAAAAAGAGAATTGATTTTAGAACGTGAATATGCGCGTGTTTTTCACTACAAATCGACGTTTGCGCGTTGATGGTTTCTAAATTAGCTTGAATTTGCGTTTTGTTGTTTATTTTGGAGATAGTGGGGCCGGTTCTGCCTTGATTTGACATCGTGCGTCAAAATGGTGAAAAACTTTTAGGAAACAAAAAACAAACAAAAATTTTTACTTGTATTTACTATTTACTATACTATTTACTGCTCAACCTTTCAACCACCACACCGAAGTATATATATATATATATATATATCATTTTAACAGCTTGCTATAATTTTATAACTTATTTTTCATGAAAATTGAACTGTTTTCTTCTCTTTTTTTGCCAATTTCACTTGCTTCAATGCTTTTAACTACTCATTGGTTCTATGCTAGAAGAAGATACTTTAATTACCAATTAAGCTGTATTTAATAATTATGTGTAGATTAAATTTGGTAGAAAAAAGCACGCGGGTTATAGTAGTAACGGGCTAACTCAAAATGACGAGATGTACCGGACTGACTCAAACGGAAGTTGACCGTGTAGAAGGGAGAACAACGACGTTGATAGAAATTGGCGTTTTAAAATAAATTAGTATTTAATTAATGAATATAGAATGTAGATGTTTAGTGGGTGGTTAGGATGCAAACCATTTAGAAAAAAATATTAACTTTTTTATTGAAAAAAATCTGTAATTAAAATTGATCAATTATTTCAAAACTATGAAGTTAATAAAAATATGTATTTAAAATTTGTCGCAGCACTAATTTCCAACTTTTTTAATTATTCTTTTTACCAGTTTCCGATTTGCTTTTATATTCTTCCTTTAGTTAACGACATTAATTATTTCAAATGAAAATAAAACGTCATTACGCCTCAATCGCGTCATAAATCTGACTGAAATTAATGTACTTTATCCTCTTACAAATTTAAAGAGCTTCTATTTTAATTGTCCCATAAAATGTGCTTTTAATTAATCCATACATTTCTTTTTGCTGACTGCTATAAAAAATATAAGAGGCGATAAAAGTTTGCTGCGTTCCTGGTTACATACTTAATAAAACTAAAAAAAAACAAACATTAACGTATTCAATTTCTATCAATCAATCAATTGCTTTAGTATGTTTAAATTTATGGATTCTTTAATACTTTTTATATGACTAGAAATTTTTGTGTAATTAATTTCATTATTATTTTTTTAATTGTGTAAATACACAATGATAATAATCATCTATCTAAATAATTCTTTCAATTTAAATTTTTGTTTGTTTTTGAAATTACGATTCAGTCGTTTATTATTATATAAATCGTCAGAAAACTAGTTCAAACTATAAATATTTCTGTAATACAAACCAACAGTGTGTTGGACACATTTTTTATATAGGAATTGATGATTAATTATCGAATACCTGTGCCAAATATCGCTGCCATTATGTATTAATAAACATAAATAACATAATGTAATCGAATTTGAATACATTATTAAAATATCATTAATTATAATTTAAATAAATAACATTTATAATGATTTATATTAGTAATTAAATTTGAATATTTTGTATTAATATAAATTATAGATAAACATTTCTAAAATAGCAAAAATTTGTATTGTAATAATAAATGTATTTAATTAATTTTGTACTTTCTGATTGATAGATGTTTGCGTACGTATAATAGACAATTTCTAATTAAAACATATTAAAGTTAATGACAACAAATTTCATTAACATGCAAATGAAATACTTATACATTTTTTGTGCAACATTTCCTACTAATTATAAGGCTAATTATACTTGATTTATATTGGAAACTGCGATTAATATTAATAAAATATCAAATCGCACTCCACACACTCCAATGAATATATTAATTAATAATTCGTGCAACAACGGGACAAATGGAACTAATTTATTAGATTGCTTTTTGAATAAATTAAAATGTTATTAATTATTTTGTTGATGATATTAAATTGTATAAATACATAATATATTTATACTAATTTATCGAGCCAGTGGGGTATCTATTGATAATGTATGGAGCCTGTTGAAATATATAAGTCAATACATAATAAAGTAGTAATATTGCAGGTAAATATGATAACAGTTGTAAATCTATTTAAATATTTGCTGTTAAATAATTGTATAAATTTGTTTTGCATAAAATAGTGATTTTTGTTAAGCAAGACTTTATAATCACACACAATCTTCTCTGCAACGGGAAATTTATAATATAGCTCCTTAGATTTATTATTATTTAAAATGATTTTTTTTTAATTTTTTAATAGTTTCACATGTTTACAAATATTTTTAACATTTTTTTTATATTGTTTATTGCAACAATTTAAAAACATTTAAAAAATATTTTCAAAATATGAGAATTTAAAAAAAATTTTTTTTTTACTTTTTTCAAGAATATTTTTTTTAAATTTTGGACAATAATTTTTTTTAAATTGTAGTCTCAGTTCTAATAAATACATGTCAATAATATGCCACATTTTAAAATTCGAAAAATGTTTTCACAAATTATTTTTTTTAATCTAAAAACTGTTTTAAAAAATTAAATCTAAAATTTATAAAATTCTAAAATAAATTTGAAAAAGTTAAAGAAAATGTAATAAACTATCTGAGATTCACACATAGGACGAGGGAGTTTTAAATGCGTGTAAAACAAAGTTCATTGTTATTGGGGTCATTGAGGACTTAACAGTTGTAGCATGTAAGTGCCAGAGTTATGTGTTAACACGGTATTTGGCAATAATATTTTTTGTGACATATCCTTTCTGCTTAACGATTTACTAGGTACGAGTATTACATTTTTTGCGGATTGGGAGAAGAATCTTCCTAAAAGACTTTGCAAAGTATCGGATTCACCTTCACGGGTGCTTAGTGACTAAACTCCGCTCTCAATAATTTTTGTTTACTTAGTGAGGTGTTGGCCTTAATAAATGGCTTTTAAGAATGACTTACGCATGGCAATACCTTCCGGTTTTCCTCTCTGCGTAAATCCTGTTGTTATATGTCCTTGTCAAACTAGTCTAGATTTGGCAGTAGTTTGTGGTAGGCTGGTTATTGCCTCGCGGATTTTTACACAGAATCTGTGTCCCCGGCCCTTCTCTCTCCATATAGCCCCTACCTTTTTTCTGTCTCTTTTGTCTTTTGTCTTTTTTTTTAATTCTTTTATCTGCACTGATATTCAGCTTTACATTCTCTTCTTTCTCCAATCCGTGTGTTATTTAATTCTAACTATTTGGTTTGTCTTCAGATGCGTTCTTAGTTTTATAGGTCTTCGTTCACTTTTTCTTTATTGTAGTTGTATTCCTTTTGGTCTTAAATTTGTTAGTTTTACCTCCAGTACCTTGTATTTCCATCTGGGATTACTTCTTCGTGTCTTCTTGTTGCCAGGTAAATTCTGATCATCTCAAAAGTTGTGTTATCCGTCAACCTCGAGTTAGCGTACCTACCATTTGGTATTTGCCTCGTTATTTCTGTTATTCTGCATTCTTCAGCATTTTTTTTCTTCTTCTCCTTATCTCTGCAATTTCGTTTGGTATTGTAGTTTCTGTAAATGTTCTTCTATTTTCTTCTATTTTTTGGTATGCATAATTGTCCTGACCTTCCTTATTTCTTTCTGTTTGATCGTTTTCTCTGTTTTGTTGTTTCCATTTTGCTTCTCTCGTTTCTTTCCTTTCTCTTCTATGGCTTTTATTTTGTGTGTTTGTTTCCATTGTTTGTTTGTTTGTTTTCTTTCTATATTCTTCCATTGTCCAACTCCTCATTTTTTTTCTTAGTACTCTTGTTGCAAAGTTTCTTAGCGCCCTCCATTTATTTTCATCTCTTAGGCATTTTTTAATGATTGTTGTTTTATTCACTTTGCTTTCCAGTATTTTTTCTAGTTCTTCTCTATCGTCCTTATTGTGTGTTTCTTCCTGACAAAATATACATCTTTCCTCTTCTTTAATTTTTTAAATTTTTTGCAAGAATTTTCCAAAGGCTCCATGTCCGGTTAGTATTTGTGTTGTATAATAGCACGTCTCGGGTTTGATCTCTACCTACTCTTTTATCTCCGGGATTAGTTCTCTTGTCCATTTTCCATTTTCTTCTCTATTCCACTGTATCTGCCATTTTTCCATTGTCTTTTCTCTTGCTTTTAAGTTAGCATTTTTTTTACTGGTTCTTTTTTTTTATTAGTTTCTTTATTTCCATTTTTTCTTCCACTATCATATCCGCGGGAGGTGTTGCCGCAATCACCTCTACTATCACTTGTGACACCGTTCTGTAAGCCCTGCAGATCCTTAACGAATTTGCTCTTGTAGCTTCTCATATTTCATTTCTGTTTTTCTTTGTCTTCATGGCTTCTCCTCATGTTTCTGCGGCGTATAATAATTTGCTTCATGCTGCTGTTGCTATTAACCTTCTGGTTTCTTCATTTCCTTTGTTTCCATGACTGCTTTCTTAACCGGTTCATTCCATCTCTTTGCTTCAAGTGTCACTCCAAGGTATTTGATTTTTTTCCTTATGGTTATCACTTGGTCTCCTACCTGTATCATACCTGTTCCTCTATTAGTTCTCTTAGTCGATAGCCATAACTGTATCATATCTATTGTCAGCTCTTGTCTTCCTTTTAGTATATCCACATTCTACGTTCCTACCTACTAGTGCTACGTCGTCCGCAAATGCCGTTATTGTCACGCCTTTCGGCAACCTCATTTGTAGTAACTCATTATAAACAAAGTTCCATAGTTTTGGTCCTAGTGCTGAGCCCTGTGGTACCCCTCTCGTAAGTTTGAATCTTCCGTTCTTGGTAACTAGGTTTCTACCCTGTAAGTAGCTCCATATTATTTTGATTATTTTTTTCTTCAATTCTTTTTTCTTTGTTGCCTCTATAATTGCTTCCCATAACACGCTGTTACACGCATTCTGTATGTCCAACGCTATCATTACATAGTGTTGTCTTTTCCTCTGCGTTCCGCTGTTTGCTTCTTTTGCTATCGCTTTTACTTTGTCTATAGTTCCTAAGGTTGTTCTTCCCTTGGTAAATCCGTATTGTTTCTTTTACCCATCCTCCTTTTTTTTCTATTTCTTGTTCTATTCTCCGTACAATGTCTTTCTCCATTATTTTAGCTAGTGTGTTTATTATGCATATTGGCCTGTATGAAATCGCTTTTCCTACTTCTTTCTTTTTCTCAATCAGTACTAGGGTGGCTTTTTTACAACATTCTGGAAAAATCCCGTCATCTGTTGATTATTTGTGTTATCTCTACCTCATTTCCGTCTAGAGCTGCTTTAACAATCTCTGTTGTTATTTTGTCCGGACCTGGTACTTTGTTGTTGGACAATTCTTTTATGATTTCCTTTATCTCTTCCACTGTTGCCATAACTGTTTTTTCTTCTTCTTTATTTTCTGGTTCTTCTACCGGTTCTCCCTTGAGAAACAATTTATTTATTATGACTTCTTCTTTTAGGTAGACTTCCTTTGCACTTCCTCCCAGTTTGTTCATTACTATTTTGTACGGTTTTCTCCAAGGATCACCGTCTATAAATTCCATCATTTTTTTCCAAAATCTTCTTCTGCTATTCCTGATTGACTTTTTAAAGATTTGTTTGTTCTTTTTTAGTCTCTCCTCCGTTTCCTCTATATTTTCTCTTCTTTTTTCTTCTTTTGACTTTCTTTCCTGTTTGTATTGTTTTTTTATGCATTTTTTTATTTCCTTGCACCACCAGTATGGTCCTTTTCGCCCTTCTTCTCTGTACCTTGGAAGTGCTTTATCCGCCGCTTTTCTCAGCTTTTCAGAGTATCTTTCACATCTTTTTTCTATGTTTTTGTTTTCTGTAACTTCTTCTGTTTTCATGGCTCTTTTTATCTTCTCTTTGTCCATTCTTCTTAGGTTCCATCTACCTTCTCTCGTGTACTCCTGTTTTCCTTTCTTCTTTGTATTATATTATATATGTTTGTGTAAACTCAGTGATTCCTCTTCTGTCACGTTGCTATGGTAATGTCAATATGTGATTCTGAGCTTCCTCTTACAAACGTAGGTTTGTCTTCTTTGTCTTCTTTGTTGCAAATGGTAAGGTTTAACCCAGCTATCATCTCTTCTAAGATTTTTCCTCTTAAATTCCTTTTGTATCCTTCTCATCTCGGTGATTTTGCATTGAAATTTCCTCCTACTATGATTTTTTTGCTTTTCTGTTTTCTTAAACTGTTCTCTAATTCTTCTATCCACTCTCGATAGTATTCCATTCCTCAGTTTGGGCTGATATAGCAGCTGTATACTATCATACTTTCTACTTCAGCCCACACTATTCTCTCTTTTGGTGTTCCCCATCTTTCCACTTTGTCCCTACATTTTCCTCTAGCTAAAATAGCAGCATCTGTTTTATTGTCTTTTTTCCACTTATTATTTAGTTTGTTTTTATTTGGTTCACTCACTATCATTAAGTCTATTTCCTCTCTCTCTCTCTGCTGTTGCTATCAGTATATTGTGTGCTTCTCTTCCCCTCCCTATGTTTGTTTGTATAAACTTATACATTTTGGTTTATGATCTGCTCCTTGTGTTGTCTCCAGTTACTGGGGTCGTTGCCCTTTATACTCTTTTTTGTTTTTTTCCTCTCAATGATTCCTAGAAGTTTGCACTTATGTGCATTTAGTCTGAATCTAGAAATTAATCTAGAAGATGTGGAGAAGCTATAATAAACTGAGACAAGCAAAGGATAAATTTTATGATAATTTATTAGTTTTTTGAGCATAGGATTGCTCTGTGCTATCATTGGGAGTGCTTACGGAAGGAGTTGAAGTCCGATTTTGAGAAGTAGGTGCCTTGGAATGGAGTTTAGAGGACATACTTGCCTTCAACTTAAGATAGTTTAGGCATTCTTTGTAACTAGCTGTGTGCGGCTTCTTGCACGATGCTCAAATTTGCACGTGGTTTGAGGTTTGAAGCCTTCTGGCGCACTTACCGCATGCATACGGGAATTTGCTTGCAAGCCGTGGTCAAAACGGTAACATTGCGTTTAATTTCAACGCTCATTGAGAAGTTGCAAAGCTTTTTAAGAGACAGAATCTTTTTGCTTTGCGCGTTTTGTGGCCTTATCAGCCGTGGCAAAGTTGGGTAGGTTCTTAATAACGTATTTAAGCGTCTTTTCAGGAAAGTTTCTATCAACTCAGGAAATTCGGATCTTTTACGAATTGTGATGGGAAGCAGGCGACGTGAGTGGGAGCGGACTAGGGGGGTTTGTTAGAGGATCAAGGGGACAAGAGGCTGTGACCAAAGTGGACGCCTTGAATTTAGGGACCGGCCGGGTGTTGGACCTTTTGGCCTTGGTGGTTGAAGACCTTGACGCTGAAGGCGCTTGACTTGGAGGACCGGTTGATGGCTCAATAATAGAAGAGTTAGAAGTTTTAGCTTGCGCCTTCTTTTTCTTCTTATTTGTCTTGGACTACCTAGTACTCTTCCTCTATGGGCGGTGCGGTGCATCTGGGGCGTCTGGGGCGTCTTTGACTTTGTCGTCCAGCTGGGGCTTTATGGTGTCTTTGTTTTCGGATGAGCTGGACTCAACCTGGTTGACGGCAGACCTCTTGATGGAGAGCTGAGTTGGTACACTAGAGGTCTTGGTAAGTTGGTGAGCTGGGGCGTTGCTGCATCAGGTGTGGAGATTGGGGATTTAGATTGTCAGCAAAACAGACTTTTTGAGGGAGGGCTGGGTTGGTGCACCAGAGGTCTTAGTAAGTTGGTAAGCTGGGGCGTTGCCGCATCAAGTGTGGAGGTTGGAGATTTAGATTGTCAGCAAAGCAGTCTCCTTGATGTGTCTGTTCTTCGACCATCTTAATGACCTCTCTCTCCATGCTTCTGAATTCAGCATCCTGCCTCTTTAAGTGCACCTGGATCTTCTTAAACTCAGTTAAAAGAAATAATATCGGTGTGATTGGATGTTGATGGATTTATGCTGAAATAAATGGCCAATTAATTAATTAATCAAAATTTATTAATTGATTTGATCGAATTAATTGTTAGTTGGCTTGAATTGTGACTAATCAATCAAGTTGTCCTGCTGTCCTTGAGTCTGCTTGGTTTCAATTAAAATTCCATTTCTTTTTGGGCTTCAATTGGGTGGTAAAGTAGGTCGCTCTATCGGTGTAGAAATGTTGCTTTGTACGGTCGTTTTTTTGCTCGGGTATTAAATATACTTTTTGGGCCGCTTTATAGGCGTTGCTTAGTTTTGTAGAGTTTCTGGTAAACCGGACAACCTTTATTACTGGCGATGTGCGGCCCACCGCACGCGACGCATGTAGCTACATGGTCGCACTCTTTGTTTGAAGTGCAAGCGGAGCTTGGATGAGCTTCGATGCAATTGACTCACAAATTTGTGCAATTTTTGCGGTCTTGCGTTTTACTTTGATGGTCATGCAAAGCCCGCAATGAAAGACAAAAATTTTCTGTTTTTAGCTTTTTGGGAAAGCTGAATATACAACATTGGGGAGGTTGTTGAAGTAGGATTGTACTCCTGATGCAATCGGGTACATTTTTGTCGTACTTTAAGGTCTTTTTATAAGCTAACCTAACCTAACCTAACCTAACCTAACCTAACCTAACCTAACCTAACCTAACCTAACCTAACCTAACTAACCTAACCTAACTAACCTAACCAAACCTAACCTAACCAAACCTAACCTAACTGGTACATGTGTTGCGTATAAAGTATGATGATTATTTTTGTTGACTTAAAAGTTGCCAACAGTACTTGATATACGGATTTGTCCCGAATTGTTATGAGTGGAGGGCGGCGTGTGCGAGCGCATCCTATGGTGGATTTGAGAACGGATTTAGGGAGCCATTAGTCGGACTACAGTTTACTGACTGCGTCGTATTGGCTAACAGAATATTGTAACCGGTCAATCATTTGGATTGGAATGGCCCACCCACCTGCTCGAGTGTTTGTTATCAAGAGGTTAGATCATGATCTTCTCTTGTGACAAAATGATTTCTGATGTTTGCGTAGAAAACAAACATTCAATTTCTTGATAACAAACACTTGGGTGGGTGGGTGGGTCATTCCAAAACATTGTAACAGGTCAATAATTTGAAATGGAATGACCCACCCTCCCGCCCGAGAATTTATTATCAAAAGGTTAGATCACAACCTTCTCTTGTGACAAAATGATTTCTGACGTTTACATAAAAAACAAATATTCAGTTTCTTAAAGACAAATACTTGGGCGGGTGGGTGTGTCACTCCAGAACATTGTAAAGAGTGTGGCTCACCCATCCGCCCAAGTGTTAGTTATTAAGAGGTTGGATCACGACTTTCTCTTCTGACAAAATGCTTTCTAACGTTTGCATAGAAGACAACCATACAACTCCTTGATGATGAACACTTGGGCAAGTGGGTCAGACACTCTAGAACATGGTAATGGGTCAATCATTTGAAATGGAGTGACCCACCCACCCACCCGCCTAAATGTTAGTTATTAAGAGGTTGGATTACAACTTTTTCTTGTGATAAAATGACTTCCAACTTTTCAAAATTTTTGAAATTAATCAAGATTGTTTTCAAGATTCCTAATCAAGTATAGGAATCGTAGTAGTCAATATTTATTCCAATTTTTTGGAAACACTTTATTTCGTTATTCACTAAGGAGACATTGAAAAATAATTTTTAAAATATTGAAAAAATTCCAAGATTAGTATAGGGACCACAGTAGTTTGAAAATATTTTTTTTATAATTCTTAAAATGATTGAATGTTTTGAAAAATTTCAAAAATTCCTAATCAAGAATAACGACCACTACAATCAATATTATGAACCAATTTTTTGAAAATATTTTGCCGGATATTCAAAATGAAAATGTTTTTAAATAATTTTTGAAATTAGTTAATATTTTGAAAAATTGTCAAGAATCTTCCTCAAGTATGAGGACTAAAGTAGTCAAAATTTTAATCCAATTTTTTAGAAATGTGTTGTCAAGACATTCAAAATTATTTTTGACTAAGGAGACTTTTAAACATAATTTTGAAAACTTTTTTTTTCTAATTTTTGTAATTAGTCAATATTTTGAAAAGTTGTCGAGATTCCTCATCAAATATGGGAAGTAAAGTCAATATTTTGATACTGGAATTTTGTTTTCAAGACATTTAAAACCATTATTTATTAAACGGATATCCAAAAATAATTTTAAAAACATTTTAAAATAATTTTTGAAATTTGTCAATTTTGAAAAATTGTGAAGACTTCTTATCAAGTATGGGGTCTAAAGTAATCAATATTTTAATACAATTTTTTGGAAATATATTGACAAAACATCCAAAATTATAATTGACCAGATAAATTTTCAAAAATAATTTTGAAAATATTCTAAAATAATTTTGAAAAAATTCTAAAATCATTTTTAACTTTATATTTTGAAAAATTGTAAAGATTTCTCATCAAGTAGACAAATTTAATTCAATTTTTTAAAAATAAATTGTCAAGACATCCTAAATCAATTTTTATTGAACAGATATTTAAAAATAATTTTGAAAATATTTTTAATTTATTTTTAAAATCAGTAAATATTTTGAAAGTTTTTATAGATTCCTTATCAAATAATAAGAAAATATTTAAAAAAAAATTTTAATCAAGTATAGGGATTTCAGCAGACGGGTCTGTGATTTTTTGGCTTTGGCGGCTGTTTAGGTGTTGTTGAGGGTACTTGACGGGATGGGCCGGCTGATGAATAGTTTTTGAAACTAATGGGGGCTTACCTTTTATTTTCCTTAACTTATTTGCCTTTTTCTTGCCTAAGACCTTGCTCGGAGTCTTTACTGACATGGTGGACTTTTATATCTTCTTTGGCTTGACCAGCGGTAGGTCTTTTGAGGAAGGCTTGGGTAGTGTCTTCTTTTGAATTGGTCCTCTAGCAGTTTTACCACGAGTTGTTCCAATCTTTTCAGATTGAATATTTACGTGTGCTTCAAGGTTTTATCTGCTCAAAAATTGTATTGATTTTGAGGTCAATCGTAGAGGCTGCCATTCTAGAAGAGATTTGAATGGATTAATTAAATTATTAATAAATCAATTTAAGTTGAATTAGTATTTTGATGATTGATTGAGTGAATAGTTCAATAAATCATCAGTAGCGTGGTTGAAATGATAATTGCAGTGATTTCTCTGGTTTGCTGCTGCAGTTTGGTTAGGTTAGGTTGTTGACTTGTCGGCTGCTTGCAGTTGTGTGGTCTTTTGAAATCTTTGGCAATGAGGTTTATGCATAACAGCTCTTGACAGTATGCTTTGAGCACTGTGATTAGCACAGAGGTTTCGTTGACGTGCAAAATATATTAAATTAAATTAAAAAATTTAATTGTCTCCCTTTTTAATATTTTGCTCAAAATTCCTAGCTACGCCACTGCGTTACTGCAAATAGTTTAACAGTTTAAAATATTATTTGACAAATCTGATAAGTTTTTGTCAAATTATGGGAATCAATTTATTAAATTTTTTAGCAGTTTTAGTAACTTTTTGACAGATGTAGTAATGTTTTTGACAATTTTAGTAATTTTTTGACTTTTTGAATAATATTTTGACAGATTTAGTAGAATTGTTGACAATTTGACGAGTTTTTTTATCATATTATACTGTTACGTTTTTACAGTTTTGTTAACAGTTAAGAATATAATTTGTCAAATTTGGCAAGTTTTTGGCAGTTTTAGTAATTTTTTGACAGATTGGGTTGGATTGGATTTGACATCTATCAGATAGTATGTATAAAATTATGTTTGATAGATTTGAAAAATTATTTGACTGTTTTAGTAGTTTTTGACAAAAGTGATTATTTTTTTGAAACTTTTTTTGGCAATTTAGAACAATTTTTGATAGCTCTGCTATATTTATGTCAACACGAACTACTACTGTTACTTGTTTAACAGTTTAAGTAACTAGATAGACGTAGTAAGTTGTTGACATTTTATTATGCATGTTTTCAAAACCGTTTTTGAGAGGGTTTTTCTCAATACTTGCACAAAGATTCTAGCTACGCCACTGGCAAGTCCTAGTGGACTGGAAGAAGTCAGGGCCAGAACTTCTGGTGACTTGGGTGTCAGGGTGGTTTACATGGCTGTCATTGACATCATTGCCGCCGCCGTAAAGGCAATTTTTTTTTTTAAGATTGTCTTCATGGATGTCCATCTATTCAGACTCCTTGTCAGTCAGGCTAATAATGAACTTCTCAAATCTTGTACTTTGCTTGTTGGTGCAATAAAAAATGTTGTCAAACCTTTTGAAATTTATTTTTCGAAATTTTTAAATTTCTAAAAAATGTCAAAGATCTTTTTGGAAGCTTGAAAAACTTTTTAGTTTTTTGGGAATTTGTAAAGTTATTTGAATTTGAAGTATTAGGGTCAGTTTTATTATTGATTTAGAAATTTTTTTAGAAAAGTTGTAGAGTTTTTTGATTATTAGATTTTAGGTTTTTCAGCAAAATACGTAAAAGCTCAATGTCTTTGTTGTGCATTTTCTAAAAAAGTCTAAACTATATTTTTAAGAGTGTTAATAAAATTTAAAAACTTTTTAGAAATTTAACCAATAATTTTTTTGAAATTTTTAAATTTTTTTGGGAGTACAAATAGGTTTTTGAATTTTTTTTTTAATAAAAATTCTCAGAGCTTTGCTTAGCAAACTGTATACTTAGGTGTATTTGGACTGTCTGAAGACTATTTTCACTTAGCGCACGCATGAAAAAAGGTAGAATAACTAGCCAGCAAACTGAAGAACAGAAAATCGCCCGGCGAGGATTAGATATCCAACGAAATGATCAAATACGGGAGCAAATTACTATTGGATCAGATTGATGTTTTTTTCAACAAGATGCTAGACAATAAGGACATACCAACGGAGTGGAAGTACAGCATAACAATACCAATACACAAAAAAGAAGCAAAGACCGATCTAGCAAACTGCAAAGGAATCGGCCTCCTAAGTACGATGTCAAAATTCCTCACAAAGATCTTTGAGGAGGAAGTTGCTGCCTTTGGGATATGCTTAGAACAACAAAGATTTAGAAAGAACAAGTCACCACGATAGACGCAATATTTACTATTTGCCAAATAACTGAGAAAGCTATAGAATTTAACAGACCTGCTTTTATGTGCTTCATTGACCTCACCCAAGCCTTTGACAGAGTGAGGCTAACAAAGTTTGAGATGCATGACAGGGTATAGTCTAAGAGACCACATTAGAAGCCACGACATCAGAACGCAGTGCAACATTCAAGATGTGGTGAGATGGGACCGCAATTGGAGTGGAGAGACTATGTTGACAGGATGGATAAGTCCAATCTACCAAAAATTGCCAAAGTGGGACTTCCGACATTAAAAAGAACTTCTGGAAGACTCCCAATACGATAGCACAAAAGCTGGAGCTCGGCATCTCAACTACGGTAATCGTTGAAGACAAACAGGATGCAATTCTATAACAAAGAAGAAAAAGAAAAATAAGAAGATGGTTTATGAAAAACCTTTTTGTTTTGAATATACAGGATGAACAAAATTTGAGACAATTACAACATTTTTAAGTTTAAGTCTGATGATTGAGCAGGCAGGCAGGCAGGCGTGTAGCTCACCTTGATCAATCTAGCGATTTCCGTATGTTAAATAATCACGAGCAACCAAACTGAATTGTGGTGCTGCACCATCGTGAATAAACCACATTGCAATTCTTGTTGCCAATGGTACATCATCCAAAAACTAGGTAGAGCATTTGTTCCAATAAGTTGCAATACACCTCGCCGATTAGTCTTCCTGGTAGAAATACTGGTCCAATTAGACAGTCGCCCACAACTCCAACCTAAACATTTAAAGAGAATTGATGTTAAAAACGATCTTCACATACCTGATGCGGATTTTCATCTGCCCACACATTGTTGCTATGAAATTTTTTTATTGCATTTCTCAAGAAACTGATTTCATTGGTGACAAGAATATGTGTCAGGAATTGAGGGATTCGAACTAATGTTTTGCAAAAACGCAAAACGTGAAGGAAAATCAGCAGGTAGTAGTGACCGAACTTGCTGAATGTAGTATGGATACAACAAATTGCCCTTAAGAATTTTCCAAACGGTCCAATGACTTACATTCAAAGTATTGGCAATTTTTTGCGTAGAACTACTTGGATCTTCCTCTATCATGTCCAGCACATTTTGTTCTAGTTGCACTTTTCTTACTGTTATTGATCTTCCTGGCCCTCCATTTTGTTTCAATATGCCTGTTTCACAAAGACATTGATGAATGTTTTCTAAGATTTTTTGGTCGGGGGTATTACGGCTATGAAACCGTTTAATGTACAATCGCCTAGCTTGTAATGATTTGCCATCAGCAAGTCCGTACATGAAATGCATGTCAGTCATCTCGGCGTTTGTATAGTGATGCAAAGTAGAGGAATTCACTAACTATTAAAGACATTTCAAATAGCCAAACATCTCTCAATCTAAACAGCTGCAACCGATACATGTGTAGATCAATGACGAGACATATTCAAATGAAAACCACTTGTAGGTTAGTAAATAAAACAGCCGTTACAAGTTTACGCATGTTTACCTAACACCCTGTATATATTTGTGATATAGTCATAGTAAATGTTTTATTTATCTTAAAATGAACTATTACATAGTAACGGCCACCACCATTCAATTTTTAAAGTAAAGATTTATATCTTTGGGAAATAAGTTTCATCTTATTATTCTACATGTAATGTTTTTCATATTAGTGTTTACTGTTTAACTTTTCTAAAGGTTTCTAATATAAAGTATATAAAAAGTTAAACGAATTGTTGTTAGTAGTCCAGTTCATTGTTTGATTACATTTCAATTAACTAATATTTACAGTGATGTTGGCCAAGGAAGTTATTCGACCGTGAATTTAATCAAATATTTAATGAAACATTGTTGATTTAACATTTTTTGTAAATAACAAATTTTATTAAATAAACATTACTGTATTAAAAATCTCATTTTTGATCTGTCTTTTAAATGATTTATATTAATAAATTTACATAATACGTAATTAATTAAAATATCTCATTAACGTCACATGTTTACATGGCGCCACATGTTTCTAGTTGAATATTTAAAACATCCTTCATTTTATAAAAATAATGGCGAATTTAGGGTTCTCTCTAAATATTTAGATAACAAAAACTAAATTAAAAGTGATGATACAAATCGTTCTTTATTATCATCGGACCCCTATCTATACTATCGCACATGTTCAGGATGAAAACAAAAATGTTAAAAACGAATAGAATTGCGGGTAAGAATGTACAGATAAGGGCTACTGGGATAATTAATGGCATCGTTCTTGTAATTGAATAAAGAATTACGTTATATACTTTATAAGTAGTAAATGAGACGTGTAATTTAAATTGCATATTTTATTAAAAAGGGAATTGAAATTATTGGAGTAATCGAGTGTAATTTGACTTTTATAACTTGAAGTGTTTCTTACTACTTTTTATTTAATTTATTTGTTTGTCAATAATAATATAATAAGTGATTGGAACAAGTAGTTGATTAAAATTACATTATAAAAATAATATTGAAAATTTTAACCAACCGGTTTATCAAATTCTGAACTGAATTGAGGATCTTCGTATTTAGTTAGTTTCATGTTATTGTGACAATATTAAATAATTTTTAAATATCACATTAGTTAAATACAGACATAACATTGGGATCCAATATACAAAATTTAACAGCATTCAGTGAATTGAAGAAGCTAAAATATATTTTGTTTTGAAACTTGTGTTTGTGTTCTAAAGTGGTTCTAGAACGTACTGAAGACTTTTATATCTATTCTAAAATTTGCCAACAAACTCAAAATACTAGTTGAGAGTTGTAGAAATACTGATAAGTTTCAGTATTTCTGGGTTTTCAAATCAGTAAAAATAAATTTAAACTTTTCAGTGATAGAAATTTAAAATAAAAAATACAAAATGTTAAACTTAAATTACGGAAAAGTAATTTTGACACTTTTTAAAAATTTTGATGTATGGCCAAACATGTAAAGAAAAATGAAATGAAAATTTGAAAATTTAAACTCAAATTTTGACACTATTTAAAAAAAATAAATACACGTGTTGGAGTTAATAATATTGCTCAAATTTTAATATATTATTTTATGATGTAAAACAAAAATAAAATAAAAATTTGAAATTTTGAAAAACACGTTTATACGTTAATAAATTTGTTCTAATTTTGGTATATTATTTTAAGTTGTATGGTTAAATAGTGGAGCAAAAATAAAATAAAAATTTGAAAACATAAGCTCAAATTATAACATTTAAAAAAAAATAAAAAACTGGTTTAACATGATTTAAATTTTCTTAAATTTTGTTATATTGTTTTACGATTATAGTTTTGACATTTCTTCAAAGTAATGAAAAACACGTTTTGGAGATAATAAATTTGCTAAATTCTGATATATTATTTTATGATTTATAGCAACGCGTAAAGCAAAAATAAATTAAACTTTTTAGCTCAAATTAATAAAATTGGTGAGAAGTAGTTATGACATTTTGAAAAATACGTTTTGGAGTTTTTGCGCAAATTTTGATGTATTTTTTATGATCCATGGTCAAGGTGTAGAGCAAAAATAATATAAAAATAGAAACTTGAACCTCAAGTTACTAAAATAAGTAAAAAAATTTGTTTTTTTCAAAGTTTTTAAGAACTTAATAATGGTTAATAAATTTACTCAAATTTAAATTCTTATATATTGTTTTATGATGTATGTTCAACGTGTAACGCAAAAATTAAATAAAAAATTATCAATTTAAGGACAAATTACTAAAATTAGTAAAAAGTAGTTTTGAAACTTAATAAATAATAATAAATTTGTTTAAATTTTAGTGTTTTATGATGTATGGGCAACGTGTAAAACGAAATTAAATTTAAAAAATTGTAATTCAAGCTTAAACTACTAAAATTAGTAAAAATAATGTTAGCATATATTATTATTATAAGTTTTAAAAAATACGTTTTGGAGTTAATAAATTTGTTAAAATTTTGGTATATTCAGTAAAATTTAAAAAGTTAAGCATAAATTATTAGAAGGTATATTGACACTTCAACAAAAAAAAAACAGATTTGAAATTGTAATTTTTTTTTTGTATATTTTGCACGATGCATAAATTTAAATTTACACTATTTTTTCAAAATTTTGGTTTATTCTTGCATTATGTATGGCCATGGAATAAAACACATTTTTCTTTAAAAATTCTATAATTTGAGCCAAAAAAACTCAAATTAGTAAAACGTAATTATAACACACATATTGTCAAAGTTTGTTTAATTATGATATAATGCAAAAGCAATTTTAATATATTGTTGCATAATATATAAGCTACATGTACAACAGAAATCCAAAGTGTTTTTTTTTTTTTAAATTTTATTATTCCAAAATTTAAGCTCATAAAACTAAAAGAGGGAATAACAAATTTGATTATTTTTATTATTACTTAAATTTTAATATGGTACATGATGATGTATGATGATTTATTTAAAATTGAAAATACAAATTTTAAGCTCACATAGGTCAAATTAATGCAGAGCAAATTTGACATGTATTCAAAATGTTAGAAATATTTTTTTAGCTCTATTGTATTTTGATGATGTATGAGTAACGTGTATAGAAATTGATTAATTATAAATTAAGTTTAAAATTAGGGAAAACTGAAAAACTTCTTATTATTTTGCGATTAATTTTGACATAAGTGTAGAATGACTTATTATATTTGTTGTTTTGTAGTTTTATTGTTATGTTGCTTAGCAATTAATTTTGTGTTGTTTTGCTCTTATATATGACTTAAGCTTAGTACACACTAGTAGAGACGTGCCTCAGGTTGTCTACGTAGACATGTCTATAGACCAATCCCCGTCTACGGACCTGTTGCGAGACCAAAAATCGCAGGTCTAAAGTCTCCCGATCAGAATGGGAGACCGCATGCAACGTTAGACATGTTGAGCAACATTTTGACAGTGTGGACGTCACTCGGCGTCTAGAGGCTATTTGTCCATAGACATTAGTTATTACAAAGTGTAAAACTGATCTATTAAATTTGTCGCTTTGTCATTATGTTGCTTTGGGATTAATTATGTGCAAAATGACTGAATTGCATGAAGACTGAAGAACTTGTTTTTGCTTTTTGATTTATTATGACATAGTTGAAAAATATATTAAAGCATTTATTAATGACTAATCGCTTAGTGTATTTTTGCTGAAAACCTAGAAAAACATTGCGTCTTATGACTAAAAACTATAAAATTATTCCTTTTGTGGTTTTGTTATTTTGTCGCTTTGCGATCAATTATCAAGTGCAAAATAACTAAAAAAGTTCTGTCTTGTCTTTAATTGGTTGCAACTAAGTGCAAAAAAATTGAAAAACCTTTTTTTGTTTTGCAATATTATAATGTAATTAAAAAATATATGAGACAAATTAATAATTATTAATAACGACTAATCGCTTTGTGATTGATTGTGTCTCACAAGAAACCTTAAAAAAACATTCTGTTATTTTACGATTCTGACTAATTTTGAAATGACTTTCAATTATATTAAGTTTGTAGTTTTGTAGTTATAAAGTTATTATCAAGTAAATGCATTATAATTAATCAATATTGATTATGACTAAGTGCAAGAAGACTGAAGAACATTTTGCTTCTAACTGTGAATGTCAGCTATAATTTATTTAAGAAAAAATAAAGTTAATACTAACTTCTAGGCACTTAAAATTTGGTTGTTTTGGAGTTTAATTGGAATGTCAGTTGTCATTTAGAAAAAAATTACTTTTTTGGGTAAAATTTTTAGATTTATTAAAAAAATTATATAATATATTTGGAAAATTCTTTTTTTTTATGGAAAATATAATTCTTACAAAAATTGTGGATTTTGTTAATTAAATTTAAAAAAAAAATCATTTTGAAAAATTCTAAATGTTGTTGATTAAACTGAATTTCTCAAGAAACTAGAAGGAATTTTGAGTTGCAGTCTGAAATTTTAAATTATTATTAGATAGAATTTTAGATTGAATTTATTAAAAAATTCATAAAAACAATTTTTCATAAAAAAATTAATTTATACAAAAATAATGCACAGTTTGTTAATTAAAATAATTTCTGTAATAACTAACCAACAATATTATTGAAGTGCAGTTTCAAATTTTGGGTTTAACATACTTAAATTTATTGAAAAAATTATAAAAACCCGATTAAAAACCATTTTAAAAGATATTTTTTAATGAAAAAAATAAATTAATTTTTTGTAATAATAGAAAATGAGTGTCAGTTTAAAATAAATATAAATTTCGACAATAATAAATTTTTGCAGTAACTATCAGGAATTTTGAGTTGTGATTTTAATTTTTTAAAAACATAATAAAGTTTTATTAAAAACTATTTTAGAAAAATGTAATTTTTCAATAATTTAAAAATATTTGCAATTTTGGTAATTAAACCAAATTTGTGCACTAACCAGCACAAAAAAAATTAACTAAGCATACTATATTGAAAAAAACCATTTTGGAAAATTTATTTTTTTATGAAAAACCTAATTTTTACAAAAAATTGCGCGTATTGATGATTAAATTTAATTTTTGTAATAATTTGCAAAACTTTTGATTAAACAATTTATAATTACCATTTATAAATTTTAAATTTTTTATAAAAAAACCTTATTAATTAATCTGAGTTTTTGCAAGTTGTGTTGCAGTTTAAATGCATATCAATTTTCTAAATATCTATTTTTACTGACTAATCTAATTTATTAAAATCTATTGCATGTTTTGTTAATTAATTAAATTAAATTTTTGTAATAACCAGCAAGAATTTTAAGTTACATTTTAAAATTTTAGATCAAACAATAAAGAATTATTGAAAAATTTATTAAAATTATTTTGGAAAACTCTATTTTTTATAGAAAATTTCTTTAATTAGAAATAAATGCAAATTTTTGTATTTAAGCTAAATTTCTGCAATAGCTACCAGGAGTTTTTAGTTTTGGTTTAAAGTTTTTGATTTTGCATACTTAAATTTATTGAAAAATGTATTTACAATTATTCAAAAATATTGTACAAAATGTACAATGTTAATTATATTAAATTTTTGTAATAATTAGGAATTTTTAGTTTTGGTTTAAAATTTTATAAAAATTATTTGAAAATGATTTTTTATTTCTGATCAATTTAATTTATTCAAAAATAATACATATTTTGTTAATTAATTTGAATATCTGTAATAACTAGCAGGAATTTTAAGTACAAAAAACATTTTGAATTTAGAATACTTAAATTTATTAAAATATTTAATAAAACAGTTTTGAAATTTTTTATTTTCATAAAAAATTTTAGTAATTAGATTTAAATGCAAATTTTGACAATTAAATTGAATGTCTACAAGAACCAGCAAGAATTTTCAGTTTTGGTTTAAAATTTTGAATTCGAAATACTTGAATTTGTAAAAAAATAATTTAAAAAACCATTTTGAAATCATCTATTCTATGAAAAATTTAATTTATTAGGGCAGAAAGACTTTGGTCGATACCCTTTTTCATATTCATATCCATACTCATTTCTATCTTACTTTTATATATGTTTATTTTCTTAAAAAAAAAAAAATTGTATGTGTGTATATGAAATAAATTTGTTTACTACTACTTTAATTTATTCAAAAAACTTTTTGTTAATAAATAAGTTTTTAAATTTATTGAAAAAATCATTTTGCCATAAAAAATTTTAAGTTACAATTTAAAATTTTAGATTCAGCATACTTAATTTCATTTAAAAATATAATAATTGTTTTGCAAAATTATATTTTCTATAGGAGATCTCATTAGAAATAAATGCAAATTTTGGTAATTAATAATAAAAATAACCAGCAAAAGTTTTAAGTTGCGGTTTAAAATTTTGTCTCAATTTTATTAAAAAACAATTTTTTGAAAAGGTTTTTCTAAAAATTGAATTTCTATAAAAAAACTCTCTTCTAAATATTGGCAATTTTGTTATATTAAATACTATTTTTTTCAAAATTGTTCAAAGAATAAGTTTTCACAAACAAAAAATTGTTTCCTTAACTTAAAAAAAAAGAAAAAACTCGTTATCTTTTTTTAAGAAAAAGTATTTTAAATTTCTGCAAAATTTTCAAAATTTAAGAAAAAAAATCTATTTATTTTTTGAATAATTTTCGAAGAAAAAAGTTTCTTGTAAGTTTTTTCTAAAAATGCAATCCAGAGAAGTTGCAAACGCCCAAAAGAAGTAAAAAAACGTAAAAAACACGATTTTTTCATATTTTAATTGCATATTACTCGGAAATGGTTTACTGAACAAATTTGAAAAAAATCACATAATCAAGATTTGACTTATACATGGCCATATATATTTATAACCCTTCTTTATAATGAAATTTATTTAAAAATTTATTTTGAAAAATTTAATTTATACAAAAATACTGCACATTTTGTTAATTAAATTGAATTTCTTTTATCATTCAGCAAGAATTTTAAGTTGCGGTTAATAATTTTAGATTTAGCATATTTGAGTTTATTGAAAGTTTTATAAAAATAATTTTAAAAATTTGATTTTTTTTTTCTGTGAAATTAATTAGAAATTAAATGCAAATTTTGATTAATTAAAATGAATTTCTGCAATAACTAACAGACAATTTGAGTTATGGTTTTAAAATTTTAGATGCAGCATGCGTTAATTAAAAAAAATAGAAATTAGAAATGTAAACTGCAAACTTCGATAATTAAGCTGAAGTTTTACAATATATAGTAGGAATTTTGAGTTGCAATTTAAAATTTTTGATTCAACATACATTATATAATTTTATAAAAACAATTTTTAAAATTCTATTTTTATGAAAAAAAAAACAACCAGCAGGAATTCCGAGTTCTAGTTTTAAAATTTTAGATTCAGCTTAACAACTTTATTAAAAAAATGGATACAAATCAATTTGTATAGTTCCATTTTTTATGTGAAATTCTATTAATAAGAAATAAATGCAAATTTTGAGAATTAAAATGAGTTTCTGCAGGAATTTTGAATGTTGATTTAAAATTTTGTTTTTCATAAAAAATCACATTAATTAGAAATAAATGTTAATTTCAGTATACATAAATTTATTAAAAAAATTCAAAAAAATAAATTTTATATGAAAATATTGCGCATTTTCTTAATCAAATTCAAATTCTGTAATGACCAGCAGGAGTTTTGAGTTGAGGTTTAAACTTTTAGATTTAGCAAACTTAAGTTGAATAAAAAAATTCTAAAAATTATTTTGAAAAAAAAAATCTAAAAAAATGTGCAATTGGCATTTTTTTTTTATTAACCCGATCTCTATTATTTCAAAGAAACCTAAGTTGCGGTTAAAATTTTTAATTCAGCAAAATTTTGATAATTTTTTTTATTTTTTTATATATATTAAATAAATGCAAATGTTGACATTATAACGAATTTATGCAATAAACAGCAGGAATTATGAGTTGTGATTTAAAATTTTAGATTCAGCATACTTAATTTTATTTACAAAATCATTTAGGAAAAAAATATTGGCGATTTTGTTAATTAAACTGAATATCTGCAACAAGGAGTAGGAATTGTGAGTTGTTAGAATCTAATTTTTTCCTGCGATGTTTTGGATATTGTCTCTCCATCTTTTTTGTCTTCTGTTTTTTGGTTGCCATTACGTTACCTTGTTTGTCCACCTTGATTAGTCTTGTCTTGCCACGTGATCGGCTCATTTCAGCTGTGCTATTTGCGTCATCGCAGCCGTTATCTGAGTTTTTTTCTGACTTTTTTCATTTCTGATTTTGTCCTTAGTGTTAATCCCCAACATGGCCCTCATTGCTTGTTTTGTAGTTTGGAGTCTGTTTGCCGTATTTCTTGTTATTGCCATGGTTTTGGTCCCGTAGGTGAGAACTGGTAGTACGCACGATTTGTATACTCTTCTTTTCAAGTGTATAGGGATTTTTGGTGCCTTGAGTATAAAACCAAATTTTTCAAATGCCGCTCAATGGAGTCCTATTTCACAAGATTGGTTTTTTTTACCTAGTTCTATTTTGTGTGTGAGATAGACATAATTGGTTACGTTTATTTCCGATGGTTATGTGATAGTTTTTGGAAATCATTACTTTTGTTTTATTCAAGTTCATTTCCAAACTGATGTTTTTTTATGCCTGATGTAGTTGTACTAGCATTGTTTGTAGGTCATTTGAATTTGTGCTGATGAGAACAATATTGTCTGCAAATTTTAAGTGGTTAAGGTGTACTTCATCAATCGGGATATGATCCCAGTCTAGTTCTTTAAAGATTTCTTCCATTGCAGAATTGAATAATTTTGGGGAAATGGTGTCTTCTTGCCGTACTCCTCTCTTGATCGGTATTTTATCTGTTTTTGTATTTTTGTCTATTTAAATTTGTATTGGCGCATTTTTGTTTTTTAAAAGGTTTAAATATTTTAGGGCATTTAAAACTGCTTAGGTTTTATCAGTCAAATGTTTTTAGTAGGCGATGTAAATGGGTTGTACTTGTTGCTTTTTTCAATGAGGGTTCTGAGTGGCTGTAGGTGGTCAGTGATGCTGTATCTCTTTCAAAATCCAGCTTGTTTGACTGGTTGATGGAAGTCCAGTCTATTGGTCACAATTTTAGTTAGGAGTTTGTGCAGGTACAATAATAAGCTTATCGGGCGGTAGTTTTCTATAATGTTTCTGTCTTCTTTTTTATGTAAAATGATAGCTTTTGCGTTTTGGGATCGACTCTTCCCTTATACATTTATTTAGTAGGATTTGGACACTTTCTTGTAGACTTTCTCTTCCTATTTTGAGCATCTCAGTCGTTATTTGGTCTTTGTCAGGGCTTTTCTTGTTTTTCAATTGGTTTAGAGCTGCCATTAGTTCTTCTCAAACGATTTCTGGGATTTCTTATGATTTGATATTTTGGATTTTGGATCTGTGGTATTGGCGGTTCTGGGAAGTGGAGCTGTAAAGAGTTTTGTATAATTCTTGAATCACTTGCTTGATTTCTTTTGGATTTCTGGTTTGGTGTGTTTTTGTTTTGTTGCTATTTTTGTTCTTCCCTGCGCCAATTTGGATCTCAGGACCTTTATGTTTTGTTGGCCTCGATGGTATCTATTATGAGTTTTGTGTTGTATTGTTTTAGGTCCTTTTGTAAATTTTTGATTATGTCCTTCTTTAGTATTTTGTTGTTATTGTCCAGGTCTCTGGTCATGTTTCTTTTTTCTTCAATAGTTCTTTAGTTAGTGAGCTCAGTTTACTCGTGTTTTTTTTGTGTTGCACATATCAACTTTGTTGCTGTTTATATACTTTTGGTAATGTTTTTGGAGAGTTTTTCTATTCCCATTTGTGCTGGCTTGCTTGTTTCTTCTAGTTTTTTGCTAAGTATGCGCTGGAATTTGTCTTGATTTTTACACAGCGTATCTGTGGTTGGGTATCGTTGTTTCTTTAATAGTTTGTTTCTATCAGTTTTTGTGTTTATCTTTATAGTTGATGATAAATTTCTGAAATAGCCAGCAAGATTTTTGAGTTGCGATTCAAAATTTAGACTTAGCATACTTGAAGTCATTTTGAGTTGTGGTTTAAAATATTTGATTTTATTGAAAAATTCATAAAACCATTATAGAAACATCTATTTTCCATGAAAAATTTAATTTATTTAAAATTATTGCACAATTTGTTAATTAAATTGAATTTCTCTAATAACCAGCAAGTTTAGTTCAAAATTTTGGATTCAGCGTTTGTGAATTTATTAATAAAAATTGAAAAAAATTCTTTTTATGGAAAAACTCCATTAATTAGAAATAATTGCAAAATTAATTTATTCATTTCAAAACACTATCATATCGTTAATGCCTCTTACTCTTCGGAAAATATGATTTTGATATAAATTCACAATTCATCGCTTTTAATATCCATCAATTATTAATCCTGTCACATTGACAAATGTTAAAACCAATCATTTATATAAAAATCCCAAGTAAATGCAAACAGAAAAAATTTCAATAATCCCTTAAACTTTTCCCAAACTAATGTTATTTATCAATGCCTTCGCTTCCCCTGTTTCCTGCAGCAAAGCAAAGTTTAACCAAATCTCAACTCCGCTCCAATCAAAACCAACCGCTTATCACTTTCACACTCCGCACGGCAATCGCTTTACTCACTACACCTTCCCATCAACATTCATCTCTCTCACTGATAATAGTTTACACATTTTTTTATTTTATTATATCCCGAAAACTAAAGCAAGACTACTCTACGGTGCTTAATAAAAGTAAATTGCTCGGTTGTAGAGAGCGCGAGCACTATACCACTCTCACATCGGCGCAGTTTCATTCGGTACATCAAGAGGCGCGGAGCTTGCCTCAAAACTTCCGCGCGCTTCCAACTAGTAACTTGCGTGCGGCTGTAATTTTATAATAAAAAAAATCGCTATTTTCACGTTGTGTACCTAAATATAAAATTGCATCCAAATTAAATGATTGGTTCTCGTGGTAAAAAGTCGCGACAGGAAAGAATTATGTTTAAGTTTAAAAATGTTTTTGGTGGTGGGCTGACAACTACTCATCCGCGTGGTTCTGTTATCACCGGTTGGTTCATGACGCTAATGATATTAATGGTGAGTTAATTGTAATTTATTACTTATGCAAATTTAAGGAAATTATTTTAAACTGCAAAATATTAATAACATAAAGCTTTTTAGTATTAAAAAAAAAAACAATTTTGAACTTAAACGATTAAGAATTCTTCTGGGAATAATTTGACAAATTACTTTTGAAAATATTTCTATCCTTATAAAGCTCCAGTGGAGTATTATTATAATATTTAATTTAAAGAATAATTGATATAATTGTAGCTTTTAATAGTTATAGGAAATTATTTTGGTTAACTAAATTTAATTCAACAATTACTTAATTAAGTATTATGTCATTTACTTATATTCAATTGATTGAAAATTCACACTGAATAGAATTGATTGCTATTATTATTATAGGTAGATGATGAAAGCACATGCAGTAATATTCTTAACAAATATATTCAGGACAATATAGTATAAATATGTTGGGGCAGTTTTTATATTATATTTTAATTAAAAGCAAATATATTATACGTATTGATTTAATCAATGTTTGCAATTAAATTTACGTGCCATAAAAAATATTTACTGATCATTATGAGTAATATTTGATTGTTATATTAATTTTATGGTTTATTGTCAAATGGAAATTATGTTATAACGTCATTTTATTATTGTAAATATACATAAGTTTTAATATTTGAATAATTATTATCTATTGCATTCTTTATTGTTAATAAAAATAACAAAAGTCTATTAAGCATTGATAACGATTTCTGCTTTTTATTATATAAAATTTAATTGTGTTTTTCATCATTACAACATTTAAGAATGTGTTTTAAAATTAAATTAATATCAAATTAAAGAATGCAATTTTTCTTTTTAATTCAACATTTATTTTTAATGTTTTGGATTTTCTTCTCTGAACAATTAATAGAATTCTTAGATGGATAGGTAAAAATAATAGTAAATACAGACTATTTTTTAACTTTTTATATTTTACACTAATTTTTGTTTTATTGTTTTGACGATTTACATTTATTTATGCTAATCTAATTTTATTTTTATCCATCTTAAAGCCATGTCACAAAATGATAATTTTTCTTTTATTATTTTAATTGTTGTTTTGCGATTCACATTTGAGTCACGGTAAGCACTTAATCTAAAAATGCTATTTTTATTTGTTGCTTTATGTTGTAAAGCTGCCACGAAATATATATATTTTTTTATTGTTTTATATATTAATTTACGGTTTGCATTTGAGTCACGGTAAGCACTTAATTAAAAAAAAAAACAATTTATGTTTTTTGTGTTTTAAAAAGCTGTGTCATAAAATGCAAATTTTTGTTTTATTGTTTAATTTGCCGTTTTACAATTTACATTTGCGTCACGGTTTTGTTTGTTGTTTGGCAGTTTGAGTCACGGTAAGCACGTAATTTAAAAATGCGGTTTTAATTTGCTTTGTGTTTTTAAAAGCACGAAATGATAATTTTTATTTTAATATTTCATCTGTTTTATTGCGGTTTACAATTGAGTCACGGTAAGCATCTAATTTAAAATTGTTATTTTTATCTGATGTTTTATGTTTTAAAGCTGTGTCATGAAATGCTAATTTTTGTTTTGTTGTTCTATTTGCGTCACGGTTAGCACCTAATGTTAATTTTATCTGTTTTAAACTTTTGGTATATTTTGTTTTATTGTTTTATCTATGGTATTTCAACTTATTTCTGAGTCACGGTAAGCATCTATTTTAAAAATGCATTTTTTATCTGCTTTGTGGTTTATAACTGTGTCACGAAATGTTCATTTTTGATTTATTAATTTATCTTTTGTTTTACAATTTACATTTGAGTCACGGTAAGCACTTGGTTTAAAAATGTTATTTTTATTAGTTGCATCGTGTTTTAAAGCTGTATCATAAATGGCTAGTTTTTGTTTTTATTGTTTTTTCTATTGTTTGACAATTTACATTTGAGTCACGGTAAGCACTTAATCTAAAAATGTTATTTTTATCTATTGCTTTGTGTTTTAAAGTTGTATTGCAAAATGCTAGTTTTTAATTTTTTGTTTTACAATTTATATTTGTGTCACGGTAAGCACTTGGTTTAAAAATGTTATTTTTATTAGTTGCATCGTGTTTTAAAGCTGTATCATAAATGGCTAGATTTTGTTTTTATTGTTTTTTTTGTTGTTTGACAATTTACATTTGAGTCACGGTAAGCACTTTTTAAAAATGTTATTTTTATTTATTGCTTTGTGTTTTAAAGCTGTATCTCAAAATGCTAGTTTTAAATTTATTGTTTTACGGCCACGGTAAGCATTTAATCTAAAAAAATCATTTTTATCTGTTGTTTTGTGTTTCAAAACTGTGTCACAAAATGCAATTTTTGTCGAATTGTTTTATCTTTTGTTTGACGACGTAAATTTGTGTCACGGTAAGCACTTAATTTAAAAAAAATACAAAATGTTAATTTTGATTTTGTTTGTTACTTGGCAATGTGTTTTAAATCTGTATCACAAAATGCTAGTTTTTAATTTATTGTTTTATCTATTGTTTTACAATTTACATTTGAGTCACGGTAAGCACCTAATCTAAAAATGTTATTGTTGTTTGGTGTTTCAAAATTGTGTCACAAAATGTAATTTTTTTCTTAATTGTTTTGATTTTTGTTTGGCGATTTAAATTTATGTCACGGCATACACTTAAATCTAAAAAAAATACGAAATGCTAATTTTGGTTTTGTTTGTTACTTGACAATGACAATGAGTTTTTAATCTGTTTCACAAAATGCTAGTTTTTAATTTATTGATTTACAATTTACATTGAGTCACGGTAAGCTAACTTAACCTAAAATTTTTTTTTTTATCTGTTGGTTAGTGTTTCAAAACTGTGTCACAAAATGCTAGTTTTTGTTTATTTTATTTTTTAATTAAATTTGTGTCACGGTTTTTATTTGTTACTTGAAAGTTTACATTTGAGTCATGGTAAGCACCTAACCTAAAATGTGATATTTAGCTATTTCTTAGTGTTTTAAAGCTGACATGAAATTCTATTTTTTGTTTTATTGTTTAATTTGTTGTTTGGCGATTTACATTTATTTACCTACGTAAAAATGTAATTTTTATCTTTTGCTTTGTGTTTTAAATCTGTCACAAAATGCAAATTTTTGTTTTAGTGTTTTATTTGTTGTTTAATTATTAACATTTGCGTCACGGTAAGCATCTAAACTACTAATAATTTTTTGTTATTTTATCTATTTTTTTACACAATTGCTTAGCATTTAATAATTGCTTTGCATTTAATAATTGTGTCACGGTATGCATCATTAGTTTTTTTATTACAATTTACATTTGAGTTACCTTAGTGGTTTACACTCAACTTAAAAATAACCTAAATATTGTACTCAATTTAGTATTGTGGTTTCCAGTTGTGTTACGGATTGTTCTTTACATTTGAGTCACGGTATGCACTAAACCTAAAAATGTTATTATTATATATAGATTGTTTTTGTTTATGGTAACTTTATCTCTAACTTTGTGGATTACAATTGTGTTGCAAAATGCTAATTGGTTTTTTGTTTTTTTATTTGTTTCATTGCAATTTACATTGGTATTTACCTAACCTAAACATGTTTAATATATAATATACAGAAGTTTTAATCGTTTAAAAAAATGTTGTTTTTAAATTATATTTTTAACAATTTTTGCAATTACCGTAGCTATTGAAAATTTGCTTAGCGAATTTGATCAATCTGAATCAATTTTTTATTTATTTTATTCATAATTTAGTGATTTGTTGTTCAAAATATAAGAAATGGAAATCTGAATCATTTAAAAGTTTTTGGCTATTAACGTCATCTGTGCATTTGATCATTTTTTAGGCAGGTCTTTGTCAATTTGAAGTTTGGTATGTTGACGTTGAACGTAAATTTGAATCAAGTAGTCGGTTATAATTTTTGTAAATAAGTCTTATTTGAAATGTTTACTTTATAAAGTATCTTGTATACAGTTGTGGCAGATAGTAATTTGGTTTGTCCAGTAGATTTTGTTTTATTGTTTTGTTTGATGTTTGACGATTTGAGTCACGGTAAGCAAGTAATTTAAAAATGCAGTTTTAATCTGCTTTGTGATTTTAAAAGCAGTGTCACGAAATGATAATTTTTATTTTAAAGATTTATCTGTCAGTTTACAGCTTACAATTGAGTCACGGTAAGCACTTAATTTAAAATTATTATTTTTATCTGATGCTTTGTGTTTTAAGCTGTGTCACAAAATTCTAATTTTTGTTTTGTTGTTTTATTTGCGTCACGGTTATTGTGTTATATTTTGTTTTATTGATTATCTATGGTATTTCAATTTATTTCTGAGTCACGGTAAGCATCTATTTTAAAAATGCTATTTGTATTTGCTTTGTGGTTTAAAACAGTGTCACGAAATGTTTATTTTTGATTTATAAATTTATCTTTTGTTTTACAATTTACATTTGAGTCACGGTAAGCACTTAATTTAAAAATGTTATTTTTATTAGTTGCATTGTGTTTTAAAGCTGTATCTTGAAATGCTAGTTTTTAATTTCTTGTTTTACGATTTATATTTCAGTCACGGTAAGCACCTAACCTAAAAATGGTATAGTATTTCATAACTGTGTCACAAAATGCTAATTTTTGTTTAATTGCTTTGTCATTTTTTTGACAATTTAAATTTATGTCACGGTAAGCACCTTATCTAAAAAAAAATATTTTTGTTGATTTGTGTCTTGAAATGCAAATTTTGGTTTTATTTTTTACGGTAAGCACTTAACCTGAAAAGTAAATTTTGTTTGTCAGTAAGTTGTAAGTTGTAACTTAAACTGCTAATTTTTGTGTTATGGTTTTATTTGTATTTTTGATGATGATCATATTTATGCCACGATTAATTTATTTTTAGTTATTTATTTATGTGTCACGCGATGCATGCTTAATTTTTTGTTATTTTATCTATTTATTTATTTACAATTAAGAAACGCACAAAAATGTTGTATTGATACATAGTTTGTTAAAGTTTTTACTAATATGATCTGTTTTTTTTTACGTTTGAGTCACGGTATGCACTTAACCTAAAAATGTTATTCTCATACACAGATTGTTTTTGTTGTTGGTAATTTCATCGTTTTTAATTTTTTTTGCAAAATGCTAATACCTTTTTTGAATTTTTATTTGTTTTATTGCAACTTACATTTGTGTCACGGTGTTTACTTAACCTAAAAAAGTTATATTTACTATAGTTTGTTTTAGTTTTTGGTAAGGATTAACAGTTGTGTCTGCTATGCTACTTTTTTGTTTTTGTTTTTTTGGAATTTACATTCATTTAAGTCACGGTATGCACTTAACCGTTATCTGAAATGTTACTTTACTTTTTTGTTGCAGGTATACATTTAACCTAAAAATGTTGTTTTCATACATCCTTTTTGTTGTTGATAGTATTATCTGTCATTTTGCATTTTAAAGTTGTGTTACAAAATACTAATTTGTTATTGTTTTTTTTTTCGAATTGTATACACATTGAGTCACGGTATTTACCTAACCTAAAAACGTTATACTTATGCATAGTTTTTAGTTTTGTAGTTTTATGATTTACAGTTGTCAGGAAATTTTACTTTTTTGTTTACTTTTTTTTTGGAATTTACACTTGTGTCACGGTACGCACTTAATCGTTATAATTATACATAGTTTGTTGTTGTTGATAGTAATTAATTTTATCTGTCGCTTTGTGATTTGCAATTAGGTTAGGGAATGCTAATATATTTTTTGTTTTTATTTAATTGCAGTTTACATTTGTGTCACGGTAATTACCAAACCTAAAAATGTTATATTTATTCATATATGATAGTAATTTTATCTGTCAAATCTTAAGGTTTAGTGATTTCATGCTCAAAATATGATAAACGGAAGTTTTATATATTTTTACTTTGCAAATTTTATGTTTGACAATTTTAGCAATTATCGTAATCATTAAAGATTGTTCATAGCAAAAGTGGTATTTAAGAAATAGTGACCACATTTCCATCTGAAAAAATAAATTGATTATCAAATAATATGTGGAAATAGGAATGACGCCAAAGTGGCTGTTGTCACTAAAATACTGGAAGTTAATGTAGCGGTCGATATGTTCTTAAAGCTCGTTTTACACGTATACGGTTCCATTTGGTTCGGTTTGTTTTTTGGTTTGTTTTCGATTTGTTGTTGGTTCGTTTTTGGTTTGTTGTTGGTTCGTTTTTGGTTCGTTTTCGGTTTCTATTTGAATAATAGAAACAGTACAGCACCGAATACAAAACTTGGTACGAACCGTTGCAACCGAAAACGAACCGAATCGAATGGAAACCGTATATGTGTGAAACCAGCTTAACTGTAACGCGTTCTACATTTTTTCTGGATACAACGGCAACTGAGGTTGATTCTGATCTTATTTCAGTCAAATCTAATTAGCATTTTGTCTCACTTCACTTACATTACGTGATTCTTATGAGAAAAGTCACCGATGACAATATTACAGCGGTTAGAATTGCTCTCTTGTTCTGTTTATTAACATGGTTAGCCAGTCAAAAATGAGCCATTGCTAAACAAAACTTTGCGAAAATTCTGGGTCTACTTGCTTTAGAATTTGAGTTTATTCAGAACCGTACGACGCAAACGATGGTTTTGCATCTTGAATTCTTAAACAGTCTTGATTTTTACACAAAAATTTTCATGTAGTCATATAACCAAATACAAATTGACTAATTCACAAACTTGGTCTTTATCAACACTTCCAGAGAGAAGAGAAGGTGATATTCAATCATTTTATGATCAACATTTGGGAGGGTTGGTGCGTCACTTTAGATTGAAATTTACACACGGTCATCCAAGAGTTTGCTATCAAGAAATTGGAAGTATCAGTTTCTTCTATTTGCAAGAGTTTAAAGTCTCTTTGTTCAAAAAAGAAGAGGCAATGATATTCAATGATGAACAAATCATTGGATATTACTGCCAACCGACCAAAACTTGGTCGGGTCTTTTCAGATTACAAATTATAGTGCCAGTCCACTTGCCTAAATGTTTGCAATCAAATAATTGAAAGTGTTTGAAGTCAAATAGTTAGAGGATGAAGTGATATTTAAAATCTTGATGACTTATACTTGGGCAGCTGGGTGGGTCACTCCAGATTATGATTATCATTAAGTAGTTTGAACTGAAGTGTACTTCTACTCACCCGACTGTTTCTTATCAAGAGATTGAAGTTTTTTTTTCTGCGGTATTCAAATACAATCAAATTACTTTTACATTCACAATAAAAATTTTGTTAATTAACAAACCCGAAGTAGATGGTAGAGCGGATTCCAGGGCTAGAGTTTAAGTCTCTAAAGATGTAAGTGATTTAGTGAATATTACACTTAAATTTTGATTGATACTGGCGCTTGACTTTGACTTTTTACCGTAAGAGACGCCCACAACTACGCAGGCATAAAAAAATTCCAAAGAATTTGAGCTATCTTACTAATTGAAATGATATACCAACCAACAAATTTTTTACTCTCTGACACCAGAGTGGCTTCTGCCTAATCCTGGTCACCTAGAGTTTAACCGAACAACATTAAAAGTCATGACACAAATGGCTGCAATTCTTACACTACTCGCTACGGACATTATTCAGCAGTTGGTTGCTTTGTAGTCAAATTTCAGACGCAACTTTATCAATCTGTAAAGCAATCACCAACAATTTCACATGAGTAAACTTTTTAGCTTTAACTGCCAAGATTATTTTTTGAGCAAACAATAAAACCGTTAATTTTAGACCAAATTTTTCAAAATTGACAAGAAACATTACCAAGATTACAAATTTCTGGACGGAGATTGATTTACAAACAAAGTCCAATCGCTGTGTAAAGCAAATTTTGTAGATTTTTTTCTTTCAGTACTGGCTTTTTGTTTGGTGAGAAATTTTTGTTTGCCCAGGTTTAACTATATTATCTACAAGGTGGTGAGCAGCGTTACAATCATCCCTTGATGGCTGTGGGGTTTTTAACATTGAGTGTCAGCCCATATTCTCGACTAACTGTGACCACGTTATTTAGCATATTTTGAAGGTTTTGCATGTTTTTGGCGAGAAGTGCTGTATTGACAGCGTAACGCAAGTTGTTCAGTGGGGTGCCGTTAACACTTATTCTGCCGTCTTCTCTTCCGAGGGCCTCGGTGAAGATTTCTTCTGAATAGATGTTAAAGAGGAGTGGAGAGAGAACACACCCTTGTCTGACTCCTCTCTTGATCTCAACGGCTTTTGTTAGTTTGGATTGGACGCGAACGGACGCACTTTGGTTTAGGTACAGTTTTACTATTATTTGTGTCGAGTTTTTTTTTTGTTCAAGTGCTTCGCATTTTTTGGCATTATACTTCTTAGGAATTGTGACAAACGTTGACTGAAGCCATTCTTGTGATATTATTTCTGTTTCATAGATCTTATCAAATAGGGAGGTTATAGCATCTAAATGTTGTTCTTCAATTATCTTAAGCACATCTGCAGGCAGATCGTCAGAGCCAGAAGCTTTTCCATCTTTGGCTGATTTTATTTCTGCTTGTACTTTTTTTTAAATAGGTGATCCAGGTGTGTTGGTAGTTATCTGTTCTCTTTGATCATTGAAAAGGGATTTGACTTAATCTTCTCATAGTGTCAGTTGATCTTTAATATCCAGCACAATGTTTCCTTCCTCACTTGTAAGGATGTATGATCTTTGTTTCCGACCAATTCTAATGAACTTTTTAATTTTCTTATGCATGTTATGATAGTCGTGCAGTTTCTGCAAATTATCTATCTCAGTACATTTCTCTTTCAGCCACTCTTCCTTAGCTTGTCGACATTTATATTTGATCTTCTTCTGTACTTCTTTATACTTTTGTGTGTCTGAATTCTTTAGTTTTCTCCTTTCTTCCATAAGCTTTAATATTTTGTTGTCGGTTTGTTCTTTTTTTATCTTTCAGATGTTTCTTACGAGGTTCTATGATGGCTGACTTTAAATTTTGCCACATGTCTTCAGGTTGATTCTGAGTTGTCAAACGGGTGTTTATTAATTTATTTAGGTTTTCATTTAACTCCTGGTGCACCTTTGCTTTCACTTATTATTTCTTAGTAGGCTGGTATCAATAGGTTTGACGAGACTTTCAGCTTCTAAAATTTCACCATAATCTCCGCAACAAGAAGATTATGATCTGAGCCTATATCTGCTCCTGGGTATGTTTTGGCACTGTTCATTCCATTTTTGTATCTCTGATTGACGAGAATATAATTGATTTGATTCCTGACTATACGTTCTTCATTGTCTTGTGGCAATTTCCAAGTGTACAGACGACGTTTTTGTAATTTGAAAAAGGTATTAGTTATTACCATGGATTTTTCTTGACAGAATTGTAGGAGACGATATCCTCGTTTATTTTGTTTGCACAATCCGTACGGTCCCAATCCACTTGTCATATGAACCTTGTCCAATCTTTGCATTTAGGTCCCTCATGAGTACAGTGACATCTTTGTTCTTAGTCAATTTCATGACTTCATCAATGTCTTTGTAGATGGATTCCATTTCTTTGTCGTTTTTATCCGTTGTCCGGGCGTACACTTGAATTTGGTTGATAGTTCCACAGTATGTCTCGAGTTGTAAAAGCAAAACACGGGAAGATAAGGGTATAAAGTTCTTCACAGATCTCCTAAGAGTTTCGTCAAGTATAACCGCAACTCCATGACGATGTTGACTGTCATTACTTCCTAATTTGTAGATGGTTTTGTTTTGAAGTCTACTTTGTCCGCAGTTTATCCAGCGAGCTTCACTGATTCCCAATATTTTGATGTTTAGTCTATTTATTTCCAAGATTATGTTGTGGCTTTTCCCTAGGTTGTACATGCTTTGTACATTCCATGATCCAATTCTAATTGATTTTTGTAACAGGGTGTTTTTCGTGACTTTTGCATTCCTCATATTAGTCACAATTTTCCTCCCCGAAGATCTGATCGGAGGACTTACTCCGGTATTATATTTAGTCCTGACTTTAGTCATGATGATAATGCAGGGAATTCCACTATGTGGTCTTTAATGCAGTAGTTTTTTGATTGCCTTCTGCATCTTCATGTTGTTTACTACCTGATGTAGTTTATCTGCCTTTTGGGTTGATTTCTCAGCCCAAGGACAAAAGAGTGCCCTTACCCTTTCTGGCTCATCTATAGACAATAAATATTATTATTATTATTATTATCCTTGCGGCCGCTATGAATTGTTTGAGTTTGTCACACTACCAGGGTAATGTACTGTTAGAATCAGATACCGACCGATCAGGCAGGAGTCATTGTATGTTTGTTTCAAAGAGTTTTTGAACTTACCCACGTGTTTTTTAATTTTTTTAACACTTCTAGCTGCATTAGGTTAGGTTAGGTTAGGTTAGGTTAGGTTAAGTTAGGTTAGGTTAGGTTAGGTTAGGTTAGGTTAAGTTAGGTTAGGTTAGGTTGTTTAAAAAAAAGAAAAAAAAAGAGAGGGCGGCAGAAAAGATAGACTGTCGTCCGGGATTCTCCACCCCGAAGTAATGCTTTAGTGCAATCCCGGGGTGGAGTAAAAACAGATATATCCCAATGGGAAGAGGGTTTTAGCCGGTAGAAACCCGGCACTACCGTGCAGCATAGGCTGCCGGTGTCTTAGCTGAAGATTTTACTCCTCCCAAAAAAAAAAAAAAAAAAAAAAAAAAAGGTTAGGTTGTCTCGATAAGCAGCCTTGTCGGTCAACCTAGGTTATGTTGCTGTTTATGCAATACTGTAACTTTTCCATAGCTGTGATTGGAGGTGTAGTGTATCGTGGGCTAACACACTACAATGATGTTTGTTTTTTCATAAGTAAAGTTTTTTTGTTTGCAAAAACATTCTTTTTAAGTTTACCAAGTCCACAAACGTTAGATTTTACTATTTATGGTTTTAGGATTATATCCTGTATCACTTTTAGTTTGCGGCGTAGTGTTACCACGGCTGCTTGACAGTGATGCAGGTTGCACTGAATTACACCAATGCGACCCAGAACCTTTTGCAGGAGTTTGAAGAGGTGCTTCCTTTTCTCGGTTTTGTACGGTTGGGTTTAACCGGGTGGTTTCCATTCTCTGCTTTATCCGGGTGGATTGTTTTTTTTTGTTGTTGCATTTTTTTGGTGGCTATTTTATTTTTAGGACGTTATGAGGTGTTTGCTTCAATAAGTAGTCTTTGAGAATGAATAGTGCATGGCAATACTTTTTGTATTTTCTTCTCTGCTGTTAGTTTGTCCATGTTAGCGCCATAAATGTGGTACTATTTTTAGGTGGGCTTGTTTTAGCCTTGCGGAGTTTGCACAGTTTGTTGCGGCAACACATGCTGTTTTTGGCTCATCTCTTTCTATACCCTTTTTTTGTCCTACTTTCTACACTGACATCTATTTTTCCTTCTTTTTATTTTTGCTTTATTTAGCCTAGGTATTTGCTTTGTCCTTAGCTATCTCTGTTGAAATTAGTTCTTTGTTGTTGCTAGATATACTCTTACCATTTTGAATGTTGCATTGTTTGTTAACTTTGAGATTGCGTATCTTCGTATGGAAATTGCTTAGTCAATTCATTCAGTTTGCTTTCCTTGAGCAGTTTTTTTCTTCTTTTCTTTATCTCTGCAATTTTGGTTGGTAACTTTTTTATATCTTTCTCTCACGCTTCGCACTCTACTAGCGTAAGTTCTGAGTCGTCATGCGTGTCTTCTTGACAGAATATACATCTTTTTTCTTTCTCTATCTTATTTATTTTTTGTAAATACTTACCAAAGGCTCCATGTCCGGTGAGTAGTTGTGTTGTACAGTAACACGTTGCTGGTTTATTCTCTACTCATTTTTTAATTTCTGGTATTAGTTCTCTTGTTCATTCTCCTTTTTTTTCTTCATTTTAATTGGCTCCGCCATCTTTCCATCGTATTCTCTCTTGCCCGTCTTTTTGCTTCTTGTTTACTAGTTTCTTTATTTACCAATTTCGTTATGTCTAATCTTTCTTCTACCATCTAATCTGCGGGTAGTGTTGCCACAATTACTTCTAGTGCTTTCTGTGACACCGTCCTGTGGGTCCTGTAGATCCTTAACGGGTTTGCTTTTGTGGCTTGTTTTATTTCTTTTCTTTTTTTTTGTCGGCATACTTTAATGGGTGGTTTGAGGAACATGTAGTTCACTCGGCTTTTCTTCCCACTTAACTTTTTGACATCTTTCTTTCACTTACGTCATAATTAATTACGAGTGTACTAAATTATTATTTTTTATATTATTTATTATTATTAGTGGATCTTTGAATTATCTCTACAATAAATGTTTGATGTTATATTGATAAAACGTTTTGTTTTGAATATTAACTTTTTTATTATTATTATATTATCTTGAAGATAAATCGAAACTGAGTCAAAACCATCACACCATATTAGTATATATGTTTTGTTCTTAATGAGAAATTTAGTCTTCCATAATATAATTACATCTATTTTAGGCGACGTTAATAGAAAATTACTTTTTTTTTATTTTAACAATGCATTCAGGTGGATTTCCAATTCACCATAGAAAAACATACATTGCAATGAAATAAACTTTTAATTCATATAAAGGAAATTGTGAAAACATTAATGCATTTTTGATTCATTTAATTAAAAATATATCTACGCATTTATCGCAGATTCGCTATCAATTCCATTTAAACACATTGTACTCATCATAATTTCATTTGTAAATACATTAGCCATAATTAATTGAATTTACTAAACTGTTTGTTTTTGCCACAAAGAAAAAAATGTTTATAGCCATTAGTGACCATTATACGCTATAAATGTAAATCCCAATGACTTACATCACATGAAATTACAATTAATGAAGAAACTTAATGTACCATAAAATTAATCTTCGGTTTAAAACTAATAATAATAATTTTAAAAGCGTCATCATAGCTTTGAATAAACAATACTTGGTATGTTAAAACGTTTCCAATTATTTAACAGTCAATTAAATATGATCTAATAAGTTAATTTATTAATGTTAACACATTTTGCAAACTAATTGATTTAATGTAATAATAATATTGTTGAGATTATTAATAAATCATAACTATTACTCCATCGTTGAAAGGAAAATCTTATTTAAACGGAACGAAACTAATTAAAAATAAATGTATCAAACATAATTAAGTCGAGCAGGTATCTCTAAAACACTCTAAAAATAAAATCCTGTGCCTATATTTCTCTACCAAAGTAATGTGATCCACAGCTATTTATTTATAAGGAGTTCCCTATTTGCTTTCTTTAATTGTTAAACTGTGCCCATTAAAAAGATATAAATTACAATTGACCTAAATTGTGAAATTGGTATATATTTAGTGTAATTTGCAGGAAAAATATATACCAAAGAAAGAAAAACCTTATCTTATCTTAATTGAGTTGGGGCTAGGCTAGGATAGATGCAATCTTGTTAGAAATAGTATATTATTAGAATGTCATAATTAAAATCATATTTTTGGATGCCCCCAAAGAAGTATAATCGTAAAACATATTATATTTCTAAAATATATTAAATTACATGTACTTAATTTTAACATAGTTAGCCAACTTTTTGTAATTTATTATTATTATTTATTTAGATGAAAAGGATGATAAATTTTATGAACTTTTATGAAAGTTTTGAAACTGTTATAAATGGATAAACGTTGTAACTTATTGTAATGCATTAAGTGTTAGGCAGAAGTAGTCTTTTAACAAAGATAAAATTGTCATCATGCACTTTTTATAATTTTATTTTTATATTATTGTGTTATTACACCAAAAATTGTGGGTTATAAATAAAAGGAAATAATAGTTAGGGGACTATTTCTATTGTTTTGTTTCTACTTTTTTTCAAAAGTGTTTGAATTATTAAAAAGTCTTAGTAGTCTTATTATTAGCAATGAACAATGATTAAAATACAAAGATTTGTTATTCTGTTATTCATCAGTCATTACTACTCAATCATTTTAACTGTGATTTGGGGCTAGGTTAGGTTATAGTAACGTATAGTATTAAGGTAAGCATGTCTCGGATGTTGTGAATCCATTGGTAATAGTGGCTTTGTTTAGTTGTTTTACATCTTTGCTCAGGAAGTTATTCTAAGATTTGTTGCTAATATTACAGATTCATCTAGTTTTTGCATTGTAACGATTTAGTTTGTTATTTCTAGTAGTCACGTTCAAATAGTCTATTTTGGTGGCAGATGATTGTCAATGGACTCTTGCAGTTGCTTATCTCTTGCGCATTTTTTGCTCTTCAAGTTTTGACAGAAAATGTTAGTTCATTTTTTGGTTTAAGTTTTGTTGTTATATTTTGCTCGTTTTATGGCTGTGGCAGGAAGGAGTGCATTTGGTTTTTAAGTAGCTGATTAAGCGCTGTTTGTTGTTGGAGTATTTGGCAGACATGGTTGATTATAACTTGTTCAGAGTTGTTTTTTCCTTGAACTTCATATTGTTGCCACGTATGATTAGGTTGCTGGTTCTTTGGTAAGTCGTACGACGCGTAATTGGGTATTAGACATTTTGGGCTTAAGTTGAGCTACCAGTTTGCGCCAAAGTTTTTGCTTTTGTAGGGAGTTTGATATTTTAGTCAGCGGTGGTAGTTTGTTTCTATGTAACCTTGCGGTAGTGTTTTATTAATACTCAGGTTTGCCTTGGTTTTAGTTTTAACTAATGCTTATTTTTTCTTTTTTTTCTTTTTTTTAATTTTTTTTAAATTTTTATGTAATCTTGTAGGTTTTAGCCTACTATGGATCTTAAAACTTTTAACTTACTGTTTTGATGAGTCGCTTTGTTGTAGCGTTTTTTTGCTACAAATTGTGATCGACGGAATGATGGAACTAGTTACTAGTAGTAAGACAACTTTGTTTGTGACGTGACGAGCAGATTTCTTCTTTCATTGGCTTTTAAATTGATCAAATGAGATTCATTATTGATTTGAAGTTTTGTTGAAGCTTATATAGTGTAAGTGTTGAGTGGTTTTAGCTTTTGAACAGATTTTTTTTTTGTTTACATCAGTAAATCCAGGATAATATATTTAGGTCTTGAGAAGTTGTTGTAGGTTTTTAGGATTTGAGGTGGTTGTACGTTGACTACTTTGGTGCGGTTTGTCAGTTTGGGTTTTTTTTCTTTAAAGATGAACTTACTTATGAATGTGCCTTTGGTTTTAAAGTGTCCATCTTTCTCCAAGTCCAGGCTTGTTGGAGTTTGCAGTAACTTTTTTGGTTTTTGGTGTTTGTTGGTTTTTTGGGTGGATGTGTCTACCGGCTTATAGGCAATCTTTTGACCATCTTATTTCTTTTGCTCCGTATTTGGAATGTAGACCGCGCTTTTGTTGTGATATAGCGGGTGGTTTCTTGGTATATGTTGCTTTTGTACTTTTTAGTGAAAAGGTAAATTCACAATGTTTCTGCGAATTGCTTTGGCTTTGTGCTAAGTACTTTTTCTGTTGTAAAATTTTTGTTATCTGTACTAGGTTATTTGTGTGCGATGGAAAAATAATTGCGTCGTTTTTGTGCGGTATATTAGTAGGTACTTCTCGACTTTACTGGAATGCAGTGCAGATGTGATTTGGTTTGTTCTTGCACGCTGTATTACCTGATAGGCTACCTTGAAGCTTAGCCTGCAGGTGCAACCAATGTATGGTGGTAGATGATTCTAGACTGGGACCTTGGTTGGTCTTGACCCTGGTTTTGTTGATGTTATGCTAAGTGATGATGTTGATTTGGCTTGTGGTTTGGCTTGACTAAATTGAACTTTTTTTGTGGTAAAAGAGGAATTTTCTTAAAGACTTGCAAATGTGTTGGATTTATGAGCGCCTACTTACTATTAGCTATCTAGTTGGCTAAAAGACTAGCTGAAGTATGGTGCGTCAATCTCGTTGCTTGCGCATAGATTGCTCGTTGCGAGCATTGGGTGCTTTCAGGTGGAGCAAAAGTTTGCTTTCAGTTTGGGATAAACCAGGAAGACTTAGTAACTGGAGGTGGGCGGCGGTGAGAGACACTATCTTTTTTGTTTTTAGCTTCTTGCGGAAGCTGAACATACAGCATTGGAATGGTTTTTTATACCGTTCTTATGCGTGTAATTTAGGTTGGTTTATATTCTTGAGCAATGAGCTCAGTCTGCACCACATCAGCGGTGATGCAGTCGGGTATTTTTCAATAACTTATTTCAGGGTCTTTTGATAAGTGTAGTGAAATATGTTGTTTGGTTAACGATGTGCGATCATGGCACGGAAATTTGCATGCGGATACCATCGTTAATGATTACGTATATTGACTTGAACGTTTCCATCAGCGCTTGAAAAACAGCTTTATCTCGAGTTTCAATAAATGGAGGGCGGCATGTGTCAGCATCCACTGGGGATGCTGACTGGTTTAGGGGGTTTGCAAAAGGATCTAGAGAGTTGGACCAGAGTAAGTCGACTGCATCTTCAGGATTAGCTTTTTTCTTTGGTAGCTAATAGCCTTGGTGGCGCTGAAGACCCATGACGTGATGGACCGGTTAATGGCCTATTAGCAAATATAGCAGAAGCTGATTTACCCGAGTCCTTTTTCTGCTTCTTTGTTTTGTTACTGCAACTAATACTCACCCAGACAGTGTGTGTTCCGTAGAATTTGTTTTTGTTGCTTTTGTTTGGAGAGCAACGAGGCAGTGCCGGAGCAGTTGTCAGTCTTTATCATCTTTATCCAAACTCTACAGCTTCTTGCCCGGACTTTTTGTTGAATTTAATTTGAAAGGCACCTGACGTGATGGGCCGGCTTATGGCCTATCAGTAAAGATAGCAGAAGCCTCACCCGTGTCTTTCTTCTGCTTTTTTGTCTTCTTTTTGTTTCTTTAGTTTTGGTGTCGGGTGTGAGGTGGTTGCTTTTTTTGGCTTATAGTGCCGTAAGCTTGCTACGAGCGTAAACTCTCCTTTTCTATGTTTGTGGTGTGCGATAATAGTTCTACACAAACATACGGGACCTACAGTTTAACGTGGAATCCGAACCACACCAGTAGAGAGGTTTACTAGGTAAATACTTTGCTGGTTTGTCATTGCCTTGCGAAGGAGACGATCGCATCGAAATATATTTGACAAATTAGCTGCCGGGAATCGAACTAGCGCTGCCAGCTCAACCATTGTGCTACGGTCGCCTTGCTGGACGTTTATGATTTCTTTGACTTTGGAGGCGGTGTTGACCGGGTTTTCTGCAGGCTTTTTGAGACAGCTGATAGCGATCTTTACGCTGGCTCATACATTCAGTTTTATCTTGGAGAAAACTTCTTTCTTTTTGCGTTTTATTTGCTTTACACGACGTGGCATCGATCCTCTGCCTGCTTTGTGATGATTTTTTTATTTTTCTTGAGCTACCGGTACATCAACTGGAGGATTTAGGTGTCGGTGAAGTTGTTGTCGTCCAGCTAGAAGAAATGTTTGAATTAATGTCTTAAATAATTAATTCAATTAGAATCAATAGTTTGATGATTGTGTGTGTGACTAGTTCAATCAAACATTTGGAATAAAAATTGCAGTTCTCCTCTGGGTCGCTGCAGTAGGATGTGTGTCGCTTTCTTTGACTTAAACGGTGAAAAACTGCTTGCTGTTATAGAATATTTTGGATTAGTTTCTGATTTTTTGATTGGTTAGTTTCAATGTTTAATAGGTTGGTTGTGTTTTGTTTGTTTGCGTAAGAGTAACTGTGGTTACGGCATGATTTGGTTTGATTTCTGATTAGTTAACAACCTAGGGTATTGCTTTGCAATTAACGTACCTGCAACATAATTTCTCTCCCCGACCATGTAGCGGTTTTTTATAATGTTTGATTAGGGTGAGTATTCTTTACTTGCTATTGTTCTATGGGTCAATTATGCTTTTTGGAAAGGAAATAGATCTAAGATCACATGTTTGGTTTTTGCACATTTTTTGTTTTGTTTTGGCAGAAACTTGTGTGGTGGTTTATCTATTAGTGGCAGTGATCTGTTAGATAGTAGGATTAAGTGTCAGTTGGTCATTTTAGAATTTAGTTCTGCTGATGAGCTCTGGTAGGGGTTGACTCTTTTTAGAACTTGGGCGCATTGGGCCTTGTTTAAGGTTAGTTTTGTTGTTAGGTTTTTTGTTGTTGTCTTGCTCATTTTATGGCAGTACTTTTGATTCTCCAGTTGCGTCATGTTTCTAGTTTTTTGATAAGTAGTCTCAAGCGTAATCGGGCACTAGGGACATGGTGATCCCAAAATTACTACAAAAACTTTGGTGGCAGTATTTTTTTGTCCGTTTATATTAGAAGTTTAATTATTTTATTAGAAGTGATAGTTTTTTTTCCGTAACCTTGTGTTTTATCAAGTCTTGCACTTTTTTTAGAAATGAAGAAAGAAATATTTGATGTATATACAAATATTTGTTATATGTCAGTCGTCACTATTCAATCATTTTAGCTGTGGTTTGCCTCACCTTTAGGTTATAGTAACTTTTAATATTAAGGTGAGCATGTCTGGGATGCTTTGGATTTATTGATAATAGTAGCTTTGTTTTGTTGTTTTACTCTCTGCTTAGGAAGTTGTAAGATTACAGATTTATTCAGTTTTTGTCTGCGATGCTTTGGATCTATTGATAATAGAAGCTTTGTTTAGTTGTTTTAATCTCTGCTTAGGAAGTTGTAAGATTACAGATTTATTCAGTTTTTGCTTTGTAAGTCACACGTTACTTCTAGTAGTCACATTTAAATAGTTTATTTTGGTAGCAATTGGTTGTGCGATTGTCAATGGACTCTTGCAGTTGCTTGGCTTTTGCGCATTTTTTGCTTCAAGTTTTGACAGTTGAGATGGCAAGCTCCAGTTTTCTTACAAGCGTATTGGGGGTTTTCTTGGAGATCTATTTCATATCGGGACTTCCTCTTTGGCAATTTTTTAGTCCATTTCGTTGACATGGTCTCTCTACTCCCATTTTCTATTAAAAGCCTATCCTACAACATTTTGTATGTCGCATTGTGCTCCAATGTCTTTGCTTCTTATGTGATCTTGTAGGATGCAGCCTACCATGGATCTTTAAATTTTCAACTTTGCTGTTTTGATGAGTAGCGTTTTTTGTTACATATTGTGATTTCCGAAGTGATGTAACTAGTCACTAGTGGTTGTGACGTGATGAGAAGATTTGTTCTTGCATTGGCTTTTAAGTTGATCAAATTAAATTGACATATTGGATTCAGTACTGGTTTGACGTCTTTTTGATGCCTATGAAGTGTAAGGTTGCGTGATTTTAGCTTTTGAACAGGTTTTTTGTTGACTTTAGTGCGATTTGTCAGTTTGAGTTTTGTTCTTTAAAGAAGAACTTACTTATGGAAGTATCTCTGGCTTTAAAGTGTCTATCTTTCTTTAAGTCTAAACTGTTTTGATTTGGCAATAATGTGCAGGCCGGGCCGGGCCCAGTAACTTCTTGGATTTTTGGTGTTTGTTGGTTGGCTTATATGTTGGTTTATAGGCAATTCTTTGTCCAATGTAGACCGCTTCTCCGACGTGATATAGTGGGGTTTTTCTTGGTATATGTTTCATATCTAACATTTGCTATAGTTGGTTTGTGTTACGGACAAGTTGGTCTAGTGTTGCTTTTGTACTTTTTAGTGGAAAGGTAGGTTTACAATGTTTTTGAAAATTGATTTAGTTTTGTGCTTAGAAATTTGCCTGTTGTCCTGTTTCTGCCATGTGTACTAGGCTGGAAAGGTTTTTGGGTGGTACATCAGCAGGCATTTTTTGACTTTACTTGAATGTACTGCCGATGTGGTTCGGTTTATTTTTGTACACTGTATTACCTGTTAAGCTACCATGTGTGCGTTGGTGGTAGATGAATCTGGATTGGGATCTTGGTTGATCTTTACTCTGTTTTGTTGATGCACAGCATTGACTGACTTGAACGTTTTTTTGGAAACTAGAAGGAAAATCTTATTAAAGATTTGCAAATGTGTTGGATTTGTTCTCACGAGCGCCTACAGTCTAATAACTAATAATGCACTTAAAGTACCGCCATATAGGCGTTACATAAAATTTTGTGGAAAACTTGTACTACGTCTATGTCAGGGGCTTAGATTATTGAGCGTTGGTTTGAAAGATTAGCCATCTAGTTGGTTAAAAGGTTAGTTGAAGATAGAAATATTTTCACAAATTTTTTGTCACTTACTTGGAATAAGCGGAGTAACAGTGGTGAACTTCCAACTTGCTTGGAGCAAAAGTCTGCTGGTGATAGCAGGTGCCTTATCTTGGGCTTGGCTGTTGAGGCATGCTCTTAGTTTGTAATAAACCCGACAGTCCTTGCAACTGGCGGCTTGATGCTTGGTCTTCTTGGTGAATTTATTTTTGAAGCTTGGATGAGTTCCGGCAAATTTAACGCACGCATAGGGAGCGTTGCACCGGGATGCCATGTAGTTATATCGTTGGCAATGGTGGCATTGTGCGATCTCCGCATACTTTTGTTTGCTTCAATTTGACGCAAAATTTGCGTAGGATTTCTTTGATTTTAACTTTTTGCAAAAGCTGAACATACAGCATAGGGTGTTTTTAGCTCTTACTTAATAAGTGTAGTGAAAGTTATTGTTTGTTTTACATGGTGCGATTACTGCACGGAAATCCGCATGCTAGAGAGGGTGCATACGGATACTATTGACCACGTTTATTGCGCGGTTAATGGTTAAGTTTATTGACTTGAACGTTGCCATCGGCTTTTAAAGAACGGTGTTATCCCGAATTACGTCAGCACTTTCTGTGGATGCTTTGGGGTTTGAAGGAGGATTTTTAGGAAACTAGTAGTTGGACCAGAGTTGGTCTACTGCGCCTTAGGAGCTGGCCGGGTTAAGAACTCTTTGATTTTGGTAGCGTTGACGGGATGGGATGGCTGATGGTAGAAGCTGACTTACCTATGTATTTTTTCTGCTTGTTCTTCTTTTCTACGATGATGAATATGTCTTCTAGTGGCGAGGTTTTAGTGTGGGGTGTGACGTCCATTACATCTTTATCCCTAATCTCGGGAACAGTGTCAAACACTTACCTCGATCGTGTCAAGATATTTTTAAGTCTAACCTTGCGTTGGATTGTTGGAGCCCCATGGTATGTTAGAAACGAAGAAATTAGTATCAACCTAGGCGACAGCTTTAGCCGAAAAATACTTTACAAATCTTGAATCTCACTTAAATACTGATATCTGGCTGGCTGAACCAGACAAGGAAGTACAACCTTTAGGAGAGTGGTAAATTAAATCTTTTTGTAAAAGTGAGTTATCTCACAACCTCGTCCCTTAACCTATAGGGCGTCCCATTTTTTTTTTTTATTTAATTTCTAAATGAAATGAGTCTTATCTCTCTTTTTTGAAAGAGTGAATGCAACAATTTAAAAAAGATATTTTTTCTAAACTACAAAAAAATGTTTTTCATTTTGGAAGCGGTGTTGGACTCGACCGGGGTTTCTGCAGGGTTTTTGAGGAAGGTCTGCATCTGGCGTTTTGTGGCTTGTTGGTTTGGCTTGGAGTAACTTTAATTGTTGGCTTCTTTGGGATAGTTAAGATCTGTTGGGGGGTTGGGTGGGCGGACCGCTGATGGCGGTCTTTACGCTGGCTTTTACGTCTAGGTTTATTTTGGATAGAAGTTAAAAACAAAAAAAAAGGTTGCGCCTTAATTGTTTAACTTTGTTTTTGTAGACTTCTCTCAGTTTGTCTCTTTACTAGGAACAGGATGTAGGCTTTGAAGGCTTTGATTTTGGTGGCTTGTTTTTTTATCAACTTTTTATTCTTCTTGAGCTGCTGTTGCATCAACTGGAGAATTTTGGTGTTGTTTATACTGGAAATTAGATTGTGATTATTGTAAAAGATGATTAATCCCAAAAAGATTTATTTTTATTTGAATCAAACTGGTCATAGAACAATTTTAACATTTTTAATTTAAATTAATTTGCGCAATACTCTATAAAAACTTCATAGACTTCAGAGAACTCTATAAATTGTATATAGACTATATAAAAAGAAAAACTCTCAAAGAATGCTATAAGCTGCAGCATGCTACTATAGGCAGTTCCAACACGTTATGCTGTGAATCCTAAAAATAGTCCAATAGACTCTGAACAAATATTACTTATTTTAGTTTTCAGATAAAGATTATGTTTTTTGAATAGTACTACAGATTCTAGAAGAAATTATAATTATACTGATCTCCACATAGTACTTTGGGCTTTTGGGAGCTTTAAAAGAGATGCTTTGCATCTACTACACTTTTTTGTAGCCTTGCATTGTGTGTGATTACCGGATTTATGCAGTTGAGAACTTTTCTTTTATTACGTTTTATTACTGAACTAAATCTCTACTTCTAATTTGTTGATTTATTTCTGGTAAACCACTGGTGACTTTTAACGTCTTCATCAAAGTCTAGTAGGTTTATTATTGGCTACAGCTTGAGAAACAGATTATTTTGTGTTTCTGTTTATAGGTCTAGTCTAATGCTTCAAATTTTAAGAAGTTGTAGTAGGTTTTCAAGATAGGAGGTGGTGGTACGTGTGCCATCTTACAGCGTTTTGGTTGATTTTGGGTTTTAAGTTTGAAGAAACTTTTATCTAGTTGTTGGATTTGTTTTTGGTTTTTGGTTTTGGTTTTTTAGATGAATAATTTGTTTACTGTGTTGAACTTCAATGAGTAGTCTAGTACCTTTTTTAGGTTTCAACTTGGGCAAGGTTCTAGTTTGTTGGCATGTGTTTGGAGGATTTTATTCATATTTTTTAGTTGTTTTGGAGAGGTATGCTTATTTTGAGACTTTTATTTTTCTTTGTTTGCATGTAAGTGATTAATGGTAATGGGGCGATTGAACCTTGTTCTTGCCGCTTTATTTACTCGGGACTGATCTTGGAAATTTCTATGCATACTTATCAGCTTTAGAAAGTTACTATTTCAGATTTTTTGGAACGTCCATTTTTTTGTTAGTTTGTAACAAAATTGTGTAGATTAAAACTTTTTTTTTACAACGGTACACTAAGGTTGTGGATGATCTTGTATTAAAGGTTACTGTGGTTATCTTTGTTGTTGATCTGGGTTCTTACTTGCTACACAAAGAGGGTGGGAAATTTTAAACATTAAATCTGCTTCTCCTGTTAAGCTCATTAACTGAGCTTTAGCACTGGCAATATTAAAATCTCAGTAATGGTTGTCGGAAATTGTTGTAAAATGATATTTATGTAGCTTAAAATTTGAAATATATGAGAAATCGATCTTATTGCTTCTTTACTCGACGCAACTGAATCTTTGTTAATTGAATATTCAACCTTCAGAGTTTAAAAACTGTGGAAGCGTTGTTTGAAATAATTATAATTATTGTTTGCATCATCTATCGGAATTTCTATTTAGAACTTTCATTAACAATTTAAATTCGGTGTATCCTATATTTGCCGAGATGAGTAGCATGCTCTAATTCAAGGATTAACTAAGACAGCTCGGATGGCTAACACACTGAATTCAATAGTTTACTAGATATTTGCATTTGTATTTGGTACGTTAGATCGAGTTTGTGTAACTAATTTATGATTTCATAAAATTATACCTCCATATATAACTGAAACCACATCAATCCACTTCATAGAGCATAAAAGATAAAACCAAATCAGAAACTTCAGCAAAGTATTATTGAAATAATAACAAATGTTGTATAATAATTGCAACATTAATGATTGCGGCATAAATATTTGGTCCTAATTAGAATATTAAATAATAATTAATGATTGTAATGTTGTAGAGGTATTAATAATCCACCCACGAGGCTCGGTTAATTGTCTGGATTTTTTTCTTGCGAGATTGCCATTAAAATTTATTAGAAGGATTTTTCTTTTATTATTAATTATACTTGCAGCAGGAACTCTTTGTGCGGGTATTAATTAACTTGCGGGACCACTAATTTGGTGTTGAAAAATTCATATTGGGAAAGTGCGGAAGTTTGTATTTTCTGTGCTTTATATACATTGTTTCGTTAATATTTTAGTGTGATTTATGAGAGTGCACCAGTTGAGGAACGTGGAATTATGATGTTTTTGCCTTTGGAAATAATGTTGTAATGAAATTATTAATTATTAGTTGTGAGAATGATTACTTAATTGAGGTCTCAAGACCCCTGCGGTACTAATAACACTGATTCTAACTAAAGATTTTTTTAATTGAATTGTAGTTTGAATGGCAGGTTTTACATGTAATTGTAGATATATTTGTAGTATTTATTTTACATCAATTAATTTATTGAGATTATATTTACATAACACACGTTTGTTAGTAACAGTTGTGTCAAATCAAACCGAAACTGGAACAAAAAAAAGTTTTATCCTTATGATATCTTATCTTTCTATATCAAGTAATTGTAATTACCGTGCGTATACAACACTTCTCCAAATAATCTGGTCATTTTCTTTCATAGAAATAGTTTGATACCTATTGCTTGACAATTTATCAGCTCTGTTGTGAAAAAAATTTTAAGAAATGTTGAAAAATTGACTTTTTAAGTTTTCTCAATATGGACTTGCTGTGGTTTGAAAAAAGCTCCTCACATATTTACACTGTACATAACTATACATTACAATTTACCTTTAACAGCACAAAACAAATACATCAATCATCCGTGACATTACCAATCAACTATAATTAATTACAGCTAAACGTCCACCCTATTTAAACATTCTTTTTTCCATATCAAACTACCATGATATTAAATCCTAATATATGATTATGCGCTATTAATATCCGATCCGATATATGTTAATCGTCTAACATGAAAAGGTCAATCAAAACAAACAAATAAATATGCAAATTCATTTCGGATATTGCAAACTTTATTGTGATCTTATCTGATCGATAAACGGGCGATAAATAATGTCAATAAAGTATCAATAAATAAACAATATATTGTACTACAACTTACAAAAAAAAAGTGTAGAATGTGTCATTTAAAAAGGGTCGTCTTTTTTATGGATGGTTTTGTGTCCATATAAAATTTATATTACTCCCACTGATTGCATAAATAAAAGATTTGTCGCATCGCGCAATTTGGGATTTATCGGACATTTAAAAGCAATTCTATAATTAAAATGTATGGGATTTACATTTAGAATGTTGTGTTTGGTTTTTTATAGAATAAATACTTAAGTTATGAAGTTGCAAGACTAGAACGTGCTTATAAAAAAGAGTTAATTTCAACATTTCAACAAAAAGTGGAGAATTATAGTTTACTTAATAAATGTGAGAAGTTATTTTACATTACTCAATTTTTACACAACCAATCAGTTGGAGGTAACAATACTTTTCTTCCGCGTTGCGTACTATCTTGCTAGCTTTTTGTGTAATTTTTGTATGTATTTAGATGTCTATAATGTGATCTGTTTACAAACCATTCTATTCAATTTTGTTTTCTGTTTGTGAGGTGTTAGAGGTCATTGTAATTGAATTCTGCTAATTGATTAGGCATGGAATTTGTTTTTTTGGCTTGTTGGTTTAGGTTTTCTTATAGAACAAACCTTAAGGATTTATTGTGAAACCTAACCTAACTTTTTTTTTGTTGAGAAAAACGCTACTACTACTGCTCCCTGGGCTCTTGGTTTAATGTGCCCGGGATTGTGGGACTTTCACCCACTAAACCCCAATAAGAGTTTTTATCACCTACTCATCTGGTCTCTTCTACTTAGTTTCCTGTTCTGCTTGGCCAATTCTTCTTTGTATTTCATGCTCATTGTGTCCTTCAGAAATGAATGTATCTGGATCCAGTTGTATTTGTTTTGCCTTGTCCACAGTTCTGGTTCGATACTTTTTTGCCAACTCCTCCACTTTTAGTTCAATTGGTGAGATTGCCACATTCACACAGGCACCATTGCCACTTGTCTTTTGGTATGCGACGATCACTATCAGTAACACTTTCTTCTGGGTGGGCAAAATCGTCAGGTGCTTGTTTATACAGAGAGCTTGCTTTTAGACCCCAGCCACATAGGTCAGTATGGATTGGATCACGGCGTGGTAAACCGCCCTTTTCCTTGCGCTTTATCTGTTAACGTTCGGCATGATATTTATTAGGGTTATCATGGTCTTCTCTGTCTTGCTGATGGTATTTTAAACGTGCGAGCCAAAAACAAGTTTGCTTAACTATATCCCAAATATTTTACGGATTTTTTGGTAATAATTGTTTTCTCTCTTAAGACAAAGGCGACCTTCGTTTTTTTGTGCCTTTGACAACCACAGCCTCGGTTTTTTGGGGCGCCAGTTGCAGGCCGTTTCATGTCATCCATGCGTCTACCGCCTTTAAGGTTTTGTTTGCAGCCTTTTGCATCTTTTGCATATTATTTGCTCTGTTGTTGACGTAGGCAACTGTTTTTTATTTTATTGGAAGTTGTAGTCTCAGCAAGGGGTCATACATGACGTTCCTAGAACGGGACTTTGCGTTAGGTTGTTATTCTTTTCTGCGCCGATTTGAGTTGTTTGTTCCTTTAAATAGCTTTTTTTCTTTATTTCGCGTTTTACAGCTATTTTACATCGCCCCAGAAGTTTTGCAACTAGTTTGAAGGGGGTTGATGGGACCAACGGCTTATAAAGTGACTTCCGGTGGATAAAGAGCAAAGTTATTATTTTAGTCATATTTGGGAATCGAACCCGGGACTGTTAGCGTGCTACACTAATGCTCTATAACTGAGCTATCATACTTATTACTTCTTAGAGATTCCGACTTACTCCTACCTCTAGCAGTTTTCTTCTGATTTATTCAAAGCTGGCAGTGTTGAATGCATATTTACGTCCATCAGGATGATAACGGTCTCTGCGCTTGTTCTATTCTCACACAGTTCTCATTCCTGCATGATCACGTCAACTGTTGAACGGCTTTTTCTAAATTCATTTTGTATGCTGGATATGATTTTTTTTTTAAGTTTATTTTTAAGCCTCTTTTTTATGTTCGTACAGCCGGGTTTGCTTAGCAGACTGATAGTCCGAAATTTGGCTTCTTCTTTAGAGATCAAAGCTATTTTTGCTTTCTTCCACGGTTTGGGGAAGATTTTTTCATTCAAGTGCTTATTGTACGTGAATGACGTTGAGTTTTGAGGCTTTTTTTGGGTTGAGTTTTTTAATGGTCTTTTTTAGCTCCTTTGCAGTAAACCGGGTTAGGTTTTCTATTTCTTCAGTTGTTTCTCAATGATCTTCATTTTTCAGCTGTCCTCTAAGGTTATATGGTTTGGCTTTATTGCCAGTCTTTTTACCAGTATCTGGTAGCGCTGTCTGAAGGAATTGCTCTCGAGGTCATCGATCAGGTTTTTCCACATTTTTATTTGTTCTTGCGCATAGAAGTTAGGTTTTCTTTTCTGGCGGCTTTATGCTGCGCTTGAAGATCTGTAACCCATTAGAAATTTTATTTTGCTTTAGATCTCGTAAGAAACCTTCGTATGGCAATGCAGTTTTTTCTTTCCTCTAGATGTAGGGGTTGTGAGTACCAATTAAATGTGAGTCTCTTGGAACGGTTTTTGATTATTTGTTTGCGGGATTGTTTTGGAGGGACGTTGAACTAATTGAATGATTAACTTAGTTAGTCGTCTTAAAATGCGCTGGCTACGTGGTATGTAAAGCTATTAAGCATTCGTGACAGCGGGTCCGAGGTGGTTTGTTCTTTTAATATGGTTGTTGTTGTCTTGCTTTCTTTTGTTTTAATTGTACTGTGGTGCATAGTTAATGCTATGATAAGTTAGATTAGATTGGATTGGATTGCTTCGTGGGTATTAATAGTGTGGTTGGCTGGATTTGATTGATTTTATTGTTTACCTGGGATCTGCCGGACTCTTTTCCTTTTTCAACCGGGATACTACCAACTAAACCCACCTTTGTTTTGCTCCCTCGTCTGGTATCACTTTTGTTTTTTGTTAATGCTTTTTTCTCATAAGTTTTCTTATTTGTTTTGCCCATAATTTTAATTGTCAACCATACTATCTGATCTGCAGGGCTTCTTTTGCATCACTTCTTTCTTTTTTCCAACTGATGTATGCGAACAGCGTATGTTGTGCAGTGTTATCTTTTTTGCAGTACGCACATTTATTAGCTGTTATTTCAGATAGCTTTGATAGTTGCCATGACTTGTAAGGTACTGCGCAAGATAGTATTTTTCTATGATCCATGTTTATTTACTTTTGTATTGGGTATCAGCTCGTGGATCCACTGTCGTTTCTTTTCCTACATCTCTTGCCATCTGTTTAATGTTTTGTTTCTACCTTGCTTTTTTTCTTGTTTTTTTTTTTTTCTTTTTGTGCTACTCTTTTCCCCATCTAGCAGAGTAAAAGGAACCATGCGTGCCAGAACCATTGCATTCATTGTCTGGAAGTTTGAGACAGTAAGGCTCATATATCTTCCGTTTAAGATTTGGGTTTGACTGGTTTTATGTTTTTTTTTTGTCCGGAAGAATAATCTTTTTGAAGACTCCACAGAGGATACAGCTTTATTCTGTTTAGTTAGTTTGGACTAATTAGGAATGGGGTTAGATCATTTCGAATGGCTTTGTTGCGGACTACAGGGTTCTGGCACACCCACGCAAAGTTGGATTTTGGAAGGCTTTGAGCAGATTGATGTGCATGTTATCCGTCGTTTTTTACACTGAAAAAGCAAAAGTAATTTGAAGTTTGATTAAAGAAGAATACATACAAAATTTATTCAGAAAGGCTATGCAATTTTTATGTCATTTTAGATTTGTTGAGAATAAACTAATTGTGCAATTTATATCTTAGTCATAATCTTGTAGTACGTCGATGTCATGATAGAGATTGGCCTTGCCCACAATTTGGATTATGATGTTTTTGAAAATTGATGCCGATTGATGCCATCAGATCGGCTAATTTGGGATTAGGGTAAGGTTAGGTTAGGTTAGGTTAGGTTAATATGACTAAAATAATAACTTTGCTCTTTATTCATCGGGGTGATTCGGAAGTCACCTAATAAGCCGTTGGTCCCATCAACCCCCTTCATACAAGTTGTAAGACCTCGGGGCGATGTAAAATTACTGTAAATCGCAAAATAAAGAAGTTATAGGCGATTATTGATTAAAGGGCGATTTTACCAACATCTGTTAAAACGTCTAAAAAGGTTTCTTTTTGGGAAGTTCAGTTTTATAAAATTTAAGTCATTGTTTGAAAAAAAAAAAATTGCATTTTCCGGCGTAAAATTGACTTTTGATTACACTTTTGCTGCTCCGACAAGGATCTTGCGGCTAGCCAAAGCTTTGCCTAATCGGATGTCCATATGTCAGTGCCGACCCTGATTACAATTTTGACGGTCTGAGCACTGAAATGGCAGAGTTCAGATCATCAGAGATTTACAACTGAGCTCTGCCGAGTTTTTAAGACAACATTTGTGGCTTACACACTTCCTGCAACTTTACAATAGTTATCTGTGTTTTTGAAATTAATACTTTGACTTATGTGAGCTAACATCATCTAAAAAAGAAACTAGCCACCATCTATTGCTTTTTTTGGTGAACACTACAAAATTGCAATGTAGTGTGGTGAGTTTGGTTTTGAGTTTTAAGCTACTTAGAAATGCTTTAGAGTACCCTAAAACCTTTGCCAAAACTTAGTTTGCGAGTGAATAAGTATTCCAAACGTTACGTTTTCTAAAACCAATAGTGTAGTCACTAGGACTTCAATATTAGTCTTCAATAACTTCTTTATTTTTTAACCATTTTTTGGACATCATCATTGAAGTTGAAAAACCTTGTCTATAGAAGTTTATTCTCACAACTTTTATAGGCAGAGCTTTCAAATTCAATTTAGCTGGTAGATGATGGTGTTCAGGAAAAGCATCATATCGAACGGGCCACTTCTTTTCTTCTTCTTTGTCAGCCCATTCATAACGCCACTGCTGGCGTCTTAGCCTCTTCTCTGCTTGTAATGCTGGCAACTTACATTACAATTACAAGGGACCTACAGTTTTAAGTGGATTCCGAACCACTGGAGAGAATTCATCACTCCTCAGAGAAGGTTTTAGCCTTAAAACCCCACGCTGGCAAGGCGGGTTGGGGAGTGGGAGAGCGTATAGAAAGTGAAAAGTATATCACGGTATACGGGAATCGAACCCACGATCTTCGGTACAGCGGCCGGATGCCTAGACCACTGCGCCACGCTCTCTCCACATCTGTCTATAAATATCAAAATTTGTATCTCGTTTCCTAGTAGAGTTCTCAGAGCTAAACCGAAAAAAATTACCTGGAACGGAATTGCAACTGTTGTAATGAACAGAAAACAGGTTTCGAAATTGGAATTGGATTAATGAATTTTTTAATTACCTTTAAGTAAAAACCACTATTTATTAATCCATTTCTACCTGCTTAATCTGTTTTTTCCTTTTTGTATTATTGTATTCATAACCATTTTAATCATAATAATTTCAGTTTAATTTTCCGCTTCTCTGTAGATTTTATGTTTTACTGTCGTGTATATGCTTTGTTAGTTTTTTTTTTAATATTTCTACTTGTTTGTATCACCGTCCGATGATGGCTTTGTAAAGGTTGAAACTAGTTACGGTTTTTAAATATACAGTATTTTAATTAATTTGATTTTTATCTATTAATAAACATATAACGATCAATACATATTATATTATGCAGATCTTGTATATAATTAAAAAATTAAGCTTGGTTTTGTTTATATTTCTATATGGAATACAAATTATTATAAGAAAAATTGGAATTATTTAATACTATTTTTGATTAAACTACCAGACTAGGTTACAATTCTGAATCCATCGGTGTGTAATATTAGTTTGTTAGTTTTATTACATTTACATATTTCAACATATTCTATAGTCCACCAGGCATCACCAACATTGTAATATTAATTGTTAATTATAAAACTTTGCCAATAATATTAAATTACTAATCACTAACAGTAGTAATATGAACATATTAATATGAGAAACTGCATCAACCAAGCACAGAAACTTCATAGAATATTATTAATAGAAAATTTAATAGTGGTGAAAATGATAAATACATATCAACTTACATACACACTTAGACATTTCATAAGCTAGCATGTGGTTTACATTACAAGCGCATTAAAGGCAGTTCAGCTTACAGCTATCTAATTTATTTAATTAATTTCGATCCACATAATTCTCAACAATAAATAATCATTTTAAAGGCGAAATCCCAATTAAGTTATTCAGTACTTTCCAAACAACGTTGTTACACAATAAACATATCTTATCTACACGCATAATAAATCAAAATGCAAAGCATATAAAATTATATATCACTATTATAATATTATTATTATCAAAATGATGTGTGTAAAAATATAAATAAAAGTATCTGGTTCATAAAGGTGCGGCGACTTCACCAAAACAATCAACTGATATGATTAGCATATTAATAAAATTGTCACTTACTCGTGTTTCAATAATGTAATCTATTTTACGCGCATTAACATCCTAAGGATAAATTATGATACATGCATGTTTAAATATGATAATTTAACAAATGGATTTAAATAACGTTATGGAAATTACACCAGTAGTTGTGTGGTATAGAATTGAAACGTTTAGTTTTATGTCATAACATTTTTTTTTTTTTTGATAATCGTATTATATTACAAGATTAAATAGGCTAAGTTTTAAACTAGAGCATAAGTTGTAACTATATCAAATCAATCAATATATAGATAAAATTTAATTGATATTGTATTGAATTCAAATCAATCGTGAAAGTGTGCGTGTTTTTTTATTTCTGTAATCTCTGAGAAAATTAGTATGGTATTAAGTGTTGAATCTATCCCAAATGGACAATAAAAGTAAATAACTGTTTTCGGACTGTACAAATATAACGGGGTCTAAATGTGCGACCCTTAATTTATTTAGGGTAGACAAAATACACAATTGCGGCAAAAGTTAATTGCGTGGGGTTCAAACGACACATCATAATTTGAATCAATGTTTTGTTAATGGATTCCTAACTAATTTGCAATATTATAATATAAACTACAATAATAAAAGTTTTTTTTAACATTTATATATATAATTTAGTTATACAAATGCTGTTTTGTTTGAATTTATCTATCTAGCATTATTTTTGCTATTGTTTATTGTACTTAAGGTTTTGGGACATTTTTTTATTTTTTATTGTTTTTTTGACTTATTTCTGGTTTATATTATTTAGCTTTTATAGTATTTTTATTTCCAAGTTTTTGTTGTTGCTATTTTTTATAAAGTTTCTAAGTTTTGATTTTAGGATCTTCTTGGATGTTGTTAAATCTTGCTTTGTGGATTGAATTACTTTATGTAGCGTAGGCTGTTGGTAGTCAGTCTTTGCTATGCTCTTCTTCTGTTAAATTTTTTAATGATTTTGTTTGTACTTGTTTATGGAGTAACATTTTTAGCTAGCTGGATAGTTTTCTGTCTGTAAAAGTAAAATGGTATGAATAGGTAATGGGACGATGGGGTCTGGGAACTTTTTTTATTTTTTTTATAAACTATTTTGAAGCGCTTATAAGCCCGTTGAAGCAGTTTGAACCGTTTATAATTTGACTAAAAATGTTTTAAGCAGTCCAAAATGGTTCAACATGATTCATCAAGGGAATGAAACAGTTTCCACGGTTTCTAACATTTTTCCAGTCTCAATCGTCCCATTATCTACTCGAAGGATAATTTTATGGGCCTCTTGGGATTAAAGTTTTATGTTTCAGGGATTATTTTTTTAATTTGCAGACTGATAGATTACATTAAAACCTTTAGTTTTTAGGGTTTTTGATAGTTTTCTTCTTTCAACTAAGACACTGGTAGCTACACAGTAATGCTGGGTTTATACTAGTTCAAACCACACTTTGTGCATTGTTAGAATGAGATGGATCTTGCACCATTGCTTAACTCGTCTATAGCGTAAGGTATATATAACTTTTGATCTTCTTTCTGTGAAAATTAGAAATCTAATTTGTAAAATGAGCAATCTAGTTATAGACAATTTTTTTTTTTCAAAAGTGAGATATTTAGTTTTTAAAGGAAGCTTTTCTTTTTTCTTTTTTTTATGTTTTGTATTACGTTTGAGATAGAGTTTTATGTGTTTTAGCCGCCTAACATCATGCCAATGATGTTGTTGACAGCGTATGCAGTTTTGCCTTACTGCGGCCCACCTATTGCATTTCATAGTATCTTTTGGGGTAGTTTTGTAGCTAGACTGCTTGCAGGAGGTGCAATTATTGTGATTCTTGATGTTATGCGCTTTAAATAGTTTTTGAAGCACTTGCGTCTTGTTTTCTGGTGATTTATGATGTGACCTCCTTGATTAAAGTTCTAGTTTATGTGGCTCTAGTCGTATTTGGGTTTGTCTATGCCATCCAGTGCCGTAACTAGCTTCTGATGCGCCCGGTGCGAAAGCGTCTTTTGCGCCCTCCTCTCTTTGTTCACAGGGAACCTTCAAGTAAACCGTTGCGTTTTTCTTAACTTTTTTGCTAGCAAATTAATAATTTTTCTCTTTAACGTTTTCAAACTCTAAAGTTATGAAATTAAGGTAGTTTTTGCGCCCCCAAAACCAAGTTGCGCCCGGTGCGGTGGCACCGACGGCACCGCCCTAGTTACGGCACTGGTGCCATCTACCATGTTGCGAGGGTATTGGCTTTTTTCTCTTTTTTATTTGCTGTTGGTAAGTAGAACCTTTTCTTGGCAAACGATTGTATTGGATTGACTCCTGCCACCACTTATTTAACCTGCGTAGAGATGATTTGGTAAGCTTCTATTCTGATTGCCTTTTCTGATCGACTTTTATCTGTGATCTTTTCATCAACGTCTAACTAAATTTTTTGTTTGCCACTTGATGATATGCAAGTGCGTAGTTCCGCCCGAAAAAGAATCCAAGATACGGGGAGGAGGAGGTTTAGTCAATAGCCAAATTTAAATTTAAAAAAAAAAGGTCAGTTTTTGCATTTTTGATTATCAATCTGTCAATTTATCAAAAATGTTTGTCATAATTTTTTTTTGCATTCTTATGGTGAATTTAAAATTTGAACAAAAAATTAGGTTAGGTTAGGTTACAAAATTTTCAGCATTTTTAATGGTAAATCTGTCATTAAAAAAAATCAATATTTTTAGTTTTTGCATTTTTTATGGTAAATTTGTCATTTAACAAAAAAAAAATTTAATATTTTTGTTTAAATTTAATTTTTTTTTTTTTTTTTTTTGATTTTCTAAATTTTTAGTTTTTACATTTTTTATAGTATTTCTGACAATTAAAAAAAATGTTTTTCAAACTTTTCCGTTATTGCATTTTTGCTGGTGAATTTGAACAAAAAATGTTTACAAGAAATTAGGTTAAGTTAGGTTAAGGTAGATTAGGTTATTCTTACATTTGTACAAGACATTTTTTTTTTAATTAATTTTTTTTTTAATATTTTTTCTAAATTTTTATTTTTTGAGTTTTTAGTGAAAGGTGACATACAAGACGTTAGGTTAAGTTAGGTTAGGTTAAGAAATTTTTTTTTTAATTTTTGAAATTTTCAGTTTTTACATTTTTTTATAGTAAATCTGACAATTAAAAAAAAAAAATTTTCAAAAAGCTTCCGTTATTGCATTTTTGATGGTGAATTTGAACAAAAAATGTATACAAGAAATTAGGTTAGGTTAGGACATCTTATATTTGTACAAAACATTTTTTTTCTTTTAATTAAATTTTTTTTAATATTTTTTCTAAATTTTTATTTTTTGCATTTTTAGTGGAAGGTGACATACAAAAGGTTAGGTTAGGTTAGGTTAGATTTGGTTAGGTTAAGAAATTTTGGTTTTTAACTTTTTAAAATTTTTAGTTTTTGCATTTTTTTTAGTAAATCTTACAATAAATTTTTTTTTTTTTTAATTTTCCATTATTGCATTTTTGATGGTGATTTTGAACAAAAAATGTTTACAAGAATTTAGGTTAGGTTAGGTTTGGTTAAGATAAATTAGGTTAATCTTATATTTATACAAGACATTTTTTTTCTTTTAATTAATTTTTTTTTATTTTTTCTAAATTTTTATTTTTTGCATGTTTGGTGGAAGGTGACATACAAGAGGTTAGGTTAGGTTAGGTTTGGTTAAGAACTTTTTTTTTTAAATTTTTAAAATTTTTAAAATTTTTAGTTTTTGCGTTTTTTTAAATTAAAAAAAAATATTTTTCAAATTTTTTTGTTATTGCATTTTTGCTGGTGAATTTGAACAAAAAATGTTTACAAGAAATTAGGTTAGGTTAGGTTAGGATAGATTAAGTTAATCTTACATTTGTGCAAGACATTTTTTTTTCTTTTAATAAATTTTTTTTTTTTAATTTTTTTTAAATTTTTAGTGGATGGTGACATACAAGAGGTTAGGTTAAGTTAGATTAGGTTAAAAACTTTTTTTTTAATTTTTAAAGTTTTCAGTTTTTGCATTTTTTTATGGTTAAAAAAAATCATTTTTTTAATTTTTCTGTTAATGCATTTTTGATGGTGAATTTGAACAAAAAATATTTACAAGAAATTAGGTTAGGTTAGGTTAGGATAGAATAGGTTAATAACAATTTTTTTTTTTTTATTTTTTAACTTTTCAGTTTTGATATTTTTTTATAGTAATTCTGACAATTAAAAAAAAATATTTTTCAAACTTTTTTGGTATTGCATTTTTGCTGGTGAATTTGAACAAAAAATGTTTACAAAAAGTTAGGTTAGGTTAGGTTAGGATAGGTTAGGTTAGGTTAGGATAGATTAGGTTATACTTACATTTGTACAAGACTTTTTTTTTAATTAATTTTTTTTTTTTAATATATTTTGCAAATTTTTATTTTTTGCAATTTTAGTGGAAGGTGATATACAAGAGGTTAGGTTAAGTTAGGTTAGGTTAAGAAAATTTTTATTTTTACATTTTAAATGATTCAGTTTTTGCATTTTTTATATTGAATATGACAATTAAAAAAAAAAAAATTTCTAAATTTTCCGTTATTGCATTTTTGATGGTGAAGTTGAACAAAATATGTTTACAAAAAATTGGTTTAGGTTAGGTTAGGTTAGGATAGATTAGGTTAATCTTACATTTATACAAGATTTTTTTTTCTTTTAATTAAGTTAATTTTTTTTAAATATTTTTTTTAAATCTTTTATTTATTTTTAGTGGAAGGTGACACACAAGAGATTTGGTTAGGTTAGGTTAGGTTAACAATTTTTTTTTTCATATCAAAATTTTCAGTTTTTGCATTTTTTTGTAGTATTACTGACAATTAAAAAAACTAATTCTCAAACTTTTTCGTTATTGCATTTTTGCTGGTGAATTTGAACAAAAAATGTTTACAAGAAATTAGGTTAGGTTAGGATAGATTAGGTTAATAACAATTTTTTTTTTTTTTTTTTGATTTTCTAAATTTTCAGTTTTTACATTTTTTTATAGTATTACTGACAATTAAAAAAACTAATTCTCAAACTTTTTCGTTATTGCATTTTTGCTGGTGAATTTGAACAAAAAATGTTTACAAGAAATTAGGTTAGGTTAGGTTAGGATAGATTAAGTTAATCTTACATTTGTGCAAGACATTTTTTTTTCTTTTAATAAATTTTTTTTTTTTAATTTTTTTTAAATTTTTAGTGGATGGTGACATACAAGAGGTTAGGTTAAGTTAGATTAGGTTAAAAACTTTTTTTTTAATTTTTAAAGTTTTCAGTTTTTGCATTTTTTTATGGTTAAAAAAAATCATTTATTTAATTTTTCTGTTAATGCATTTTTGATGGTGAATTTGAACAAAAAATATTTACAAGAAATTAGGTTAGGTTAGGTTAGGATAGAATAGGTTAATAACAATTTTTTTTTTTTTATTTTTTAACTTTTCAGTTTTGATATTTTTTTATAGTAATTCTGACAATTAAAAAAAAATATTTTTCAAACTTTTTTGGTATTGCATTTTTGCTGGTGAATTTGAACAAAAAATGTTTACAAAAAGTTAGGTTAGGTTAGGTTAGGATAGGTTAGGTTAGGTTAGGATAGATTAGGTTATACTTACATTTGTACAAGACTTTTTTTTTAATTAATTTTTTTTTTTTAATATATTTTGCAAATTTTTATTTTTTGCAATTTTAGTGGAAGGTGATATACAAGAGGTTAGGTTAAGTTAGGTTAGGTTAAGAAAATTTTTATTTTTACATTTTAAATGATTCAGTTTTTGCATTTTTTATATTGAATATGACAATTAAAAAAAAAAAATTTTCTAAATTTTCCGTTATTGCATTTTTGATGGTGAAGTTGAACAAAATATGTTTACAAAAAATTGGTTTAGGTTAGGTTAGGTTAGGATAGATTAGGTTAATCTTACATTTATACAAGATTTTTTTTTCTTTTAATTAAGTTAATTTTTTTTAAATATTTTTTTTAAATCTTTTATTTATTTTTAGTGGAAGGTGACACACAAGAGATTTGGTTAGGTTAGGTTAGGTTAACAATTTTTTTTTTCATATCAAAATTTTCAGTTTTTGCATTTTTTTGTAGTAAATTTGATAATTAAAAAAAAAAATATTTTTTTAAAATTTTCCGTTATTGCATTTTTGATAGTGAATTTGAACAAAAAATGTTTACAAGAAATTAGGTTAGGTTAGGATAAATTAGGTTAATAACAATTTTTTTTTTTTTTTTTTGATTTTCTAAATTTTCAGTTTTTACATTTTTTTATAGTATTACTGACAATTAAAAAAACTAATTCTCAAACTTTTTCGTTATTGCATTTTTGCTGGTGAATTTGAACAAAAAATGTTTACAAGAAATTAGGTTAGGTTAGGATAGATTAGGTTAATCTTACATTTGTACAAGACATTTTTATTTTTTGCATTTTTAGTGGAAGGTGACATACAAGAGGTTAGGTTAAGTTTGGTTAGGTTAGGTTAGGTTAGGGTAGGTTAGGTTAGGTTAGGTTAGGTTAGGTAAAGAATTCTTTTTTTATTTTTAAAATTTTCAGGTTATGCATTTTTTTATATAGTAAATCTGACAATTAAAAAAAAAAAAATTTAAATTTTTTGTTATTGCATTTTTGATGATGAATTTGAACAAAAATTTTTTACAAGATATTAGGTTAGGTTAGGTTAGTTTAGGATAGATTAGGTTAATAATAATTTTTTTTTTTTTTTTTTTTAATTTTTAGTATTTCTTACAAAAAAAAAAATATTTTTTAAACACTTTCGTTATTGCATTTTTGCTGGTGAATTTGAACAAAAAATGTTGAATGACATTTTTTTTTCTTTTACTTTTTTTTATATTTATTCTAAATTTTTATTTTTTGCATTTTTAGTGGAAGGTAACTTTTTTTTTTTTTAAATTTTTAGTTTTTGCATTTTTTTTAGTAAATCTGACAATTAAAAAAAAATCTTTTTTAAAATTTTTCATTATTGCATTTTTGAAGGTGAATTTGAACAAAAAATGTTTACAAGAAATTAGGTTAGGTTAGGTTAGGATAGATTAGGTTAATAACAATTTTTTTTTTAATTTATTTTTTTAAATTTTCTGTTTATACTACTTGTTAATAATTATGACTTGGAGTCACCGACCCACTTGCTTAAGTGTTGGTCATCAAAAGTTTGGATATTACCTTCTTCTTTTTGGACAAAAAGACTTTTAACACATGCATAGAGAATTTTTTTTTGATAAAATACACTTGCACGAGTAGGTGATCACTTAAGTTTATACTACTTGCTGCTTATCATGATCTGAAGTGACCTATCTACTTGCACAAACGTTGGTTAAAAGATTGGAAGTTAATTCTTTTTTTTAAAAAGACTTCTAACTTCTAATTGTTTTGTAACAAACTTTTAGGTAGGTTGTTGGTCACTCCAGTTTACACTACTCAATGGTAAATGATCTAATAAGGGATTTCTAACATTTGCAGATAGGAGAAACTACTTGTTGGTAATTAAGACTTGGAGTTAACCACCCGCCTGCCCAAGTGCTAAAAAAATTGAACAACACTTACTTGTTCTTAGACAAAATAGTTTCTAACACTTGTATAGAGAATTTTTTTTAAATTTTTTGATACCAAACACTTGGGCGGGTGGGTGGGTACTACAGTTTATATTATTCGCTGGTAATCATGGTTTGACCTTCTCATCTACCCAAGTGTTGGTCATCAACAGATTGGATATTTCCTCTTTGTTCTTAGACAAAAATATTTCTAACACTTGCAATAAAGAGAAACTTTTAATTTCTTGATAACAATCACTTGGGCGAGTAACCAGGAAACTCAGAGCTTGATTACAAGCAAATAATTTAAACTGGAGTTTTTGCCTACCCAGCAAAAAAAGTTTTATTTAACCAAGGCCGGAGTTATATTTATTGGGACCTCTCTAGACAACTTTGTTATTTTTGATAAAAGCGTGACAAACCAATTTAGGGGATCTTTTTTTTAAGTTATCATAATATTTTTTAAGGTATAATGACATTTATGATATGAAAAAAAAAATAGTTTTATGTTTGACATTTACGAAATGGGACGCTTTACACTTGAACAAAGTTGGGATATAATGAAAACTTACTTTCAAAGTGGTGAGTCTTCTACTTAAACAGTAAGAAATTTCCGAAACAAATTTGATGGAAATGAAGTGCTTTCAATGCCGTTTGTAAACCAATTTGTGAAACGAATTTGCGAAACTGGATTTTTAGTGAATAAAACAACACGTTTCTGTTCTTGACAAGTGCGCTCAGGCGAAAAAATTAATGTTGTTGCTCAGAGTGTGCGTGAACATGCATTAACATCAACTTGTTATTCTTCTCAGGAACTGAACATTTTTTACACTTTTCTGAGGAGACTTTTGCACAAAGACCTCGGTTTGAAGGGCTACAACGTTCAATTAGTCCAAGAAATGAAGTTTCATGAACATCTGATGCGATTTTAGTTTGCCCAATGGCTGAAAATGAGTTTTTTTTATCAAAAAATTGTGTTTTTTTATGAAGCTCATTTTCATCTTGAGGGCTATGTAATTAAGCAAAATTATTGCATTTGGGAATCAGAGAATCCTCACATGACTATTGAACAGCCTATGCATCCACAACGAGTAACCGTTTGGTGTGGTTTTTGGTCCGGCGGCATTATTGGGTCATTTTTCTTCGAAAATGAGCAAAGAACGTTTCTGTGCTAAACAAATTTTTGTTTTTTGTGTTTTATTCTTAAATGAAAATGTCCAATCTTTCTAATAAACTCATAATTTTGAAAAAATATTCATTCGTTTTTTATTTATAGCCAATTCAAATTTCAAAAGTTAGTTGGCCCATCTTTTACTTACAATATAATAAATAATTTAATTTAAAATTTAATTATTTATATTTTATTATATTTTATTGAATTTTTTTTTTTTCAATTATTATGAAATGCAGATACATCACGCTTATTTCAATTGACTCATGCATATTACGTTGTACGTCGTTTAAAATAATTCGTAATATCTGTTACATCTCCTAAAGTAGGACAAAACTAATAAATATAGAAAATCACTTGGGAAAATAAGACAGATGGCAATGAATCGACATTATTTATATCTGGTCCTACCTAATTATAATTATTCAATACGTTGCAACATACACGACGAACAATTTTTAGTGTCACAAAATAGATGCATATCAAGCGTTTCCTTATTTCTTAACGAGACGGTTTATTAGGAGAGATCTTTTAGCATAGCATACTTTACAAAACGACAATCGTTTACTTGGAGTTATATCCGCATGATTTGCATTGAAATATCATTTCAGAAAATAATTTATTGTATTTTAGAAATAAAATTATAGGTGGGAAATATCTATTTTGATAATTCCAATTGTATAATATTAATTTTATATTGCCATAAAATAAAAACTATTTTTGTTTCAATATGATTGATTTAATAATCAAATTAAATTTCTTTTGTTACAGGTGAGTCGTATATTTTAATACAGTCATGTATTGTCTAACTCTCTTAGGTAAGTTTAGAAATTGTTAATAAATTAATCTTTTCTAGTCGACTATAAAATGAATATAATCATAAATCATTTATTTTGGATGTAAAATAAATCAATATTTTAATATGTCACAAAACTTGAAATAGTCTTGCCAGCTGGAAAAGTAATTACGAAAATGAGGAAAAGTAATAAATTTTCAGTTTATGTTAATTGTTACCAGAAGGGTATTTTATAAGTAGCGACGAAAGGGTTGTTGGAAATGGAATTTTACATTTTATTATTATTTAAATTTGAGTCCGATTGTAATTCAAAATTTAATTTCTCAGTTTAGCTGTGACAAGTAGTACAAATTAGTGATTAAATTTGGATATAATTTTTACAATTTTTACTTCTATTTATGTCTTAAGTTAAGTTTATCAATAACATTATAAAAATAAAAGCTTTTTTTTCTCATTCTTTGTAGCATCTTGACTATTTAGTTAACTTTTTTTGCACCCGTAGAGGTATTAAGGTCGGTTTTCATGTTGCAAAAATTGATTTGTGCAAGCATTTTTACTCAAGCCAAACTTGCAAATTTGCGCAAATTGTTTGAGCGTGGAAACCGACTTTTAACTAATTATGATTTTTTTGGAATTATGAGGAGAAGACTTACAAGTATTGGATTTCGATTTTCTGTTGTCTTTGTATAGGATTTCTACTTGCGGACTATGCGAGCGCTTCTGGGAGAAGCAGAAGTCTGCCATTGAGAAGCTGGTGCTTTAGTTTGAGCGTTTTTAGAAGTTTGGCTTGCTTTTAGTTTGAGATAAGCTGAGCAGCCTTTATAGCTTGCGGTGTGCGGTCTTTTGCACGCGGCGCATATTGCTATATGTCCTGGTTTTTTTTGTAAACTTGCATGTAGAGCATTGGACAATATCTCTAGATTTGCGTTTATACTCAACGCTGACTGTGAGTTCACACAACTTGATGGCTGTGTCAGAGCTGCTGTCATTGGCCGTTCTGATACTCTGGAGGGGTGTGCAAGCACAGAGCATATGAGCAGTTTTTTTGGAATATTCTCGGGATATGCGTGATTGTTGACGCCACCAGGGTTGGAATCTTTGAAGGCGGTGACGGGTTTGAACGGATTTTTGGACCGGGGTGTTTGGAGTCTTGGTGATCTAGAGTAGTGTTTCAGCTGCTGGAAAAGACGCTTGGGTTTTTGGAATTTTTTTGGAGATTAGGGCTTGAACTTCTAGAGATGTGGGTTGCAGGGTGGTCTACTTGACTATCATTGACTTTATAGCCTTGTGGAGGTGGAGGTTGAAGAAGAAGAAGAATTAGCTATAGTTGAGCTTGATCTGATTGAGATTGTCTTTGTGGGTGTCAATTTGTTCAGATTCCTTGTTGATCAGGCTGATGATAAAGTTCTTAAGCTTGTTGATGTTTTTTTTCTTATTTTTTAAGGAGGTTTTCATTCTTATGAAGCTGGACGTGCACATTCCGGGCTCTACTCTCTAAGAAATTTTGAATTAATTAATTAATTTTGTAATTGATGAATTTAGACGAATTAATTAATTGATTGATAATTTGACCGGTTTTTTGGACCAGGGTTTTTGAAGTTTTGGTGGTCTGGAGTAGTGTTTCAGCTGCTGGGGAAGACGCTGGGGTCTTTGGAATTTTTTTGAAGGTTAGGCCTGGAACTTTTAGAGACTTGGGTGGCTAGCTATAATTGACTTTATGGCCGCTGTGGAGGCGATTTGTTTTTTTTTTATTTTTTGCGAGATGTTGCGCAGTTTGAAAAAGATGAGTTAGTTATGGTTGAGTTTGATCTGTTTGAGATTGTTCACGTGGATGTCTCAGACTCTTTGTCGATCAGGCTGACGATAAGCTTCTTGAGCTCGTTGATATTTTTTTCTTATTTTTTAAGGAAGTTTTCATTCTTTTGGAGCTAGACGTGCTCATTCCGGGCTTCTTGTTGAAAAAAATTCTGATTTAATTATGATTGATTAAGTAAATTACTCAATCAATCATGACTTTTTTGCAATTAATTTTACAGTTCTCTTTGGGGTTTCTGCAGTCGAGTCTGGCTGCATTGAATTTTTAAGTGTTTTTTGGTTGGCTCTTTACAATCGAATCTTGCTTGCTGGGTTTTTTATTGGTTTGGTGTTGACTTTTTATTGACTTACACGATTTCACTGCTGGAAATCTGCCAAATTAGTCAAGTTGCATATTAGTTCATGCTCTTCAAACAGCTCAATAATATTTAAGTTTTGAAAACAGCTTCAACAAGTTATGGGTATTGACCATAAAGTTTTTGGTTATGTAAATTATGGCTACAGGTTTGGAGTATTTTTGTGTTTTTATAGCACGGTTGGGTTTTTTTTTAATTGGGCTTTGTCTTGTACAAAAACTTTGGTTACACCGAGGATGAGATGTGGTAGCTAAAGCTTTTATTAGGGTCTTGCGGTAGATATTTTTAATTTGTTTGGATTGAGTTTTTTCTTGCTACGCATAATTGGCATTGTTCATATGGCTATGTCTGAGTCAACGGAACAAAATATTGATTTTGCTCAAACCACTAAAAATGCCTTTTTCTACTTAAGTCTTGATTTTGTGATTTTTTTTTAATAAGCCATTTTTAAGTAATAACTAATCAAAATTTCAAAAAATTGATTTTTTGGAAAAAAGTATAATCAACTTTTTTTTCAAAATTATTTAAAGAATTATTTTTTAAACCAAATTTTTTTTTTTTTAATTTTAAAAATTTTGCATAATTTTTAAAAACATGAAACAAAAAATGATGGGTATTTTTCTTTCAATATGGATAAAAACGTGCTTTTAATTGTGCAAAAGATACACTGAAATTTTCAGAAAGTGCCGTGTGCTATGCTCAGAAATACTTAAAAATAGTGAAAAAGGCTTAATTTTAAATTTACATTTTTTGATCGATTGTAACTTTGTAGGATTGCATTTAAAAAAAAATTATAACGTATTTTTTTTTTCAAAATTGTCTAAAGAATAAGTTTTCAGAGACAATTTTTTTTTAATTTTGAAAATTTTGCAAAAAAGTTAAAAAAAAAAAGATAAATAGTTTTATTTTTTTCAAATATGGATAAAAACGTACTTTACATAAAAAAAGCTTGTTTTTATTCATATTAAAAAAAAAAATTTAAGAAAAACTGTCATTTAAAGTTCTGAAAATTTTTCAAAATTAAAAAAAAAAAATTGTATGTGAAAACTTATTCTTTAGACAAAAAAGAAAAAAAATTGTTGTAATTTTTTCTTAAAAATGCAATCCCGAGAAGTAGCAAACAATCAAAAAATGTAAATTTAAAATTTAAGCTTTTTTTCGCTATTTGTAAGTATTTCTTTGAATACATTGTAAGATATCTCGGAACGTAGCATACGACACTTTCTGAAGTTTTTAGGGTATCTGTTGCACATATAAAAATTCGCATTTTTTCCATATTCAAAAAATACCTGTTATCTTTAAAAAAAACGAAAAAAAAAAATTTAAACAATTTGAAAAAAAAAATTTATTACAGTTTTTTCCTAAAAATGCAACTCTGAGAAGTTACAACCGATCAAAAAATGTAAAAAATGCAAATAAATCGTTTTTTTTTTTTTGGTTTTTGCGGTTTTTGGCACTGGGGAGGCACCCGAGTCATTTTGGCCACTTCTCGCGCACTAGGTCGTGGAGCACTACGCGGTAGGTCCCCGATGCACGCGGTTTACCTGAGCTGTCGGTCGATGAACATCGCCTTTCTCCTCTTCTTCTTCTTCACTCGTCCGCGTTTGATGTGCCGGACGTCCAATACATCGGCATTAAACCGTTTAACCGGTCCCAAACTCTCCTGCTTCCAGAGGTTGTTGTCCATGTCGCGATGGATAGGAGCGACGGTCTTGGTGACATAGGCATGGACTGCGTACGTCGCTTTGAAGGCTACGAGGTGCTCAACTGCAGGTGTGTTTGAGATGATATTTGTGGTCTCTATTGAGAGATTGGCTTCGGGGTTAGACGGAGTGCCTGTCTGTATCCTTGTCGATGCCTCTGGGTTGCCTTAATAAATTCCTATCTTCTCCTCCTCGGAATCAACCGTGAAGCGGTTTTCATCCGACTCTTCTGATTCTGTCACGTTTGGTGTTGTGACGTCTGCCGTGAAGCGGCTTTCGTCGTTTGCATCTGGTGCGGTGATATTGCAGATGGTAGCAACTGCCATTGGCACCGAGTCGAAGCATGTCGCTTCTTTGTAGCACTCTGTATGAACAACTTTGGCTATGTGATTTTTCTGGATGGTCATAAGCGGTTGGGTCAGCTCGTGGTGCACCTCTTCGATGACTACTTGATGAGGTTTGGGTGTGTCCGGATATAGTGCCTGAACATTTTTGAACTCTTCACTAATCTCGTCGACGGTTGCAAGCCGGATTGCGTTCCACAGACGGTTGGATGCACTGTGTGCCAGTTGCTCTTCCACATAACATTTCCCGCTGTTGATCGTGTTCAGCAGTGCGGTATAGGTCTCGATCATCTGCTGGATTTGATCGCGATCTCGCAAGCCAGATAGCGCTGCCTCCACGTCTTGTTCGAGCGGTTCTAGAACGATCTTAATGAACCTGGTTCTGTCTACGTTAGAGTTTGGGTAGATGGTTTGACCTTGGTATTTGCAGGTGAGTACCCCGACGCAGGCGGTCGGTTGGCTGGATGGTAGTTTGAGGTCGTAAAGCTTGAAATCAGCGAGGTACTCCTGCAACCACTGTTCTTCCTTTTCTCGCTAGCGACGCTTCTGTCGTCGAGTCTTCTTCTTCTGTCTCTTCTTAGGTTGATGTTGAGGTCTGGACGGCAGAACTACGCCGTTCCTTGCCCCACGTTGGGCGCCATTTGTTACCGGCATCCTTCTCTGGAAGTTGTGAAGGTTGCCTGACAAGTCTGGAGGTGGTTTTCAGATGAGGGTGGTACGTCGTTTGTACTTTTGCAAGCACAGGGTGTAAAAGTTTTTTCTAGAGGTAGCCAGAGGTGGACTGCAAGGCAACGGGCGGCCTTGGATGGAGCCGGAGGAAGTGCTTGTTAGTTGCAGTGGGTGACGCCGTCGGAAGTTGCAGTGGTGGTGATCAGCGTCAGCTGATGTGGTGGTTCAGATGATGTCCGTCTTGATGTGGCTGCTTTAGGCTCTAAATTTTGTCTGTTTTGGCAACACCATATACAAAGTTGTTCTTTAGCAAACTAGGTGGAGTTGGGTTTGGTATGCATTTGGGTTTTTAGTTCAATTTGAAACGATGTTGTTCCGATTTGTTTTGGAACTGGTTGTTCTGCCTTGTATTTTACATAATTACGGTTCAGCAGTTGAAATGGAATGAACTAAACTTTGAAAGTAGTTTGATTTGCTAATTCTGATATACATTATGTTGGTAGGCTTGCCGCAGCAATTTCCAACTTGCAATTTCTGGTAAGTTGTGTGCGACGTGTTCTATGAGTAGTACCGAGGGTTTTTATTGAAGAACGATGACAAAAAGTTGGTATATTCTTTTTCTTTCCGTTCCAATAATGATTTGTGTGTGACGTTTTTTGGAAATTCAAAAAGTCAGTCTGTGTTGAATCGTTTTTGACCGCTAATGTTTGTAGTTTTTTTTTTTAACTTTTGTTGTCGTATTGTTTTCATAAATCAAAATTTCTATAGTTTTTTTCTGGTTTAATGTTGTTATTTATTTTTTTGGTCGTATTGGGTAGTCTTTGTAAAGACCGGATCCATGGTTGTAATTGTTTATAATTACTAAAGTCTATATTGTCATATGACTTATTTTATCTGTAGAAGGCTCTAATAGAGCCGAAAGTAGTAAGATGTTTTAGTCTTTTTATAGTTACACAAAAAAATCTTGTTTACAAAATTTTACGTTAACTTTGCTGTTGTAAATCAATATTCTGCGATATTATGTACATTCTAACTTCCTGAACTTGATTTGTCACGCTAGAGTATGAAACTTGAGTTTCACTAGTTTTTAAAAAGGTAAATGAGCTTATAAAAATATATAATTTTAGAATTAAAATAAATTTAGTTAAATTAAAATATTTTAGAAAATTAAGTGCCCTTTTCACCATTCCCTAGTTACGGCACTGGAAAAAATAATCTACATTGCATACATGCAAAAAGCATAGAATCAAATTGATATTCAAGATTCTACAAACTCTTTTTATAAAAGTTCAGAAAACTTTAATTAATTGACATTTAATATTTGTAAATCTGGAATCGATCGATTGCAAATCTACTAGAAATTCTTATAAAACATATATTGCATCCAATTGTAAAAAGGGTTGTAATTTGAAAATGAAGTAAGAATGCAATAATCGTTCGCGTTTTGTGTTCCAAGTCGCCCTCGCGTTTTCCTGGAAAAATGTCTTTGTTGTCGGAAAACGTATCTACGACGTTTAATTTCACATGCCGTAGGATACATTTTGTAAAGGTACTTCTAGCACAAATTGCTCTTCAAAAGATGAATAATACATTTCAACAATATAAAAAAGGCATAATTAAATCAAATATAAAAGTGAACCGAACGGAATGATTAAATTATTTCTACAAAAATTCGATTCTAATTTGCAAATAAAATTCCATTAATCGAATTAAAAGTGGAAATTCATTAAGGAGCCAACAATTTTATTTAAAACAAATGAAAGTAAATTAATTACTTTGTTTATGTGTGGTATTTTTGTATCGGGAATTATTGCCGATTTAACCTGAATATGTAATTGTGTGTGAATTTACATACAACATACGAATAAAATGCCATTAAATTATCAATAAAATACACAATTATGTAATTTAAATATTTATTGCGTTTGAATATATTTAAATAAAATACAATAATCAGTAAAATTATTGATCAAAATAATAAAATAAACATCAAAGTGCATTCGTTTCAAGTTTTTGTCAATAATAATTAACAACATGCATGCATAATGTAACCAAATCCGCGTTACGTTTCGTTTTAAAGTTGGAAACAAAATAAAAATCATTCCTGGTACACATATACATTTGTCATGTTTTTAAAGCCTATATAATGAAACGCGCATTTTCGGTTGGAAAATATTGTTTATGCGAATGGAAAAATCTAAAAGGTTTTTTTGCGTTTTCCATTTCCACGGAATATAATAGAGTTCATGTTTCCATTATGTCGCATCTGTTGGAATGTGTTGATTAGATAAAATTATATATCTCGCAATGTAGAAAGAAAATGTGTTATTTTTCTCTTGTTTATGATTAAGTTTCAACTGAAAGAATGATAATAATAATATATTCATCTTCTTCTTCTATGTTCTTAATTAAATAATTAAAAATAAGATTGCAACCAGAATTAAAAATTTGTTGATTGTTATTGTGAATTTTAAGTTTATGTTGCAAGCTTTATTAGCTTTTTATCAACCTCGTCAGTGTGCCTTGTATGACCACCGCACCGAATGATAGCAAAAGACAAATATTTCTGTGCCTATAAACCCAATTGATGATGTAAATAATAAAACGAAGGACTGTGTATTTTTAAAATTTTATTATTCTAGTTTGTATTTCATTAAATATTTGTTTTAATCAATGTTAATTTTAATTAGAATTGTGCATTGGTGCATAAAACATATTTATAATTATACAAATATAATCAACTATATAAATAACTATAATTAACACAGTGGAAGTCGGCAAAAAAATACTTAATACTACTTAATTTACTGCCTTGGTGATAGCTTTCTGTTATCTCCTGTCAAGAATTAGTTCCTAAAAATCTGCGGTGTCTGCGGTAGAAGGTTGGCGCTACTCAAAACTATGATCATGCAATAATAATATAATTTATAATCTGAATTATTTTATCCGGATTTTGTAATTTAGAAGAATTTTTGTTGATTGTGGGCAAACAATTTCAATTTTAGTGCCCCGTTAATATTAAATAGGAAGGAAAAGAATGGAAGGAAGTGAGTGGACGAAGAGAAGGGAGACAGAAATATTGGACGCAGAATATGCGCAAGCAAAAACAGTTTTTGAAGGCAAAAACTGACTGATTGCAAGCCCTATCTACACACCAAAAAAGCCTGAGATACTCGACCAAGCTTTAGCGGAGAGCTCTATGAAGATCTAAAATCATTTTTCAAGGCTATTGAACAATATTTCCCAGATCAGGAAATTCCAAAGAACAGCTTATCACACAGTGCTTATTCAACAACTCAAAGGAACAGCCAAAACCTTTAAAATCTGATACTCAGAAGAGCCCTTCTCAATATATGGAAACTCAAAGATTTATCTAAGATATCATGCCGCTTTATATTGGTGAGAATACCCGCTCTACTTTAAAAAGGTAATGGGTAATGTTCACGTTTTTGCAACTTTAGAAAAATTTTGAATCTAGAAGTTGCTGCATCATCAGTTTTGGAACCGTTGAAGAATCGGTAAAAACCGCTATCAAAGTGGAAACCAATTTGATTTAACGCAAACTTTTTTGGATTAATCCAAAGTCGACAAGTAGAGGGTTGAACCAAAAAACAAAAATTTTTTGATTCTACCTAACAACAACAAACATTGCCGAAAAAAAATAGAAAGAATTAAAGCAAGACCATAAAAAGAAACCTGTCTTCTACAACAAAATGACCAACAACCGAACACTAAGCACCAAATGACAGAGTAGGAATTTGGGAGAAGGAATTTCCCTTGCATCACTGTGAACATCTACGGAACCCAGATTAAGGTCTTGATAGATTTGTGGGTAAGCTAGAACTTCACCCGGTTTTGCCTACCCAAAACACATCTATCAATCGGACAAGTCAAGAAGATCGATCCATAGACCGTTGGCGACCAATGCTCCTATATACTAGTCACAACAACAATCAAACCAAGTTTTGGCCAAGTTAGAAATTTAAATTCTTACCAATTTGTTACCAAATTATTCCCGATTATCAGACCTACTACTGGTGTTCTGCACGGTATTTAACGATAACATCGTTTTAAAGCCCAATAAAAGCATTACAACCAAATTGATTTAGCAGAAAAAATTTTGGTACGAGCTTTCCGATATATCCACAATGCTTGCCAAAATTTTGAGTTCCTAACCAACGGTATAATTAAAAGGAGAAGCAATTACATCATTGCGGTGAAACTGATCAACAAAAAAGTTGGCATGCCGCTTTTTTGCATAGAATACAGAAAGTTGAATGATGTCACCAAGACCGAAGCAGCACCACAAAATCCAAGACATTTTAAAGGATTTTAGAAATACTCATTCCTTTATCAAACTTGATTTTACCTTAGGTTACTGACAAATACTGATAAGAAATAGTCACAAATTTTACAAAGTTTTTGCAGTACCGGATGGAGACACTTACCACTTTACAGTGATGCCATTCGGATTCAAAACACTTTTCAGAAATAAATGTCGAGGGTGTTGTTGTATGGATTTATGGGTACTATTGTTTTGGTCTACTTCAACTATGAAAAACTCATTGACCATTTTTGCCGAATCCTAGAACGGTTGCAAAAATAAGGCTTAAAATGCAAACTGTTTAAATGCGAGTTTGGAAAGTACAACGTTGACACCAAATTAGTTCCAGGTAATTAACCTCTACTTTATCATTCTATCAATACGTTTTTGATTTTTTTATCATATAAGGCTGCAAGGAACTAAAAAAGACGTTTATGTGGACAGACGCCAAACAACATGCAAAGTCGTAAAAGACTGTATCAAACCACCGGCCCAATATTTATATACTGTGTTCTCGCCCACCCGCCCGAGTGGTAGTTATCAAGATTTTTTTTATTGTACTCATTTCTGACGTATAAGTAACAACTGTCATTCAATCGGTCACATTAAAAACAGCAGAACGCAACTAGTGTTAGAATGAGTAAAATTCTTAATAATAAACTTTTGGGCGGGTGGGCGGAAACACTATATTAAACCACTGACCCAATATTTATAAACTGTGTTCTCGACCACCCGCCCAAGTGTTAGTTATCAAGAAATTTGTTATTGTGCTCACCTCTGACGTATTAGTAACAACTGTCATTCAATCTGTCACATTAAAAACAGCAGAAACGCAACAAGTGTGAGAATAAGCAAATTTCTTGATAACAAACACTTGGGCGGGTGGGCGGGAACACTATCAAACCACCGACCCAATATTTATAAACTATGTTCCGCCCACTCACCCAAGTGTAAGTTATCAAAAAGTTTGTTACTGTGCCTACCTCTGACGTATTAGTAACAAGTGTCATTTAATCTGTCACATTAAAAACAATAGAAGCGCAACAAGAGTGAGAACAATCAATTTTTTTTTAATAACAAACATTTGGGAGGGTGGGCGGGAATACTGTATCAAAACACCGGCTCAATATTTATAAACTGTGTTCCCGCCCACCCGTCCAAATAATAGTTATCAAGAAATTTGATATTAAACTATCGTCCTAATATTTATAAAATGTGTTTTTGCCTACCCGCCCAAGTGTTAGTTATTAAGAAATTGTTTATTGTAACTACTTCTGACGTATTAAAAACATCTGTCACATTAGAAACAGCAGAGGCGCAACAAGTGTGAGAATAAGCAAATTTCTTGATAAGATACAATTTGGCGGGTGGGCGGGAAATCACCGCCCCAATATTTATAATCTGTGGTTCCGCCCACCCGCCCAAGTTGTAAGTTATCAAGAAATTTATTATTGTGCCCACTTTTGACGTATTAGTGACAACTGTCATTTAATCTGTCATACTAAAAACAGCAGAAACGCAACAAGTGTTAGAATAAGCAAATTTCTTGATAACAAACACTCGGGCGGGTGGGCGGGATAACTATATTAAACCATTGGCCTAATATTTATAAAATGTGTTTTTGCCCACCAGCCCAAGTGTTAGTTATTAAGAAATTTGTTATTGTAACAACAGCAGAAGCGCAACATGTGTGAAAATAAGCAAATTTCTTGATAAGAAACACTTGGGCGGGTGGGCGGGAACACTGTATCAAACCACCGGCTCAAAATATTTATAAACTGTGGTTCCGCCCACCCGCCCAAGTGTTAGTTATTAAGAAATTACTTATAGTGCTCATTTTTGACGTATTAGTGACACCTATCATTCAATGTGTCACATTAAAAACAGCAGAAGCACAACAAGTCTGCGAATAAGCAAATTTTTTGATAAAAAACACTTGAGCGGGTGGGCGGGAATACTGTATTAAACCACCGACCCAATATTTATAAACTGTTTTTTTGCTCACCCGCCCAAGTGTTAGTTATCTAGAAATTTATTAATGTGCCCACTTTTGACGTATTAGTGACAACTGTCATTTAATCTGTCATACTAAAAACAGCAGAAACGCAACAGGTGTGAGAATAAGCAAATTTTTTGATAACAAACACTCGGGCGGGTGGGTGGGATTACTACATTAAACCACTGGCCTAATATTTATAAAATGTGTTTTCGCCCACCAGCCCAAGTGTTACTTATTAAGAAATTTGTTATTGTAACAACAGCAGAAGCGCAACAAGTTTGAGAATAAGCAAATTTCTTGAAAAGAAACACTTGGGCGGGTGGGCGGGAATACTGTATTAAACCACTTGCCCAATATTTATAAACTGTGCTCTCGCTCACCCGCCCAAGTGTTAGTTATCAAGAAGTTTGTTATTGTGCTCACTTTTGACGTATTAGTGACACCTATCATTCAATGTGTCACATTAAAAACAGCAGAAGCACAACAAGTGTGCGAATAAGCAAATTTTTTGATAACAAACACTTGAGCGGGTGGGCGGGAATACTGTATTAAACCACCGACCCAATATTTATAAACTGTTTTCTCGCTCACCCGCCCAAGTGTTAGTTATCTAGAAATTTATTAATGTGCCCACTTTTGACGTATTAGTGACAACTGTCATTTAATCTGTCCTAAAAACAGCAGAAACGCAACAGGTGTGAGAATAAGCAAATTTTTTGATAACAAACACTCCGGCGGGTGGGTGGGATTACTACATTAAACCACTGGCCTAATATTTATAAAATGTGTTTTTGCCCACCAGCCCAAGTGTTATTTATTAAGAAATTTGTTATTGTAACAACAGCAGAAGCGCAACAAGTTTGAGAATAAGCAAATTTCTTGAAAAGAAACACTTGGGCGGGTGGGCGGGAATACTGTATTAAACCACTTACCCAATATTTATAAACTGTGGTTTCGCCCACCCGCCCAAGTGTTAGTTATCAAGAAGTTTGTTATTGTGCTCACTTTTGACGTATTAGTGAAAACTATCATTCAATGTGTCACATTAAAAACAGCAGAAGCACAGCAAGTGTGAGAATAAGCAAATTTTTTTGTTAACAAACACTTGAGCGGGTGGGCGGGAGTACTGTATTAAACCACTGGCCCAATATTTATAAACTGTTTTTTTGCCCACCCGCCCAAGTGTTAGTTATCTAGAAATTTATTAATGTGCCCACTTTTGACGTGTTAGTGACAACTGTCATTTAATCTGTCATACTAAAAACAGCAGAAACGCAACAAGTGTTAGAATAAGCAAATTTTTTGATAGCAAACACTTGGGCGGGTGGGCGGGAACACTGCATCAAACCACCGGCCCAATTTTTATAAACTGTGTATAAACCCCGACCAGCAATACCGTTTTTCTTCTAAATTGACCTATGTATCTTGGGCTATAGAGTCGTATTGTATCAAGAATAGAAACGACTAAAAACAGGGTCTAGGACACTTCGGCGCCGCCATTTCGGCGCGGCTGTTTCTGCGCGGCCAATACGGCGCCGGCCGTTTAGGCGCTGGCCGATTCGGCGCCGGCCGTTTCGGCGCCAAAACTTTTCAAATAAAACATAGTATATACATATATATTATAATCATAAAAATTTATTTGATATTTTTTACTATTTTATATTTTTACTTCTTTTAGTTATTTATTTTAAACCCCTATTATCCTTTATATTTTTCAAGTAATTATCTATTATTAAAAAGTGATAATTAATTACCCATAAATTATTTGCGGGCCAAAATTATGTTTATTATAATATAAATTGTATATTTGACAATTTAAATATGTACGTACATATATTTTGATTTTTATGTATAATTTTTGTTTGATATGTTCTGTAATTTAAATGTATTTTACATTTTATTTATCATACATTATTTGTTATGTCTCATAAAACAAATCAATTTTTATTATAATGTGTATATATATTTTTGTTTTATTTGAAAAGTTCTGGCGCCGAAACGGCCGGCGCCGAAATGGCAAGCGCCGAAATGGCCAGCGCCGAGGTGTCCTTGCGCCGAATCGGCCGCGCCGAATTAGCCGCGCCGAATCGGCGGCGCCGAAGTGTCCCATTTCGCTAAAAACATGCCAAACTCATCGAAACTCAGAAGAAGTAGCACTTAAACGAACAAGAATGTATTGCGATCGTGTGGGTTGTAAAAAAATTCTAGCCTATGTAGAAGATGAATTCTTTAATTTAAGAACTGACAACAAAGTTTTGATCTGACTGAATTTTTTTGTAGGTTTCATAGATTCTAAAGTCAAAAACTTGGTGGTCACTAATCCTGCAGGAATTTATTTTTACCGTTCGGCTCTTACCACTACTTTCAATTGCCTTATAAGACTTGCCAGTTTTTATTTGTTGCAAAAGAGAACTCTCCAAGCGAACCTGCGCAAAGGTGATACATTGGCGGAAACAGTACTGAAGAAAAAGATAGAGGATTTTGAAACTTTAAGATATAGATAAACCAAAATGTGTGAAAGGAACACACAAATCAAATGCCACAGAAGACAAAGAAAGGATGAACGAGAAGCTAAATGGAAGCAAGAAAACAACGGTGAAAGGATAGACAAGAGAAGAACATTTACTGAAACATAGTAGTACTACCAACTGAAATTGCAGAGATAAGGAGAATGAATTGACTAACCAATTCCTATACGGCAGATACGCCATCTGACTAACTAATTTGAAACGGAGATTCTAAAATCTCACTAGAAGTAAAACTGGCAAATCTAGAATACATTTAATGGAGTTACACAAAATATATTCTTTATGAAAGAAAGACGATACGATGAGGAAGAAGTTAATGAATATAGAAAATAAGAACAAAGCCAATATCTAAGCTGAATAAAACAAGAATAGGAGAAAGGAGAGATGGATGTCAGTGTAGGAAATAGGATAGAAAAGAAGGTATGGGGAGAGGTGGGCCGGGGAATTCCGCAATGCCAAAACCATCCCATCTTAAAGTAGTACCACATTAGTGACAATGACAAAGACATATTAACAGCAGGATCAGCGCAGAGAGGAAAACCAAAAGGTATTGTCATGCGCTAGTCATTCTCAAAGGCAATTTGTTGAGGCAAACACCTCACTACGTCTTAAAAAAAAAACATGGGTACAGGGAACGGTTAAACTGGGGCTTTGATTATAAGAACAAGATTAACTGTTTCGCACTTCTGCCGGGTGGGATCAGTTCTTTGTACTGCCAAAGGCTAGATACAAAGTTTTAAAGTTCTGCCATGACAACGACACTGCAGACCATTTCGGACGAGATGAGACTTATATGGTCATCCTATGTTTGTACCACTGGCCGGGAGTCAGAGCAAATGTGAAAGCTTAGATTTGCCGCTACCTGACGTGCTTCTGCAATAAGCCAGGTTTACAACAACTGCCACTTACCATTCACAGTCGAACCAGTCGAGCTGAGTCACGCCGAACTAATGATAATAATTTGAACATTAGTGGAAGAACGGAAGAACAACCTAAAAAACAGTGGGACAAACTATTACACCAAGCAAACTATTGATAAGCCACAACCGAACTGAACCCAGAAGCTGGGATGCCGCAACCGAAAAATGATCTAGACCAAAGTGGCCCGACAATCTTTGACTTCTTATCTGACATTGCAGAATGGGTACACAGGGCAGGCTTTTTTCAAAATAGTGCCGCAGTGCAAAACGTTTTTACTCTCCCCCCCCCCCCCTCGTTGCGCAAAATTTTAAACAAATAAACTCTTCTTTGTTTAAGCTTTGTAGGGCGTAGTTATAAGTATTAAAGAAAAAAAAATTGATTTACAATTGAATAAACATTTAGAGCCATCCGTTTCTGATTTTTTTCTTATTTACTAGTGCTAATAAATACTAATATTATTATGTTCAATCCTTTTTTGAATACTTATTAAAAATGAAGTATTTGTAAGGAATTTTATGATAAAATAATATAGTTATAAATATAATAATAGTATTGTAGTTAGGAAAATCAAATTATTTATTTTTTTAATTATTTTTTTGTAATAATTGTTTGAAAACTTATTCTATAAATCATAATAACACCTAATAAAATAATATTGAACCAAAATTAAGGCGACGAGCCTCAAGGGCTTCTTGCGTCATTTAGGTATATTAAGATGGATTGTGAAAATGTTTTATATTAACATAATGATGTACATACTTTTTTGAATGAAATTCAATACTTTCAACTAATAAAAAGTAAATTATTATGTAAATTTATGTATTTATGAATAGTTTTTTTTTTATTTAAACAAAAATGTAACAATGTTTTTATTAGCAATTGGCATAAATTAATATTTAAAAAAAAATATCTGATTAATATTCATCAATGGTTAGTTGTTGTAATTAATATTTATAAATGGTATTTACATATTTTTTCTGTGTCGGTTTGATTGAAGTTATAAACGTGAGTAAAATTGCAAATAAAGCCAAATATCTATGTTTAATGCTTAAGTAAATGAATATGAATAAGCATAAAAACTATTAATTACTTACAATGTAATAAAACGTATGCAAATATCAATACAATGCATAAAAAGCGATACACATAAATTATAATACATAATTTCTAAAAAAAGAATAAATAATAAATTCATTCCATATTATATAATTAACCATAATTGATCATAAAGTTTATGAAGAAAATATGTAAATAACTGCCACACAGAAGTGATAATCATGCGTAACAAAAACCACAGGAAACCTAATAAATGAAACGCATTTCCTTTAAAGGAAAACTATTAAGACTTTACATTGCAAAAATGTAATAACAATAATATTTATTAGTTACAAAATATATATAAATAAATTTATACATTAATGGCAATATAATGTTTTGCTCATTGCATAAATAAATAGAAAATAGTGAAATAAACTTTTTAGATGTAGCAGAAAGCTGAATTAATAAATGTGTTCTTTTGAAATTTAAGGGCTAAAATTAGACTTTTTTAATTTCAAATTGTAATATTTATTTGTAATAACATAATATGCCACATTGACTTAATATTTGTAGCTTATAAGTCTCAGAAAATGCTGAGTTTGGAAGTTTATTCCATTTATTGATAGTACGATTAAAGAAATCTCTTTTAAAAGTTTTGGTCCTACATCTCTGAACTGTCAGTGAACATTTGTTAGAATTCCTAGCAAGCCTTGTATTACGAGTAAATATTTTAGATGGCAAAATGTCTTGTGTTTGGTTTGAACAATGTTCATTAAAAGATCTAAAGAAAATGCAAAGATATGTAACATTACGCCTGTGTTTTAAAGAACCTAAGTCATTAGTCAATTTTGGATTGACTATGATCCGAATTGCTAGTTTTTGAATAGAGTTTAGAAGAGATAGTGTAGTTTCCAATGCTCTTCCCGATATTTGGGAACAACATTCAATACAAGGACCAATATAAATTTTATATATATATATATATATGCAAAAGTTGAACAGAAGTAAAAAACTTTTTACATCTATTAAGAAATCCTGGTTTTCTAGATACATTCGAAGCTATGTCAACAGCATGGTCGTTCCAGAGAAGATTATGTGAGATTCTAACTCTTAGAAGACAAATTGAAGAAGATTTAGATATGGATTTGTTGTTAGTTTAATATTTGGTCCTCAGATTTTGATTTTGAAACTGTAAAAATTGAGAGTTAAAATTGACCATGTTGGTAGTGCCCCATTTAGATGTTGTTATGAGGTTTTTGTTTATGATGCTACAGATTCTACCTTAGAATATCTGTTAGTATGGTCTTTGGAAAGTATGAAAGGTGCAAAAATATGAATAGGACTTTTAGTTATTTGAAGAAGTTCATTAATGCGTAATTATCACACCACATTAGCAGTCTATTGCAAGTAACAAATTCCGAAGTAAATGTAATTTTGGAAAAACATTAAGCTATTTCCTCTACGACCTCCGATGCTCTTATGCCACATACACATAAATAATGAACCAGTTGCAAGTTCATTCAGCCGTGCTTTTTTCAATTTTTTGTAGTGCAGTTTGAGGTTATGTTTAGCTGCTTTCTTATCATTCACACTTTGACTGGTCGATGTTTAAAATATTACATTTACACATGTCAATAGTGGGACGCTTGAATTTTAGCTTTGGAAAGTATTCATTAAATATTTCCTAAAATCTGTTCTTGGTGAAAGACATGATTTCTCTGCTTTTATGGCCTTAAAAAAGTAACTGAAAAAGACTTACCCAATATTTTTTCAGTGATTTTGGGTTTATCGGAGTCTTTAAGGGCGGTGCTTTGTGGTGAGCATCGACGTGGCTGTTTTGGTGGATCTTTATTTCTTTTTCCTCTGAGGATGCAGGCACGTTTGTGATGGCAGGTCTTTCTCTCAGGGAAGTTTGGATTGTGGTTGCTTTGAATGGTTTTTTCAGGGCCTTTTTGGTGAAGTTTGGGGCTGAAGAGGGGGGCTGTGTGGGCAGCTTGTTGATAGCGGTTTTTGCTCAGGCTACTATGTTTTCTTTCATCTTGTTACGGTCTAGGTTTTGTAGGAGGCGGTAGTTCACGGCGGTTCCGGTTGGTGTTATGACTTTTTTGCTATTTGAGAGTAATAATGGAGTTAGTGCAGTTTTTGTAAGTTTTTTTTCTCTTGGGAATGCTCCAGGAAGTGGAACAATGCTTTGGAGTTGTTGGTCCAGAGAAATGCGTCCTGGAATGCGAACAGAGTTAACCCTTTAGGTTACCACGAGGTTTCAGCAGAGGTCGGCAGAGATATCTTCCTGGTATGTTTGGGAGTTGGGTATTTCAGGTTTGTCGCGGCTAATAGTGATGATGCTGCTGGGTTTGGCAAAGGTCGTTACGTCATCTTTTAGGTGGTCCTGGTGCGGGTGATTGGCCCATTGCGGACAAATGATGTAGCACAACAGTGTGTGTGTTTCTGGATGTTTTTGGTGGGAGCAGAGTTGATGTTTGTGGTCTCGCTGGTGCGGTGGAACTGGTTAAAGAATTCTGGCGCGGCGGGGTTTTGTTGACTATTAGGTCACGTTTCTTGCGGTCACGTATTTGCAACAATCTTGGATAGAATTTTTTCCTGGTCAATCTAAATTTGTTAAAATTTGTTTTTGTGGGTGTTGATCAGCTTGGTTTGGTTTTCCAATAAGGACAAGATGTTGGCTTTAAGAGCGTTGATCTTGGAGCCTGTTTTTAAGAACTTCTCATTATTTGGATTATGTCGTCGTTGATCAGGCTGTGCTTATGTAGTGACTATGGGGCGTAGCTTAAAACTAACAAAACCTTTTTTTATCAGAAACTGTGAGCCAATTACACCGCTAACTTTGAGGCCACAACATCATAAAAAAACTATTGGGAGAAATCTACTGACCGCAATGGGCTAAAATCACATTCCGTTAAAGGTGTTTTTGACAATCTTTGCCAAGATCTGATGAGCTGAGATAAATTATTTTTGGAAGCGTAACCTGGAGAGCATCTCGACGAACACCGCCGACAGTAACCCTATCAGTGTTTGTACTTTCTTTGACAATTCTTAGAAGCTCGTTCTCAGGCAACATTATCAGTTTAAGAACTTCCGTGAATCACAGCTTCCTAACAAGAAATTGGGTGGATTTTTTTTTTGTTTTTGTTTTTTTTTGTGGCTTGGGAGGAGAATCTTCTAAAGACTGAAAGTGTCGGATTCACCCGCAAGAGGCAGGCGCCTACCGACTAAACTTCCCCCCGGTGATATGCCTGGAAGTTCGAGACCTATAGCTCATAAACCTTCCGTTATTAGTTTAAAGACAAGACAGTGTCGAAAGAGGGGGGACATAATGCCTTATAGGCTGAGGGAAGAGGTAGGGAGTTTTAGGTAATGTTAGTCAATTGACTAACCGGGCGCTTGTGTTGCGAAACTTCCTTATCTGGCTCGGCGAGTCGGGCCAGATCAGGATTGGAATGAACCGCGAGATTGTCGAAGTACTTTGCGGCCAAAGCTTCGATATGTCTGCGCAGAGGTGGAATCCCGAGATTGCTTTGAATTTTGCGATTCCGGACGAACCATGGAGCTCCAGTGAGCCACCGCAAGGTATTACCTTGGAACGACTCTAATCTATCGAGATGCATATTTGCTGCGGTTCCCCAGATGGGGCACGCATACGTCATCATGGGTCTGATGGTAGACGTGTATAACCGGACTTTGTTCCGGAGAGAGAGACCGCAGCATCGGAACCAGAAGATTTTTAGCTAATTTAGCCTTATTGAGTATTGACTGCACGTGCAACTTGTACGTGAGCCCTTTGTCAAAGGTAACCCCAAGATACTTGGCAGAATCGGACCACCCTTTCAACCCTTTCGACGTGCTCCGAATCCAAACGAATGTTTGGGGAGCATTGGAGTTCCAGGCTGTCAGCAAATGCTTCGGCCTTTTCCTCAAGCGAGTATTGTACTCCATTTTCGCCATGAATGGCTGGAATGGGGACCGGCCTGTTTCTTAAGGACTTGGAGACCCTCCACATTGGATGATCGTCCTCCGTGAAGGATTCCAAGGTATTTTTCCAACACAAATCTTTGTGGGACCTTATGGCTTTTCTCACCTCACCATGAAGAGAGTTTAGTGTCATGCGATCTAAGGGTTGCGATGCCGCCGCCAAAGGTGCCTGGCGGCATTTCGTCTACGGATCAAATCTTTCACGTCCCGAGATAGTCCGAGAGGATTATCTACGCGAACCTGATGGGTTTTAGAGGCTTTTTCCGAAGCCTGCTGGATTTGGCGCGTAAAAAGTTCGACGGCCCTATCGATGTCCGCGGCCGTTCTCACCGGAGTCATTCGTCCGATGCTTTCTTCCAGGGATCGTGAGAAGAGGGGCCAATCCGTACGGATGACGGACCTTCCACCCTCCCCAGGTAACCCCCTTCCGAAGAGCTCTAGCAAGACCGGGAGATGGTCGGAACTCATTTTGTTGATTACTCGGATGGTATAAACCAAGTTGACGTTTTTGAAAATAGCCACATTAAGAACGTCCCCTTGGTAGCCTGCGCTATGATAGAAAGTGGGTTCTTCTGGACCCACTACTTGTAACCCTCTTTGCTCTGCAAAGTCGAGCAACGTCCGACTTTTGACGTTTGTATGTAAACTATTCCACGCCGGGTGTTTACAATTGAAATCCCCAGCAAGGATTGTAGGGAGAGGGTTAGAAAGGACCGATTCGAAATCCGCCGTTTTGATTCGGTTAGTCGGGCTGAGATAGCCTGATGCGATTTTTAATGTCCCTAAGCCGGGCACATTGACCACTATTGCATTGGATTCTAAAGAGACTAGCTCGGGGGTGTCAACCTCGGAGTGGTCCAGTGATCTTTTTGCAAAAATCAAAGTCCCATGCCTTAGTCTAATCCCCGACGACCCCAAATACGTAAAAGTATTCGGTAGTCTCAACGATTGGGTAGGACGGTGGTTAGTCTCGGACACCAGCAAGATGTCGAGGTTCTCTTGGATGAAGAACTGTTCCACCTTACCCAACTTTTCTGAAATGCCTCTGGCGTTCCAGAAACAAACTCGAAGTAATGGTTTCTCGTTAGCCATTACTGAATCGGAAGAAGAGCAGCCATGATTTTCTTTTGAAAATCGTTGAAGTCGTTCAACAGAGCGACTATCCTATCATCCTGAGTCGCTACCGGAGGAGTTTAAATAACTGACGCAAAACCAATAAACTGTGTCCCCGCCCACTCACCCAAGTGTTTGTGATCCAATTTCTTGTTTACAAACACTTGGGTGGGTGAGCGGGAACTAAAGTTTAACTAACTGACGCGAAATCAATGAACTGTCCCCCCCCCCACCCACCCAGGTGTTTGTGATTCAATTTCTTGTTTACAAACATTTGGCTGGGTGGGCGGGAACTAAAGTTCAACTAACTGACGCAAAATCAATGAACTGTGTCTCCGCCCACCCACTCAGGTGTTTGTGATTCAATTTCTTGTTTACAAACACTAGGGTTGTGGGCGGGAACTAAAGTTTAAATAACTGACGCGCAATTAATAAACTGAGTCCTCGTCCACCCACCCAAGTGTTTGTAATCCAATTTATTTTTTACAAACACTTGGGCGGAAACTAAAGTTCAAATAACTGACGCGCATTCAATAAACTGAGTCCCCGCCCACTCACCCAAGCGTTTTTGATCCAATTTCTTGTTACAAACACTTGGGTGGGTGGGCAGAAACTAAAGTAACCGTAACTAACACAACTATGGCCGCCTTGCAGGGAGTGAGGTGGTCGTGATTTCGGTCTCCCACTTACTATGTGTCGTGTCGACTCGCGCGGACTCGTCAAAGCTTAATACATGTGCACCCGTACCAAACTGTAGGACTATCAGAAACATTACAACTATTTTAAATAATAAAATTTTATTATTATTTAGGATAGTTTTCACATTTCTTCCAAAGTAAAGAAATCTAATCATCCAACTGTTAGTTTACGCAATATTCCTACTAGTTATACTTACAGTACTTACAGTAACCTAACTTACCGACCAAACTCTGAAGTCAACTTATTGTAAATTAAGGAAACTTACCTGAAACAAACAAAAAATTATGAATAGAGTTCATACAACACCAAAAAATTATTAATACCATATAAATTGAGGTTATGTCAAATTGATCGTATGGAATTTAGTGCAATTTATGCAATTGGTAGAAGTAATATTGAAGTAAACTTTAGGTAAAATGTATCAAATTCCGATGAATAGTTTGCAAGTTATGAATTGATTAAGCAACTGAAACTCATCACAAGCGAGTTGATTGATGTTATATAAATTGAGGTTATGTCAAATTGATCGCATGGAATTTGATGCAATTTATGCAGTTGGTAGGAGTGATAGTGAAGTAAACTTTAAGTAAATTGTATCAAATTTCGATGAATAGTTTCCGAGTTATGAATTGATTAAGCAACTGAAGCTCATCACAAGCGAGTTGATTGATGTTATATAAATTGAGGTTATGTCAAATTGATCGTATGGAATTTAATACAATTTATGCAGTTGGTAGAAGTGATATTGAAGTAAACTTTAAGTAAATTGTATCATATTTCAATGTATAGTTTGCGAGTTATGAATTGATTAAACAACTGGAGCTTATCACAAGCGAGTTGATTGATGTCATATAAATTGAGGTTATGTCAAATTGATTGTATAAAATTTAATGAAATTTATGCAGTTAGTAGAAGTATGACTGAAGTAAACTTTAGATAAATTTTATCAAATTCTAATGTATAGTTTGCAAATATGATAAACTATTCAAATTGCTCTTAAAAAAATTATAAATTATCACTTTTCTGTAGTTAGAAACAAAAGTAACTATTCAAATTGCTCCTAATTTTGGATACAAATGTCAACTAGTATTAGAAAACAAATTCCAAAAAGACGTCCATTAAAATTGATAATTAACAAAATGGCGTCTAATTAACTGATATAAGTAAATTTAAAAGCCATCAATTTTCTTTAGTTAAAAACAAAACTAACTCAAGTTCAAGTTGCTCTTAATTTTGGATTTTAAAGTTAACTGGTTTTAGAAAACAAATTCCAAAAAACGTCTATTAAAATCAATAATTTACAAAATAAACTGATTTAGGTTAATTTAAAAATTATCACTTTTCTTTAGTTAGAAACAAAACTATTTATTTAAATTGATCTTAAATTTGAATTCAAATGTCAACTGGCTTTAAAAATAAATTTCAAAAAAGCGTTAATTAAAAATTAATAATTAACAAAACGGCGGCTAATTAACTGATTTAAGAAAATTTGAAAATCATAACTTTTATTTAGTTAGAAACAAAACTAACTATTCAAATTGCTCTTAATTTTGTAATCTAATGTCAACTGGTTTTAAAAAACAAATTCCAAAAAAAAGTCTATTAAAATTGATAATTAACAAAATGGCGACTAATTAACTGATTTAAGTGAATTTAAAAATTATCACGTTTCTTTAGTTAAAAACAAAACTAACTATTCAATTTGTTTTTAATTTTGTATTCTAATGTCAACTAGCTTTAGAGAGCAAATTTTAAAATGTCTATTAAAATTAATAATTAACAAAATTGCGGCCAATTAACTGATTTAAGAAAATTTAAAAACTATCACTTTTTTTTAGTTAGAAACAAAACTAACTATTCAATTTGCTTCTAATTTTGGATTTTCATGTCAACAGTTTTTAGAAAACAAATTCCCAAGAGGCGTCCATTAAAAATGATTACTAACAAAATGGCGGCTAATTAACTGACTACTACTTAAGACTGTAACATTTTGGAAAATAAGTTAGATAGAATGTGGCCACAATCTATAGCACATCTACGGCTAAAAATCTTTTATTGATCTATATGGAACTAAAGAAACCAGCGACAAGTCATTTAACCAATATATTTAAAAGGAAAAAGTTTAATTGACCTTTATCGTTTGGATATCATCTCTGCTAAGCTGCTAACTACTGCGCTTACGACAACGCTAGGTAGCTTTGCTTTTTTTGCTACCAGTGCGCTTCTGGTTGGTTTTTTGGATATTCTTTAGGCTATTTTAACGTTGTTTAACATAAATAAAAACAACAACCTCTACAGCATAGCACCACCGCCACTCACTTTTTTGTAGGTCTTTCTAAGAATTGTTAAAAGACTAGGGTGTGTACTGACGTCTGAAAGCTGCCAGCAGGTCGTTAAAATAAATATTGTACAGTAATGGTCTTAATATGGATCTTTGGGGAACCCCACACCTCATGATTGTGAGTCCTTTTTTACCTATTTTTAATTTCCTATTAGTTAGATAGTTTGCTACCTTGTTGTGTTTTCTTCTTCCATTTTTTGTAGTGTTGACAGTATACTTTTTGATGGTACTATGTACGATTTTCACGGATTGGCGACCCGGAAACGCGCGAATATTTTGGAAACGGTGCGTTGGAGAGAAAAACGACTTCTTTGGAGATGGACCTAAAATAAGGCGTAGAGGAGGTTCTGACAAACGTCTCGAAAAACTTTGTGATTTTGTTTACCGAGAGCAAAGATAATTCAAAAAAACGCAAAAACCGTTTTTTGCACATTGCCGGAAAACCGGAGAAGCTTTCGGGTTTCGGTTTTTGCCGATCTAATTTTTTTTAGTACATTTTTTAGCGGGCGGAACTACTTTTTTGTCCGTGGCACTTTTTGTCCGCAAACACTTTTTTGAATCCAAAATGGGGAGGCAAAACGCAAAAACCGTTTTTTGCACATTGCCAGAGAACCGGAGAATTGGAAAAGCTTCCGGGTTCCGGTTTTTGCCGTTCTCATTTGTTTTAGTACCATTTTTGACGGGCGAAATCACTTTTTTGCCCGCGGCACTTTTTGCCTTTGCCTTTTCGAATCCGAAATGGGGGGGGCAAATTGCAAAAACCGTTTTTTGCACATTGCCAGAGAACCGGAGAACTGGAAAAGCTTTCGGGTTCCGGTTTTTGCCGTTCTCATTTTTTTTATTTGGGGCGGAACCACTTCTTTGCTTGCGGCACCTCTCGCCCGCAAACACCTTTTTGAATCCGAAATAGTAATGCGGGGGAGCCTATAGCGCTACAAGGGTTCTCCCATAACAAAAAAATTTTGATTATTAGGCCACACGCGCTCGCAAAAACAAAATATGCATTTTTTAATACAAGGTTTAATAAATTGGCAGTAACCAATAATAATTTTACAGATAAATTCATAAAAAATATAAGGTTAATTAAGGCAGCAGGGAATTTATCAATTATTTTTCTAAGAAATAATTAGGATTGAAAGTTTTAAAGGACACAATTTTACACGGAGTAAGTTTTTGACAGAACTAAGAGACCATTAAGAGATTAAGAAATTACAACAGTAGACTCTAAAATTATTCATCTGGACCGTAGTTATTGACTATACTATACTTCACACAGAAAAGAAATTTAGAAAATATTTTAAAAAAAATCTAAGGAAAAAGTCTTGTCTAAGAAGGAGAAGGTGATATTCAATCTTTTGATAACCAACACTTGGGCGGGTAGGTGGGTCATTCCAGATTATGATTACTAGCAAGTAGGTGAAACTGGAGTGTCCACCTACCTACCCGAGTATTTCTTGTTCAAGAATTAGAAGTTTCTCTTCTTTGCAGGTGTTTTAGTCTTTAGCCAGAGGAGGAGGAAGTAATATTCAATCTCTTGATAACCAGCATAATTATGTGGGAGAGTGGCTTACTCTAAATCATGATTACTTTATTAACTATTAGTTTGAACTGGAATAAAAACTCACCAGCCTGCGTATTTTTGTCCAAGAAAAAAAGAGATAATATCTAATCTCTTGATAATCACTACTTGTTTATGTGTCACTTTAGATCATGATTACTATTGTTTGGATTGCAGTGCGCACTTATCCGCATAAAAGAATGTTTTTTGCAATCTTTAAAAGTCTTGTTCAAGAAGGAGAAAGTGATTTTTTTTAATAACAGTTGAGCGGGTGGGTGGGTCACTTCAGATCATGACCAGCAAGTAGTACCCACCCAATCACTTACCTGAGAGTTTGTTATCAAATAATTAAAAGTTTTTTCTTCTTTGCAAGTGTTAGAGGTGGAGATAATATACAATCTCTTGATAGCATTTGGGCGAGTGGGTGGGTTACCTTAAATCATGATTACTAGCTGTATGGAGTTGAAGTCTGGAGTCTAAAACAACTAGAGGTAAAAAACTGGAGGCTTTTGAGATGTGGTGCAATCGTAGAATGTGGCAAATTCACTGGACACATAGAATTACCAACATCGAAGTCTTTTGCAAGATGAAAAAAAAACTGCGAAGTTGTGCCATCTTTGAAGAAAAGAAAATTTGAATATGTAGGTTACGTTATGAGAGGCTCCAGATATGAACTTTTGAGGCTCATTGTGCAGGGAAAGATCAAGGGAAAGTGACGTCGAGCCTCCTGGCTAAAGAATTTGTGTGATTGGTTTAACTGCAGCAGTGTTAGGTTGTTCAGGGCTGCAGCAAACAAGGTTAAAATTGTTATGATGGTGTCCAATCTCCTAAAGGAGAAGGACGACAAGAAGAAGAAGCGAGTAGTTTAAGTATACACTTATCTGCCCATGGTATGTTGACAAAGAATTAGACATTTTCTTTTGCAAGCGAAAGAAGTTCAAGAAAAAGGAGATAATAACACTTGAGTGTGTGGATGATTCTAGATTATGGTTGCCATCGAGTAGTTTGAACTAAAGTGCGCACCTATCCGCTAAAAAAATGTTATCAAAAATTTGATTTTTCTATTTAGCAACTGTTAAAAGTCTTCTTCAAGAAGGAGAAGGTGATATTCAACTTTTTGATAACCAACACTTAGTGCGAGGGGTTGGTAACTTCAGATCATGATTACCAGCAAGTAGTTTAAACTGAAGTTTACTTTAAATCAAGAATACCGGAAAGCTTTAATCATTAATATGGCTTCAAACATGGGCTCTCTAGAACTCATCAACTAAACAAAGTTACTATTTAAATCAAAACTGGTTTTTGTATAAAACAGACAATTGGTGTCATAATTTTAAATGTTGCAAAAGTTTTTGATAAGGTTTGGCAGTAAGGCCTACCTATTCCTGCATTTCTAATGTTTTAAATATAATTCGAAATTGATAAAACTTGAGCGTAAAGTTGTTTGAGCACGTGTTTACACAGCGCACAATTGATGCAGGGATTCCTTAGGGTTTCCTACTATCTCCGATGCTTTTTAACGTATTTATCTGACACATCGGCTTGTGAGGCATTTGAAACTTGTTTAAGATACTGGAGATTCAAAATTAATCTTCAATAAAAGGAAGTCTATACTCTTCTTTTGGATTTTTACTCTTTAAGAGAACATATCCTTCAACGGTGCGCTCTGATTCTATGGATGGATACAGCTAAGTACTTAGGAATTAAATTAAATAGAAGTTTGATTTTTAGATTGCTCATAACGCCCATACTTAGTAAGGTTAAGATGGCGAGCAAACATTTGACCCCGCTGCTGTGCAAAGGCAGCAGTATTAGTATGAGCAAAGTTACGAGTATCCAAAACAATCATGCTTCTTTCTATCTTAACAGAATACATTTATTTTAAAGTAAGACTTTGAGAAAGAGGGGGATTAGTTGATAAATTATGCTTTTGGGAAGTGAATCTGAGTCTAAGAGCTAAAGCAAGAACACCAAACGACATACAGATTGGCATCTTTATCTAATGGTACTAGGTGTCTAAATTGCCAAGCTGGAGTTTCCGATAACAACCGCCAAACCTGGTTTTATGGACAACAAGACTCATTAATATCTTCTGTACACTCCGAAGCTACTGCAAGCGTAGAAACCTTGAACACACCCCGCCCAGAAAATGTAAATCTTTGACTTTAAGAATCACAAATTATTTTTTTTTTTACAGGCACTTACGGCCGCCCCTTTACTACATTCAGGAACACATGGTGCTGAGATAAGTTGGTAAACTTCCGCCGTTTTATAATTTTTGGGATTCAATGGACTTGGGAAGTTAGCAATTAGTTCTTAGGGGTCTTGACGTTTTGTTTATAGTAACTGGTTCAGATTTATGATCAGATTCGGGTCTGTAAATATATTTTGTAGGATATGTTGGGTATCATTGTAATTAGTGTTTGTTCTTTCTGGACTCTGGCTTTGCTTCTTAGCTCTGTTGTCAGCCAACGATGCAGTACTTTGGGGACGATAAAAAGTTTAAAATGTTTCTCTAAGGCTTGAAAGAAGGTTTCCTGGTCTACGTTTCTTCTTTTGAAAGTTGGTTATGTTAGCTAATTTGTTGTTTTTTTGCTTTTTTATGAGTGGAGACCATTTACGAAACTACTATTGCTAGGGTTTCTTGATAGTAGAAGAACCGTGTGTGGTGTTACTTGTTAATTTGCCAGTTGTTGCATTGTAATTAAATGCCTGCGTCATAATTTTACTCAATTTATATTTCTAGCCGTTGAGATACTAGTCATATTGATGATGGCTGCATTCCCTGAAACACTAGTGTGTTTGTCTCTAGCCAGACAGTTTCTTTTTTTATCTGATTTATGAGTAATGTAAAAAGTAAGTACTTAGCAATAGTGCTTAAAAGCATTTTGTATATTTATGGTTAAAAGAAGACAGAATTTTTGTGTTTTTAGTAGCTCTGTTTTTAGCTTCTTGAACTATGCCCATGAGCTTCTCTATTGCTCCGATGGTTGGTTTCCTTTTTTTGAAGCCGTACTGGTCTTTAGATAACTTTTTTTCAACCTCTTCTTTTAATCTATTAGCAACCATATGCTTGTATAGTTTGCCAAAACTATTTGCTAAGCACAGTGGTTTGTATTTTACTGTTTTATTGGCTTTTTGGGGTTTTTCAACCAACACTAGTCTAGATTTCTTCCATCTCTTAGGGAAGCTTCTTTTTCTAAGTTGTTGATTAAATACCTCCAAAATTGTCTACGGTATCTCTTTTACTGCTTCCTTTACAATTTCTGGTGGAATTTCATCTGGTCCCGACGCCTTTTTGAGCTTCATCCTGCGTTAGTAGTCTGCGCTGGCAGTTGATGATGAAGACGTTTTTCTCAGTTGGTTGTTGTCTTGCTTCTATGTGTTTTAGCTTATTTACTTTGCTTTTTGCTCTCAGGCAACAAGATGACTAACGTCCAGGTCGACCTGTCTCTGTTTCAACTCCGCAAATTGTGATGACTGAATGGGTTCCAGAGGGTCAAACTGTAAACCAAGCTTACTATTTGAAAGTTTTGGCAACACTGCAAGAGGGAGTTTGTAAGAAACGGCCGGAGTTGTGGAAAAAATCTCTGTCTGTAAAGCGTTACTTAGCCTGACTTACCATTTTGTGACTTTTCTGTTTTTGAAGATTAAGGCTGCCTTAAAAGGAATCTGGTTTGAATCGATGGAAGAGGTAAAGCAAAAATCGGAGGAGTTCTTAAAACCCTTTACAAAAAATGACTGAAAGCTTTGTTTTGACCAATAGAAAAAACGAATGGAACGGTGTGTACATTTAATTATAATTTTTTTTTTTTTTTAATTAAACCCATTTTTATAAGCAGTCTCGTTACTTAACGCCAGACTTCGTATACTATCGTACCTGTTAATTGAGAGAATGGAGGCGCTGTAGATACTGTAAATGTAATTATGCTTAAATGGACACTAATCATGCATTAGACTAATGTCCTGAATTAATAAATGCCATAATTTCTTAAAAATTCTCTGCCGGAGCTAAGGCTTGAACCTACGACAAATTATGCGTCGAGATTTGAATTAGGCGCTTTACTCAACTGACCACTCTCCGGTTGCATTTTAATATAAATATATTTAAAAACAGTAACTAGTTTCAACTTTTACAAGGTCATTATCGGACGGTGCTACAAACGAGTATGAATATAAAAGAAAATTTACAGAAGGATTAATGAATGGTGGTTTTTACTTAAAGGTCATTAAAATAAAGAAAATTCCGCAAAAATGGGGAGACGATTAAATTCAAACAAAAAAGATTTGATCATTAAGTAAGTTTACGCAAGGATTATTTTTTTATTTAGTAATTTTAAAAGCTTTAACAAATTTAATTTTCTGCTTTTAGAACAGTTGTGAATTTTAAGTTTATCAATATCTGAAAATGAGTGACTATTTTCTAAAATATGATTTAAAAGTGTTGAAGATTATTTATTTACTAAACAAAGATGTTCTTGAATATCAACCAATACTTTTAGAATTTTAAATTAGGGTATTCCATATACTGAACAATTGAGGGAACAAGGAAAATCAAACTCATAAATAACAAACTGTTGAAAAAAGAATCAATAAACTAATAAAAGAATATGATTCCGACACATATTTTAATCAAATACACCCTTGTATGAATTATGAAGCCAAATAAGGGAGAAAATAATATTATTAAAAAAATGAGACAATAAAATTTCCACCCCAAATAGATATTTCATTTTTTATCATTTTCCTATACATATATGTGAGAAGTAAGTAATTTCGTATCTCCGGATAATATATAACTTTTCTTGCGTGCCGTGCGCCACAGTTTCATCAATTCGCGTTAGGCATTTCTTTTGTGCTTTTATTTTTTTTATTTCTCGCCCCATCCACAACCGGTGAAATTTCCACATGCAAGAAGAAACATCATTCGGCAATTAATTTTTTTCCCAACACTTAATAGCGCGCGCAGATGAAATCATTTTTTATATAGAATATATATGAAACACTTGAAATTGCTTGCTTATTGTGGCATGGTTTTTCAAGATAAGTTCTTTTTAATATGGACATTAAACTGTGGAATATGTAAATACCATGTGCAGACCGACAAAGTACGGCTTGTTTATTTTGTGTTGGAGTTGTAAAGTAAATTAATTAAAATGTAATTGTGTCTAAACACAAATACAATTTTGTCATGGAAATGAATACTTTTTGAATTGTTTTTAATTTAATTAAAATATGTTTTATTATTGCAATTGAGTTAAACATCAAACAAAAAAAAAATTAATGCATTGTTACTTTTAAGAAAAGTTTTTGTTCTTATCAACAACATATTATACTTTTAGTTTGCAGTCTAGTAGGATGGTCAATATAATCAGTGAAGATGCTACTCAGGTGTAATAATTTCATGATTCCCTATATATCACGCTTTACTTTACACATATGTGAAGGACAGCATATTCATAAATCACACTTTACATATTCTGTTGAATTTATTTGGCCTGATTATAAAAGCTCTATGTAATTTACATATTCTTTTGATAATAAAAAAGACAATCTATTATGCACAAACGTCCAGAAAAGACAGATACCTGCGGCATAATTTATTCATCCTAATAATCCTTTGTTACCTTTTATATTTCAGCATTGCATTCCGTGTCACCATTTACACATCCTGTGTTTTCTGTTACAAACAAAACTTTTTTCTAAGGACATCCGCTTTATCCCTTTCGCTCCATGCATTTATTTTGCACGAGCTTTACATTTTAATAACAAAAGGTGTTATTGTTATTATTATTATTATATTTTTTCCTGTCTAGGGTTAATTGAAATAATTAGAAAGGGTTAATAAAGTAAGGGATCGTGTGAAAATATTTTTCAGATTTGTGCCAACTGTAGTAGTAGTAACATAATTACAGAGTTGAGCTTAGTAGCGAAACTCGGGCATAAGGGGGAAAAGCTCCATAGCTATTAAAGTTTATATTTTAATCTGGGTATTAAACGTTTGCTAGTTATTAAAATATATTATAAGGCTTAAAAAATACAAATATTTATTCAATTATAAACTTATAATTTTTTCTATATTTATGGATTTATCTGTGATGAATTAAGAAATACCTCAAATGTTGCTTTAACAATAACAACGCATGCCACATGTGTTGCTATATAATTGATAAAAATGGAAAACTGCAATGGGAGGTGTAATTTTATCTGATGAGTAGGTTATAGTTAATGATTTCGGATAATGTTTAGGAAGCTACACAACTTTTCAATTTTATTGAAACAATTTTTTTGCGTAAGAAAGAGAATTTCTTTAAAAATAACTTTTTTTCTAAAGTCGCTTGTTTGACGCCGTTTACACGGAGATCTTGTTGTACAATTGTGTCGTTGTAAAAACCAGGCTATAAACATCAAAATAATGTTAAAAAAGCACCAAAATCCACCATAAACTGTTAAAAAGTGCAAAATTCTTTTTAAAAAATGTCAAAATTAATGAAATTCGGTCAAAAAATATTAAAATTACGTCAGGAAGAAAACAAAATTAGGCCAAAAACGTTAAAAAGTGCAAAATTGTAATCATAAATTGTCAAAATTTGCAAAAACTAAAGTTGAAACATTAAAATAATATTAAAAATGTACAAAAACCTACCATAAACTGTTGAAAAGTGTAAAATTCTCTTAAAAAATGTCAAAAATAACAAAATTTGGTCATAAAATATTAAAATTATGTCTGAAAGAAAACAAAATTCGGCTAAAAACGTTGAAAAGTGCAAAATTTCACCATAAACTGTTGAAAAGTGCAAAATTCTTTTTAAAAAATGTCAACAATAACATAATTCAATTATAAAATGTTAAAATTATGTCTGAAAGAAAACAAAATCCGGCTAAAAACGTTGAAAAGAGCAAAATTCTAATCATAAAATGGCAAAATTAGCAAAAACCAAAGTTGAAACATCAAAATAATGTTAAAAAAGTACCAAAACCCACTATAAACTGTTAAAAAGTGTAAAATTCTTTTTTTTTAAATATCAAAAATAACAAAATTTGGTCATAAAATATTAAAATGATGTCAGAAAGAAAACAAAATCCGGCCAAAAACGTTGAAAAGAGCAAAATTCTAATCATAAAATGGCAAAATTAGCAAAAACCAAAGTTGAAACATCGAAATAATGTTAAAAAAATACCAAAATCCACCAAAAACTGTTGAAAAGTGGTTTTTTTTTTTTTTAATTGTCAAAAATAATAAAATCCTGCCTAAAAATATTAAAACTATGTCAGAAAAAAAACGGAATCCAGCCAAAATTGCTGAAAAGTGCAAAATTCTAACTATAAAATGTCAAAATTAGCAAAAACCAGAGTTGAAACATCAAAATAATGTTAAAAAAGCACCATAAACTGTTGATAAGTGCACTTTTTTTCTTAATTTTAAAAATATTAAAAACCGGTCAAAAAATATCAAAATTATGTCAGAAAGAAAACAAAATTCGGCCCAAAACGTTGAAAAGTGCAAATCTCTAATCATAAAATGTCAAAATTAGCAAAAACCGGAATTGAAACATCAAAATAATTAAAAAAAAAAACACCAAAATCCATCATAAACTGTTGAAAAACGCAAAATTATTAAAAGAAAATGTCAAAAATTATAAAATCCGGTCAAAAAATATTAAATTTATGTCTGAAAGAAAACAAAATCCGGCCCAAAACGTTGAAAAGTGCAAAATTCTAATCATAAAATGTCAATATTAGCAAAAACCAAAGTTGAAACATCAAAATAATGTTAAAAAAGTACCAAAATCCTTCATAAATTTTTGAAAAGTGTAAAATTCTTTTTGAAAAATGTCAAAAATAACTAAATTCGGTCATAAAATATTAAAATTATGTCAGAAAAAAAACAAATTCTGGCCAAAAACGTTGAAAAGTGCAAAATTCTAATCATAAAATGTCAAAATTAGCAAATACCAGAGTTGAAACATTAAAATAATGTTAAAAAACACCAAAATCCACCATAAACTGTTGAAAAGTGTAGAATGCTTTTTAAAAAATGTCATAAATAACAAAATTTGGTCATAAAATATTAGAATTATGTCTGAAAGAAAACAAAATCCGGCTATAAACGTTGAAAAGTGCAACGTTCTAATCATACAATGTCAAAATTAGCAAAAACCAGTGTTGAAACATCAAAATGATGTTAAAAAAGTACCAAAATCCACAATAAACTGTTAAAAAGTAAAAAATTCTTTTTAAAAAATGTCAAAAATAACAAAATTCGGTCATAAAATATTAAAATTATGTCTGAAAGAAAACAAAATTGGGCAAAAAACGTTGTAAAGAGCAAAATACTAATCATAAAATGTCAAAATTAGCAAAAACCATAGTTGAAACATCAAATTAATGTTAGAAAAGCACCAAAATTCACCATAAACTGTTGAAAAAAACAATTTTTTTTTTAAATGTCAAAAACAATATAAATTTGGTCAAAAAAATTTAAAATTATGTCAGAAAAAAAACAAAATCCGGCCAAGAACGTTAAAAAGTGCAAAATTCTAATCATAAAATGTCAAAATTAGCAAAAACCAGAGTTGAAACGTCAAAATAATGTTAAAAAGCACCAAAATTCACCATAAACTGTTGAAAAGTGCAAAATTTTTTTTAAAAAATGTCAAAAATAACATAATTCAATTATAAAATGTTAAAATTATGTCTAAAAGAAAACAAAATTCGGCAAAAAACGTTGAAAAGTGCAAAATTCTAATCATAAAATGTCAATATTATCAAAAACCAAAGTTGAAACATCAAAATAATGTTAAAAAAGTACCAAAATCCTTCATAAATTTTTGAAAAGTGTAAAATTCTTTTTAAAAAATGTCAAAAATAACTAAATTTGGTCATAAAATATTAAAATTATGTCAGAAAAAAAACAAATTCCGGCCAAAAACGTTGAAAAGTGCAACATTCTAATCATAAAATGTCAAAATTAGCAAAAACCGGAGTTGAAACATCAAAATAATGTTAAAAAAGCACCAAAATCTACCATATACTGTTAAAAAGTGTAAAATTCTTTTTAAAAAATGTCAAAAATTACAAAATTCGGTCATAAAATATTAAAATTATGTCTGAAAGAAAAGAAAATCCGGCCAAAAACGTTGAAAAAAGCATAATTTTAATCATAAAATGTCAAAATTAGCAAAAACTAGAGTTGAAACATCAAAATAACGTTAAAAAAGCACCAAATTCTACCATAAACGTTAAAAAGTGTAAATTTTTTACTTTTAAATGTCAAAAATAATAAAATATTAAAATTATGTCTGAGAGAAAACAAAATCCGGCCAAAAACGTTGAAAAGGGCAAAATTCTAATCATAAAATGTCAAAATTCACAAAAACCAGAGTTGAAACATCAAAATAATGATAAAACAGCACTAAAATCCACCATAAACTGTTGAAAAGTGCAAAATTCTTTTAAAAAATGTCAAAAATAATACAACCCGGTCAAAAAGTATTAAAATTATGTCTAAAAGAAAACAAAATCTGGCCAAAAACGTTGAAAACTGCAAAATTCTAATCAAAAAATGTCAAAATTAGCAAAAAACAAAGTTGAAACATCAGAATAATGTTAAAAAAGCACTAAAATCCACCATAAACGGTTGGGATGTGTAAAATTCTTTTTAAAAAATGTCAAAAATAACAAAATTTGGTCATAAAATATTAAAATTATGTCTGAAAGAAAACAAAATTTTACTCATAACATGTCAAAATGTCAGCTCTGCCTTTTCGATGAAGTCCAGCATCTTTTGCCAAGGCTTTGTTTTGGTAAGGTTGTTTTTGCCAAACCACGCTGTGCATGGGAGTTTTATTTTTATACATAGGAAATCTATTTTTATTTCCATTCTTAGCATGTGCTTGTTAAGACTAGTGTCCGGTTATTAGTTTTATGAGTTTTTGCAATCAGATTTGATTATCAAAGTTTTGGTAATACGAGATGGTCCTGTTAGGAATATTTTTAAGTGTTAGCTTTATGTTCTTTTAATTCTATTGGTTTTTTTTTTCAATATTAGTTTTGCTTAATGTTTCTTTGTGTTTATCAGAATCTGCAATTTTATTTTTGATTTTGATATTTTTTTTAGGAGTTTCTGAGGATGTTGATTTATAATGTTTAATAGAATCTTTAAAAGTAGTTTTAAATATGTTTTCTTTTGCAGTAACATTTGCATCTTCTTGCAAACTAGGTGTCAATATAATGTTAAATTTATTCTCTGTTATGCTATATTTATCATTTTCTTTGTTAGCGTCGAAATCATATTTGTTTACAATATTTTCCTGTATATTTAGTATATAGTATAGTATAATTTATTCCAATGTTTGTTGTACAGCAAATATACAGTAAATTGTGTACACACGCACACGAAAATTTGTCAAAAAAAGCTTAATTAATTAGTAAAAAAAAAAAAGAAAAAGAAAATAGTAAAAACAGTATATATATAAAAAAGAAAAAACATAATTATAATACAATCAAAACAAGTTTAAATTAATTTACAAATCCAGTCTATAACTATAAAACTCCAACAGATTATAGGGCTCACATTCAATTAAAAATTCGATAAGACGTGATTTCTTATTATTATAGCTTAGTTCTTGTTTTATTGATCTAGGAATATGATTGTATAGTTTTATACAACTATAATGAAGGCTTCTTTCCAGTGCCGTTAGATTATGATTTGGTATTCTGTATTCTTGACCATGTCTTGTATCATAATGTCCAGTTAATAACTCGTTTGTAAATTTAGATCTATTTTTCCATACAAATTTAATAGATTCCAATACATACATGGCAGTAACTGTTAGTAATTTATTTCTTTTAAATGCTCCTCTGCTGCTATCTCGTCATTTCATCTGAAACATAATTCTGATCGCTCTTTTTTGAATAATAAAAACAGTGTTTATATTACAACTATTACCCCAAAAAATAACACCAAATTTTAAGACTGAATAGAAGTTTGAGTAGTAGAATGTAGTGACAATACTCCGGTTTGTATTTTTAGATAAAATTCTTAGACCGTAACAGACGCTATTTAATTTCTTAGAGGTGTAGTCAATATGTTCATTAAAATTCAGATTTTTGTCTATTACAATGCCTAAGAATTTTGCATTGTCATTAAAATTATATGTTGTATTATTCAAGTTGATGTTTTGTGGCAATTGGTCATAATTACCAGTTTTGAATAAAATGCATTTGGTTTTTTCAGAATTTAGTATCAACTTATTAATTGTAAACCATTCATCCAAACTTTTCATTATATTATTTCCTACGGTTATTAATTCTATATAATTTGAGCCTCTCAACAAAAGGTTTGTGTCGTCGGCGTAATTTACTAAGCGCGCATTATTAGGAATGCTCATTTGTAGGTCGTTGACATAAATTACAAACAAAAGAGGACCTAAAATGCTTCCCTGTGGAATTCCCATTTTAATATTTGCAATATTAGATGTCACATCTCGGTTGCTAACTGGATCTCTAATTTTTACGGAATGAGTTCTAAAACTTAAGTATGAAAATATCTATTTATGTGCTATGTTTTGTATACCATAATGCTGCAGTTTTATTAATAAAATCTCATAATCAATAGTATCAAAAGCCTTAGATAAATCTAAGAGGATACCACTGGCCAAGTCACCTGAATCTAATGCCGTATTTAAGGATTGTAAATAGTCAAAGATGGCTGTCTCTACTCCTTCCCGTTAAGAATCCATGCTGAAAATTTCCAAAAAGATTGTTTTTTGTAAAATGCTGAATAATGCGTTTTGACATAAGGTTTTCAAAAAATTTTGAGAATGTGTTTAATATGCTAATTGGTCGGTAGTTATTGAAGTCGTTGTGGTCACCTTTTTTATATATAGGCGTAATTGTAGCATATTTTAATTTATTGGGAAATATTCCGACTTGAAAAGATTGATTAATTATATGTAGTAGAGGTTCTAAGATTTGATGGATACATTCTTTTATCAGACCTATTGGAATTTTGTCAAAACCTGAGCTTCTTTTGTTTTTCATTTTATGAATAGTACGTAGCAGCTCATATCTGCTGACAGGCTCTATAATCATTATGTCATTACATTTTTTGATATTGCATGTATATGGAGCATTTGATTGGGGCTGTTGTAATAACAAAAGGTGTGCGGCGTTATTGAAGTGTTCGTTAAATAAGTTTGCTAAATTTAACGGGTTGTGTGTAGAAGATGGCAAAATGACATTATTTTTGTTTTTGCTGATAATATTGGATATTATTTGCCAGGATGTTTTTGACTTATTTGATGATGTTTTTAGTTTGTATTCGTATTGCTTATTTTTTTCTGTGTTTAGAAGCCTTTTGTAGATAGATTTAGCTTCTTTTAGTTTAGGTTTGAAAAGTGGATCAATCTTGGAGAGTGATTGATAGAGATTCATTTGTGTTTTACAATGTATAATTTCAGGTGTTACACAATTTACCTTTTTTTTACATATTTTGATCTTTTTAATTGGAGAATGTTTATTTACGGAAGTATGTAAGCAATTTATAAAAATATTATAATTGGTGTTAATGTCTGATATTTTAAAAGTGTCTTCAAAATGCTCATTACAAAGGTCTGTGCAAAATTCATTAATACATGTTGCAGAAAAAGTTCTTTTATACGTATAGTGGTTTGTGTTTACTTTCAGCATATCAAATATAATTTCCTGAGCTTTGTGATCCGAAATACAAAATTCTATTACTTTGGCAGTGTAGTTAGTTATTGTATTGCAGACTATAATATTATCTAAGCAAGACTTGCTCTTTTTTTCAATTCTTGTATAATCTTTTATTGTTAGATGTGCATCATATGAATCTAATAAAAATATAAAATCTTTACATTCGCGTGTATCTTGCATTGTGTCAATATTGAAGTCGCCACATATAATGTAGTGTGTTCCCAAGTTATGTAACTTTGATAATAAGTCATCCAATTTTATAAAAAAGTCTTTTACACAGCTAGTTGGAGTTCGATAAATAGATATGACAGTTAACAGTTTGTTATCTTTAGTTTTAATATTTATTCCTGAACATTCAAACACAAAACATTCAGATATATTATTTACTATATTATTAGGTTGACCATTAATGGCTTGTTTGACGTAAATTGCAGATCCGCCATGGATGGTTATTTTTCTACTGTACGACGATACTAATTTATAGTTAAGTATGTTTAATAATTGTATTTTATCAACTGGTTGCCAATGTTCAGACACACAGAGAATATCACAATCTGATTCACGTAAAATTTCTTCAATTTCATTGATACAACTTAACAGACTTTGGACATTTTGATGAATGATTTTTAAACCATTAAAACTAGGACTGGAAGAAGTGTTGTTTTGAAATGCTTTAAATTTGCTTTTTTCACTAGTAGTCAGTGATTGCTATAAAAATGAGTTTTCCCAATCGTATTTTGTTTTCTCTTTAATTGCTGTTATGACTCTTGTGTAGCAGTTGCAGTTGATATCAAAAGCAGTGTGATTTGTTTTTACATTTGTGTTAAATTTCTTGTTTTGTATGGTACAGTTTACACATGTAGCCACATTTACCGAGCAATCTTTACCTTTATGGGATAAACTGCATATTGGACATATTGCTTCATTTTTACAGTCAACAGCTTTGTGATTGAAATTAAAACATTTGAAACACTGTAGAACGTTAAAATACTCATAAACTTTATAGCTATTCCATTCAATTGCAATAGTGCCACTCTTCAATACATTATGAAATGTTTTGGGGTCAACTTGTAGTATAATATTAAATCGCTTATTTTTCAATTTAGTTTTTTTAAGTAATTTTATTTCAAATTGGTTATGCTGTTCGATTGAGTTTTGCGTTATTAAATCTTTTATAATTAATTGATCTTCAATATTATATAATGGCTCTTTGATGTTAACTATTTTGAGTTTACGATATGATTTGATATGTTCTTTTACAGTATATTTATCGCCTAATTCATCTACAATATTTTTAATCACTTTATTTTTTTGATCGCTGCTATTACAAGCAAGAATGACAGTGCCGTTTTTAGTGCAGTTTAGATTAACATTTAGTTTTAAATCTACCGGATTTATTTTATTTAATATATCTTTCTTTATAGCAGATAGATAGTTTAGTTTTGATAATTTTTATTGTTTTGAAGAATCTAGTTTAACTTTGTTTTGTTCTGTTTTAGACTGGTTTGGATCAACTTTAACATTTTTTTATTTTAAATAAAATTCTTCTATAGCTATCTGACTTTTATCTTCAGTTTATTGTACACTATTAACATTTATTTTTTCTACTGGTTTGCTTTGGTTTTTTTCTGTGTTGTGTTTTGCCTTAAGTCTGCTGCGGATCATTTTCTTTTCGGCTTTGTATGGGACCCCAAAAGCAGGTTTTGTTTCAGTAAATACAAAATCCTTTTTGCTCATTTGTTGGCGAACCCCATGAGGTTTTCTTTTATCCCTTGGTCTTTTGAAATTGAGACCAAACAAACTTTGCAGATTGTGACCACTACTTTCAGATTGTTTATGCAGGCCATAACCAGTTTGGGTTTTATTACTGGCGATTGAAGTGCGTGCAATGCTGCTTGACTATTTGACATGATGTTTATTAGTCTGTCAAGGTATGGTCTTGTCACTCCATGGCAGCTATAAAACCGAGGCATATTGGCGAAAGGGTAGCAAAGTTTGCTTTTTTTGGTCTTTATCTTTGTAGATTATTTGTTATTTAAGTATTGAGTATTTTCCTCATGCAACACATTTGTTATGCTATGTCTGCAGCTTCCGACATTTACTGTGTGTTCATTTATCCAGTTTATAAGCTGCATATTTTGCTTCTATCATTACCATAAGGTGAAGTGGCTGTAACAATAGTTGTACTTCCATAATAGCTGTTCTGGTTGTCGTGTTTGTTAATCCTGACCAGCAGAAATGCTAGCCTTTAAACTAATTTTTGGCAGTGATTTCTTTTTGTATATAAGCGCTTCATATGTAATGACCAGTTTTACCAGTATGTAGTCATATTAGAGGTCAGACCCTATGTGCATTCGTGCGTCATTTTGGTTGCAAAGAGTACCCAAATGGCTTTTGTGTATGTGGAAGTTTAGCCTTATGTAATACGTGAGTACCAGATATTTTAATTCATTTTTTATCGGGAGCGAAACTTTATATATCTTCAGGTTTGTAATGTTTTACCGTTTTTTGAACGGTACAAGCATTTTTTTTGCACATCTTTTGATAGTATATATATATTAACGCACTTTGTATCATATGTGATACTTCCCGTGTACAAGGATGGTGAGGTCGTTGGCGTAGCTTAAGGCAAAGACGCCCATGTTGCTGAGTATTTGTAATAGGTTGTCCATAACTAAGCACTTTAGTAATAGTGAAAGTATACTTTTCTTTGGGCACCCGTAGGCGATTTTAGCTTCTGCAATCATTTCATATAATGTTATAGTTATAGTCTGGTTCATCTGCATAGCGTTGACCAATTATTGGACGAGATGATTTATTCTTCTTTTCTCCATTGCCTTTGCGATTGAAGGTAGTATTGTCAAATGCCCCTTTAATATCCAGAAAAGCATTTAAAGCTATTTTTTTGTTTTTGCACTTGCTGACTAGGTGGTGTACAGCTAGTTTGCAGAATTTTCTTGTTTGGTTGGCCTTACTACTAGTGGCTAGGTTTTTAGTGTCTTTTCTTGTATATATCTGTTGACTATTTTTTGTATAAAGGGTATCAGGTTGATTGTCAAGTAGGATTTAGCGTGGGTTGCCCAGGCTTTGGCATAAAAACTACCTGGCTGCTTTCCAACTGCTTTGTATGTATGCAGGTGCTAAACTTGTTCTAGAAATCTAGCAAAAAAGTTTTTTCAAAACTGCAAATTTTTTTTATAGCATGATAGAATAAATTCTATTGGTTTCTGGCGACTTGAATGGTTTTTTCTTCTTCTCTAGCTATATTTTGTCCACTGCTAAACGTGGGCTTTTTCAAATTTTTGCCATTTTTTTTTATTGTTGGCATTTAAGTACCACTTTCTTCCGGCTACTTTAAAAATGTCATCTTTTCATCGTTGTTGCTGTCTTCCAACTTCTCGTTTATTTAGTCTTTAGTCTTGGTCGCCAAAGTGTTAATTTGTGCGTCTAGAAGTCGGTGTTTTGCCTAGCCACATGAGCAGCCCAGCTCTATTTCAAGCGTCTTCTACTTTGGTTCTCTTACGTTTTTCTGCGTTTTGTAATCGGTCTTTTAGGCTAATATTTAGCATTTCCCGTTTTACTACTTGACGGGAAGGATACACATGTTGAAGACTTTTCTCTTTAGGCAAATTGGTACGTCAGGATTTCTCAAAATTCATTTAAGTTTTGAAAATGCTGTTTGAATGGTTTGAATGTGTTAATTCTTTATTTTAGGTTGGCTTGATTGATTATGGTTTTTGCTTCTCAGTCTCTTTTGTTTGTTTTTTTGTTTGGTCATTTTAGATTTTTGGGATTAGGAGTTTTTATTAGCGTAGAACCTGGGAAGTGTGTTTGCAACAGTTTGAGTGTTTTTGACTGATTCTGTGTGTTTTTTTTAAATTTTTGATCCGCAAGGATCTAATCATCTCAGTATGTTTTTTGCTTATGGCTTATTGGAGGCGGGAGTATTCTTCTCCACGATTCTTTTTTGGTTTTTCTAATAGCATTATTTTATGCTATGAGAATGGTTTTATAAGTGGTCTAGTTACCGTTCTTTTTTGGCTTTCTAGTCTTCTTGTTCAATCAATTTTTTTCAAATGTGGTTTTAATGTTGTTAGCAAATATATCTGTAATTATCTTTAGTTCCTGTGACGCTTTGCTGCTTTTGGAAAACTCCGATTTGGCTGCAATAGCTGCTATGCAAAGATGCAAATTGGTTTGCACATGTTTAACATAGTATTTACCATTTTTGGTGACTGGCGATGGGTTTTGGTCCACGGCCTTCTTAACAATCTTTGTCACCAGAGCCTAAAAGGTTATTTTGTAAAAACTTAGGTAAAGATTACTCTTTAAGTTTACTTATTTTTTTAAGCGCTCTTGTTTATAAGCAAGATGTGTTTGGTCTTTTTGGGTTGACCTTTTGCTAGGTCTTGGTGTTTAAGGTGTTTTGCACTGACAACTTCTTTAAGAGGGTTGCTGGTTCTAACTTTGGTCTTGGTACTCATGTCATTACTCTTTTTGATTAGGTAAGTCTTTCTGGTCCATGATTTGAAGTATTTTGCTTTCCAACTGGTTTTTTTGGCCAATGTGCTGAGGAACTACTTTTTCGTTGGTTTAACCATACAGAAATCCTTTTTGAAAACGGGATGCTTTTTTTAGTTTGCAATCTTAATCATGATAGTTGTTTTTACGGTTTTTGCTTCTTGAGTTGAGGTAGCATTGGGGGGTATTCTTTTTAAAGTCTCTTTGTTGGCTTCTTCTACTTCTTACCTAACTTAACCTAACAACAATTTTCAATTTTTGTACATTTGTAGTTTGTTCATAGAGAGTTACCAAAGAGTTGTGTATCTTTTGTTGTAAGCGCTTGTTGCAGTTAGCTCTCTTGAGGTTTCTTAACTGGCGCCAAATCTCTTTTGACAAAGATTGCATTTTGTTTGCGACATTCTTTTTTGTTTACACCACAAAAGGTGCTATTTCTAAAAGTTGATAAAATTTGATAGACAATCTGTATTAAGTTTGGAAGGATTTGCATTCTTTTTGAAATGGAAGCTAATGTGTACTGTTGAGATGCAGTCTGGCTGCTTAAACATGTTGTCTTTGTTGTGGTACTAAATGCGGCCAACTTAGCTCTGAATGGTATAGATTGTTTTAGGTAGGTGTTACTTTTCTTTGTCTGAAAGTGACTCATGGAGGGGGAAACACCTTGGAGACGGTTCGGTTGATACATCAACCTCAGCCGATAGGTACTTGTTTTGGAAAGGAGCTATTTTTTGTTTATTTTTTGTGTGTTTCATTCTTGGCGTAGATGGGCACCAGTTCTTGAGCAACTCCCAGGAGAGGTTTTGCAGGTGCAAAGAAGTCTGCTCTTTGGTTTTAGCTGGCTATGATGGAAAATTTGGGAACGCGTTTCCGGAGCTAGCTGCAGATACCCATGAATTGTTGTATAGTTTTGGGTGGTTTTGCATTGCGGAAAAATGGTGTGGTAGCGGTTGATTTCTTTTGGTTTTAGATATTTGTCGTATTTTTTTCTAAATTTGCACTTTGAAATTTTGAATTTCAGTCCATATTCTAGTAACCGTTTCAAGGCTTGGCGGAGATGGTAAATGCGTTCTTTGTTATTTTGAAAATAGACCATGATGTTATCCAAGTAAACCAGGACAATGGTACTGGCTGGCTTGTTCTTGAGTCCGAATGGTATTACGGTGAATTGGTAGGTAATGTATGGTTTGTGTCTTTCTTTTATTGGTATCTGTCAGTAGCCGTTGGTCATGTTGAGTTTAGTGAAAACTTAGGTATTTCCAAATTTTGTTAGTCTCTAGAATTTTTGGAGGTCTACCTATGATGTCACCAAAACCGCATTGGCTCTATCCGATACGGTTTTGGTAACATCATTAAACTTTCTATAATCTATACAGAAGCATGGTTTGTATTGTTTACTTAATTTAATCATGTTTACTGTTAGTGATGCCCAAGTGGTAGAGTTTGTATTGCTGTTACAATATAGGGTTAGTCGAGATAATGTCCAGAATTGTCTGGAGTTTGGTACTATGTAGATGATTTGGTTGAGTGGTCGAAGTACTTTGTGGGATTGTGGTATTGGTTTTAATTTCAATTTTTGTAGTAGTGTTCAAGAATAGTGGTAAAAATTGCTGTAAAAGTAAATGTCATTAACGGATGTTTATGTAGGTTTGATCTTTTTTGGTGCAAAATGGTTGTCACTTTAAAAGACAACGACTGCTATTGAACTGTCTAGTTTTGTCAAAGGCGGCGAGATATGGTGGTTTGAACTTGAGAAATGTGAGGGTTAATAATATGGTCACTGCAATTTTGGTAGTTTTTTCCTGGGTAGTAGAAACTGAGAGATAGTGCTTACCCTCGGGGATTGCTAAGTTTTGGTGAAGGTTGGCAACGGCACCTATCGGTGGATGAGTAGAATTGGAACAGTTGATGCAGCTAAGCAACCGTTTTCCTGGTTTGCTAGTTATTTTTGGGTGGAATCAGAAACCAAAACCGAATAATAGCCATATTTTAGACTGAAGAAAAGTATTAATGATCTCTTTCAACGTCAAAAAGGCTTTCAACTAGATTTAGCACAAAAGACTTAAAATAAAAAAAAATTGGTTTAGTTTTCCGTTTTGCCTGATAAAGTTAATAGCGTTTTACTTAGAAAACCTTAAAAAAATATTTTTATTACGCAGATAGTACGTACTATCCACTAACATACCTTGTAGACCAAAGAGACGGGGTGAAGAATGTTTTTTTGCTCAGAAACAAGGTTTTCTTGAGGTTTAAACAAATACAAGCACACGTGTAGACTCTTTAATATAGTAGTTTTTCATAGTTAAGGTCTTCAATTTACCAACCACTTTAGTTTTTGGGAAGACTTTTTGTTCGCGGTGCAGAAGTCATACACAAAATAATAGAAGGGAAGGACACAGGCAACATACAAGCGACGCCGGTGTTTTAAACGAGCAAACACCGTGGTTTGTTCATTAAAGACACAAATCATAGTACAAGAGAGAAAGGGATAATTTGAAAGTTTTTTAATAAACCATTAGTCCTTAATTCAACGCTCTTCAAACATGTAAAACTTTCGTGGACGAATGTTTACATCTTAATAAAACACAGAATTATGAAAATAGTTAATAACTTGACTTATCTCTTGAGCAATATTGACATGTTCCTAATTTACATTATTAATTTGTTATGGCGATACTAATTTGTATTTTTTTTCTGTTTCAGGTGAGTGATAAATTTTTTAATATTTATCTATTTGACTAAATTAAGTAAGTATTTTTTTGTTTTTTACAAATTTTACTATAATTTGTTATAGATCTTTGTTAATCTTATTGTTTGGTTTGATCAAATAAAAGTAGGTCAAGAAAAACAATAGTGTTGCGCATAGTCTGTACGTTTATACGGTATTTGAAATAAATAGTCATGTTGTAAAACTCGAACTGATGCAGGAATATCAATTGAGCTGATTAAGTCAGGACAATCAATAATCCTACAAAGCACTTCGATACTCGATACGAGTGAGTGCAAAGTTTGGAAGTGCATCAAACAGTATACTTAGGTATTTGAGAGCTTTTGTAGTTTAGACAATGTTTGGACCGATTTGGAGCTTAATCTGTTTGCAGTTTCTTACTATTAGCAATATTTTTCTGTTTTTCTGGCCTTAGGCATTTTTTTTAATTTTTAAGTATTTAAGGCCTTGTTTGGCAGTTTGTTTTTTTTTTCTTTGGTTTTTTTGGGTATGTTTGCTTTTTGTAAATGATTTTTGGATATGTTTTGTTCTTTTGCAACTTTTTTGTTTTTTTAGACTGCGCAGTAGGCACAAACTAATCTTTGTATGTAGAAGGGTCGTATTTAGATTTTTTGATTAAGCATTAGTGTTTTTTTTTTCTTTGATTTTGGAAAAAGAATTTTGGCATTTTGATAACTATTTTGTTTGGGCCTACAGCTTTTTTGTTTATAACTTTATTTGCCGTTTGTATAACTTCTTCTTTAGTGTCCAGTTTTGCATTACAATCTAGTAGCTTGACTTTGTACATCTATTTTCAAATTTTTGCAGGATTTTTTTCATTCAGAAAAAGATTCTTGGTTTTAGGCATTTTGCTCGATGTTTTTTCAGTATAATTTTTTCTTTCTTTCTTTTTGTTTTGCAACAGATTGTCTACAGGCTTTTCTTAAAATGTTTACATGTTTTTGCATAGTTGTTGGTATTTTGGTGGCATTTTTTTCTAGAACAATTTTGAATGATTTATTAATCTAAAAATGATCTCCAATAAATGATTATTTATGTAAATTAGACCTTATAGTGCATTAATAAAGTTTATGAAGTAAAAATATAATTTTATATAAATTTTATGAAAAAGCCTATGACAATATATGATTAGTTTATGTGTAGGAGACGATTTTTCAAATTTTAAATCACAAAATTTAAGTCAGTGAACTACTACTTCGAATAAAGAATGTTCAATTAAATAATTTAAGCAAACTCCATTCCAACTCATCCGAATTCTCATCCACTTAGACAGAATTTAAAATTAATTCATGCTTTTTTTAAATTTAATTAACTTTGCATAATTCTAATTTAAATTTATCGGACTCGGTTAACATTCATTGAAACTTCCACATACTTGAATAAAATCTAACTGGACACTACATAAAATATAATATTTAATATAATATTTAATCCGTAATATGGTGAAGTGTTGAAAGGATCTGTGAGCAATTTAATATTAACCTGGAAAACGAAATAAATTCTAATTATAATTGGGCCGCGACCGTAAATGTCACTTAATCCGGCTGAACTTGGTAAACAAGTAGATGCAACGTGAAATTTAACTAGAATGTTGTGTACGTTACATCCTGAAACTTTGATATTTTTTTTGTTTGAAATTGTTAAACAAAAAAATAGAGTTTTATTTGATGCAAGTTTAATTAGAGTGCGCTCTCGTTGGAAAGGTTTGTTCGGGAAACAATCGCGAGGAAAATTGTCAGTGAGATGGAGAAGTTTTTTATTTGAATTTTATATTTGATCGTTAATAATAATTGAGTATGGTAATAGTATATTGATGAGAATAAAAAATACATTTGTAGAAGCCTCTAGTAGAGCCGAAACTAGTAATGTGTTTGTATTAATTATATTAATAAAGATCATGCTTGAGGGTATCAAATCTAGTATAAACATATTTTTTTTATCTGTAATACTAATATTCTGGAACATCCTGTATACAAACTGTAACATGCAGTGTATGTGTGTGTGAGTGTATAAAAAGGTTCTTTCCTTTGGCATCCATTCTCCACTTGCAATGTAAGAATTTAACGGGGGAGAGAATCCATCAACTGTGCTGAAATTTACGCTAGTTGGAAACACAAGTGCCTCTCCTTAAGGAACAAATTTTACATTCCGTTAAAAGAAATAATTGAAATGTTCTCCGCTACATTTTTATTTTATCTTCTTGTATCCTTTTATTTTTCCTGTGATGGATATTTAATGCTGCAAAAAAATAGCACTGAGGAAATTAAATCATATTTATATAAGAAAAATGTAATTTCCACGAATTCATGATGATTATTTTTCTTTTTAAAGAGAGTTATTTGCTGTTGATTTAATTAATTAGATATGAAATATTACTATTTTCAACATTGAAGGAATCTATTCACAATCCATAAATAAAAATTATAATATTAGTTTGAATTGCATAGGTATTAAGTCAACGTATAAAATGGGTCACATATTTTAACAGTCTGACAGGCGATAAATTAATTAAGGCCCGAAAATGATACTAATTTATCAAATAAATTACCGGATCTGCTGTGGTCCAATTAATCCCGTGAAAAATATTGATATTTAGCAGTTGGTAAAATAAACAAATGTTCTATTAGCAAGAATAATAATTCGTTATTAATGTTGATAGATTCTCATAAAGTAATAATTACAAATAGCAGTGGATTTGCGATTAAAGAGTGTAAACAGCATTTGAACTCTTCAAATGCTGTTTATACTAGTTTAACTAGTATAAGTTTGAAACCAAAATTATGCTGCTATTGGTAAATAATATGATTCTTTTCCACTGATGTACGTGTTTGCTATTGGGTTCTAAGGATTTTAATATTTTTTTTAGTTATTTTATTCTTATCTGCCTACTAGCATCACTATTGAATTTTCTTTTAAATTCGAAACACACGTTAGACTGATTTTTTTTTTAAATGTTAACCATTGCTTTTGGTGTCTATGGAAACAAATTAAAAATAAATATAGAAATCAGTTAAAAAATTAATAATTGCATTACTTTAGCACATTCTTGTTATAACGTTTTTGGTCCTTCGAACCGGATAGATAATCAGAAACAAATAAACATGCCTTACTGCTTTGTGTTAGAACAATCGACTATTGGTGGTTGGGAAGTGAGAAATCCGAGATTGAAATGAAATGTTTATAAGTTTTTGTTTTGTTTATTTTTTTGGGGATTATATTTTTTTGCATTTGATGAGGTTTTTTTGGTAGTGTTATTGGTTAAGAAATTTTTACTGCGGGGGACGACAAAAGGGATTATTTTCTTATATTGGTGATGGCTTATTGTCACCGGTTAGGCTTTCGAAGATTGGAAGGGAGCGGCCATGTGTGTTACAGAGGAATGACTTTTTTTTTTTTTTTTTTAGTTGAAGGTGTTTGGCGGAGGAGACTTTTGGGTTTGTTTTGGGGGTTTGCCGGGTCTTCTTTTTTTAGGAGTTGTGTTTGAGTTCATGAAAGCACCATGTCATTCTTTGCATCTTGTTGAGCGCTATATGAGTAATGGTTTGTATTTTTTGGAGTCGAATGTGTTTGGCGGAAGCAATCTTTGGGTTTGTTTTTGGGGTGTTTTTCCATATTATTGGTTCTTGTCGATTTATCCTAACGGAAAATGCAAGCGCATTTTCTGGAGGACGTTACTACTTATTGGTTGACGACACCAGTTTTTCTTTGGTGGTGCAGATAGGGTTACATGGTGGTACTAAACATAAGTCCTGGCCTATAACTGTGTTCTAGTAATTATCAATTTCATGTGCTGTACTTGAGCTTTTGGGTTTGCTGTACTTGATCTTTTGGGTTTGATTTCCAGTTGGAGAAAAAAGTTTGATAGTAAGAGGAGTCTACATGATTGTCCGCCCACGTACGGTAACACTGTCTATATCAAATTAGGTGTTGTTTTCAACTGAGGATTTTAAATTTGTTTGTGTTTTTTTTTTGTTATATGTTTATTAAAAAGAGAGATTGCAAAGGTTGATTTCTGTTAGTTTTACTAGACCGGTGTGGTTTGTCAGTGATTAGTTAAAGTTTAGTTGTTTTCTTAAAAAGTTTGTGAGTTGATTTTCTATTGAGCATGCATAAATTGCATGCTTTATGAAGAGGTAATTTTTTTTCTAAAATTATCTTCTTTTGGAAAAGTTTTAGTTTTGTGCCTCTAGAAAAAGTTGTAATTTTATAGTTTGGTGTTGTTTTTTGTTTTTAGTTTGGTGGTGTTTTTTGGATTCATATTTTTGGAAAGTGCCAGGCAGTTGTTTCTGGGACTAGGCTTTAGTGCTGCATTAGGTTTGGTCAAAATTTTAGTTTTTTGGTTTGTTATTATAATAATTTCTAAAGTTTTTGTTGGTTTTCAGCTAGTTATAATCGGAATTGTTAAAGTTTTTAGGTAATCGGCAGAATTTTACAGGAGAAAAATTTGTTTCATTAGGGTTTGGGGTTTTTTTGTTTTTGTTAAAGGCAAGGTCTGATCTATTGAGAGATTTTTTAAATATTTCTTTGGAGTGTAACGTTATTTCTATAAAGACCAGATTCATAATTTTTTGGTCACAGTCAAAATGGTTGCCAGTGTCTAGTTTAGTCTTATATTCTATGCTGGTCTTATTATCTTATAAAAAAAGTTTTTTTGTTGATGACCAAAGCTTTTCTTTAGCTTGTGATAAGCTTTTGGATGTTAATGGTTAAAAGAGGTGTCTAGTTTTGGGTTGGCTTTTTTTGTTTTGGGTGGCTGGCTTACAATAAAGAAGCCTTAAATCAGTAAAAAACAATTGGAAAGACGATATCACGTGATTTTGCAGAATATTGATTCTTAATTGAGATGAAAAGCCATAAACCGATCATTAATTTAGTTTGCATACTGGTAGATACAAAATTGGAGTTTGTTTGCAGCTTGCTCGTATCAACGCTAATATTTTTACATTGACATTGACTGAGAAAGATCTTTTTTTATGAGTTGGAAATTTTTTTATAAGACACCCCGAGGGGTACTGTCAAATTCTTACTGATTAAAAACACCTCCCCCTTTTATTGCGGGAATAACGATCTTTCTCCAACTCGGAATTGCATTTAAGTATTACGTCGAGGTGGAGGTTCCTGCGCGCCAGTTTTCAGGCGCAATCGAAGTTTACATAAAAGAAATTTCTTGCTTTTTCACGCGTCTCCAACCATCTCTTGCAATTGAACACAGTACAGACATTCATTACTATCAATGAATTTCATCCAATGAAGAAACGCCCGGAAACAACCATGTTCCGTTAGTACCTGCGTGAGATAGTAGTTTATCTCACCATGGCCCCGACCCACCCAACGCCTCACGTCTGCGATGAGCCGTCTAGACCATGCCGGTTTGCTATCACCCCCACTCGACACGCATTCCTCTTCTGCCATTTCCCCCACATCCATTCTTTCGCTTTACACTTAGTAAGGCGACCCTCCCAGACCCCCGTTTTCACTTGCACCACAAGATCTAACGGCTTTGTGCCTGCCACAACCAGAAGGCCCGCCGTCGGCGCTGTCCTGTATGCGCTGCAGACCCTCTGGCAACATCTCCCCTGAGTCTTCAGAACTAATTTCCTGTGCCTTTTGTTGTTGCACACGGCATCTCCCCATATTTTGGCCCCATAGAGCACTATGAAGAAGACTACCAAGCACATCAGGCGCCTGGTGGAAGATCTCGGTTTGGCATTAGGCCTGCTAAGGACCGAGCCGCCTTCTTCGCTTTTTCACACACTTCTCTTACATGCATACCCTACTCTAAGTTTGTGCTTAACGTAACCCCTAAATATTTTTTGCTCTATGAGGGCAAGAGCGCAGTTCCCAGTCTCTTCCAGTTCCTCCCCAGAGCGCTTTGTAACGATAACCGCCAGATCGTCGGCATAAGCCACCCTTTTTACCCCTAGAGGCAGCTCTAAGCTTACCACGTCGTCATACAAAACGTTTCACAACCTAGGGCCCAGAACTGATTCCTGTGGTACCCCCCAGTTAAAATTACTTAAATTAAAATCTTTCCCCAAATTGGCCGTAACAACAAAACAACAGTGTGCACCGAGCTTCCGTCCGAGACGGACGTGTACACGGCGGCCCGACCATCGGCCGCCGCGCATAACAACAGCGCCAAGCAACGAAGACCTCACGCCGTTGCAGCCTGTGTGCGGAAAGAGGAGAGAACATTACTCCGGGAGAACACCACCCACGACGACCGAAACAACCCGAACAAGAACGAATTTTCTTTGTGCCGAGACCCAGCCTCGGACAAAGAAACACACCCGATCAAGACACAATACCTAGCTACGACAAACTACCCAACAATGACAAAGACGCAGTGGCAATCCACCTGCACGACAGTTTACTGTTAACTAGCCGCGGGCCGACACCAGCATCCTGACCTCCGATACAACTGCTGCAGAAGGCATCGCGCCCTTCAACTAAGTAGCAACCTTACCTGCAAGAAAGTAACACATGTGACTAGCAAATTCTTAAATAGACAGCTAGCCACACTAAATGTGAAAAGCCCAACAAGGCACCCGAACGCTAGCGAGACATATGGGAGAATTCCCGAGAGCTTGCAAACAACTACGAATATGTACGGAATTGGCCATGTTAAATGCGTTTTTAACGTCAAGGGCAACTAAGACGCATCCCTTACGGTGTGTGTAGCTGTACTTCTTGGGAGCTACTACCGCCGCATTTACCTCAGCAAGCGCGTTCAGAGTCGAACGGCTTCTTCTAAATCCGTACTGGCGCTCGCTGAGAGCTTGGTCACTCTGAAGTGCGTCCAGCAGCTTTCCTACTATCAGATGCTCAAGAAGCTTTCCAGCTACATCCATACGACATATGGGCCAAAAAGGTCTTTCACCCACCCCACCTTTTTCCTTGTCTAGGAGAACAAGGCTCGCCCTGCGGGAATTCCGTTAGGCTTTGGTGCTTTCCCAGAACGTATTCTTTTTGAGGCTTTCCGGAGATCGCTTTTCGAGAAAGGACGAGCCTCGCCCGCCTTCACGGGCCACTTTTCAGCTTTTTTCTTAACCCCTTGTACTCTAGGGCCAGTGGTGCCCTGGTGACCGTTCTCCGAGCTCGGTTGCACCGCGCCCGTGTCTCGGCAATTTAGTCATTCCACCAGTACTATGCGCGCTTGCCTTGTAGACGCTCTTCTCTGGTGAGATGTACGTCGCAGAGACGGCCTATGTTTTTGCACAGTGCTACTGGACTGTCTTACACCTCTATTGCCTTAGCTTCAAAAAAAATTTCAAGTTTTTTTACCCTTCCCTTGAAACCACCTACCCTTTTTTGTTGATCGCTGGCGCCGCCGTATTATGGCTCCAACTTGGAAGTTGATGAGACGGTGGTCACTGAGAATTTCTCTCTTTACTACCTGCCACCCCGTCACCAGTCCCACCACTCTTGCTGCACATAGAGTTAGCGCACTCCGCCTCCAGAACGTGGGTATTACCTCATCATTTATTGTGGAGAGATTCTTGGAGGCGGCTCACTCAGCAAGCAGGCGGCCTTTCTCGTCTTCAACGTTTCCACCCTATAAGGGGCATTTTGCGTTGAAGTTTAAAGTTGAAAGAGAAAAACCCGACCTATCCTAACCTAACCTAACTAATTTTTGTCTACTATTCCATTTTTTTTTAATTGAAGTTTTTTGAATGTCTGTTGTATTGAGTACATACATTTTATAAATATCTTTGGGGCTATTTTTGTTGTCAAACACCTATTTATGGAAGATTTTAGGAATTTTTATATATTATCTAAAGAATTTGTATCTTGTTTCATCAGGAAGTGGATGGGAGACAATTTTTTTTTTTGTTAGACTTTTGATCTGAAAGTAGTTTGGAAGTATTTTAACAAGAGGTTTCTAACACGTCCGTCACTGTTTTGTGCTACAACAATTGACTGTTATTGGCTAGATAACCTAACCTAACCTAACCTAACTTGAATCTGGGCGCATAAATTGTTGCATTGTCCCATTTATTAATTTAGGACATTAGACTAATGTCTTAAATTACATACATGATTAGTGTTCATGTAAACATCTTCTTCTTCTTTTTTAGCAGCCCTTCTTTGTCCACTTTTGGACGTAGGCCTTTCTTTTAAGTTTCTACGACTTTCTATCTTGTGCCAGCTGGACCCAGTGTCTTCCTGCCTGCTGGTAGATGTCATCCAATCATCTTTTCTGCGGCCGTTCTATGCTCTACTTATGCGTTCTTGGTCTCTATTGCATTAATAGTTTTGACCATCTGGTAGCCTTCTGCCTAGCGACGTGATTTGCCCATCTCTATTTTGCTGCAGCTACGATTTACTTTTGATTTTTGCCTTATTTCCACATTTTGTATCTTAGGCTTACTTCTAGCATTTTGCGTTCTATCGCTCGCTGTGTGACTCGCAATTTATTGGCACTTTTGATGGTCAGTTTCATAGTCTCTAGACCAAATGACACGGGAAGGATACACATGTCATAAACTTTCTTTTTTAAATTTATAAGAACCTTGGGATCGTTTAGCATAAAGTTTAGCTTTTTGAATGCCGCCCATGTCATGCGTACTCTTCTTGTAGATTTGGTGTTTTGGTTTGCTTTACCTAAATAAACATACTTTTCTACTTTTTTGATGACTTCTTTTTGAGAAATAATAATAATTTTTTTTATGGATTTATGAATCCCGAGATTCATTTTTAGGCCAACTTTCGATGACGCTGCTTTTAGTTCTTCTAGCATTTGTTTTAGTTTGTGTGTTACACATGTGATCATAATTAAATTGCTTTGAGAAACTTAATCGCATTTTTTGTTTAAAAATTGCAAATTTAACTAAATAAAATACTAGTGAAATCAATCAGAAATTTTCCGTAAAATGTAAATCTGGTCAAAAAGGAGCATTTTTTAGATTTTTTTAACCGCCAAAGTTGACGTATTTTGATGTAAATTAGTTGGAAAATATAAATTTGTTTAGTGTTTGTTTGTTTTATACATTTATTGGTCCTTCGAATCGGATTTTGGTGAAATAATGCTGATACAATTTGCAAAGGTAGCTGCTTAGCTATTAAAACTGGATAAGCTAAAGGAAACGGGAAAAGTGATTTAATCAACATAAAGATTATTGAGACGGAAAAGTTGACTGAAAAAGAATAAAAGTACACTCAATGGTTTTTTTTTTGTTTTAATTAAAAAAAAAAAACTTTATTGAATTTTTAGTCAGTCAATACCTTTGCCAAAAAGGCGCATACCAAAGTACCTAGTAAATTTGTAGTCACGGTTTTACAATAACATATTGTATGTTGGTCAACTACATAGTAACTCAATGTTTAAACATTGGTGTAGTTAACTAATTTTAAAACATGCAGCTTACTACTAAGTTGATAATTTAAAAATTTAAGAGTGTAGCTTTTTGGGCATTTATATTTATGCTCAAAAAGATTTATTTTTGATTTAAAAAAATTGCCCAAATTTTTTGCTTAATATATTTTAAAATTTGTACGCAAATTTTATACCAATTAAGGATGATTTCAGGATTTTTATGTTTTATTTAGAGAGTTGCCACAATTTTTGTTGCGTTGACATCAGGAAGTGGATCAAAATTCTTTTTTTGTTGAATTTTTTATTTGATTTTTTTACGAAAATACTTTAACGGGCGCTTTTGAACAATTTTGTTATTTTTTTTGTCGTTTGAACTTGCAATAATTTGCGCCAAAATTTGAGTTTTACTCAACTGAGCTGCTTTTCAGATTACTTCCTGTGTTAACAATGATTGGCTTTGATTGGGGAGTGGAAGTCCGTGTGTGAGGTGGTATTTCTAGGATCTGGAGATTTTGAACTTAGTACAAGTTTTTATGGCAGTGGTTATTGTTAGGTCTGGTTAAGAGACTTTTTTACTATGGCGGATGGCGACAAGAATTATGTTGGCATTTTGGTGGTGTCACAAATTTTTTTGAGCGTTTTTGCTGTTTTTAATTGATGGTTTGCTTTGGTTTTAAACTATTTTGTAGTTTTTTTTTCTTTGGTTTGGTGTTATTTTTTTAAGTTATTTTTTAGGAGATTTCATGCAATTGCTGAGGCTTGGTTTCAACGCTAGATTAGGTTTGGTTAAAATTTGTTTTTTTTTAGGCAATTGTAAAGTTTTTGTTGACGCTTAGTTATTATAATTAGAAATATTTTTAGGTAGCCGGGAATAGTTTACAAGAAGGCTTCTAAATCATCATTTTGGCCCGCATATTAGGGCCGAAATAATAGTTTTGGTAGAGGCAGGCAAAAAAAGTTTGTTGGGGAGTGTTTCAATACATTAGGTAAGGTTAGGTTAGGTTTAAGTGGCAGCTAACGCTCACATAGGCTCGTTGTGTACCACAGTACTTAAAAGTACAACCCTAATTAGACGATTTTGTTAAACCATTTTGAGCCGTGAATGAACCTTATGAGAGTCTGCGCATCTAGTGATGCGAGGTTAGAGAGGTCATCAAAGAAAGGTCGGCTTCCTCGTCCAGGTAGCCTCTGCAGTAGTCCCGCTTTGCTATACCTAGTTTTTCAGCGTGCATGCCAATGGGATATTGTCCCGTGATGACTCCCACTGCCAGTCTGATATCGTTTCTTTTTAGAGAGACGATGTTGGTGCTTTTTTTTCCTGTTTCGGTGAGGCCATACTTGCCTGGATACCTTGCAGGTGTCTTCCTCCCTCCATCTTTGCTCCGCTAGGTTTGAGGTTATTTTGGCTATGGTCTCCTTGCACCAGGCAAATGGAATACCACTATTCTTTGGTTGAGTGCAGGCTTGTTCCATTCTTTGCAAGCTCATCCGCTTCTGTGTTACCTGAGATCCCGCTGTGGATTGGTACCCACATGAGTTTCAAGTTTGTTTGTGCTGCCAGCTCGTTCAGCTTTATCCGACAGTCAGAGACCATTGTTGAGTTGGTGCACAGTAATTGCCTTGAGAGCAGCTTGGCTATAGGTGTAAATGTGGATCTGTTTACCAGGGTTCCCATTTACCATCAGCCATTTTGCTGTCTCTTTTATGGCGGTTACCTCCGCCTGTAGATCGCTGCAGTAGTCTGGCAGGCGTAGGCTAATTCTGAGGTTGAGCGTTGGAGAAAACTCCGCAGCCCACTTTGTCCTCCCTCCGTGAGCCGTCTTGCTGGTATCCTTTTCTTCTCCATCCACTCCTCTTTAGAGGGTATGTGGTAAGAGAATTTGTTGCCAAAAGCAGGTGTTGCTAGACAGCGGTCTATGTTTTTGGGCACCCCTTTAAATTCATTGATTATTCCGGCTTGACCACATTAATCCGATGTCAATATTTGCACCGACTTCAGTCTGAGTGCTGTGGTAATGGCAAGTTGCTTGCCCATTAGATTGACCGGGGATGTCCAGGATTGTTTCCAAGGCTTTTGTAGGCGTCGTTCTCATGGCTCCCGTTATCATGAGCGCCGTCATTCTTTGCACTTTTATAGACGCCATTTGATAGACTCTTTTATTAAGTGCCGGCCACCATATGAATACGCCGTAGTAGAGTATTGGTGTAACTACAGCTCTGTATAGCCAGAAAGTAATTTTGGGGTTGAGGCCCTAGGATTTTCCTACCGCTCTCTTGCAAGACCACAGCGCCACCGTACTGTTTTGTCTTTGTTGAGTTTCCATGATAACTTTTGGTCTAATATGAGACCTAAGTATTTGGCGCTCTTCTTGATCGTCAGTTCAGTGCCCTTTAGCATTGGGAGCTTGAATTCTGTGATGTTGTGTTTTCTTGTGAAAACGTCTAGCTCGGTTTTGGCTGGGTTGACATCTACGCCACACCTTTTGCACCATTGCACTAGTTTCGGCCCCTTCAACAAGTTGCGACATCATATTGAGTTTCCCTGAGGCCGCTATTGCTACGTCATCCGCATAGGCGACAACCCTGCAGCCAGATTTCCTAAGTTGGAGGAGCAGCTCATTTAGAGTGATGTTCCAAAGCAATGGCGAGAGGACGCCCCCTTGTGGGGTTCCCCTACTCACCTTCCTTTTTATGTGGGATTATTTTATTGTGGCTTTGATGTTGCTTTCACGGAGAATTTTTTCGATCAGGTAACATAGAGTGTTGTCAATTGCTAGTCCAGTTAAGGCTATGGCTTCAGGTTTTACGTTGTTAAATGCCCCTTCTATATTGAGGAAAACAATCATAGTGAACTCTTTATGCCTCATCGAGCTCTCAATCTGGTTTACCAAGGCGTGGAATGCCGTTTCTACGGATTTCCCCTTTGTGTATGCGTGCTGAGACTTTCACAGCTTTTTAGGGTGTACTGCCTCTTTCATGTGCAAGTCAATCAGTTTTTCAAGCGTCTTTAGCAGGAACGATGATAAGCTGATTGGTCTCAGGTTTTTGGGGGAGGTGTATGAGGCCTTTCCTCCTTTTGGGATGAAGACCGCCTTGACTTCTTTCCAAATTTTTGGGATGTATGAGAGGTTTATCCATGCTTTAAACATAGTTTCCAACCAAGGTATAACTATATCAAGGGCTTCTTGCAGCTCAACTGGATTGATCCCGTCAGGTCCAGGTGACTTAAAGGGTTTGAAGCTTTTGATGCTCCATTAACTTGTCTCTACCTACAATTCTGTCAGCCAGATACAGAGGTGGAGCAGTTATGGTGGAGTCCACTACACTTATTCTATTGCCTGGAAAGTGTGTATCCATGAGTAGCTCCAGCGTTTCTGTACATGAGGTTGTCCAGTTTCCATCTTGCTTCTGTATGGACTTTTGGATCCTTAGATAATCTTTTTTGCAGTCGGTTGGCTTCTGAGGTTTCCTTTATTTGTTTGCAAAACCGAGCAAAGGATGAGCTTTTGGCCTTCTTGACAGCCTATTTGAAATTCCGCAGGCTGTTTTTATAGACAGTCCACTCATTGGTGTTTTTAGCCTCGTTGAACAGCCTCCTGGATTCCTTTCTTAGGTTGCTTATTAACGGTGTCCACCACCGTGGTTTGCTGTTACCTTTCTTGCTCACGACTTTGCATGATGTGCGTATGGCCTTGTTACAGGCAGATGTAAACTGCTTTACAGTTCTGTCTAGCTTATCCTCTGTTTTTGGTGTTGGGGGCGGCTCTTCCAATAGAAGACCCGATAGGGAAGTTCTATACTTACCCCAGTCAGTTTGTCGTTTGTCTACAAACCTAGGCTTTGTTTGTATCTGTATGTCTACCTTAAATTCTATATACCTATGATCGGAAAAGGAGTGTTCTTTTTATACTTTCCAATTACTTACAAGGTTAGGCGTTTTAGTGGAAACGAGTGTAATGTCAAGTACCTCTTCTCTCACGGCTGTAGTGATGGTGGGAGTGTTACCTATATTACATATTTTTAGGTTGGAGATTAGTATAAATTCTAGTAAAGACTCACTTCTTATTCGTGTCCGAGCTGCCCTATATGGTGTGGTGGGCATTGGCATCGGCTCCAATGATCACGTCCGCCCCTACTCAGTTGGCTTTGATGGTAATGTCATTGAAGCTCTCTGAGGGACTTTCCTTCTCCTGGGCGAAGTATCCTGAGATCATCCATAACCTACGGTTAAATAGTCCCATTGATACAGTGACAGTGTTGCAATCGCAGTGGTTAGGCATCATAAAAGCGTTGATACCTGTACTTATTAGAGCCCAGCTCACAGATCTTGGTTTCCACGACCCAGGGTTCTAGGATTAGGGCGATGTCAACTCTTCTCTATGTCAGTTGGAGGAGCAGAGCAGCCGAGGTTGCTTTGGAGTTGTGAAGGTTAGTTGTAGAACCCCCACCATTGCTGAAAGGTATTTCTGGCACCTCGACGATCGTTTGGTTGTTGTTGTCTTTGGTGTCAGAGATTAGCGCTTTGCTTATCTCATCTACTTGGAGTGGTCCGAGCATGTTGCTGATCCCCATGTCTGACATCTAACTGTCTGAATGTGACCAAGGCTCTCCTTTCCTCGAGGGGATTGGGGTTCTCTGGTCATTTGTAGACATTCAGTGTAGTGGAGCCGAAGCCGTAGCTGATCACTTCTTTACTTTCAGCCAGTGGCGCTAATGATTTTTTGTTGAGGATGACATTCACTTGCCTTCTCATACTCGTTGCCTTGCTTACTTTAATTACGCTCCAATCCTCAGTTGGAAGCGTGGGATTGCTGGTCTGAATGAAAACTTCTCCCACTTCTCCAATGGCTTGCTTAGACAGGTCTGCTGATCGTTGATTTGCACAAGTCACCAGCTTGATGTGTTCTTGGTGCCAACCTGCGTCTCTGCAGCAAAGAGCTGGGCCTGGATTCTTCTGGAGAATGTCTAGGTATTTGCCCAAGAGAGCCGCTTCCCATTTGGCTGGCGCGGTGCTCCCATCTCAGTGACCTCTGTCCATGACCGCCCATACCAGATGATCTTTCATGACCTTCTTTTATGAGCGTTTTGGGAGTCTCTTTTTGTTGAACTGTGGCGAGGGACCTAACCGTGTCTTTTTCTTTCTAACCTAACCTAACCTAACCTAACCGTGTCCTTTTCTTTCCTACGAGCGGGGATTCATCCATCGACCTATCCTTTTTTTTGAACGATCCCTGGGTTGTTGTTCTATTGTTACTTTAAGGGCCCACTCGAGTTTTGCCTTGTCTTGATCAGACCGCTTTTCCTCCGGGATGCCCTTAAATTTATTGAGGAGTTTGTAAGCCGCCCTTCTATCCCTATAGGCTCTGACGGACGGTATCACCTCTCTTTTGCTGGATGCATCTTTATTCAGATCTGCTTCAGTGGTAGTGCCAGGCTCGGGTTGCGTTATTCTGTTGATTGTATCGTCCTTAGAGGACGAAAGTCTCCTTTTACGGGTGGACTTTATGGGGAACTTTTGTTCCGACAATGGATTGTTGCCCACACCAGATCCGATTGGGCGGCCTGCTTGCGCAGGGTGGGAGTCCGAGCTGCTGCCCGTACCCACCTGGTTGTTGTTTCTTTGTTTTTCACTATCCATTGAGGGGGGGGGGGGTGCAATTTATACCTTTTGCGGCTGTATGTCCTTGATAACTTCAAGAATTCTATCTTGAATCGATTGCGAAGCATTGGCATAGACCTTATTTTTCAAGTGGCCTCAAAGAAAATAGCCTAAAGGTGTTAAATCACAAGATCTCAGTATCACCTCTTCTTTTGTTCTTGCAAAATTGCGATTGTTTTGTTACTTGTGAAGCATCATTTTGAAAACTGTGTAGAATCAGTTTAATAGAAGGATTAAATGCTTAATGTCAGACAACGGCATTGAAATAAAAAATTAAAGAACCCAAGAGCTATCTACTGGAGTTTTTTACATCAAGTCTATACAAGGAACAAAATGATAGAATTGAAAGGAAAATGCGAACAGTTGTGGAGTTATAGATGCGAAACATTTGAATGAAAAGTTATGGGCTAAAGCAAGGTATTATTTGCATTGAATCAAACAGAAATTAGCTCAATCAAGGATCAGTATTTAGCAGAACGTTTTTTTATGAATAAGAACAAATTGAAAAGCTTTGGATGTGATTGTTATGTACTCATCTCTGATCATAAACGAGGCAAGATGGACAGGAAGTCAGAGAAGGGTATCCTAGTTGGCAACAAAGTGAATGAATTTGTCGTGCTATTCGTTCAAAACTAAGAAGAGTCACACTCAGATCAACCCAAATTGAACGTCAATTAAGAGGAGAACTTAGATTAACTTGAAGTCTGCAATGAAGAGGAAAATTTGAGTGGAGTATCTGTGCAATCATTTTTTGGACGTAACAAATTGGAAGACAAACAAAAATTAGCAGTTTGAACTAGTAGTCAAAACTCTGAAGAGACAAAATCTGCGTGATTACCAACTCTTAAATCATCCTGTTTGTTTCTCAGTCTTTGTAATGGCATATCTTCGAGGAGGAAATAAAGCCAATTTATCGCTGATGGGAGAAGTGGAAGGTATTTTTGTTTCCGAAAAACTGAAGGACGAAGGATGGTATGCGGCTATGTCGGGCAAGTTTAACTGCTTGCCCAAAACACCCAATACCAGTTGTAGTTGAGTGTTGCTTGAAAAACAAAATGGCCGTTTGAAAGCCTGTTAGAGGATTTGAGCATCCAAATGGTGGAAGGTGAAACTTTTGATATCAGAACTGATTTCTTGTATTGAGATTTTAAAGATGAGAGAAAAGGTTTATATGGCCAAAAACAAGCTTTAAAAAATGTAATTTTTTTTAAGACACTGATTTTTGTTTTATGATGAAGATTGAAACACGATTATTGTTTTTTTTGTGGATAACGGACATTGTTGGTTTGAAGTTATTTTTGAAAGGAAATTTAAAAAATTGTTTGAATTATCTTGAAATTCGACGTGCAAAAAAGAAGAACTTGAAGCTACAATATTAAAATACCACTAAGCAAACCAATCGCCCAAATCTGGGTTTTCACCACCGACTACCAACTTACAGGTTACTTGACCTAAACCCCCGAAAACTCAAAAAATACTTTACGAGTAGTCTGGAATCAGTAGATCATGTCCTAGAACTAGCTTTTGGTGTGCTCAATTAATTCTCTGTGTACCCGCAACATTGTATTGCGAGCCGCTTCCGAACTGGCACCAGCCGTCCGCACAACCCGGTAGCAAGCACAGCAAGTTCACCAATGAAAACGATTCAAACAAGAATCACTTGGACAGCGCAGGCATAAATGGAAAAAGAAAATGAACATAATAAATAAGAAGCAAAAAGGCAGCAAAAGAGAGGCAAAAAAAGGGTCAGTGCTTGATTATAATTCATATTAAAAAATAAAGTGAACAGTTACATATAAATAAATATGTTAAAATTAAAAATGTTCTTTTAGCGACACATTTATAATACTTTATCGCTTTACGATTAACATAATTATACTAAAAAAATCTAATAAATAACATTGTTGCATTATTTATACCCCAGTATATACTTTATCCAACATAAAACGACGAACTAAACAACGCAAGCAATATTATGAAGTCCCAATTTAATGACCCCAATAAATAGATCCATTAAATTAACCACGCACACATTTGCGTGAAATTTATATCCACCTCTCAATTTTAGATCCTTTTCAAATTTATAGCACTTTAAACAAGACGCGTAATGTTAAAGGGAGTACAGCGTAACATTTTTCAATCGAAATAACATTATTAAAATAGGCCCCGTATAATTAATTGATTCACCTGCGGTTCATTTAAATTACGCACAATCTCTCTTCTGCCTACTGTGCAGGTAATAAAATGTAAACCAGCATGTTTCTACTCTAACCCTGTTAGAATTATATATGGCAAACGTTATTTTCCGCAAATATTTCATGGCAATTAATATGTGGTTAGGTAGATTTTAAATTTGATATTTATTGCAAGAGAAATGTTGTTTATTCGTATCTTGAGGCTTATATTTATTAACAGCAAGAGGTAAAACTAATAATAATAAAATTAATTTGTATCATAACAATTTTAATGAATTCATTTAATCAACTTTTTTTGGTTAATATTTTGTGTCGTTAAAATTATACGATTTTAATACATTTCCCAAGTACGCACTTTATTTTTAAAATCTTTTTTAGGATGAATTTCTCACTGGTTAATGAACACCCACTCGAATTTTACACGACTTGGGGTTATAAAAGGATGGAAATTTAACAACTTTATTAAAGTTTTTTCTATACCCCGGAGTTTAATGTTCATAATTAAAATAATGCATTCTTAAATATGACATTTATATTGTAAATATTTTGATTTCCAGTTTGTAATTTTAAAGCTCGCATTTCCAAATATTATTGTACTGAATAATAAATTTTCTTAGATTGTGTTTGCGCGCGTAATAATTTGGAACATAAATATTTTACTACTCGGAAATAATGGAGTTGTTAAATGCATGCAGAAATTTTGTATTTTGATTAAAATAAATTTGTTCAATCCAAGCGTTATATAATGTACACATTCTATTAAATTTATGAATGTCGTGACAAGGATAATTAGGTAAACGTCTAATTCTAACAAACGACGTTAACTGAAATATGTAATCTTATTACTGTTGTAGCAGCCAAAAATTGTGGTAGACCGTGTACATACATTTATCAGGCTTTACAAAAATAATAGAACACGGGTGTTACATGGCAGCAAAACAGACTCGGGGCTCCTCAAAGGTCGCAACACATTTATAATAGCAGCTAATAGATAATATAAATGTTACGTATAGCTCAAACCGCGACTGCAAGAAAGTGTCTTGTAAAATGAAATAGTGAAGTGATAAATTTATTTTGCATTGCTTCCTATTTGAGAAATTTATATTATTATGGGTGGTTTATAATTATAAATTACAAACCTTCACAACAATAAATTTATTATATTGAAACATAGCAAACAATATATATGCATACAAAAAAATGTGTTATATTTACTCTAATGACTTTGCCAATCTGGTTGAAAAACAGGTAAAAAAAATTATTGCAGATACAAATGAACAAATTCAGAAATAATTTAAGACAGATTACAATTCCATCGCAGCACCTGGAATACTACTTACAGAGAAACCACACAGTGAAGTATTGTTGACAGTTTACAAGCACTAGATGGAAATATTCACAAGCAAAAAATTAACTTTTTGGCAGAATGTTTTATTATTTTATTAACAAACTGTCGTAAAAAATAAGTAGACATTAATAAGGAGAAAGTGTAAACACAATCAAAATATTGTATTCGCGAAACTTAATTATATCTCTTATTTTTTAATTATTTTTCTTCTGTTCTTTACAAAACTCAAAACTGTTAGAACCCTTTACATATCCCAAGTTGACGGTATTACTAATATACTGTCGAATAAACTATGTTTTGTTTTTTTTTTGGTGAGTTAGCTATCAATAGTATTCTTCAACATAAGAATTGCATCTGCGACTAAAAAGTCGAAATGCAATTGAATGTTTTTGACAAAAACTGGGTCGATGATCTGGTATCAACTTCTTTGTGTTTTCTATGGTTTTGTATTATGTCCAAAGTGATTTTTTCTACGATTTTACTTAAGGTACATATCAGACTGATGGATTCAAATGGTACGCCGTTCTTGCAATCTATCAATTGGTTGAAAACCTCTTGGTGTACCTCTTCTATATGCTTTAAATGTGTATTATCGTCCAGATTTGGAGTGCGTTGGAGTTTCAGGCTATTGGCTCTCAGTCTTTTCTTCTAACAAGTACTCAAGCTGGTTTTTGATTTGGATTGCTGGTAACGGTTTTGCGACAGAAGTTACAATAGATGGTAATTGTTTCCGTGGACTGATTGATACTGGGTCTGACGTATCACTCATTTCGGATAGATTTGTTTCATTGTTTGAACACAAAATGAAACCATGCAGTATGTCATTGAAGGGAATCGTACCTGGTAGTCTGTTAGCGATGAAAACATTTACTGGATTTACGGAAATTACTGGACAGTGTACGACTATCAACTATTTGATAGTACCTGATTTTGCTCTTGATTACGATGTGTTTATTGGACGAGATCTTTATGAAGATACCTCGCTGGCTACGATAACAGATCATGAAGGTTCGAGGGTGGTTCGACGACAATTGCCTGGGATACAACGATTAATGGAGTCTACTGAAGAACACGATGTGATTGTACCTGAGGAACATCGTTCGATGATACTTGACATATTGCAAAAGTATGCTGAAATAATAACATCGGGTAATAAAGTTGGCACCGTGAAGAATGCAAGTTTTGAATTTTGTTTAGATAAGGACATTATTGTTAATCGTGCTCCTTATTGATTAGCTGCAATTGAGAAAGCTGCTGTACGTGAGATTATAGTAGATTTACTTAAGAACAACATCATACGAGAAAGCGACTCTCCGTTTGCAAATCCAGTTATGTAAAAAAGAAAGAAGGATCTTATTGCATGTGCGTCGGTTTTCGTGAATTGAACAGTCATACTGTTAAATTGGGGTACCCTTTATCACTGATTGATGACCAGTTAGATCGGCTAGGAAAAGGCAAATATTTTACGTCTCTCGATATGGCATCGGGGCTTTATCAGATCCCAGTATGTGAGGAGTCTATCTGCAAGACAAGTTTTGTGACGCCTGAAGGACAGTACGAGTACTTGAAAATGCCGTTTGGTTTGGATATGCGCCAGCTGTGTTTCAGCGAGCAATTAATGATGCTTTTGGAAGTTTAAAGAACAAGATTGCGGTAGTTTACATTGATGACATTCTAATCCCCTCTGAGACTCCGGAGGAAGGTCTACATTTTCTTTGCCAAGTGTTTGATGCACTGGAATTAGCCGGGTTTTCTCTCAACATTAATAAGTGTCGATTTCTTCAAACATCGATTGAGTATTTGGGACAAGAAATTTCAGCAGAAGGAATCCGACCAGGAAAAAGGAAGATTGATGCGCTGATAAATTCACGAGTTCCCACGAATGTCAAACAAGTTCGTCAGTTTATGGGATTAGCAGGATATTTTCAAAAATTTATTTCGGAGTTTGCATCTCGTATTACAAAACTTACAAAGAAAGATGAAGTGTTTATTTGGGGAGAAGAGCAAACTGCAGCTCGTGATTACGTCATTTCTCACCGCTTCTTGCAATTTATAATCCAGAATTGCGAACAGAATTGCATACGAATGCAAGTAGTCTGGGCTATGGCGCCATTCTAATGCAGTAGTGAGGGTAAAAAACGTGACGTGGCCTACTTCAGTCGGAGAACGACAAGTGACGAGTCGAAATATTACTCTTATGAGTTGGAAACTTTAGCGATTGTGAATTCGTTCAAACACTTTTGAATTTACCTCCTGGGCATTAAATTTACTCTGGTAACAGATTGTAATGCTGTGAACAATGTCTTTTTTCAAAGCAGTGGAGCTTTGAAAAAAGACATTGTTCCACGTGTTGCAAGATGGTGGATTTATATGCAAGATTTTCATTTTGATATCGTGTACAGAAAAGGTAGTGCGTTACCTCATGTGGATTATCTAAGTTGCAACCCTGTCGTGCGACGTGTTACCAACAATAATTGGCTTTACATCGAGCAGAAAGGGAGTGCTGAAGTTCAGGGTATGTTGGAGTCCTTACGCGATTGAACTTTGGACAGTAATCAATATGAGGAAAAGTACGGACTTTTGTATCATAAATGTAACAACGCGAATGGTACTGTCGGTTACCAATGGTTTGTGCCTTGTCAAAGTCGACTGGGACTTCTCAGAATTTTTCATGATGAACAATGTCATGTTGGGACAGATAAGACGATTTTTTTGATAACTGAACATTTTTGGTTCCCTCGACTTTGTAAAGAATTATGTTGGTCATTGTCTGGTGTGTGCTGTGAAGAAAACAAGGACAGGGCCCTTGCAAGGTTCTATTTACCTTATGGAAACAAAAGAGTAATTTCAGGTGATAATTGGTTTATTTGGGACACCAAAAAGACCATTTTTGGAGGATTTGTTGCTTGTGCAAAAGGTTTTATTTTTTTGGTTTTTACGAAAAAATACTTTGGTTGTGTGCCCTTGCAATATTCAGAAATGTTGTAATACTCGGCGCATCTTCTACTTGTCGAGTTTGTGGTATAGCACTTCATTGAGGTGTGTTCGTGCTTTTGGTAGCGCGTGTATTGAGCTATTCTACTCTACCGGTTTTTTTTTTGTTTGCTGTTACTTAAATTTTGAATTCATACAGTTCTACAAGTTTGAAAATTGCTTTTTTGCACTTTCGGAACTGTATTGATACCAATGAGATATAACCTAACCTGTTTTGTTCTCAGTTAAGAACCGGGGACGTGCTTGAGAACAGCTTCTAGACATTTCTCGCTCTGTGGAGCTGTTTGACATGTTCTTTTAAGACACCGGCGATATTGTAATCCCCACCGATGTGTTGTTGGCGCGCGTATACATAATTTTTGAGTTTTTGGGAATTTTGCTTTTTTTTTTTGCTGGAGGGCGATGGTTATCTGTAGTTGAGAGCCCGGCTCTGTTTTCAGGCGCAACGGTGTTTGCCGGCGCGACTGTTTTAACAATATTGTCTAGATTCAAGGCAGTACATTTGAACTTGAACTTTTTTTTTTGGTGGAATCATTCCGGGTCTTTGGCGGTGGTGTTAGCTTTGCCGGTTATCAAAGTTTACTTTGGTGATGTTTTCTGGGGCAGGGCGTTTGAGGGCATTACTTTGATGTACCTCTCTATTTTGGGCCAGATTTATTTGTTTGATTGTCGGTTCTAAGGCAGTCAATGCAGTGATGACGTTTGTCATTTCTGCCGGGATGTTGGGAGTAAGTTGCAGGTTAGGTTAGATTAAGACGATTGTTTTGTTCTTCTAATTTTTTGATTTTTTTTGTACTACTACTAGATTAGCGGTTTTTGCAATAAAAATTGCATTGAAGACTTATGAGTGGAACTCTGTGACGGCTTGATTGTCGGCTCGAAGGCAGTCAATGCAGTGATGACGTTTGTCATTTCTGCCGGGATGTTGGGAGTAAGTTGCAGGTTTGGTTAGATTAAGACGATTGTTTTGTTCTTCTAATTTTTTGATTTTTTTTGTACTACTACTAGATTAGCGGTTTTTGCAATAAAAATTGCATTGAAGACTTATGAGTGGAACTCTGTGACGGCTTGGTATAGGCATTTCCTAAGCGATGTGGACTGGTTGGCTCAAATTTAAATTTTCTAATGATTTTTGGTTGAAAATTGTCGCTATTTTATACCTGCAATGTCTAAGCGATTCTTGTTTGAAGCGCTTTCATTGGCGGATTGAATTTTGGTTGGGTTTTGTTTGCCTCTGAGTTGCTGTACCGGATGTTATTGGCTAATGCTCAGTCTATGGCATCAATCTTCCCGTTCCTCTGATGGCTTTATCAGAAATTAGTGGCGGCCAAAGATTGTTGATGTAGATCTTTGCCGGTGATCAGTGCTGGTCTTTAATGTGTTTTTGCTGATTTTTTGGGCTCATCTACTTGTTGTCCAATCTTTTTGGTATTTGGGGAACAGATCTTCTGGGGGGTAGTTGCGTTGTTGATAGCCCGCTTGTCGTTGTATGGCCAGCTGCAGTTTCTGGTCCTGTTTTTTTGGCTTCTTTCTTTGGAGCATTTCAGTTGCAGGATCTACTATAGCATTAGCTAGTTGGGCGTGTTTTCTGTTGCGTCGTTTATGCAAAGGTTGTTGTGGAATGTTGCTAGTGTCAACTACTCGTTCCACTGTTTTTGGGAAACTTTTTTTTTAACTTCAGAGGTTGGTTTTTGGTTGATAAGTTGCCGTTGTATAATGTATACCTTTCCATTTTTCTGCCGCTTTGCTGAAGGTTTTGTTCTGATGCAGTCTACACATCTTTATACAAAAGTTTGCTCGTCTTTGTGTACGTTTGGTCGTAGTATGACCGTATACTTTATATTCATCTGAGTATTGCTGCGTCAAGGATATGGGTTGAGTGCTGACCTGCCCTGTGGAAGTGTGCAGCTTTATCCGGCGTTAGAACTTAAAGTTTCTTTTGCGTGGTGCACTTAAGAAGTGCGCGCTTTTTCACGTTTGTCGTTGTTTCATGCAGGGTGTTTATCGTAAAAGTTGCCAGCAATTATGGTTGGAAATTGGTTACTTAATACAATGTTGAAATTTGATGTATTGATTAGGTTAGAAAAAATCAGATAAGCTGACGCGATTTTAAGTGTCTTTAGCCCAGGCACTTTAGCACAACAATCACGTTAGTTTTAAGCCTGACGGCGTCTGGAGCAAATTTAGAGTGGTCCAACGATATTTCTGCAACGATACTATTTCACCCGTTTGTTCTACGGTCACGCTCTATGATTAGTCTTTGAGAATGACAAAACATTTAGATTTTGGTTGAAGAAGAAATTTTACTTGATATGCTATCAGCATTTGAAAAGCCTATTTGAAGTATAAAGTTAATAGGTTTACTATCCATTACCATTTGGGATAGCTAAGAAGATGTTGGTCTGAAATTCAACTATTTGATTGCAAATAGCGGCTATCTGTGCGTCCATGTTCTTTCTTGGAGGATTTGTTGCTTTTCTAAAAGATTTTTGCTTGGAGACTTTTTTACAAAACATCAATTGGGGCTTTGTGTGATGCTGTGATGCTTTTTAGACCATGCGCATCTCCTACATGTCGAGTTTACGGTATAGCACTTCATCGAGGTATGCCCATGCTTCTGGCAGCGCGTGCATTCAAGGCAGTAGGTTTGAACCTGACCTTAGTAAAAACTTTTTTAGTTTTTTTCTTTTTTTTGGGTGTTGGGAGGCTTTTATAGCAAGCCACCAGGATAAATCCTTCCGGGTCTTTGGCGGTGGTGTTAGCAGTTTTGAAATCTGCGGGTAGTCAGTAGTGCTGGTCTCAATGTGTTTTTGCTGATTTCATATTTTTTTTTGGGCTTATCTCCTTGTTAGCCAGTCTTTTAGCACAGCCGCGCACTTCACCATGTCTTCTGACTTGTATTTGGGCAACACTTCTTCTTGGGGGTAGCGGCGTTGTCGGTAGGTTTCTTTTCAATGCCTGGCCTGCTGCAATCTTTGATCCCGTCCATAGACTTTTTTTTGAGCATTTCAGTTGCAGGTTGTACTCTAGCATGCTTTCTGTTATGGAATGTTGCTAGCGTCAGCAACATGTCCCACTGTTTCCTGCTTGGGGAGCTCTTGGTTTTGTTCTACGGCAGATCAACATCCACCTACAAGTGTCCGCATGTTCTTGTGTACTTTTGACTAATATTATGACTGTAGGATGTTGACGACGATTGCTGCTGGTGGTATCATTAGTTGGTTGACCATGAGAGGTTTGGTATAACTCCCCAGCTTTGCCAAGTTGGTATTCCAACTTATCATTTGAGATTGCCCTTAATGTTTTGCATCTTGCTTTCAAGGCTCGAGTTTGTAAACATTTTTGTTTTGCGTGCCTTACCGCATCTGTTAGCATCTTGGTCATCAGGATTGAGATTACAGGGTAATTATTTATGTTTTTGCCAACATGATTATGGAGATGGGTGGTACTATTCTATCAGCGTCTTCTAAATCTTGACTGTTGATTTTAGGTTTGGGATTTTTGGACAATTCGTCTGTTAGCAGATTTATGTTCTACAGTGTAATTAAACTTTTTCGATAAATTTTGACTTGTTGTTCTTTAGCTATACCAACGCTCGATTCTGTCCGTAGAGTGAAGACTTAATCATCTAAGTAGGCTTGGTATTTTTTGATGGTCCAAACTATTATCGTGCATTCTAGCTTGTTGGAATGGTATCTTTTCTGGCAGTCTTGCGTAAGGAATATTGTAGCTCTTTAGTCTTTCCTTTTTATATAATATTGCAGCACAAATTGTAAGCCAAAGCGTGGGCGCGTTCAGAGGTCGTTTTATCAAAGTTTTTACATTTTTAAAGGCTTTGTCTGCTTCTTATGATTATTATTTGTGGTGCCTTGTAGCTCTATTTGGCTATTTGAGCAAAATTGGGGGCGTAGCCAGGTGCATAATCTTATGAATTTTTAGACTTATTTATTGTTGATAGGTTGAGGTATTTTTGAATCAGTTTTAGGCGGTGTTCTATGGGTTTGTTTCTTTCGGCCGTGATGTTATGGCCCAAGTATTTCATCTTCTTTGGTTTAAATGCACACTTTGTCAGATTGCATTTTAGTCCATTATCCTGCAGGCGTTTCAGTACTTTTGTAGGTGGTTTAGTTGTTTGTGTATGGTTCTTGAGTATATTATGGTGTTTTCCATGTATACCAATGCAAAGGTGCTTAACAGTTTGGAGAGCACTATGAAAGGTTGCTGGGGCATTTTTTGACTCAAAAGATATTACCCGGAATTGGTAGGTTTTACAATCTGGTGCGTCAAACGTGGTGAGGAGTTTTTTTTTTAATAATATCTACCAATATCCGGGTTTAGTTTGGTAACGATTTGTGTTTTGCCAAAATTTTTATTTTGTCTTTACCTTGCAAAAGTCTATGCAGAATCTTGCCGTGGCTCTATTATTCTCTTGACTAGTAGCTTTTCCTTTTGTTTATAGGTGTATCTGGGCTCTCTTACGGGCGTGATATGCTTCAATCGGTTGTGGTGGTCACAATCTTGGCGGTTGTTGGTATACAGTTTTGGGTGAAGATTTCGTTAAGTTCTTGGATAATTTTGGGCAGCTTTGGATTTTCTGGATAGGCTTTGGTCGATTTTGGTAGGATTGTTAGATGTGTGTTCTTTCAGCCAAAAGTGGCACAACATTATTTGGTTGTTGCTTAATTGTGGAGTGATCAACACTTGTAGAACCTGTGTTTGATTACCCACTTGCATATTGATGGTGGCTTTGTCTGTGTACTTTCAGTTTTGTAGCGTGAAATATATTTTGTGGTTTTTTGGCTTTGGGTAATTTCAATTTGGTACAATTTTTGCTTGTCTCTGAGTCTACAAGTGCTTTTTTTAATTATTCCATTAATGTAAACTTTAATCTTAGAAAGTTGCAGAGTTGGTTTCGGAATTAGTCAATTGATGGAATGTTTGACCAATTTCTTGGGCGTTTTTCAAACCGAGTCTTGCTCTTTTTTTAAATTCTTTTTGAGCTTTTGTGTTTGTTTGACCAGACTTTTTAGTGTGTGGAATTCCAGAATGTCAAGGGATTGTTGAATCCTGGGTTTAACTGCATTCTTTAGTGCATTTTTGGCACTTGGTATATGGCGAAGTGCATCTCCAGTCTTTTAAAGAATGCTTTGTGGTTAAGTCCGACAAAGGGTAGTAAGCTTTTTGTTTCGTCATTTGTAGCCTGCGTCGCCCTGTGAGGTGATGAGGATGGCGTCGTTAAGTGTTGATAGGGAGTTTGATGCTTTTTGTCAACGGGGTGGAGTGGAACTCTGGTGTGTTGGTTTTTTGTTGTGTCTTTTCTACAGCTGAGGTGCAATGGCATGGTGACGACCCTAGGAATTGCTCTCTATTGGTGTGGCCGCGGCTTGTCAGAGAAAGGTGTTGTGTTTGGCAGCGGATGAGGTGGTGTGTGTGTCTTCCTTTATCGATGATGATGGTGTTTCTACAACGATGTGGAACAGGTGGTTTTCCACAGTAATTCTGAGATGGTAGTTGAACAAATCATTTCTTGCTTTCTACTCCGGCCAATAATTGTTTCCAGCTGCATTTTATTAGGTTGTAAGTACAGGATTGCAATAGCCTCGGTGGTGGTTATGAGGAAACTGCAGTTTGGTTGTAAGTTTGGTAACCTGGTGGTCCTAAACGGAAATCTTGTTTTTTTTTCGTATTTGGTACTGTGATGGCACATACTAAGGTTTTAAGGCACTACACTAAAGTTTATTGCTGCACAAATTCCACCTAGGGCGATGATTGGCGTATGCTGTTTCTTCTTTTGAGTGTTTTTGTTTACTAGGTTTGTTGGTTTTAGAAGGTACTGCGTGGCGAAGTAGTCTGCTTTCTGGTGATGGACCGCGATGATGGGATTGGTTGCGTTAAGGGTTTAGTTGGGTTCAATTGCAGATTGTTCCGGTTTGACTTCTTAGGCTTTTTCCAAGAGGTCGAATATGCTAATAGACGGTTATTTTCGGTATTTTGTCTTGGGGCGTAGAGGGTTGCGATGGTCTTTATCCGTTTTGTTATGTCTTGTGAGGTCACTGGTGTTTGTGACTACAGGTCGGGCAGAGCCGAAATGTAAAGTTTCTTTGTGGGACTTGCTTTTGATGGATTCTACGGTGGCTGTTACCTGGAGTGTTGTGAGTTCTAGTGGCGTTTGATGTCTAACTTCAATGACGTTTGCTTATTGTTTTCCGATGGGTTTCTGTAGGAACTTCTGGATTTCTTTGGTCTGTAATTAGATTGAGGATAACTTGTTGTACGTGACTTTGTACGGCCATCTGACTGAGAATTTACATAAGGAAATTAAGCCCAAAGATATCAACAATGGAGGATAACTGTAGTCTACCACACAAGTTGATTGATAATCTCTCAACGGGAGGGATGGAAGTCGTGTCGCGTAAAAAAATCTTATAGTAGGACACAGTGGTTCCTATAGCTTTAAAATGTATACATGTAAAATATTATAGATGGGTGTTAGGTTCAGGAAAGAAAACAGGAAAAAGAGCAATGAAGAATGAAGAAAGAATGAGACAGAGACACAAATGTAAATTTTTTTAAGAATGCATGAAAGAGAAAATGAGAGCAAGAAATGGAAAGCTAGGGGAGATCAAAGAAAATCATTACAACAGAAATGGTTATACTACCCAAGAAATTGAAAGAATGAGAGAAATTGGGAGAAAGACATTGCACCAAATTACGAAAAGAGATAGAGATATACAAAAGCAAGAAAGGAGAATACGAGTAAAGGAGTGTAGGTACAACGCAAATTATGAACATATTATAAAAAGTGAACTGCCAATGTACCTAGAGAGCGTAGATATAGTAAAGATGATAAAAAGATGACTGCAAGATTCAGATGTGGTAATGAAGAGCAAGTGACAAGATTTTGGATGGAAGAAGATTTGAAAATATGCAGAAACTATGGAACATATGATAAGAGAATCTAACGAAATTAGAGAAGAACAGATGGAAAAAAATAAGATATTGAAAGGAGGCGGAAGAGGAATAGAATGGATGAGGGCAGTTGTAAAACGAAGAAAAGAGGTAGACAAACAGAATAAAAAAAAAACTAATTGTTATATTTTATAAGGATTATGATTTATAATTTTGGAGAATTATAAATATATTTGTAAATATAATTTTTAAGACCGAAAGGCAAGAAATAAAAGCTAAAAACAAAATATAATTATTCTAAATTATCAACCATTAACTCTAACTATTATGATGTGAAATAATAAATTAATACAAAAAATCATTTTCACTATTAGATTGACATTGAAGATTATAATTATGGAAAGTAATAATTAACAATTTCAACAGAATAACTACTAAAACAAGATCAACAAAAGTGTAAACAACTTACACATATCATTACCTCTTACATTCTTAACAATATTACAAAATTGTTTTCAATAGAAAATAGTGCGCCTTTGGTCACGATCTTATCGTACTTAGAATTCTCCAAGCAGCATCTACTGGAATTCAACGATTAAATCATCAACATACTACCTGAGGACTCAAACTTATTTAAATTAAATACCCCGTATACTAATTACCAGACGTTAATCAAGACCTTACAATAACTAGTCTGCCGTTTTAATATTATACCCAATGGCAAATAGTAAATGAGTTTAATTAAGCGTTATTTATTAATAGATTATTAGACAATGTTTTTTTTGTCTTTAGGCAAGGATGAAATCGCATCCCCTTTAATTAGGAAGATGCTCTTACTTCTGGTGTATTAATGAGCGCGAAAAAGATACTGAAATGTGAGGCCGGCTATCCTTTTAGCTGATGAGAGTGTAACATGTGCTTTGGATGTCCTATTTATCTTACAACAGTTTCATCTATGCACTTATGAAACTTATTTTAATGAAAAACTATTAGGAAATTCAATAATATATTTTATTAATAAATTTAAGCTTCCTGAAATATGCATAAAATATTTTGGCCAGAATCCAAAAGGTTAATTATTCCGTAGACACGGTCGGTGGCATATTACACTGAATCCACCTGACTACTGCTTATTTTCATAATGTGAACTTTCAGTTTCGGATTGAATAGACTGTAAAATATTGTAGAGTATCAGCATCAAATTGTTTATTTCCAAGTTAATTTGTCGGGACGGATTAATCCAATTAAACGGCAAACTGGTTTAGTTCAATTAGCAAATTTTATTAGTTTGGAAAAGTTCGGGTTTAACGGAATTGAAATGCATATTTCGTTTCGCGTGGTTTGGACACGCGAGGAAATTATTCTCTATTGTTCATTAATGAAGTAATAATTTATGGGTATGTAGATAGAAAATGGTATAAACTGCAAAAATTTTCATAAAAATATGCTTTAAATTTAAATATGTTGTACGATTTATTTCATAGAGATATATTTTTAAGTAAATAAATGCAAGCTAAACTTTTCTTATAATTATGTAAATCTATTCCACCAAACTAAAATGTAAATATGTTTTCTAAGATTTTATATTTATTGTGTTTTTTAATTTATTTATTTAGTTGTTACTATACAACAAAATTTGAGTTACAAGTAGGCATAGTTTGTGGGGGTGGGGGGGGGGGGGGGACGAGGCGACTAGTGTATTGGTATCAAATCGCATTATATTTTAATGTAGTTCAAAGAAAATTAAACAATTTTTTATCAAATTTGGCCTTAAAATGTTAAACAATTGTCACTGGTGTTGCCGCCCATCTGCCCGAATGTCTGAGATCCAATGTAGTAACTACAAACACTTGGGTGGGTGGGCTCTAACTAAGTTGAATTTTGTGGACATGTGCTTTTTGCCCTCCTGCCCAAGTGTTCATGTAGTACTGCTTTTTTTTTTTCTTCTTTTTTTTTTCTTTTTTTTAATTCTTTCTTTTTTCTGTGTTTGCGGTCTGTTTTATTTTTAATCTACTTTTTCTCTTTCTTTTGCGATCGGAGTTCTCCGTTTTCTCCGATCTTCTAAATCTACTTTTAAGATTGTTTACTAGGGTTTGCTTTCTTTTGTTGATGACAAGATACCTACTGGGTTGCCAGATGTTTGTGCTGGCCGGCTAAGGCTTGTTCTAGTAGTCCAGTGTTTTGTTTACATGGATGCTTCCTTTTTACCTTTTCACTGTTTTTTCTTTATAATATATACTGATTGTCTTTGGTATCGCGTTTACATACATACAAGGGTGCCGATACACGCTTAAGAACGCTAACATTTTGTGGGCGTGTGGTTTGGCTTTTGGATGTTTTTTGCCTACCAGCTCGAGTGTTTTTAATATTTTTTTTATCACAAACATTTGGGTGGATGGGTGGGAACTAAGTTTTTAAATTTTGTAGGCGTGTGCTTTAGATTGGTGATCTTCCCTTATTCGCCCAAATGGGTGTAGTCTAATGTCTTACTTGAGTAAGTGGGAAAAATTAAGTTTTAATTTTTTGGGCGTGTTGTTTGGATTGGTGTTAACGCTTACCCACCAGGGTGAGTGTTTGTGTTTCAATTTGCAATTTGTTGATCACAAACACTATGGTAAGTGGGCAAAAACTAAGTTTAAATTTTGTGGGTGTGTTTTTTGGACTGGTGTTTTTTGCCTACAAGCCCGAGTGTTTGTGCAGTAAATTCTGTAACAAATACTTGGGTGGCAGGGTGGGAACTAAGTTTTGGGGCTATGTTTTGGATTGGTGTTTCCAAGCTTACCCACTTGAATGTTTGTGTTTCAGTTTTTTCATTACAAACATTTTTGTGTTTGGAAACTAAGTTTAAATTTTGAGGGCGTGTGTGGTTTTGATTGGTATTTAACGCCCACCCACCAGAGTGTTTGAGGTTTTATTTTTTATTTTAAACAATGGGTTTGCATTATTGTTTGCGTCCACGCGCCTAAATGTTTGTTATCTAATTTCTTAGTAGAGTGGCAGGATGGGAACTAAGTTTAAATTTTTAGGGTGTGTGGTTTGGATTGGTATTTGCCACCCACTCGCCAGTGGGCCAGAGTGTTTGTGATCTAATTTCTTGATCACAAGAATGTGGGCGGGTGGGCTGGAAATAAGTTTATATTATTTGTTCCACAAAAACATCAAAATGTAGCCATAAATTGTTGAAAAGTATAAATATCTTTATAATCCAGCTATAAAGTATCAAAAATTATATTGGAAAGAACCAAAATCTGGTCATAAATTGTTAAAAAATCAAATTTATTTATAGAATGTAAAAAATAGCCAAATCGGGTCATGAAAATTGAAATTATTGTCAGAACAAACAAGCAAAATTTTAGTGATAAAAAATCAAAAATAGTAAAATCCGGTAACAGAATATCATAATATTTTTAAAAAGAACAATAGTTTGGTTTAAAACTGTTCAAGAACTATAAAATTTTGATCATAAAATGTCAAAAATTGCAAACAAATGTCATAAAACACCAAAATTTGGCCAATAACTGTTAAAAATCGAGAATATATTGTTCAAAAGAATCAAAATCCGGCAATAAACTGTCAAAAAGTGTCAAATTCTATTCACAGAATGTCAAAAATAATACAAACCAGACATTACGTTAAGAGGGTGTATGGATTTTGATTTATTTTGTACAGTTGGTACAAATGGAGTTTTTAATAATTTTTTTAAAAGGTTTACCTATTGTGCTGTGGATTGTCCTATTGCTCTTGGCTATATGATTAGGTGCTTTTATAGTACTGTAAGTAGGGGTGATTACTGTTGTGGTGCTTGCCGGGAAAATGTTGTTGACACCTAGCTATACTTGGTAATCTGCTTGGATAAAATCTTATCTCTTGAACCTATTTCTTGTTGGTAATGAGTTTTTGTGGTATGGTATTTCTTCTTATCTTTGGGAGATGTTAGGGGAGTGGAGTTGATTGATATTAAGTTTGGTGCTGCGATTAACGTTACTCTTGATATTTGCTTAACTGAGGTGTTTAACTAAACTAAAAACTATTTTTAGATTTTGTTTTTTTGGCAAATTCAAAAGTTTATAGAAAACTCCTGAAATTGAAACTATATTTGCTTTATTTGTATATTATAGTATATCTGGGTATTTGTTTTCTTTAGGGTTTAAGAGTGCGATTGTGGCAGAAGGTGCAAAGTCATAGCTGTCAGTAAATTGTATTCAAGATTGTAGCAGCGGATGTTGTCAAAGAAGCTGGCCAATGGAAGTAGCAGGGGTTATTGTAAAGAATTTGTCCGTCGGGAGAGCATTTAAGTTGTGGGAGTTGTCGTATAAAAAGAGGATTGGTAGTCGGCGTGGTTCATATTATAGATTTTGGTTTTGTAGTCTAGAGTAAGGTTTGCTTTAGACTCGAGTTCTGGAGGCGGTTTATTAAGAACGAAACACGCTGAAGATGATGCGATTGATACACCAAATTCAGCCAATAATTTGTTATTTTGATATGCAAAGACTAATTGTGTCTTTGTTTGGGTAAATGGTTCCACCATTTTATGGGCAACTTCCTGAAAATGTTGTCCAGGTCTGAAGCAACCTTGTTATGGTGTTTTTTGATGCCAATATATGCAGTGACACCGGAAAAGCTTTACTTTGTGATCCAATTTTTTGAAGACAAACACTTGGGAGGGTGGGCTTTAACTACGTTTGTGGGCGTGTGGTTTGTAGAGTGCCCTACCTATCCGCCCAAGTGTCTGTAATCTAATGTCATGAACACAAATACTTGCGTGGGTGGGCGGGAACTAAATTTTAAGTTTGTGAGCGTTTTGTGAACAAAAACACTAGGAATAGCGGGCGGGAACTAAGTTTTATTGTTATTTGGATTAGAGTGCCACGCTCACTCGCCAGTGTGTTTGTGAAACAATTTCTTGGGTGGGTGGGTGGAAATTAAGTTTTAACTTTGTAGGCTTGTGATTTGGATTGGAATGCCCCACATACCCGCCCAAGCGTTTAAAATTAATTTCTTAAACACAAATACTTGGGTACTAAGTTTAAAGTTTGTGGGCGTGTGGTTTTGACTGGAGTGCCTTACCCACCTGCCCAAGTTTTTGTAATCCAATTTCTTGAACACAAACACTTGGGTGGGTGAGAGTGCCCCACCCCACCCGCCCAAATATTTGTGATCTAATTTTTTGAACACGAATACTTAGACGGGAACTAAGTTTTAAATTTGTGAGCGTGTGGTTTGGATTTGAGTGCTCCACTCACCCGCTTAATTGTTTGTAATCCAATTTTTTGAACACACTAAATTTGAAGTTTGTGGACGTGTGGTTTTGATTGGATTATTCACCCACTAACCGAAAGTTTGTGATCTAATTCCTAAAACATAAACACTTGGGTAGGTGGGCGGGAACTAAGTTTTAAGTTTGTGGGAGTGTTATTTGGATTGGTAAGCCCCGCTCATCCGCCAGAGTGTTTGTGAAACAATATCTTAAACACAAACACTTGGGTGGGTGGGTGGTAATTAAGTTTTAAATTTGTAGGCTTGTTATTTGAATTGGTGTGCTTCGCCTGCCCGCCAGAGTATTTGTGGTCTAATTTTTTGAACACAAACACTTGGGTAAGTGAGCTTTAACTACGTTGAAAGTTTGTGGGCGTGTGGTTTGTATTGGAGTGTACCATCTACCCGTCCATGTATTTGTGATCTACTTTTTTGATCACAAACACTTGGACGGGAAGTCGGGAACTAAATTTTATGTTTGTGGATTTGTGGTTTGGATTGGAGTGTCCCACCTACCTTCCCAAGAGTTTGTGATCTAATTTCTTTGTGGTTTGGATTTCAGTGCTCCACTCACCCGCCTAATTGTTTGTGATCCAATTTTTTGAACACACCAAGTTTAAAGTTTGTGGGCGTGTGGTTTAGAATGGAGTGCTCTACCCATCCGCCCAAAAATTTGAGATCTAATTCCTTCAACAAAAGACTTGGGTGGGTAGGCGGGAACTAAGTTTTAAGTTTGTAGGCTAGTGGTTTGGATTGGAGTGCCCCACATACTCGCCCAAGCGTTTAGGATCTAATTTCTTGGATTGGTGTGCCCCGCCTACCCGCCAGAATGTTTGTGGTCCAATTTTTTGAACACAAACACTTGGGGGTGTGGGTGGAAAATAAGTTTTAAGTTTATGAGCGTATTACTTGGATTGGTGTGCCCCGCTCACCCGTGTGTTTGTGATTTAATTTTTTGAACCCAAACACGTGGGTGGGTGGACGGAAACTAAGTTTAAACTTTGTGGGCGTGTGGTTTGGATTTGAGTGCCTTACTCACTCGCCCAAGTGTTTGTCATTTGGGTGGGCAGGCGGGAATTAAGTTTAGAATTTGTGGGCGTGTGGTTTGAACTGGAGTGCCCCACCCTCCCGCCCACACTTGGGTGGGTGGGCGGGAACTAAATTTTATGTTTGTGGGCATGTGGTTTGGATTGGAGTGTCCAACCTACCTGTCCAAAAGTTTGTGATTCAATTTTTTTAACACAAACATTTGGGTTGGTGGGCGAGATCTAAATTTGTAAGCGTGTGGTTGGGATTGGAATGCTTTACCCACCGAGCTAATTGTTTGTGATACAATTTTTTTAAAGCACTAAGTTTAAAGTTTGTGGACGAGTGGTTTAGATTATAGATTAAAGTACCCCACCCACCCGCCCAAAAATGTTTGATCTAATTTTTTGAACAAAAACACTTGACTGGGTGGGCGGGAACTAAGTTTTAAGTTTGTGAGCGTGTTATTTGGATTGGTATGCCCAGCCCACCCGCCAAAGTGCTTGTGAAACAATTTCTTGAACACAAATATTTAGGTGGGTGGGCGGAAATTAAGTTTTATGTTTGTAAGCTTGTGGTTTGGATTGGAGTGCCCCACAAACCCGCCCAAGCGTTTAAGATCTAATTTCTTAAACACAAACATTTGGGTGTGTGAGCTGAAACTAAGTTTTAAGTTTGTAGGTTTGTTGCTTTGGATTGGAGTACCTCATATACCCGCCCAATCGTTTAAGATTTAATTTCTTAAACACAAATTCTTGGGTGGGAAAGCGCAAACTAAGTTTAAAGTTTGTGGGCGTGTGGTGTGCATTAGTTTCCTCTACTAACCCGCCCAAAAGTTTGTGATCCAATTTCTTGAAACAAACACTTTGGTGGGTGGGAAGGAATTAAGTTTGTGGGCGGTGGTTTGGATTGGAGTGCTTTACTCACTCGCCCATTGTTTGTGATCGAATTTCTTGAACACAAACACTTGGGTTGGTGGTCGAGAACAAAGTTAAAAGTTTGGATTGGAGTTCCCTACCCACCCACCTGCCCATGATTTTGTAATTTAATTTTTTTAACACAAACATTTGGGTGGGTGAGCGGGAACTAAGTTTTAAGTTTGTGAGCAGTTTGTTTGGATTGGAATGCTCTACTAACTCACCCAAATGGTATTGATCTAATTTCTTGAACACAAACACTTTTTTGGGTGAGCGAGAACATAGTTTGTAGACTTGTGGTTTAGATTGGAGGTTGGTGGTAACCTGTTATTTGAGTTTCTCTGTGTTCAAGAACACCCAGATGCAATTTGGGGTTGTTTGGCGTTAAAATGGCGCTGGATTTGTTAAAGTGGTTGTTTTGAACTGGAAGTCTAAGAGCGTTAGTGCAATGCCTTTGAGTGTTTGTTATTCTACGTTGTTATTGTGGACCACTACTTTGGCGTTTGTCAATTATTGTTTTTATTATTCTCTGTATTATATACACAATAGTTTTTAGTAGAAATAGGTTTTGAACTGACTAACTCATATTTCTGGATCTATCTGTGTGCGCTGCGAGGATAGTTGCAGCGTTTCCATGTAATATGTTGGCACATTTTGACTTTATTGCATTGTTGGTTGGTTTTGTCTGACACGTTAGCGCATAAAAGAGTTACTCTGGGGTTATGAACCTAAATCTTGGCTTGTCCTGACTTTGATTTGGCTTTGTTAGGTGAATGTTGTTGACTTGGCTGGTGGAGCGTTTCTTTGATTTTCCAATGTGGACGCCTAATGGCGACATCACAAAAGATATGTTTTTATACTTTTTGCAAGTTGCAAGCGCTTGTAATGCACCGCTTCTAGAGCGGTTGTAACAGTCAGGAGAAAATGTTACAACCTGAGGGTGTGTTCAAAGAATTACCAAGTTGCACTCATGACAAAGACAAACAATAATTTGTTCAAAAAGTGTATTGGCACCTTGCATTACTGGCTCAAAGAAGAAAAACACGACTATTTTCCAGTGTTAACTACATTTTAGCATGGCCAAACAACAACTTTTTAGACATAGGAGCCACTAACCATTTGTAAGGAAGATGCACTCTCAAATGTATAATAGATCGTGTAGCATATGAACCAGACTTTGGAGTATTGTTTGAATGATTTACCATAATTGACATTAACAGCACACGACAACTCAGAAATAATAATCAAATTGCCGCAACAGTTTTGACTGTAGCACAAATAACGGTCTTAACTAAAACATAGTCATTTTAACTAAACATAGATCGGTGCAAGAATAGCGTATGAGCAAGCACTTGGCTTTACAGTCTGGCATAGAGGACATCTCAGGCAAAGTAGTGAGTACGAATGAAGAACGAAACTATTGACTTGAATGCTATACTTGAAGTTAACCACTAATTATTTAAGGTTATTTGAGGGACATAATCAAAGTTAATTGTAATAATTATAAGCAAATTACTTTAACAGAAACCTCAATAAAGTGAGTAGAAGGTGCATAGAGGAATCCTACAAAGACTTCAAAATCTGTCGGCATTACAGACAGAGAGCCCAGAGTGAGAGCAAATGAAAAAAATAGGGAGAAAGGTGGACATTTCTAGCAGTTAGTGGACTGTGGAACCAAATAACTTGTTTTAATATACTTGTAGATGAATCTACATAAAAAAATAAAATTAACATATCACTTAAATAAAATTTTTTGTTTGATTAAATTTTTAAATCAAATTAAAACCTTATTTACTAAAAAAGTATAAACACCAACTACGATCGAATATATTTAATTATTTAATTTACAATATTGCAAATTTACAGCTTTCGTGCTTACACATTTCCACCCCAATAAATTCTTAATTGAATCTAAATATGTATACATCTACCTTTCCCGTCTTAAGATGTATACCGACCGACATTTAAATGCTTTCCGTTTTACCGTCGAGTGCGTTTATTTAAGCAATTACAGAGATAAATCCTCGCTCGCCCCCTTTTTACTTGTTAGATATTAAGTACACATTTATTTTATCACGTAAACAAAGGGCGATAAATCTAAGCTCCTTTAAAAAAAAGTTGATATGAGAAATAAAATGCATAAAACTGTACACCTACACTAAGAAAAAAATTAGTCACGCTTTATGGAAATAAATCATTTCAATAAAAAATTGTGATGAATGGATTATTAATTATCAAAAGAATTTAAAAGTTTGATCTTATTCTAATTTATATACAATTTTATGTATTTTTCAATTTAATCAAAATAATTTAAATATACATTTACTTCCGTGATTTCCAAACATCTCAGTAGTTTTTTTTGCAAAGAAAAGTCGTTTGATGCTGTCGGCGATAGCGCTTCTGCTTCTCCTTCAGGCCGAACAGTTCTAGTTAATCGATCAAATCGAGCAGACGTAGTGATTGATGGCTGACAAATTGATTCATTAATTGTTTCAACGCGTTTCAATTGACTTTTTTGTGTATTGTGTTAGTGAATGTGTGCGGTTGATTTGCTTTATGTTGCAGATGTTAAAAGGTAAAATTTAATTCATTAATTTTATATATCTGCTTATGACAGTGTTAGTCATTTATTATGAAAAAAACAATATATTTTAATGTATCTACATATAAAAGTTGCTGAAAAGAAAGGTTTAAAAGGATTATTATAGTTTACGAGTGTTTGAATTGCTTTAAGGGGCTTAATACAGGAAATTTGTTGAGTTGAAACAAATTTACGTTGTTTATCAATCAGATTTTGTTTTTTTTTTTTAATATTTTATGACAGAATTTTGTCATTTTTGACTTTTTGTAAATAGAATGTTGCAGTTTTTAACAGTTTATGTCGGAATTTGGTTTTTTCTAATAATATCTTTGATATTTTATAGCTGGATTATGCTATTTTTACGATTTTATCAATTTTTTACTCTTTAAACAATTTATGGCCGGATTTTGGTAATTTCTTCGAATTTCTAGGCCTGATTTAACCTTTTTTGACATTTTATGAACTAAATTTCAACTGTTTTTGGTTAGATTTTGTTTTTTTTTTTAATATATTGATTAATGACAGAATTTTGCCATTTTTGACTTTTTATAAATATAATGTCGCAGTTTTTAATAGTTTATTGTAAATTTTGCTACTTTTTTACAATATTTTCATACTTTATGGCTGGGTTTTGCTGTTTTTGACATTTCATTAATAGAGTTTTATACTTTTTGACAGTTTATAGCCGGATTTTGAGTTTTTCTGAAAGTGGTTTGATATTTCGTTTCCGGATTTTGCTATTTTTAAGATTTTATAAAACTTTGTACAATTTTTAACAGTTACGACCGACGGTTAGTTTTGTTTTCCAACAATATTTTGATGTTTTATCTCCAGATTTAGCTATTTTTGACATTTTGGAATATAATTTTAGATTCTTTAACTGTTTTTGGCTGGATTTTTATTCTATCTGAAAATATTTTAATGTTTTATGACCGGATCTAGCTATTTTTGATTTTTTATAACAGATTTTTTCACATTTTAACAATAAAAAGGAAACTGAGGAAACTAAAAACCGAATCAAGGACCACTGCCTTTGGCCATCAGATGCGGGAGATGATGGAGACTATGGAAAGCATGAACAATTGGGGGCACTAGAGGCCATGGGAGTTATCATCTTGATGAAATCCGCTACCCTTAATTCCAATCCTATTAACAAAGAAAGGGTTGAAAAGTGACTTTCTTTTTCCATCAAATGTCGAAGGCCAGCAGGTAATTGCAGAGTCGATCAGGACTTTGAAGACATACCCGCACTAAAGAAAACAGGCTTAGCATCCACAACTAACGTACTTCAAGAATATTTTCAACAATTGATAAACAGTTTATAACATTTGTGACAATTTTAAAACATTATTAACAGATCAAAAACATTTAAAAGTTTAGAAACATTTGTAGCAGTTCAAAAATATTTTATAACAATTGTGATAGTTGAAGAGCATTATTGTACCAATTGAAGGACACTTGGTAGTTTAAAAACATGTTTGACAGTTAAGGTACATTCTATGGTAGTTTTAGAACATTTCAAAAGTTTAGGTACATTTGTAGCAGTTGAAGAACATTTGTGTCAGTTCAAGAGCATTATTGATTATTAAAAAAACATTTTTAGTATTTTTGACAATTGAAGAACATTATATGGCAGTGCAAAAACATTGTTGAATGTTCAGGAACATTTGTAGTAGTTAAAGAACATTTTGTAAGATTTGTCATAGTTAAAAAGAATGATTGGCAGTTTAGGAACTTTCTATGATAGTCTAAGAACATTTAAAAAAATTAGGAACATTTGAAGCAGTTAAAGTAACAGTTTAAGAGCGTTATTGAAAGCAGAAACTTTCAACAAATTTATGGGCGGGTGGGTGGGAACTCTATTTTAAACTATTTGATGGTACCATGATCTGGAATGACCCGCCCATCCGCCTCAAGATTGAATATCACCACATCCTCCTCTGGCTAAAAGATTTCTATTACTTGTGAAGAAGAGCAACTTTTAATTTTTTGATGGGTGGGCATTCTAGTTTAAACTATTGAGTGATTCACGCACCCGCCCAAGTATTGGTTATCAAGAAATTGCATATCGTTTTATTCTCTTTTAACTAAAGGACTACTAACACTAGCAGGAAGCAGAAACTTCTAATTATTTGATAACAAACACTTGGGCGGGTGGGTGGGCACTACAGTTTAAATTACTTGTCAGTAATTTTGATTTGGAGTAACCCACCCACCCGCCCAAGTGTTGGTCATTAAGAAAATAGATTTTGCCTTCTCCTCTTTTGACTAAAGGACTTCTAACACTAGCAGAAAGCAGAAATTTTTAACTCTTTAATAACAAACACATGGGCGGGTAGGTGGGCACTTCAGTTTAAACTATTTGCTGTTTAAACTTATCTAAAGTGACCTACCCACCTGCCCAAGTGTTGGTCTTTCGGAGATTTGTGTTGCCTCCTCTTTTTTTTGACTTCTAACACTTGCAGAATAAAGAAATTTTTAATTCTTTTATAACAAACATTTGGTTATCAGGAAAATGGATTTTGTTTTCTCCTCTTTTGACTAAAGGTCTTCTAACACTAGCAGAAAGCAGAGACTTTCAACTCTTTAACACATGGGCGGGTGGATGGGCACTCCAATTTAAAATTATTTGCTGGTAATCATGATTTAGAGTGACCCACTCACCCGCTTAAGTGTTGGTCATTAGGAGATTGAACATTGTTTTTTTCATTTTTTCTAAATGACTTCTAACACATGTGGAGAGGAGCAATTTTTAATACTTTGATAACAAAAACAATTGGGCGGATGAGTGGGCTCTCTAGTTTAAATTATTTGCTGGTAAACCTAATCTGCACCCAAGTGTTGGCCATTAGAAAATTGGATATTGCCTCCTCATCTTTTGACTAAATGACTTCTAACTCTTGCAGAATAGAGAAATTTTCAATTCAATGATAACAAACATTTGGTTAGGTGGGTGGGCACTCCAGTTTAAACTACTTGCTAGTAATCATGATCTGGAATGACCCACCCACTTGCCCAAGTATTGGTTATCAGGAAAATGCATTTTGGCTCCTCTTCTTTTGACTAAAAAACTTCTAACACTAACAGAAAGCAGAAACTTCCAACTCTTTAATAGCAAACACAAGGGCGGGTGAGTAGTCACTTCAGTTTAAATTATTTGCTGGTAATCATGATTTGGAGTGACCCACCTATCCGTTCGAGAGTTTGAATAGACTAAATGACCTCTAACACTTGTAGAGAGGAGTAATTTTTAATGCTTTGATTACAAACAATTAAGCGGGTGGGTGGGCACTTTAGTTTAAACTATTTTGACCCACCCATCCGCCGAAATGTTGGTTATTAGGAGATTAGATATTGCTTTTTTTTTTTTTGACTAATTTACTTCTAACACTTGCAGAATGGAGAAATTTTCAATTTTTTAATAACAAACACTTGGGCGGGTGGATGGGCACTTAAATTATTTGCTGGTAATTATGATCTGAAGTTACCAACCCAACCGCCCAAGAATTGGTCATTAAGAGATTGGATATCACTACTTTTTCCTCTGGCTAAAGAAGTTCTAACACTTGTAGAGAGGAGTAACTTTTAATTCTTTGATAACAAACAATTGGGCGGGTGGGTGGGCACTCTAGTTCAAACTACTTGCTGGTAATTATAGAGATTAAATATTACCACTTCCTCCTTTGGCTAAAAGACTTCTAACCTAACCTAACCTAACCCTTGTAGAGAGGAGTTTTTTTTTAATTCTTCTGATAACAAACATTCTAGTTCAAACTACTCGCTTGTAATTATGATCTGAAGTAACGACATTTTTAGCAATTTTGACAGTTGAGGAACATTATGTTGAGAACATTGTTGAAAGTTTAGAAATAATTGTAGCAGTTGAAGAACATTTGTGATAGTTCAAAAGCATTATTAACAGTTTAAATTTATTTTATGTAATTTTTGATAGATGAGAAACATTTTACAACAGTTTAAGGACAATTTTTACAGTTGAGAATCATTTTCTGATAGTTTAAAACATTCTAAATGTTGAAAAATTGTTCTAATCCAATTTAAACCACACGCCCACTCTATTAAAATTTAGTTTTCGCTTACTCATTTGTGTTTAAGAAATTGGATCAAAACACATGGGCGGGTGGGCACTCCAATCTAAACCACACGCTCATTTAGTTTAAATTTAGTTTTTGCCTACCCATCAAAGTGTTTGTGTTCAAGAACATGAATCACAAACACTTGGGCGGGTGGGTGGGAGACTCCAATTTAAACCACACGCCTACTCAGTTTAAACTTAGTTTCCGCTCACCTACTCAAGTGTTTGTATTTGAAATATTGGATCACAAACACTTGGGCAAGTGGCTGGGGAACACCAACACAAACCACACAGCTACATCATTTGTACTTATTTCCTGCCCACCCACCTAAGTCTTTGTGTTCAACGAATTGGATCACAATCACTTGGTCGGGTGGGTGGGGCATTCCAATCTAAACCACACGCTCACTCATTTTAAACTTAGTTTTTGCCTACCCACTCAAGTGTTTGTGCTTAAGATTTTGGATCACAATCACGTGGGCGGGTGGGTGGGGCACTCCAATCTAAACCACACGCTAACTAAGTTTAGATTTAGTTTTCGCTCATCCACACACACACACACACTTACATCATTTGTACTTTGTTTCCGTTTGTGTTTAAAGAATTGGATCACAAACACTTAGGCGGGTGGGTGAAGAACTTTAATCTATACAACACGCCCAATAAGTTTAAACTTAGTTACCGCCTACCCACTTAAGTGTTTGTGTTTAAGAAAATGAATCACAAACGCTAGGGCGGGTGGGTGGGCAACTCCAATTCAAACCACACGCTTACATCATTTGTACTTAGTTCCCGCCTACCCACCCAAGTCTTTGTGTTTAAAAAATTGGATCACAAACACTTGGTCGGGTGGGTGAAGAACTTCAATTTATACAACACGCCCAATAAGTTTAAACTTACTTACCGCCCTCCACTCAAGTGTTTGTGTTTAAGAAATTGGATCACAAACACTTGGGCGGGTGGGTGGGCAACTCCAATCCAAACCACACGCTTACAACATTTAAACTTAGTTTGCGCCTACCCACCCAAGTGTTTGTGTTTAAGAAATTGGATTACAAACACTTAAGCGAGTGGGTGGGGAACTCCAATCCTAACCACACGCTTACATCATTTCTACTTAGTTCTTGCCTACTCACCCAAATCTTTGTGTTTAAAGAATTGGATCACAAACACTTGGGCGGGTGGTTGGGGCATTCCAATCTAAACCACACGCTCACTCATTTTAAACTTAGTTTTTGCCTACCCACTCAAGTGTTTGTGCTTAAGATTTTGGATCACAAACACTTGGGTAGGTGGGTGGGAAATTCTAATCTAAATCCCACGTTAACTTAGTTTAGATTTAGTTTTCGCTCATTCACACACACACGCACTTACATCATTTGTACTTTGTTTCCGCCCACCTACCCAAGTGTTTAAAGAATCTGATCACAAACACTTAGGCAGGTGGGTGAAGAACTTTAATCTATACAACACGCCCAATAAGTTTAAACTTAGTTTCCGCCTACCCACCCAAGTGTTTGTGTTTAAGAAATTAGATCACAAACACTTAAGCAAGTGGGTGGGGAACTTCAACTTTAACCAAACGCTTACTACATTTGAACTTAGCACCCAAGTGTTTGTGTTTAAGCAAATGGATCAAAAACACTAGGGCGGGTGGGTGGGCAACTCCAATCCAAACCACACGCTTACATCATTTGTATTTAGTTCCCGCCTACCCACTCAAGTCTTTGTGTTTCAAGAATTGGATCACCAACACTTCGGCGGGTAGGTGAAGAATTTCAATCTATACAACACGCCCAATAAGTTTAAACTTACTTACCGCCCACCCACCCAAGTGTTTGTGTTCAAGAAAATGGATCACAAACACTTGAGCGGGTGGGTAGAGAATTCTAATCCAAACCACACGTCCACTCAGTTTAAACTTAGTTTATGCACCACCTACCCAAGTGTTTGTAATATTGGATCACAAACACTTGGGGGGGTGGTTGGGGAACACCAATACAAACCACATAGCTACATCATTTGTACTTATTTCCCGCCTACCCACCCAAGTGTTTGTGTTTAAAGAAGTGTATCACAAACACTTGGGCGGGTGGGTGCGGCACTTCAATCTAAACCGCACGCTTACTCATTTTAAACTTAGTTTCCGCCCACTCACTCAAGTGTTTGTGCTTAAGAAATTGGATTACAAACACTTAGGCGGGTGGGTGGGGAACAACAATACAAACTACTTATCTACATTATTTGTACTTATTTTTGATTACAAATACTTGGGGAGTTGCGCAGGTTATACACATCCAAATCACATGCGCACAAAGTAATAACTGTTTTAAAATTTGGTGCCGATAGATTGAGTTCAAAACATTAAATAATATTAATTACTTTATGTTTAACACGATTATGACAAAACAATTGAAGCCAAAGTTAAGGAAATTTTATTAGTCATTGCTTGAAGCAAATTTGAAATTATTTTTGTTAAAATATGAAGTCCAAAACCAAAATTAATATCAAATAGCTTATGCCAAATACAGTTATGATAACATATTTGAGACCAAACTAAAAAAAATTTTATTGGTCATTGTTTGAAGGAAATCTAAAATTATTTTTGTTGAAATCTGTAGTTTAAAACATAAAATAATAATAAACAGCTTCTATTGAACACAATTATAGCAAAACAATTGAAACCATATTTAAGAAAATTGTATTAATCATTGCTTGAAGCAAATCTAAAATTATTTTTGTTAAATTTTATAGTCCAAAATATAAAATAACATCAAATAACTTACATCAAATTAAATAACGACAATACATTTAAAATCAAACTTAAGGAAGTCTTGTTGGTCATTGTTTAAAGCAAATCTAAAATTATTTTTGTTTCAATCTAAAGTACAAAACATAAAATAATATCAAACAGCTTATACCAAGCATTAATATGACAAAATAATTTAAATCGAACTTTAAAAGGTTCTACTTGAAGATGCTTTCTGACAATATTTTGGTCAAATTTTGTTATTTTTAACATTTTATAAATAGAATTTTACACTTTTGGCCGTATGTTTGTTATTTTTGAAAAATATTTTATACTGGATTTTTTTACTTTTGACTTTTTATGAATAGAATTTTGTACTTTTCAACAGTTCTCAACTATTAACACTTTATTCAATTGGTCACGACAATTTATTGGCCGTCCGATGATGGCTTTGTAAAGGTTGAAACATGTACATAGTAAATGGCTTTAGTTATTTTATTATTAATTTAATTTATATTACATTATTTGAATATCAGCTTCACATAAACAGTTCAGCTTGTGAGATGAATTTATTTCTGAAAGTGTTTTTTTATGCAAATTATGCATTTTATTATTCAATTGCAATACGCAACATTGTAAACATTTTCGCAAATATATTTATCGTGTGTAACAAATAGCAACAACGGAAGAATTTGGCATACACAAGTAGAAAAGCTTTTAATTTTATAGTCGTGCGCTTCATGTGCAACTTGAAATAAATTTATTGGTCCATATTAGATTTTTTTCCACGATCCAGCTGGACCGGTATCAAAAATGTTTACATGTTATTGACATTCACAATAATATTAGCAATAGGAAACACGAGTAAGTGTGAGTATTTAATATTGTTTTTTATTCTAAACAACTTTGAACTTAATAGAAGATGCGTTATCTTGTATTAAGTGTGAAAACTAACATAATAATTAACAACGAATAATTTCCCAGTAGCAACTTCCTTACTTCTAATAATAACGTAGCAGAAATATACAATTTAATATAATTTATAACGCGCTTTCCGACCCCTGAAACATTTGAATAAATTAAACACCCAACATGTGAACTACTTAAACATTTTTTATATAACTCTCGCAATTAATTCAATTGATTCTATCGCAGGGTTATAAATTTCTGCCCCTCTCGTGATTATTAACTGGTAACATAGAAATGTCTGAAGTGGCCGTGATTTATACGGAAGATATTAATTTTGCTGGAGGTCTTATTAATGCTGTTATCACCTGCTGCGCGGAGAATGTTAGCGGTCAGTTCGGCTGGCGCTTCATATATCATTTTATCATCCAGATTCTGAATCGTAATTTTGTTGATTTAATTGTTTATGAATTTGTATTGAATTTAATTTATTTTTGTTCCAGGTGAGTGCTCAATTTTTCTGAGATAGTAAGTAAACAAATTATTTTAAATTATCTAGTCAATATTATTGCGGCTATTTAAGTAGTAAACTATTTAATATAATTTGATGTTATTGGCGATTACTATGCGATCGTTTATTATAGGTAATTAATTAAATTCAACAATTACCTTCAAGTTTTTTATTACATTTATTATTTATTCCATGCGCCTCTAGTTTTGATTGGCTTTTACTATGCAATTTTTGTATTTTACTAACATACAGTGCACACTATAGGAAACTTTAGAACATTATACTTGCTTACATACATTGAAATATACTTTTAATTCAGTTACCACAATTAAACTTTACAACATGATTTATTAGCAGTAAACTTTGAAAAAGAAACTACAAACTTTATTATATGAATGTTAGCAAACAAAAACCTCCAAAATACATTTATACTTTTTAACTCGCAAACTACATGACTTCTTACTTTCAAATTGAGTTTGGAGACAGTAATAAACGTTAGGTATAAATTCCATTAAAACATCTCTCGCGCGCTTCGCGTCGTTCCCGACCGCAAGAAAGTGACAAACGCACATTTTCTCTCTACCGCAAAATGGTATTATCCAGAACCGTACAACAATTATAAATTATTCAGGAGCGGAGCGCAATAATACAAGTAATAAAGTGCAAACTGTATCCATATTTATACCAGCCAGAGCGACGATTAAAACGTTTTGTATATCTCTTCATTATAGACCGTCGCGTTATCTGAATAATTTATACAGGTTATCCGGCCTCATCTATTTCAATTAATTAAATTGCTACTGAATTGATTATTAGTTATTTATTATTTTTACAAATATTTATGTTGCTGATTAATCTATTGACATTACATTATAATTAGTTATTATAAAATTAAATCTAAATTGGACATTTTATGCAATTTTAATATTACTAAACTTTTTAGTTTTGTCATTTAGTTTTGGAAATCAAGGATTTAATGGAAGACACCAACAAAATTACCGACTACTTCTTTTACTTCCCGATTGCAGCATCTGTCACGGGGGAGATTCTTCTGCGGGGAAAGGGGGCGTGGCACAATCACTACACATTCACTGGAGACACAAAGTAGCAGTTCGGGGTGTTATAAAGTTATACACAATAGTCAGAAAACAATAGTCTATTCGGTAATGAAAGTTAATGTTATAAACATAATGACATCGACAAATTTACAATGCAAGCCACAGTATGATATTTACAAAAGCATGCGACAATTAACAATGCTAAATCACAATTACAAAAAGTTAGAATAACATAAGTGTGAAACATATGACAGGGTATGATAATCACGTTACAACAAAATGTAATGTTGAGCCGTGGCGGAGAGCCGTCGAACCAACGGGCAGGTCAGGCCCGCAGCGCGTTGGTCAAGTCCGGTCTCGTGGGGGCCACGCAAAACAATACACACAACAAATACAACAAATACACAAAGATAACAACAAAACAAATAACAAAATAACAAAATACAATTTAACAAATATAACAATAGAAGATGGGCAGATTTCCGCGATAGCGAGTTAGGAAGGTCAGGCCCTCTGCGTAACTCTAGTAGGAAGGTTGCGTTGAAGTTGAGCGGTAGTCAGCGACTGCCGAATGGACCGGTGTGTTACCGGTTCCATCTTGAACGAAGTTGAAGCCGATAGACAATTCGGGAGTCGGCCCATATGTATCTCTTTCAAGGCCGTATCGGCCGTCGTTCGCCTTTCTCCTCTTCTCCATAATAAGGTCGTGCATTCTTGCACTCGATGTGTCCGTGCTTGGTCGCAAGACGAGACTTGTCTGGCAGTTGACCTTGAGGCGGATATCCAGCCTGGTCGGTCGCCTGCGTGACGTTATCACGCTTACGAGCAAGGGGCGGTGGTGCTCGTGCCCGTGGCGGTAGTGCAATGCTTCGGGGTTGTTGTTATGTTTGTTTGTTGTTGGGGAAGGGAGCGTAGATGAGGGAGATTATGATGGTGATGGTCTAGGGCTTTGCCAGGATTGGCGGAGCGTCGTCGTCGTCGTAGGTTTAAGCTGGAGGGACAGGGGAGACGGAGTTCCTGTCTGCCTGTATCCAGCGGCGGCCTCTTCGGAGATGTCTGCTGACTATCGACTGGTGAACCTCTGGGACGATGTTATGGGCTCGGCTTGCTCTGGAAGACTGTGTCGAAAATCCGAACGCATTTCTTATATACCACGCGCTCTGCCGTGATTGGTTAAACGCGCTCGCGGAGAAGGCGGGTGTTATGGTAGTCAGCGCCGCCTGGTGGCCGTAACAGGTGTTCGCTGGTTTTAATCATAACGGTGTCCAACCATAGGCTCCGCCTCTTGCCTATTCGGGTACGGGCTGCTGGCCGCAAGGGTGCGCAAGACGCGGTAGGGGTGGTTGCGACTCTGAACATTCCGGCGGGAACGCCGGTAACACATCTCGGTATAGTTCAATTGGCGGTCCGTGTAATCAGGTTATGCGTCTATTTTTGCAGTAGTTTTCTAGGAAGCAAATATATCGGCTTCTAACGCTAAAAATTGGAAACAACGCTTTTACTGTCTAAGGACAAAAAGTCGATGGCATTTCGACGGCAATTTGTGCAATTATAACATCAATTAAAGCAATCAGTTTTGCTAAATCTGTAAGTATGAACACCATTGAAGATGTGTGTTGAAGGTGTTGTAACTGTCTGGGTACGGTGCACTATTATTTAGGGAGGGTATTAGTTCAAAAATTGTAGGTGTTTACTAAGTCATTAGGTCACTAAAGTCAGGTATTGCGAGGTATTGGCTGGTCTAAACGCGTTTAGGTTTGGACTTAAGTAGGTTCGGGTTCTAGCTGTTGCATAGTAGCATCTATCTAGGGCGATAGTGACTTCTTTCTTTGGAGTTGATGTTTGTAAGTGTAGAGTGTATCTTGTTGGATCTTGCTGTTGTTAGTCTCGGTGACGATAATAACACGACGCTCTCAGCTACAGTTGCCAGTCGGTTACTTTTCGTATCTACTTAACTATAGAATGAAGGAGGATAATTTTGTTTTTGGTATGGTTCTATTTCGGTACTTTTTGGATGCAACAGGGTTGCAACTGGTTTTAGGTTTGAGCTATAGTGACTTGGATGGTTGCAATAGACGCGTTTGATTATAATTGACTATGTTTGGTTTCCGAATTGACTTTGCTGACGGTTAACTATTTTATTGCGTTTACCAAGTAACTATTTGTGCAACTTGAGGGTCACAAAAGTAGTCGGATTATGAGATATGTCTATCAAGTTGCAAACTTGTGCAACCTTGCGCAACTAGGCCATAGAGTATATAGTTTGCCAAGTTTGGCAAGTGGTACTGTACTAAAGAATCAACTCATACCACGATGCTTCTATGATGACTAATGCTTTTGTTACATGGATAGGTCTTTATATCTAACAGATATTAAAGTTTCTATGTTTTACGAATTAATAGTGAGTGGATTTTAATATTGAACACCGCAAAAGGTTAGGAAACAACAAAAAGGTCGGCCCGAGTTAAACACCTCTACTCGACTGTACCGGTTCTGGTTAACAAAATTGTGTCCATGATAAAGCGCACCTACATTGAGGTTATTGGCTTCCGAACCATCCGCATTGAATTACAATATGAATTGACAGGAAGGCCAGGTTGGCTCTCAGGAGTTTGACAGAATTTTAGAACCGTGACGCTACCAGGATAAAACACCTAGAAATGGTGATAGATTAAGCGGACCTTTGCGTCACTCTCAAAAATAGCGGCAAATTGAATCCTTTAATAATAATTGGCAATCAGTACTTTTTGATTGCACTTTAGCTAGGGGAAACTATTATTCTGAGGCACCGATGATGCCAGCATAGATATCACACCTCACACTGCTGGAAGACTATCTATAGGAACCTGTACGAGTATTTGCCGCAGTCTTTGATGATGACGTATTACAAATTTTTTATAGATTATTTCTAAATTCTTGATTCTTAAATTGTTTTTTGTTTTTGGCGTAGAGAGTTTTTATAAAAAAATTTTAAGTGACTGCTAGAAGTCGGCAAGAACAACAAGAACCTGCTTGGGTCGTCTTAATCTTAGAGGGCGACCGGGCTGAAGACCCTTTGGCTTTGGTGGTTGGTAGCTTTAATGAAGCTAGAGACGTCTCACCGCAAGCGGTTGATGACTTGTTACAAATTAGAAAAAGCAATCTTGTCTTGGTCTTTTTTTATCTTCTTGGACTTTTTTAAAACCACCTCGATGAAATCTTTTTTTGAGAGAGGCATTTTGGGGTAGGCCTTGTTATTGAGATCTTGGACTTCTAATACCTTTTTATTTGTGGAGGTTAGATTAAGGGATCTATTGGGTTTTTTTAGGGAGGTTTCGGCTAGAAATGAGTTTTTGGAATTTTGTTTTTAGGTTTTTCTTTAGTTTGTACATCCATCATCTATTTGTTTAAACGGCGACACCAACTTCTGACGGTTATTTGGTATCAAAAGCAGAGTTTTGCATTTTATGCGGGAAAAGGGAAGGGAACGCAAGCCGCAAATAGATTCAATACTTTGTTAGCCAAATTTTTGGTAGTTTGGTCTCGTGACGGACAACGCTGGTTTATTCTAACCATCCAAAAACCTGACATTGTTACGATGCGCACGGTTTACGACAAAACGGTGGTTTTTAAAGGAACGTAAACGTGTTTTGTGAAACTGGAAAAGTTTAAAAGATCAAAAAAACTGTAAGATTCAGAGTAAGTAGCACTATCAATGCAAAAATTAATTGTATCAAATTGAAATTAATTTTATACAAAATGCGCAATGTCTATTTGTCTATTTCTCAAAATGTAAAAGCTTTTTCTGAAGATTTTACTGTGACATCTTGGGCAAATGCTGCATGCCAAAAGAAGATGATTGACGACGATGTCCAGTTGTCAGGAGGAAATATTAGTCTAGAATTATGCCTACCGTAGTAGCTACAATCATTCCAAACGGCGTACTACGACTATGACTACTGTTACCAATTTTTGTTCAAAACACATTCTATCCCACTTTTGCATTAACAGTGAAACCAATGCCAGCATGATTAAAGATTACATTGAATTAGTCTAACAAAATAATCTTTTGTCCAGAATAGGCACTACCTTTAAATGCCAAACTACTTGTATATTACTAAACTTAAATAACTTTGAAGGCTGAACTCTGAGCCATCTATCTTTTTAAGCCTGGATATAGTTTCCATGTTCATCAAGACCGTTTTGTTGTCTATTATTTGACTTACAAAACTTCAAAGACCGAACTCTAAGCCAAGTACAGGGCGACCACCCTCACATATTGAGCATTCCAATCTTAAGAGTGAGAGCCAACACTTGGTCTTTTATGGGTTCTCAAGCCTGGATATAATTGTCAGGATCCAGGACTATTTTGATAATAAATTTGGCATGCGATGCAATGATGCCTAACAGTAAATATGTTAGTACCTAGTTTTGTCGGCAAACTTTATATACATTTGAAAAGATTTTTTTTTTGAAAAATTAAAAATTATTATCTGAGTGCCCAAGACCAGACACTATTACAAGGGTTAGTTTAAAAGTTTGGGGATACAAAGACAAGTTGATTAGAGAACCGCAACCCAGCTATTTTGATTACTACGAAAGTATGCAACCTCGACACTACTGATGAGACTTGTTAGCATTCTGATGGCAAAGGTATTTGCTCCGGAAAGCTACAGTGTACTTTAAACGTTTACTCACACTACTAATCTTTGGTGATGGCTAATGTTATATTGATAAATCCTTATATCTAATTGAATTTGAGATAAACCGAGCTGCAGTGTAGGATTCAATGACCCTTCAAGCCATCTGCTTTGAATCACAGTATGGATTGACGGAAAGGACAGTTTGGCACTACCACAGAGTGGGGCAGAATGACCTCCTTGATTTGTCGGGTGAATTATGAGTAAACAGTAAAAGATTAAAAAAAAAGTTTTTTATTTTTTAATAGTACATACTACGCCATTTTTTGTTTAGTTTTTTGAAAATTATGTTGTCCAAGTGGTGGCCTTGGCGGGTGATTCTCATGTTGAGGCGATCCACAAAATTTTTGGTCTTGCCAGCACATTTTAAGAGATGTTTTTAGCGCTCTGTTTGGGATTTTATCAGAGTCAAGAGCAGAGCAAGTTTTAATTTTTTTTTTTAGATTAGGTTGAACGCTTTCAAGTTGCTGATTAAAATTTTGGTTTTAGCATACTTGATTTAATAAAAAATAATTAGGAAAATATTCTTGAACAACTATTTCATGTAGAAAGTCCCAAAATGACCAAATTTTGATAATTATTTTGATTTAAATGATTTGCTTGATATCTAACAGAAATTTTAGTTGTTGATTAGAATTTTGGCTTCAGCATACTTAATTTTATCAAAAATAATTAGGAAAATTTTCTTAAATAACTATTTCATGTAGAAAATGTCCCAATATGACCAAATTTTGATGATTTTTTTGGTAACTAGCAGAAATTTTAAATTGCTGATTAGAATTTTGGCTTCAGCGTACTTTTTTGTGCAATTTTTGTGTTATAAATGTTTTATTTATTTATACATATAGAATATTTGTGTCATAAACGTGATTTTTGAGCAAATTTTATACTATAAATGGTTTTTAAGCGCAATTCTTATGAGCTTTTTCTGTGTAATTTTGAGATTTTCTAAGGTATACAAATTTACAAATGAGTTTTATGGTAGAAATGAGTTTTTGTGCAATTTTAATCTTATAAATGTTATTTTTATGCAATTTTAAGGTAAATTTGTGTTGAAAATTAACTTTGAGCGTCAGTTTTAAGATAAAAATTAGTTTCGTTGGCGATATTACGTGGTAAACATGATTTTTCAGCAAATTTGATACAAAAAATAAGTTTTTTGTTTGTTTTTAAAGCAAATCTCATGTCATTTTTAAGTTTTCTACGCAATTTTTGTTGAATTTTATATAATATACGTGATTCACGAGCAAATTTCAAGCAAGAAATGTTTTTTTGCACGATTTTTATGGTATTTATAGTTGTTACAGTAATTTTTATAGTAAACATTAGTTTTCTGGACGATTTTAATTGTTTATAGTAAATTTTGATATTTTTTGACTTAATTATTTTTAACATTCCTTGAATAGAATTTGGCAATTTTTGACAACTTATGGACTGGATTTATATTTTTTTGACATTTTATAACCGGATTTTCTTATTTTGTGAATTTTATGAAATTTTGTACACTTTTTTAACAGTTTATGGCCGAATTTTGTGTTTTCCAACAATATTTGAAGAATTTTATATTATTTACGTGATTCACGGTTAAGTTTTAAGCAAGAAATATTTTTTGCACGATTTTTATGGTTTTCAAAGTTTATACAGTAATTTTGATAGTAAACTTGATTTTATTAGACGATTTTAACACTTTATGATATATTTTGATATTTTTTGACAACATTTTTATACTTTATGGCTAGATTTTGCTATTTTTAACATTCTATGAATAGAATTTGGCATTTTTCAACAGTTTAAGGACCGGTTTTTGATTTTTTTTACGTTTTATAGCTAGTTTTTGCTATGTTAACGGTTTTATGATTTTTTTTACACTTTTTGAACAGTTTATGGCCGGATTTTGGTGTTTTCCAACAAAATTTTGATGGTTTCTGGCCGGAATATGCTATTTTTGCCATTTTATGAAAAATTATATATTTTCGATTTTTTGGCCGGATTTTGATTCTATCTGAAAATATACATTTAATGACTAGTTTTTGACATTTCATGAAAAGAATTTTGCACTTTTCAATAGTTTATAGCCGATATTTGTTACTTTTTAACTATTTTTTCATCTTTCAAAACCCGATTTTGCTATTTTTGATATTTTCTGTTTTTTTTTTTATTTTTTACAGTTTTTAGACGGATTTTATTACTTTATAACGTGTTCCTGCAGCTAAAAAAGCTAAGAGAAGGACTGAAAGAAATCAATAAGCTACAAGAAAGGGATGACGTAAACAATTTCTAGATAACAAATACTTGGGCGGGTGGTCGGGAACACAGTTCAGACAAATTGAATCAGTGGTTTTAAACTGTGTTCCCGCTCATCCGTCCAAATGTGTGTCATAAAGAAATTTAAAGTTACCACCACCAGACGTGTTTTTGTAGTTAAAAAACCTAACAGGAAGACTGACAGACGTTATTAAGGTACAAGAAAGTGATGATGTAAACAATTTCTTGATAACAAACACTTGGGAGGGCGGGCGGGAACACAGTTCAAAAGAATTGGACCGGTAGTTTTAAACTGTGTTTCCGCCTATCTGCCCAAGTGTATGTCATAATGAAATTTGAAGTTACCACCACATTATTTTATGTTTCAAGGCCGGATTTTGTTGTTTTTGATATTTTATGAATAGAATTTTACACATTTTAGCAGTTTATGGCTAGGTTTTAGTACTTTCTGACAATATTTTGTAACTATTGTGGCCAGATTTTAATTTTTGAAGGTTTTATTTACAAAAGCTAGTTGGATTAACAATTTAGCGGTTAAATTTAATATTTTAAAGATCAAATTTATAGTTTGTATGCAAGATTAACAGTTTTGCAGTTCAGTTTAACATTTTAAAAACACGTTTTACACTTTTAAACGCATAACTTATTATTTAATAATAACGATTTATATTCCATCGTTTAAAAGTGTGTTGTCGTTAGGAAATCATTGACTTTCTGGTAAACCCTTTTGACGTGCTCCAGATCAGTGTCATTAGTGATATAGGGGGCGAGCATTGGAGTTTGAAGCCAATGCTTTTTTTTTCTGAAATTGCTGGAATGGAGACTTGTCTGGTTTTGTGGCTTTTCTTCTGCAAATCAATGCTTTTGTATCCCGGGATAATATTAAAAGGATATCAGCGCAAACCTGATAGGTTTTAGAAGTCTTTTTGTGGCAAAATTTATTTGTTTCGTAAGTAGTGCGATGGTTTTTTTGACATTTGTTCTTACTGCGGCCAGGCTTGTAAAAAGAGAATTTAATCCGTATGGGTAACAATTTTATTTTTAATCCCCGCCCGTAGAGTTCTTGTAGTACTGAGTTATGGTCGGAGCTAAAGTTATTGATTGTTTGGATTTCAGCTTGGAAATTGATGTCTTTGAGTATTGTTACGTCCAAAACGTCTCTTTGGTAGCCAACAGAGCTATAGAAAGTGGGTTCATTTCAATACTAAACTATTTTGCTCAAAATAGTCAAGCAGAACTCGACTTTTGGCATTGGATTGTGAGCTGTTTTACGCTGGGTGCTTTGAATTAAAGTCTTTTGCAATTATTGTGGGAAGAGGATTGTAAAGACCGTATTGAAATCCGCCGTTTCAATAAAGTTGGCTGGAATTCAATTTGGTTTACCGTCGACTTTTCCAAGTTTGTGAAGGTATTTGGGAGTCTCAGCGCTTCAGTGAGTAGCATGATGTTGAGGTTCTGTTCAAAGAAGTTTTTTTCACTTTCACTCTCATTTTTTCTGTAATACCGTTGGCATTCCAGAAGCAGACACGTAGTAATACGTCTGGTGTATTATCTATTGTTTACTAGAGTTAAGAAAGATAACATGATTTTCTGCAGAAAATCATTAAATTCCTTTTGAAGAGCGGCTATCTTCTCATTTGGATTTACCGTTTTTGAACAGTTTTTGCAAACGATCTGTTTGCTTTTGCCGCTGCAGATTTGCCGGAACCTGCATTCTAAGAGGTTGAAGACGGGAACCTTTGGCATTGTGGAATGCTACCGCCCTGTTTTTTAGGTATCACTGTAACCTTTAAGCTTTTGAGCTTAGTTAAGTACACGATCTCCGCATTTTTGCTCTATTTGGTACTTGTACTTGAATTTGTTTCCTATTCTGTGAACGTTAGAAGGTGAAAATTTACTCTCATGGGTGTTTTGCGCAAAAAGAATGTAAGGTTTTGTTGTTGGTTGGTATTTTTTCTCCCTGGGGAATACGTCCAGGTGATGCTTTGGGGTCCAAGTCGGAGGATGTCGAGCCCGCAATGGTAATCGAAGAAGTTGGTGATATTGCGGGTGCGGTTGTACCTCTCAAAGTCCGACATTTGTCTAAAAATGCTCCTCGTCGCTAAAGATGATTTTTCCGCCAAAATTGAGGTCCTCTTCCAAACGATTCGAAGCCTAGTCAGCGAACAAACAGCGTTGTCTATGGTCATGAATTTTGAGCTTCTGGGTCAATTGGATCTTGTACGGGTGTAGGCCTAAGTCCCGACGCAAAATTTGGCAAATTGAAGTCTGCGAAAGTCCGAGTTTTTGTGTACTGCGAGAAATCGACTGCCTTGGGTTCTGCTGTACACTTTTACGGACCGCGGCAATGTTCTCTGCCGATCTTGCGTTTCTTGAACGTACAGGTGTTGGTTGATTATTTACCGAACCCGTTGTCTTAAATTTTGCCACCAAACAACGCAATGCGCGCAACGTTTGCACTAACGAACACTCATTTTGGTAATAAAATTTTATCATTTGAACGTGTTGTTCAATTGTGTAACTTGCTATGGTGATTTGGCATAAGTAACTGAATATTAAACAAAAGATTTGATAGATGTCATAAAAACAAAATCGCCGCCAAAATCTACCCGCGCCAACTGAAAAACCCTTTATATAACACGAAAATTTAAATGTAAAAGATACCAAATTATGAGCGACTAACATGCGAACCAAAACTCTGATAAGGAATTATAAAATTGAAAACAAATTGTGGTATTATATTTCTACCCTTCATTATATATAATACTAGTAATTTTAAGAATTGCTTGAATAAAGCAACATAAATATAAATGCTACTGACAATCTGTCAAGATAATATTTCAATACAATATATCACATGTTATGATCGTGGATGAATGGGCTCACGTAGAATCGTGGTCAGGATTACAAGCTTCGGCAATCATCCACTTTTAATATTCATTTTATTCCTGCTGCAGACAGACATATTATTAATAGTCCAATAAAAATAAATCCCTTCAATACGAACGATTTTATTTTATTTTTATTTTTTCAATCCGTATTCCCTATCCAAATATTTGATTCCGTTCTATTTATATCCGAAGAACAATATTTCCTTGAGCTTGAAAACATTGCGAGTAAATAATATCCCTTTTGCAATTTATGCTCCGCATATGTATTAAATATTTATGTTATCTCATAAATTGGAATTTGATTTTTTCTGTGTAAATAAATGAAACAGCGCGTGCTTTTAATTAAAAGGGGAAATTAGATTTAACAATATAAAATGTTACATGGAATTGGCGGTTGAATTGTAATACGAATTGATTTACCAATAAAAAAAGTATTTATTATCTTGTTTGAGTTCTGGTTGTTGATTTTGTTTTTATAAAATAATGAACGCATTTTATACAATTTGTATTTAAATTTATGTTTTAATGAATATAAAGCAATTTCTAAAAAAAAGCTTGGCTTCGATTTTCCGCATATTCGGTCGTAAATTATTTGTGAACTTGTTGACGGTTGTAACATGGAATTTATGGTTTCAGCTAATGATAAATGCACATATATTATCATTGGATCTTGATAACTTTGATTAGTAAAATTTAAAATTTCTGATAAAAATATTCTTTTATTTTTTATGGTCTTCCATGAAAAAAGATGTTTAAATCAAATTTATTTTAGATTGAACAATAAAAGTCCAGATAAAGGAATCCAGATGAAATGCTATTGTCCTATTTTTTCTATCATATTTTTTCCCTTTGATCCTCGCGCGTCTATTAAATTGTAAATCGTCGCAAAGGCCTACTATCTGTATTTAGAAAATGCGCGAGGTCAAGAATAATAAATCAAAAAAATTCTAAGCTATTTTTAACTGTGCTAAAATTAGGCGCACTTTAGAATGTGGCAAATCAATCGGATGGAAATAGTTTTATGGGTTTTGTTTCGAAAGCACCGATTTTTTAAGTTTTTTTGTGTCAGGATTATTTCACTAATCTGAAATTATTTGTAGATTAGATGAGCTACATTTCCTCGGACAATTATTAAAATTGTTTAGTTGTTATTGATTTTTCTACATATTATAATAAACGAGTAATGAAATAATAATATGAAATAAATTATTTATGCAAATTGTACCCTATTAATTCCATCCCGTTGGGTTTACAACGTTTTGCATATAATTTATTAAATTAATAATTTTATCAGTATAAACATTAAAAAAAATGAAATTGAAAACAGAAACTGTTATTGCATATTATCAACTCAGTTAACGTTAAAATATTATTTTTGGAAAACTAATTGAAAAATACAAATTTATTTTAACAAAATTTATATAGAAGAGGTTTATAAATGATTGAAATTGATTTTACCAGTATTAAAACAAGCAACTGGATGCTGTACACTGTATTTTTTTTCTTATACTGCATTTTCTGGCCGGATTTTGTGATTTAAACGCCGGATTTAGTTGTTTATTGTTTGAATTAATATATTGATGAATTTTGTCTGTTAACGTATCTAAATAATAAAAGTTTGTTGTTTATTAGCCAAATATTGTTTTATAATAACCGGATTTTGTTGTTTAATGGCCGGATTTTAAAGTTTGTTTGAATAAATTTATATTTTGGTCAATTTTGACCGTTAGCGGCCGGATTTTTTTGTTTTATAAACATTTTGTTGATAGAAAATAGTAATTTGTTTATAATTAGTCTAATTTTGTTGTTTAATGGCCGGATTATGTTATTTAATGGCCGGATTATTTTGTTTAATGGCCGGATTATATTGTTCAATGGCCGGATTTTAAAGTTTATTTGAATAAATTTATATTTAGGTCAATTTTGACCGTTAGCTGCCGGATTTTTTAGTTAATAGACATTCTGTAAACAGAAAATAAGAATTTGTTTATAATTAACCGAATTTTGTTTTGAAATGGCCGGATTTTGTTGTTTAATGGCCGAATTTTGTTGTTTAATGGCCGAATTTAAAAGCCGGATTTATTTATTTATTGTCCAAATTAATACATTGGTCAATTTTTGTGCATTAATAAATTTTGATTTTGTATGGCTTTATTATGACTTATAATTTAAATTTATTTTTTTCTTACTTTTCCGTTAATTATTGCAGTCCTGACGTCTTGATATTTTTTTATTGGTTTAATCATTTTTATGTTATTTTCTTTTAGAATTTATGCTTCTATGTCATACAATAATATCGAGAAGAAATAACATTGCACTATTTGCATTTGTTGTGCTGAGTCAAGGTTTCTATCTACAAACAATTTTTTCAATTTGACTAAGGTTGATTTTGCCATCTCTATTTGTTTATTTCTATCGTCTGATTGTTATTATTTCTTATCCTTGTTTTCAAGTATTCTTAGTTTTTTTTTTTACTTTATTGATTATGGTATTCTCTATTGATACTCAAGTATCCGCTAATGGCCTCCATCTTCCCGGTCTGGAGACAACCCGTGGAGGTAAAAACGATCTCGGCCGGTAGGTGCTTTCCCGAAAGCGGAACACTTTTTCAGTTTTTTTGTGGTTTTTTTTTTGTTCAGTGTTTATGTGCGTTGGGTCTTAGGCGATTCTTTGTTGGAGAGGTTTTCTAGATTGTTTGGTTTTCCGATATTGAGTGCAGTGACATCGGGAAAGCCTCTTATGGTCTATGGTACTGACCTGCTACTTGATGCTTGAGTTTCCCAGAGTTTGGGGACTTTCTAGTTGCGTGTTTGAACGACGATGCGTTAGCTAGGACGGTTGGTGCAATACTTTTGAGTGCGTATAGTGCGTGTGGTAATGATTGTTGGTCTGTATGTGTCGCATCAACCATTTTGTTGCATGTCATGTGTCGTAACTGCAAGATTATTTGTTGTCTATGGTATTGCAGGGGTCGTAGATAACTTATCATTGTTGTTGTGTTGGATTGTTTGGTTTGTAAAGAAAACTTTTTGTGTTGTTGCGTTAGTATAATATTGTGACTAACTGGCCTTCTGCTTAAAAGAATGTCTTTAAATACATTACTGCGGTCGTCTAAATCGTCCATTTTGAGCATCAAATTACTAAATCTTGAATAAAACAAAAAAAGATTTATAAAATTTGATCAAATTTGTTATGCCTAATCTACAATGACTATTTTAAATGTCAAAATTGTCAAAAATATAATTTGCATTTTGAAAGTATTTTATTTTAATTTTTGAATTTTTTTGAAATTATATTTTGAGAATCAAATTAGTAAATCTTGATTAAAACAAAAACGAATCTATAAAATTTAATCAAATTTGCTGTGCCTAATCTACAATGACTACTTAAAATGCCAAATTTGTCAAAAATGTAATTTGCATTTTGAACTTATTTTATTTTTATTTTTTATTTTTTTAAATTTATTTTTTGAGCATTAATTACTATATCTTGATTAAAAAAAAACTAATCTATAAAATTTGATTAAACTTGCTATGCACAATTTACAATGACTACTTAAAATGTCAAAATTGTCAAAAATATAATTTGCATTTTGAAAATATTTTTTATTTTATTTTTTAATTATTTTTTGAGCATTAATCACTAAATTTTGAACAAAACAAAAACGAATTTACCAATTTTGATCAAATTTGCTATGCTTAATCTACAATAACTACTTCAAATGTCAAAATTGTCAAAAAAATAATTAGAGTTTAAATTTTTTTTTTTTTTTCAATTTTTTTTTTAGCATTTATCACTAAATATTGTTTAAAACAAAAACGAATCTATAAAATTTGATTAAATTTGCTATGCCTAATCTACAATGACTATTTAAAACGTCAAAATTGTCAAAAATTTAATTTGTATTTCGAAAATATTTTATTTTAATTTTTAATTTTTTTATGTTTTGAGCATCAAATCACTAAATTTTGAATAAAACAAAAACTAATCTATAAAATTTATTTAAATTTGCCATGCACAATCTACAATGACTACTTTAAATTTCAAAATTGTTAAAAAAATTATTTGCGTTTTAAAATTATTATATTTTAATTTTTGAAATTTTTTGAAATTATATTTTGAGCAAATCACTAAAATTTGAATAAAACAAAAACTTATCTATAAAATTTGATCAAATTTGCTATGCACAATCTAAAATGACTACTTTAAATGTCAAAATTGTCAAAAATTTATATTGCATTTTGAAAATATTTTATTTTAATTTTTTAGTTTTTTAAATTGTTTTTTGAGCATTAATTACTAAAACTTGATTAAAACAAAAACGAATCAACAAAATTTGATCAAATTTGCTACGCACAATCTACAATGATTATTTTAAATGTCAAAACTATCAAAAATATTATTTGCATTTTAAAAATAATTATTTTTAGTTTTTGAAATTTTTGAAATTATATTTTGAGCATCAAATCACTAAATCTTCAACAAAACATAAACGAATTTACCAATTTTGATCAAAATTGTCAAAAATATAATTTGCATTTTAAAAATATTTTATTTTAATTTTAAATTTTTTTTTATGAATTTTTGAGCAATAATCACTAAATCTTGATTAAAACAAAACTTAATTTATAAAATTTGTTCAAAACTGCTATGCATAATCTACAATGACTACTTTAAATATCAAAATTGTCAAAAATATAATTTGCATTTTGAAAATATTTTATTTTAATTTTTTAGTTTTTTAAATTGTTTTTTGAGCATTAATTACCAAATCTTGATTAAAACAAAAACGAATCAACAAAATTTGATCAAATTTGCTACGCACAATCTACAATGATTATTTTAAATGTCAAAACTATCAAAAATATTATTTGCATTTTAAAAATAATTATTTTTAGTTTTTGAAATTTTTGAAATTATATTTTGAGCATCAAATCACTAAATCTTTAACAAAACATAAACGAATTTACCAATTTTGATCATAATTGTCAAAAATATAATTTGCATTTTAAAAATATTTTATTTTAATTTTAAATTTTTTTTTATGAATTTTTGAGCAATAATCACTAAATCTTGATTAAAACAAAACTTAATCTATAAAATTTGTTCAAAACTGCTATGCATAATCTACAATGACTACTTTAAATATCAAAATTGTCAAAAATATAATTTGCATTTTGAAAATATTTTATTTTAATTTTTGAATTTTTTTGAAATAATATTTTGATCATCAAATCAATAAATCTTGATTAAAACAAAAACGAATCTATAAAATTTGATCAAATTTGCTATGCCTAATCTACAATGACTACTTAAAATGTCAAAAATGTCAAATATTTAATTTGCGTTTTGAAAATATTTTATTTTAATTTTTGAAATTTTTTGAAATTTTTTTTTGAGCATCAAATCAATAAATTTTGAATAAAACAAAAATTAATTTATAAAATTTGATCAAATTTGCTACGAACAGTCAACAATGGCTACTTTAATAGTTAAACATATTAAAATTATAATTTGCATTTTGAAAATAATTTATTTTTTAAAAATTATATTTTGAGCATTAAATCACTAAATCTTGAATAAAACTAAAACTAATCTACAAAATTTGTTCAAATTTGCTACGCACAATCTACAATGACTACTTTAAATGTCAAAATTGTCAAAAATATAATTTGCATTTTGAAAATATTTTATTTTAATTTTTGAAATTTTTTGAAAATATATTTTGAGCATCATTCACTAAACTTTGAATAAAACAAAAACTAATCTATAAAATATGATCAAATTTGCTATGCTTAATCTACAATGACTACTTAAAATGTCAAAATTGTCAAAAATATAATTTGATTTTTGAAAATATTTTATTTTAATTTTTGAAATTTTTTGAAATTTTATTTTGAGCATCAAATCACTAAATTTTGAATAAAACAAAAACTAATCTATAAATTTTGATCAAATTTGCTACGAACGGTCAACAATGGATACTTTAATAGTTAAAAAATTTAAAATTATAATTTGCATTTTGAAAATAATTTATTTTAATTTTTTAAATTATTTTATTATTTTTTGAGCTTTAAATCACTAAATCTTGAATAAAACTAAAACTAATCTATAAAATTTAATCAAATTTGCTACGCACAATCTACAATGACTACTTTAAATATAAAAATTGTCAAAAATAAAATTTGCATTTTTAAATATTTTATTTTAATTTTTGAAATTTTTTGAAATTATATTTTGAGCATCATTCACAAAAATTTGAATAAAACAAAAACTAATTTATAAAGTATGATCAAATTTGCTATGCTTAATCTACAATGACTACTTAAAATGTCAAACGTGTCAAAAATATAATTTGATTTTTGAAAATATTTTATTTTAATTTTTTAAATTATATTTTGAGCATTAAATCACTAAATCTTGAATAAAACTAAAACTAATCAACAAAATTTGCTCAAATTTGCTACGCACAATCTACAATGACTACTTTAAATGTCAAAATTGTCAAAAATATAATTTGCATTTTGAAAATATTTTATTTTAATTTTTGAAATTTTTTGAAAATATATTTTGAGCATAATTCACTAAATTTTGAATAAAACAAAAACTAATCTATAAAAATGATCAAATTTGCTATGCTTAATCTACAATGACTACTTAAAATGTCAAAATTGTCAAAAATATAATTTGATTTTTGAAAATATTTTATTTTAATTTTTGAAATTTTTTGAAATTTTATTTTGAGCATCAAATCACTAAATCTTGATTAAAACAAAAACAAATTTATAAAATTTGATCAAATTTGTTATGTTTAATCTAAAATGATTACTTTAAATGTCAAACTATAATTTGCATTTTGAAAACTTTTTTTTTTTTTTTTTTTTTTTTTAATTAAGTTTTGAGCTTGATGCTTGGTCACAAATTATTGAATAAAACAAAAACTAATTAACAAAATTAGTTCAAATTTGCTATGCACAATCTACAATTACTACTTTAAATGTCAAAATTGTCAAAAATATAATTTGCATTTTAAAAATATTTTCTTTTAATTTTTGAAATTTTTTGAAATTATATTTTGAGCATTATTCACTAAAATTTGAATAAAACAAAAACTAATCTATAAAATTTGATCAAATTTGCTATGCCTAATCTACATTGACTTCATAAAATGTCAAAAAAGTCAAAAATTTAATTTGCGTTTTGAAATTTTTTTATTTTATTTTTGAAATTTTTTGAAATTTTATTTTGAGCATCAAATTACTAAATTTTGAATATAACAAAAACTAATCTATAATATTTGATCAAATTTGTTACGAACAGTCAACAATGGCTACTTTAATAGTTTAAAATATTAAAATTATAATTTGCTTTTTAAAAATAATTTATTTTAATTTTTTAAATTATATTTTGAGCATTAAATCACTAAATCTTGAATAAAACTAAAACTAATCAACAAAATTTGTTCAAATTTGCTACGCACAATCTACAATGACTACTTTAAATGTCAAAATTGACAAAAATATAATTTGCATTTTGAAAATATTTTATTTTACTTTTTGAAAATTTTTGAAATTATTATTTGATCAAATTTGCTATGCACAATCTACAATGACTACTTTAAATGTCAAAATTGTCAAAAATATAATTTGCATTTTGAAAATATTTTATTTTAATTTTTCAAATTTTTTGAAAATATATTTTGAGCATCATTCACTAAAATTTGAATAAAACAAAAACTAATCTATAAAATATAATCAAATTTGCTATGCTTGATCTACAATGACTACTTAAAATGTCAAAATTGTAAAAAATATAATTTGATTTTTGAAAATATTTTATTTTTATTTTTGAAATTTTTTGAAATTATATTTTGAGCATCATTCACTAAAATTTGAATAAAACAAAAACTAATCTATAAAATATGATCAAATTTGCTATGCTTAATTTACAATGACTACTTAAAATGTCAAAATTGTCAAAAATTTAATTTGCGTTTTGAAAATATTTTATTTTAATTTTTAAATTTTTTTGAAATTATAAAAATGGATATGGGTAATTCCATTACTTTTCGACCAATTTGAAAAAGTCGACCTCTTTGATTTTGCTCAAATTTTTAGAGATCAAAATATAGATGAAAAAAATGAGATTTTCAAAATTTTGGACCTTAGAATATTGCCTGTTCAAAATGACACACATTTGAAGGTCAGAAATTTTACAATAAAACGTCATTTTTAGCTTAATTTGTATCTCAATTTTTGAGCTTCTGGAAAATGATAAAAAGGTCTACGATAGCTCAAATTATTCCTTATTACATGTACTTTAAAACCAATATTATAATGTATAATATTGTGGCAGTCATTTTGATATATTAAGCTTTAAACATTATTCCAAAAAAAAACCGTAAATTTAGCAAAATCGCAAAACTTTGCTTTCTTTAAACCGTTCTAACTTTGTCAAATCTTAACAAAATTTGATTCGCAAGGTCTAGATTTCCTCGTGTTTAATCTCTTTTTGAAGTGATCACACAATACTTATAGAATCAATACGTATACATCATTATTTTAATGCAGGAAGTTGCACATGTTTTCGCGATCTTCAAAACTTGTAATTTTCAGGTCCCGAAAAAGCGCTGTCACCCTATGTCGATTTTAGTCAAAATTTCAGTAAATACTCTTCAGACTACAAGAAAAAAGGTTATTTATATAAAAAATGGTATATTGGGTATTATCAAGAAGCCATTGAGAAAATGCAAGTCGATGTGCTGCGTCGCCTGGTTGTAGGTGTTTTACTTTTGATAATAATATGGGTGAACATTTTCACTAAAAAACGCGTCAAAAAAGTTGTTTTCTGTCAGGAAATCTCAATTGCTAGGGCATTACCATTACAGAGTCCGTATACAAAAATGATATTTGCGTATTCTCTATGTTGGAACAGCATTTTTATCAAATTTTACTAACCGAACCAAAGAAAACTGTTTTAACAAGTATCAAAAGCTTGCATCAATGCACACTTGTTAAAGTAATGTTGTTTTGTTTGTGTTTTTTTGCTAAATAAAAAGTTTTTTAAATATTTTGTATTTGTTGACTATCTCAAAAACAAAGCAAGATAGACAAAAAGTGATTTAGATTTTCTGAATTTTGACAATTTTTGAATATAAAAAAATTCTTGATAATGCCCAATATACCATTTTTCATATAAATAACCTTTAATTTGTGGTCTGAAGAGTATTTACTAAAATTTTGACTGAAATCGACATAGGTTGACAGCAGTTTTTCGAGACTTAAAAATTACATGTTTTGAAGATCGCAAAAACATGTGCAACTTCCTGCATCAAATTAGTGGTGAATATGTATAGATTTTATAAGTTTTATGTAATCATTTTTAAAAAAAATTTAACACAAAGAAATATAGACTTCGTGGATCAAATTTCGTCAAAATTTAACCAAGTTAGAACGGTTTAAACAAAGCATAATTTTGCAGATTTGCTTAATTTACGGTTTTTTTTGGAATAATGTTTGAAGTTTGATGTATCAAATTGACTGCCCTAACATTAAATAGACAAGTATGGGTTTTAAAGTACATGTAATAAGGAATATTTTGAGCCATCGTGGACCTTCTTATCTTTTTCTAAAGACCCAAAAACTGAACTACAAAAATGTGCGGTTTGCCAGTTTTGACAATTTTTGAATATTAAAAAATTCTTGATAATGCCTGATATACCATTTTCATATAGATACCCTTTTTTCTTGTGCTCCAAAGAGTATTTACTAAAATTTTTACTAAAATCAATATAGGGTGACAGCGCCTTTTTGGGACCTGAAAATTACAAGTTTTGAAGATCACAAAAATATGTGCAACTTCCTGCATCAAAATAGTGGTGTATACGTATTGGTTTTATAAGTCTTGTGTGATCACTTTAAAAAGAGATTAAACACGAAGAAATCTAGACCTTCTGGATTAAATTTTGTAAAGATTTGACAAAGTTAGAACGGTTTAAAGAAAGCAAAGTTTTGCGATTCTGCTAAATTTACGGTTTTTTTTGGAATAATGTTTAAAGCTTAATATATCAAAATGACTGCCACGATATTAAACATAAAAATATGGGTTTTAAAGTACATGTAATAAGAAATAATTTGAGACATCGTAGACCTATTTATCTTTTTCCAGAAGCACAAAAATTGAGATACAAAATAAGCTAAAAAAGACGTTTTATTGTAAAAATTTTGACCTTCAAATGTGTGTCATTTTGAACAGGCATTATTCTAAGGTCCAAAATTTTGGGAATCTCATTTTTTTTCACCTATATTTTGATCCCTGAAAATTTGAGCAAAATCAAAGAGGTCGACTTTTTCAAATTGGTCGAAAAGTAATGGAATTACCCATATATAAAATTTGATCAAATTTGTTATGTTAAATCTACAATGACTACTTTGAATGTCAAAATTGTCTAAAATGTAATTTGCATTTTGAAAATTTTTTTTTTTTAATAACGGTCAAAGCAATAGCCAATGGGAATTTTTAAATGTTTGAATTCCTAAATGGTTGGCACTTACTGGACTTTTCTGCCTAACTGTTATTGGTCTTATTGAGGTAAAATTACTAGTTTATTTTTAAAATCATTTTTGGTCGCTTGTACCAAGCGGAATATGTTGGCGTGTTGCGTCTGGTTTTTTGCTGCATTTGCATAATATTTGTTCTTGCGTGCATTGGGAGTGTTTTGTGGAGGACTATGATCTGCCGTTGAGAGGCATTGGGGCGGACCTTAGATAAAGTTTGGCTTGCATTTAGCTTAAGATAAGCGAGGTTGGTACAAATCCACTTTTGTCCGAATTACCGACTCGTTATTATGCTATAGAGTATGCTACCCAACCACCCAAGTATCTGTTATTGAAAGATTAAATGTCTGGTTTGTCGACTGACATAAGAAGTTATTTTGTCACAAGAGTAGGTCATAATCTAATTTCTTGATAACTAACACTTGGGTGGGTGGGTGGGTGGGTTATTTTTGTCCAAATTACCGACTTGTTATAATGTTATGGAGTATGACACTAACCCACCCAAGTGTCCGTCATCAAGAGATCAGATGTCTTGCCTCTCTTTGGACGTTAGAAGTTATTTTGTCACAATAGTAGATCGTGATCTAATTTTTTGATAACTAACACTTGGGTGGGCTACTTCAGTCTAAATTACTGACTTGTTATCATGCTATAGAGTGTCCCACCTACCCACCCAAGTGGTCGTTATTAGGAAATTTATAGTTTTATCTCTCTGTGGACGTTTTAGAAGTTATTTTAGTACAAGAGAAGGTCGTGATCCAGCTTTTTGATAACGGGCACTTGGGTGAGTCGGTCACTAGAAACTACTAGTTTGATATCATGCTATGGAGTGTCTTAACTACTTACCTACATGTTTTTCATTAAGAGATTTGATGTTTGACCTCTTTTGTGATACACATTTTTGATAAGTAACACTTTTGGATGGGTGGGCCAATTTAGTCTAAACTGTAGTATTTAATTTACTATAGAGCGTTGGGCTTTGCTGTAGTATATATATATATATATATATATATATTGGCGAAAGTAGTTGTAGAGGTTGCCGAGTATTACGTTTTGACCCAGTGTTGGCATGACTAGTAAGGAGATTTTGTGTGACTGGTTTTTGATGTCAAGTAGTAATTACTTTTTCAATAGTTTATAAAAAAACTTTAGGGTTGGGCAGCTATGGTCAGTGTTTTGGCTTTTGGCAACTTAGGAAAGTTTTTTCTAGCCCCTAAACCGACCAGCTTTTTTACAAAACGCCTGTGAGTTTTTTGTCTCTGGACTCATTGACCGTACAAATTTTGATATATTTTTTACAGTTGGTATTACTGTTAAAAATCCAAATTTAAAGTTATTCAACTTTTTTTGGTTTCAATTTTTCTAGTTACAAATGCTGAGTGGTGTTTACTTTTGAGGTTATGTAAAAGTGGCTGTATACAATTTTATTTATTTTTTACAATTGGTACTACTATTGTTGGAGTGCATTGTTGCCAAATTTAAAAAAAAAATTCATTGTTTTGTTTTAAAGTTATTTAACTTATCTTGGTTTCAATTTTTCTAATTACAAATGCTTTGCCATGATCTTTGGTTTTGTGGTTTCTGTGGGTGCTACCGAAGTGTTTGAATTTGTTGGAGGACCTAGGGAGCTAGGCCATTAGTTGAAGACGCTTGACTTGCTGGGCCGGTTGTTTGAATTAGATACTGAAAAAGACTTACCCACTACTTTCTTCACCTTGTTGGACTTGGAATCAGCAGCTGTAGTAGACGCAGTGGTCTTCTGGACCTCTTCCGGTGACTTGTCTGGCTGGGTAGAATGTCTAGCGACTGTGTTTTACTGATGCCCGCTTCTAACTTCTTGTATAATTTTCAAGAATACTTTTAAGGTATGGCTTTCTTGTGTTATGCTTTTTTGGTATTTTGGTCTTATGTTCTATAGATTTACTTGGATCTAATTTATTTTTAGGATTATTTTTTGGACTTTTTTGCAAAATTTTGTCAATTTTCTTAAAAGGTTTTTTAAAAATTGTGTTTTAAATATTTTTTCTGAAAGTTAAAAACTTGTAGTTGCATTTCTGATTGTTAATTGTTGCGGATCAACTTATGGGTCTTTAAAGTACTTGCTGCCTACTACGTTGCTCATTCTGTGGGCAGTGTTGGTCTATAATGGAAAGAACAATTAATTTGTTTTGGATTAATGTTGCTGCTGATTGGCTTAGAATTAAAACTGTAAACCTAACTACTTGGATTTAACATTTGAACAATTTAAAGAGATCTAAAAGTAGATAGATAATGAATTGGGTGAAAGATGAAAAACGTATAGAAGCATTTGAAATGTGGTTCTAGAAGAGATTAATGGGCGTTAAGGTTAGAAAAATCCGGAATGAAGAAGTGTCAAAAGGAGCAGTGGAATTAAGAGCGTTAGTAGGTACAATTATAAAAAAGAAAGAAAGGATGGATAGGGCATGCATTGAGAAGAGATAGCTTATTAAAAGACGTTATCAAAGGAAAGATGAATGCAAATCCGAAAAGAGAAAAGCTAATGACTTTGGTAATGCATAGATCTTTATTATTACAGATTCTAATGACGTGAATTGTTGATGCGGAATTATTTACTCGGGCAAAACATTATTTGCTGACCATAATATATTATTACGTTATAAGTTCTTAATATGCTGTTATATAAATTAAAAGTTAATTAAAATTACATCGATTATATAAGTGATGCTTTATGTTTGAGAATCCTGAACTTTCCAAAATAAATAAAATAAATTTTAATTAAACAGACAACCCCAATAATTAGTGTAATCGACTAATCCTGCCCCACTTACACTTTATATACAAATTCCATTAATTCCTCTCCCTTCTTCTTATACCCAATAAAACTGCTCCTTCCTAACAGCTTAAAATTTCAACGTAATCTTATAATAAGCGGACAAGAAGTTCAAAGAGTGATTCCGTGGGAGAGAAGTTTGGAACGGACCAAAATTTGATTACGTCTACCTTTAAACTGCGACCCAATTTATAAAATAAAGGCTTATCGCACTCGCAACTCCAATAAAACGTGAAAACATGATCCGGGCGCTTTTGTGTTCGTGCAGATGGAATCAAATCGAGCACCCCCATCCATTTCCAACTAGTACAGTACTTCTCGAGTTCCAAATTTTCTTTTGATTGATCGATTGCGAGTTTGCGAGTTTACATGTTTATAGTTGTGTAATTAATTTTACCTTTATAAATAAAATTTGTTTCTTAAGCTGAAACATGCCATTAATCAAATTTTGTGGAATAAATTATGATAGATCCGATAGACCTTTTAACCCTAAACTACAATTTGTAGCAGCAAATTTTTATAATATTATACTTCTACAAATATAGAAGCTGTGAACAAATCCACAATGGAAATAGAAACAGGGATCATTGATTTAAGGATAAACTATGCAGTAAAGTTCCTAGTTTATCTATATAAATTATGTACTTGATGTTTTTGCTTCAAACCAACCCTACTTTTCGAGAAATCTTACTCTTATTATAAAATCATGTAATGTTAAGCGAATCCTGATGTTGATACTTACGAGTTAATCTATTAGATTCCAACAGGTTTTGCAAATGCATATAATTAGAGCTCTATTTATTATAAAAGTATTGGCGCAATAACAATAAAACGTTAATTACTATAAAATACAATTATAATGAATATTGATTGAAACCATTTTGAATAATAAATGTGTTTTTCGCCTTCCAGAGACATTTAATTCCCATTACACTTTACTCCCTCATTAGTATTTCAATTAAGCCGTAACGCGCATATCGGCAATTTATAACAGGCGTAATCATAACAATAATAAATATTTCTCCTTGCACCGAGTGCAGCTAACAAATTGCTTTTCAAACTAAATGCAATTGGGTCAAAAAATTAGATAATTTCGCGCATCAATATTAATTTCGCCGATCCATTTAGGCATCCATCTGGCCGATATTGTTTAAAAATAGATTATTTACTTGATTTAGCTGAGTATTTGCTCTAATTTGCAATTACTAACGCATAAATATGTCGTTTGGTGTAATTGCATGCGCAAGGTTGCGTAATTGGAGACTCCACAATGCACATGGATATTTTAAATTGCATTTAATGAATCTGTTGCAATGTGGTGGTGTCTATGAATGGGTTTATAATTAATTGTTTGTACTTAATAAAGCAATTTTTTTATCAAATTTAAAGTTTTGCTTTGTACAGGGTTCTCCAGTATAACGGAAAAGACCGAAGTAGTAGTGTGTAAAGTAAACATTAACGTTTAAATTTAAAATGTATGTCCTTTAGCCATTTATACTTTACTGCTGGCGTTGTAGGTTTTTCTCTGCCCGTAATGCTGGCAACTTGCATTACAAGGGACCTACAGTTTTAATTAGATTCGGAACCACTGGAGAGTTTTTATCATTCCATCGGAGAATGTGTTTTTAGCCGTAAAACTCTACGCTGACAAGGCGGGTTGGGAAGTGGGAGAGCGTATAAACATGTGAAAAGTATATCACAATATATGGGAATCGAACTCACGATTTTTGGTGCAGCGTTCGGATTTCTATGGTAGCAGAACTACATAAACTAGTATGCAAACATATATTTAGGTTCCAAATTTGTTTAAATTTTTATTTTTTTGAGAAAGACTATACTTACCAGCCTAAGAACAAGAAGTCCTGCTGAAAGGTTGTTTACCACAAGTAAAACGGTGTTTTGCTTCTCTGTCTATGAGGTAACCCTTATAGGGCGTTTTATGATTATCTCACATGGCGTTCTTGGACAGGACGTGATGGTTGGCTACTTATCCAACTTAAACAAAGATTAGCTATTGTTTTACCGATCCCGGAATTTTTTCGACGGTTTTACCGATTTTGGGGTTTGATGAAAATAATTTTTGCACTGCCAGTTTTAAAAGGTGCTCAGTGCATTGCTATGTACTAATAAAAATAAAACGCTAGTTTCTCAACAACCAGCCATTAAAAGTGAGGCCAAAAAAAGATTTTGGTACTTAACTACTATTCTAAGGGAAAATTTGAACGGCCGAAGGAGTTGACAGAGCTGTTAACTTTAAAAGCCTTATTTTGCTAACAATGGAAAAGTTTTCTAAGGTTTTTGCTTTACTCAAAAACATCTCAGGTCGGTCAAACTTCTGTTTCTGTCATTAGCGATCTTAACTTAAACTACAGTCTAGTAGTTTAAGATCTCTATGAGAGAATAGAGGAAGGTTAAGTCAGTCTACAAAATTGACTAATTTTTGTTTTTGTTTTGTATTTTAGAAGAAAGGCATCAGGTACTACCTGACAACTTGGTATTTGAACGGCCAAAGAAGTTGACAGAGCTGCTGTTGACTTTAATGGCTTTATCTTGCTAACAATGGAAAAGTCTACTAAGAATACCAAAAATAGGATTAAATTTGGTCTCAGCAAGTTTATTTGTTTTCAAAATTTAAGGAGACACTATTGGCAAATGTCTTATGACCCAACTGACCAAATTGAGCTAAATCGGCTCAAAGGTGAAGTAAAGAAGATAATTTGGCACTCTAAAGTGAGAGATATTATAAGTCATCTCAAATTCAAATCTGCACCACGTTTTGATCGCATTCTAAACAAAGTCCCTTATTTGGCGGGTCAGTTTATCTTAAAAATAAAAATGAGTTTGATGAGTACGCTGATTTTCGGATAGGAAGAGAAACTTTAGAAGATCCTGTATACTGCCTCCATGATGCGTGCACATTAAAGAGCCCAATAATTTAGGTTGAAATTTTTGCGTTTACTTTAGTAACCTTAACCTCTGGAGTCGGTAATTAGTATTAACATTACAAATGCAATTTTATGCTAAAGGTTGGGAAGGATAGACATTCCACAAAATTACCGCCCGATCATTCTTCTATTGACCTTAAGTGAAGTGGCAGAAACTGTAATTTTTGATAGAATCTAAAACCACACTGTTTAAGAAAGAGAATGTGGTATCCAATCTCTTGATAACCAGCAAGAAATTTAAACTTGAGTTTGTGGATGTGGAAGTTTGCTATTTGCACAAAATATTTAATTGCAGGTAAATTCAGCTTAAGCAGTACAAAGATAAAGCTGAGAGGATAACATATGCAAAGTCCCTTACCGCATGTCGTATGTTGGAGCAAGAAAACTTAACCTAACCTAACCTAACCTAACCTAACATAACCTAACTTCTTGTATGTCACTAGCCACTAAAAATGCAAAAAATTGAAAAAAACATTTTGTTTAAATGACAGATGATCGATCATAAGTGCTAAAACTGAAAATTTTGTAAAACATCGAAAAAAATTTTTTTTGATAAAATGAAACATTTACCATTAAAACTGCAAAAACTGAAATTTTTGTGAAACATTGAAAAAAATGTTGTATAAATTTACTCAAAAATGTAAAACAGAAAATTTTGTAATATCGAAAAAAAAAATTCTAACTTAACCTAACCTAACTTTTTTTTTAAGTAAACGATAATGCTCTACGGGCTCTTGGTTCTATGAGTCCGGGAGTGTGAGACTTGCACTGGTTGGTTGGACGGAATATCCTAGAAATGAGTTTCTCATTGGCCAACCGGCTGGACACTCTCTTGTTATTTAAATTCTAATTTCTCCTTTTTGTTTTACCTTTTTTTCCGTTTTTTTACATTTCATGGTCTTTGTCACAAAGTTGTAGATGTCTGACTAGTTGCGCTCAGATCCCGTCATCAGGTCCAATTTGGCTTCCCTTCTCCCAACCTCTCAGCGCTCGCAGGAGAAGATTGTGTGTTTGGGAGAATCTTGCTCCTCGCAGTAGTGACAGGCGTCGTCAACGGTTTTACCAATTCTTTTTGTGTGTATGTCCCAAAGCTGCCGTGGCCTGACAAAAATTGAGTCAAGAAGTAGTCCGTTGTTCTATATGAACAACTACTCTAGATTGCAATATTTGGGATCAGCTTCTTTGTCCATTCGGCGGTGTCCACCGTTGCTTCCCAATGTTGACTACGCTAAAGGCTGATTCTTGCCCTGTTTTCCTGGCCAAGTACCTATCCTCTAATTCCAGCACTTTAATGTATATTGGTGGTACCGCTGCTATCACGCACGCCGACATTGCATTGACCGTTCTGTATTCGCTAACAACTCTCAGCAGAACTTTCCTCTGGGTTGAGATCAGCGAGGTCCTGGGCCGCTGAACTCCGAGTGCACTTTTCCACACAGGCGCTGCGTAGGTTATGATGGACTGAACCACCGCGTGGTAAACCGTCCTTTTCCTGGCCTTTTGGCCACTAACGTTTGGCAGGATCTTTGTTAGAGCCGTGACCGTTTTTTTGGCTTTTCTGACCGAGTTTACCACGTGGTGTCCAAATGTCTAATTTGCATTCAGCCATACTCCACTCTACCAGATACTTTACAGTTTTTTTTGGCTTCACCTTCTCTCTTCTGATTGTAAGAACCACCTTGCCTTTTCTTCTTGATCTCTTAACGATAAGAGCCTCGGTTTTCTCGGGGGCGACTTCTAACCAGTTTTCGGACATCCAATCGTCCACGGCCGCCAAGGCTTTGTTTGCTGCTTCTTGGAGCACTGCTTGTCCTAACTACCACTGCCAGATCGTCGGCGTATGTTACCATCTTGCATTCTTCCGGGATGTCAAGTCTAAGTGCAGGGTTATATAATACGTTCCACTGGGTTGGCCCAAGAACCGAGCCCTGCGGTACAACCTGCATCAGCTTCCTTTCATTTCCCTCGGCAATGCGGAGCGTTCCGTCGCTCAGGTAGCTGGCTAAATTGTCCTAGAGGTATCTGGACACCCCAATCTCCTGCAAGCGAGTCAAAATCTTAAAAGCGTTTTTAACGTCCAGGTGAATAATTGTTGTCCACGCGCTCTTTCGGTTTTCGCACAATAATTTGGCTTTTATGTCAAGCGCTTCTTTCTAAACCCGTATTGGGCGTCCGATATAGCCCCCTTCTCCTCTAACTCCTCTTCGAGCCTCCTCTTTAGGAGGTACTCGTAGGTTTTCCCAAACACACTTAATAGGCTTATGGCCCTAAATTTATTTGACTTTCCTTTTGGGATTAACACTACCTTTGCCTTCTTCCAGTAATTTGGAAATACTTGATTAGCCAAAACACTGTTAAAAGCGGCAGGTAACACCTCCAGAATTTCTTCTTAGGCAAGTTTAACAATGTGGCCTTTAATGCCGTCGGGACTTGTGGCTTTTTTTGGGCCATGCCTTGCAATGGCTACCTTCATCTCCTCTCCTGTGAACAGAGGAGGTGTGTCTGGATTTTTTAAGGTTGGCAATCGTGCCACCGGGTCTTCAACATCCGGGAAGAGTTCCACTATTACCCTTCTTTTTGTGGCATCAACCAGGGCAATTTCCTTTGGCCTTATACCCAGTCTTTTTACCATGATCTGGTATCCTTGCCCGAAATGATTATTTATTAGATTGTGTCACTTTTCCCTTTTCCCTTTTGTTTTTTTTTTTATTGCGTTTCTGTATGCCATCTTGGCGGCCCTACTCTGGTTTTCCAAATCTACATTCACTTTGCCGCAGGCCTTGACCCTCGTGAGCCTTTTCCGTATCTCAATGCACTCCTCGCTCCACCAATACGGCAAGTTTTTTCCACCCTTCTCTCCCAGCCTGTAACTGGCCCAGTCCTGGGTCTTAAAGACTTTTACTTCTTTATCGAGGCTTCGAAGAACTCTTTGCCTTGTCCGTATTTAGTGCCCACACCCATTCCGAGCTGTCTTCTTGTTGTTTTTCTCCGCACGCCATTTCAAAGGAGAGACACCTGTGAAGGCTTAGCGTCTCCTCTTCCTCGTCGATCTTCCAACTTGTCAAAGTCACATTGGTTATGGCCATAGTTAAATCAATGTATGAGCCGTTGGACCTTCTCACAAATGTCGCAGTGTGCCCGTCATTTTCGAGCACCAGATTGAGAGTTGCCATCTACTGGGACAGGTATTCTCTCCTTTTGTCCTTGCTCCCCGAGCCCCAGGCGCTGAAGTCTCCGTCTAAGATGACTTCCTTGCGCCGAAGGGTTTTTATCCGTTCCATAATAAAATCAATCTTTGTCTCGTACGCCTCCGGGGGGATGTTTGGCGAGATGTATGCGTTTATTACAAACATGTCTAGTAACTCACAGATTTGTAAACCGTCCTCGGCCTGGTGCCCTTTGATCCCCGCCTTCAACCTAACCTAACTTAACCTTACCTTACCTAACCTAACCTTACCTAACCTATCCTAACCTAACCTATCCTAACCTAACCTATCCTAACCTAACCTAACCTAACCAAACATAACATAACCTAACTTCTTGTATGTCAATTGGAACTAAAAATGAAAAAATTGAAAAAAAAAATTTGTTTAAGTTACTGAAGATCATGAATGCAAAATCTGAAAATTTTGTAAAACATCGAAAAAAAATTTTGATAAAATTAAGGATTTAACATCAAAACTGTAAAAACTGAAAATTTTGTGAAACATCGAAAAAAATGTTGTATAAATTCACACAAAAATGCAAAACAGAAAATTTTGTAAAATCGAAAAAAAAAATTTTGTTAAATTGACAGATTCACTATCAGAATTGCAAAAACTGAAATATAAGTGAAATATCAAAAAAAAAAATTTGATAAAATAACAGATTCACCAACAAAAATACAAAAATAGAAAATTCGGCGAAATTAAAATAAAAAATTTTGTTAATTAACAGATTTTTTCAAAATTGCAAAAACTGAAAATTTAATCAAAAACATTTTTTTGTATAAATGTAAGATTATTCTAACCTAACCTAACCTTATCTAACCTAACCTAACCTTTTGCATGTCACCTGCCACAAAAAATGCAAAAAATAAGCGAAACAGTAGTAGTGGCAACGGCGAGTGGGTCTTTTTTGGGAGAAACCCACCACAAAGTGCTACTCAAACTGAATTGGCTACGGTTTAACAAAAAACCACTACTAAACCACTGATAAAATTTTGAAGGCAACGAAGTTAGTACCGATTTCTGAGAAAACTTTAAAAGTTTTAATGACGGCTGCACAGACTTCTTTGGAGTTCTAAAAAGCCTTTGAAAGAGACAAAACCAAAGCAACAAGAGTAGTACTGGTTCCCGAACAATCTTATTTGATAACCAACACTTAAGCGGGTGGTGGAGTTGCTCCAAATTATGATTACTAGCTAATAGTTTTAACTGGAGTGAACACTCACTTGCTTGCGCGTTTGTACTCATAGAATTAGACGTTTAACTTCATTGCAAGTGTAAGAAGTCTTTTTTAGATTTTATTTTATCTTCCGTTTTTAACTAGCATTTCGGTGAGCAAGCGGCAAGAAAGCATTGTGTTGGACTAAGAGGAAAAGGTGTAGGACGAGAGCGCCACGAGTTTAAAAAACTTCTCTACATTTGCCAGAGAAAACTCAAACTCCGGAACACATAAGATCTAGTTTCAGGAAAAGAAGGAAAAAATAACGCGAGATTTGTATCTTTTTGTCTGCAGTTACATAGGATGATTGCTAGGATCAGTAAAGTAGCATATAGAGAAGCGCGGAGAGACGGTATTTTCGAAAATATAATCCCCCGTTTACGGCCTTTTTAAACAGGGGTTTAAAATTTTTATCCCGGAGGGAGACGGCAGCGAGAAAGCCGATGCCATAAACCGCTTGTGGATTGGACCCCTCTTTTGCCCCCGGCGAATTTCCAAGCGCCTCGCCTCTTAATCGACGGACGGCTTGCGAACGGGGAAGGCAACGGCTGCGAAAAAAAATACGAAAATGCTCCGATATCTGGCGGATCCGAATCTTGGGTCGGATTATCTTAAAAATTACAGAGTCTCCGGCGACAGCCGTCCTAGCGTCGATTTGAAATCGAAAAAATTTTGACGCGCGCCGCTGTTGCGAGCGCGGGGGCGGCGTTGGAATTTGGAGCTCTAATTTGGATTTTGCCGTTCTTCCCAGTGCAAAAAGCTATAGGTTGCGTCGGAATTGAAAGGCAGGCGCCGGAGATTCGGACCGACAAAGCGAAAAGCGCGGATATCTCGAAAACAGTGCGTTGGAGAGAAAAACGACTACATCGGAGATGGACCTAAAATAGGGCGTAGAGGAGGATGTGGCAAAAGTCATCGGGAGCCAAGATAATTAAAAAAAAAACGCAAAAACTGTTTTTTGCACATTGCCGGAAAACCGGAAAAGCTTTCGGGTTCCGGTTTCTGCCGTTCTCATTTTTTTTTGGTACAATTTTCGGCGGGCCGAACCACTTATTTGCCTGCGGCACTTCTTGCCCGCAAACACCTTTTTGAATCCGAATTAATAATGGGGGAGGGAGGGGGGGCAAAACGCAAAAACCGTTTTTTGTACATTACCAAAGAACCGGAAAAGCTTCTAGGGTTCCGGTGTTTGCCGTTATCATTTTTTTTGTACAATTTTTGGCGGGCGGAACCACTTTTTTGTCTGCGGAACCTTTCGCCCGCAAACACCTTTTCGAATCCGAAATAATAATGGGGAAGGGGGGGAGGGGCAAAACGCAAAAACCGTTTTTTGTACATTGCCGAAGAACCGGAAAAGCTTCTAAGGTTCCGGTGTTTGCCGTTATCATTTTTTTTTGTACAATTTTTGGCGGGCGGAACCACTTTTTTGTCTGCGGAACCTCTCGCCCGCAAACACCTTTTCGAATCCGAAATAATAATGGATTTTGCATTTCTTAATACAAGGTTCAATAAATTTATAATCATCTATAGTACAAAGTCAGTTAGACGCAATTACCCCCTAATACGGTGGGCAATAACCAATAATAACTTTACAGATAAATTCATAAAAAAATATAAGGTTAATTAAGGCAGCAGGGAATTTATTAATTATTCTTCTAAGGAATAATTTAAATTAGGATTGAAAAGGACAAAATTCTAGACGGAATAAGTTTCTGACAGAACTAAGAGACCATCAAGAGATCCTCAAAGTTACAACAGTAGACTCTAAAACTATTCATCTGGATCTTACTATACCCCAAACAATTTGAACTTTTAGGAAATATAAAAAAAACATATATAAAGATAAAGGCTTGTCTAAGAAGGAGAAGGTGGTATTCAATCTTTTGATATCCAACACTTGGGACCTAACAGCCCAAGCGTTGGATTATTCCAGTTTATGATTACTAGCAAGTAGGGTGAACTGGAGTGCTCACCTACCCACCCAAGTATTTGTTGTTCAAGAATTAGAAGTTTCTCCTCTTTGAAGGTGTTAGAAAGTCTTTAGCAAGAGGAGGAGGAGGTAATATCCAATCTCTTGATAACCAACATAATTAAGTGGGAAAGTGGCATACTCTAAATCATGATTACTTTATTAGCTATTAGTTTGAACTGGAATAAAAACCCACCAGCCTGCTTATTTTTGTAAAAAAAAAAGAAATAATATCTAATTTTTTGATAATCACTACTTGGGTATGATTACTATTGTTTGGATTGCAGTGCGCACTTATCCGCATAAAAGAATGTTTTTGCAATCTTTAAAAGTCTTGTTCAAGAAGGAGAAAGTGATTTTTTTTTAATAACCAACAGTTGGGCGGGTATGTGGGTCACTTCAGATCATGATTACCAGCAAGTAGTAACCACCCAATCATTTACCCGAGAGTTTGTTATCAAAGAATTAAAAGCTTTTTTTTTGCAAGTTTTAGACGTGGAGATAATCTATACAATCTCTTGATAGCATTTGGGCGAGTGGGTGGGTTACCCTAAATCATGATTACTAGCTGTATGGAGTTGAAGCCTGGACTCTAAAACAACTAGGGCTAAAGAAACTAGAGGCTTTTGAGATGTGGTGCTGTGGAGAATTCACATAGAATTACCAACATCAAGTCTTTTGCAAAATGAAAAAAGACTGCGAAGTTGTGCCATTTTTGAAGAAAAGAAAATTTGAATATCTAGGTCACGTTATGAGAGGCTCCAGATATGAACTTTTGAGGCTCATTGTGCAGGGAAAACGTAGTATTGGTAGACGTTGAGTCTCCTTGCTAATGAACTTGCGTGATTGGTTTAACTGCAGCAGTGTTGAGTTGTTCAGAGCTGCAGCAAACAAGATTAAAATTGTTATGATGGTGTCCAACCTCCTAAAGGAGAAGGACGACAAGAAGAAGAAGCGAGTAGTTTAAACTGAAGTAAACACTTATCTGCCCATGGTATGTTGTCAAAGAATTAGAAGTTTTTTTTTGCAAGCGTAAGAAGTCCAAGAAAAAGGAGATAATAACACTTGAGTGTGTGGGTGATTCTAGATTATGGTTGCCATCGAGTAGTTTGAACTAAAGTGCGCACTTATCCGCTAAAAAAATGTTATCAAAAAATTGATTTTTCCATTTAGCAACTGTTAAAAGTCTTCTTCAAGAAGGAGAAGGTGATATTCAACTTTTTGATAACCAACACTTAGTGCGGGGGGTTGGTAACTTCAGATCATGATTACCAGCAAGTAGTTTGAACTGAAGTTTACTTTAAATCAAGAATACCGGAAAGCTTTAATCATTAATATGGCTTCAAACATGGGCTCTCTAGAACTCATCAACTAAACAAAGTTACTATTTAAATCAAAACTGGTTTTTGTATAAAACAGACAATTGGTGTCATAATTTTAAATGTTGCAAAAGTTTTTGATAAGGTTTGGCAGTAAGGCCTACCTATTCCTGCATTTCTAATGTTTTAAATATAATTTGAAATTGATAAAACTTGAGCGTAAAGTTGTTTGAGCACGTGTTTACACAGCGCACAATTGATGCAGGGATTTCTTAGGGTTTCCTACTATCTCCGATGCTTTTTAACGTATTTATCTGACACATCGGCTTGTGAGGCATTTGAAACTTGTTTAAGATACTGGAGATTCAAAATTAATCTTGAATAAAAGGAAATCTATACTCTTCTTTTGGATTTTTACTCTTTAAGAGAACATATACTTCAACGGTGCGCTCTGATTCTATGGATGGATACAGCTAAGTACTTAGGAATTAAATTAAATAGAAGTTTGATTTTTAGATTGCTTATAACGCCCATACTTAGTAAGGTTAAGATGGCGAGCAAACATTTGACCCCGCTGCTGTGCAAAGACAGCAGTATTAGTCTGAGCAAAGTTACGAGTATCCAAAACAATCATGCTTCTTTCTATCTTAACAGAATACATTTATTTTAAAGTAAGACTTTGAGAAAGAGGGGGATTAGTTGATAAATTATGCTTTTGGGAAGTGAATCTGAGTCTAAGAGCTAAAGCAAGAACACCAAACGACATACAGATTGGCATTTTTATCTTATGGTACTAGGTGTCTAAATTTCCAAGCTGGAGTTTCCGATAACAACCGCCAAACCTGGTTTTATGGACAACAAGACTCATTAATATCTTCTGTACACTCCGAAGCTACTGCAAGCGTAGAAACCTTGAACACACCCCGCCCAGAACATGTCATAGGAGCACATTATCTCAAAAATGCTCACGAAGCGCTTTTACGCCAAAAATCTTTGACTTTAAGAATAACAAATTATTTTTTTACAGGCACTTACGGCAGCCCCTTTACTACTTTCAGGAACACATGGTGCTGAGATAAGTTGGTAAACTTCCGCCGTTTTATAATTTTTGGGATTCAATGGACTTTGGAAGTTAGCAATTAGTTCTTAGGGGTCTTGACGTTTTGTTTATTGTAACTGGTTCAGATTTATGATCAGATTCGGGTCTGTAAATATATTTTGTAGGATATGTTGGGTATCATTGTAATTAGTGTTTGTTCTTTCTGGACTCTGGCTTTGCTTCTTAGCTCTGTTGTCAGCCAACGATGCTGTACTTTGGGGACGATAAAAAGTTTAAAATGTTTCTCTAAGGCTTGAAAGAAGGTTTCCTGGTCTACATGCCACAGATAATGAAACATGACGGGTTGGTGTCTTTTGAAAGTTGGTTATGTTAGCTAATTTGTTGTTTTTTTGCTTTTTTATGAGTGGAGATCATTTACGAAACTACTATTGCCAGGGTTTCTTGATAGTAGAAGAACCCTGTGTGGTGTTACTTGTTAATTTGCAAGTTGTTGCATTGTAATTAAATGCTTGCGTCATAATTTTACTCAAATTATATTTCTAGCCGTTGAGATACTAGTCATATTGATGATGGCTGCATTCCCTGAAACACTAGTGTGTTTGTCTCTAGCCAGACAGTTTCTTTTTTTATCTGATTTATGAGTAATGTAAAAAGTAAGTACTTAGCAATAGTGCTACTTGTAATTTTACTTGGAACTTTACTTGGAACTTTACTTGGAACGTTACTTGGAACTTTACTTGGAACTTTACTTGGAACTTTACTTGGAACTTTACTTGAAATTTTACTTGGAATTTTACTTGGAACTTTACTTGGAACTTTACTTGGAACTTTACTTGGAACTATATTTAGAACTTTACTTGAAACTTTTGTTTTTTTTTTTATATTGGTTTGTCGAGTAGTAAACGGAAACTTAATTGTGTTTAAATAATAAAAAATACAAATTTCTTCAAGCAGTTTGAAGGAGTTTTATTAAGTAATTAGTAGTAATAGTAATTATTGGCAAGTTAACTTTACTTATCTAGTTACTTATTACTTTACTGACAGATGAAACAACCGGGTAAATGTAACAATTTATAAATTTATAAGTTTAAATATATTTTAACATGTTAAAACAAATTTTCTTTTTGTTTCAGGTGAGGACTATAATGCATCTCAATTGAATTAATCTGCCAGTATAAAGCAGTAAAGCAGTAAAGGTATAGATAAATTGCGATACATCAACAAAATTTGATTAAAGCACAAATACAGTTTAGTATGAGTTTTAAATGGAAGCTATTTTTAAATAAAATTTACTCAAGAATAATGGAAGGGATTTTCTCTTTAATCTATTCTAACCTAACCCAACCTAAACATACACAACACGACCTTCCTTTAATTTACCTTATTCAATTTTTTTTTACTATACCAAACGTGGTTATTTAATAGCTTTTTGTCGAATTTATGCTGGTGGTTCAATATATGTAGCTATGAATCTGATTTGCAATTAAATTTTCAAATAAATTTTTGCATATCATATTTCAAACAAGAAATTGCCTTCATTATTTCTGCATATGTTCATGATGATCGCATTTCGGAACATCACAACTATTGATTGATGTCTGATTAAAATAGAGAGAACCGTTACGTACCGGTGTGCATTGATGAAATTGAGATATTTTTGCAATAGTCACCATACTGCACAAAAGATTTATCGGTTTGCAAAATTGAAAAGAGTCAATTTTAAATGTGAATGGAAATGGAGGGTCGAGTCCATTCCATAATATATATTCAATAAGGTTCATTTTTATGAATATGAAAAAATATAAACTAGAATTTGAATAAAAATAACCTTGTCAGAATAAATCTATTAATATCGCATACTTTTAATCCATAAATTAATCAAGTTACAAACATAAATAAATCCTGTCGCCAAATAGTTTAAAACTGTAAAAACAACAAACATTGAATTGGATATTTTATCGCCCCATTTCATTCACTTTTAATACTTTAATCTGTTGTTTTGTATATAACGTAATGCATACTGACTAACATTGTTTATGACTTGATATCATGCCAACGTAAAGCAAAATTATAAATATTTAACTTCCGTAATACTACGAAATTAATTTATTGATAGGAATGCATTTGTAATAAAAGATGTTAATTGAATAATTGTTTTGTGAGCGTAAAATGTTAATGCGGATTTGTAATTAGATAAATTGGCTTGGGATTTTCGTGAGAAATTCTTGGTGGGAGACGTATTCGAAACTGCAGCATCATTACACGGGCCAATTATGTTTCATAATTGCATTCGGGAGACAATGCCGCGCGCTAGCGGAGTTTTGTTTTCACTCTTAGTTCCGACTTAGGGAGGACGTGGAATTAGAATAATGTAGATTCAATTTGTAATTGCACAAGTTATTATTGCCAATTGTGTGATAAGAAGCAATAATGCAGTCAGACAAGAGTCAGATTATTATAAGTTAAGGAATATCTCAATAGAATTATTCTTATGTGATAGATGAACTTAATTCGAATAATTTGTGTGTGTTTTGAGTGGGTTTGATAATTGCTTTAACTTTTTTTCTATGACGTTGATTCTGGCTATAACTTAGGATTTTATTAAAGCTTTTTACGGTTGGGGACTTTGTTTGGAAACACGTCCAGGCAATCTATTTTTTTTGCTGCGAATTTTGTCAATGATAGCTTTTGTCATCGAAATTACGTTTTTTTTTGTTACTAATAAGTCTTTAGACTACATCAGAGAAATTATTAAAATATTTTTTTTTTAGTTTTGATCAACTTCTGAAGTACATATTGCTGCCTGTGCTTTTACCACAAACCTTTGGGTGTCATTTTGTTTGGCATAGATCTTGATGTGGTAACTTGATGGTTTTGGGTTATGTATTAAAGATTTTTTAGGTAAATTTTTCTAGGAGTTAGAGATTACTTGAAACGGTCTTATTTGTTTACCTGTAGGGTTTCTCAGATGTCGAGAACCCCTAGGTGCAATTAAAAGTTTCTTTAGTAAAGGCTGTGATTGTCTTGCTTAGTTTTGCTTTGTTGTTTTATGATCCTTAGTCAATACATGCACTGATCTCTTTGATAGATTGGACTGTTTAGTACTCCGTAGGTCATACTGTTGTGGTTGGCTGGACTTGATGCAGAAAAACTTGTTGTTGGTGATGAAGCGTCCGCTTTTGGGTTATTTCTTGGATAAAAGTATATATGAGCAGATCAATTTTGGCAGCAACCTGAAAAGATTTTAAGTTTTGGGGCCCGAAAACAGAAAAGTGTTTCTTGCAAAATGTTGCACAGTGCAAAAGCAATTTTTGGGCTTTATTGTTGTCGCAGCAGTTTCTTGCAAGCAAGTTCAATGATCCAAATCCATTGTGGGTAGCAGCGATGCGGTACGGCAAGTAGCAGTGGCTGGTTTAGATTTTTTTTGTAATGCATTTTTTGAAGATGTTGCTGCTTTGGCGCTTGGGCTTATATTTTTATTCCTTTTTGGGGCTAGGAGGGGAATCTTTTTAAAGACATTGCAAAGTGTAGAATTTACTCTTACGAGCGCTTACCGACTAAATAAACTACCTGTGTTGAATGCTAGAAGTTTGATCACTACTGTGACATAGCTTTCCTGTCTAACAAAATGCTAATTACGAGATTTTTTACATATTACATTTTTTGTGCCGCCCTATTGACGTCGTTTAGAGTTTTGTGGTAACTAGTACTACTTCTAAGTTTGTGTTTTAGACTGTCGGGAAGTTGTCTGAAAATACTAGGCATCTAGATGTCTAATATACTGGCAGAATTAGATTTGCAAAATATTTACTTACTTGAGACAAACGGAGTAAAAGCTAATCCTTGATAAAGGATCTTTTGGCACCGTTCTCGTTCTTTTGCGTAGAATTTTTTTTTGCGTGCATTGGGATAATTTTGGGGTGGAGCATGAGTCTGCTCACAGAGAGCAGGCGTTTTACCGTGGGCCTGGCTGTTGGAACTAGCTTTTCAATGTTGGTAAACCGGGCAGCTTCTATAACTGGCGGTGTTTGGCCTACATGTCTGGATTCTTTAGAAGCAGAGCATGCGGAGCTTGCAATGTAGGCGGTTTTTTAGGGTTGGGCAAAGCCTGCATAGCTCTGTGAGAAAAGTTTTTCCGTTTCTTTCCTTGCGTGTCGTTGATGACGGGGTGTACCTCTGAGCGATAAGTTTAACCTGCACCACATCAGCCGTGAGGTACAGCCCTGATGACATACTTAAGGGTTTTTTTAGAACCTAGTTGGTAAGTCTACTGGTAGATTTTATGTCTAGTGCAATAAAATATTGCTGCACGAAAATTGTCATGCTAATACCACCAACCACGTTTACGGCGCGGTCAATGGTTATCTTCAAAGCTTTGAAGGTTGGTATTGTTGGTATAAGTAAACGGACTGAATAGTAATGGGCGGAAGGTAGGTGCCACCTTCTTCTATGGGTGCTTGCTGGTTTGAGGGGTTTCAGGGAGGACCTAGGGAGCAATTTGTCTGACCAGAGTTGGTCGACTACTCTTTAGTGGCAGGCCAAGTTGAGGATTGTTTGGCCTTGGTGGCTTCTTGACATGATAGTGCTGATGGCACTTGACGCGATGGGCCAGCTGATGGCTTATTAGAGTTTTTTTTTTAATAATTAATTAATTTAAATGAATTTAGTTCAATTAATCATCCGTGACTAAATTGCAATCAGTCGGTTTCTTCTCGGGATGTACTTCTTTGGTTGGCTGCTGGCAATTGACATCTGTTGGGCTTAGAGTGAGTGTTGCAAGTTAGAGTAAAACCGGATTCCATACGGAACGTCGCTTAAGAAGATTTCCTGATAATTGAAAAGATGTGCTTTGAAGAAGTTGATTTTGTCATTTAAGACACTGTTTTTGTGCAGATAACAAATACGTATTCTTTTTTATAGTAGTGCATTGCTAATTAGCTGATGTGATAAAGATTAGCTTTGCCTACAATTTGCTTGTTTTTCGATTCTGGTATCAACTCGGGAGGTGTGACAGTAACGATCTACTAAGAATTTATTGATATTGACTGTGCCGGTAGTCCTGAAGAAACTGTTATTGGTTTGTCTTGAAATTTTGCTGTGGCATGTTGGGTAGGTTAAGACACAACTGTTTTGGTTTGCTCTACGTTGGGCGCCAATTGTCACAAATTATTTTTTTTAGTGGAGCTTTCGGGTTGCAAAAAAGTTTTTTTTTGGGGTTTGAGTTATAGGTTTGCTAATAGTTTACACGTTCTTACACAGGGCTGCCATCTATCATAAGCACTCACTCAGAATGCTACACATGCTTAGACCATGTTTTGTCAGCTATGGACTAGCAATGTGAACATAAAGTGAAAAGAAACAACTATTGAGAGAGGAAGAGTACAGTTATTCGAAACGACTGTGCTTTTAGTGACGATTAGGTGACAAGCAACGTCATGGTTATTACAAATTTTGAAGGCACCGTCTCTTGGATTTTGACTTTTTTCTTTTTTGTTTTTGTCTACCATATGGTGTCCGTAGGCTGTTGCCTGTGTTTGATTACTCAGCTTCTGCTGATGTTGACGTCCAACATTCCCTCTATTTTTTTGGGGGTCTTCCTGGATTTCTGTTACTCCTTGGTTTGTTGTTTTTGGCCGCTTTAGCCGGATTCTAACCAATTTATTAATTTCCGACAAAAATGATAAAGTTATCAAATAAACAGAAACCACTATTTCAATTGCTACCGTAATTCAAAAACTACTAGCTTAGAAGCACGGCCAAAGATTGTTTACACTACCATCTGAAAAACTTTTTTTTTAAGGTTAGATTAGAGAATTGAAAGCACTGCTTTTTGGATTCTAAACTGACAGCTTACCAATTTAATAAACAAAAACCACTATCTCAATTGCTACCGTAATTTAAGAATTACCAGCTCAGAACTGCGACCGCAAAGACCTTTTATAACACTATCTGCAAACCTCTTTTTTGTAGGATAGGTTAGGTTAGGTTTTCTGCAAAAAATTTTTTTTTTAAGGTTAGGTTATTTTAGACGGATTTGCTTCAATTTAGTCATGTGATTTCAGAAGATTTTATTATTGACTAGATACCTGTTATCTTATTAAAGTTATAGTCTTTTGTTTAGGAAAATTTATTGAAGTGTAAAGTAGAACAAAGGGACGGAATCGTTGTGTGATGTAGTGGCTGGGAGCTATGACGAAGCGGTTGTTTGGCTTCTGGATGGTATTTGAAGACTAGGTGGCTTCTGGCGAGGGTGGTGTTTAGTGATGTTGGAAGTGTATGTAGGGTGTACTAAGTGGACTTAAGTCAAGTTAGTTAATGCTCTTGCTATTTCTTTGGCGTTTTTTTTAGAATATGCAGAAGCGTTGCTAAGTGGCAGTCTCCTTATAAGAGTTTATTCTAAAATGTATATGGTGATATTTTGTATTTTGTTTTTTGGCGCTATTAGAGTGAGCTAGAGACATTCTTCTTGGTTTGCTGCTGGCTTTCTTGTTTGCTTGTTGTTTGCAGTTCATTTGCAAAACCTAAACAATTTGCATGTGGATAATGCTTTTGTCATGAAAAAAATTGGATGCAGATTGTGGGCCAAGCAAATTAACATCAAAGTTAAATAATTGTGAGCAACATGTTTGATTTTCTTACTATAAAAGAGTGACGTTTTTGTTACTGCCGCTAGGTGTCGTTATCTATCGTGACGCACTCCCAAATTACGATGCGCTTAATCAACCACAAGCAAGCACAGGGCATAAAAAGAATTTATTTCAGAATTACTTTATGCAGAAACTTTTTACTTAAAAGACATTTTTCAATTAAAATTATTCCAAGTCAAGGTCGAGCCAACAACAAGTTTGAACTTACACTATTCTTTACAGGAGGATTATTTTTGATGGTTTATGAGATTGGAAATAATATTTATTTTAAAGCTTTGATTATTTTGTTGGGAACAACATTCAGGAACGTGTCGTTCCTGAATGTTGTTCGACTTTTGGACTTGTAACGGATTGGAATCTTTAATATTGGAATCAGAAACTAATAACATTTTTGATGTACCATGGTTTGTTTTCTTAACGGGGGTAGTCTCGGTAGTGGTGTTTTTGGCTAGGACTAGGTAGGTTTTTTTTGGTTTGGTTTTTTCAGAGCGTGGTAATGTTTTTGCGGTTAGCTGACTTTCTTGTTACTTGGTTTGTTTTACTATCTGGAACTGATTTGCGTTTTACATTTGATGTATTTGCCTTGGGGACGCTGGTAGAATGTTAGCTTGAAAAAATATGCTTTTTTTTGGCAGTCGGTTATACAGCCTGTTAAGACTGAATGGGTAGGTTGCGGCTGTGGGGGCACTGGCCAGTCTACTTTTTTGTTGTTGGCATCTGCCTTTTCTTTGCCGGGTGAGCGTGATAAAGTATTTATTTGTTAATATGTTCTCCACGGTAAACTGAAATTTCTAAAAAAACAGAGATCATTTGGTGAATTTTGTTATTGTGTCCTTGAAGTTATGTAGTCACTACCGCTTTATTGTCAGTCTTGAGCACAAACTGTTTGTTCTCGAAGTAGTTGCGGACGGTTTAGAGTATTGTGAAGCATTTTAATTTGCTGTTACGATATTTCTGCTGCCTTTTGTTTAGGCGAGTGTTTGCATAACATCACTAATTTGAAGTTGCATGCGTTATTTGAATTACAAAACGGAGTCCGGGAGGGGTCCAAGAGCAATAGTTGTTTGTTAAAACTATACGACTTCCAATTATATCACGGTTTTGAAGACGTTCTATCAATTTCCAGATATTATTCTTTAATATTAATTTTACTTTAGACGACAATGCTTGATACCAGTTTTAAGTATCAGTATTTGACATTGCTTGTTGTAAGGGTACCTCCGCAAGTTGATCTTTTTCTGGAATAATATTTATGCTTTGTTCATGATATTGTTTCTACCTGGTCCACTTCTTTGTTCTTGATTTTTATCAACGTATTGGTTTTGATTTTTTCTGTGCTTATTAATTCCATTTTATGCTACCAATTAAATTTTAATTGCACATTTTTTGTTATTTTTTCAGTCTCAGTTTTCCGACTCGCATTTTTTTTAGAAGTAAAGGCTTGGTAGTCGTTGTTGATAGGATTTATATTTTTTAGAAAGTGTAATGTTGTCTTCAGGAATTCATACTCTGTATCCTTCCGAATTGTGGTAGTAACCAAGAAAAATGTTTTTCTTTCTTTTTTTTATTTTTCTGTCTAGTACGATGACATAGTTTCCAAATTTTTTGAAATATTTGACATTTGCTACTTTGCCATTCCATATTTCCATCTAGACTTTTTGTTAGACATCTGTTTCTTATATAATTAGCAGTTGAAACTTCAGTCCAGAAAAAAGGAGGAAGACCAGATTAAACTAAACGACATCTAGTCATTTTTATAAAAGTTCTGTTTTTTTTCTTTTAGCCGTTCTATTCTATTATGGGTTATATGCTACCGTTAATCTTTGTTGAACTTTGTTTTTTTTTCGAGAGTTTACTAAACTTTTTATTTAGAAATTCTGATTTGTTGTCTATCTGTAGAAACTTTATCTTCTTCTCTTAGTGATTTTCTACGAAAACTTTAAATTCCTTGAAAGCTTGAAAAGTTTTATTCTTGTTTTTTAAAAAATTGCACTTTGCACCAACGTGAACTATCATCAATGAAAGCAATAAAATATTTGGCTGTGCTGTGAGATTTTATTTGCATAGTACCACACAGATCAGAATGCACTATTTCTAGTAAGTCAGATTTTCTTCAGATTTCTTAAGAATAAGATTAATTTATTGAGATTTGTAAAATCAAGTAAGTAATGGTGTAAATCATGTCAAAATATACAGTTTTACATTAAAATTGTTACATTTACAAAGTTTACTAGACAAGTACAAAGATGACTAACACAAGAGACAGCTAACATATTAAAATACAATATTAAAAAAATTACTAATATCGTACAACGTTTCCAGTACCAGTCTTCTTGTTATCACAGATTTAAATCCCCTTATTTTTGTTGGTAAATGGTTGTACATTTTAATAGAAAGATATTCATAACTCTTTTGAACTTTGTTCAATCTAATAGTTGGTAGAATTATGTTGGAGTTAGTTCTAGTGTTGTAGCTATGAATATCTTTCTGTTTAATTTTATCCGAAACGTTGTCCTTGGCGAGTAATAAACAATTCAACACAAATGTGGCTGGTACTGTTAATATATTTAAAATCTTGAAAGAACGACGGCAACTAGTCAGTTGTGATACAGAAACAATAATTCTAATTGCTCTTTTTTGCAGAACAAAAATGCGAGTTGATAATAGAGAAGTTCCCCATAACAATATTCCATAAGTTAAAATACTATGAATATATGCAAAATAGCATGTTCTGGTTACATCTTGTTTGGTATTTTGTGCAATTTTTTTAAGCAAATAAAAGTTTTTAGTTAGTTTACATGCTAAACTCTCTATATGAATTTCCCAAGTAAGCTTTGGTTGCATATGTATACCTAAAAGTTTAACATTTTCCATTTTAAACAAATTGTTGATGGCAAACTGCATGGAGACAGTTTTGTTTGTATTTATAACAAGTCTATTTGTTTTTAACCAAAACATTTGTTCATTCAATCCTTGATCAACACTAGAATTTATATCTGTTATGTATTGTAATAAAGTTGTATCATCAGCATACAAAAAAACTTTAGCAGATGTTATATTATTGTTTATGTCATTAATATTTATTAAAAATAAAAGAGGACCCAGGGTTGAACCCTGAGGTACTTCAATAGTTACTCTTGCCTTTTCTGACCAACTGTTGTTAACAACAACATATTGATCTCAGTTTTTAAGATATGATTTTATAAGCATTAGCGTATTGCTTCTTATTCCATAATATTCTGATTTGTCGATTAATATATTGTGACAAACACTTCACTCAAATCAATGAACAAAACATTTACTTTTTGGCAGTTTTCAAACAAATATCTTGCACAAGTGAATAAATTGCTGTCATTGTTGATTTTTCCTTTCTATAGCCATATTGAGCATTAGTTAATTTTTTGTCTATATAACAATACAATCTTCTACTTAAAGCAATTTTCCATATTTTACCTAATACTGGAATAATTGAAATAAGTTTGTAAATAGACACTTCATGTATATTGCCGTTTTTGTGAATAGTTACTACTTTGGTTAATTTCAGTTGATTGGGATATTTGCCCTGCTCAAACGACAAATTTATGGGTGCGCCAATGTACCACATAATATTTCGGAAGAAATAGCTTTTATTATAATAGAAGTAATACCATAAATATCTGCACATTTACTATTGCTCAGTGAAGATATAATTTCTTTAATCTCTATAAAAATGTACAGGTCTCCAGCTATCTACTTAAAGAACGGAGTTTTTGTTATTTTTAAACAGAAAAATTTTACATTTAATCTTATTATTATATTTTTCTAAATTTAAATCTTGTACATTTAAATGTACCATACGTCGATGCCATAATTTAAGATTTGTAGAGTCTGGAAAGTGATCAAGCTTCTCTGCACTTTTTGATATACAGATCGCTGATTTGATGACCAATTAATTTAGTTTTGCCATATGTTTTTGATCACTTTTGCACAATGTTTACTAAACGAAACTTCAAAATTCTTATCTGTAATTTTTGGCAGACATCAGATCATTTAATGTAATATTTTTCTTCATTCTATCGACGTCAGTTAGTATTTGCTAGGTTATTCCGCTGTTTATTGTCTATCTTTGCATATAAGTGAAGTGGCAGCACTATTGAGACACTTTTGCACTTCCGAACCAGTTGAAAACAATTTTCAATGTTGCACAAGGTTATGGTTTTTTTTGCGTGTGATCGGGAGTTTTAAAACTTACAGTTGCGGCTTGCGTCCACGATTACCACACCAAAATTTATATATTTGCACTGCACCACGTGTTTTGTGTTTCCTGCCATCACTCTCTTCAACAATTATTATACGAATAACTTCAGGCGTAGGCAATTCATCGCAAGATTTTAAAGCACATCTGAAGTTTTCAAGACGAGTGGTAAACTGTATAAAAAAAATTACAATTAATAAGCTTTTTTTAATTTTAACTTTCATTTCTTCTAGTTTATCAATAATACACTTATTGCGACAAAGTACCTTCTTCTTCCAGTGCCTTCTCGTCACAGGAGGTTGGCGACCGTATGTCTGAACTCGTCCCGGTTTTGTGCGAGTCGTATTATTGTAGAAGCCTCCCTGATTTCGAACCACGCCGGTTTAGCAGCCAGAACAACCTGTTTCTTCTAATTCTCCGTTTACCTTCTATTTTCCCTTCCATGACAAAGTACCTAGATAATGCAAAATAACTTTAAACTATAAAAAAATACGTAGCAAAACACATGATAAAAAAATGAAAAATTTTTAATGAAAAAAAATAATAATACATGTTGAAAGAGTGTATTGAGATAAAAAAAAACAAAAAAAAAGTGTTAAACACAGATAATCGTATTATAAGGTTACTCAAAGTCAGTAAAGTTGAGTTTAATGTTGGTATCAAATTATAAAAACTCATTTTTGTATAAATTTTGCATTTTTTTAAACCGTCAACTAGGCTTCGGACTTGTTTTTATTTATTTTGTCACATACAATTACTAAATTTTGTTTATCTTAATTGTCTGCTTTTTTTTTAATTCATAACATTGCAAATTGTGTTTAGAAATTTTCTTATATAATAAAATATTTATCGATTATTGCACATATTATGAATATAGTTTAGCGATTCTTCAATTTGTTCCAAATTTTCCGCTAAATAAAACCAAATCATATGATATTAATAAATTTTCTTATTTCACAGCACGTGCTGCACACATAAAGCATACATAAGCAATTTGATAGTCGCAAAAATATGTGGGCAACAAGCGTCAGAATCATTAAATATATATTATCTTTTCCCCTTAACATCTGAACATCAAACGGAACATTTTACTGCGAAAAAAATCGCGAATAAAATCCTCATAAAATTCCACAGGTAACATAAAACTTTTTTAAATAATTCAATATTTTATTCGTTCTAAAATTAATGTTTTTATTATGCATTAAATTTTGTTGAAAGGAAGGGAAGATTATTGCAAATATGTTGCAAGCATAAACATTGTTTGTGAAATTTTTTAATTAAAACTGTGTTGTCCAGAGGGATAGAAATATGTCAATACTATTATATCCGCGGAGGGAAATTGATTTCAATATTTTTCCTCTCCAAGGGTTAAAAATTTCAGCATCAATCTTTCGCTTTCATAACGTTACAGATTCAGTACTCCCCATATAAAATCGATTGATATTTTAAGCAAATATATATACAATTTCATAAATCAATAACAATAACAGTTTGTATTAAATTTTATATTAATATTTAGTTTTCTTTTCGTCTGAAAGATTTCATTTCCCATGAATCGTATTACATTAGACTTTTGCTGTAGCATGTACATCGGGAATTAATCTGAAATTTCTTCGTGTAATCTAAATCCAAATCGAAGGAATCGTCTAGTTGCATTTATATTCCTTTCTTATTCTCGTTATATACTTCTGTGCATTATTTGATATGTATCGATTCGTTCCATCAATCTGTGATGTCTAGAAAATAAGTTTTCAATTTATCTAAGAAGAATTTTAGCTTGTAAATTGGATTGGGAAATTTAAAAATGTATTTTTTTGTAAGAAGTGAAATGTTTAGTAGCTTCTGTCTTTAATGACTTTAAAATTGTGGCTGTGTTGATGTTTCGATGACAAAAAGTTGCTTGTGAGCCAAATTTTGTAAGCTCCATACAAACATTCCGACATATTAAGTAATAAATGCACTGTTAATGTTGATTTATTTTCATTAAAATTAAAAGCTTAAAAAAAATTTACAATTTACATATGATTACTGAATTAGAGCATTACTAGAAAATAATTAATAACATTGACAAATCCAACCGAGTTGCACTTAGTACTATTCCTCGAATCACCGGATTATTCCAACCGGAATAAGACTAACAAAAAAATAATTTAGTACGATTTTTTGAATTACCGGATTGCAATAATCAAACAAACTTTGATGATTTTCACAATGTAATTTTAAATCAAAGTTAATAAATCCAAAAAGGATAAAACTTTTGTCTCATAATTGGTTTAATTTAATTTCAATTCATTAATTCTGAAAAGGAAAAAGTTGAACATGATCCATTTGTAAGCGGATTTATAACTTCATAATATGATCCGGAAAGCTGACTATTCAAAACTTTATTAACTAAATTAAAGGAATCAGTGAGTTTGATATAATTGAACTAATATTGATTTCATTTTAAATATACAACAGGCAATGACACAATACCTCTCCCAATTCTATTAATATCTTTTTAAAAAATTTCAACTAAGTAATAACTCTTGTCGTGGTAATTAATTAAAGGTTCTTATCCAATTTAAATAACTTTGACATTTCAGGCAATTAATTCCGTTCTAATTGCTTTGTGTTCCTCTATTTTCGGGTCGCCTCTTAATATTTATTATGCTTTTCGGGAAGGTTTATTTTTATTGGAGATGGCTAAATTTCCTTACAACCCCAATATATATTTAGTCTTTCTCAAATGTTATTTTTAATAGATAATGCGTGAATACTACTAGAAGATCATTGACTAATGTACCCTTTCGACTAGAAACTTGTTTATTAATTGGTATAATTAATTGCTGTTAATATGCGAATATTATTTACTTTCTAGTTGGCTATAAAATGTAATTTGCATTTTCATGAGTGTCAAGTTGTTGTTTTATGGCTTGTGGTAATTAATTATTCTCGGACTGCTGCTGGGTATCATGATAGTAAAAGTAATAATTATAAGTAAAATTGTAATTAGCATGGTGTTTTATTGGATTCAATGTTAATTATTTGTTTGCTATTTTATGAAAGGAATTTAGAATAAAATTAGTAAATTATTTTTTCTATGTAGCGTTCATAATCATATTATTATGAAACGCTATTTGGTATGGACATTACTTTGCAATTAGATCGTGAAATACCAAAAGTTGCAAAAACTAATGTGTGTGGTGGAAGAAAACCATGAAATTATTTCAATACGAAACATTTTTTTTTTTTTATGTAGGAGGGGAATAAATTTTCAAAAGACTGTGTCGGATTTGTTTGGAAAGGGTCCCCAAACGCCTACCGACTAAAAATACCCCCTCTTGGTTGTCGCAACCACTGCGGGATCACCGTGAGGTATTACTTCACAGAGGTTACCCATTTTTGACCTTCTATTCGTTCACACATAAACATTTACTACTCACTCTACTGACTACTGCTGAGCTACCAGCTGTCTATCTCTCTCTTCCTGCTTTTTGGTCCTTATGATTTCAGTTGCTAGTTTCTGGATTGTGCTCCATGTATCATGTCAAGGCGAGGTCTCCCGCCAACCTTTCTCTAGTGGACTGCCACTTGTCGCACTGGAACATTGTGTGCTGGGGAGTGTCCATTTCTCCACAATACACGCAAATGTTGTTGTCCGTGATTCCCATCCTCTTCAGGTAAGTTTGGAAGCATCCATGTCCTGTTAGAATCTGGGTCAGATGGTACCCGACGTCTCCATGTTTCCGAGTGACCCATGGAATGACTTTTGGGATTAGTTTTTGCATCCACGCACCCGTTTTGCCTACTTCTCCCCATTCCTCTTCCCACCTTTTGAGAGTTTCTGCTCTGGCCAGCTCCTTATCTGTTTCTTGGTTTGCACCAGTTACGTACCTCCTTTCTAACGCCAGTAAATGAATAGGTACTGCACTTGCTACCACCTGCATGGCCCTGGTCGATGTGGTCCGGTAGGCGCTAGCCACTCTTATTGCCACTTTTCTTTGTACCTTCTCAAGCATCTTCCGGTATTTCGGTATTTGTGCAAAATCACTCCATACTGGCGCCCCATACAGCATAATGGATTTGGCCACTGTGCTGATTGCCAGTCTTCTGCCTGCCCTCGCCCTGCCTATGTTGGGCATCAGTCGAGCAAGCGCTGCCACCGCTTTCTCCGCCTTGCTTGATGCCTCTGCTATGTGGGCACCCATGTGCAGGTTATTGCCAAGCAGTACCCCGAGGTACTTGGCGCACTTTTTGCTGGTGATCTCCAGTCCTCCTACTCCTACCGTCACACTTTTTAGTGTGTTGCGTCCTGCCCTCACAACTGCTTCTGTTTTATGCGGGTGCCAGTTCCAGTCCTCTCCTGTTCAGCCACAATTCAATGAGAGTCACTGCAAGTTGTCAGCATATCCTACAAGGTTCGTCCCCTCAGGCATCATTTCCTTGAGAATTCTGTTATAATACAGGTTCCAGAGTGTGGGTCCAAGGACCGAGCCCTGCGGCACCTTGCAAGTCATATCTATTAGCTTTCCGCCAACCAGAATGCTCCTTTTTAAAAGGTAACAGCAGATCATCCTCACCAAGTAAGGTTTCATTTTCCTTCTCTTCAGTTCCTTAATTATGCCTTTCCTGGGGGCAGAATTGAAGGCATTCTTGACATCTAACGTGATCAGAACTGAAAATTCGTTATCTTTCTTTGCTTCCTCCGCTAGGGCCTTTACTCTCTGGATGGCGTCGACCGTAGATCTTCCTTGCCTAAAACCGAACTGTTCGCAAGATAAACCTCCCGTTCCTTCTATTTCGTCTTGCAGCCTCTTGTTTATGACCAGTTCGAAGAGTTTTCCCATAGAGTTTAGCAAGCATATCGGCATGTATGCTGTGGCTCCGTCGCCTTTTGCTGGCTTTTTGATTAGGGCCAGTTTAGCCAGTTTCCACTCTTCTGGAAAAGATCTCTCGGTCAGCAACCTGGTAAACAGGCTCGCGCATAGATCGGTATTCCTTTGGGTCGTTTCTTTAACTACCTCTGGCGGTATTCCATCAGGTCCTGCAGCTTTGCCTCTTTTCATTCGTCGGCCGGCTTCCTTTACTTCCTCATAGGTGCACGGTGGTATTTCGTCCTGGTTGATGTCTATCCTGGGCCATTCTGTTTTAGTATGTTGCGGAAAAAGGTCTAGCGTTATCCTCAGCTGATCTCAGTCGTCTGATAGAGTTATTGGGGAGCGAGTGCCCAACTTCCCGGTCACGATTTTATATCCAGTGCCCCAGAGGTCTATGTCAACTTCTCTGCACAGACTGGCCCAAGAGCTTTTCTTTGCCGCCTTAATGGCCTTTTTTAGGTCCGCTTTCTGTTCTTTATACATATTATAGAGTTGTTGCTTCCGTATAGAGTCTGTACTGGCGTTTGCCTGGGTGTACGCTCGTCTGGTTTTCACACAGATTCTTCTTGCTTCAGCAATTTCGCAGCTCCACCAGTACGCCGGTCTACGGCTGTTGTTGGCGCTCTTCCTGGTGAAAGTGTCGTTACAAGTGTCGACCATAATAGCGGTCAGTTCTGCCGCCGTAAAGCTGTGGAGCTCTTGACTAGTTCTCGCCTCGTTCTTATTGCAGAACTCTTCCACCCGCGCATTTCTATAGTTCCAGCTTTGTTTCTTCGCATTTACGTTTTTATTGCGACGACTTTTGTCCAAGATCGTTAGCCGGATGTTCTTGTGGTCGCTGAGATTTTCCTTCTCCACTCCTACTTCCCACGATGTCACTCTGTTAGCAAGGTTTGGCGTACACATTGTAATGTCGATGAAACTACTGCTGCCGCGCCTCTCAAACGTGGGGGTACTTCCCTGGTTTAAAACGCAGTAGTCCTTTTCAGTAATCCATTCTGCCAGTATGCTGCCTTTATGGTCCTCTATTGGTGAGCCCCATAGCGCTGACTTAGCGTTAAAGTCGCCGCCTATGATGATTTCTTTATTGTGGCGCCTGATGTCTCTGCCAAGTTCTGTTAAAAAGTTCTCCAGCCTGTCGTGTGATTCGTTGGGTGAGATGTAGCAAGAATATAGCACCACCGCATTGGTCTTTACCCATACAAAGCCGTTCCCGACGCCTTTGCCTGAAGGTTTTAGGCCTTTCTGCGGGATATAGAAAGCCGCGTCTACGTGCTGGTCCGTTATCTACCTAGTGCTTCTTTTGGACATGTTGCGGCTTGGCTCTGATATGAGAGCAATGTCAATGCCTTTGGCATCGCAGGTATGCCTAAGCAGATCTATTGCTCTCCTAGCTCTATTTAAGTTTACTTGGAGCAGCTTCATTGTGTCGGTGCGGGTGCTCCCTTCTCCCTCATCTTGCGGACCAATTCCCGGTACATACGGCAACTCATGGTTTCTGACCTATGACCCGTTTCATTGCACAGGTAGCAAACGCTTTCTTTTTTGCAGTTTTTAATTTTGTGGCCTGCGTCCCCGCAGTTGTGGAAGGTCTCTGCACCACCCTTGCATGAGTTTGCATTATGTCCGATTCTGCGGCATTTGAAGCATCTGGGCGGAGACATCATTTCTTTAACTCTCCTGCGGTCCCATCCGTTTCCGATTTTCCTTTTGGCCAGGAGCAGTCGCGCCGCGTTGTTCGTGACCGTGGCAAATTCGTGCTTGGCTCCGTTTAAATTAATCTTATCCGATAACTTTACCGCGCCTACTCTTTCGCCGCTGCCGAGCTCTTTCTCCACTCCCTCTCGCACTTCTTTATCCGTTAGAGACTCGTCAATATCAAGAAGTATCAACGTTTGTTATTGTTGTCTCGTCTCGACGTCTGCCAGGTATTCCATCTTTTGCCTAAGCCCGTCGGTGAAAGCTTTTGTCGACGCCCCTTTCTTGCTTTTGATTTTGATCTGTATGTGTCCACTGGCCGTTTTAGTGACGCTGTTCACTGCAACCCCGTCAGTTCCTACGTCCTTCCACATGTTGCGAATGACGTCCGCATAGAGGGTGCCCACCTTCGGTATAATAGTAATCGTTTCTCTATTATCACCCCTTTCCTTTCCATCTATCTTATTACTTACTCCATCCTTTTTTTTGTTGCTATGTAGGAGGATGCTCACGTCATCGCTTCTGAAAGTCACCTCCAGCATGTTCCTGACCAGGGTCACATTTGTTGATCTAGTGGCAGCACAGACCATTTTTGTGCGGCCGTTCCGTGCGGCCAGTTTCTTAATTATCTCCAGCGATAAGCATAGATCTGCCATCTCATCTATCGTTGCAGCCGTTCCCCACTTGACCACGTGCACGTAGCGTTCCTTTTGGTTTTGCTTGGTCAGATCAGTTCCTGTAATTAGGCAGTTCCTAGTTACGCTGCAGATGGGTCTGCCCGGTACCATTACCTCTTCTTTGGTGACCACTTCAAGTTGAGGAAACATCCCAATTAGCTTTTTTATAGCCTCATTATTCTGATATTCATGATGATAATTAGGTCGTCCTCCTTGTTTGTCAGGATGTCGCCCTGCATTGTTTTACATTTTTTGTAACTTTCTTCTGGCCACTTCTTTCGCGATAGTTCGAACAGTTCCTCTCCATCGGTGATCGCCTTCTCTATTCTTTCTATGAATGCCTGTCTTTCCTCCGCCGCTTTGTCCGGCGTCTGTGTGTCCTTTTCTGCACAGTCAACAGCCTTCGCTTGTTGGTTAGCGGTAAGGTCCGCCACTTGCGCTTCTAGGGCTGCCACTCGCTCTACAAGTTCTTTGTTTTTCCTGTCTATCTGTTTCAGGACCAGGTCTCTATTTATCCACAGATTGTATATAGTTTCGGAAACTTCTTTGACTTCTTTGTGGACGGTTCTTGTGTTCCTGGTGAAATTTACCAGGTTTTTCACACATTTCCCCATCCTGTTGTTTATTTCCTGCATTTTCCTGTGCAGGACTTCTTTGTCCTCCGAAGCTACTTTCGTAACCTCTGGTGACATGTTCTCTTTCTTCCTTTTTTTGGGGTTAGTATCAGTGTCCCCAACGTTTACTTCCGCCTCGTTGTCGCAAGTTCTATTTGTGGCTTCTGCGCCAGTGTTGTTCAGGTCCTGGGTTTTTCCGCTGGAGATGCTGGGTAGTCTCTGCCGTGGAGGAGAATGAGCCATAGAGCTCCTTTCCTTGAAGGGATGAAAGATATCCTCCCATAAGTTCTGTTCTTCTTTCTTCTGTTTGTCTACATCATAGTCGGGTCCGGTTTCAGTGCGTGAGTCGTCTGTAGGCTGACCGTCCGTACCAAGGGGCGCCTTTTCCCTTAGCACTTGTATTTTTTCCGAGGCTGGGCAAATGTTACTATTTATGGTGTGAGTTTTAAGGCTTCCTGCTCAGTGTAGAGTGGAAAAATCCTCCTGTTGGCAGAGCTCTACCGAGTTGCTACTAACTTTACAACTTACCAGCAGGGGTAGCAATTTTCTTTGGCATGTTGGATTGCCGTCCGCACACCCTTTAGCAGTTTTTCGTGTCAGGTCCCACGTGTTGGAAGGAAAGAAGAAATAGAGTTTTTTGGTCACTACGCCCTCGTTACCTAATAGCCGATGGTGACCGAAAAGTTGGTCAAGTTTAGACCGAAAAGTTGTCCAAGTGAAGACGATAGTTCACAAAGGAAAAATTTAGAGATAGGGTTCGCCAGAGCCTCTTTAGTTTCCATGCAGCGGGCACCACGTGCAGGCGAGGTTGACTTCAGTGGACTTATCATTGTGCCAGCCATCTAAACTTTAATTTTCTCGGCTACTTAGCAGGCTGGTTCAGTCTGTAACTACGCAAAATTTTTCTGTGCATAGTCAAGCTTAGGAAACATAATAATGTATGCATTTTTTTCAGCGGGCAATCAAATAGTAATGTTTGTTAGCGCTACATTAGTCTTTAGAATGCTTCTAACGTTTTAAGAAGCAAACCTCAAAATCTATGCATTTCACGTTGTCTAGATCAGGGATGGCCAAGAGGTCGATCGCGATCGACCGGTCGATCGCGAAGCAATTTTTGGTCGATCATAGCTGACAAGAGACAAAATTAAAAAGAGCGAAAAAAAATTATTAAATAATTTGTATAATTTTATTTTTTGTATTGTCAGATTTTTTATAAAATAATCAATCAAAAAAAATTTTATCTAAGAAATAAATTATTTTTTAGATGATTGGAACTATAAATATTTTAGTATGCGTGATAACGTGTGCTCGTTTGATTCCCCGGCGTTTATCGTGTGATTCCCCGGCGCTGAATTTGGGAATATTTTAAGCACTTGTTTACTTGTGTAGTGAAAAATACTTCAATTCTTAAATGAAAGTGTTATTATAAAAGTAAGTTGTCATATTCCTTAACATGTTAAAACACAATTTCCTTAAAAAGTTTGCGCTCAAAAAACCGATCTAACAATTACTTAATCTATTTTAAAGAGCGTCAATTGCTGAATTAGAATTATACAGCCAGGCACAAATAGTGTGGCCTCTATAATAGGCAACTTAGTATACACAAAAATTATGTTAAATGTGGTTAAACTAATGCCTTTGCCCGTTTTGGCATTTTTCATTTGCGCTTACATTTTAAACATTCCATGGGCGACATTGTTCTGGGATTGAAAGATGCTAAAACGGGCAGACGCAAAAGTTTAACCACATTCAACATAATTTTTGTGTATATTAAGTTGCCTATTATAGAGGCCACTCTATTTGTGTCTGGCTGTACCTAGCAATTAAATTTCATTTAGGGCCGTAATATCCAACTCCTAATAAGGCACCTAATAAACTATTAGCTAATTAGAAAATGAATCTATAACTCTAAAACTGATTTAATTTTACAAGCCAGAGAACTTGAAAAAGATTTTTGGAAACCCGTCAATCAAGAAAAGTATCCCAATATCACCAAATGTAGCGAATACATCTATTCTTGTTTTGGATCCACATACTTATGTAAATCGGCCTTTTCATATTTAAAGTTAACAAAAACTAAACATCGTTTCTTATTTACGGACTCCCATACTCAAGATACATTAGCATTATCTTTATCTGGATACACACCAAATTTTGAACGCTTGTCTGGAAACATGCTTCTCATTAATAATAAAACTTAAAAATAAAATGATTACTTTTCAAATAATAAATATTATTAAATATATATTATGTTAGTTTAATACCTCCTTCCCCGTCATTACTCATTTACTAATGAGTAATGACGGAGTACTCACCAGCCGCATGTTTGAAGTGTTATATATATATATAAGACTTTAGTAGGTAGATCGCGACAAATTTTTAAGAAAAATAGTCGATCATATATATAAAGAAGTTGGCCACCCCTGGTCTAGATCAATGTCCTTGCCTAGTTTTATGGGTTTTTTTTAACATTTTTTTTTTTAGTTTATATACAGTGTCCAATTAGAGTTCTTTTGCTGCTTTTATAATAACGGATTTTTTAATCTATTATGTTCGTTATGACTCTTGAGTTAATCTGATAGTTTTAAGTTGGTGAAAAAATCAATCAACAGCAATCATTATTAAGGTTAAACTTGTTCATTCATTGAAATAAAACTAAAAAATTTGCTAAACAATGTTGATTCCAGTAGAGTATATAAGAGAATAGTTTGCTTAGTTAGAGTTTGCTTTTTGCAAGAAACAAGTTTTTTTTTATCTTACCTTGGGCGACCGGCAGCATTGTTATTGTGATGCTATTTTATTACTTTCTTTTGCATTGGTGGCACGGCCAGCTAGTTCTAACCCGCAAAGGTACAATATAGTTTTATATCGACGCTTTACAGCCTTGGTCATAGTCTGATAATTTTTTTGGCGGTTTTGGTTTCGTTGCAATAAGCTAAGGTAAAGGCCCTTAAGGTTGACAGGTTGAGCCAAGATTTTAAGTTGGCTCCTTTATTGCTGGGAACTTGAAATAATGCGTCAGGGAAATGGTTTTCAGCTTTGGGCATGTGTTTGATATCAAATTTAAATTTTGCTTGCCGTATTGATCATTGCAAAATTTTTGGATTTGTGTGTTGGTTAGCCACACCAACGCTTCGTTGTCAGTCTTTTATATAAACCGACTTTTTTCTAAGTATCTCTGAGTTTTTTTAATTGCCAACACTATAACATAACACTCCTGTTATGCTATAGTGTTTATTGGCCGTAATTTGCAAGCTGGTATAGCTAATAATGCGGTTTGCTTTTTTTGGTACATCATTCACACACACTTACAGGCGTTGGTTTTGTCATGCTGGATCAGGGGAAGTGGGTACGGGGGCTAGGTGTAACCGGCGCCTTGGTGGTGGTAGGCCGTCTCTAGGGCAGAGTTATCTGCCTTCCATAGGAGGTTTTTGTGTTGTTGGTGTGGCATCCCGGTGCAATGGTGCTCGGGGAAACGGTCCCGAGCACCTGGGGTGCAAGGCCACGTTTCATCCAACGTGTGGTAAAACACGCTGGGGTGTATCTTGGCCGGGAGCGGTGTGGATGCTCCCGGTGCGGGTCGTTGTATGAGCGAGTTGTCCAGGGGGTAGTCCAGGTCGATAGCATTAGTCGGCGTCAGGTTGTCAATTGGGGTCAGCGGAGTCCGGAGTCCAGAAGCTTGCATCGTAGACGGAGGTTCCAGTAGTGATGTTTTGGTTCTCAAGGTCGGTGTCTCACTGCCGAATGCGAGAATTCGGCGTGACTATATTCACTGTTAGGCTCCGCCTACGGGGCGTGGCTTCGCTCTTTGCTGTGTCACGTGGCGCCGTCTGGCGGCCGTGACAATTCACCCAACTTTTTTCAGACGGAAACATCGCCAGGGTTTTGATTATTCTGGTGTGCGTCGTCTTCTGCTGGTGGGGCCGGTTTTAGGTCATTGTAGTGTACTTAGGTCGGTGGACGCGTTGGCGCGTCTTCCACCCAATAGCAGTTTCCTCCTGCGGGTGTTATTAGTAGTTTTGGTCCTACCCATTTGTGATTGAAGCCTTTTGCGCGTCCTCGGACTATGACTTGGTCATCTGGTGCGTATGTGACCTGCAGGTCGGTTTGTCGCGGGTAGCGTCGTCTGCGGTAGGTGGCCTGTCGATGTTTTGCTTGTTGAAGCCGTCGGTCGAGATCTTGTTCGTGGTCGCGTTCGTTCCAACCACCTGGTTGGTGTAAGTCTTGACCAAGTAGGATCTGACTGGGGCTTTGTCCAGTTGCGGCATTGGTTTGCCGATTCTGGTGGAAGACGGCTAACGACAGGAGCTCGTCCCATTGTCGACGAGGTTGTTGGTCGGTGAGTAGGCGTAGGCTCTTCTTCAGTTCCGCATGTCTCCTTTCCACCGGGTTGGCCTGTGGGTGGTATACGGCCGTGGTGTGGTGTATGCATTTCTATCTTTGGATTGCGTCCGCAAAAAATTTGCTGGTAAATTGGGGACCATTGTCGGAGAGGATAATCTTTGGATATCCAAATCGATGAAAAATTCGCTCCTCTAGGAGTCGCACGGTCGTTTCTGCCGTGGCTGCGGGGGCGGGTATTGCTTCCGTCCACCTGGTGCAGATGTCCATTACGGTGAGGATTACTAATTGTTTCCTTTGCGTGTCGGGTCGAGGGGGCCGACGAAATCGATGGACACCTTCTCCCAACGGCGTTCTGCCGCTTGTGGATTGAGCTGTGTCGTTGGAGATTTTGTGCCGGTTTTCGCCCTTGAGCAGGCATGGCATCCTCGCACAAAAGTGCGGATATCTTTGCGCACCCCCGGCTAGTGGTATTGCCGGAGGAGTGTGGTTGCCGTTTCGTTGCCTCCTGGGTGGCCAGCGGTTTTAGAGAAGTGGAAGAATTTAAGTATCTCCTTTTGTGCTGCTGGTGGCACTACTAGCTGGTCCCACCCGGCTGTGGTGCGTATCAGTTTGCCGTCTGGGCCTATTTTGTATCCCAGGTCCGCCTCAGCGGGGTTTTCCTGCTCTAACACCGTTTTTTGGTGCCGTTGTATCAACGTGCGGGCACTCTTTCTGTGCGCGTTTTATTATGTCTATGGTTGTTTCGGCCTGTACGAGGGCAATTTGTTCTCCCTGTCGGTGGTGGCGTCGGCTTAGCCGATTGTATAACATTTGTATGCTGTCTGGACGGCGGCTTTTCGGAACTGTGGGTCTTCTGGTGGTGTTAATCGGTCTATTTCATCGGGAATCAGTTTGTTTTCTGGGTGGCGCGATAGAGCGTCTGGCAGTAGGTTGGCTGCTCCCGGAGTATGTTCGTCTGTGTACTTAAATTCGGCCAAGATGAGCGACCATCTCGTAAATTTCGATTTTGCGTCGGTGGACGAGTTTAGCCAAACCAAAGCTCTATTGTCCGTCCTGAGGGTGAATTCCTCGTCCTCCAGGTATGGCCTGTATCTTTTTATGGCCCATAGTATGGCGTAACACTCTAATTCGTTCGAGTGGAAGCGGGATTGTCTATCCGTCAACTTTGAGCAGTCATATGAGACAATATGTCTTCTGGAGCCTTTTTCCTGATATAGTACCGCACCGACGCTTTTGATTGACGCGTCTGTTTGTAGTACAAACCGCAGGCCGGGTCGTGGTTTTGCTAGCTTTAGGGGCTGGTCGATGGCGGCCTTTAGTTTTTCGAACGCCTCGTTGGTAGCGGTGGTCCATTTGAAGGGTTGTTTTGGCCCTTACATGGCCATCAATGGTGCGGCGATTCGCGCAAAGTCAGGTACGTATTCTCGTAGCCAGGAGCATACGCCAATGAAGCCTCGGAGTTGTTTCTTGGTTTGAGGTCTGGAGAACTCTCAGATGCTCTTCAGGTGTACCTCCAACGGTTCATTTTCATCGGCTGTGACACGGTGGCCCAGGTATTCTACCTTGCTGGTGCCGAACTTGCATTTTTTAAGATTGCATCGTAGGCCGTGTTTCTGGAGTCGTTCCATTACCAATCGTACGTGGTCTTGGTGTTCTTGATCGGTGTTTGAGAACACCATGATGTCATCCAGGTAAACCAAGACGCATCGGCCTAACAGGCCTGCTATTACTCTGCTCATCATCTTCTGGAAGATGGCCGGGGCGTTCTTTAAGCCGAAAGACATCACTTTAAATTGGTAGGTGCCCCCGTCGTGGGAGGAGAATGCGGTTCTCTCTCGATGTGGTCCATGTACTGGTATCTGCCAAAGTCCTTGAGGGTCTCCCGAGTCTTGGGGGTCACCTCATTCTTTGTGGCGTCGTTCAGCTTCCTATAATCGATGCAGAAGCGTGGCGACCCGTCTTTTTTTTATTATGACGACGGGGGCGCAGTATTTGCTCGTGCTGCGCTCTATTATGCCTGTTGCTAAGAGTTCTTCGATTTGCTGGTAGATTAGGGCTTTTTTTCGGGCGTTGTAAGAGTAGCGGACTGCTCTTATCGGTGCGTCGGTGGTCAGCTCGATTTCGTGAGTGCTGGTCAACGTGGTCGCCGGGCGCGGGTCTTCATGTTGACGTGGTTCTTGGTTAGCCAGGGGTGGCCGAGTATCACGTCTTTGCCGAGGTCGAGAATTCTATTGATTGTGTGTTTGGCTGGCTGGCACACGAGTTGTCCCAGACCGGCGGACACTGGGGTGGCCCGGGTTCCGGCTTGATTTCAACCGGTTTGGGTCGTGGTTCACCCCTTGGAGGTGCGATTCCAGGGTATGGGATACCTGGTGGCACGTTCTCTAATCCCATCGCGGTGGATGGGTTCACTCCTTGGTTCGGGTGCGCTGTCGTGGTCCAGGGTTTGACCTTGGGTGACAGCATGGGAGATTGAGGTTGTGGTGTAACCCAGTTCCCTGTGACTCCCACCGTGGCTTGTGGTTCAGCCGGTGCTTGCGGTGGGTAGTCGGTTGGCGGAGTTGGCGATTCCCTGGAGTACCTAGGGATGGCCCACCGCTGTTTATCGGTGCCTGTGGCCTTTTGGTCAGCCTGGCGGCATCCGGTATAGCCGACTGGTTTTGATTCCAATTTTACTATCGGTAATTGCCAGTCGGGCCTGAGTGTTGTTGCTGCTGGTAATGTCCAGCATGGACACTTGTGTTGGTCTTCCACCTGTGGAGGCGGTGCGACCACTGGGTAGAAGGTATCCCAGTCGGCTCGGGGTTTAGGCGGTCGGTAGCCTCCGTAGTAGCATTCCCCGGGGGGTTTGCGTTGGCTACCGATCCACGTCGCCACTGGGTTTGCGGGAGACGTGGTGGTTATTTTTACTTCTTCTTTTTCCATCTCGATGTCGATGGACACATTGTCTTTGATGGGTGTCGGGAGCCCAAAGGCACCGTGCCTTTGATTGTCCCTGCTCGGGCGCCATTTGTTACCGGCGCCGGGCCCGTAGGTGGTCATCGGGTTGTGGAGCCCCTCGACGACGGCTAGGTGGTAGGCCGTCTCTAGGGCAGAGTTATCTGCCTTCCATAAGAGGTTTTTGTGTTGTTGGTGTGGCATCCCGGTGCAATGGTGCTCGGGGAAGCGATCAATTAGGGTCAGCGGGGTCCGGAGTCCAGAAACTTGCATCGTAGACGGAGGTTCCAGTAGTGATGTTTCGGTTCTCGAGGTCGGTGTCTCACTGCCGAATGCGAGAATTCGGCGGGACTATATTCACTGTAAGGCTCCGCCTACGGGGCGTGGCTTTGCTCTTCGCTTCTGGCTCCGGAAATTACAGAACCTGTGGTGTTTTTGTGCTCAAGGAGAGTATCACAAATAGAGATAACTATCACGGGGACTACTGTAAAGTCAAGTTACATCTAAAATACCTCAGGGTGGCATTGTTCAGCAACATCGGGGAAAGAGGTTGGCCCGGTTGTTGGCGTGTCTCATGCCAAATTTGGATGGAGCAAACGCTTCTTGCAGGTGCTTGTTGTGTACGGTTGTTTTTACGCAGCAACGATAGGCATATGAAGTGGATCTTGCGAACCCAGAGGAGGTACTGCCAGAGGTTATGCAGCTTTTTTGTAGTTGCGGGAACGAGATTGCTGGACCTCTTGGTCCATATGAAGACCTAGGTGTGGGAAGGTTATTTCTCAGGGAGCAAAGGGGATGAATGGGTGCCGAGAAAATGGCAAAGAAGGTGAGAAGAGTGCGTGTTGAGCGGGGGCGGTAGTAAACCCGGATGATTCAGACGGCTTATCACAAACGTGAAGCAGAAGGTTAGTAGGGGTCTCGGCAACAAATCTCGGGTTAATTCATTTAATAAAAATCCGCAGGAGAGAGCAACCACAAGATTCAAGTCCACACACAAACAACACTTACATACACTTCTAACATCACCACAGACCACCCTCACCGGATTTCACCAGGTCTCCAAAATCCATCCAGAAGCCATTTGAGAGAACTCTTTGTTAGTGGAGGAGCCGTGTTTCAATGAAATTATTTTTTTAATCCTAAATTCCCCTTCCGTGCCGGTTACAAAAACGTTGTTTTTGCGTATAGGGTACAACTTCATTTTCTTTTTGTTGACTAGCTACTGTGATGGGTGATGGCCTTTCCCACAATTTGCATCAACATGCTTGCAAACTTGGTGTTAAACTGAGAGGTATGACAATAATAATCCACTAGAATTTGATTGTTATTGACTATGTCGGCTTAGTAATTCTGGAGGGACTGTCCTTGTTTTTTTTTAAACCTTGTTATGGCATTTTGGGTACATTGAGACACAATTGCTTTAATTGTCAATTGTCAAAATTGGTTTTTTTCATAAAAACTTCTAGGTTATCAGATGATCTTGTTTTGGAAGGTGTTGTGTGGTGCCGTGATGTCTGAAAGCGGCGGTAAATTCTAAAAGTTATTTATTTTTCTTTTGATTCTTTTTTTCAGCGCTATTGGAGTGAGTTGAGAGTTAATGGTAAAAACATATTTACATGCAAAACCCAAACAATTTGCATGTAGATGATGCTTTTGTTGTGAAAATGGAAGAAATTTTATACGAATTGTGTGCGAAGCTAAGGCAACGTTCTTGTTACGACTTCTAGGTGGCGCTATCTATTGTTACCCATTTTACAATGCGCTCAATCAATTACGAGCAAGCATCAAACAATCGCTTCATTGTGGCTACGATAACACACCCCAGTTTATAGAGCAATTCCATTCTTTTTTTTATTTTACTTTTCAATTAGTTCTACTAAACAAAAAAATATTATAGTGTAAATTAGATTCAAACTTATCCTAAACCTAACCTAACCAACAAAAAAATTCTTCCAACATCAAAATGCCTTTTTGCACGGCTTTTGTTAGTGGTCCGTACAAACTGTATAAAATTAAACTTTTTCTCAACTCAATACTATCAACGTAGAATGAAAATTTGTCTCTGATTCAGTGCTCAAGCAAAACTTCAAATTATTTGTTTGGCAGCCTTCGAATGTTCCAATACTTATCACTTTTCAGTTTTTATTAGTCATTCCAGTCTTCAAACCGAGTCTTTCAAACAGGCCAATTAGCACATAATTTTTTCTTTTCCCCAGTTTACCACAGAGAACGTATCTTAGAAGCAAATCCTCTCCAAACTCAACACCAAACCTAAAAAGAAGGCAAAACCAACAGCAAAATCTTCTAGAATTTCTTTTTGAACCTGCAACACACAATTCCACAAACAGAACTTATACCAGTTAGATCAAATGCAGCACACGACTCAAAATTTTCAACAGTTTACTGCATTGTTGAGATATCAACATATACCGGTCAGTACCCATACTCCAATAACTGCAAAAGACCTTCTATACTTGAAAAGTCCAAAATCTCCACAGATTAATTTGATCGTCCATCATTGTTGTTGCTCACTGGGTTTTGTCTTTTCTTTGACTAGTGCGGTCAACTTGTTTATTTTTGATACAGATGAGAGTTGCATATTGATGATCTTGCTAAACCTTGGAAAAACAATTTGATCCTTATGTAATAATGTTAAAGTTTTCTACATCAAACCAATCTATAAACTCTGAGCATATATACATATTTTGTCCAATAAATGTGTTTTCTAATCAACCAGATTTGGTATATATATATATGCGTGCAGATTTTACCACCGCAGTTTTGTTACGGGAAAAATTATGTTTTGTGTTTCCAACACAAAGGTTCAGTTACCTTGTAGCCAGTACATGTCATAATGCAGAACTGGTTAAAATAATTATGTAACTACTCAATAGCTTTAGATAAATTTTATTATTAGTATTATATACACAAAAACTTCCAATGTATATTTGTAACCAATAGTTTTGTTCCTTTTGATGCATATTGTTTGAAAAATATAACATTTGCCAATGAATAATTCATTTGTTTACATTTATGTAAGTACTGTTATAACCTAGAAAATCTACATAATAAAGACAGACACAATTTACCATAATTTAATCATAACAATAAGTAGCCACCGGGTTTCACCTAAAAAAATCCAATCTCTCAATCTCCTTACTTTCTCATTTCTTAATCAGATCCTGATGCGATAAGATAATTAAAGACATGCATTTTAATACCCCAATAAATGTTGTTATTTAGAAAACCCAACAGTTTCAAGAAGAAGCGCCGCAACCTCATTATCTCCTGTAGATAACATAATGATAGCACGTGTAAGAATGTCTTGATGGACAACACTATTAATTTTTATTTAAATCGTATTCCTTTAGTATAATAAATGGGGCTATTTAAACTCGGTGAAATAATAAATTAGCGTCATTTATATTCTGGGTTTGTGTGTGCGACCGCTAATCAAAAACCACCAATCGACACTATTGATCGTAGTATAGCTTGTATTTTTTTGTAAATAGAATTGATTGACTTCTATAAAGTTTCATGTCGGTTTGCAACTGTGAACGGGTCCTTCTTTATTGCATTGGCATTGAGAGATTAATGTGCGGCAATAATAATAAATGCAAAATTATTAGCTTGTCGGAAAATGCAATATCAATTAATCTGGTTAAAATAGAAATCTTAATTGTCAGCTAGAAATCTTAATTGTTGTTTGCGTTTAGAATTTTATAATTTAAGGAACTATTGTAATAATGAAATCTCAGACCACAAATTGGCATATTATAAAACCACATTAAGTTTTTTAAATAAGCATGTAGCAGATTTGGTTCAACAGTCTGAATCTTTTATTCAGTAAAATATAAATAATTAGAACTACATAAAAGCGAGAAATGAAAAGTGTTGATATGTTAATAATTTTAACATGTTAAGTAGAAGATTATAGAAGTTGCCATGTTTGTTCATGATGGACTGAGTGTTTTAAGGTATATTTTCATTTTAACTTCAAAAATTGAACAATTAACCGCAAGCGACTAAAAACTTGGCATGAATAGTATTTTCAGATTAATATGCTTAACTAAAAAATTATGATGGTGATTATATATAATATTCTGTACGAAACTGACACGTTTTTAGGGCAACATTTATGGTGATTGATAACAACATCATACACATTCAATGCAAACTTTCTACAAGGTTATGGTCCTTGTTGCGAAGGTTTGTGAAGTTTCTAAATTGGTCTTGAATGAATAGATACACTTGAGATGTGTATGATTGTCTGTTTGCTCAAAAAATTTGATTCTGAAAATTTTGTATATTTAGTTTAGTTCCAGAGCTTGTCGTAGACCAAAGAACATTGGAGATAAATAATTTTATCTTTTGTGGTGGATTTTTCCTGATTCTTTTTTGTTTTCTGAAAGATTCAATGAATTGTTTGCACATATAGAAAAAGTTTTGGTAGACTTTTTATAGCTTGAAATTTTTGGCTAGAATAATTTGCTCAGGATTCTATTTGCAACTGTTTAACTTTTTCATTGAAAATTTGTTGGTTTTGTTGGCTTTTTTTTTGTTTTGGCTTGAGAAAGAAGTTGCTGCAGTTTTCTATTGGTGGACTAAGTTTAACGTTGTAATACGGTCTACTTGTTTTTAGCTAATCACTAGTGGTTTTCTTAAAGTTTTTCGTCTGTCGAAGAGAGGGGCTGTGTTTGCTCTGGCTACTATGTCTTGCTTTATTTTGGATAGGATTTTCTCCTGGTCAAGCTGAATTTAATGACATTTGTCGTTGGGGGTGTCGATCCGCTCGGTTTGGTTTTCCAATAAGAACAAGATGTTGGTTTTGAGGACGTTGATTTTCGAGCCTGCCACTATCAACTTTTAAATCTTCTCTAGGTGCATTATCTGGATTATGTCGTTGTTGTTCAGGCTGTGCTTAGTTTTTTTTTGTAGTTTGGAAATCTTTTAAAGACAGATTCACATTTCTGAGAGTTGCCTGAAAGTTCAAGACCTTTTGGCTCATGGACCTTCTGTTTAGAGATGTGTATATAGGAGATGTGTTTAGGAGATTGCCTTATAGGTTAGGTTTTGGATTTTGTTTTGGATGGGGTTTTACCCACTTATGTAAGAAGTAACTTGGCTACTATTGAATTCACCGGTCGTTTGTAGACTGATTTTTCCCGATCTGTTTTGGCGAGTTTTGCCAGATCAGGATTGGTGTGAACCGCAAGGTTTTTGAAGTACTTTTTGGCCAAAGCTTCAATGTGATGTCGAAGTTGAGGAATCTCAAGATTGGTCCGAATGTCCAAATTTTGAACGAACCATTGAGTTCTAGTGAGCATCCGCAAAATTTGCTTTTGAAGGTTTCAAGACAATTGAGGTGTTGTTTGCAGCCGTACCCCAAATGGGGGAGGCGTACGTGATCATTAGTCGGATGCTCGAGGTGTAGGGCCAGGTTTTGTTCCGGGGCATGTTGCTGTTTTGGCGTAACATCGGGTAGTGTAGAGTTTTGGCCATATTGGCTTGGTCGAGTAGCGATTGTACACGGGGCTTGTAGTTAAGTCCCTTGTCAAAGATACTTGGCTGTGTTGGACCACAGCTGTGTCTAAGTAGTGACCTACGACATCTATATCAACAGCAGATTTTTGTCGCAGGTACGTAATCCGTATGGAGCGTAGCTTAAAATTAACAAAACCTTGTTGCGTCAGAAACAGCGAGTCAATTCCACCGCTAACTTTAGGCTACAACATCATAACATCATTGAGAGAGAGAAATCGATAGGCTAAGGTTGTTTTTGACAACTTTCGCGAAGATTTTGTAGTCTACCGGTTGCAATGAGCTGAGATAAATTATTCTTGGAAGCATAACCGACGACCACTGTTGACATAAGTGTTGGTACGTGCTTTGTTAATTCCTAGAGGTCCAAAGCCACGTACAAGCTTCACAATATAATTTGTTTTTAGGCAACATTATCAGTTCAAGAATTGCTGTAAATTACAGCCTCTGACAAGTTAAGACCGTAATATTTTGGAGAATAAGTTAGATAGAATGTGTCCACAGTCAAAAGCACATTTACGGCTGGAATATTTTCATTTATCTATATGGAACTAAAGAAGCCAGCGACAAGTCATCTAACCAACATGTTTAAAAGGAATAAGTTTAACTGACCCTTATTGTTTAGATATAACCCTTACCAAGCTGCTAACTACTACACATTTGCATTGCACCCGGTGGAAGACGTTTGAAGGAAGAGTTGTTACATTTTGGAATGTGTGGGTGTTTAGTGGTGTAGTGATGTTTGAAGCTTTGGTGAATTCTGGAAGTCATCCATCTTTCAAATCTTCGATCTTTTGGCGCTTTTTTTTTTTTTTTTGTGGCTTGGAAGAAGAATTTTCTAAAGACTGAAAGTGTCGGATTCACCCACAAGAGGCAGGCGCCTACCGACTAAACTCCCCCCCCCCCCCCCCCCCGGTGATATGCCTGGAAGTTTGAGACCTTAAGCTCTTAAACCTTCCGTTGATAGTAATAAGACAATACAGTGTTGAAAAAAGGGGCCATATGCGCCTTATAGGCTGAGGGAAGTGGAAAGGAATTTTAGGAAATGTTAATCGATTGATTAACCGGGCGCTTGTGTCGCGAGTCGGGCCAAATAAGGATTCGAATGAACCGCGAGATTGTCGAAGTACTTTGCGGCCAAAGCTTCGATATGTCTGCGTAGTGGTGGAATCCCGAGATCGCTTAGAATATTGCAATTTCGGACGAACCATGGAGCTCCAGTGAGCCACAGCAAGGTCTTGCCTTGGAACGATTCTAACCTGTCTAGATGCGTATTTGCGGCGGTTCCCCAGACGGGGCACGCGTACGTCATCATGGGTCTGACGGTAGACGTGTATAACCAGACTTTATTCAGGAGAGAACTTGGCAGAATCGGACCACGGTATGGGAACGTCGTTGAGACAGACGTTATCATGAGGTGCGTTCCGTCGCCAAGTGAAGAAAACGGCTTTGCTTTTCTCCGGATTGACCTTTACTAGCCAGTCATCTAACCAGCATTCTAGATCGTCGGTGACTTTTTGTAGCCTAGAGGTGATCACCAGAGGTGACCTTGACGAGTACAAAAGTGCAGTATCGTCTGCGTATTGTGCCATTTTAACCCCGTGCTTTGATCCCAAAGGCATGTCAGCATTGAAAAGATTAAAAAGGACCGGAGAGAGAATTGAGCCTTGCGGGACCCCTGCCGTGATATTTCGCGTGATTAAAACGTGTTTTTGAATTCTAACAGCCAAGGTTCTACGGTTTAAATACGAGGCTATCAGCCTTATAAGACGTAGAGGAAATTTTTGACTGTAAAGTTTGTAGAGAAGACCCTTATGCCAGACTTTGTCAACGGCTTTTTTTTTCCACGTCGAAAAGGACCATCCCTGTGGCCTTTTTCAACCTAAAACCTTCCACAATGTGATCAGTCACCCGATTTAACTGGTGGACCGAAGAATGCTTCCAACAAAAACCGTGCTGATGCGAAGGAAGTAAATTATTCGAATCAACGTGATCCTGAATAATATCTAAGATAGCCTTTTCTATGACCTTACTCAATGTGCATAGTAAACTGATAGGCCGGTAGTTTTGAGGAAACCGCCGGTCTATCCCAGGTTTTGGGATATTTATGACAATTGAGCTTTTCCAAACCGTAGGAAAATGCCCAGTGCGAAGGATCGCATTAGCAATATTGGTGAGAACCATTATCGCTTTGTGCGAGAACCATTTTAGCGCTCTATTAGGTATTCCGTCAGTGCCTGGAGCAGAGCGGATTTTTCGTTTTTGTATAATTTCTCGTATTTGAGACGGTCTCACGCTTTGCAGCGGCGCGTCGTCGTCAGCAGCATTCAGGGCTCTCCTAACCACCCTTTCAACCCTTTTGACGTGCTCCAAGTCCAAACAATTGTTCGGGGAGCATTGGAGTTCCAGGCTGTCAGCAAATGCTTCGGCCTTTTCCTCAAGCGAGTATTGTACCCCATTTTCGCCATGAATGGCTGGAGTGGGGACCGGCCTGTTCCTTAAGGACTTAGAGACCCTCCACATTGGATGATCGTCCTCCTTGAAGGATTCCAAGGTATTTTTCCAACACAATTCTTTGTGGGATCTTATGGCTTTTCTCACCTCACCATGAAGAGAGTTTAAAGTCATGCGATCTAAGGGGTCGCGATGCCGCTGCCAAAGGTGCCTGGCGGCATTTCGTCTACGGATTAAATCTTTCATGTCCCGAGATAGTCCGAGAGGATTATCCACGCGAACCTGATGGGTTTTAGAGGCTTGCCTCTGGCATTCCAGAAACAAACTCGAAGTAATGGTTCCTCGTTAGCCATTACTGATTTGGAAGAAGAGCAGCCACGATTTTCTTTTGAAAATCGTTGAAGTCGTTCAACAGAGCGACTATCCTGTCATCCTGACTCGCTACCGGAAGAATTGCCGGTGGAGCGACCGCGTTTGCAAAAGATTTGCCCGTGACAACTTCAGGTTTGCGGGGACCTGCGGGCTTAGATGATGACTGAGCCGAAGCCGGAGCGGCCGCGGGAGTCGAAGAGGCTGATTTATTTGCCTTGCCGTGCGAGGCCAACATTTTTTTGGTAAAAAGAACATCCTTTAAAATTGGCGGGATGCGGACCCGCGCAAATAGCACACTTTGGAGGTGTGTCTTTGGGGCAGACCATCGATTGATGGGGCCCGGAACAGATGCGACAAACTGGCGCTTTAGAAAACAACGTTTTGCCGTATGGCCAAAACGTTGGCATTTGTGACATTGAGGAATGCCACCACCACGTTTTTTTGGCTCAACTGAAACCTTGAGACCAAGGAGTTCTTTCAAACCCATAATTTTGATTGATTTGGCGCCTTTAAGAAGCTGCACCGAAACTAAGCTAAGCCTAACGTGCTCGTTTCTCATACGATGCACGTTGGAAGGAGAGAGATAAACCTAGTTCGACAAGAGCCTGACCCACGTCATGCTCAGTAAAACATTCGGCTACGTGTTTGATAACAATTTGAAGACACCTCTGCGGTTGACCAAGTGTGGAAGCCCACACTCGCCGATTTGAGGTAGGCAGTTGCCTTTCTGTAGTCGTCAGAAGTGGCTGGCGAATACTTTCTTGGGTAGTACGCGAAGAAAAGATAACAACTCGGTTATCCTTGAACCATTTAGAGGTAGCCAGGTATTTGCTTTTGTCAGTCAAAACAAAAGCCGGCGGACGAGATTTTGAAGAATTATTATTCGCGTGAGTGTCAGCGGGGGGATGAATTACGTCGTTATCCATAAGGCCTTTGCCGTCGTGGTTGAGGTCCGCGACAATAGGCCACCTCGGCGATGGGGGTCCCCTTTTGGGCGGGGGCGGCGCGCTTGGGGGCAGAAGGCCCTTTTGTCATTTGGCCTGAAGGACCGGCGAGAGGAGCCGCTGATGGCTCGTTTCCAGTGGCTGAAGGCAGTTGGGGATTGGCTGAAGGCCTTATTAATGGTGGAAAAGACTCACCAGAAGTCCTGATCCGTTTGGCGGCCTTCTTTTTCTTCTTTTTGTTGACCTCCGTGAAGCCGTCTTTTTCATCGGAAGTTGGGGGCGGAGCGTTTAGTGCACGGACCGCTGACAAAACGTCGGCTGCGACTTGGTCCTGTTTTTTGGGGGCGTGGCCTCCCACGTCTGGATCGGATCCATCATTGGAAGGGGTCGAGTCGTGGCGGCGCTTGTTCCCGCCGGTAGGGGCCCCCAGGTCCATTACCTCCATCTTAGGTGTCTCTGCGGTGGGGGTAGATTTGCTGCTCTTCAGGGACGAAACGAAGTCGGCGAGAACCTGAAAAGATGTGGATATATCTATTATCCTTTGATTCAGGCATACAATAGTGACCGCCATGGAGGCCATCTGTTCTTTCATTCCCTGAACTTGGTGGGACAGGGCAGCGACTCTGGCGTTGGAGCCAGGTTTATCCCTCGCTTGGGACTTTTTCTTTTTCAACTTCTTATCCTGGGATAAGAAGCCGGCTTGGACGTCCTTGGATTCCATCTTCATAACTTCTTTAAGCTGCTGCTCCGGCACGGGTGTCATTGCAGCAACCATCGACTTCTGAAAAGAAAATTTGTTCTATTTGCTGTATACAACTATACAACAGACAGAACAAAAGATTAAAAAGTAGTTCGCTGTCGGTTGCAATGAAAATTGCAAATATTGCTGGAGCGTAGAAAGAGCTGCATTCAAGTCGGCTGCTGGCAGTCGACTGATTTTTTATTTTATTTTATTTTATTTCTTTTGGCGCTAGTTGTCTGCGCTGGTAGTTGAAGGTAGAGACGTTTTTCTCGGTTGGCTACTGTTTTGCTTCTATGTGTTTTGGCTCGTTTACTTTGCTTTTTGTTATCAGGACAAAATCTCAACTTCAAACACAAATCACACTTTTTCTGCTCATGTGGATGACTTTGCAAAGTGTATGCGAGTAGCTACACATGATTAGCACATAAGCACATTAATTGCTGCATGCAATTGGTCGTTTATTGAGGGCTTGACTGTTTGATTCAAACACTTAGCCGTAACACTTCTGGAGCGATGTAAAAACCGTAAAAGACACAATAAAGACAAAGACACTTGTTTGGTGTACATTGCTACTCTGTTTCTATTGCTGTGCAATTGAACAATGCGTGTTATGTTTGTATTTGCACTATATGCCAGCGTTGAATTTACTATAGTGTAAGTAAAAATGCACGAACCGCCAACAAAACGCCTTTTGAATGCGGAGGAGCCGTGCGTGATGTGTTTTTTTATTTTAATTATCTAAACAAGTTGGCAAACTTTGCAAATAAATTGTCTGCAACGGTGAGAATGTGTTGCTAATTCATGTAAACTGTCAAAAGAATCTAACGATCCAAGCAGCGTTTATTTAAATTAGATTTTGCTAACATGATGTTCGTATAAATGTTTTTTTTTAATTATTTTCTTCCTAGTTGCTTTACACCGTTTTTATTTTGTTGGCTGCAGATATGTTATTAAATAAATAATGTAACATGATGTTATTGATAGTAATAAACAATCTTAGTTTGTTTATTTGAATTTAATAAAACAAAGTAATAAACATTTAAATAACTAAGTAATAAATATGAATTTAAAGATATTTGAATATATAATGAAATTCTCTGCTTTTATGTTGCAAACAGTATATTCCTATTAGATTGGTACATTAAACAGGGGGTAGTAACTGGATATTATAATTAATTTTCTCTTCCAACTTTAATAGATTAAATTCGAACTTTCAAAAACAGAAGTAATTAAAATGTGAAATTTTCTGCGAGTAAATAACTTTGTTAAGACCTATTAATTTACTTCATCCCATTTCCTTACGACTTTCCGCTATATTAATTCAATATCGTTTTAACTCAACTTGAAATATATAAATTAAACAAAATATAAGTTCATATTTATTACAATGAAAATTATATACTTTTATTATCATAAAAGGTGAATTATTCTAAAGTACAAAAATATATATGCACCGCGAAATAATGCAAAAATAATCAGCGATAACAATCTTCGATCGTATCGGCTTTGAATTAAGTACAGGCCCAACACAATTTTGACTAAATTAAGATATTAAAACCGAAACGTGTCTGTGGTAACATACCCTCAAGGAAAATAAAGCGAGCGAAGAGAATTACATTATTAATTCATATAAATCAATAAATAATTTTTATAAATTGTGTTAAATAAATAATTATTATCTTGAGAACACCTAAAATGGTTGTGGATAATTGGTCTGCAAAATAACAATTTTGTTTGCTTACTAAAAAAGGGATAGTCACGGACGAAGAAATGTAATCCAATTGTAAGGAACAGTAAGAAATGTTCTTTCAAGTTCTGTTTGGGTTTTATTTGTAATTTGAGGTGTGAAACATGTCAGTGAAATTATATATACAAGGGGTGGAATTTGTTGTATGATTAATTCTTGGGATCATCCAAAGCACATGGGATATAAACCGCGTGAATAATGCGCGATGTAAAGATGATGTTATTGCTGTAGTATTACAGTTGGTAGTACGTTTTGATTATTCCGCATATCCGTTATAATTAAGTTACGTCAACTAGAATTAAACCCTTTGCCTAAACATCAGTTATAATTTATTTTAATGAGCTACAACAATAATGTTAACTTTGTAAATGTTCATGACAAAAATAAATACAATATAAGCGATAGCAATCACTATGTAATTTTTTATTAAATCACACTAAAAATTCAATGTGCTGACCTGGTATATTCTTAGAGTACACACACAACATGCCAAATATTAAATTTTAATTATGAATAAGTACAATATAAATCAAGTTAGGCGTTTGCGTGTGCCGCGTCCAAGGAAAGAAAAACTTAATAAATATGCATGAGGGCACAAATTCAACTTTGATATTATAAATAATTGATCATTTAGCGGGGAACTTGTACGGTATTGTTATTAATCTACATTTTTATTTTCTTTCCTGCGCTAACGCATAATGAGAAAATAATTTATAAATAAATAGACAGATAACAAAAGTTGATTATAAAGTTTGATTAATGTGCTCTATTTTTATTCTTTTATGATTTGGTTTTTAAAATTAAATAATTAATTAATAAATTCAGTATTTTTAAGAGTCGATTATACTGAGGAAATTTACCATGAGCAATGAGTTTTATTGCACTTTAGGCAGTAGTACAAGACATGCAGTGGTAGCTAAGTTATGGATTAGTGGACTTCTAGAATGAATTTCCAGGTACAATACATTGTCTTTAGACCTAGATGCTGTATCTGGAGGATGTTTTAGGTATTTAAGTGTTAGGTTTGCTTCTATTGATGTTCTTGAAGTGGCTTCTTCCAAGTTTTTTTCTTTTCATTGCTGGGTGGGTAGAAGTTGTCAATTATATCTATGAGCAAACAAGAATAATTAATAATAATTTAGCTGTACTTTATTCTTAAGAGTTGTTTTGAAAATATTGACTTTAGTAGTGATCTGGAGGCTGCCGAATAAATGACCAGAACAAAGTGTTGTAATCAACCAGAAGCTATTGTTTTTCTTCGGGCTGGCTTTGTTGAAACGATGTTATGTGTTAGCCCGTCCTGGAGATGGGAGCGAGTAACGCTCCAGGGTACCACAAGATCTTGACAATAGTGTGAGTCTTGACCGAAGGTTTTTGGAGTCACCCTTCAGGGAATGAGTTATCCTGGTTAAGATGACTTGACCTATTGCGTCCAATAAATTTACCTTGACAGTTCTTGAACTTGGGTATTGTTTTGGTGGTAGCAGAGTCAATGTTAAGACTTTGAAGCTTGCGGTGAGACCAGCTGATGAGTTTTGTCTGCAACAATCCCCTTCTCCCTTTTTGCGGTTCTGCTGCTATCTTAAAGTCGTGCGTTCTTTGGGGTACGCACTTATAGTCTTTGCACTTTTTCAGGGAAATAAGTAAAAAATGTCAATTTTCCTGGGTATGTACATCTAGTATACAATCAACTCACTTTTTCTTTTCACTACTGTTAAGTTTAAACGTGATTTCCGGGTATTCTCATGTCCCAGATTGGTTGTGGATAACCTACTAATTTTTGCACACGATTACTTGGCGTGGGAGATGCTCAGTGTGGGTGGCCAGTCGCTCTTCTCAAGCGCTTGGAGGTAGGATTTTATGCTTTTCAGCTTTATGCTTTTGTCTAGATGTTGTCTGGGTCTCTTGGGCTTCAGAAATTTCCATTTCAGATAATTTTCTAAGGTTTTTTTCCTCCTGATTAAAGTCTTGACCGACAGGTTTTGATTAATTAATTAATCTGATTGATAGCAAGATATAGGTTATATGTTGCAAAAAGCTATGTAAATTTTTTTTGTCGATTATGTTGTCAGTACAGGTAACTTTACTTGGTTTACTTGGCGAACCAAATTTGTTGGGATTTTTAGTAACGTTCTTTAGGTGATATAGGTTTTTGGAAGTTGTTCCGGTGTTGGGGAATCGGATGGTAAAATTTTTGAAAAAAATTGTTTAATCTTTTGGGAAGCTTTTCCATGTGATGGGAGTTCTCTAGTGTTCGTGTGGTTTAGGGCATCTTTACTCCAAGTCGAGTTACTTATTAGTGAAAATAATGGGGTTAATGCAGTTCTGGTTTTGTTTCCTTGGCAAATGTCTCAGGAAGTGGAACTAAGTTATGAGTCTGCCCGTCTAGGAAATTACGTCCTGGATATGGCGCAGGGTACCTTTCTAGGATATCTTCGGTGGAGGTCGACGAAGATGTCCTCCTAGGTAATGCCGGGTCTTAACTATCGAAGGTTTATTGCGGCCGATGGTCTAATGGTGTGAGTATACTGCTGAATCTTAGGTTATCCTGGTTTAGATAGTTTGACGATTTGCGGCCAGTAGATTTATTTCAGCAGTTCTTGATCCTGGGTTATGTCTTCGTGGTAACAGAGTTGATGCTAAGGCCTTAAAGCTTTTTGAAATTTAACAACTTGGAGGCTACGTCTTTTGCAACATTGTAGTGTTGGTTTTTGGCTGTCGGGTAGGTTTTGCAAAAGTTAGGATGCGCGCGGCGTACTAATTTAGGGCAGTTTTTTGGGCTGGAATTAACCGTCAAACTGCTAGAAACTGTCTTAATGTTGATTTGGTTGTGTAATTGGGCGCCATTCTATGGTTGTATGCATGCAGATGGAGTTGATTTTCTGTTTTGGTACCGGAAAATGATAGTTCTTGTCGTCACCAACCTGTACTGGTAAGGCTGGTGGTGTCGGGGTCAGATCCTTGCTGATGTAGTTGGTCGGGCATCGTTGGTATAGATTCGGACTATCGGATCTATCCCGAGCAGCATATTTTACTAATTTGGAATTTTTTTAACCATGTTAGTGCTTGGGAATCAGTTTTTCTAGTAAAATGGCGTCCTTTGAGGAGTGGTCAATACCTTCTAAAGCACATACGAGTGCGAGGCATTTTTAATTTGTTTTTATAGATCATTTGTCGCTTTGCAATTAATATAGAACATTCACTTTTTGGCAGTTGGTCGCTTTGCGTTTGGTTGTTGTGATTGTACAAACACTTGGGCTAGGAACACATATCCAAACCACACGCTTATAAAGTTTAAACTAAGTTTACGGCCACCCACACAAGTGTTTGTGATCTAATAATTTTAATCACAAACATTTGGACTGGTGGTCGGAATTACTAATCAAAACTTAAACTTAATTCCCGCTCACTCTCCCAAGTGTTTGTAATTAAAATATTGGATCACATACACTTGAGTGGGTGGGCGGGAACACCAATCTAAATTACTTGCGCACCAAATTTAATCTTAGTTTTTGCCACACACCTAAGTGTTTGTAATCAAGAAATTAGATCACAAACACTTGAGTGGGTGGGCGGGAGCATTAATCTAATTTATTTGAGCACAAAATTAAACTTAATTCCCGCCTACCCACTCAAGTGTTTGTAGTAAAAAAATTAGATCACAAACACTTGGGCGGATGTGCGGAAATTTCAATTGAAAACACATGCGCACAAATTTTAAACTTAGTTCCCGCCCACCAACCCAAGTGTTTGTAGTATAGAAATTAGATCACCAACATTTGGGCGGGTAGTCGGGAACTCCAACTGAGAACACACGCGCACAAAACTCTAACTTAGTTCCTGCCCACCCACCCAAGTGTTTGTTGTCAAAAAATTAGATTTCAAACACTTGGATGAGTGGGCGGGGATCACCAATCCAAACCATTTGCGCACAAAATTCAAACTTAGTTTCCAAGAAATTGGATCACAAACACTTTGGCGGGTGGGCGGGAATGCCAATTGGAAACGAGCACAAAATTCAAATTTAGTTCCCGCCTACCCACCTAAGTGTTTGTAGTCAAGAAATTAGATCACAAACACTTGGGTGGTTGGGCGGTAGCACCAATCCAAACCACTCGCGCACAAAATTCAAACTTAGTTCCCGCCAACCCAGTCAAGTGTTTGTAGTAAAGTAATTAGATCATACACATTTGGATGGGTGAGCGGAAACTTTAATTGGAAACACACGCGCGCAAGTTTTAAACTTAGTTTCCGCCCAAGTGTTTGTACTAAAGAAATTAGATAACAAACATTTGGGCGGGTGAGGAAACTTTAAATGGAAACACACGCGCACAAAATTCAAATTTAGTTCTCGCCCACCCACCCAAGTGTTTGTTGTCAAAAAATTAGACCACAAACACTAGGGAGGGTGGGCGAGGATCACCACTCGCGCACAAAATTTAAACTTAATTTCCGCCCACCCACTCAAATGTTTGTTGTCAAGAAATTGGATCACAAACATTTTGGCGGGTGGGCGGGAACACCAATTAAAACCGCACACGCACAAAATTTGAACTTAATGCCCGCTCACCCACCCAAGTGTTTTTGAAAAAAAATTAGATCACAAACACTTGGGTGGGTGGGCGGGAGCACCAACCTAAATTACTTGCGCACAAAATTTAAACTTAGTTTTTGCCCACTTATCCAAGTGTTTGTTGTATAGAAATTGGATCACAAACACTTGGATGGGTGGGCGAGAGCACCAATCCAAACTACTTGCGCACAAAATTCAAACTTAGTTTTGCCCACCCACCAAAGTGTTTGTTGTCAAAAAATTAATACATAAACACTTGGATGGGTGGGCGGGGATCACCAATTGATACCACTTGCTTAAAAAATTTAAACTTATTTCCCGCTTATTCACCCAAGTTTTGGTTGTCAAAAAATTGGATTACAAACATTTGGGCGGGTGGGCGGTAACTCCAATTAAAACCGCACTTGCATAAAATTTGAACTTAGTTCTTGCCTACCCACCGAAGTGTTTGTTGTAAATAAGTTAGATCACAAACTGTTGGGTGGGTGAGCGGGCGCACCAATCTAAATTACTTGCGCACAAAATTTAAACTGACTTCCCGCCCACCCACCCAAGTGTTTGTTGTTAAGAAATTGGATCACAAACACTTGAGCGGGTGGGCGGGAACACTAATTTAAACCACACGCGTAAAAAATTTGGACCTAGTTCTCGGCCACCCACCAAAGTGTTTGTTGTCAAAAAATTAGATTACAAACAGTTCGGTGGGTGGGCGGGAGCACTAATCCAAACTACTTGCACACAAAATTTAAACTTAATTTTTGCCCACTCACCCAAGTGTTTTTTGTCAAGAAATTTGACACAAACACTTGGGCGGGTGGGCGAGAGCACTAATCCAAACTACTTGCGCACAAAATTCAAACTTAGATCCCGACCACCCACCCAAGTGTTTGTTGTCAAGAAACTGGATCACAAACACATGGGTGGGTGGATGGGCAAGAACACCAATTTAAACCACACGCGCAGAATATTTGTAGTTAGTTTTTGCCAACCCACCTAATTGTTTGTAGTCAAGAAGCTAGAACACAAACACTTGGGTAGGTGTGCGGGAGCACCAATCTAAATTACTTGCGCAGAAAATTTAAACTTAGTTTTTGCCACACACTCAAGTGTTTGTAATCAAGAAATTAGATCACAAACACTTGGACGGGTGGGCGGGAACATCAATTGAAAACCACACACGCAAAAAACTTAAACTTGACTCCCGCTCACCCTTCCAAATGTAATTAAGATATTGGATCACAAAGATTTGGGTGGGTGGGCGGGAGCACCAGTCCAAATTACTCTCATACAAAATTAAAACCAAGTTTCTGCCTATCCACCAAAGTGCTTGTTGTCAAGAAATTGGATCACAAACACTTGGGTTGGTAGGCGGGAGCATCAATTTAATTTATTTGTCCACAAAATTAAAAGTTAGTTTTGGCCCACCCACTCAGGTGTTTGTAGAAAAGAAGTTAGATTACAAACACTTGAGCGGGTAGGCGGGAACACAAGTGCACAAAACTCAAACTTAGTTCTTGCCCACCTACCCAAGTGTTTGTTGTCAGAAAATTAGATCACAAACACTTGGGAGGGTGGGCGGGGAATACCAATCCAAAGTTCTTGCGCACAAAATTCAAATTTAGTTTCCGCCCACCCACCCAATTGTTTGTTATTAACACCAATTTAATCCACACGCGCACACTTACTTCCCGCCCACCCATTTAAGCCTTTGTTGTCAAGAAATTGGATTACAAACATTTGGGCGGGTGGGCGGGTGGGCGGGAACACCAATTTAAACCACACGCGCACAAAATTTGAACTTAGTTAAGCTGCTTCTTGTACCGTGATTTTATTACCCAAATAGTCCAAAAACGCATTAGTTTGGTTTTAATTTAGACTATGTTTTTATAACCGTTCTAGTACTTCTCTAAGATGGTTTATTGGTGGTATTCCACATTGATAAAACCTAAGACAAAACTGTCTACAAAACTAGAAAGTACTTTGGACATTAATTTATAAAAATTGGCTGGAACAATCTTTAACTTAATAGGCGTTAGTTTAAATTGATACGAGTATTGATTTTTTTGTCTTGAGCTGCAACTGTTAAATGATTTTTTTATTGGAATCTGTTAGTATTTTGAATTTCATTGGAAAATACTTTTACAGCTTCGAAATCTTTGATCGTTTCCTGAATCCATGGCATTGGTGCAACTTTGTTTTGAATAGTAACTTTCAAATTTTTTTAATGCTATGCAAGAACAAAGGCACCCTCAATGACTGTTAAGTGTGGTTGGAGTTTACTTTTTATGCTTGAAAGTTTTGTGCGATTTATAGTTAGACCATATTTTTGATTTTGTTGTAGCTAGCATGTCATTGTCTAAAGTGGATACAGCAACTAGCATAACTTATGCTGGATTACTAAAAAAGTAACAATCAGATATGCACAATAGGACGCCCAGACCACCTCATGAGGAAAAAAATGCTTGCCTGGTTTTTGTCCTAAGATTAATCTTCTTAACAATTTTACGGCCGTTGAATAGTTGCTAATATTAATGGCTATGGTGGCATCATGTCGTTATTGCTTTGAAATGTTGCAATAACGGGTGGTTGGAACGTTTTAGTCCGAGCGTATGAGTTTCTTTTTTGTTTGTTTTTTATTAGTCAGATTTTTCACAGGTTTTGATTTGTTCTTAAGTGCAACTTTTTGTTATAATTGGTTTCAGTTAGCTTTGTAGTTTTAGACTGAAATGTTTTTTTCTACGTTTATGATTGTTTGTGTGACATTTTTACAGTTTTTGAGCTTACAAAGTTTAGTATGCAAATTTTGCTAGCATTTATTGTCTAATTTGACTCTGGCCTTAAAACAAAATTAGGTTTGAGTAAAACTTAAAGAACAAGCTAAGAGCAAACCAAAAGTAGATCAAAAAATCAAAAAAAGTGTCAAAGAAAGACCAAAAACTACAGGAGAGCTATAAAAAGATCAAAACCTAAAATGAACTAAATAGAACAAATAGAGTGGTTTGCTATCCTAATGTACGTCTACATGAGTTAAGCATTATGTTGTCATAGTTAGTGCTGCCCTTTTTCTAAATCAAATAATGGGAAGATTAATTTTTCTTTTCATGTGCATAGTTAATGGGTGGTTTGAGACCTCAGTCTTCAGTTTTTATAGAAATTTTGGACTAGTACCTAAGTTGATTTTGACGATAAATAGTCGATCCAAGTTTTAGAAGGGTTTTGGGCTTTCAATATTTTTTTGGATGTGGTTATCCATCATACATACTTTACAGTTTGTTTGAGTTTTTTTGCATTGAAAATTCAAATTGATTGATGAACTAAAAGTATTATCACAATACTTGCAAAACTGGACTGCGTAGAGAAACTTTTGACTAAAACTGGTAGTGCTTAGAAATTGATTATTCTGTAGAACAACTATGGACAAAGAAGAAGAAAGAAGATAAAATACTTAAATTTTTTGTTTATTATTTAGAAAGCTTCAAAACGTAACCCAGCGTGAAAAAAGCTTAGGTTTACATTAATTTAGCGGAACGGATTATAACTACAGACGGCAATGAGGGCATAAACAAACCACTTGATTAAATAGGGTTTGTTGCGGTTTTTTTTTTCTGTAAACTTGTAGTCTTTGCTCACTGTAAAATTGACCCGATTACCCAATTACGAGTTAGATTTTTTAGAAAAACATCAATAAAATCTTTTTTTGCGTTTTTGACAATAAAAATGACACTTTTAACAAGAGGATGCTAACAATTGGTCTTGCGGCTAATCACCTCAGAAAATGGCTTTCTAAACGGAAAATCTGTAAGTCAACTGATTTTTAGTGAAAAAATGTTTGTGATTGAACCGTGGAGATCATCTTTTTGATGTTTTTAATCATTTTTGTGCTCATGGGTTGTGATTAACTTACTTTTAGGAGGAGGACGAGGATGCGATTGCTTTTGCCACAAGTCATTGACCTCAAAAACTATTTTGCTAAAGCGAAAGACCTTTTTTTAATATTTAACTATGTAAGTACATAATTTGTTATAATTTATTCTTGTAGTTTTTAATTACAATTTGAGTGAATATAATTATTTATAAAATAAACTAATTATATAAAATTAACCAACTAAATATATATATTCACAAAATTGCAATTTGAAACTATAAAACTAATACTTCTGATTCCTAGTCATATTAAAACCTAATAAATTATTCCATGCAGTGATTGTTTAGATTATTCAATTATTATGTGACAACATAATCGATTTTTAATTTAAGTATTCCAATCGTAATGTGGCACCAAATGAAGATTATGATCTATGATTTGGAGATGTAATTTATCGTTTGCATTCCAGAGCAATTTCATATCTTATTAAATATATGGTCTACGTCATGCAATTTCATATAAAACTAATATTTAAGTCAAGGGCAGAAAAAACATTAACAAAACATTATTTATTAATATAATAACGGAAAACAAACAAATTCTATTGAATATTGGCAAAACTCTCCAACACGAACATGTCAATAATTCATCATTTTATTTTTAAAATCTGTAGATGACCCGACATGTTCAGGAAGAACGCGCAGGTACTAATTAGCTCTAAGTAACGTCATCTAGTTGTCGACGTTTAGCATCGCGCTGCATTCATGACTCGCATGTATTTTAATATTCTCATGTGAAAATAAGCGTAATGAAAAAAAAAATAAACTCATTACTGTTAAGTGCACAACATTAATAAGTTTCAGGTGAGTTGCAATTTAAGTAGGGATACAGTAAGCGTGCAATTGGCATGAAATAATAAACAATGTAAATAGATTTAATATATGAAACTGAAAGAGATGTTAACTGGTTAATTGATAAAATTACATTTTTATAATAATTGTTTGTAAATATAGCTGCTTCAGAGATTTATGTGCGGTATTCTTGTACTTAAGTAAATTTGACTCAAGATTGAGCTAATTTGTTATAATATTATGAAATGTAGACAATCATAATGGAATCTGTCAAATCAAAGTTTTAGTTTTAAATAATTAAATATGAAAACACTTTCACCATAAAAGTATAAACTAACTAAATCTACGTTTTCTGATAATGCAAAGCTTGTAATAAGCATCTGGCGAGCAAAAAATGAGGTCACTTATCTGTCAGTTATTATCACCGTGTTACAGACTTTTATGAAACAGCATCCATTTTGCTCTAATTGAAAACCTAGACTTTGTTGTGGTTTTTTTACTTAAGGGTTGATTTTCTCTGCGAAACTTGTCATTCACACGATGTACTGTACTTAACAAGTCATAATACCTTTAGGCCCTATTGTTGTGGCAAGAATTGTAGCGTCGATTGAAGATGGGCGAGGAAAACATGAAACTGCAAGGATTGTTGGTAAAAGTCTTTGTGCTGTACAAAATCTGTATCAGCGTTACTTGGATACTGGCCTGCTAATTAGAAAATCAGGATCCGGGCGAAAAAAAGTCACCAAGGGCAGAGATGACCGTTTTTTTTGGTGTCCACAAGTTTTTGAAATAAAACAGCTTCTGCAGTTTATCTACAAAATCAATTTCATGAAGTTAGAGATGTAAATGTTAGTAAATGGAACGTTAGGAGAAGGTTTCGGGCTGCTGGATTGTTTTGTAGAAAGATGGCTACAGGTCCACCTTTACAACGCCGACATCGTGTTTCAAGATTGGCTTTTGTCCATAATCACCGGGGCATAGAATAATGAGGACTGGAGCAGAGTACTATTTTAAGATGAGTCCTATTTTTGCCTCAATGGATCAGTCCGCGATTTCCATTTGGCGGTGGGTCAGTTATGATTTGGGCAGAAATTTCTACCGAAGCACGCACAGAGTTGTTCTTAACAGTTTACAGATACATTATGGAGGTTCTCGAAGATCATGTTATGCCCTTCATGATAACTATGAGCGAGAGCGGAATTTTTATGCAAGATAATGATATATCTCACGTAGCCAGCCAGAGTTGTCAGAGATTATCTGGATAAAGTAGAAATTTTGCAGTTTGATTGGCCAGTTTTTAGCCTGGACATGAATCCCATAGAACATGTCTGAGTTGAGTTGAGACGACGTATCCGAAAGCATACACCTGCTTCAAGAACTACTAAGGAGCTAAGACAGTTGCTATTGCAGGAATGGAATAATATCGACCAAAATGTGATCCTTAATTTAATTCAAAGTGTTCCTTGTCAACTTCAAGCAGTCATTAATGCAAGAGGGAGTAATACTCGTTATTAGTGATAAATTTTTTTTATATTATTTGTTCCATATTAGTCCTAGGAACAAAAATTCGAACTTTGCCTGAACTGTAAATTTGTGATATTTCCAAAATACTCAATAAAATCAATAAATAAGCTTTACGATTCAACATTGAATTTTTAATTTAGTTTGCAAAATACAATACAATTGTTTACAATTTGCTAACACAAGGTTAAAACAAAAAATTCTAAAACTAAGTCATAATTTTAAAGTGACTTCTATTTTATATTGTTTAACTATTTGCAATAAATGTAATTGAACAAAAAACTGTAAAATTTATCCATTCCTTAAATAATGATGTTAAAACTATTAAATTTTGAACGAATACATCTTTAATTAATGCATTGGAAAGCGCTAAGGAATCCAACACGTATATAAATAGCAATAAATCAAGATAATTCAATCCATATCTCAACAATTACTTCCACACTATCTCTCAAACACACGTAACATATTGTTTATGTAAATAACGCAGCGTCTATTGCATTCGAAACATGTTGGATATTAATTCATGTTTTTTTTTTCTATTCTAGAGCGTGGGTGCGAATGGAGTTATTGGGGCAGTGGAGGAACCACCCGAGGAGTGCGTTTCCTGTGTGAAGGGCAATTGCAGAAGTATCTCTGGTTTATATACGCGACCCGATTTGCCCCCTGGATACTCCGTAGTGGCACAGATACCCAAAGGAGCCTGCAGGATCCTTGTACAACAACTCAAACATACTAGGAACATACTTGGTAAAGCATTGTTGTTATTAATTCCTTGTTGTTTGATAAAGTTTTCACGCGATATATCATCTTTGCATAATATTACCGGAGCCGCCTTTGTGTAAGCCGGGTTTTATTATTTAATATATTTTAAATCCAGTTTGGTGCAAGTTGCTTGATTTAATTACATTTTCATTTTAATTAACTAATTATAATTAATTATGATTATGGTCAGTTAAAAGTTTTATCTGTAACAAAGTTTTGCTTTAATATTATTAACTCATTTTTGTTAATAGATTTGCAACACGTGACTGTGTAAAATAATATTGGCGTTAGTTAATATCCTTACAATTAAAAATTAATAAAATACATGTTAACTATAAATGTAAGCTTTTATTGGTTAGGTCTAATTTTAAACCAAAAATTCTTTAATTTTTTAAAGCTTTTATAACCAAATACCTATAACTTAAGTTACAAATTTGTTACAAAATTTAGCTTAAACAATGACATTTTTACTGGTTAAGCGTAGTTTTAGACTAAAAATAGTGTATTTTCATGATTTTTTGTTTTTTTCTTCAGGTTTTTAAGTCCTTCCAAGCAAAAATTATTAAGTTTTTGTTGATTATGATTAGTTGTAGGCCAACAACTGAGTATATAGATGGGTCTTGGCTTTCTTATTGAAATTTTGAAAGTCTTTACGAAAGTTTTAAACTCCTTACCAACAAAAATGATTTAAATATTAAGAAACTATAATTTGTTACAAATTTGCTTTTAAATTAAAGAAATTTTTGTTTCATTAGGCCTATTTTTAGTTCAAAAAGTAAGTATTTTGCAGGTTTTTTGTCTCCAGTTTTTAGAAACAAAACTATGAAATTATATGTTTACTATTAATTTATTATAAATTTAAACTTACATTTTAGACTAACATTTGAGTATTTTGAGTTTTTTGTCTTTTTGTTAAGAGTTTTTAGGAACAAAACTATGAAATTTTATGTTAGCTGTTATTTTGTTATGAATTTAAAGTTAAAATAATATTTTTTTGCTGGTTAGGCCCAGTTAAAATAACAAATTTATTAACAAGTTTATTAAAATTATCAAATTTTTGTCTTTTTTATCTCAAATGTTTAAAGATATTAGAAACAAAACTAATAAATTATGTTAGATATTAATTTGTTACTAATCTAAACTTAAAATTATAATTTTTATGTTAGGCCTAGCTTTGGTATTCCAAAAATTGAGTATTTTGACGCTTTTCTTGCTTCTTTCTTCAAAGTTTTAAATTTTTAGGAACAAAACTATGAAATTATAAGTTAAAATTTAATTTGCTATGATTTTAAAAAATAATGTAATTTTAGATTTTGGCCATGTTGCCAAGTTTTCCGTCTTTGGAGACTTGGAGTCATTGCTTATTGGACATCATGGTTTCATATATTTGGCGCAGGTGGATGCCTTCTGAATGCCTTTTTTTTCTTCCTTGTAGGTGTAGTGTGGTCACCTTTGTCATTGGACTTAAATGTTTAGCTTGAGACCTGAGCCAAATTATTGTTGCTTGTCAGCTACTAGGTTTCAGCTTCTATATCTTTCTGAAACTCATTATTAATCTCTTAGTCAATAAGCTCTTTGATTTTGAAATCTTCGGGGTTTTTCATTTGCACTCCGGTTAGTAGTTTAAATTGTGTGGTGTCTATGCTTTTTTTTTCAAAATTGAATCGATTATTCTTTGGACGTCATTAACATACTTGTACTATTTTGTTGCATGGTTGACTGCAATCTTGCTCAAAACTACTATAATAGTGCGGTTCAGCCTTTCTATTTGTTCATTTGTTCTGTGAATGCAGTTCTTTTATCGCAAATGATCTGCAATGGGTTGCCTAAATTCGTTTTTTGAAAATTGAGTTTTTTTACTACTTCTCACACAAGACGTGCTTTTAGTGCTTGTTGGTCGTATTCAAGGATCCCAAATAGTCGTTCTCAAGGGTGCATCTTTTTTATTGAAAAACCCGTCCGCTTTTTTTAAGTTTTTATTTTCAAAATGCACGGAATGAAGCAAGTAATGACATTTTTTATTTTATTCTGTACATTTGGGATGTAATATTTCTGATCAATTACGCCCTTTGTCTTTTTTACTACATAATATCCTTGTTTGTGAACTATTTTAATAATATCTGTCTTCATGGAATTACTATTTTATTCTGTATAGTACATTGTTGAGGAATTTTTGCACAGTGTGGCTTATATGAATGATGGACTGGACTTTCTGTAAGATTATGCTTCAAACGCTGCGTTTTTTTATTTGTAATTTGATGGTTGTATCTTTCTTCTATAGATTTATTAGCGGTTTTGCTATTCTTTTATAATGTGGAAGAAACTTTTTAAAATATCCGACCAGTCTAAGGAAGTTTTGAAATGGCTTTACTGTATTCAGTGATAGGTAGGTTCTTTTTATTTTTGATCATGTGCCCTAGGAATTGTAGATTTTTTTGAGGTTGATTTCATGTTTATATTCACTATCCATTTGACACACCATTCGTAATTTCTTTAGTACTCGTTTTTTGCTGGAATGACAAAACTATCTATGTAGATTAAAAGAATCTTTATTTCTTATCAATTCTTGAAATACTGTGTTTACGTAAGGCTGGAACACTCCAGGTGGATTACAAAAACCGAATAGAACTGTTAGATGAAATTCTTTTTTCAAATCTGGCACAATGAACAGTACGACGTCTTGTAATGTGTTTAGTACATCTTCAATCAACGGCAGTGGGTGATGATCTTGTGTAGTTTTCTATAGTTCATGCACATTTTTTCTTCCTGACTAACACTACTAGACTCAAATACTCTGATGTACACAGTTCTATTATAACATACATAAACTACGGCATTAAAATTGTTATAATCTTAGTTCTGTTTAGCCGGATGGTTTTACCGTATTCTTTCCGAAGTAAGTTTAAGTTTTTCAGCTGTGGATTAACATTTTCTGCATACACTCTATCAGGAATAATTTTAATTTAGTTACCTGTAACTAGTATTGACTTTACTACACCTAACCAGTTTATTCTAAAAAGTCCAAAAGAGTGCGCCATCAAAAAATAAAAAAAATAAAAAAAAAATACTACAATAATCCTCAAATTGATGCAAATATAATCATCTTTAGTTTAGTAATAATCTTCATATTAATCAAGATTATTACTGCAATAATCCTCAAATTGTTGCAAGCATAATCTTTATTTTAAGCAAGATTATTACTGCAATAATCCTCAAATTGTTGCAAGCATAATCTTTATTTTAAGCAAGATTATTACTGCAATAATCCTCAAATTGTTGCAAACGTTATCATTTTCAGTACAATAATAATCTGCTTTTAAACAAGATTTTACTGCAATAATCCTCAAATTGATGCAAACGTAATCATTCTCAGTACAATAATAATCTTCATTTTAATCAAGATTATTACTGCAATAATCCCCAAATTGATGAAAACATAATCATCTTGAGTCCTGTAATAATCTTCATTTTAAGCAAGGTTATTATTGCAATAATCTTCAAATTGATGCAAACATAACTATCTTTAGTACAGTAATAATCTTTATTTTAAGCAAGATTATTACTGCAATAATCCTCAAATTGATGCAAACATAATCATTTTGAGTCTTGTAATAATCTTTATTTTAAGCAAAGTTATTACTGCAATAATCTTCAAATTGATGCAAACATAATCATCTTTAGTCCAGTATCAATTTATATTTTAATTAAGAATATTACTGCAATTGTCTTCAAATTGAAGCAAACGTAATCATCTTCAGTACAATAATAATCTGCTTTTAAGCAAGATTATTACTGCAATAATCCTCAAAATGATGCAAACGTAATCATTCTCAGTACAATAATAATCTTCATTTTAATTAAGATTATTACTGCAATAATCTTCAAATTGATGCAAACATAATCATCTTGAGTCCTGTAATAATCTTTATTTTAACCAAGGTTATTACTGCAATAATCTTCGAATTGATGCAAACATAATCATCTTTAGTCCAGTAATAATTTATATTTTAATTAAGAATATTACTGCAATTGTCTTCAAATTGAAGCAAACGTAACCATCTTCAGTACAATAATAATCTGCTTTTAAGCAAGATTATTACTGCAATAATACTCAAAATGATGCAAACGTAATCATCCTCAGTGCAGTAATAATTTTCATTTTAAGCAAGATTATTACTGCAATAATCCTCAAATTGATGCAAACATAATTATCTTTAGTCCAGTAATAAAACATGCGGTTTCTACAGTTTAACGTGGAGTCCGAACCACACTACTAGAGTTTACTGGGCCTTGCGAAGGAGTTGTCCGCATCGAAATATATTAGACAAATTAGATAGTGCCGCTGACGGAAATCGAATCAAGGGCGCCTACACAACAGTCCTGACTTTCATTTCATGCAATTGTGTCGTTTGTTACGCAGTTACATTCTAGACTGATGCCTGAGAAGAAGAGAGGAATTAATGTGGGATTTCTGTTTTTTTTTTTGTGTTGTAAAGATGGCTGCAACGGTTAGTGTTAGGCGTCTTGGAGTATGTTATCTTGGTTCATTGCAGCAGGTAGGATAGTGGTTGACAGGTGACTCAAAGTTGAATTTTGTGGCTTTGAAGATGGCTTCAGAACTGACTGTAGAGTTATGGCATGTTACCGGCTTGAAGGAAGGTTTATATCCTTGATATAATATGCTTAGCGGAAGAGGCCTTTGGGTTTATTATGAGGATGTTTTATATTGGTTCTTTGTTTGTTTGCACAATGGAATGGTGTGCAAGCCAAGCACACAGTACGGGTTTGTAGTAGCTTTACAATCTCCGTAGGATGTCTACTACTTAGTCGACGACTACACCAGGCTGGTGATAGTGCGGAAGCTGCAGTGGTGTGGTGTGTCTGAGTTAGCTGGTGGCACTAGATGGAATTTTTGGTCTATATGTGCAGCCAGATGGTATCTTTTTCTGGCTTTTTTTTAGCTCTTGACTGACTAGTTAGGGAGATTTTTTATCTTTATATGAGCCTGCGTGGTTGTGGCGTGCTCTGATTATAGTAGTGACACTCCGCCTACGCGTGGTAACAATTTTTTCTATTCTCTTAGACTGAGCTTCCAAACTCTTCTTGAATGGAGATGTTGTTTAGGTGTTGCCAAATGTTTGATTACTCTAATAGGACAGAAGTAATTTATAATATATCATAAGTGTCCGTTAAGGTTTTACTATAAGTTTTGGTGTTCGAGTTTGAATTGTTTGAAACACTTACGGCACGAGCTAGTCTTAATTATTCTTGTTTTTTTAGTTGTTACTGTTCAGGATACTGTAGAGGCACATAGTCAATTCAACCTCTCGCACGCAATTTTTTATTTCACTATGCGATAGTTCTATGTTACACGATATTTACCTTGAATAAAATTTAATGTAGGTTTCTTTCTTCTTCTTGACGTATTCGTTCACCAGGTGCAGGGTTTTAGGATTTTTTGTATGTTGAGTTTGTTTTTTTTGTTGTTGTAGACGGCAATTACGGTGAGTTACATCGGGACTATACATGACGTGTTGAGATTTTTTTTTTCTTTGGTTTTTCCTGGGAGGTTGGATATGAAAGAAGAAGGTTTATTCATGGTCTGAATTTTTTTTATACCTCTGGGGTGCAGAGAGGCAAAACGATCTTTGCTTTGATGTCGCCCGTGAACTGTTTTTTGTCCGGTTTGTTATGTCCGGTAATGTCACAGATGTTGGTGACTGCATGTAGGGCAGAGCTGAAGTGTGAAACTTCTTTTTGCCACTTTTTATCGACGCGAAGATATGCAATTTGGTTCCTAATAGAAACAGTACAGCACCGAATACTCCTTTGACACGAATAGGTTTCTATAAGGTTCAAACTCGTGTCCAGGGAACAGAAAACAAGCAAGGCGTTCACACACGCACAGTTTTTTTGTGTTTTAACTTGATAGCAAATGGATCTTTTTAAAAATTATCTTTTATTATTATTTTTTGAAAGATGTTGATGTAGATCGGTTAATTTTTGCAATCTAAACTAGTGCTATGGGACAAAACTTATATAACAATAAATTTAAGACGCAGGAAGCACGTTGACGTTGTTAAAAAAAAGAGAAGTCTGTGACTGAAAAAAAACACAAAACCTAGTATAAACAGTGTGAGAACTTTTTCGCACGTGTTTTATTCGTTTTTGGTTGCAACTGAAAACGAACCAAACCGAATGGAACCGCATATGTGTGAAACATGGGGCAATAATTATTTCTTTGTCTTTCATAATTTTCCAAAAGAGGTGAAAATAAATTGAATTAGTGTAATCAAAAAGAATTTTTTTGTAGAACGCTATCTTTATGTCCGTTTTTTTTTCTGAAAAAAACCTGAAAATTACTAAAATTACGGAAAATTCGAAGAAAATTTCGATAGATATCAAATTTTCAATAAAATAGTATTTTTTTCATTTTCCGAGGAACATTTTGGAAAACCATGGGTGGCTTTGTGTTCTACGAAAAATTTCATATAAGCTACACTCTTTTGAATATGATTTTTGCTTATTTACAGCACAAATACTGAAAGGAGACAAAATATTTCTAAAAAAATTTATATGGCTGCCATTTACACTGTATTGTACCTAGAGATCTAAAATTTTAGGAATTGTCATATTTTGCTACCCCAATCATGTGTACACAATTTGAGCAAAATCGGAGATGTCAATGTGGGGACGTTTGTCTGAACTATCGTGGAATTACCTTAAAGCAACGTTATCTTTCCTTTTTTTCTTTCTTTGGATTTAAAAATAAAAGAATTATTGAGTTCAAAGTTTGATCTGATTTAACATTGGAATAGTAATTCTGACTCATACAATTAGCTAGCGTTTGATGCTCTTTCTCTTTCTATTTGGGTCTACATATGATTTTCAAGCATGAACTTTATCAAGTTTTGAAAAGTCGTCTTTTGATGCTTATTAAGATTTTTTGTTGTTATTAAAATAAAGCTAGAAATTAATAATATTAATTGTAACAAACTTAAAAAATATCAAATATTATATAATCAGTGTACTAATTTTACTTCCTTTATTTAAAATTATTCATATACATAAAAATATGACTGATTAATCTGATAAATAATTTTGAACTTTGATTATACAAAATTAAAACATTTTTCCTGGTCGTGCTTTTTATCTTGAAATAGGTCGCATATTTTATACGTATGAACCCATTTACCTTAACTAAGCAATTCGTATTACCAACAAAAATAAAATAAAAAGTACATAAAATGAACTTACAATCCCGAAACTACGATTACACATTGCAATAATACCGAAAAATTATGTACATTTAACGTCGCATTTCCATGCAACAAAATAACTGGATTAATATTTCCACTAATAAAAGTACTAGCTTGCATGTATAAGGTTTAATTGTTAAAAAAAAATTCAATATGCTGCGATATTAATGATTGTATGATGCCAAAGCTTTGGTTGCCAAATGTGAAGTGCTTATGTATATTCATTTTTAAATTTCTTTATTATTTATCACTGCATTTGTTTTATGAGAATGAGTTACAAATATTAATATTTAAGTAGAAATTTCTAGACAAAATTAAATTGTGTGAAAGAAGGAATTATGTATTTATAAGAGGTCCGTTTAATTTTCTCTTGAAAATGTAGAATGTAATTTTATAAAAGGTCCAATTGCTGCTTGTTATAATTAGAGAGAGAATTATATTTTCAAGTAATTTGCAACTGTTGTTCACAGTGTTTTAAGAAATGAACACTGAAAGCAAAAAAAAATGTAATTTATGTTACAAGTGAGTAAAGATAGGTATTATACACAAAAAAGTTCTGTTGAGTGGATCAAATCAGTTTTTCTAGAGAATTTATAATTTATTTTAGATTACTATTTTTTGTGCAATTTATGATAATTTTTTTTAAATAAACTAATTTTTTGTGCTATTATAAATTTTATCAAAACAGGTATAACTTGGAAAGCAAACATTAGATCTAACTCTAAATTTTGTAGTAATTAGGCCTAGATGATTACTATAAATACTAGAAGTTTCAAATATTTTGACACGATCATTTTTTTTAATTTACTATAATTTTATTAAAAAGCAAAATAGGAGGTTTGTAGTAACTGTTATAACTTGGAAACCAGACATTAGATCTAACTCTAAATTTTGTAGTAATTAGACTTAGATGATTACTATAAATACTTAAAGTTTCTAATATTTTGACAAGCTCGCTCATTTTTATAATTTGCTACAATTTAATCAAAAAGCAAAATAGCAGGTTTGTAGTAACTGGTATAACTTGGAAACCTGACATTAGATCTAACTTTAAATTTTGTAGTAATTAGACTTAGATAATTTCAATAAATACTGAAAGATTCAATAATTTTGACACGATAAATTTCTTAATAATCTATAATTTTATCGAAAAGCAAAATAGGATGTTTTTAGTAACTGTTATAACTTGGAAACCAGATATTAGATCTAACTTTAAATTTTGTAGTAATTAGATTTAAATGTTTACAATAAATACTTAAAGTTTTAAATATTTTGATACAATCATTTTTTTAATTTGCTATAATTTTATTGAAAAGCAAAATATGAGGTCTGTAGTAACTATTATAACTTGGAAAACAGACATTAGATCTAACTCTAAATTTTGTAGTAATTAGACCTAAATGATTACAATAAATACTAAAAGTTTCAAATATTTTGACACAATAATTTTTTTTTATTTTGTTATAATTTTATCAAAATGCAAAATAAGAGGTTCATAGTATCTGTTATAACTTAGAAACCAGACATTAGATATAACTTTAAATTTTGTAGTAATTAGATTTAGATGATTTCAATAAATACTGAAAGATTCAATAATTTTGACGCAATCATTTTCTTAATAAGCTATAATTTTAACGAAAAGCAAAATAGGAAGTTTATAATAACTGTTATAACTTGGAAACCAGATATTAGATCTAACTTTAAATTTTGTAGTAATTAGACTTAGATGAGTACAATAAATACTGAAAGTTTCAATAATTTTGACGCAATCATTTTCTTAATAAGCTATAATTTTATCGAGAAGCAATATAGGAGGTTTGTAGTAGCTGTTATAACTTGGAAACCAGACATTAGATCTAACTCTAAATTTTGCTGTAAATAGACCTAGGTAATTACTATAAACACTGAAACTTTCAAATAATTTGATACGATAATTTTTTTTTTATTTGTAATAATTTTATCAAAATGCAAAATAAGAGGTTCATAGTAAATGTTATAACTTTTAAACCAAACATTAGATTTAACTCAAATGTTTGTATTAATTAAACCTAGATGATTCCTTTAAATACTGAAATTTTCAAATATTTTAACACAATAATTTTTTATTTAATTTGTTTAAATTTAATCAAAATGCAAAATAAGAAGTTTATAGTAAATGTTATAACTATGAAACCAGACATTAGATCTAACTCAAATTTTTGTAGTAATTAAACCTAGATGATTACTATAAATACTGAAAGTTTTAAATGTTTTGACACAATAATTTTGTTTTAATTTGTTTTAATTTAATCAATATGCAAAATAAGAGGTTCATAGTAAATGTTATAACTTGGAAACCAGACATTAGATCTAACTCAAAATTTTGTAGTAATTAGACCTAGATGATTACTATAAATACTAAAAGTTTCAAATATTTTGACTCGATAATTTTGTTTTAATTTGTTATAATTTTATCCAAATTCAAAATAAGAGGTTTATAGTAAATATTATAACTTGGAAACCAGACATTAGATTTAACTCAAAATTTTGTAGTAATTAGACCTAGATGATTACTATAAGAACTAAAAGTTTCAAATATTTTGACACGATCCTTTTTTATTTGCTACAATTTAATCAAAAAGCAAAATAGCAGGTTTGTAGTAACTGGTATAACTTGGAAACCAGACATTAGATTTAACTCTAATTTTGCAGTAATTAGACCAAGATGATTACTATAAATACTGAAATTTTCAAATATTTCAACAAGATAGTTTTGTTTTAATTTGTTTTAATTTAAACAAAATGCAAAATAAGAGGTGCATAGTAAATGTTATAACTTGGAAACCAGACATTAGATCTAACTCTAAATTTTGTAGTAATTACACCTAGATGATTATCATAAATACTGAAAGTTTCAAATATTTTGACACAATATTTTTTTTTTTATTTTGTTATAATTTTATCAAAATGCAAAATAAGAGGTTCATAGTAAATGTTATATTTTGGAAACCAAACATTAGATCTAACTTTAAATTTTGTAGTAATTAGATTTACATAATTACATTAAATTCTAAAAGTTACAAATATTTCGACACGCTCATTTTTTTTAATTTGCTACAATTTAATCAAAAAGCAAAATAGCAGGTTTGTAGTAACTGGTATAACTTGGAAACCAGACATTAGATCTAACTCTAAATTTTGTAGTAATTAGACTTACGAGATTACAATAAATACTGATAGTTTCAAATATTTTAACACGATCATTTTTTTTAATTTGCTACTATTTAATCAAATCGCAAAATAGCAAGTTTTTAGTAACTAGTATAACTTAGAATCCAGACATTAGATCTAACTCTAAATTTTGTAAGAATTAAACCTAGATGATTACTATAAATACTGAAAGTTTCAAATGTTTTGACACGATCATTTTATTAAATTTTTTACAATTTAATCAAAAACCAAAATAGCAGATTTGCAGTAACTAGAATAACTTGGAAACCAGACATTAGATTTAACTCTAAATTTTGTAGTAATTAGACTTAGATAATTACAATAAATACTAAAAGTTTCAATAATTTTGACACGATCTTTTTTTTTTAATTTGCTATAATTTAATCAAATGGCAAAATAACAGGTTTGTAGTAACTGGTATAACTTGGAAACCAGACATTAGATCTAACTCAAAATTTTGTAGTAATTAGACCTAGATGATTACTATAAATACTAAAAGTTTCAAATATTTTGACTCGATAATTTTGTTTTAATTTGTTATAATTTTATCCAAATTCAAAATAAGAGGTTTATAGTAAATATTATAACTTGGAAACCAGACATTAGATTTAACTCAAAATTTTGTAGTAATTAGACCTAGATGATTACTATAAGAACTAAAAGTTTCAAATATTTTGACACGATCCTTTTTTATTTGCTACAATTTAATCAAAAATCAAAATAGCAGGTTTGTAGTAACTGGTATAACTTGGAAACCAGACATTAGATTTAACTCTAATTTTGCAGTAATTAGACCAAGATGATTACTATAAATACTGAAATTTTCAAATATTTCAACAAGATAGTTTTGTTTTAATTTGTTTTAATTTAAACAAAATGCAAAATAAGAGGTGCATAGTAAATGTTATAACTTGGAAACCAGACATTAGATCTAACTCTAAATTTTGTAGTAATTACACCTAGATGATTATCATAAATACTGAAAGTTTCAAATATTTTGACACAATATTTTTTTTTTAATTTTATTATAATTTTATCAAAATGCAAAATAAGAGGTTCATAGTAAATGTTATATTTTGGAAACCAAACATTAGATCTAACTTTAAATTTTGTAGTAATTAGATTTACATAATTACATTAAATTCTAAAAGTTACAAATATTTCGACACGCTCATTTTTTTTAATTTGCTACAATTTAATCAAAAAGCAAAATAGGAGGTTTGTAGTAACTGTTATAACTTGGAAACCAGACATTAGATCTAACTTTAAATTTTGTAGTAATTAGACTTAAATAATTACAATAAATACTAAAAGTTTCAAATGTTTTTACACGATTATTTTTTTTTTAATTTGCTGCAATTTAATCAAAAAGCAAAATAGCAAGTTTGTAGTAACTGGTATAACTTGGAAACCAGACATTAGATCTAACTCTCAATTTTATAGTAATTAGACTTAGATGATTTCAATTAGTACTGAAAGTATTATATATTTTGACACAATCATTTTTTTAAATTTTTTTATAATATTATCAAAAAGCAAAATAGCGGGTTTGTAGTAACTGGTATAACTTGGAAACCAGACATTAGATCTAACTCTAAATTTTGACTAATTAGACTTCAAAGATGACAATAAATACTGAAAGTTTTAAATATTTTGACACAATCATTTTTTGAATTTGCTACAATTTAATCAAACAGCAAAATAGCAGGTTTGTAGTAACTGGTATTACTTGGAAACCAGACATTAAATCTAACTCTAAATTTTGAAGTAATTAGACTTACATGGTTACAATAAAAACTGAAAGTTACAAATATTTCGACACAATCATTTTTTTTAATTTGCTACAATTTAATCAAAAAGCAAAATAGCAAGTTTGTAGTAACTGGTATAACTTGGAAACCAGACTTTAAATTTAACTCTAAATTTTGTAGTAATTAGACTTACATAATTACATTAAATACTAAAAGTTACAAATATTTTGACACGCTCATTTTTTTATTTTGCTACAATTTAATCAAAAAGCAAAATAGCAGGTTTGTAGTAACTGAAATAACTTGGAAACCAGTTATTAGATCTAACTCTAAATTTTGTAGTAATTAGACTTACATAATTACATTAAATACTAAAAGTTACAAATATTTTAACACGCTCATTTTTTTAATTTGCTACAATTTAATCAAAAAGCAAAATAGCAGGTTTGTAGTAACTGGTATAACTTGGAAACCAGACATTAGATCTAACTCCAAATTTTGTAGTAATTAGACTTACATGATTACAATAAATACTGAAAGTTTAAACTATTTTGACGCGCTCATTTTTTTCAATTTGCTACAATTTAATCAAAAAGCAAAATAGCAGGTTTGTAGTAACTGGTATAACTTGGAAACCAGACATTAGATCTAACTCTAAATTTTGTAGTAATTAGAATAACATGATTACAATAAATACTGAATGTTTGAAATATTTTGATTCAATCATTTTTTTAATTTATTATAATTTTATTGAAAAGCAAAATAGGAGGTTTGTAGTAACTGTTATAACTTGGAAACCAGACATTAGATTTAACTCTAAATTTTGTAATAATTAGATTTACTTGATTACAATAAATACCAAAAATTTTAAATGTTTTGACACGATAATTTTTTTTTAATTTGTTATAATTTTATCAAAATGCAAAATAGTGGTTCATAGTAAATGTTATAACTTGGAAACCTGACATTAGATCTAACTCTAATATTTGTAGTAGTTAGACCTAGATGATTACTATAAATACTGAAAGTTTCAAATATTTTGACACGATAATTTTTTTTTTTTTTTTAATTTATTATAATTTTATCAAAATGCAAAATAAGAGGTTCATAGTAAATGTTATAACTTGGAAACCAGGCATTAGATCTAAATTTTGTAATAATTAGCAAACAAAGCAATAATTTAGATAACATATTAAATATTTGGCTGACATGAACAAATTATAATCATTTGATTTTACTATTCTATACGTTGCTTTAGAATCCGCCACTGTTGGCGCTTAACACTTACGGAAAACGTAATTTAAGACTAAAGTGTTTGTGTGAATTGCAAATTAAGTATTCTAATTTAACAGTTATTGCAACCGAAGATGTTTTTTCCTACAATCGCCCACACACATTAAACATTCAAATTGGACATTTAAACAATTTGATTGAACCATTTATTTTAATGGAAATTGCTTAAACGTTTTCACTTTACAACATAATGATTGATTGGTATTTTTACACCAAATATTATATATGTTAATTTAATCATCTAACCATATATACATTAGAATAGAATTGTATACAAGGACTCTTTTCATGAAATCATTACGTTTTTGCAATCAATTTAGATAGAGTCGGGAATGCCAGACTAATTCCGCAGGCGCCTCCAATCTAATATATTTATAACAGAACTTCAAACAAATCATAAAATATGTTTTTCTTTTCGTGCATCAAGCGGCAGGCGGTTGGTTTTCCCTTTCTGCTTTCATTTAGATCAAAGCTATAGTGTTAGATTAGGTACATGGGAAATAAATTTATTGCAGCTTTTTATTCATTCATGTGATTTTATCATTAATTACATTTTTCTTTAAGCTATTTGTAGACTGGTTTAATAATTTAATTCAACTTATTTTATAGCTCTCCGTATTATAAACGGCTCATACATATTGAATGGGGATTGGCAATTTAGCAACAGTCGACTTGCAGAAGGAGCCGGAACACAATTTACTTATAGAAAACAAGACGCCACATCTTTAGAGACTATTAGTGCTGGGGGACCTTTAGAATCTGCTGTTGACATTATGGTAAGGAAAATATAATGATCATTAATATATTTTATGTCTGACGTTATTTTTATGTAAATAGGTATTTTATCAGCAGCCCAATCCTGGGATTAAATACGGGTACTCTTTGCCTATCGATGGTCAAGGTGGTGGTGAACAGATTGCACCTGTTATCAGACAAGGGAATAGCGATATTGGAATCATTGAGCCGCGTAGATTGGATACCAGTTTGAATTCGCTCAGTCAGAGGGATGAAGCTAAACCGGCCGTGCATCCGCATCGCAGGAGGAGGAAATTTGCATGGAAGATTACAGGAGTGTCCGCATGTTCCAAACCGTGCGGTGGAGGTAAATATTTTTTATATTTAATACAGTTTGTTTGTTATGAAATTTACTAATTGAGTTTGCTTATTTTACAAACAAAAAAGTTTTTATTTCAGCTTTAAAAACTATATGCTTGTATCAGACAGTTGGTTTAGGGGTGGATTCAACTAATTTATTTATGATTCCGGTAGGAAATAAATCTCCCTATCTGCTTCTTCAAACTTTATTTAATTTTACAATTTGAGAACAAACAAATTTTGAAATAGATTTATTACAATACAAGAATACTTGAATAACTTTAACACACTCTACGGTCATCGAATATACAATACAAATTATAATACGGAAATATTATATTGTTACATAACAATTAGCAGCAGATTGCAGATTCTGTTTGTTATTTACATAAAATTTAATTAATTAAATATTGTATTCAGTGCAAATGCTAGGGACTTCACCTCCTATAGTTAAAAACTTTTTATGTATGCTGAGGTTACAATTTCCAAAATACTAACTCAACATCAGTATTACATACATGTATAGATATCACCTAATAAGGTTTTAACCTCAAAATCAATTTGCTTAAATTACAAATATTTTTTTCTAAAAATTTTTTTTTTTTTTCTCAAATCATAGATTTGCTTCTGTGCATCTTGAGGCTAAAATTCTCAAAATATTGACTCAAAATTAGTATCACGTACTGAATAGATATTGCTCAAATAGGTTTTAACCTCAAAATTTATTTCTTTAAACTTTCTTAAAGCAAATATTTTTTGTAATTTTTTAAACATTTTGGATTTTTACTAAAATTGTAAACTTGCTTCTGAGCATGCTGAGGCTATAATTTTTAAAATATTAACATAAAATTAGTACCACATACTAAATAGACATTGCTTAATAAGGTTTCAACTTCAAAATCAATTTGCTTACATTACAAATATTTTTTATAAAAAATTTAAAAATTCAGATTTTTTTCTAAAATTATAGTTTTGCTTCTGAGCATATTGAGGCTAAAATTTTCAAAATATTTACTCAAAATTAGTACCACTTACTGAATAGATATTGCGCAATTAGGTTTTAACCTCAAAATTCATTTGTTTTAACAACAAAATTTGTTTATCAAATTTTTTTTAAAGTTTAGATTTTTACTTAAATTATGGACTAGCTTATGAGCATGTTAAGGCTACAATTTTTAAAATATTAACATAAAATTAAGTACCACATACTAAATAGATATTGTATAATAAGGTTTTAACCTCAAAATTAATTTGCTTAAATTACAAATAATTTTTTCTAAAATTATAGTTTTTTTTCAATTTTTTAGACACAAAAGTCCAAAATTTCAATTTTTTAGATTCTTTATTTGCAAAACGCGTAAAAAACGGAGGTATTTGACTTTTTTTCAAGATTCTTTATTTGTTTTCAAAACGCGTAAAAAATGAAATTTATTTACTTTTTACTCAAAAGTCCAAAATTTCAATTTTTTTCAAATATTTTTATTTGCATTCAAAACGCGTAAGAAACGGAAGTGTTTCGACTTTTTCAAGATTCTTTATTTGCATTTAAAACGCGCGAAAAACTGAAATTTTTCGACTTTTGACTCAAATTTTAAAAATTGAAATCTTTTTCGAGGCTCTATTTGCATTCAAAACACGTAATAAACGGAATTTTTTTGACTTTTGACTCAAAGTTTAAAAATGTCAACTTTTTTCAAGATTCTTTATTTGCATTCAAAACGTGTAAAAAACTGAAATTTTTAAACTTTTGACTCAAAATTTAAAAAGTTGATTTTGAGTCAAAATTTCAATTTTCTCAAGATTTTTTATTGCTTTCAAAACACGTAAAAAACTGAAATTTTTTCGTCTTTTGGCTCAACTTTTGAAAATTTCATATTTTTTCAATATTTTTTATATGACGACTCAAATTTTGAAAATTTTAATTTTTTTAATCTCATTCAAAACACGTAAAAAACGGAAATTTTTCGACTTTTGACTCAAATTTTGAAAATTATTTGTTTTTCAAGATTCCTTATATGCTATCAAAACGCGTAAAAAACGGAAATTTATCGACTTTTGACTCAAATTTTAAAATTTTAAATTTTTTTCAAATTTTTTTATTCTCATCCATAACACATAAAAACGGACATATTTCGACTTTTGACAATAATTTTGAAAATTTCTATTTTTTTCAAGATTTTTTATTTGCATTCAAAACGCGTAAAAAACGAAAACGTTCCGACCTTTGACTCAAAATTTATTTTTTTTTCATCATTCTTTATTTGCATTTAAAACGCGTAAAAACGAAAATTTTTCGACTTTTGACTAAAATTTTGAAAATTCCAATTTTTTTCAAGATTCTTTATTTGCATTCAAAACGCGTAAAAATGAAAAAAAAATTGACTTTTGACTCAAAAGACTAAAATTTCAATATTTATCAAGATTCTTGATTTGCTTTTAAAACACATAAAAACGAAAAAAATTTTGATTTTTTTTAAGATTTTTTATTTGCATTCAAAACGCGTAAAAAACCGAAAAATATTCGACATTTGACTCAAATTTTAAAATTTAAATTTTTTTCAAGAATCTTATTTCCATTCAAAACGCATAAAAAACGGAAAAATTTTGACTTTTGACTCAAAAGTCCGAAATTTCAAAAAGTTTAAGTTAATTTTTTTTACTTTTGACTCAAATTTTGAAATTTCTATTTTTTCCAAGATTCTTTATTTGCATTCAAAACCCGTAAAAAAACAAAACAAACATGACTTTTCAGTAAAAAGTTCAAAATTTCAATTTTTTTCAAGATAGCATTCAAAACGCATAAAAAACGGACAAATTTTTGACTTTTGACTTAAGTTTTTAAAATTTCAATTTTTTTCAAGGTTTTTTATTTGCACTCAAAATGCGTAAAAATACGGAAAAATTTCGACTTTTGACTCAAAAGTCTAAAATTTCAATTTATTTTAATTATTTGCATTCAAAACGCGTAAAAACGATTTTTTTTCGACTTTTGGCTCAAAAGTCCAAAATTTTATTTTTTTTCAAGATTCTTTATTTGCATTCAAAACGCGTAAAAACGGATTTTTTTTTTACTTTTGACTCAAAAGACTAAAATTTCAATTTTTTTCAAGATTCTTTATTTGCATTCAAAACGCGTAAAAAACGGAAAAGTTTCGACTTTTGACTCAAATATTGAAAATTTTTTTTTTTTTTCAAGATTCTTAATTTGCATTCAAAACGCGTAAAAAACGAAAACGTTCCGACCTTTGACTCAAAATTTATTTTTTTTTCATCATTCTTTATTTGCATTTAAAACGCGTAAAAACGAAAATTTTTCGACTTTTGACTAAAATTTTGAAAATTCCAATTTTTTTTATAAACATTTTGGATTTTTACTAAAATTGTAAACTTGCTTCTGAGCATGCTGAGGCTACAATTTTTAAAATATTATCATAAAATTAGACTATGTCATTGCTCTCTTTGGACTAGGCACGAACTCAATTTTAGCCGCAGCGGTTGTAGATCGGAGACCCCTGTAACTACCCTAAGGATGCGGTGGTCATAATGATCTGTCCTCTAAAAGTGAAAAAGGTTTTTTTCTAGAGTGGACAGCATTTTATCCAGCTCCCGAGTGAAAGCTGTCTCTATAAGTTAGGCTTGTTTCTTTGCAGTTTTGGCCAGGTTGATTACAGCTACGTGGAAGTGCTTTAAGACAGTTTTTTTTAAGCTTGTCCTAATTTTTTTTTTCATTGGTAGTGGTTTGATTGGTTTTTTCCCTGCACATTTTGCCTTTTTTTAAGTTTTCTAGGTGAAAGATCAAGTGTAGAGGAGCAAATTTTCATTTTGTTTACTCTTATTTTTTTGCCAGAAAGCTTGGAAACTTTCTATGGAGCTTTGGCTTGAGTTTGACGTACTCTGTGGAGGTTACAAGGGGTTTCTAGTTCCAGAATTGTTTGGTGCAGCTATTGTGGAGTACTGCTGTTATATTATTGTTGTATTATTTGATGCTTTAGTTGGCACAGTTGCCTGAATCTCTTGAGCATCTTTCAAACTTTAAGGCTTTGGGGTTACAACTTTGGCTTTACTTTGACCAAGCTTGGTTTTACCGAAGAGTGTCCAATTGTTTTTATGTTTGTTGCGTCTATGTCAGAGTAGCAAAACCAATCTATCAAAATAAGATGTGACCTTCAAACTTACAAATAAAAAAAGTTTGTGGCATTGAGAAATACTTTTACTGAAAGTACAAGCCTTGATTTATATAAGCCAGGTTTTTTTTTTAATAAGATTTTCTAATGTGTGAGCTGGGCCTGTAATGGGACGATAATTTTTAGCCAAATAGTGAAAAGGTGTCTTTGTAAAAGGCATCTTTTTTCACATATCGGGGCTCAAATAGGCATGTCTTAGCAATAGCAGCATAGTTACCTTAGCAAAGTTGCCAAGAGTAGAACCACAAGCTGAAGTATAACAATCCTCAATACCGGCCATCTGGAGAAACTTTTTTGGAACTGGAGCAGATACAATTCCGGTACCACAAGAAGCAGGAATCAAACCTACAGTTACAGATCTGCTTTTACCAGTTACTTTGCATGTGAGGTTAGCTGATTTTGTTACTCCAATAACTTCTACGTACTGGTACGAAGGAACTTTTGGTCAAGATGATAGCACAACGAATGGCAGTTAACGCCGAGTCCATTATAATCATCACTGTCACCAATAACAACAAATGCTTTGAAACGTGTACGTTGACCAGCACGGGTTTGCTTCTGTACGGGCATAATCTTCAAAACCTTATCCTTAAGATTGGATCCAATAAAAAAGTCAATAATTTTGAACTCTTTCATGGAAAGTGAGAATAGATAGATTTCTTCTAATGTACGGATTTTACCATCACGTACTAAGCGATCAACGAGCTTCAGGAAAGATGGGGATGCAGTAAGAGAATCAGTTAAGCATCAAATACTAAAGGTGGAAGAAGAAAACACTATAACGCTAAGAGAAACAGTTCAGAAAGATATTGACTTAGTAGCTCTCAAGCAAGTTTGGCTTACGGTTCAAGCTTAAAGTTAAATATTTAGGTCTATACCGAGTGACGAAGGTCAAATCACACAACATCTACGACGTGGAGAAGGAGCGCATCCAGGAAGGGCTATTCAAGACATTTACCATCCACTACCACCCATTCCATATATGAAGCCAATGGGCACTGTATTCAAAAGCGAAATGGCCGAAATTTGGAAGAACTAATTACTCAGCACGGAGATGAATCTTGAGACTGTTGCCGTTTAAAGGATTGTAACCCAAAAACCTGTCAAATGATTATCGTCAAATTTTTTGGAAACTACTTTAAGATGTAGCTAAATAATTAAAAATTACAAAAGTCGTAATATTGTTACGATAACATAGTTTTTGTACAATACGTAACTTGTGCCAGGTGCGGCAGAGAAACTTGCTGATTTGAATTGAGGGCCAATGAGCGAGACGTGGTCAGAAAGGGGTAGGGAGGGTCTCATTTGAAAGAGGGGGTCTTGAAGTTTTGTTACCTTTTAAGCCAGTTGTCGTCATGCGTTGGACAAAGGAAGAGCGTGCGTTTGCGGTCAAGGCCTATTTTTCCAATGGCACGTTAAGTGGCGACCACCGAACAGGTCGCCACTCAACGTGCCCTGCCTGGAGGTCAATGGACTTCCTGAACCCCATAAAACGTCGAGAGAGTGAGGCAGTTGTTTTTGCACTTTTTCCGGCGTTTGGCGCGCAAACAGGCAGGTGTTCTGTGGATTTCTGATAGCAGTGTGAGACGAATTCTTTACAACGAACTCAAGTTTTATCCTTACAAATTTGATGTGGTGCAAGAGCTCAGTAAATGCGATTTTGTTTCTCGCCAAACTGCATGTGAAGCGCTCCTTAACTTGCTTTACGACGCCCTCTTGATTTTCAGTGATGAGGCCCATTTCCACCTTTCCGGCTGCGTAAATAAACAAAACATGCGTTATTGGAGTGGTGCCAATCCCCGTGAACTTCATGAGAAACCACTTCATTGTGAACGTGTTACTGTGTGGTGTGCATTGTCGAGAGTTGCGATAATTGAGTCTTACTTTTTCGAGGAAGAGAAGAACACACTGCTACTGTGAATACAATTTGCTACAGAGAAATGATTGAGGCATTTTTTTTTTCCAAAACTTGAAGAAATAGAACTTAGGGACGTATGGTTCCAGCAGGACGGAGCCACGGCACACACAGCGAGAATTTCAATGGAACTTTTGAGGGAACACTTCCACGAGCGCCTAATCTCCTTGAGTGGTGACGTACTGTGGCTGTGGCTTCTTTTTATGGGGATATCTCAAATCCATTGTTTACAATGACAAACCACGGACCCTGCAACACCTGAAGGACAACATTCACCAAGCTATTACTAACATTCCCGTTGATATGCTTGAAAGAATGGAGCAAAATTTTAAAAAGCGGGTGGATCAGTGTATTGCTAATGAGGGCCGCCATTTGTCCGATGTCATTTTTAAAACTACTTAAAACAAAAATTCAGGATGTGTACAATAAGATAAAAAAATAATTAAATTGATATGTGAAATACTTTTTCTTTTATTGACCTTTCAAATCAGCAAGTTTCTCTGCCGCACCTTGTAATTGCACAAACGGATGTGCAAGTCATTGTCAGTTATGCAGTTACGTGTATGGCCAGCATAAGGGCAATTATGTTGAATTGGTGTTTAAAGTATAACGATTTTTATAAAACTTTTTTGAAATTAACCTAATACAATGCCACATATTTAAATATTACAAAAGTTGTAATATTGTTACAACAAAATAGTTTTTCAACGTTATTTAATCGCCAAAAAGTTAAAATTTGCGTATAAAATATTCAAAGCTATTTCATTAAATTATTTATTATATATTATAACGCTAATAATTAACACCTACTCACAAATCTTATTTTAATAAATTTGCACACATTACATCATTTTGTCTCTATAAATAATTATACATGTATAATATTTGTGAGGCATCAATAATTGCGATTTCTTAGATAGCGAATACCAAGAAATTTGAAAGTTCAACTGATTTGATATATGAATATTATATACGGATTCTGCAATCACCCAGCGCCCAAGACTAATGAAATGCAGATTAAATTATTTATATGAAGCAATAAGTAGTTATAGAATCCTGTAAACAGTAGCCACACAAACAACAATAACAATAATTTTAAAATTGCCGCAAATAAAATGAGAAGAAGTTTTATATGAAGCAATAACAGTTAAGTGATTTTAGTAGTAGTTATAAATAGCTATTATTTTAAACTATTAATATATAAGTCACGTTTATTCAATGTGAATTTTTATATTATTAATATAATTTTTTGTTTGTACAATCGATTATAGTCTTTGTTGTGGATTCTAGTTTCTTGATTGTTGATGAGTATTTTTAATTTTTTTAATTTTTTAATCATTTATTAAATTTAGTAACGCCACTAAAGAACATATTTTATAGAATAAAAATGGTTAAAAAGTGTGAAACAATTACTTTTTAAAGCTCTTACATTTTCAGAATAATTACAGCTCTAATTGCTCACCGCATTTCACATTTGAATGCATTTTATTGTTTTCATAATTTTTTTTCTCTCCGCCATAAAAAAAGAGGACAACAAAAAACTAAGTGTGCACCGGGAACAGTGGTTGCATGATTTATGAAGTCGACTACTGGGAGGTGGAGGAGATGTAACGCGCAAATAGAATTGTAATTTTCAGCGATGCGACTCGCGGGCATAAACTTTTATAACGCAATTCGCGAAGGAGTCAGCTCCAACTAAATGTCTCCGAAATGTCGACGCCAACAAAAGAAATCATATTTAATTGGCCGAGTGAAACTTACGACTGCGAAATGTTTCTCCAGGGATGACTGTATTCCACTGGATGATGAGAATAAAAAAGAATTACGGGTAGCTGCTCGTAAAATAAAAAGATACTTTGAAGTTGTCATTGGGTGGATAAAAATGAATAAATACCAACAGCGGAATGGCTAATGGATTATAATAATTTATTGTCATCGTATAAAACATATTTTAAAATGAAACATTTAAACGGAAACTTTTTACTGGCGTATTCTTTTAAGCTATATTTTAGTTTTATTGGAAAAAAGGGAACGGATTTTAATGGTTCTGAAATGCTTTATTACTTTAGATATATTAAAGTTGAACGCACATTTTAAATCAAATTTTTATAAACATTAACATTTTTATTTTAGAAAAAAATCCAATTATTTAGGTTAGGTTAGGTTTCTAAAGTGAGAAGTTTTGTTTTCTACAAAATACAAAAAGTATTTATGCAGTTCTTTTACAAATGTTATCTACCAAAAACCAAAAAAAAAAAACAGTAAAAATCTATAAAAAACATTTTTTTTTTGCAAAATGCAAAAATTGAAAACTTAGTAAAATATCAAATAAATATTTTATGTTGTTAAAATGACAAGATTTACCAAATGCATAAATTGAAATTTATAAAAACTCGAAAAAAAAATTTGTTAATTGGACAAGATTATCAAAAATGCAAAAACTGAACATTTTAAAAAATATTGAAAAAAAAGCTTTTTTGTTAAAATATCAAAAATGCAAAAACTGAAATTTTGAAAAAAAAAAAAATTGTTAATATGACTGATTCACTACAGAATGTGCAAAAGAAGAAATTTTTGTAAAATAAAAAAAAAAAAATTTGTTAATATCACAGATTTATCAACCAAAATGATAAAATTGATTTTTTTTTTTTAAAACATGGAAAAAGAAAATTTATGTATCAGATTCATCATAAAAAATGCAACAACTGAAAATTTTGTAACTTAACCTAACTTAACATCTTGTATGTCACCTGCTACTAAAATTACGAAAAAAAAAATGGTTAACATGACACATTCATCATCATAAATGCAAAAACTTAAAATTTTGAAAAGTATCGAAAAAAAATAAAGTTGCAAAACATTTTTTTTTTATATGTAATTGTAAGATTAACCTAACCTAATCTTATTTAACCTAACCTAACCTAACCTAACCTCTAGTGCCACTAAATACACGAAAAATAAGATTTTTAAAAATATTAAATTTTTTTTTGTTTAATTAAACAAAAACTAAAAATTTTATCAAATTTTGAAAAAAAAAATTTTTGTGAAAATTACAGTTTTGCCATAAAAAATGCAAAAAACTGAAAATTCTGAAAAATATCGAGAAAAAAGTTTTTTGTTAAAATAACAGATTTAATATCAAAAATGCAAAAACATAAATAAAAAAAAACAAAAATTGTTACAATAACAGATTCACCATAGAAAATGCAAAAGCAGAAAATTAATTACAATTTAAAATATTTTTTTTTTTTTTTAATGACAGATTTAGCAACAAAAGTGCTGGTTTTTTTTTTAAATATTGAAAAAAAAATTTGTTTGTTTTATGATGAAAAAATGCAAATACTAAAATTTTGTAACTTAACCTAACCTAACCTAACCTTACCTAAACCTAACCTAACCTTTTGTATGTCACCTTCCACTAAAAATGCAAAAACTGAAAGTTTAGTAAAGTAAAGAAAACAAATTATTTTGATAAAATCAATCAAATCAATAATGTAAAAACTAAAAATTTTGAAAATTATTGAAAAAAAAAATTACAGATTTGCCATAAAAATTGCAAAAACGGAAAATTTTGTTAAAATGACAGAATTACTATCAAAAATGCAAAAACTGACCTAACCTAGCATAACCTCTTGTATGTCACCTGCCAGTAACAATGCAAAAACTTGTTGATTGAACAGTTCATCAAAACTGAAAATTTTGAATAATATTGAAAAAAAAAATTTTTTTGTTATACTGATACTTACCAACATAACTGATTTTTTTTTTAAATCGAAAAAAATTTTTTTTTGTTAAAATAACAGATTCATCATAAAAAATGCAAAAACTGATAATTTTGTAATTTAACCTAACCTAACCTAACCTAACCTAACCTAAACCTAAACCTAACCTAACCTAAACCTAATCTAACCTAACATAACCTAGTCTAACATATTGTATGTCACCTGCCACTAAAAATGAAAAAACTAAAAACTTAATAAAAACTCAAAAAAAAGAACATCAAAACTGAAAATTTTGAAAATAATTTTTTTTTGTTAAAATTGTCATGACATTGCAAAAACTGAAAATTTTGTAAAATCAAAAAAAAATTTGATGGTATGACAGATATGCTATCAAAAATTCAAAAATTGAAAACGTTGTAATTTAACCTAAACCTAACCTAACCTCTTGTATATCACCTAACCTAACCTTGGTAAAAACTTGAAAAAAGATTTTGTTAATTGGACAGATCATCAAAACTGAAAAATTTCAAAAATATTGAAAAAAAAATGTTAAGTGTAAATGTCAGATTTGTCATAAAATGCAAAAAATGAAAATTTTGGAAAATTACAAAAAAAAAATTTTTTAATTAAAATGACAGATTTACCACAGAAAATCAAAAACGGAATCGATTGTAAAATTAAACAAAATTTTTTTTGTTAAAATGACAGATTTACCATCATAAATGCAAAAACTGCAAATTTTAAAAAATATTGAAAAAAAGTTTTTTTTGTTAAAATGACAGATTTACTATCATTTTTTTTTTATTTACGCTTTTTACGGCTATTTTACATCGCCACAGTAAGTCTACGACTTGTTTAAAGTGGTTTGATGGGACCAACAGCTTAAAACGTGACTTCCGAACCACGCTGGTGGATAAAGAGCAAGTTATCATTTCAGTCGTATATCGGGGATCGAACCCCGGACTGCTCGCATGATATGCAAGTGCTCAACCATTGAGCTATCACACCATAAATGCAAAAACCTGCCAGTAAAAATGCAAAAATTGAAAAATTAGCAAAAACTCAAAAAAATAATTTTTGTTAATTGGACAGATCATCATCAAAACTGAAAATTTTTAAAAAATATTGAAAAAAAAATTTTTTTTTTGTTAAAATGACAGATTTACCTACAAATGCTAAATCTGATTTTTTTTTTTTTAATATCAAAGTAATTTTTTTTGTTAATATGACAGATTCATCATAAAAAATGCAAAAACTGATAATTTTGTAACCTAACATAACCTAAACCTAACCTAACATAACCTAGTCTAACCTTTTTATGTCACCTGCCACTAAAAATGAAAAACACTGAAAACTTAGTAAAAACTCGAAAAAAAAATTTTATTGGTCATTTCATCAAAACTGAAAATTTTGAAAAATCATGAAAAACATTTTTTTTTATTATAATGAGACTTACCAACATAACTGATTAAAATTAAAATAACAGATTTATCATAAAAAATGCAAAAACTGATAATTTTGTAATTTAACCTGACCTAACCTAACCTAAAAATGAAAAAACTAAAAACTTAGTAAAAACTCGAAAAAAAAAATTGTTAATTGGACAGATCATCATAAAAAATAAAAATTTTGAAAAATATTGAAAAAAAATTTTTTTGTTAAAATTGTCAAAACATTGCAAAAAAGTTTGTAAAAACAAATAAAAAATTTGTTGGGGACAGATTTGCTATCAAAAACAAAAACTGAAAATGTTGTAATTTAACCTAAACCTAACCTAACCTCTTGTATATCACATAACCTAACCTAACTTTACCTAAACCTATGTCACCTAGGTGCCTCTAAAAATGCAAAAACTGGAAACTTAGTAAAAATTTGAAAACAAAATTTGTTAATTGGGCAGATCATCAAAACTAAAAAATTTGAAAAATATTGAAAAAACTGAACATTTTAAAAATTACAAAAAAAAAAGTTTTTTTATTAAAATGACAGATTTACTATCAAAAATGAAAAATATGAAATATTGAAAATAAAATTTGTTAAAATGACAGATTCACCATAGAAAATTCAAAAACAGAAATATTTGTAAAATAAAAATGAAAAATGAAAAAACTGAAAACTAAAACTCAAATAAAAATTTTGTTAATTGGATTTTGAAAAATATTAAAATATTTTTTTTTTAAATTGCCATAAGAATTACAAAAACTGAAAATTTTGTAAGATCATACATTTTTTTTTAATAGTATGACAGATTCACCATAAAAAATGCAAAAACTGAACATTTTGTAATTTAACCTAAACCTAACCTAACTTCTTGTATGTCACATGCCACTAAAAATGCAAAAAATAAAATTTTTGTAAAAAATCAAAAAAATATTTTTTTTTGTTAAAATGACAGATTTACCATGAACAAAAAATATCGAAAAAAATAAACCTTTACTATCAAAAATGCAAAAACTGACCTAACCTAACCTAACCTAGCATAACCTCTTGTATGTCACCTGCCAGTAAAAATGCAAAAATTGAAAAATTAGTAAAAACTCAAAAAAAATTATTTTTGTTAATTGGAAAATATTGAAAACATTTTTTTTGTTAAAATGACAGATTTACCAACAAAAATGCAAGAACAGAAAATTTTGTAAAATGTAAAAATAAATGTGTTAAAATGGCAGATTCATCATTAAAAATGAAAAAACTGAAAATTTTGTAACTTAACCTAACCTAACCTAACTTAACCTAACCTAACCTTTTGTATGTCACCTGCCACTAAAATTGCAAAACCTCAAAAAATAAAAAAAAAAATTTGTTAAAATAACAGATTTACCATCAAAAATGCAAAAACTGAAAACTTTGTAAAAAATTGAAAAACATTTTTTTTTGTAAAATTGAAAGATTCACCATCAAAAATGCAAAAACTAAAAGTTTTTTTTATGACAGATTCTTTATAATTTTTGTTTCTTTAAATAACAGATTTACCATAAAAAAATGCAAAAACTGAAATTTTTGTAATCTAACCTAACCTAACCTAACCTAATCTCTTGTTCAAATTCAATCAAATGCAAAACCTGAAAATTTAGTAAAATACCAAAAAATTATTTTTTTTGTTAAAGTGACAGATCACAAATGCAAAAACTACAAGTTTTGAAAAATATTGAAGAATAGTTTTTTTGTTAAAATGACAGATTTGCTATGAAAAATGCAAAAACTGACCTAACCTAACCTAACTTAACCTAACCTCATCTGCCACTAAAAATGCAAAAACTGAAAAAGTAAAAACTCGAAAAAAAAATTTGTTAATTGACAGATAATCATCAAAAAATTCAAAAACTGAAAATTTTGAAAAATATGTAAAAAACAGATTTACCAACCAAAATGCTAAAACTGAATTTTTTTAAAAACATTAAAAAAAATGTTTTTGTTAAAATGGCAGATTCATCATAAAAAATGTAAAAACTGAAAATTTTGTAACTTAACCTAACCTAACCTAACCTTACCTAAATCTAAACCTAACCTCTTGTATGTCACTTGCCACTAAAAATGCAAAAACTGAAAATTTAGTAAAATATTGAAAAAAAATAATTGTAAATTGATAGTTTTACCATGTAAACTGCAATAAACTGAAAATTTTGTAACCTAACTTAACATAATTTGTTCAAACTTACCATCAAAAATACAAAAACTGAAAATTTAGTGAAATATAAAAAAAAAATTTGTTAATTTGACAGATTTGCCATCAAATATTCAAAAACTGAAAATTTTGTAAAATATCAAATAATTTTTTTGTTAAAATGACTTACCATAGATTCACCATCAAAAATGCAAAAACTAAAATTTTAGTCAAATATCGAAAAAAAACATTTCTGCTAATTACAATTTTGATGGTGAATCTGTCAGATTCATCAACAAAATTGCAAAAACTGAAAATTTTAAAAAATATAAAAAAATATATTTTTTTTAAAATGCCATTAAAATGCAAAAACTAAAAGTTTTGTAATATATCAAAAAAAAAGTTTTGTTAATTTGACAGATTCACCATCAAAAATGCAAAAACTAAAAATTAAATGAAATATCAAAAAAAAAATTGACCTAACCTAATCTAACCTTACCTTACCTAACCTAACCTAACCTCTTGTATGTTACCTGTCTCTAAAATTGTAAAAAATAAAAATTTAGTAAAATTTACTGAAAATTTTGTAAAATGGAAAAACAATTTTTTTTAAATGAAAGATTTACTAAAAATGCAAAAACTGAAAATTTAGTAAAAATTAAGTAAAAAATCGAAAAAAAAAATTTGTTGTTAAAATGACAGACTTACAATCAAAAATGCAAATCTGAAAAGTTTGTGAAATAAAAAAATTGGTTAAAAAAATGCTAAATGATTTGATGTAAATTAATTAAAACTCTATTCACTTTGAAATATTTTATTTTTTTTAGCTTTATGTACCAATAATCTAAAAACAAATATTAAATTTATATTTGTTTCTAGGTATTCAACAAACAGTACTAACATGCGTACGCGAACACACTCAATCACCAGTAGTGGACCGAAGATGTGCCCACATACCCAAACCAACTCCTCATCCGATCCGTTGCAACACACACGAATGTCCAGCACATTGGGGAGGCCATTGGGGACAATGCACCGGTTCATGCGGCCAAGGAATCCAACACTACTTAGTCCAATGCATACAAGAAACCATAACTGGCCGCACATCTATTGAAGACGACGCCCTCTGCCCTCAACCCAAACCAACAGCATCTAACCGGCCTTGTCCATTAATACCTTGCGAAAGTGAAAGCGACAACGAACTCCATCCAGAAGAAAGGAATATTAAAGGATATGGTGAATGGATGACTGGACATTGGTCACCGGTAAATATCTATTAATATTTTAGCAAAAATTTTACTTATTAAATTGCAGTGTTCTGTTTCATGCGGTACTGGTACACACACACGATCCGTAACCTGTCCATCCGGTAATTGCCAATCAAATGACCGTCCAGCACATGCTGACTATTGTGAAAATGGACCTTGTTCAATAGCCGGACAAGTATCTTCCTGGTTGATATCAGATTGGTCACAATGTTCTGAAAATTGCGGAACAGGCGAACAATCTCGTTTTGCATACTGTTCCAAATCACAATGCGAAGATTCAAAACCAGAAACTTCTAGAGCTTGTTCTAGTGATAAAGAATGCGGAGGACAATGGTTTATAGGTCCTTGGAATTCTTGCTCTGATTCATGCGCAGGACCCGCAAAGCAAAAACGTGATGTTTATTGCGTTGTTAAATTAAGAGGTTTGGCTAGAATTACGATGGATATGACTTGTTCTACTAATGCTAAGCCGGAATCGGAACAAGCTTGTGAGGGTACGTGTACGCCTGTTTGGTTTACAGGTGAATGGGGAATTTGCGATTGTCCTAATGGTGTGCAAAGAAGAGATGTTAAGTGTATGTCTGGTCATGGGCAACCATCTAAGGGTTGTAATAATGAGATTATGCCGATTGTGAAGAGGTCATGTGCTTGTCCGAAAGTTATTGAGGAGAGTAAGGAGAAATTGAAGCCGGCACAAGATGATCCAGTAGATAGTAAGTTAACATTTTTTTATTATTTAATTATAATTAATTATTTTTTTTTTTTAGGATCCTGCGTTGACAGGATAAGAAATTGTTACCTAGCAGTGCAAGCACGGCTCTGCCAGTACCCATACTACACCACACATTGTTGCGTGTCGTGCAAGAGATCGCAACAAGATCTGTTGGAATAGACTGTGATTGATTTAATTTCTTAGTAGTCAAATGAGAAAAAAATAAAATTCTTCAAAAAAAAAATCATAACATTAAATAAAAAACGTACTGACATTAACCCTTCTTCTACATACAAACACATTTTATTAGCGAATAAAAACCCTGAATGCCTGACTCGAATGAATGAGGATTTCTTCTACTTTCTTCTAGAATACTCTTGATTATTTTATTTTTTGAATAATTATTTCTTAGTTGTCTGTGATTTTAATTAATTTTCTGTACATTTGTTTTATAAGAGTGCCTGAATATAAAATACAACCTGTACATGTTTGCTTTCAGCACTGCCACAATTTACTTAACCAAAATTATTTTCCGAACTTACCTAATTAAGTTTGAAATTGCACCTTGCCATAAATCCACTATTAATTAGGTAAGATCGTATTGCATTTCCTCCATTTTTTGTGGTAGATAAACCCTTATAAATAATAAAGAAAGGGCAATGCATTTAATAAAATATCAATTAAAGTAATAATAAACTCAGTGTATATGTAGCGAATCCATTTACTTACTAAAAGTTGTATAGTATTTATGATTTTCAAAAATAATATTTGTTTAGTTTTTAAGTTTAGCTTTTAAGTAAATCGAGTATTATATTATACTGTAAGCTTTCTGTATTTATTAGTAAAAAATATATAATAAATAAATGAATGTATTTGTTATTATCTTCAGTGCAATTCGTTAAAAAGAATTTTTTTGTGCGTGTCGAAAAGACTATTTGGTCACAGATATTATTCAGCAGAATTGGCTATATTTAAGGCTGGCTTCAATATTTTGAAGTTAAAGACAATATCATCTTTCTCTTCTAATCAACTTGACTATGGTTGACAAGGCTTTAACATTAAAAAAAGTGAGTTGGGCGTTAGTGACTAACAATTTAGTCAAAATAGTAGTTTGATTAATGATTACTGACTAACTAATCAATCATTAGTCATCAATCACAATATATTTTTAAATTAATTAGTCATTAGTTAGTTTATTTACGATTACAGATTGATCATCAGTCGATTACTTGCGACTATTGGTTAGTCAAAATTACTTTGTATTCGAGTATTTGTCAATCATTAGACACATAGCATTTATTTGACTAATTATTTTTTAATATTTTATTATTTGAAAAAATAATAACTTTTATTATTTTGAAAATTTTTAGTATATTTAAAAAAAATAAATCAAATTAAAAAAAATCAAGAAAGGAGATTAAGAGGAATAAAGCGGTGTGCCGTAAAAAGGCAAGGTAGGAATAAAATCTTAATTAGAAAGTACTAAAGCATCCTAACCCATAAGCATTTCGTATGTAAAAATAAAAATTAAAAAAAACAAATTAAAAGAAGGTGTAAGGCGTGTTTTTGTAAAAAAGGATATAAAATAAAAAACAATAATAAACTGGAAAGCATTTTTGTACAATTAGAGAATCCTAACCTAACCTAACCTATAAGCATACCGTATGTAAAAATAAACCAAAAAAACAAATTAAATGAAGGTGTAAGGTGTGTTTTTGTAAAAAAAAAGATATAAAATAAAAAACAATAATAAACTGGTAAGCATTTTTGTACAATTAGAGAGTCAGGAGGATAAACGAAAAATTATTATGAAGAAAAGCGTAATGCAAAGAAACGACAATTTATTGATAACAAAATAAAGAAAACAAAAAACAAGACGACGATTGTTGGATATATGAAGATAGTGGTAAATTGAAAAAAACGTTGTTAGTTAAAAGAACTGCCAAAAAACTAGTAGCAATAATAAATAGGAAGAAGGAAATAAAAAGAAACAACAAAGAACGAATCTAAACTGTGTTAATGGAGAAAGTTGTGAAAGAAGAGCGATAAATAAATCAGAAGCTAACAAAGATGGTCTAAAAATAAAAGATACCACCAATAAAATAAATATGATATTTTGGAATGTAGCAGGTTTAAATAACAAGGATGAAGATTTTTAGAAACTCATAAAATTTGATTTAATTGGAATGGTGGAAACATGGGTAGATGAAAAGAAGTAGAGAAACATGGAAAATTAAATGCTTAAAAAGTTTAGATAAAAATGCCAACCATCTATTAAAGAAAAAAAAATGGGAGGGACATACTAAACGGAAATTTGGAAGAAGATGAAGGGGGGTAATATACCTACATAGAAGCGTAGCGGGATAATTGGTAATTGACCGTAGCAAGAGATAGACACATTTAAGGTTAGAGAAAGAAAAAAAAATAATAACAAAAATAATATGGACACAAGAGAACGTAGAAATGTACAGTCAAAATTTATTTAAAAGACATTTTGAAGAAAAAGTCGTAGAACAAAAAAATGACAGAACTAGAAAACAATTGTGGACGGAACAATAAAAAAACATACGTTTTTACGAGCACAAGAATTATTTGCAAAAAGTAAAGGTGGAGCACAAAATGCACACAAAAAAAAAGAGAAGCTAGAAAAGTACTCTAAAGTTGGAAAAATGACAAGGTGACTAAAGAAGAATATCAGAGTGCTCAAATTTTGATAGAAGACTGAAGAATACACTTCTTAAAACTGTATAAAGGATCTGACAGAAAAACCGATAAAACAACTAATGACAACACAACAAGTAAAACAAAATGTAGATCAAATAGCAAATTATATGATATGGAAGCAACTAGAAAGACTAAAAAACAAAAAGCGCCCGGTGTGGATGGAATACAAAATGAAGTACGGAAGATTTGATTGAGAAACTGAGTGAGATAATAAATGAAGTATGGAAGAGATAAAGGTTACCTAGTCAGTGGAGAGTAGGTATAACGTTACTAAGTACAGCATACGAAATCTAGGCCATGGTACTAAAAGAAAAACTGACTGAAGACTAGAGATGAATAGGATTTTGCCAGGCAAACTGACCGGGTTTAAAAAAAAAGGAAGACCCTAAATAATGTATACATACTACACTATATAGGAGAAAAGGAAATAGCAGAAAAGGGAGGAAAGTTGTATGTGTTATTCTTGAACCTAAAAGCGACATTTGACAGTGTGAGTATAGAAAAATTGTATATTTATTTAAGAAAAAGAGCACGTAGTAAAAAGAATGGAAGAAGTATACGTGGAAACAGTTAGCAGGATCTGTATGAATGACAAAATAAGTGATAAGTTTTGGACTACAAAAAGTGTGAAACAGGGATGCTCATTCAGCCCAGTTTGTTTGCCGCATACATTGCAGATGTAGAAAAACAAAATGATTAGAAGCCTGGATAAATATTTTAGAAAAAAAAAGTTGGAAGTAATTGTATATAAAACGAAAATGATCACTTTTAGAAAAAGGAAAAAAAAATGAATAAGTAAAAACATTTATTTACCTAGAATATGTTTGTTGAGCGTGGCGCAGTGGTCTAGGCATCCGGCCGCTGTACCGAAGATCGTGGGTTCGATTCCCATATACCGTGATATACTTTTCACGTTCTATACGCTCTCCCACTCCCCAACCCACATTTGCCAGCGTGGGGTTTTACGGCTAAATACCTTCTCTGAGGAGTGATAATTCTCTCCAGTGGTTCGGAATCCACTTAAAACTGTAGGTCCCTTGTAATGTAAGTTGCCAGCATACAAGCAGAGAAGAGGCTTATGTCCTGCAGTGGACGAAAACGGCTGAAAGATGTTTGTTGTACAACCAATAATAAAAATGAATATATAAAAAATATGATAAGCAAATAAAAAGGTAGGACAAGTAAAGGAAATTGATGAAAGAAAATTTGAATGTATAAAAATAAAAGGAATGATGTTTGATAGTTTAGTAAAAAGTATGTTATTGTACAGAGCAAAAACTTGAGGATAAAAAAGCAAGAAATGTTAGAAGCAATTCAAACAAAATGTTAGAGATGAGTATTAAGGGTAAACAAAAAGACCCTAGCATACATTGTAATGGAAGAATGTAAAACAGATAAATTAAGAGTAGAAGCAAGAAAACGTGCAAAAATATTACAAAAGAGCCTGAAAGAGAAAATAAAAGGAAAATTCGGATAAATAAAAAAATGCAGGAAAAAATATTTTAACAGGAATGGATATGCTAGTGAGGAAGTAAAACAATTAAGAATAGATAGAAGTATGTAGAAGGAAATTATGATGAGATAGAGATATACAAGTGCAAAAGCAAATCACACAGATAAATAAATCTAAGTACAATTCTAATTATGAACACATTATAACGAATGCACTACCAAAATATTTAGAAAATGTAAATTATGAAAAAATAGAAAAACAAATTGCAAAATTTAAATGACGAAATAAACAGAAAGTGTACAAGTTTTGGATAAAGAAAAAAGAAAAATGTGTAGGATGTGTGGAAAAGTTAGAAAAAGCTAAAAAAACCTTCTCAGAAACTGCTTTAGAAAATAAGCATACAATTTTGCAGTTCATAAATATATGTAAAAATCTTAATTGGTAAATCTGTACCAAATCAGTCAAAGTGTACCCTAAACTTTCAACAACCTACTACGTTTATCAAAAAGTTTTAAATCTGTAAAACAAGTTACAGTAATAGTTGACATAAATATAGAAAGTATTCTAAACTGTAAAAAAAATAATTTTATATTGTCAAAAAATTTAGGTGCATTTGTCAAAAAGATAACTAAATTGTCAAAAATGTTATGTGTCAAAAAATTACAAAAATTGACATATAGTTTTTAGCAATGTGATAAATCACTCAAATTGTTTTTGAAACTGTCAAAAATATTACTATATTTGTCAAAAAGTTACTAAAAACAGTCAAAAAATTTACAGCAATGTAATAAAATGCGTACCATCTGCCTGATATATCATTATTTTAAATTATCAAAAATATTATTACATGTGTCAAACAGAACTTAAGAATTTTAAAACAAATTTGGTTGTCAAACAATTTACAGTCTAAGTTGCCAAAAATATTGTCAAAAAGTAATCACATTTATCAAAAAGTTACTGTCAAAAATATTACTATCGATATGGTCCTTTTTGGTCCCCTTTTCTGTACCTAGGAGTTGCTTCATCTGCCGCTTTTCTCAAATTTTTTCAGTATCTTTAGCATCTTTTTTCTATGTTTTTGTTTCCTGTCACTTATTCTGTTTTTATAGCTTTTTTATCTTCTTTTTTCCTATTCTTCTTACGTTCTATCTACCTTCTCTCATATACTCCTGTTTTCCTAAAAACTCAGTGATTTCTCTTATGTCACGGTTCATTCATTCATTCATTATACTTGCCATTTCCCATATTGCTATGGTAATGTAATATGTGATTTTGAGTTTCCTTTTACGAACGTCGGTTTGTCTCCTTTGTTGCAAATGGTAAGGTTTAACTCGGCTATTATCTCTTCTTAGGTTTTTAGTCTTAAGTCTATTTTGTATCTTTCCCATCTTGGTTTGCATTGAAATCTCCTTCTGCTTTTCTGTTTTCTTAAACTATTTTATAATTTTTCTATCTACTTCCGATAGTATTTCAGTTCGTAGTTTGAACTGACATAACAACTGTATACTATCATACTTGCTACTTCAGACCACTCTATATCCTCTTTTGGTGTTCCCCATCTTTCCAATTTGTCCCTACACTTTTCCTTAGCTAAAATAGCCGCATCTGTCTTATTGTCTCTTATCCACTTACCATTTAGTTTGTTATTATTTGGTTCATTCGCTAAATAAAGGAATAAAAGAATATTAGACTCACCCAAGGGCAGACGCATCTACTTGAATTAAGTTGAGTATGTTCGCCAGTACGCCACTTAGGTATTGTACCGCAAAAAGTTTCTAATGACGGCAGCTGTAAAAATCGCAAATGCAAGTGAGGCTCTTGCAGTCTCTTCATCCCAGCGGACCGGGCCGCGAAACCCCTACGTCACAGTCACGAGATCGCGGAGCGTAGCGAGACGGCACGATAATAAATAAGCCGAAGAGACGCGTGCCGCGGCAGTAGCGGCGCGGCTAGGATATATTCCGTTATACTACATTTTGGTTTGTTATTGTTGCTCTTTTTGTTGTCTCCAGTTATTGGGGTTGTTGTCCTCTATATTTTTCTTTTTTTTTCTTTGTTTCTTTTTTTTTGTTGACATATTCTCTCTCCCGTTTTGTGTTTTATCGTTTTGCATTCTATGCAGTATTTTCTGTTCTTGCATTTGGCAACTTGGTGTTTATCCTTTTTGCATTTTATGCATATCAACGATCCATCCTCTTTTTTGCATTCCGCCGCTACATCTTCATCTTATAAGTCCTATGTTTATTTTTCCTTTTCTTTTTATCTGTTTTGCTGCTTTTTTGTCCATCTTGACTATAGCTGTTTGTTTTTCTGTTTGCTTTGTTCATTATTTTTTCCAACGTTTCTTCTTTGCTAATCTCCATACTAATATCTTTGATCATCAGTAGTTCTGTTGTGAGTACGTGTTGACTTTTTATACATTGTAACTCTCCATTCTATTTCTTATTTTTTTCATCTATTTTTCGGTGTCATTTTCTTTTGTTATTAGTAACAACTCAATTTTTTTTGTTTTTTTTATCTCCTTGAATGTAAATCTTTTTATCTGCAGTTTTGCCTGTCTCAACAAGTTTGTTTGCTCACTATTATAGCTCTTATTTCCGCATTTGTCTCTAATACCTGTATAATATTAGTATTAGTAGTAGTATGTTTTTATTTCATCATTTAATTACATAATTACAATAAATGGAAAAGGCAAAGTTCATCATCATTGCTGCTCTTCCACTTAACCTAAATTCAACTTATTAATTTAATCACTTAAAAAAAAATCAAAAATTGTTGCAGCATACTATTGTTCTTCTTAATTTTCTTAAACCAGATCTTGCTTTTTCTAATTTTATTTGATTATACACTCTCCATTTACTAGTAATTTTCACGGAGTAAAATATTTGTCAATCTGACAGTTAAAATGTACCTGTGTTGGCGTGCACTGTATTACTTTATGAGTTCTTCTTCCTGCCATCTCCATAGTTTTTTTGCCTTTCTTGACGCTATTCCAGTCGGTATTGGTATATTAGTTCTATTAATATTTAATGCTTTTGCTTTATTTAATTCTTTTTTTATTGACTCATTCATTGACATTTACTTTCTGTTTAATAATGTGCACTTTTCCAACATTTTTTCTGCTTAAATTTCTTAAAATTTCTACATATATTTTTTTTGTTTTATTTTCTTTTTCTTCCGTTAATTCTGGGTGTTTTACATTGGCTTAAAGTAGAATACCTATTCCTATTTTATCATCATTTATGAATACTCCAGTATCACTCTCTTTTCCCATTATTGACTTTATTACATCTGTCAAAAAGCTACTAAAACTGTTAAACAGAAGACCTCAATGCCAAATACGGTTAACACATAACCTCAAGGCATCAAATGCCAGTGTGTGAACAACAATCTTTTACAGCTTAATACATCAGATTTGGTAGCGTATCTAGCATGCTACAACTATCAAGTTCTTAATTAAATTAAAGTTATTTAGTCATGTCATTACAAAATTCTTAGTATACAAATTCTGCAACCAAAAATCTTCTTTAAGTAATAAATATAAATCATATCATGTAATAAACTAAAGCACTAAAATTAAATTTGGAAATAAAGATGTCTGGAATATTTAAAATCGACAAAGTTTTAGCAAGCAGTGTCAAGTACTTTTCGAAAATGGGGACAAGTAAATATTTAATTAGAGAGCCGCAATGTAAATCATTCAGATTTATAAGTAAACGCCACGTGGATGATCCGTCTTGTAAGAAAACACCTTATGAAATAACTCGAGATAGGGTATTAGCTTCTGAAAACCCAATACCAAAACCCTGTAAGCCGCCTGTGCAACCGAGATGCGTTAAACCTGCAGATATGAAATCACGTCAAGGATGTACTAAGGAACCCAATCCATATCTACACTATTTATTGTGTTTAACGTGTTTGATTGCACTTTTCCAAGTTATTTCCGCTATAGTTGAATCGCAAGAAGTGTATCCGTGTTTAGAAGGTGAAAAAAAGAAGAGATAATAAATTATTTAAACAATTTAAGAAATATTATTGTTAAAGAGCGTTTATTAGAAATACAATTGTTAAAAGTTAATGACCCTAATGTTACTATTTTAATTTTTTTCTTAATTATTTATTTTTTTTATTTTCTTGAATGTTTTATATTTTTTCTTATAAAAAATTATTTTTTTTTTAAATATTTTTAAATTATTTTAGAATTTCTTACATTTTATTTAAAAGCTGTTTTTAAAACCTCTTTTTCTTAAACAATTTTAAATTTTTTCAAATTTTCTTAAAATGGTTAAGCAAACTTTGGTTAGTTGTTATTCGTTAGTCATTACTATGCGAGTTTTGATTGGTGATTATTAGTCAGTAATCGTTCTTTACTAACTAATGACTAATAATCATTAGTCATTCATTAGTCACATCAAATAAGGATAGTCATTAATCAAAAAAAACTTATTTATAAATATTAGTCATTATTCGTTATTCGTAATGATTTGTTAGTCAGTATCTTTTTAATCGTTAGTCAGATTACAGTTTGCCCTACTCTGGGTCAACGTAGTTAATTCATTTCTTTAAAAGTCCGACTATAAGTTCACCCCACAAAGAAGACCATCATATATATAAAAATAGCACAAATCAAGCACCAACCAGTATTTTGCACCAGTAGTACTATAGGACGATGAACGAAACAAGTTTGACTCAACCAAGATCCACGAAACCAGGGCCGTCGCGAGAAATACGGCTGCCTGTGTGCAGAACATAAATATGCCGCTTTTTATAGCATATAAAATAAAGCTCTTGGGTGTTGCTAAGATGATTCAAAATTATTTTGAAATTTTTGAAACTCACAGGAAAGTATTCAGAGCGTACAATTCCATTATTGCTTTATTTTACAATTGAATATACTATGTTCAAAGATGTAATCACCAGCATATATACAAAGTTTTAGGTATGTTGGCAAATATGTGTTACGGTAACAAATCAAGACTGTGTAGAATCTATATTAACAAAATTTAGAGAAGTTGTCCCTAAAAACAGCTAAAACTTTCAGTCATTAACCGACTTTTCATGAGTTTTCAGTAACTTTTTTTGCAGAAAATTACATTTTTATAACTTATTGGTCTAAAAAAACAGTATTTTTTGAAAACTTTAATCCAAAACTGCTTTTTTTGATTAAATTTTCTACTAAGTATTTTGTCAGAAACAGTATTTTTTAACACTTTTTAGTATAAAATTGTTTTTTGTTTAATTTTTAAGCTAAAACAGTATTTTTATGAGTTTTCTGTAACTTCTTTTGCAAAATCACGTTTTATGATTACTTTTTGTTTGAAAATGCAGTTTTTATTAAGTTTTTATTCAGAAACAGCATTTTTGAACACGTTTTAATAAAAGATTGTTTTCTTTGTTTAATTTTTAGTCCATTAGCAGTTTTCTCTATAAGTTTTCAGTAACTGTTTTTACACAAAATCACAATTATTATCACTTTTTGGTCTAAAAAGTTATCACTTTCTAGTTGCACAAAAACACATTTTTTTACTACTCGTTGGTCTAAAAGTTTTTAGTCAGAAACAGCATTTTCTGAATACTTTAATCCAAAATTGTTTTTTTTTGTTTAATTTTGAGTTCAAAACAGTATTTTCTAATAAATTTTTTGGTACCTTTTTTGTATAAAATCACATTTTTTAATTACTTTTTGGTCTAGAAAGCATTTTTTTATTAAATTTCTAGTCAAAAACAACGTTTTCCAAAAATTTTATCTAAAATTGCTTTTTTGTTTATTTTTGATTTAAAACAGTATTTTCTGTTGAGTTTTATTTAACTTTCTTGCACAAAATCACATTATTTCATTAATTTTTGGTCTAAAAAGCATGTTCTAAAAAATCTTAAAATTGTTTTTTTTTTTAAGTTGTGCGTTTAACGTTTTTGCACTGCAATCCCTTATTTCTATAGTGCACCTTTGATTGTTACTTTTCAGGTCCATTAAGCACATCTGTGATTTTTTATTTGCTTCCTTTAAGGTTAACTTTTTTTCTTCTGCAATTAAGAACTATGTTCTGTTATTTGCCTTCTAGCCTTCCACTGATGCTGATGTCCAGCTATCCATCTATCTTTTAGGTAGTCGGTCTTTACTATATTTGGAAATTCTGTTGCAGTTCATTCTATCCACATAACCCTCTATTGCCAATGATTTGACCAATCTAAATATTTTTTCAGTATCTAGTTCTTCTAATTTTATCACGTAGTTTACTGCTTTTATTGTTCTAAGACTTTTTATTTCCGTGTTCCTCATTAGTCTTTTAATTTTAAATGTTTCTGCATTGGTTTTAGCGGGATAGATAAGGATCGGCCGCACAAGTTTTATAGATTCTAACTTTGCTCTGTTACCTTCTATACTCAAATCTTTTGGAATACAGATCACCAAATGTGCTCCTAATATTTGACTACAAAACATTAAACAAGAAACTAACTACCATTGAGCCAGAGAGCTATCTACGAGAAATCAAGTCTAAAATGGCAGAAATAATATTTTGATAAAGCGACTATCTGTGCCACAGGAACAATAACTTGGTCACAGATACAAATTTACAATTTTTGTATAAATAATCTTAACTCAATAATCAATTCAAATACATTTTTGGCCGCTTTATTCATTTGGCCGCCGGGTGCACCGTACACACAGCACAATATGTTGCGACAGCCCTGCACGAAACCTTTCACAACTTTAAAGAAACGAACGTCTTTACAACAAGTATGGATCTTAATGCCGCTTACTGGCAGGTTTCTACAATAAAATAATGCAAACACCGCATGTAGCAACATAAACTAAAAAACGTACCCTGCATCTGGTTTTGAGTTAGATTGCACTAGTCTGCATTGACAAAATTTTGTCACTTTCAAGAATTAAGAGGAACATTTTACCAACCTAAGAAAGGTCTTCAAATGTACAAGCCTTACCTGCAAATCGTCTAAATGCAAATTTGGGTAATTTGAGATTAAGAATTTAAACCACCGGATCGCAAAAGCAATATATTTTTTTAATTACTTAACTTTGCTTGGAGACTACGCATAGCCTGTCATCAAAAAGTAGCTAAAAATTAGTTTTAGCATCTGCACTATGAGTACGTCCTTTAATTATTAGCCTTTTCCATTAACCACAAAAAGCATCTCACCAACCTAACTAAGATCCTAGAACAATTGTGCCTTGAAGGCAGTTTTAAAGTAGTAACACAAGCGTAAGCCCTCAAATATTGGTATTTGTACGGGAAAAAACTACAAAGATTTGGCATGATCTGCAAGCTGTACAAAAGCAAAATCCAGCTTACCAACCACTTGGTTGGAGATTTCCTAAAACCTGCATTTAGGAAGCAACTACAAGTTTCTTAAAGCTTCTGCATCTAGCTATGGAAGCTCCTCTTTCAATTTGCCCCAAAAAATAGTCACTTTTGACCAAACAACACAACTTGGCCGACCGCAACCAAAAGCATTTTTTCTATTGCTTAACAAGATAAACAAGCATTAGAAATTATTGGGCATTAGATGGTCAGACAAGATCCGGAATGAAGAAATGTTGAGAAGAACAACTGTACTGATATTACTGACAATCTGCTCAACTTTCTATGAATATTGCAATCTTAAGTATAAAATGTTAGTGTTTACAAGTCATAAACAATCTTCATTAAATTTTTACAATCTTTAATGTCATCTTAGAAGATGGACAGATTACACTAAACGAATATTACAATTACTTGAAAAAAAATTGACTTTAAAAAAAACAAAACGTTTACAAAAAAAAAGTTTTATTGAAGTTACTGTTTACTGAATAGAAGAAAGCAGTTCGCATACAGCAGAACAAATTGCACCTGTCTTATTAGGGTATTAGTAACTGGCACAATGTAATAATATTGTAGTGTACCGTAGATCAGCCAAAAGGTGCTGACATTTTGTGGAAATTAAAAAACATTTAGAATACGCTTTACGTGCAAAACTCGATGTTTTCTACACTCGCTTTGCAAACATGCTTTCCTACCTTGTAGTGATCCCAATACAGTTTGTCCGGTATATAGGCAACTTATTATACACGAAAAAGGTTGTTTGCTCTGTTGCACATGCATTAGCATTCTTTTCTAGCGTCTATACTCTACAGATTCCATGAGCCAAGCTGTACTGGGACGACTGTAATATATTATTGATTACAAATATTGTTAAACCAACTTAAAAAAAATGTAAGAATACAAACAGATAAGGTAAAAAAATAGGTAAAATTGTTAAATTAAAATATTTGTTTTTGATAAAAGTGGTCATAACAAATTAATAAAAATAAAAACGAGTATTAATACTCAATTTATTAATAAAAACTGTAATAAATTAATTATTATATTTATTATTATTATCTAATTATATCAATTTGCTTTTTCAAAGTTATAAAAGAATGTTTCAGCGACCAAAGACATACTGCGCAGGCTACTATAGTTGCAGACAGTTGGGATTCCCATGGTGATACAAAATAGTCGGTATAGAATCCTGAACACAGACTAGCTATGGCAAAAATGTAAGTTATTATGCCAACAATGTTATGTGTTATGGTTTGCAGGACCGGCTTAACAAATCCTCTTAGGGCCTTAGAAAATCTTGCAAAGATTCCCAGAATCATTGAGAATACAATTAAAATCAAGCAGATCAATCCTGAAATTAAATTATGTTATTATTAAATTATGTTTGTGCTATTAAAAATAATTACCTATAATTCCATGTAATGTTGAGAAATGTGATAATCCTGCATCCTGTTCTCTAACAATTTCCAGTACTATACCAGCTATAATAAATACGATACCAATAAAAACACATATTCCATGCACGGTATATCTGGTTTGTTTGTCTTCAAATTCAAGAGTGTAAACGTTGTCACTGCCAATTAAAATTAAAGATTCTGCAATGAGGTAAACCTAGAACAAATAATTAATTATTAAAAGTCAATATTGTTTATTGTTTTTATTTATTTTAGTTGTAACCTACATACCAATGAGTAATAGATCAAAATCTAACAACCAAATGACTATACTATGAGTCAGATTATTGTAGTGTATAGTGATAATATCGTTCAACCAAAGTTGATAGACAGGAACAAATTTAATTTTATCAAAATAATTCTATCTAGATCAAATAAAGATTTAAAAACAATCATGAAATCCAGTTTTTGAGTCATAACGTTGTGACTCAAAAACTGGATTTATTATGTATTGAGATTAACTCATATAATGAGATCAATATTTTTTTAATAAAAATGCTCATAGAATAATAATCCTAATAAAGTTCCATTTGTTGCAAAGAGCAGCAATGGATGGGCCTTAATAGTGCCACAGTTTGGTTAAAAATGTTGTAGATAAGAATCCATTGTTATTGAAACAGAAATGGGCTTCAAAAGTTGCTATGTAGGTATGAATTTACTTCTAATAACTTCTAACAAGTCTCTGCATTAAAATATGCCAAAAAGGCATTATTTATAGCAAAAGCAACATTCTAATTTAAGGAAAATTCCTTTATTTTGACCTATCTGCTTAAGAAGCAGTTCTAGAAAAGAAATTCTATTAGAAATTTTTACCATTCTGAACAAGCAATAATTGTCTGTTGTTGTTGCTGTTCCTAACAATGATTACTATAGACCAGATCTGAATATCAAATTGTAGCAACAAAATATTTCCCGTCGGTCATCACAGAACCAGAAAAGAAAATAACAAACCATAATTTCTTAACAATATTGCAAAACTCTTGTGAAACATTTGCAAATTTTAAAAGTTACTCTATAAAACGAAAACACTTCAAGCTCATTACTTTCCACCAAAAGAAAACTGACCTACATAACATTTAGCATTTATACCATTTGTTAAATAATTCAGAGTATCTTCACTAATTTTTTTAATACAATGATGTTCCTATTTATATTCTTCATTAATCCATATTAATAAGACTAACTAAACGTCAGCTACTATAAAATTAATTTTTGGTTGCAATATATTTTTTCTATAATAAAGACAAATTATTATTATTATTATTTTGATTATCAGTTACAGATTAACTAATTTTAATTAATTCTGAATGAGTCCCATAAATAGAAAATACATAATCACATAACTTACTCATCAATAAATATATTATTGAACGATTCGCTAAAAATATACTATCATATCAATCTTTGATTTATTGTTAGCTTAAATCACGTACTTTATCGATCATCCTGATATAACTCAACAAATAACAGCAAAATTTGCTTTACGACAAGTGTAAATTAAATACACTATTTAAAAATTTAATTAACAAAAGTTATATGAATTTAATTAATATTACTTACACCAATTGTAGATAAAATCGCATGCCATGACGGTCCACTTCCAATAAGTAATGGTCCCCAAATTCCATAAACAATAACAACAGCTAATAATTGATGCAGAAATGTATTCAGCAATGCTTTAGCAGTAAGCCAACCTGAGTTCGTGCCGTTAATGCTCATCTTCAAACTGATATTGTTGATTAATGACACCACACTGATAATTAGAAAAAACTGTACCGCTCCTACATTTAATCTAAATCGATATCGGGGACTGATATCAGTAACAATCACATCTATTATAATACAAATATTTATTACAGCTTAATGCGTATGTGACTAACTATTCATAGCCTGGACGCGTCACTAAGTGAGGGAATTAATATTTTTGCCCACGTCGTTATTAGCAAATTGTTTGAAACAATTTGTAGCTATTTCCCATAGAAGCGTAGTCAATGAATGGAAAGAAAAAATATGTATTTATCATACTTGATAACAACGTATTGTAATATAATTGTTTTGTGTTGTTAACTTATTAAATTATTTCTTTACTGTTCAAGGTAATATTAATCAAAATATTAAGTTTAAAATTAGATTATATGATTGGAGTTTTGCTTCAAATATTATTAAGCTTATCAGTAAATCTGTAATGAAAAAATATATATTTTTAATCTTTTATATATATATATATATATATATATGTACTTAACTACTTCAAAAACAATAGTCGTGCTTAGTCATCTCTCGTAAGTCCAAGAAGTGGAACGTCGCAGCAAAATTAACTCTTGTGGCTGTGTTGTAAGTGGTAAGCTAAGAGTTTGACAATTTTGGATAAAACGTACAATTTTATCATTTTTTTTTACTTCATACAAAACCTAGAGAGGATGCGGTTAGCTTACAGGTAGCTACACCAATAATTTTAAAAATGAATTTCAAGATTCTATGTAATTATATGACATTTCAATGAGAGGAAGAATACGACATTTAGATCAAAATTCCCACACCTTTTAAGACTAGTTAACTCTGTTTATAATGTGCTACTCGCAAAATTTACATTAAATTGCAGAGTAGAATTCAAAAAACTGTCAGAAAGTGGAACTTTTGATGCAAATTTCTTAAAACTAGTTAACGAGTTTAATCTAGTTTCAAAGACGCGCAATTCAATGTAGATTTTTGTGGTTAGAATGGCTTATATAAACTGATTTCAAAGTTCTTCAGAAAATGCAAAAAACTGTCAGAAAGTAGCACTTTTGTTGCAAAAATTGTTTAGAAAACTAAAAACTCATCGTAATAAATTGAAACTAGTCCAAAAAATTCGCAATTCAATGTAGGTTTGCGTGGTTAGCTTGGCTTATACAGGTCCATTTTTGGGTAAAAGTTTTAACTTTGTTCTCTCCCACCCACCCAAGTGTTAACAAGACACTCCATTCTAAACCATACGCACACAAAGTTTATGCTTACCCAACCAAGTGTTTGTGATTAAGAAATTGGATCACAAATAGTGGAGTGGGTGTGCGGGTAACTCTAATCTAAGCTACACGCCCAGAAAAATTAAACTTCTATTAACCCAGCCTATTGTTTCTAGTCAAAAGAAGGGATCACAAACACACTGGCGGGTTGGCAGAAAACTCCAATTTAAACCAAACTTTGTTTTCTCCACCCACCCAAGTGTTTGTGATCTAGAAATTAGTTTACAAACACTCGGGCGGGTGAGCGCTTAACACCATTTCAAACCACACGCTAGTATATTTAACTTAGTTCCCGCCCGCTCACCCAAGTGTTTGTGATCCACAAACTACTTTACATATAATCGGGCGAAAAACATCAATCTAAACCACATGCCCACAAAGTTGAAATTTAATTTTCAACCAAAGTGTTTGTTGTCAAAAAATTATATCACAACCGCACTGGTAGGAAAGCGGGTGACTTCATTTCAAACCACACGCTTACAAAGTTTACAATTAGTTGCCAACTACTCATCCAAAGAACACCATTCCAAACCACATGCCCACAAAGTTTAAATTTAGTTTCCAACCACCCACCCAAATGTTTGTGATCCAGAAATTAGTTCACAAACACTCGGGTAGATAGGCGTAAAACACCAATCCAAACCACATGCTCACAAAGTTTAAACAACACCCACCTAAGTATTTGTGGATCAGACATTAGTTCACAAATCGGGCGAGGAACACCAACGCAAAACAAATGCCCACAAAATTTAAATTTAGTTCTGGCTGCACACCCAAGTGTTTTTAGTCAAGAAATTGAACTACAAACACTTGGACGGAAGGGCGGAGAACATCAATCCAAACCACATACCCACAAAGTTTAAATTTGATTCCCACCCACCCACCCAACTGTTTATAGTCAATAAATTAGATTACAAACATACTGGCTGGTGAGCGGCTTACATACTAAAAAAAAAAAAAACTTTGTTGCCGCCCACCCACCCAAGTGTTTGTGATCCATAAATTAGTTAACAAATAGTCGGGCGAGAAACAACAATCCAAACCACATGCCTACAAAGTTGAAATTCAATTTTTGCCCGCCCAAGTATTTGTAGTCAAGAAATTAGATCACAAATACACCGGTCGGGTCACTCCATTCCAAACCAAACGCCAACCAAGTTTATAATTAGTTGCTAACTACCCATCCAAGTGTTTGTGATTAAGAAACTGGTTCACTAACTCTAATCCAAACCAAATGTGCACAAAGTTTAAACAACACCCACCTAAGTTTTTGTGTTTTAGAAATTAGTTCACAAATAGTCGGACGGGGAACATCAATCCAAACCACATACCCACAAAGTTTAAATTTAGTTCTGGCTTCGCACACCCAAATGTTTGTAGTCAAGAAATTGAATTAAAAACACTTAGGCGGGTAGGCGGGAAACGTCAATCCAAACCACATACCCATAAAGTTTAAATTTAGTTCCCGCCCACCCACACAATTGTTTATAGTCAAGAAATTAGATTATAAACACACTGGCGGGTGGGCGGGAGTACTCCAAACCACACGCCTACAAAGTTTATAATTAGTTACAGGCCACCCACCCAAGTATTTGTGATTTAAAAAAAACAATTGGGCGGGTGGGCGGTAATCATTAACTCATTGGAAGCGCCCTCAAAGCTTAGTTCCCGCTCACCTACCGTAGTGTTTGTAATTTAGAACTTAGATCACAAACATTGGGGCAAGTAAGCGGATAACTCCAATCCGCCACAAAACTTAAACTTAGTTTCCATCCACCCAATCATGCGTTTGTAGTCAAGAAATTGAATCACAAATAAACTAGCAGATGGGCAAAGCACTCCAATATAAACCACATGTCCAAAAAAATTATACATTGTTCCCGCCCACCCACCCAACTGTTTGTGATCCAGAAATTAGTTTACAAACACTCGGGCGGGAGGACGAGAAACACTAATCCAAACCACATGCCAACATAGTTTTTGAGTAAAATGCAAAAATTTTTCAGAAAGTGGCAAATAATGCCATTTTGTGTGTCCTTTTATGCTAGTTTTGTAGTTAGGAAACTAAAACTTATTTTAGCAAGTTGAAACTAGTCTTAAAAATTGTGAAATTTAATGTAGATTAACTTTTATAAGCCCAGTTTTTGAATAAATGCAGAAAAATGTTCAAACGTACACTTTCGGTGCAAAGTTGTGTTTGACGCTAATTGAACTAAACTAAAACTCAACGCAGCAAATTAAAACTAATCCCAAAAGATGCGCAATTTAATGTAAATGCAGGTGTTTCATTTGGCTTTTATAAGCCCAGTTCAAAGTGTCTGAGTAAACTGCAGAAAACTGTCCAAAAGTACACGTTTGGAGCAAAGTTGTGTTTGGCGCAAACTGAACTAAAACTCAAAGGATCAAACTAAAACTAGTTCCAATAGATACATAATTTAATGTAGATTTACGTGTTTGATTTGGTTTTTATAAGCCCAGTTAAAAGTTTTTGAGTATAATACAAAAATTTGTCCAAAAGTGACAATTTTGGAGCAAGTTCGTGATTAATGCAAATTGATTCAACTAAAATTCAAAGTAGCAAACTAAAACTAGTTTCAAAAGATACACAATTTAATATAAATTCACGTGTTTGATTGGTTTATGTAGATCCAGTTCAAAGTTTTTGAGTATAATTGAAAAAACTGACCGAAAGTGATTCTTTCGGTGCAAAGTTGTATTTGAAGCAAACTTAACTAAACTAAAACTCAACACAGAAAACTAGATTCAGTTTCAGTTTTCAAAATATTTAGATTGACATTTAAAGTTTTTGAGTAAACTGCAAAAAAACTGTCCTAAAATACACTTTTGGTGCAAAGTCCTGTTCGCAAACTGAACTAAACTAAAACTAAACAAAACAAACTAAAACTAGTTCCAAAAGATGCGCAACTCAATGTAAATTTATGTGTTTAAATAGGCTTGTGTCGACCCAGTTCAAAGTGTTTGAATAAAACAAGGAAAACTATCAGCAAGTGACACTTTTGGTCCAAATGTTGTGATTGTCGTTATGATACTAAAACTTATCGAAACAAACTGAATCCTACAAATTACGTAATTGAATTGTTTCCTCAAAACTATCGTCCAATCAGTTTTCTATGCACCTTGAGCAAGGTCATAAAAAGAGTAATTCTGGACATTATCCAAAAACACGCCGAGGCTAACTGTCTTCTACTGGACCATCAACATGGGTTCCGGCGTAAATACTCTGTCGTTCATCAGCTAAATCGAGTGACCGAACACATTATCAAAAGTTGTAGACTGAAAAAATCCACAAGGGTGGTCTTTTTCAATGTCGAAAAAGCCTTCAATAAGGTTTGGCATATCAGTCAAACTCCAGAACCACGTATCTACCACTCGGCGGATCGAGTCTGGGGTACCACAAGGCTCTCTTCTATCGCCTTTGCTATTTAACTTTTTCGTTGCTGACATGCCATCGGGAAGAAAGTACGGAGTTAAAATGGCCCAATACGCCGATGATACGGCAATAATGTACACCTCCAGGTCACAGATGGTAATCACCATCCGACTCCAAAAAGCCACCGAAGATCTCGAAGAGTGGCTCAGAGAATGGCCAAATCGGAGTCAACTCGAAGAAGAGCAAAGCTGTTCTCTTCACCAGGCAACGTCACAAAAACTATAGAAGGGTACATCTAGATAAAATTGCTGGGCATCACCTTCAACAAGGGCCTTACAAGCTACACGTTCAAGCTATTCTGGACAAAGCAAATGTTACGACAACACAGCGCATTGTCAATCCAAAATAAGCTCAGGATCTTCACGAGCATCATCAAGGCCGCAAATCACATTTGGATCTCCAGTCTGAGAGACAATTGCAAAAACGTCTTGAGGCATTCCAAAATCTGACCCTGCGTTGGATTGTCGGAGCCCCTTGGTACATCAAGAACGAAGCCATTTGTAACGACCTGGGGATACCACCGCTGCAACAGTATTTGGAAGCTTTGGCGAAAAAACTTTAGCACTCACTACAACGCGGACCTGGCCAGGTTGGCTGAACCGGACAAGGAGCAACACTCCGTCAGGAGACCGATCAATCAGATCGCATCATAACAAAAAGAACAATCCACCAATCATCCCACAGCTTATAGAGCTACTCACCCACCTTCTTTCCAATTCAATCAAAACAAAGGAAGGCATGTGCCGAAAGGTACAAATTTCCAAAGGCAATTCAATGGGCGGTTTTTTACTAGTACATTCAGAAAGGATTAAACTATATTTGGTCAGAATATTTTAATCGAATAATAATTGTAAATAACCGAAAAATAAACCCATATTAAAATAAATGCGTTTTTAGGTCAGGTTAGGTTTGCAAATATAATTTCACTATAATATTCTGGAAAAATATAGTTTGATCCTTTTTGAATGTACTGTTAAAAAAATAAATAAATTATCAAATTATATGTGAAAATAAGAATGACTCCAAAGTAGCTGTGTACAATACAATACGGGAAATCAATGCAGCGGTCGGTATAGTCCTTAAGTCCAGCTCGGGTAGGTTCTTGGTTAGGGCATCCCAGAGAGTGTTTAGATCAACTTCTTTAGCTTAATCTTTCACTTTTGTTTGTATAGCGTTCTTGAAGATCTGACTGTGAAACTGCGGACCATTGTCGGAGTAAGGTATCTTGAATATCCCCATCAACGGATGAGATGGTTTTTCAGCAATTGAACTGTCGTTTCACTGACTGCTGACAACAAGAAGGCGGCTTTGACCCATCGGATGTATAAGTCAACCTTATTTTCAACTCAATTAGTGTTAAAATCGATTGCCAACTCGTTCTCATCGCTTGCCTGAGGAGTGCGACTGGAGCAAAGTTTTTGGTTTTTGTAGGCAAAGCTTAGTGCGGGAGCTTGTCTGGCAGCGAAAAATGTGGGCTTTCACATGTGCTCTGACTCCTGGTAAGTGGTGCAAACACAAAATTGTCGTATGCGTTTTATGCTGTTCTGGATGTCCCGCCGTGTCTGTATCATGGTAAAATGTCAGGATTTTATGCCTTGCCTTTGGTGGTACTTGCTGGTCCCAACCGGCGGAAGCAATATAATATAATATGTTGTGGCCATAGTCTGCGTTCTGTAGCCGTTCGCTGAATCCACGAATGATCTCATCTCTAGCACGGGCCTACCAAGGTTTCTTATTTGAGCAGGTTAACTCGGGGTGTTCCTTTTTGCAATAAATGGAAACTACCGTGTTCTGGCATCACAACCTAATTTAACAAAATATATTAGGAATTGAGTGTTGGTTCAACTGATGGACAAACGGGAATGATAACAGATCAAAGCAATGACGCGTTGATGTGAGAGAACAAAATTGACTGGATAGGAAGCATAGTAAATTAGTGTTTAGTCCTCAAAGCCAAAAGTGCCCAAGTTCACGGGTACACAGCCATATGATATTAAGTAGCAATTTCAGTTTGTTGAAACTACCTGGGCCTCCACCAATCAATGGTCTGCCCCAAAAACACACCTCCTAAATGTGCTCTTTGCTCCGGCTTCGTACTGCCAACTTCTAAGGATGTAAGACTTACATCAAAATAATGACCTCTCAAGGCAAAAAGTTGCCAGATCTGCACCTGAGCCTGAAACAGTTTGCTATGTTTTTGAGTAAAATGCAAAACACTGTCAAAAAGTGGCACTCGCAAATTTTATAGTCTGGACACTGGATGCGCTTTTTGATGTAAATCAACGTGGTTAGCTTGGCTTATGTAGGACCTATTTAAAGTAATATGCGAAAAACTGTCAAAAGTGGCACTTTAGTTGCAAACTTGTGTTTGTGTCTGTCATTAGGAAACTAAAACTCATTGTAGCAAATTGAAACTAGTCATAAAATAAACGCAATTCATTTTACATTTAAGTGGATAGCTTAGCTTATACAAGTTCAGATCAAAGTTTTTGAGTAAACTGCAAAAAACTGTTAGAAAGTAGTACTTTTGATGCAAATATTGTTTTCTTCCTCTCGTTAAGATTTCAAATAATTACATAAAAAAACTTAAGCTGTTCTCAAAAAAAGCTTAGCTTTTATTACCCAGTTTAAAGTCTTTTTAGTAAAATGCCAAAAAACTATCAAAAAGTAATTCTTTCAATGAAAATGTTGTATCTTTTTCTAATTCCCAAGCCAACATTAGAACTTTTCTATCTTAAGCCTTCCACACGTATTATTTTATATAGTAATCTAAAGTAGTTTTCTCTAATAGCATTTTTATTAACTTCCTATCAGATAGTATTTTTTAAATTTATTTATTGCACACAAAGCAGTTTTTAAATGTTTTATTGTTAAATTAGCAATAATTAAATTACATAATTTTTGAGATTAAACTTTCATAATAGATAAATATTATTTCATTCAATAAAGCAACAATGGTTATCATAATTAAAACAGGTGTAAAATTGCAATTTTTAATTCCTCTATAAAAAAATTAATATGATTATAATAATTAATTTTAAATGAATAAAATTGTAGCTCTCTACTATCACAGTAATGATAAACGAGCTCATTTATAATGACATTAAATGCACAAACAAGCATTCAAGTGTGAATATACATATAGCCTCCTTATCACACCAAACATTTTAAAAACAATAAGACCTCTACTAAATATTCGATTAGATGAGATAAGGTCGTGAATTCAGTCGCTTATTGACGGAGCCACCGTGATGGTGTCCGTCGACAATCTGGTGGCAAAACTGTGCGTTCTAGCCCTTGAAAATAACGAAGAAGGTGAGTCATGTGTTAATATTACATCACAAATCAACTGATTACATTGCACGTTGTTTATGAATGAAGGATTGTTGTTTAATATTATCTAATGTTTATTTTTATTACCGGTGCAAATATTGATTTCTTGCGCCAAATTGGCGCATGCGTTTGTATAAGAGTGAATTGAGTTGCAAGCGATATAATTTCAAACCAAATTTATTTTATTGAAATAATTTATTTTTAGGTGAAGCAAAAGAATGGAGACTTTTAGGACAAGAACAGGACGGCTGTCTTTTATTCACATGGGTCGAATCAGGACCAAATATATCACCTCACAGCACTATAGGAATATTCAGCTACACGAACAACACATTACAAAGAATTTATTCATTCGACAAACAAGTAAACACAATACAAGCTTCTGTAAATTCAAACAGGACTATGTTAGGATACATAACAAAAGATTACCAAGACAATGATACCACCAACAATTTCACATACAAACCATACATCATCAAATTAGATTCCGAAGAAGAAAAAATATGCTGCATGAATATAGAAAGATCGAAACAAATCATGATACAATTCCTTTATAAAAAGCAATCAGTTCTAAATGAGAATCAAAATGACAAATTTTTATTGTTTATACATGAAGAATGTTAGTATCAGCATTAATTATTATTTAATATTATTAATACTAATAAGCAATATTGTAGGTGTCTTGCAATACCAATTGAAACCGAAATCTGAGAAGTTTGACATTGAAAATTTCAGTGTTGAATCGTTACTGAAGGTATTTATATGGGCGCAATGGGATGCGGTACATCAAACGTTGTATTACATTCATTACCGCAAGCCGATTAAGTGTTTAGTTGAAGGTGATGATCCCGATCCTAATTCATCTTTTAAGGTTTCGCCAACGCTTTCTGGATTGCAATTTCATGATGATTTGCCACACGAAACTGTTGTAAGTATTTGATTTAAAAAAAAAAATTGTAATATAAATATATATTGTTATAAAATAAGCTTTGTTCAAATTTGGGGTTTTCTTAATTTTGACTAATTTAATTCAATGGGGCTTAGTTGATGCATGGTTAATTATAAAACTGCATTTTTTTAATAAACTGATAATCTATATTTTCTCAATTATATCTGCAACCTAAAACCAGATTATTTTAAATATTTCATTCTAAACAATTCATTTATGATCCTCAAAACGTTTTCAAAAATAATTTGTAACTATTTACCTCTGCATTAATCGAGACGAGATACCCACATACCTAAGGAAAATAGTCTGAAATTGCAGAACTCAATATAGATTTTATTTTATACACTCTTAACTTGTAATGCCACTGGTTTCAGTAAACAACATTGGTATTGATGAATTAAAATTTGTAAATCCCAAACGGTTAATTGGATATTGGTACTTTAGATGTCGATAATCTTCTCTTGCAGTTAAACATGTTCTTTATGTGGCAACACACGATAAAACTTTTAGAAAGTAGGAATTTTTAATTTAGACATTTGATCTGTGCTGTCCCAAAAATTGGAAATAAAGGGACCATTTAAGATTTTTTCCAATTTTTATTAAATATTTGCAATCAATCTACTTGATTTTATTAGGAAACCTAACTTAAGAGACTTTTTAATGAACAAGTTGGCCTTGTTTAGCTTTCAAAGTGATAATTAAACAAACCAAAAATAAATTTGATGCTTATAGAATGGAGGTAAGTCAGCAACCTTAAGGTTTTTTCAAATTTAGTTTGTTAATTTCCAATTAGCATACTTGGTTTCACTAGAAAATCTTACTTAAGGAACTTAATAATGGCTAAGTTGGCTTTAATTAGCCTTCAAAGTGTGACTAATAAAACTGAAAAAAGTAACTTGCTAAAGAAAATTAAGATAAAACAGCAACCTTAAGGTTCTTTTTTATTTTTTTATTAAAAATTTGCAATCAGAATAATTGATTTCATTTAAAAAACCTTATTTAAGAAACTTAATTGTGTTCAAGTTGGCTTTTGTTAGCTTTCAAAGTGAGATTAATGAAATTTAAACAAATTGACTTTGTTAGGGAAATTGAGATAAGTCGGTAACATTAAATTTTTTTCAGAATTTTATTAAAAATTTCCTATCAGCATACTTGATTTCATTTAAAAAGCCTTATTTAAGGCATTAATTTAATGTATGCTCAGCTTTAAATCACTTAAAATAGTCGAGATCAAGAAATTTCAAAAATTTGTTTCTTCAGTAATTTGATAAATGTTATGTAAAAAATTGGAATTTTTAGATGCGTTTTAGAAATTTAGACTCTATAGACTTGATTCTATATAAAATTACACAGATCGATCATCAATTCCATCCATTGTTGCCACATTGACGATTTAAAATAAGTTTAATGCTTTTAGTTCAATTGTTTTCAGTTAGTAATTTACGATTTGTGCAGTAACCAGTTAGAATTTTTAGATGCTATTTAAAAATTTTGATTCAGAAGGCTTAATTCTTTATAAAGTTACTTAAAACAGTAATTAATTCTATGCATTGTTGCCACAATTACAAATTGAAATAACTTTAATGCTTTTGATTGAATTGTTTTCAGTCAGTAATTTACGATTTGTGCAGTAACCAGTAAGAATTTTTGGATGCAATTTAAAAATGTTGATTCAGAAAACTTAATTATCTATAAAGTTACTTAAATCAGTAATTAATTCTATGCATTGTTGCCACAATTACAAATTGAAATAGCTTTAATGCTTTTGATTGAATTGTTTTCAGTCAGTAAATTACGATTTGTGCAGTAACCAGTAAGAATTTTTGGATACTATTTAAAAAATTGGATTTGGAAGACTTGATTCTGTATGAAGTTACTTAAAACAGTAATTAATTTTATCCATTGTTGCCACAGTTACTATTTAAAATAACTTTAATGCTTTTGATTAAATTGTTTTTAGTCAGTAATTTACAATTTGTGCAATAACCAGTAAGAATTTTTAGATACTATTTAAAAAATTGGATTTAGAAGACTTCATTCTGTATGAATTTATTTAAAACAGTAATTAATTCTATGCATTGTTGCCACACATACAAATTGAAATAACTTTAATGCTTTTGATTGAATTGTTTTCAGTCAGTAATTTACGATTTGTGCAGTAACCAGTAAGAAATTTTGGATGCAATTTAAAAATGTTGATTCAGAAGACTTAATTTTCTATAAAGTTACTTAAATCAGTAATTAATTCTATGCATTGTTGCCACAATTACAAATTGAAATAGCTTTAATGCTTTTGATTGAATTGTTTTCAGTCAGTAAATTACAATTTGTGCAGTAACCAGTAAGAATTCTTGGAAACTATTTAAAAATTTGGATTCAGAAAACTTAATTTTCTATAAAGTTACTTAAATCAGTAATTAATTCTATGCATTGTTGCCACAATTACAAATTGAAATAACTTTAATGCTTTTGATTGATTTCTTTTCAGTCAGTAAATTACGATTTGTGCAGTAACCCGTAAGAGTTTTTGGATGCGATTTAAACATTTGGATTCAGAAGACTTAATTCTCTATAAAGTTTCTTAAAACAGTAATTAATTCTATGCATTGTTGCTACAATTACGATTTAAAATAACTTTAATGCTTTTGATTGAATTGTTTTTAGTCAGTAATTTACGATTTGTGCAGTAACCAATAAGAATTTTTGGATGCTATTTAAAAATTTGGATTCAGAAGACTGAATTCTTTATAAAGTTACTTAAAACAGTATTTAATTTTATGCATTGTTGCCACAATTACAATTTAAAATCACTATAATGCTTTTAGTTGAATTGTTTTCAATCAGTAATTTACGATTTGTGCAGTAACCAATAGGAATTTTTAGATGCAAATTAAATATTTGGATTCAAAAGACTTGATTCTATATGAAATTACTTAAAATAGTAATTAATTAAATCCATTGTTGCCACAATTACAATTTGAAAAAACTTTAATGCTTTTGATTGAATTGTTTTTAGTCAGTAATTTACGATTTGTGCAGTAGCCAGTATGAATTTTTGAATGCTATTTAAAAATTTGGATTGAGAAGTCTTGATTCTGTATGAAATTACTTAAAACAGTAATAAATTCCATTTGCCACAATAACAAATTGAATTAACTTTGGTTTTGATTGAATTATTTTTAGTTAGTAATTTACAACTTGTGCAGTAACCAGTTGTGGCTTTTGAATACCAATTGTAAATACTACTTCTTGCTTCATGTCACTTTTGACTATTGATTTCACTTTTTGAGGTTAGGTTTGGTCACTTTTACTCGTAATTTTTTAACATTTGTTACTTTTTGAGGTTAAGTGTTATCACTTTTGGATATCACTAGTGTCATTTTTTGACATTTGTCACTTTGGACTGTTGTGACATTTGATATTTTACTTTTTGAGGTTAGAATATTACTTTTGGACGTCACTTTTGACAATTGTCAGTTTTGATTGATGTAACATTTATTTCACTTTTTTACAATTCACTTTTGACATTTAACTTTTTGAAGTTATATGAAGTCCTTTGGCCGCCCACAAAACTCACTTAAAAGTTTGTAATCAATAAAAAATTGAATCACAAACACTTAGGCGGGTAGACAGGAAACACCAATCCAAACTACATGGCCACAAAACTGTGTTTGTGTTTGTTCGGATCACCAACAGTGGTTCAATTTTACATAACCTCAATTAAAATAACAAAAACCGCACATTTTCTTTATTGAATGAATTAAAAATTTGTAAATCCTAAACAATTTATTGTATATCAATGCAACTTGATATTAATATCGTCTACTATTCGAAGTACTAACTGCATAAAATATATAAAAATTTATACGTTCAATTTTACATAACCTCAATTTAAATGACTTTTTTAAACCGCGCATTTTCTTCATTGAGTCAATTAAAAGTTTGTAACTTATTAGCGGTTCATTGGATATTGGTGCAATTTGTTATTAATATCGTTCATTGTCAAGAGTACCAACTGCATAAAATGTATAAAAATTGATACGATCAACTTTACATAACCTCAATTAAAGTGACATCTTTAAACCGCATAACTCCTAAACGGTTCGTTGGATACTGGTGTAATTTAGTATTAATATCCTCCATTATCAGGAGTACCAACTGCATAAAATATATAAAAAAATATACGCTCAATTTTACATAACCTCAATAAATAATAATAAATGAATTAAAAATTTTAAACTCTTAAATGGTTCATTGGATATTGGTGCAATTTGGTGTTAATATTCTTCATTGTCAAGAGTACCAACTGCAAAAAATGCATAAAAATTGATACGCTCAATTTTATATAACCTCAATTAAATTCATTTTTTTAAACCGCATATTTTATTCATTGAATGAATTAAAAACTTGCAATACCTAAATGATTCATTGGACATTGGTGCAACTTCGTGTTAATATCCTTTATTATCAGGAGTATCAAATGCATAAAATATATAAAAGTTGATACGCTCAACTTTACATAACCTCAATTAATATGACTGAGCTAACTTGATTCCTACTAATACAACCGTAACTCGCTAATCGTGCATTGGATTTTAATGCGGTTTGGTACCAACATACCTCATTATTGTCAGTCCCAACTACATAAAATTAGTATAAATCGATACGTTTAATTTAACATAATCTTACATTAATTAACGTGGGCTTAGCTAACTCAACCCATTCAGTTCTAAACCAAAAATAACTTGCTAACAGTTCATTGGATTTTAATATAATTTGATATCATACATAGTTCCAACTATATAAAACTGCTAAACATCAGTACGCTCAATTTGACATAACCTTAAATTAATTGAATGAGCTGATTGACTCCAAACACTTACTCTATTATTGAAATAAGGATAACTCGCTAACAATACATTGGAAAATGTTGCAAATTAGTACAAATTTACTCCATCATACTTAGTACCAACTGCGTAAAATAAATCAAAATTGATACGCTCAATCATAACATAACCTTAAATTAATTGACATGAACTGACTGATTCCATCCCTAAACTCCATTGTTAAAACAAAGATAACACGCTAACTATACATTGGAAAATAATGTAATTTGGTACCAATATACTCTATCATTATTAGTACAAACTGCGTAAAATAGATTAAAATTTTTACGCTCAATCATAACATAACCTTACATTAATTGACAGGAGCCGACTGATTCCATATGCTTACTCCATTACTGAAACTGAGATAACTCGCTAACCATAAATTGGAAAATGATATAATTTAGAACCAATATACTTCATAATCATAAGTACCAACTGCGTAGAATAGATTAAAATTGATACGCTCAATCATAGCATAACCTTAAATTAATTGATATGAGGTGACTGATTCCAAACACTTACTCCGTTACTTAAACAGAGATAACTCGCTAACCATACATTGGAAAACGATGCATTTTGGTATATACGCCATCATTATTAATACCAACTGCATAAAATAGATTAAAATTGATACGCTCAATCATAACAAAACCTTAAACTAATTGATATGAACTGACTGATTCCATCCTCCCTATTATTGAAACAAAGATATCTTGCTAACCACACATTGAAAAATGATGAAAGTTTGTACCAATGTACTTTATCATCATTAAAACCAAATGCTTTAAATAGATTAAAATTGATGCGTTCAATCATAACATAATCTTAAATTTATTGTTGACTTGTGCTGACAGATTCCATACTGTTACTCTATTACTGAAACAAAAAGAAATTAATACAATCTGGTACTATTGCACTTTATTATCTACAAATTTGATGGGGTTTATCTAATCTAGCAAAAACTAGCCCTATGTTGTTTAGCTGCACCAAAACCGGCTTGCAAAATGCAAAAAACCTTTAATGTACCTTTAATGTACAATAAAGATAATAGACCTTTGATGTTAGGTTTGAAATTACTTTTTGCAGCTAAATATTCCATTAAATTTGCCACATCTTACAACAAATACTTGTAATATTTATGAAGACGACACTGTTCCTTTGAGAATACATAATTGTTCTTTGGATCTGATGGTACTTGCTGATTCTGAAGGAATTGTTTGTATCTGCCATCACTATTTATATCAGGTTAGTATTATCTATAATCAATTTATTTAAACATTATATTTACATCCAAAAAACTAAAATATAACTAAAAAATCATTAATTTTTTAGCCAGTTCAACCACCTATAGACCTCAAAGATAACGATAAATCTCCAGTACATTTTGCATACTCTGTAACAGTCTTACATCAAAGCTGCGTACTTCATTGTGTCGTACCTGGGATACCTTGGAATGAAGCTAAAACAATTAGACCACTTTTTAAACTTTACGGTAAACATAGCGCCTCAAAAAATCTAAAAACAACTAATTCTATTATTTTTATTGTAGACGACCACATGCTAGTTTACATCCCTGGTATATGCACGCATCTTTTAGACATCTCCATGATTCACGAACCATCAAACCATATCACAACAACCACGCAACTTTTCAATATGGAAGTATCGCAGATATGTTTAACTCCTTTGATTAATTTCGGAAAATATTCAGTACTCAATCTAACCACATTAGAAATAATAGATTTGCACGTACCAATTACACAATTAATTCAAACTTTTAAAAGCGAAACCACATTGGAGAACAAATTGGCTATATTACATTACGTCTTGGTACATCAAGGAGATATTGATGTAGCCATTGAAGTAGGTTAATTTTCTTTCGTTTATATTGAATTGAATTAATTTAATTTTTTTAGTTGATATCATCATTAGTAGAAAAACCTGTTACTTTAGGCTTTTCGCATATTCTCAAAGAATTCCTATTAGGAAGTGCATATGCTTCAGTACAAAGAAACTTACCATCAGATGCAAGTCAGCTAATCAACTTGCTTCCAGTAACTAGTCAACCCACTGGATGTGAAATTGAAGTTAAAATTAACGGAAAAACAGTGGCCATATCACAGGATGCTTTATGGAATGCTTCAATGATGTTACTTTCTCCACAACAAAGAATTGTACCTTATAGAGTCGATTTATGGGTTAAGTTGTGGGACATATTGGTAAGAAACGCTAAAGGCAAACAACGTTTTAAGCCTACACAAGTTGTTGAGAAGCTATTGGTTTCATTAGTTTGCTATCAGGTAAATTAAATTTCTAAAATTTATTTTATACTTAAATAATTATTTTAAGCCTGAAGCATTATCAAGATCAAGCACACCAATGTCGCCAGGTACATCTTTATCATTATCAAGCACTACCGATTTATCTGCAATGAAAAGTCAAAGTGATGCGTTGCCATTTTATGAAATTGAAAGCTGCACTGCTAGTAAACAAGAACATATTATATCAGTGGTAAGTTAAACTTGGATTCATTTAAGTTATAATTAATTCAATTGAATTTTTCGTAGAATTTGAGAGAACTCAGTATGCACTTATTGAAACAAAGCACTGAAAACAAGATGAGTCGCTTCCAATGGCAATCACAAACTCCAATGCACGTGCACGCAGTGGCTACTAGATATATTGCAGCACAATTAGAACAATCTAGATTGTTATGTCAGATTCTATGCAAAGCAGCTACTTTTGATGCCAGATATGAGCACGATAAAGGATTTGTTTTTATGTAAGATTTATTAATCAAATTAGTTCGTAACTATAATTTATAATTTTTAGTGATCAATTACCAGAAGAAAAACGATATATGCTATTCACAATTCTGGAAAGATATTACTTAGCTGTTGAAGCAATTGCTTTTCCATTACCGTTAGGTTTTACATCATTCTTTACATTCCTTGGCTATCGCACTTTGCGATTTAATATTTTCTTACAATACGTTCATCGCCACGTATTTGAGTTGCAAGTTGATGTTATGAAAATTATAATGGCTGGTAATTATATTAATTTTATTATATTGAATTTATTAAAATTATTTATTTTCTAGATATTGATGATACGAAAATTGGAGTGCAAAGAAAATTAAAGTTGTTATCATTATTACCAAGATCCAGAGTTAAAAGATTGATGAATCAGTGGAATCATCCCATAAGTTTGATGATAAGGGCCAGAGAACATGCTATGAATATTTTGGCTGGAGTTGAGGGACAAAATCCTAGAGGTCATGGGTTGCAAAGAAGTAAAAATCAATTAGGTTTGTAATAAAGAATTTTCAAAAATTTTCTTTGACTGATTGTTTAATTTAGGTTTAGCTGCGTTCCCATCAGCTGATAGATTGTCTCCATTAGATACGTTTTTGGATTTGCTGACGGCTAAAGCAAGCTTAACAGATCTCGATTTCGGGCTTCTAATTGAAGCCACTGTGACTTCAACTGAAGATTTTTTAGAATAAATTTTTGATATTATTAGGGTACTGTGCAATGATTAATTAATATTATTATATGAATGTATTTATTGTATTATGTTGATGAAATTAAAATATTTATACTATATTATTATTGCATCAGTTATGTGTGCATCCATTCTGTAAGAAAATTGTTTTTTTCAAGCTAAAAGCTTAGTTATTATTGTGATTTTTTGCATACTTCTTTAAAATATGTATATTTGATTGTATGCTGTGATGTTGAATTATGTTTTATTTATGTATTCTACAAAATATATAAACAAGATGAAACAATGATGTTGATATGTGTAACGTTCTTAGATTGCTGTCTTAAAATTTGCTAAACATTCAAAAGATGTTATATTAAAAAAGGTGAACATATTAGTAGCTATGCAGTTATAAAAAAACTAAAAAATTATATATACAATCTAACGTTTACACTTAGATGTAATGTTGGTTACCTATATTGTTGTGGTTACTGCTACATCATATTTATTTTAAATATAACTTCACGTTGGAGACATAGGCGTACCATAATTAATTTTTCATTAATAAAAACAACAAAAAACCTACCTCAGTTAACAAAAACTTATACTTACAACAAAATAATGTACTTCACAATGGTCATACTCAAACTTTTACGTCAGAAATCTCATCATGGAACAATATTAGTCGCTTTTTTAACATTACCTGCTCACGAGGATAACAAATTACAAACAAACAAAATACATTTTCATTATAGATGTATATTATATCTTTCTGTCAAATCATATAAAGAAGTTTTCATTATTTTATTCATTTGTTTTTTTTTTTTCATTTTATTTTTTTATTAAAAAAGAAAATATAATAACAATGGGGCATGCAACAATTGACTTTGTGTCGAATAAAATATGAATTTAAAAAGAATATTTCTTTCAATAATAATAATAATATTAATGCTACTATGTACAAAGTGGATATATCAACAAAATAATAATTTGTGCAACCATTTCATAAAAAAATATTATTAATAGTTTCAACACGGAAATGATTGAAAATTCAAAATAATAACTATGCATAGTGCAATGCAATGAAAATGTGATATTGCTTTAGTTTATAAAATTTCCGTATTGAAATTCTATCTAAATAATTTTAATTTATTTGAAATCATTTTGATTTATTTTTCATTTTCTGCAATTTGTAATGGATTGTTGAAGTGGGTTTGAAATAATTATTATAATTTATATAAAGATTGATCGTAAAAAAGATGCGTTAATGGTTTTCTTTGAATACAAACAACTTTGTTTCAATCCTCTATTTATACACAACAAATATTTTCTTTGCAACCTTTCTGGTTTCGTAAGATTTATTATATTTCATTTGCAAATAATGAATAAAAACTTTAATCTTCTTAATTTTTCTGTTTAATTAATGTTAGTCTCACGATGTTTTCACACAACCGTTTTGATTGCATACTTATTTGTAGATCAATTACTATTCTGCTAAACCACAAAGTTATTATTGCTTTTAATGTTTATGGCAGGAAAACGAACGCATATTTTCATATACGACAAAGAACAGAATTTATTCTGCAATTTTTAATTTCGCATTAAATTTATATACAAAGATTGTCTATCGTCTGGTAAAAATCACTAGCTTTATCCAAAATAATTTGTCGAATTCTACATTTGGTGTTGGCAGTTCCGTGGTGTTCATTGGGTGTTACATATTCGAAGCATCAGTTTTCGGTATATTTCTGGTATAGTGTTCTAAAATTTACGCTTTCAGATTAAATTTGCTAGCGATGGTTGATGAAACCGATCTTGTTAAGTTGTTAAGTTTTTGATTCATTTTTTGTTTGTAGATTGGAATCATTTATAGTCGAACATGATTTTTTTATTTACAGCAACATGTTTCAACATATTTATGTCATCATCAGGCTATCCTATACATAAACACGTGTGTGAAGAGTTAGGTTTTCCAGCGTTGAGTTTGGTTGTTGATACCACTAAACGTATGCCCGCAGCCAAGTATGTGCACACCCCAGAATGTTGCTTGAAGGAAGCTTTATAGTCTCCGTAGAAGTGATGCCACTGCCTCGTAATCTGTCCAATAAGTAATTTCCGCAGGGATCGAAAATTGAGCAAAAGTCTGTGGTGACCTTGTAGGTACGGTGCAAGCCCCTAAGGCAGATGTTCAAGTGCGGTAGTAATCGTAGTCAGTATACATGCCGGTGATCAATTATTCGTGGATCCAACTGGTTGGGAGAAAAACTACTGCAAAGAGTGCAGGCTCGTAGATTGTTAGCAAGCCAAAAATTATGGCAACACTCCTGGAGCAGTCATTGATGTAGAGTTCAAAAATCCATTGGCAAAGTCAGAGTCAGGTTAAAGTAAAAAAAAAATGTAAATAAACTTCGATTAAAGGCGGTTTACGCTGCTCTCATTGGTCGGTTGTTACTCTGCCCAGAACGTGGCATCACGCCAAATGCTCACTCTCAGTCCCATAACAGTCATTAATCGATCAACATCCAGAATGTAAAAAAAAGTCGCACTCCGAGCTACTACCTCTAACCTACGGCAAGCTTCAAACGACCAATGCAAGAATAAAGTAAAGTCCTTTAATAGATAGCATAGCTAGTTTTGTGCGCAGCACAAGAAAATCCAATGCAAATCCTCAGTTTGGAAACATTGGCAAAAACTAGTAGTCAAAATCATCACAAATCAGATCAATCTTCTTACACAACCAAAACTTCTTCTTCTTCTTTTGTTAGGACAATGCGTGATGTTGAGATCCAACTATACTTCCATCGTTTTGGAGGTCTTCCGGGTGGTTTTTTTGTGACGGGTCTTTGTTCTTTTGCCCATCTTGCTAGTCTCTTGACGCCCATTCTGTCAGCATGACCTCTCCAGTTACGTCGTCTTACTCTGATCCAACTTACGATATCCTGCACCTTTAATTTTTGGCGGGTGTCTTCGCTTCTAATCCTATCGTGGAGAGTTGTACTTGCTATTGACCTCAGTGTTTTCATCTCCGTCGTCTTCATTATTCTTTTTGCTATAGCTGTTTCCACCCTGGTTTCTACCTCGTAGGTTAGGTTAGGTTTCTGCCTAGTAGGTTAGAATTGGTGGTACGCATGTTTTGTATATGCGGATCTTACTTTCAGTCGACATGTGTTTGTTGCGCCATATAATATCGCAAATGTATCCAGAGGTGGCTGCAGCTTTGTTGGCCTGAGTGCGTACTTCGGCTGTGAAGTTGCGGTTGCTGGAGGTGTATGTGTAATTTCGTCAACCACCAGTTGGCAACTTAAGAGATCGTTGGCTATGACTAAAGACCTAAGATGCAAACCAACACGCCGACATGATTAAAGTCCTTTAAAGAAACTTGGCTAAAACCCAATCACTACTACCGGTAAGGTCACTAAGCGCCAAATCTCCATATCTCCACACTCGGATAACCGCGCCAGCGGAGAGATAATAAAAAAACATTACCAATCTCCCCGCTTTTATTGTTGAGCAAAAAGGCAGCGTCCAAAAAGTTGCGCTTATTCAAAAGACAAATCATGTTCACTACACTTAGGCCTTATTAGACCTTTTGTACCACCTCCAATGTTAACATCACTCCGATGTCGCGGCACAGCTAACCTATTTGGTTGATGTATGTTTTTCTTATGCTGGCCATGTCAAACCAGCAATCCACAATATTAGAGTGAGAACCAAGAACCACCCAGAAGGAAAAAAGTTCTGCGACAAACTTCAGAGAGTAACTCAGTTAACACACACGGCTATTGCACCAAAATTTATATTTATCTCTCAACTTTATGACTAACCCTTAGAATTCCTTCCACATCCATCGCCACAGAGCCGTAGCCATCTCACCGTTTCCACAAACAAATCAACCAGAGTCATTTCAACAAGCACTTGGAGAACTAGCTCACTATCATGATCCTTAGAAACAAGTACTGATGCAGCACTTCCTCAACCACATCGAGAAGAAAACCCACATCACAAAAGAGCTCTAGATTTGTGCAAAACCTGATGTTTGAGGTGTAATTCAACTCACTCCCTTGTTACCCCCCCCCCCCAACTTTTTCTTATTCGACTAGTCTTTAGGTGATTGTTATTAGTTAAGGGCAATGGTGTAGTTCAAGTTGGTAAAATCTAAGCTTCCACCATGGTCGTCCCTGGATCTGCATTTTGTATTAGTTTTTGTTTGATTGTATTCCAGATTCAGTTGAAAAATCATTCGTCTCTTTGAGTAAGCTTGTCAACAATTGTGACTTTGATGAAGCCGTTGAAGTACTATAAAGCTATGTTGTGCAAGATTTTCTTGGCTTACCACAAAAACGCAGGTCTTGCAGTATGGGTCTTGTGTGTTATTGTTGTACTTTCCACAAACCGGAATTGCTAGAATCCTGTAATTGTGATTTTGTTGAAGCCAAAAGATCTAGCTTACCATCAGAATCCTCCCGTACATTGTCCTCAAAAACAAGAAATTAACTTCCTTAACAACATCAAGAAAGAAACCCACATCAGGCAAGCTCTAATTTTGTACGCAGCACATGAGCTAGTAGTAGTGAAAACAGGAGCCAATGTTGAAAGTGTAATTCGGCTCCTTCAAGTTGCCTTTTCCGCACCCGCAACTATCACCCCTCCTCCCATTTTAGTCTTTAGGTAATTGTTATTGGTTGGAGATAATGGTGTTCGCGTAGTTCAAGACTTCCGCCGGTAGTAAATTTGACTAATTTGGTGTTAGTTCTGGTGTGCTTTTTACGGCTATTTTACATCGCCTCAGTAAATCTACAACTTGTTGATAAATCCAACAGCTCATTAGGTGACTTCCAAACCACCCCGGTGGTTAAAGAGCAAGTTCTTTGATAGTCATGTCAAGGACTTGAACTCTGAACTGCTCGCATGATATGCAAGAGCTCTACAATTGAGCTGTTACACCAACTAATATGTTAAAAAATCCTTCTTGCGTTGAATAGCATATCAACAAGTGCAACTTTGTGACCATAAATGGCAAGGTTCTTCTGAACTATGCTACTAGTGGTACTTTCCACAAAGTAAAGTTAGCTAGTCAGCTAGGATACTGCAACTTTTTAGCTCCAATAATTTTGATCATAAGCCAAGGTTTTAGTTTGCCCCGTAGTTGTACTACCAAAATTCTCTTCTTCTTCTACTTACTTGGTAGTACAACGTCCTCTGGAGGTAACTTTGCTCTGGTAGTACCAATCTACTGATTCAAATCTTGCTCCGTGGTCGTACTTCCCAAAATTTTCTTCTTCTTCTTCTTCAGCTTACTTGATAGTTGAATACCCTCTAGATGTAACTTAAGTAATACCAAATCGTTCATACAAGTACCTCAAGCAGAACCACTTCAACAAGAGTTAAGAACATTATACCCGACAGACCCTAGACCACTAAATAAGCAACTCCATCATTAGTATTCGCCAGTACATCATCCGCAGATTGGTGCATCACTTCCTCAACAACATTGCCTCCTCCATTGTTGTTCTTCTTGAAGTGCCTATCCGTTTAGGATGTTGAGAGACATGTCGTTGTTGAAGAGAACCGGTTCCTTAGATTTTCGAACCATAAGATTCTTCTTTAGCCAATGCTTGCTTTTCCTTCTACTTTACCTTTAGAATGCATTGTAGAAGCCCGTATCTACTAAAGTTGCGCAGGATGTGTTTCCTGGTTTTGATCGTCATTGGTAATATTATCTTTGCATGATATCCTCAATATCCTTCTATAGAGCCACATTTCATACGCTTCCAGTTTCTTTATGTTTGCCTCCGTTAGCGTACAAGCTTCCATTGCGTATAATAACAAAGAAAATAGTTCAATTTTTATCTCTTTAGTTAGATCTCTACATTGTTGTTGGTTAAAAAATGGTGTTCTTTTCCCCTCGGTAGTTCAAGTTACAAGACTTCCGTCTTATTCGTCTTCAAACCTGGCAGCTTCGACATTGGATCTTCTTTGCTTGTTTTCTAAATTCAGATTCAGTTTCTGTCAACAAATGTGACTTTGATGACTAACTTGCAGTACCTGAAGCTACGTTGCGTTTTCTTGGCTTACCAAAAATGTCAAAGTGCTGCAGTATGAGCCTTGTATAAAGTGCTACTTTTCACAAACCGGAGTTGCTAGAATCTTGCAACTCTTTTCCGCCAAGGCTTTTGATCAGTCAATGTAATGGTCAATTGTCACGTCATGTTTGAATGAAAACCACATGAAAAGGTCGGAGTAATTAAGAAGTTCATTTTCTTCTGCTTCCGTGTCATAGTCAATTGCTTTTCTCTTCCGCCGGCTCTGACTAGTAGTCTTTCATGCTGGTTGGTGTGTACTCGCAATTCAAAGAAGGGTTGATCAAGATTTGCATAGAAGCACATCGCCTACGTTTTCAGTCCTCCCGTAATCGTTCTTCTTCTGGTGATTGTGAAGTACTACATGAGAAAGTGCTAGTACTTCACTAAGAAATTCTCTTCTTTTTCTGCTTAGTTGGTAGGTTAAGGCCCTCTAGAGCTAACTTCTCTAGTAGTACCAAGCTACTGGCACATTTGTTCTCACGTTTCTCTCTTCTTTTTCTTCTCCTTCCTTGGCAGTTCAACGCCTTCTGAAAGTAATCAACTTCAACGAGAGCTGAGAACATTATACCCGACAGACCGTAGACCACTAAATAAACATCCATCATTAGTATTCGCCTGAACATCATCCGCAGATTGGTGCATCACTTCCCTAACCACATTGCCTCCTCCATTGTTGTTCTTCTTGAAGTGCCTATCCGTTTCAGATGTTGGCTATCATGTTAGCAAAAAGAAGAGACGTAACGGTGTAGTAGAGAACCAGTTCCTTAGATTTTTGAGCCATGAGATTCTTCTTCGACCGATGCTTCTTTTTTCTTCTGCTGTACCTTGTAGAATGCATTGTAGGAGCCCGTAACTACAAAAGTTGCCAATCTGTGTCCCACATATTGCAATTTCCTGGTTTTGATCGTAGTAGAGATTTCTTTCGTTTTGTCCATTCTTGATTATTTCGTCATTGGTAATATCTCTCCATGATATCCTCAATATTCTTCTATAGAGACACATTTCATACTTCCAATTTCATTATGTTTGCCTCCATCAGCGCCCAAGCGTCCATTCCGAATAACAACAAAGAAAATGTTTGTGTCTTTAGTTAGATCTCTACATTGTTGTTGTTATTCTTGTAAAACGTAAATCGCGTCTTTATCAATTGCTTCTACAGAGAACCAGTTTTTTTGGTGACTTCCTTTTTCGCTCCTCCTTCGGTTCTGTCTTTTATGCTAATGTGTACTGGTACTTTCTACAAACCATAGCTGCTAGCAGGGTTGATCTGTCCGGGTAGTTGACGGTATTTTTCTTCAGCTTACTTGACAGTTTAACGCCATATAGACGTAAATTCTATAGTAGTACTAAGCATGTTGTTCCTGTATCTCTTTTTTTCTGCAAATAACGTGTTTTTCTGACGGCTCGCAGACACTTGCTAAAGACACCTTTTTTTTCTTCCTGATCTGATTAGTATTCTTTTAGACTGATTGCTAAATGTAGGAACAGACCAAGATTGAGAAAATATACTGTGACCATATCACAGCTCATACTGCAAACAGAATCACTTCAAAGAGAGCTAATAGTTGGCGCAGTACTTCCTTTAACATAGTTTTGTGCAAAGTGCCTCCACTACCTTGTCCAATGTGTAATTAGGGATTCGGGCTAAACAATCCCCGACGCACTTGTTCAAATTTAGATAATTGTTGTTATTTGAGGCCAATGGTATTCCTTTCTCCTCCTATACCACGGTTGTCCAAATTAATGTAGTCTAAGAAGTACAGAAAATCCTCCTTGATCATCACTGGATCAGGCAGCTTCTGAATTAATTCTGCTTTGCTTGTTTTCCAGATTCAATTGAAATATCTCATTGAGTAGCATGGCAACAATAAAAGTTTCTGCTACGTCATATCCCTGTACAATCACTTTACTAAGTTTTATCTTCTTTTGCTACAACTTTTCTTATCATTTTTGTTTGCTTGATGTTTTTATTCCGTCAACTTCTCTCATTTCTCATTATAGAATACCTTTAGTTGTACAAGATTTTTTTAGTCGTAACTTTATCGACTATTTTTTTCGCCGTCCAATTTTTCTCGTATTTTTTTGTTTGACGTTTCTTTTACGAGAATTTCTCTCGTTTGTGTTTATAGAATAACTTTTGTCGTCGTACAACTTTTTATCATTTCGAGAACACCTCTTGTTATCATAGAATAACTTTTGTCATACGACACTTTTTCGTCGTACAACTTTTTTCTGCATTTTTTGTTTGTTTGGCGTTTCTATTTCAACGACTTCTCTCGTTTGTCATTGTAGAATACCTTTTATCGTTCGACATTTTATAGTCGTACAACTTCTCTCGCCTTTCATCATAGAATCATTTTTATCGTACGACACTTTTTTGTCGTACAACTTTTCTCAACATTCATTTTTGTTTGACATTTTTATCAAATAATTTATGACGTACGACACTTTTACGTCGTACGACTTAAAAAAATCGTTTAACTGACTTTCATTATTAAAATGCATAAATTATTTATTCGCGATACCAATTATTAAACCCACTTCAACATCAACAATTAAAAACATTTTTAAATCCATCGATTTAATAAATAAATCTGAACCAATAACATCCTCACTCGTTTTGATTAATGCATATCACATTAAATATAACCAATGGATAAACCTTAAAAAATAAATCCTATATACATAAATAATTACAATAGCACCAAAACAATAATTATATCCACCCTAATTTTCACAGATATTTCATCTATATATTTTGCAACAACATTAATTATTTTTTTTATTCGAGATTCAAATATACGGTGAAAATTAGCATTTTCACAACGGGAGGAAAAAGACTATTTTGCTTAGATATGACTATGAAAAATGACATGAATTAGAGATAAAAAGAGAGAGAGAGCGCCATTTTCATTTCTCCTATACAAAGATATTATTTATTTCCGATTTTTATAAATATATTTCCGCAACGTTCGGATATTCAACTTGTGTTGCATTAATTGACGTTGATTTGAAATTGTCAACGAACGTGAAAGTCCGAAAGGTGCGGATAATATGTACTTTTTGTGCGTAACTAACCTAAACCTAACCAGTCGTTCCGTAAACGTTTTCATTTGTTTTTGTTCCGAGTATAATCGTCTTTATTTTCAATCGCAACTTATTAAAACAATGTAACTTAACAAATTAACGTTGAATTTCTAATTCATATAAAAGCTATAAAAAGTTGATTCAACGTTCCTTCGTTTAAGATTATAATACATTGTTTCAAAACCTTCACCATCTAATTGTTATTATTTGGTAAGAAGCGTTGTATTCTTTTCAACTTAAATATAAACGATAAATAAACAATTAAAAAAAAAAAGAAAAAAACATTTATTTATATATATAAAAAATATTGCACTTTGATTAAAATTAAATATTCGATTCATGGAAAATATTCATCTTCACTTTTATTTACAAAGTGTGGCATCGATTTATATTTTATTAAAACTATAAACAAAATAAAAACAAACATAAATTACTATACAACTTATTGTTTTTGTTTAATGTAAGTAAATTTCATGTGCCACAATTATGTCTACGCGTTTAGGGATCTGCTAGATTTGTTTATAACATTTTTATTTTTATATAAGTGATGATTGCTGCTAATGGTATTGATTGTTGCTCAAATCATACTTGAGTTGATCTCAAGAAATACTGAGAATAGCTTAGGTTAGGTTAGGTTAGGCTAGAATTATCAAACAATTTCTTTTTCAAACAAACTCAACTCATATTTGAATTCGTCTCAAAATGAACTGAGAATGGGTTAGGTTGGTCTAGGACATCTTGGTTTAAGCTAAAATCATTAAATAATTTATTTTTTAAACAAACTCAATTCAAACTTGAGTTCATCTCACAAGGGACAGAGAATAGGTTAGGTTAAGTTACCGCCATCTTAGTTTAAACTAAAATTATTAAACAATTTGTTTCTGAAACAAACTTAATTCAAACTTTAGTTCATATCAAGAGGGATTAAGATTACGTTAGGTTATGTTAAATCAATAAACAATTTGGTTTTAAAGCAAATTAAGTTCAGATTTAAGTTAACCTCAAGACGGACTGAGAATAGATTAAGGATAGGTTATGTTAAATCACCGGCTCCATCTTGCTTTAAGTTAAAACCATTAAAACATTTGTTTTTAAAACAAACTCAATTTATACATTAGCTGATCTCAAGCGAGAATGAGAATGGGTAGGTTGGGTTATGTTAAATCACCGCCATCTTGGATTAAGCTAAAACCATTAAACAATTTGTTTTTGAAACAAACTCAATTCATACTCGAGTTGATCTCAAAAAGGACTAAGAATAAGTTAGGTTAAAGATGACGATGATCTTGGTTTAAGCTAACATCATTCTACAATTTGTTTTTAAAACAACCTTGAGTTCATCTCACAAAGTACTAAATAAGTTAGGTCAAATAATCTTGATTTAAGCTATAATTATTTAACAATTTTTCACAAGAAAGACCGATAATATGATAGGTTAGGTTCTATTAAATCCCCGCCATTTTGGTTTAAACTAAGATCATTAAACATTTCGTTCTTAAAACAAACTCAATTCAAACTTGACTTCATCTCAAGACTAAATGAGAATAGGTTAAGTTAGGTTAAATCATTGGTTTAATCTAATATCATTAAAAAACTTGACTTTTAAACAAATTCAGACTTTAATTTAACTCAAGTGAAACTAAAAATAGGTTAGGTAATGTTTAATCATTACCATCTTGGTTTAAACTAAAATCAACTGAATTCAGACTTCAGCTTATCACAAGTTGGACCGAGAGGTTACATTATGTCAAATCATCGCCATTAACAAAATCAATTCAGACTTATGTTCTTCTCAAGAAGAACTGAGAATAGGTTAGGTTCTGTTAAAACATTTCGATTTAAACTAAAATCATTAAATAATTTGTTTTTAAAACAAATTCAATTCAAACTTTAGTTCAACTCAAGAAGGACTGAAAATAGGTTAGGTTAGGTTAAATCAACGCCATCTTGGTTCAAGCTAAAATAATTTAGCAATTTGTTTTTAAAACAAACTTAATTCAAATTTAAGTTAAACTCAAGAATAGGTTAGGTTAGGTTAAGTTAAAGATGGCGATAATCTTGGTTTAAGCAAAATCTTTAAACAATTTGTTTTTAAAACAAACTCAATTCAGACTTGAGTTCATCTCACAAAGTACTGATAATAGGTTAGGTTAAATAAATCATCGACATCTTGGATTAAGCTAAAACCATTCATTAAACAATATATTTTTAAACACTCAATTGAAACTTCAGTTCATCTCAAAAAGAATTGAAAAGTTAGATTATGTAAAACCATTGTTTCCGTTGTGTTCATAATTTTAGCTTAAACAAAGATAGTTTAACTAAAAACATTAAACAATTTCAAAAACTCGGATTTTTTTTTACTTAAATTGCGTTTTTACAGACCCTAGGACAAATGATGGATTTATTTGTATAAATGAAAAGAATAACAATTCGTAGAGCAAGCTTGAATCTTTCGTGCAAGCAAAGCGCAATTTCCTTCAATTGCCAATTTTAGGACGCCACCGATCAAAAACTAAAGCTCGACTATAAACACTTTCGAGTCTTTTTACTTTTTAAAAGCGTATCCGTATTTTTGCGTCAGACGATCGATAGCCATGGGTTCGACGGATGTTTTGCTCTTCGCAAAAACATAATTTTTTCGAATGTTTTGCTCTTCGCAAAAACATAATTTTTGACTTTAAGTGAAAACATTTTTATGACGTCACCAGACAATTTTTACATGTTAAAGGCAAAAAAAGGTATGAAAGAAACTTTTTGTTGGGTCTTCCCTTTCCCCACGTTCAATAATAGCAAAATTACAAAATTTAATTCTCGGAACGCAAAGATTTCTTAAATTTCATTCGAATTGGTAGCAAAAAAACCAAACCTCCTGCTGACGGAGCCGACTCAACATCCAATTTTTTTTGCCCCCTTTCGATGAGCTCCGGTTAAGTACCAACGCCATTTTGGAATGCCACTGGTCAAAAACTTAAGATTAGCAGTTTAGCTTAGAACTGCGTTATCGCTAGACTTCCGGCGATTGTTAGCCGTTTATGGTTTTTTGCAAAAACAGAATTTTTGATTTTGGGCGCAAACTTGTTGACTTGGTGATGCCATTGAATGATTTTTACAGGTTAAAGGCAGAAAAAAAACTTGTTTTACGATTTCGGTATCTCCTATTGATTTAATGATTTGTTTTAATTTATTCCGTAATAATTTTACTAATACCCATTTTTCTTCTTCTCTATTCCTGATGAAATTTTGTGAACTACATTGCCCTCGTTCGATCTATGGTAGCAAAAAATAACGGCTCTACAAACCTCCTTTAGCCCCCCCCCCTCTAATAAATGCCGCTGGACAAACTCAGTATTTATCGGTCAAACTCGGTATTTATCAAGACTTCGAAATTCAAATTCCGTCTCGAGTAACGTTTGCGTGCCGCCGACTCTCAAACGCGCATTCAGATCGCGGTTTCTAACCTAGATTTTAGACAAACGTTATATTGACAAATGACACGTCTTTTTGAAAACAGGTTATGTTAAATCTTGAATTAAGCTAAAACCCTCAAACAATATGTTTTTAAATAAACTGAAAATTGATTAGGTTAGGTTAGGTTAAATCATTGCCATCTTGGTTTAAGCTAAATTCATTAAACAATTTGTTTTAAGAACAAACTCAGAAATTCGGTTTCAATCGGTGATACTAATCAAACTTCGCAGATTTGCAAACTCAAAAAGTTGTAACTAAATTTTTTTCACTGGTTTATTTCTCCAGAAATCCAAAAATTATAACAAAAAACATGTGTAGACCGCGACAGCGTTAATCGGTAGTGTACTTTTAAAAATTTCCTGTAATACCCTTTTTAGCGACGCCACTGGTCAAAAACTTAAGTTCAGCTAAGAACCGGCGGTTGTCAACTGTTTTTGTTTTAAGCAAAAAAACAATTTTTTACTTGACTTGAGTGCAACATTTGTTGGTGACGCCACTGAACAAGTTTAACACGTTAAAGATTAAAAAATTTACATTGAGAGGAATTAAATAAGCGTCCCCCCTCCCATAATAACTAAGTTACAAACGCCAAGATTTCAAAGATCCCTCGTTTAATCTTTCATGCCAAAAAAGTAACGGCCCCCTGATAACTGCGCCGACTCATGACCCAAATTTGTTAACGTTTTCCGCCCCCTGAACGCCACTGGTGTTTATCGACCAAACACACGGTATTTATCAAGTCTTTCAGACTCTCTCTAATTAGGATTCGCATTTTCTCATCCTTCCCAATCCGACGGATCGGCTCCAATCGGAAAACACGCCTACATCTCGAAAACAAACCGTTTTTCGTCAAAATAGTGCAAAGCTTCGCTGGCAAACTCAGATCCTGAGCCAAAATTATTATCAGCTGGTGAAAAAAAGTAGTTTTCAATTTTTTTTTATTTTAAACAAATTGTTAAGTCATATTGACAGATCATAAGTCTTTATGACAGATGGCAGGTTTTTATGACAGATGACTGGTCTTTATAACAGATGACAGGTCTTTATGACAGATGGCAGGTCTTTAAGACAGTTGACAGACCATTCTTTAAGTTGAAGATTCTATGTACATATTTATTTACAGTTTTCAGGTGTTTTGACAGATTGCAGATATTTTTGACAGTTGACATTTTTTATCCACTTTATTGTTATTAGATCCTTTTCAAAACAATTATTCGCTTTAGATAGTTGTTAGGTCATATTGATAGATGAAACGTCTTTACGACAATTGACAAACTTTTTTATTATATTTAAACAACTTTTCAAGCTAAAGTTTCAATAAAAATATTTATTCAGTGTTGTAGAGTCTTTGTGACAGATGACAGGTCTATGTGACAGTTGACAGAGCATGTTTTGTTAACTTTTAAACATTTTTTTTATTTACCGTAACCACTTTATTGTTTTCAGGTCCATTTTAAAAGTGTTATTTACTTTAAACAGTTGTCAACTCATATTGACAGATGATTGGTCTTTATGACAGTTGACAAACTTACATTTATTTTAAATTTTAAATAATTCATTCACTGTTGTCGGGTTTATTTGACAATTGACGGATCTTTATGACAATTGACGGATCTTTATGACAGTTGACAAAATATATTTTATTAATTTTTAACCATTTTATTAGTATCAAGTCCTTTTCAAAAATGTTATTCACTTTAGATAGTTGATAAGTCATATTGACAGTTGACAAACATACATTTGACAGATGACAGGTTTTTATGACAGTTGACAGACCATATTTTGTACCGTAACCACTTTATTGTTTTCAGTTCCGTTTCAAAAATGTTATTCACTTTAGACAGTTGTCAAGTCATATTGACAGATGATAGGTCTTTATGACAGTTGACAAACTTACATTTATTTTAAATTTTAAATAATTCATTCAATCTCGTCGGATTTATTTGACAGATGGCAAGTCTTTATGACAGTTGACGGGTCTTTACGACAATTAACGAAATATATTTTATTAGATTTTAAACATTTTTTCAATTTTTTTAACCATTTTATTATTATCAAGTCCTTTTCAAAAATGTTATTCACTTTAGATAGTTGTTAAGTCATATTAAGAGTTGACAAACATAGATTTGACAGATGACAGGTCTTTATGACAGTTGACAGACCATATTTTGTATCGTACCACTTTATTGTTTTCAGGTCCGTTTCAAAAGTGTTATTTACTTTAGACAGTTGTCAAGTCATATTGACAGATGATAGGACAGTTGACAAACTTACATTTATTTTAAATTTAAATAATTCATTTACTGTGACGGGTTTATTTGACAGATGGCAGGTATTTATGACAGTTGCGGGTCTTTATGACAATTGACAAAATAAATTTTATTAATTTTTAAACATTTTTTTAATTACATTAATCACTTTATTGTTTTAAGTCCTGTTCAAAAATGTTCTGCACTTAAATCACTTAAGTCATATTGACAAATGTAAAGTCTTCGTGACAGTCAACAGAACATAGTAACTTTTAAATGTTTCTTTTAATTTACTTCAACCACTTGTTATCAAGTTATTTTCAAAAAGTTTTTCACTTTAAACAGTTAAGTCATATTGACGGATGACAGGTCATAATGACAGTTGATATATGTTAATTGTAAAAAAAAAATTAAATTGTTCCTTTTGCAAAATATTATCGCTTTAGACAGTTGTTAGGTCATACTGACAGATGCCAGATCTTTTTGACAGATAATATTTTGTTAACTTGAATACATTTGTTTAAGTTATTTTAAACGCGTGATTGTTGTCGGATCCTTTTCAAAAATGTTCTTTACTTTAGGTCTTTATGACAGATGGCAGGTTTTTATGACAGATGACTGGTCTTTATAACAGATGACAGGTCTTTATGACAGATGACAGGTCTTTGTGACAGCTAATAGAACATACTTTGTTAAATTTTAAACATTTTTTAATGCTTTGATCAGGTCCTTTTCAAAATGTTATTCACTTTAGACAGTTGTTAAGTCATATTGACAGATCTTTGTGACAGTTGACAGAACATATTTAGTTAACTTTTTTTTTAATTTACGTATGTGTACGTAACTAGGAACGCCGCTCCCTTTCGGGGTGGGCAATCCACGTGCGGGGCACACCGAGCCACAGAGAAGACGTGTATGTTTGGATGCCTATATAAGGTAACGGATCCATTTGGAAAGAACGCTACGCTCTGCATCACTTTGTTGAGGACTCATTCAACTAGTGAGAGTTAAATGTGTGCCCACTTTTTTTAATTACTTTATTGTTATCTTTTTCAACGACAGTTGTTAAGTCATATGACAGTAGACAAATTTAATTTTTTTAATTTCTAAACAATGTTTCAAGTTGAGGTTCCTATATAAGTATTCTTTTGGTGTTATTAGGTCTTTTTGACAGTTGAAAGAACAAATTTGATTAACTTTTATAGTCTTTTTAACTTGCTTAGCCATAAGTCATTTTTTTTTTAAATATTAATCTTTTTTTTACAGTTTTTAAGTCTACCCAACTTGAACGTCAACTGTCACAAGAACCTGTCATCTGTCAATATGTTGACAGATGAGAGAGAGTGGTGCGTCTAGAAAGTCCTGACATGATAAAATCTTGAAAAAAAAGTATATTAAGTATCAAGGGCGTGATAGAGTTGTTTGTGGCACGCAAACATCGAAGTTCTGCTAATAATTTTTTGCCCGTAATGCTTATGACTAATTTTTGCTTTTTTTTAGTAAAGCAATTTTTTTGATAATAATTTTGTTTTTTTTTTGAAAATGTTGATTTTAAAATTTTGTTTTTTTTTGAAAATTTTAAAATTTTCAAACAAGAACAAATTGTTATGATTATGTTATGATGATCTGCAAATAATTTTACCGCCCTAGGGCCGCAATGCATCACTTTCCGACCCATAATATGACAAAAAAAAATCCAGAGTAGACAAGCAAAAAATGAGTTTTTATTAAAAAAAAATCATATTTACAGACAAAAGCATTCGTCAGCACCACTGACAAGAAAGCATTTGCAGCACACAAACGTCGGCGTGCTGCAAACAATACTTTCCCGCACTTGATACTTAATATACTATTTCGACCGCGCGCTCGAGCCAGCTCGACGCTCTCTTCTTACCACACAATTGAAGTTGTAGTTAATGTTCCGCCATCTTAATTTGAAACAAATCATTTAATTTTTTTTAATAACACTGATTTAGGAATTAAGTCAATAATGAATATTCGAGTTGTATCAAATTAAAAATCAATTGCGAAATGATTGAAACTGATCTTAAAGAGGTAAATGGATTAAATTAGTAGAGATTATATAAATTTCTTGTTAGTTAAACCCACAAATGCCGCAAAAGCAATGAATAAGAATCAAAACCGGGACGTACAGTATGCAAGTCAAGTTCTTCTGTTTACAAAATCAATCATAAAATATTTATTTCTATTTCTTACTGTAATGTGTCCATTATGGAACTGATATTGCTAAGAAAAAGTATAAAAAAGTTCTTTTACGCACGCATAATGCGTGTATAAAGTACCTATTACGCATGGAGGCATAAGAAAAGTGACAGATAACCTATAAATCTGTCAAGTTATTTAATAAAAAAGAGTGCGAAAAGTAGCTATTACGCAAGGAGCCATCGGAAAAGTGAAACAAATTATGACATTTAATAAAAAAAACGTGCAAAACCGGAACTTATAGTATGTCCTTGTCTTTCGATCAATTTTTTTTTCTATTCCTTACTGTAATGTGTCCATTATGAAACTGATATTGCTAAGAAAAAGTAAATTATTTTGTATGTTCCATTACGCACGCATAATGCGTGCAAAAAGTACCTATTACGCGCGGAGGCATAGGAAAAGTGACACATAACCTATAAATCTGTCAAATTATTTAATAAAAAAGCGTGCGAAAAGTACGTATTACCCACGAAGCCATCGGAAAAGTGAGATAATAATATTTGTCATTTGTTTTATTTCCAACTAAAATATTTCTTTTGACAAGCTTGGAGACTATCTAAAATGACCCCCAATAATATTATCCAGTGGCGTACCAATTTGTTTTTTACTCAAAGTTAAAAATCGTGTTTTGTAAAGATAATATAAAATATTGCAAATATTGGCTATCTAAAATGTTCTTTTTAATAAGCTTGTTTTCAATAGAATTGTCCAGTGGCGTAACCAATTTTTTTTTTACACAAAGTTAAATAGTGTTAATCGAACATTTAAAAAAAAACTCAAATAGTTCCCACAGGAAACTACCTAAAAGGTTCCTTTTGACAAGCTTGTTTTCATATATGATCAATAAAATTCTCCAGTGGCGTAACCAAATTTTTTTACTTAAAGTCAAAAATCGTGTGATCCGAATAGGCTGAGAATTAATAAAAAAAGCTAAAACTGTTTTCATATACAGGGAGTTTATAAACGAATGGGATTATGTAATCACTTTAAATGTGCCGCTTGTTTTAAATTGTTCACTAAACTATTTGTTTTGACAGATCAACTTTGACAGCTGTCAAGCAAACATATGAACATATGTAGTATAGTAAACAATTTTAAAGAGGCGGCATATTTAAAGTGATTACATAATCTCATTCATTTATAAACTCCCTGTATAACTTCCAATAAAATTGTCCAGTGACGTAACCAATTTTTTGTGTGCATTTTAGTCATCAAATAGTTAAAGCTAAATGAAAAAAATTAATTACAGATTTTGATTTAAATTTTATGTTGTCTAAAATGAACTGAATAAGTTCTTCTGACAAAAGAGGCCAAAACATATGATACTACCGGTCTAATAGGCACCTTATTGCGTTATTTTAATAGTCCATACAATTTGAGAGCACTCAGGTTCATATTTTTTAAAAAATATTTTTTAAATTTGTAATTTGATATTTTGTGCGTAATAGTAATAGTTTGACAAAAAATTTGATAGTTTCGGAGTTAAATTTATCTGTCAACTATCGCTTAACATTGTTCTAAAAGTATTTGTTCAAATCTGTCCAAAATTTGATACATGAGTGGATAAATGTCAAAAATAGTCGATTGGTAAAGTTGACATTTTTAACATTTATTTAAGATTAGTTAGTAACTGTCAAAATCGATAAATGTCAACTTAGTGCATCCTAACCAAACTTACTTCACTTGCCAAATCATGTCAAATATTATAAACAATTCGGGCCATAACTCAACCAAACTTACTTAACCAAATTATGTCAATTGCTATAAACAAAACTTACTACAGATCCCATAATCGCACAAACAAAATAACATTGATACAAATTAGCAGGATAACCATGCTGATATTAATCACGAATCGCTTTATTCTCGCATTGAAAAAAAAAGAAACAAGAACAACACCGACGATAACCACAGAAAAGTATGAAAACAAAAAATATATACATTATGACAAAATAATAAAACAGAACATTTCCTATGTACTCATTTTTTATACAATAAAATCTAAGAAATAATATATGAAAAATGTAACCCATTAAATATTATTATACACGATTTTAATTAATTAAAATTATTCCAAAATTCGTTATTATTATTTTTTTAATAATTTTTTCTTACTAACAGTCACTGGACTGTTATCAGTCTTTGAAATTATGTTGTTTCTCCTTTTTTGTTAAATTAATGTCTCCACATTTTCATTTTTGCATCGCAATAGTTGAATTATTAAACGCCTAAATATATATTATGGCTATATATTTTTGGTGATGTCTTTTGTTTATGTATCAAAGTGCGCTTAATAATAAAACTATCAAATAATTGAACAATCCTTTTACAGTCACTTAATTTTTTTTGTTGGCCACACAGGATATCATTTAAGTCACTAAAATCTAATGATCACACTTAAAAAAGATTTAATTATTTTAATTTATTTTTTTGTTTTTGAAAAATTCGTCGAATGAATTTATTTCAATTTTTTCTGTTTTTTTTACTCATTTATATTTCGGCAGTGAAATCCTGTAAAAATAAATTTATAAATTTATGATTGTTTTAATTTTTTTGAGTACTTACAATTTGTTACGAGCGATCTAACCGGAAGTGGTCTTCCACTCCGTCCGGTATTAGATTTATGCCGGAATCTGAGAGCATTTGTAAACCGTCAAAGTCCAAAGGTTCGAGGTCTCCTCTTAATGATTCGTTTGCCAAAAACTCCGCTTCTAATTGCTTTGTCAATGCTAAGTCTTGTCGTGTGATATCGTCAGCAGATGAAAAATCTAGAACAATACGATATCATTAATAGTAAAAGAGCAGTTTGGCTAAAACATATGCTAAATTAGTTTGTGATGAACCTGATGATATGCACGGACCGCAAACTAAACAGTCCTTTTATAGCGTCCGCTAATTTTCATACGTCACACCCATTTTGGTGTCCACACAAATAAATCCCTCCTAATCTGAAGGTCATTCACATCACAGCTCCCCCACCACCAATAGGCCCTCTCGCCGTTTTGTACGCGGTCCGTGTGAGCATTAAGCTAATCATTTTCTTTATAACCAATCATTCTGAGCTGAGAGATCCCAAAATCAACTCGAGAAGCGTCTAAAGGAGAAGTCGTGTTACAAGCACGTATTCCGCAAGAGGCGTGGCTTTAAAGTTAACAAAATCCCGTCGCGGCTGTTGCACCCAGTAGCCAATGACATCCCGCCTTTTCTTTTTCGCTACCGCCGCACCAAACGCCGCTCCAATTGCTGCTAAAATAGAAGCACTAAGACTGAAGTTAGAGCCACTTAAAAAAGCCAACTAGAATCTACTCGGAAACTACCGAGCAACTCGACAATCCACATTCAGAAACCAAGCTCCAACAAATGCCTGGGAGTGCGGAAACGTCAAGCCCAGACAACACCAATAAAAAAAAATTTGCTAATTTCAGAGTAATCTAAAAAGATAAAGAAGTTGAAGCAAATAAGTTATAAAACCCGACTGAGCTGAGTCACGTGCCACCAAAAAAAGACAAAACCGATCGGAAGGTTTCCTTATTCCGACAGAGCCAATCCGATCACCCAACACTAGCAGCAGCATAATCTCTATCAATAAAACACGTCCAAAGAACTATCAAAGACCAATAAAGCAAAAAAAAAAAAAACCTCCCACCAAGAACCCCTGACAAGAAAAGTCACCTTTAAAAGCCACAGGCTAACATCAAGAAGACGGAAAGTAAACAAAGCCAACAAACCCTAGGGAAGAAGAGTTCAAGCCGATTAAACCGAACCGGCAAACGACTACGGATCCTTGGATAGAAGACTGCAGAACAACCCCAAGAAGACAAAGAAAAGAAAATCTAGGAATAGCAACAAAACTAAAACATAAAAACCACCCAGATAGATGTGCCACCTGCCAGAAAAAAGATTTTTTGAGCAATCCTGACCACTACCACCTCAGATGGAAAAACCCATCCTTAAGCCACCGGACCCAGGACCAATCTAACCAGAAGTCTTTTGCCACAAGAACTCCACAAAGAATATCGGCACGTTCTTGACTAGTTTTTTCGTCCCCTAGTCATCTCAAGCTAACAAGTCTGAAGTAAACCGACCCCTGCTCTTCAACGCGAGAAACATTCGCATTCAACAAAAAATTTCGGAATAATGTCTCTCAGAAGACATCAATCAAGAGAAAAGTTTGGTGCAGCCCAAAAAATAATATAATACATCATCATCCCACATTCAATATTAATTCTTACCTGTTAATATTATATCAGGTATACTTGTCGGAGTATTTGGTGTCGTGTGCAGACTAGCCGGCGCCGTATGGTAAACTAGTTGCGAAGGTGATGTACTGTAGTAGCCGCCGTCCACTGTAAGTTCGGTTGTCATTTCCGGTAACATCTGCGACTGCGTCATGTGGACGTTGTTCGACTGGTCCTGACACACATTCACTGGCTGATCCATCTAAACAAAATAAAACGGACATTAGTACTGAAGAAATGACTGTATTCAAGAAATTTTGGATTGGGGCACTAAAAAAGACAAATAATTGTTAGTTGTTCAGCTTAAATGTCCTATTAGCAAATAATAATTAAAAAAATGAATAAATTTCATTTTTAGGGACATTTAAGCTTTTAAATTCTATTCTTTTGATGAACTTATTGATTAATTGTAGCATGTTTGGTTGATCATAAAAACATAAGTGCAATAGGACTATATTATTTATATTAATTGTTAAAATTAAATAAAAGTGAAGTAAATAAATCAGATGATAATTTAGCTCAAATTTGTAATCTCGGTAGTTCTTTCAAACAATAAACTTTTTAAAATAAAATTGACATGATAAAGCTTAAAAGCCATCAAATTGAATCAATAAGTTGGAGCTAGAGTTGTCCTACAATAAAAAATAAACCTCCAGTATAAAAAAGACTAAAGGCACCAATTTTCGTTACAGAAGAAGCTCTAGTCGTACCAAAAATGAAGCTAACAAACCAAAATATGATCCTATAGATCCAATACACGATTTAGACAGTTTACAAACTGTGCACACAAATAATTAATTTGTCATACTTAAGCAACAGAGGCGTAGCTAGGATTTTTCGGCTGCAAAATATTAAAAAAAAAATAATTTTCTATAATACACTCTAGCTCCGCCACAGTTATGCAATCTTTTATGCACAGTATTTGTTTGTGTGCATAGTTTGAACGGTTTGCAAGATATAATCACGCCCCTGTCTCTCTCACAAATAATGACGTCACTGCGTGACCGCACCGACACGAGCAACACAATAGCATAGAATAGAGCAGGACAAATTATTAAATTCTCGCGTCTTGATCACGCAATCACGTAATGCGCAGAGAAACCAAAACTCCACCAAGCGATCATATCTTTAGAACCTACATAAATCTAACAAACTTTTATAAAATTGTTAGTGCTAAGTCGGTCCTGTTCGCAAAATGACAAACTATTACTTAAATATAGACAAATAATATAAAAGCCACAAACTACATCGGACATCCTCATTATCTTATTCTGAAATAAGCTAGTTCCATTGCACTCATACTTTTGACCTATTTATTCAAAAGATTAAAATCACAAAATATATTTTTTATTCTTATGTTAATATGTGGAAACCTACGAAGGATAAAACAAAAATTTGCATGGTACATAGCAATTTGTTACATGAGTGATAAATGACTCCAATGAGTAGGAGGGTTTGAAAACTATCATTAACGATATGCATGCCTATCCAATCAATCTAGCCTAATGATGATAATTATCTAATTAATTTAAGTAACAGCCGGTGATTTGATCATAATGTCTATATAATGATGGACAAAATCCTAGCAGAAGGCCTATACTACTGGTTTGTAAAAACTTTGAATCATAGTTGAGCAATTTTATTTAATATTAGCTATTTTAAGTCCTGTGTAATAGTATATTGTACAACTAGCACGTAATGCTAGCCATTTCCCACAAGTTTACACGCACAATGGACATTACGCACAAGTTGTACACTTCGTTTTCTTATGACTAAAATTCTTATAATGTTTCCAAACAAAATTAAATTATTTATTAAATGTTAACATTTGACAGATCCGATCTGTCACCTTTTGATTGCGTAATGTTTACTTTTCGCAATATGCGTGCGTACTAAATCGTATGACATCGCATACTTTTCTGTAGCAATAAGAATTGCACAATAAACATATTACAGTAAAAAGTACAAAACTAGATTTTTTTTTTGAATTTTTGGAAACTTTGTATTTTTTTTTTTTTATCTACTGTTACATTTTGTTTATTCCAGTGTCCAATAGTTCTGATTAGATTGGCTCACCCACTCACCCAAGTGTTGGTGATTAAAAAGTTGGATCACGACCTTCTCTTGTGAGAAAATAACTTCTGACGTCCGCTTAGAAGACAAACATTTATCTTCTTGATGACGGACACTTGGGTGGATGGGTGGGACACTCCAAAACATAGTAACGGTCCAATAGTTTAGATTGTTGCTGTTTAAGAGGTTGGATCACAACTTTCTCTTGTGAAAAAATTACTTCTGACGTCAACATAGAAGACAAACATTTAACTTCTTGGTAACGGACACTTGGATGGGTGAATGGGACACTTCGAAACATAGTAACGGTCTAATAGTTTAGATTGGAGTAGTCCACCCACCCACCCAAGTATTGACAATCAAGAGGTTGGATCATGACCTTCTCTTGTGACAAAATGACTTCTGATGTCGTATGGAAGACAAACTTTAACTCCAAAACATAGTAACGGTCCAATAGTTTCGATTGGAGTAACCCACCCACCCAAGTGTTGACAATCCAGAGGTTGGATCACGACCTTCTTTTGTGACAAAATGACTTTTGACGTCCGCATAGAAGACAAACATTTAACTTCTTTTAAGACTGACACTTGGGTAGGTGAAACACTCCAAAACATAGTAACGGTCCAATAGTTGTAGATTCAAAAAATTTAAAAAAAAATCTAGCAAAAAATTGACCACTCCTCTTAGGAAAGGAAAAGAAATGATGTGTTAATTATACATAAATAAACCTTTTTCTCTTCATTGCTTAACTAAGAGACCACCTACATTTACAAAAAGATAAACATCCAACCTTTTAATGACCAACACTTGAGCGGGTGGGTGAGTCAGTCACACAATAACAATTCATGTACTGATTGCCCCACCAGCCAGTGTTAGTTATCCAAGAATAGAATCTTCCTTCCTTAACTAAGTGACCACTAACATTCACAGAGAGATGAACATCTAACTTTTTGACAACAAATAGTGAGTCAGAAGTATGCTATAATTAGTCTTGAATAAGTTGTCTCTAGATTTGTAATAAAATTTTTGAAAAATTACTGAATAATTTCACGCAATAAATATATATTCTGCTATTTTCAATCAATTTTTGCCTTATATAATGTTCTACATCATTTTTGATAAACTGCTCAATAACAAAAAAAAAATAATTTTCCTAAATTTAAAAAAAAAGTTCAATTGTAAGGTTTTATAAGCAATTTTTCAAGGATTTTATGCCAAAAATATAATATCTATACGGTATTTGTACAAATACTTGAAAAAAAAAATTGGTCGAACAATTTTTATAAAACTTCAGCCAAAATTTCAATATTTTGTGCGTTTTTTTTTTTAATTTTCTGGGTGTTTTTTTATACATTTCGTGTAATACAAATATGTTTTAGACAAATTTTTATAAAATTACGTTCAAAAATTGAGCTATTTAAAAAAAAACGCCCAAAATCTCGTGTGTATTCAGCTATTTTTAATAATTTGTTCGTGCACAATACACTAAACGTATGAAAATCGCTCAGAAAACTAGCACAAAAAATCGTATATTTTGGCATAAAATCCATGAAAAATTGCTCATAAAAGTAAGTTTCTGTAAAATTTATGACAAAATTAAACAAAATAAACTAATATTCCATACGTATTTTAATAAATTATTTCCATTTTACAATAAATTGTTTAAATGCGCAGTTTTTACTCAATAGAAAGTTCTGAGTTATTTATTTTACATAATATTTGAAACATTTCACGCATTCTGAGCAATTTTTATAAAATTTATGCCAATTATTTGATGTAAATAAAGTATTTGTACAGTTTCTTGCAATAAATGATTTTTTGTTGCAATTTTTAATCAATTTTATGTATAAATAAATATACTACTATTATATTATATATCCTTTCTGAGCGATTTCGTACATTTCGTGAGTTAAAAATACTTTCTGGGGAATTTATAAAATAAGTCTGTTTTGCGCTATTATTAATGATTTCTTACGATTTCATTGCTTTACTTTTATGCACAATTTTTGGTCAATTTTTCAAAATAAGTTTTTTTTACTTTTTGATCAATTTAATGTAACTAATTCTATGCCAAATATATGATATCTGTCCGATATTTGCAGCATTTTTTTATACATTTCGTGTGTAAAAAATTTATCAAACTACCCAATTTTGAGCAACTTTTGATAAATTGTGCATTTCGTGTAATCAAAACCTTTTCTGAATAATGTTTATAAATTTTCAATGTTTTGTGCAATTTATGAAGAATTTTGAGTAACAAACGAACTTTCCAAGTGATTTTTAATAAATCTCGTGTAATAAAAGAAATGTCACTAAAAACTTCGATGTTTTGAGTAATTTTTGATTAATGGATCTTTTGAGCAATTTTTAATACATTTCGTGTAATAAAAATATTATCTAAGCAATTAAAAACAAACACTTACATTTTGAATGATTTTTTGATTATTTATGAATATTCTGTAATAAATGAATTTAATACATTTCTTGAAATAAAAATATGTCCTAAGAAATTTTTATAAAATCTCACCCAAAAAATTGATGTTTTTTGCATTTTTTGATAAATTTTATGTATGAGTTTTTTAAATAATTTTTAATTTCATGTAATAAACATTCTCAAGACAATTTTTCAAAAATTCCAAACAAAAATTTGATGTTTTGTGCACTTTTTGATAAATTTAAATTTTGTATGCCATGAGTTTTCTGAGCACTTTTAAAGTGATAAAAATATTGTCTAATCAATTTAAAAAAAATGTCACACAAAAATTCGGTGTTTTCTGTGATTTTTGATAAATTTTGTATAGTAAATAGGTTTTTTGAGCATTTTTTAATAAAATGTTTTATAATTAATGTCCGGTATCCGGCCAATATTTGAAAGATTCGGCTTCGGCCGGATCGTGATAACTATCCGGTCGGATTCGGACAGATCCGGCCGGATCCATTTTTTTTAATAACTGAAACTTATGAAAGTAGAATAAAAATGTAAAAAAAATAAGTGAAATTTATTAAATGTAAACAAAAAAATAATAATAATAAAAATAAATGTCTTTATTGTGCTTTTTTACATCTTTTTACACTGCCCTAGAAGTCTTACTACTTGTTTGAAGGGGTTTGATGGGACCAATGGCTTATTAGATGACTTCCGATATAATAATAATATTAATAAATAATAATTAAAATTATATATTAATCAATATTATCAATAATACCTTAATTATAATGATTTTTTTTCTGCAGCATGAAAAAAATAGTCTTTCGCTGAAGACGCTTGATGCCGGCGCTGATATATATATATATATATATTGATTTTTTTAAATATTTTATGAATCTGGCCGAATCCAGTTGGATTGGGTCTTGGATTCGGTTCCGGTTTATTTTTATGTAGGTGATGGTTCCGGTACCCGGTTCCGGTATCCGGTTCCGGTATCCGGTTCCGGTATCCGGTTCCGGTATCCGGCCAAAAAGTGAATCCGGCGGCATACTAATTATAATCTTTTTTTTTTTTTTCAAAAATGTCACCCAAAAACTAAAGTAATAAATTTATTTTCTAAACAATTTTTGAAAAAATTCACTAACTAATTCATGTATTTTCTGCAATTTTTGATACATTTTGTGTAACAAATAGGTTTTCTGAGCAATTTTTAATACATTTCGTATAATAAAAATAATTTAAAAACCATTTGTCAAAAATTTTCTGAGAAATTTTAAATATTTTAATAAATATTACATAAAATAAAATATTTTCTAGGAAACTTTTTCTAAAATAATGTTTTGTGAAACTTTTTTGATAAATTTTGTGTAACAAATAGTTATTTGAGCAATTTTTATTACATTTCGTTTAATAAAAATAATATGTAAACAATTTAAAATAAATAGCTAAAAAAGTAGATGAATTAAAAAAATTTGTGTACAAATTTTTATTGAGCAAACTTTTAAACATTTTGAGTAATAAAAAATTATTTTTTAAACAATTTCACCCAAAAATTCCCAATTTTTGATAAATTTTGTGTAATAAAAAGGTTTTCTAGGCAATTTTTAATTTCTAAACAATTTTTCAAAAATGTCAACCCAAAATTCGACGTTTTGTGCAATTTTGATTGAATATTGTATTACAAATAAATTTTCTGCGCAATTTTCAATACATTTCATGTAATAAAAATATTTTTTATAAAATTTCACCCACAGACTCGGCCCTTCTTTGTGCATTTAAACAAAATTTAACCCAAAAAAACACTGTTTTTTTTTAAATTTTTTTATAAATTTTGGACACGAGACTGATTTCAAAACTTATGTTAATACTACAATTTTGCGCGCCAATTTTTCAAATATTTAGCAAGCTTTTAAACAAGTAATTAAAACAGGTTCGAAATTCTTAGATGAAATCTTACAAATAATTGACACATAAATCAATCAATGTATATGGGTAATTCCATTACTTTTCGACTAATTTGAAAAAGTCGACCTCTTTGATTTTGCTCAAATTTTCAGGGGTCAAAATATGGATGAAAGAAATAAAATTCCCAAAATTTTGGACCATAGAATATTGCCTGTTCAAAATGACACACATTTAAAGGTCAAAAATTTTACAATAAAACGTCTTTTTTTGCTTATTTTGTATCTCAATTTTTGGGCTTCTGGAAAAAGATAAAAAGGTCCACGATGGCTCAAGTTATTCCTTATTACATGTACTTCAAAACCCATATTTTTATGTTTAATATAGTGGTCATTTTGATATATTAAGCTTCAAACATTATTCCAAAAAAACCCGTAAATTTAGCAAAATTTTGCTTTCTTTAAACCGTTCTAACTTTGTCAAATTTTAACAAAATTTGATCCGCAAAGTCTAGATTTTTTCGAGTTTAATCTCTTTTTAAACTGATCACACAATACTTATAGAATCAATACGTATATACCATTATTTTGATGCAGAAAGTTGCACATGTTTTTGCAATCTTCAAAACTTGTAATTTTCAGGTCCCCAAAAAGCCTTGTCGATTTTAGTCAAAATTTCAGTAAATACTCTTCAGAACACAAGAAAAAAGATTATCTATATGAGAAATGGTACATCGGGCATAATCAAGAATTTTTTAATATTCAAAAATTGTCAAAATCGGCAAATAGCACATTTTTGTATCTCAATTTTTGGGCCTCTGAAAAAGATAAAAAAGTCCACGGTGGCTCAATATATTCCTTATTGCATGTACTTTAAAGCTCATATTTGTATATTTAATCTTTAGAGCAGTCATTTTGATATATCAAGCTTTGAAAATCTGCAAAATTATACTTTGTTTAAACCGTTCTAACTTTGTCAAATCTTAAAGAAATTTGAACCACGAGGTCTAGATTTCCTTGTGGAATATTTAAAATAATTCATCCAAGAATTTTGTGTAACAAATAATGTTTCTGAGCCATTTTGAACAATTAAAAAAAAATCTGTGTTTAATTTTTGGGGTTTTAATACATTTGGCGCAATAAAAATATTTTCTAAGAATATTTTATAAAATTTCACACAAAAATTCGGTGTTTTGTGAACAATTATTAATATTTCTTGTAATAAAAAAAAATTCTAAATAATTTTTATAAATTTCTTTCGAAATTTCAATTTTGTGTAAAAAATAAGTCTCTAGAAAAAGTTTTAATGTATTTTGAGCAAAAAAAAATTTAAACAGATAAAAAAAATCGCCCAAATATTCAATATTTTTGATGAATTTAAGTGACAACTTAAGAGATTTTTAATACATACATTTAAAAATATTAAAAATAATTTAAAAAAAAATCAACATGTTTTGTGCAAATCCTAATAAATATTGTAAAACAAACGAGTTTCATTTCATATATTAAATGTTATCTACAAAACTGGTGATTTATGCAATTTTTGAATTTTATCTGAACAAATGAGTTTATTGAGTAATTTTTAATACATTTTTCAAAAATTTCACCTAAAAACTCAATATTTTGTAAAATTTTTGATAAATAATGTGTAACAAATAGGGTTTGTGAGCAATTTTTAATACATTTCAGGTAATGAAAACATTTGGAATATTTTTTTTTATAAATTTTTACTCAAATGTTCGGTTATTAGGGCAATATCTAAAAATTTTCACCCAAGGACTAGGTTTTGAGCAATTTTTGATAAATTATGTGCAACAAATGCGACTTTTGGCCAATTTTAATATCTTCTAAGAAACTTTTATAATAATTTCACCCAAAAAATCGGTGTTTTGTGACTAATTTTCAATATATTTCTTGGAATAAAAAAAATTCTAAACCATTTTCATCAAAATTTCAATGTTTTGTGCAACTTTTGATCAATTTTGTGTAAAAAATAAGTCTCATGGGCAATTTTTAATACATATCGTGTACAAAAATATTAAAAATATTTAAACAATAAAAAAAATCACTCAAAACTTCAGTGCTTTAGTTCATTTTTCAAAAATTTCAACCAAAAATTGCATGGTTTGTACAATTTTTGACAATTTTTGTGTAACAAATAGATTTTCAGAACAATTTATACACCCATTTTGAATAATAAAAATATTTTCGAACCAATTTTAAAAAAATTAATTAAAAATTATTACAATTATTTAAAATAAATTCGTAAAACATGTTTAGAATTTTATAAACTTTTGCTTAATTTTTTAAGTAGACCATTTTAAATCAAAACTTTCAAGTTGTCTAAAAACGCAATTTGTCAATTATAATTTAGAAAATTTTCAGTAAATTAAAAACTCGGAGAATTATTTTAAACTTTTAGACAATTGTTTAGCACTTTAAGACATTTTGTTTGCACTTTGCTCAAATTATTTTTGTATGACAAAATTATTTTTTAACCTTTTTAAACATTCTGTCTGCATTTTATATATTAGGTATTGTTTAACAATATATACAAGCTTTTACTCGACTCTTTTACACATTTTATTTCTTGTTTGACATATTAAGACAATATTTAAAATATTTTGATTGAGCTTTGACTTTTTGTCTACTTTTAGACATTTCTATGGCACTTTTTGACACTTATTTAACATTTACAAACGTAATTACTAAAAATGTAAAAATTTGGTCATTCACTTTTAATCATTTTCAAGTAACAAATGGGTTTTAAAGCAATTATTAATACATTTGGTATGATTAAAAAGATTTCAAGTATTTTTATCAAAATTCACACAACAATTCATTATTTTTATTTTTAATGAATTTTGTATAACAAATAGGTTTTTTCAGACACGTCTTCTAAAGATCTACTTCTGTACGAAAAAAATATTCTTAGATAGAATTGTCTTGTAGTAAAACTAACCTAACAACGTCCTTGCCCACGATTGACGTCACACATATTTCAAGAAAATTTGAGATATTTCTAGAAATTGGCTCGTATTTTCTGCGTTGTAGAAGGCTTGACTGCAGATAGTAAACATACAACACCAAATCTATTGCTATATACGCGTTCTTGCCCACAACTGACGTCACACGCACCAAATATGTTAACTTCGCCGCGTCGGCAAAATGCGTGTCTATAAGTGTATATGGTCTAAAAAAATATGCAGAGAGGAATGCAATGCAGAAAGCCAGTTTTTATCTTATATAATCATTTTACAGCACTGTTAGCTTTAACTTTTAAGTGTGGTTCACCATAAAACATTTTTCTAGAACCCATCGGTCCCGCTCCCTGCCAAACTAAAATAAAGGCTCATCTGTGCTACATCCCTCCATATTCTTTCATATCCATTAGATCCCTCAAACTCCCCATCCTCTTACAGATTAAACTTCTATAGACTAAAATTGTGCTAGCTAATGCGGAACAAAAAAACTCCTCGATAAGACAGAATAACATCTCATATGCAATGTTACAACAATTCTATTCAGATGAACTCTTACTACTCTTATTACTCTTCAGAAGTTATTCAACTCCATATTAGAGCAAGGGATTATCGCAGAAAAGAATTAAAATATTTCCTATTTAAAAAAAAAACCGTCCTCATCTTGCGTCCGAAAAACATTTTAAAACAGCCCATTTCAGCAAACAATTTCTCATCACTTTACTGTAATATTATTTCAGCGTTTGCTTCCTAAACATCAACAGAGCTTACGACAATGTCTGCATTGCGACGTTGAAGTCGATCCTTATTAGTTTATCTCACCCACCCGCGTTTACCAATTTAATTATTAACTACAGTAAACCAACAATAGTGTGACCGGTCACACCTGAGACAAACGAGAGATGAGAGCATTAAACTATACCAATAGTAAGATAGGTACATTCGCATGTAAAATTAATCTTTAAACAAGCGAAACTAGCATAAACTGCGAGTGCAATAACATCTATTTATGTACATGCAAAGCCCGCGCTACCTGAGAATAAATATATTTATATTGTATAACAGTTTGTGTCTCCAAGTGTATTATTTCCCTTTCTCGTATTACGCATCCTGTATTCTGGCTATAGATATCTTTCTCTCCAAATGCGCGAAAATTCCTACCACCGGTCACACTGTTATTGGCGTACTGTAGTCCTGCTTAAAAAACTTTATATTTCTAGATGATACTACTAGGGCTTCTTCCTTGACAGTATTTTAAGAAACATGGATAGATCTTTAATGAAATCCACAGCCCTTCGGACAGAACAAAATCTCAAATTTGTCCCTAGATAAATGAAATGTGATTTCGATTGATTATGTCCCTATAATCAATAAAACTCCCATATCTCGTGTTGCTTCTTATAAATTTCTAAAGGTCATCTTCAAAGTAATCACTTTTATCATCTACAAAAATCTTGTTCACAAGAGATTAAGATTTTCTATGTGTCTCATGCGCACATACTGAGGTGATGACCCTGGAATTATCCTGATCTTTTACAAAGCCTTTATACCGTTCCGGTCCGGCTAAAATCCAAAATTAGAATAAGCTCAGAATATATAAACACAACTTCAATTTATGTCATAAAAATTAAATCGGGCCCAATGCCTCTATCAATCCGTAAAAACTTCCTTGTCAAAAATTATGTCTTAAGGCTTATTGTTATGGGCAGTGGCATAGCTTTGGAATCCACCACCAGAGCCAGCCATTCCTTTGGAAATAAACCGTTTTAGACATCTAAAGAATAGTCGCTAATTATTTCTGATTTTAACAAGGTTTCTCAATCTTTCAAAGTTTTTGCAAAGAACTAAATCCATCTCAGGTTAATTTGACCTTCCAAAACTTTAATAACAAACTTTCGCTCCAATACATTAAAGTCTATACTGACCATTCGAAAACTAAACTCCCTTTGTCTGTATCCTACAAAGTATCAGTTTCGACCACAAATGGAAGAAAATCGTTATCCTCCAGAAGTTCCCTCAATATGGCATAACATCAGAAGCAACTGCTGAGCATCCAATATTAAAGTGGTTCTGAGTAATCTTCAAAAAATAAATTCCAAAGTAGAATTGTGCTCGGACGGAAATAAGCGTCCTTATCAATTTTTTCATTAAGCAAATATGTTTTTACCCTATTCCTGAGTTATGTAAGCAATGTTTCATAGATTTTATGTCATAACGCGTTGCCGGATCGCAATTTCAAGTTAAGATTCGTGTTTCCGTCAATTCGACATCTCAAAAATAGCAAATCAATCGCGATCTCAGAATTAGAAAAACGCAGACATCTCGCAATTTTCCAAAACGTATCGTTAAACTTTGAAGCAAAATTTTAATCTGATCCTAAAACACAAAAAACTTTTTTAGGCTTAACCTTTTTTTGAACGTCTCCTAGGCAACGTAAGAGTCGACCACAAAACCCTTCACATAGAAACAATTTTTCCTAAACTTGCCAATATTTGACTTCATTTTTATAGTAAAATAAATTTCATTTTTATTTATGTTTAAATGTATATTTTGTTAAAAAAAAATCTCGTTCAACCAATATATGTATTCATTTATTTGAAATTTTTTAACTCATGCGTTTCGTGCTTTAAAAAATGTATAATTTTGAAAAAAAAAACAATTCTAAAATTAACAAAAAAAAATTAAATGAATTTCAAAGATTGATTTTTTTTGTTATTTCATATGCAATATTTATTTATTTAAAAGATACCCAATATTTTAACAAATCTTCAAATTAATATATTCTTAAAAGTTAGTAAATCTCCAAAACATGAAAAATATTGAAAAAAGAACCCCAATAAATACATCGCATAAAGGGTTTAAAATTACGCCGCAGTTTCTCTAATATCAATCGATTATGCAATGTTGTTTACCCTTTCATTAACATTCAGATATCTTCTACTGCAAATGCGTCGCAACAAGCTCGCATTTACATATTTATAAAAACGTGCTTACATTTAATATTGAAATATACTAAACCTAAACTAAATACTCTTATTAACTAATAAAATAGTATATGCAAGCTATAACGTAGATCTAAATATAATTATAAATAATGAGAATAATGTCACAAAGCACATGCTGCAAAAAGTTGAGCTGTTTAAAGAAACGAAAAAAAAAAACAGGGAACACTACTATAAAAATGTCCCCAAAACTACTTACAAAAATAAAAAAACTAAAAAAACAAAATAGGAAAGATGTTATAAACTAGAAATATATTATCTTTTTTAATCACCTGAACCTGCGCACTCCAAGTACATCCAGATTCCACAAGACTGGCTACCAACTGTGCCCAGTCCTATCAAATACAACACCAACCCAATTATTATGTTTCATTTAAACAGCGCAACAATACACATTATAGTACAATAATCTGTCTGACCCTAACAATTTGTATGATATGATTGAGTATTGAAATCGAAAACATTAAACTTACCACTCCCTGCACGCAATAAAAAACAATGAGAATGTAAGTAGGTGATGGGGGTGGTATGCGTGTCGCACTTACCATTGAGAATTGTTCAAAGTGTTGCTGCAATTGGTGTTGATTGTATAGGTGGTAGTCATTTGGTAAGGGACTGTGAGGACTAGGCGCCCCGGGACTACAGGGCGCCGAATGTCGACCGCCCAAACTGGGCGAAGATTGCGGGCTCGGTCGTGGACTTCTATAACCCACTTGGTGCAACTGTTGGGATGGTAATTGATTAGTTTTGTTTTTATTCATTTATTTATTGGTTACCGTTGGGGACGGTGATGTAGGCGGTACTTGCTGCTGCTGCTGATATATCCCACTCACTCCTCGAAGTTGTGTGAAGTCGTGGTTCTCCGGTGATGTGTGCTGCTGTTGCTGTGTGTCTATATTCACACCCTATAACGAGTTTAATATAAAGATGTCAAAACATATGATGCAATGTGATTTAGGTTAAGATGACTGTCAATTTGTCATGACGCTAAGATGTCAAAATAGTCTGACAGTAGGTAGTGAAGCTGTTGGTATTATATCATCTAAAATGTTCAAAATAATAAAAGGTCGGAATGCAGATAGCTTGTATCACTAAGACAATTATTTAGAACACAAATTGCATCATAAATTGCGCAGCTGTGTAATTGCTGGCCGGTATTTTGAGTTTCAATTGACATTCGACGATTGACAAATAATGTAAACTTGTTTAAACTCAACAAATTTCTTCATAAACCCACCATATCAAGTCCCAAATGCGGTTTGAATACTCGTAAATTGTGTTAATGCTTTTAAACTTAAATTGCGTAGTTGCTTGCGGCCATTTTGGTTTCTATTTAATATTCCAAGATTGACAAATAATGTAAATTTGTTTGAACTAAAGAAATTTCAATATAAACCCCCATATTGATCCCCAAATGCTAATCAAATACTCGTAAATAGTGTTAATGCTTTGAAACTTGAGTTGCATAGTTGCTTGCGGCCATTTTGAATTCTAATTGACATTCCAGAATTGTCAAAAACAATGTAAATTTGTTTAAACTCAACAAATTTTCCCATAAAACCCGGTATTGAGTCTTAAATGCTAATCAAATACTCGTAAATAGTGTTAATGCTTTGAAACTTAAGTTGCGTAGTTGCTTGCGGCCATTTTGAATTCTAATTGGCATTTCAGAATTGTCAAATACAATGTAAATTTGTATAAACTCAACAAATTTTCCCATAAACCCCAAATTGCATTCCAGAATTGACAAACAATTTAAATTCGTTTGAAGTCAACAAATTACCTAATAAACCACCGCATTATGTCCCAAATACTCGTAAAATTAATAAATGCCATAAATGTTCTACCAAAGCTGAGGATCGAACCTGCGGCAATGTATGCACCAAGATTCAAGCTTCATAACTTATATAAAAAAAATGCTTAAAAAAACGTTCTTCTCATAAAAACAAGGCAAGTCTTAATAGAAAACATCCTTCAAAACACTTGACAAATCGTCAACGCAGTAAGCCTACATGTTCGGTATTTGTGACGTCAGTTGTGGACAAGAACGCGCATACAGCAAGAGGCATCATCATGCGACAAATAAAAAAGAGCGTATCTTCAAATGTATATGGTGTAATGTTATGACCTTGTCAAAGAAGCAATCATCAAACCCCCATAGCGCTACACATCCACCATCGACTGTCTCAATAGTCACCGTCATCCGTAACTATTTCCAAAGTATAGCATGCGGTCCATGCGGGCAGCTTCGCACTAACCATTTCATTTCACCATTTATGCCCACTGGAACATTGTAAAATAAAACCTAACTGAAGAGGTAGGCCCGAGACAGCAACTGACACTAACTGTGTTACACCTCAGCTAAGACAGACTTGACCGACAGCTCCCAAACTCAATCGCACGAGAGATAGAAATAGAGTTCACCGGCAAAACTTCATTCAAGTCACTTATTCAATTCTGGAATCAATCTTTCTCAGACTTAGTCCAAAAATCATAAACAAGTACGAAAGGTACTGGATTATCAATTAACTATTCTTTATGTTCACAGGCGAGTCAACAAAGGGCATTCAAAAAACAAAAAGTTGCTATCCCCCACGACTTTGAATTCTACCAAGACAACCATCCAAAAAATTTAAAAAAATATTTTCAAGAACACAAATTTCGAGTCCAAAAAAATATTTTTTTTATAATCACATACCGGTCTAAATTATTAATGAACCAAAGCAAGCTATCGATGATCAACTCACACTATGACTAAAAACACGCTTACCATACCGTCCCCATCCGAGCTGATCAAAAGCCTCGCCAATAAACAGAAAAGTTGAGAAGCCGCCAAAAAATGTATGCTCATCCAAGCAGCCCTGATGTCAGTCCAACCGATACTCGAGGCCAAATCTAACCTTTCTAACGCTAACCCTTCTTTTATAAGCTTACCTATAACACCACCCAAACATTTAACCCAACCACAACCACCAGAAAAAAATCATAATAGACCTACACTATGACTGGAAACACGCTTACCATAAGTCCCCATCCAAGTTAATAAAAAATCTCGCCGACAAGCAAAAAACTTGAGAAATGACCAAAAATATTCTTCTCACCCAAACCACACTGATGTTACTCCACACACTAAGACTAACCAAACGCTTAATAGCTTGGTAGAATCCTCCAAACAACAACAAAGGCTTCTTCATGCAGAACGGAGCTGGCAAAAACCTCAAAAAGACCATGAACAACTCAGCAAGACTATCAGGCATCACTATCCCAAAACGCTGCATGAAATACACCCCCAATACCAACAATCCACAAGAGAGTCTCAAGACCAGTCTCTACAATGCACAAAAAACCTGCTAAGTTAAATCCCACGATCAAGATACATGCTCCCAACAAACACCCAAAGACTTCTCTACAATTAAGAACCTGATAGAAGCTGCAGAAAACAGCTGATGATAAGACCCAAGTAATCATAATAACACCACCGCCTCCCCTGTCGCTGCAGCCTAAAATACTGAAAGTTGAACAAACAGAAAACAATAATGAAATTCAATAAAAATTTGGTCTACGATCGAAAAAACTCCAATACTCAATGCCAATTCTTCCCTTATTTTAAAGGCTTACCGCTACCACCCCAACCAACAGAAGATGACGAGCAGAGCCATCCAACCACACACTAAACAAAATTCCTAATGACTAGAAACACGCTTCATCCAAACTGATAAAAAAAAAAACTCGCCGACAAGCAAAAAACTTGACAAAATGCCAAAAATATCAGCTTACTCAAGCGGTGCCGATGTTAGTCCATACACTGTACAAGCGCTTTTATAAGCGAAACAAACTAGCAAAAAGATCAATGACCAAGCAAGACAGACATTGCCATCCCAGAACACTGCATGGAACACAAGACAGAGTGATAACCAGTCTCTACCATGCATAACTGAAACTAATCCATTACCCAGAGATAAACAAAGTCACATCACAGGCTCACTCCAATAAGTGCTTCCGACAATGACCCAAAAAGCCTTACTTGGTACAGACCTCTTTACAAAGAGAAACCTAAAGCTACGGAAGATGCCCAATTTAGAACCCAGCTTTTAGTAAGACTCCAGAAACTATAATGACACACGCGCCCTCCCCCATTTCTGGCTTTGCCAATACTATCAACTAACCTTAGACTACAACTCAAACAATTCAATCTAAAACCCAAAAACTGAAAAAAAAGCAATAAAAAATTAACAATGCTTGGCCTCCCACCGTCCTGACTGCAAACATACCCAAGATCAAACATTGCGTTAAACCTTTATAGACTTACCTATAGCACCCCCACAAACAAAAAGCACAAGCAGAACCATCCAACCCATAGCACCTCCCAAGAAATACGAGAAAATCCCCAACCAGCTCAAACCAATTCAAGAACTGTTGGACAACTCTCTTTAAATTTCAAAAGGTAAAAAGTCCCAAATATAAGCCTGTTACTCAATGTAAGAAGAAAAAACTTCTAAAAGTTTCTAGCACCACAACCAATAAGGACAGCAACACGCCAAGAAAGAAAAGAATGGCTTTCCAATTAAAGCTGTATTCTTAGTTAGATGCCATTGCAATCGCAATGAACCAATTAAGCTGTCAAGTTCAACCTAATCCAAAGCTAAACCTAGTTTAAAAGTAAAGCCACAAACCTTCTTATTATAGCACAACAAAAAAAGATGGCAACCAGAACCAAGCTATCCATCCAATGGGCATCTCCCAAAAAGTAGAGAAAAACGTAAGCCAGATCAAACCAATTGAGAAGCTGCTACGCGACTCACTGGTAAACTTCAAGAAGGAACAGATTATGGAAGATAAATCTGCTAATATAATTACAAAAAAAAATCTAAATGATTCCAGTACCACGACCAATAAGAACAATACCGACCAAACCAAGAAGCCAAAAAATAAGTGGATGACTTTCCAATCCTGGCCAGACTTTTCCAATCGCCGAACACCAAGAACAGCCTGATCGCTTCAAAAAAGTAATCAAAAACTCATAAACCAAAATAGAAAAATCCTCGAAGAGCATAGCAATTTCGCCAAACACCAGCTTCTGTCTTGATAGAGAAGAAAACTTAATACATCACATCAAGAAAGCAATCAAAGACTCGCAAAACTAAAGAAACAAAAACCTTAGAAAAGCATCTTGACTTCTACACGACCTCAACCTTCGAGAGAACGATCAAAGAGAAAGCAAAAGAACTACTCAAAAAGTGACTCCTACTTCAGCTCGTAGCTATCTGCTCATAAAAAAGACTCTAAAGCAAAGAAAAGAAGTAACGCCCACAAATCTCAAATGAAAAAAAAAGAAGAATCCGATTTGATCAAACTGAACCAGCAGTAATCAATCACGAATTCCTAGCAATCCAGCAGAAAAAAACATCTAAGCAGTATTGTTTGGCAACAACGTTCAGTTCAACGTGCCAAAAAAGATTGTCCAAGACATCCACCGCCACCTCAGATAAAAGAACGCATCCCAATGACCAAATCTCGATATCAATTTAACCAAAAGTCCTTTACCACAAGAGTTCCGCAAACAATCGGGCAATATGCAACCTTTTCTACAGAACATAGTTGAATGTAACACAAAATAATCTGAAGATCATCCAATAGCTAGTCTCCGGACAGTATTTAACACTCACAATCTTAGACCTTTTTAAGTCAACCCTAAGTTGATCTTCTATGACTGACTACAATAAACAAAGCCTAACCCCTCTTGAACTGATATCATTAAACTAATTATTTATACCGTATCATACGAGTTTATTTGTCCCCCACGTAATCAACAATTGCTTCAAAGATTTGTCCAGAAATAGACCCACGACAAAACCGTAAGCAAGCAGATTTTCTGGAAAATTATTTCAGTCTCTTAAAAGATACTGAAGATTATTGGAATTGAACTATAGCTTCGAAAGTATTAATAAGACTTCTGGACCACGCACTCCCACCAGTTCATTTGAGAACAGCCAATTAACTAGCTTCCGGTTCAGTTCAACATATTTCAACTTCGTAAACCCAGATTGAACCTGGAAAGTTGTCAAACATGGAAGAGCGACCCAAAGGCTTAATAATAAAACAAAACTTTCCAGTAATGGCATTCAAATAACCTTAAAAAATATTAATTTCTAATATGTCGCTAAGAGCACGTACATAACCTAAAATATATTGACACCCAATCGATTAGTGTGCCACACCATTTGCGTATTTTAAAAAGGTTAATACCTAATCTGTCGCTTTACAATTGACAAATTAAAATTTAAACTTCCCACACAAGTGAAGTCAGCATATCCCAACACTAACCTAACCTACAAAATGTTGACACTTAGTTTATTGCTTTGTAATTAACTGACAGATATGACGTATGTATGCACATAACCTAAAAATGTCAACATTGGATCTAACCTAACCTACAAAATGTTAACATTTAGTGTATTCCTTGCAATTAATAAATTATCTATGCACATAACCTAAAAATTACAAAATTCAAACTGTAAAACCGGCCGAGTCTGCCACATCCAAGGAAAAGCAGCAGATAGAAGTCTCCAGCCGGATAGCAACAACGCTGCTCACTACAAACCCCCATCATACAAGAAAGATTCACTCTGGTCGACTTCTTCAATAAACTGAAGTAAGAAACGGTTGAGTCCGCTCCAAGGGACGGAAAAGGCGCAAAAACGCACCACTTTCAGCTAAAAATCAGCTGTTACTCCGCTTGTCCAGAGCAGTAACAAAGATTTTATAAAGATATTCATATCTTCAGCAAAGTTTCTAGCCAACTAGATAGCTAAGCTCTATGCAACGCCTCACGCTCGTGAGAGTGAATCCGACATATTTGCAAGATTCCCCTTCTAGCCCAAAAAGAAAGTAATATTCCAAGTAAATGAAGTAAACAAAATTCTTATATAACATGGCTGTTGGCTTGTCCAGATAAATATGCTCATACAAAATAGATTTGTTACTAGTCTGTGTGTATACAGAAAAAAAAAGACTACAACGTCAGTTGAATGCTTTTGCAACCGCAATTAACCACTTTGGAGTTCAACCTAATCAGAAGTTTGTTTAACAATAAAGCCGCTTACTAAAACGTCTTAAGTATATATAGCAGCAAAGCATAATCACCGTGGTCCCTGCTAAAAAACGTAAAACAATCATTGTAAACTTGCTATTCCGATGCGCGCAAATAAAAGTAGGCAATAAAAAAATTTGCGCGACCCTATTAGTAATACACACTTTAAATATCAACACACCCAAAGCTCGCCACCAAAATAAAGATAAAGTATAAAAAAAGAGATTGCTATAGCTTATCGCACGCATCGGAATAGCACACAAAGTTTTAAGTGCTTATTTGATACTCCACTCGTAGTTAATTAAAGCTACCTGTAGAGTATTTAACCACACATATTTAATATAACATTTCCTAAAATCGTGCGCATCAGAATAGCACATTTCCAATACATTTTAAGTGCTTATTTGATACTCGACTCGTAAATGCTTAACGTTACCTTAGTATCTTTCTGTAGAGTATTTAATCCCACACTAATTTACAAAATTACGTAGAATAGTGCGCATCGGAATGGCACATTTATAGTAGATCACTTAATGCGCACGACTATGCTTTAAAGTTACCTTAGCATGTTCCTGTAAAGTATTATTTATTCAAACACTTTTTAACACAAAACTTCATAGAATTTGATGATAATAATATAATACACATTTCAGCAACACTTACTATTGTCAAACTAAATTAATAAAACAGTAATCTGTCAAAAACAAACAATTATAATGCACAACAATGTAAATAATAAACGATCGGAAGAAAATAAATAATAATAATATGACAAAATAAAAATAAAAACGAACCTTATGCTGTTGATGGTACCTAGAGTTAACGGGAACTGATAAGTGATTCTGCAACAATAAATTAAAACAAAAAGAAAAACACATGCAAAACGAAAATAAAATGTTAATTGTGCAAAATGAGTGACAAAATAATAATAATAATAGTAATAATAATAAATGAAAAATTATTAAGAAGGTCCATGCTTGTTTACAACATTTAATAGTTTTTTTTTAAGGTACGAAAATAGTTACCTGGTGCGATGAGACTGGTGGATTGAACTGAAACCGGCCCTGCGGCCGAACACCGGGCGGTACACTTGTGGGTGATAACGTCGATGGACTTGTATTTACAGGACTCTGTTGTAAGAGATTGGAATATTAATAGAAATCAATTTAAAAAAAATCATTGTTTTCTATGATGAGAAAAATGGGATATTATATTTCTATTTGATCTGGTAATGACAGTAAAAAATCTCTAAATTAAAAGAAAATAAGTCCTGATTATGAAGAAAAGTTTAGCAAAGATGATGAGTCACTTTAGCTTGGCCCATAGAATGTGTGAAATGTGAACGCGAGAAAAGAATGACCCAACGCGCAAAAGCGTGAGTGCGTGTATATTAAGTTGCCTATTATAGCGGCCAATTTATGTTTGGAGTAGTTTAAGTATAAGCCAGAGGTGCTCAAACAGTCGATCTCAAGAAATTTTGAAGTCGATTGCCTTACAAATTATATTTTTGCAATTTCTGACATTCAATGTATAAAAGTACACAATTTTTTTAAGGTTCTACTAGATCAACTTAGTACGTCTACGAGGTCCATGTGACCTAGTAGTTCGCTTGCCGCTTAATGCATTTATGGTAGATCTTCGGTGCTTAAGTCTAAATATAAATATAAATATCTTCTAAATTAATTCCACGGCATGATTGGTAAGAAATTCACTAAATCAACAGAGCAGGATGAAAAATGTGAGAGCTTAGTTTTAGTTTTATCTATGTTCAACGATTCTTCATAGCTTGGCCAAAACATGAAAAGTTTCAACAATGCAGGGTATTAGCATACCTTACTAAAATACAATATAATATACAATTTTATATTGCAATCATTGGCATAAAGAAACTGTTCCAGTTCATACACAAATTTAGGACATTGTTATAAAACGTTCTTCATTCAGATCAAATCGACTACCTGGTACTAATTTTTATATATTTTGATTTACATGCAGATTATAATGAGTAAACGTTCTCGTTCTGAAGGACTGATATATTTGAAAAATAGTATTGATATTGTGCTTATTTGTTAGTAATATGAATACTTTGTATATACTTACAGAACTAAAGGGGGAACTTCCTTGGTCTTGATCTTGATCAAGCGGTGTGTGTATTGGCGAGGGGAAATGAACGCTAGTGAGATCTGGTAATGAACCCGTATTATTACCAATGGGTATTTGTATTGTACCTGGCTCGTGTGCTGTGTGATATATGCTGAAAAATAAAAATAAATATTAATTAGTTTTATAACTATGTAGAATTTGTCTAGTAATTGTCAATTAGTATAATAGCTCTAGTCCAAAACACTTGGAAGACCTCCCCAATAAAACTTAAACCATCAAAGTCCAACAAACCTACAAGACATCCAAAAACCAATAGAAATTACCAAAAAAGTTCTCACCAAACTTCAAATTTTGTCCTACCTATAAAATTTCTTCGGCAAAACTACAGAAAACCTAGATCCACCAAAACCTAGTAAGACCCTTCATTGTACAAAACCGCCAAACTGTTTCTTATCCAAAACTTGATATAGTCCTTCTCCTCCCCTAAGCAAGAGATAACTGACATTCACAAAAAAAAAGATCCAACCTTCTAATGACCAACACGCAGGTAGGTGGATGGGTCACAATTATCTAAGGCTAAGGACACAACGAGCATATTCGCAACGTACCCTCGCTCTAACAGTAGAACACTGGAGCTTCGATCCTTAAAATAAATAAAAACAAATATCGGAGCAATCAATGAGCAAAAAATACCAAGCTAGGATTAAAGTTCCAGTGTTATAGGGTCAAAGCAATGTTCACAGATACGATGCTATGATCGAAACGAAGCATGAGTCCCCGTTGTGTCCGCACACAAGTCATGAGCTGTGTTACTAAAAAACTAATCTTTGAAGTGCACAAAACACTACGCCTCCTCTCAAACCTGTTGACCATCAAAGGTGAGAGATATTCTGAAAAACCTCAAACAACCAAGTATGCACCCAATGTTAACAGTCCCAAACAACCCTTCTCTCACATTTTTCGTCATCATAAAAAAGTCTCTGATTGTTACTATCTTCAAACCAAGAAAAGATAAGCAATTTCCAAAAATTATTGACCAATTAAAACAGAAACTGTTATCATAGGTAAGATCCAAAATCCCTCAGAAGGTAAAAACCTTTTGCTTAATCATCAACACAACTTTTTGAAGAAAGCTATCCTTACTCATAAACTAGTCAGAATAATTGATCAAATCACTACTGGTTTCCAATCAAAGTACCACAATACCTCTTCAAAACTGTCCATTCCTGGACGTGGTATTACCCCTGTTGCTAACAAATTTTGTATCGGCCTCCGCATCTTTCTTTTGCTTACAACAAATGGAAAAAAAATATCGTCAACGTCCTCCAGCAAATGACTGGAGACATCCTATAAAGATACCAAAAGAGACACTGAGAAAGATACGTTCGATGCGACGCTTTGATAAAACAATCAACGACCAAAAAAACGGACAAGTAGTAATCAATTGAAGAACATCACGACTTCTACCCTAACATGTAGCCACAATAACAAAAACCAAATGTCAATTGCTACTTTTTTGATATTGCCAAGTAGTAGGTTGATAGTGACGCCCAACAACACTATCATTTGACAGAGCAATCGACAACCAACAAAACAAAAGAAAAGTAAAACCCAAAGAACATTACAACTTTTAACTTAGAATGTACCCACGTATCCCAGAAACCTCAAGGACAGCAAAGAAAAAGAAAAAAAACGCCAATGCTAACAAACCCCAAGAAGAACAAAAGAAACAAAAAACTAATCAATCCCAACCAAACCGGTTTTTTGCCAGAGCAACCAACTACCAACAAAGCGGAAGAGAAGTAAGAACCCGAAGAGCGCAACTTCTACCCCAGCCTGTAGTCATGTGCATGAAAAGCCCCAAAGACAGCAAAAAAAAAGAAAGCAAATGCCAGTGCCGCCAAATCCAAGGAAAAAAAAAATGTGAGAAACTTCCAAACACCGACCAAGCAAGTCCAATAGTCCGTCACTAACAGCCGCCTCTTAAACGCTCTCAATACGACAAAGCAAAAAAAATATATCAACTTCTGTCCCAGCTTGTAGCCACGTACCCCAAAAGCCCCATGGACAGCAAAAAAGATAAAAAGAAACTTCAATGCTGGCAAATCACAGAAGAATAAAGAAGAACAAAATATGCAAAAAACTTACAAATCCCAAACAAACCTTTCCAATCGTCCGACACCAGAAGCAGTGCCTACACTTTCTCGATACATCGCTTTGTTTGACAATGCAATCAACAACCAAATCAAAAAATAAGTCATTCCAACTTCTACACCAACATGTAGCCAAGTGTCCCAGAAACCAAAACAACGACATAGTAGACGGGAAGCTAACATCAATAATAACAAATTCCAGAAGAAGAAAGCAGAACAAAAAATGCAAAAAAATTACTAATCTCAAGCCAATCCAGCCTAGCACCAGCAGCCGCCTGGATTCGCATTGACAAAGCAATCAATGACTGACAAAGAGAAGATTGACAGAGCAATCAACTACCAAGAAACCGGAAAAATGTAGCTACGCACCCTAGTAAATCCAAATACGGTAAAAAAGAAAAAAATAAAACGCAAAAGAAGACGGAAAACAAATGTCAAAGCCAACAAATAGAAAAACAAGAATAAGAAAAAGAAAGAAGATCAAAGTATGCAAGCCAATCAAACCAAAAAGTAAACATGAACCTCTAGCAAACCAAGTCGTATACAAAAGCCTACCTACACCTTAAAGAAGATTTCAAACGGCTTTAAAAAACCAAAACCCTAGTTACTTCTGTTAAACGAGAGGCTGTTGTGTTTTTCGAGAATTAATAAAATTTATTTGAACCTTTGATTTCTTATATGTTATCACTCGCAAGTCCTCACCAGTAACAACTCAATCTCAACCGAATCGAGCTCGTCCGCTATCGATTACTTCTTCTTTTCCCACTAGGTACACTACCTGGATATTGTTTTTGTGTTTGAAAGCAGCAAGCTGTCCTGTAGTGACCCTCAAAAGTAACACTCTTCACACACCAGATACATAACCTAGTTCTCTTCTGTTCTCGTGACAAATCTGTTCGTGCTGCTAGAGAATCTTGAGTTACTTAATGTAGTCTTCTTGTTGTAAGGGTCTCCTCCCACGCGTTATTCCTGTCGTCACATTTCCGTATGCCTGCAGCTAATAGATGCTTTGTCAGTTCTATCAACGGCTGTGACCTCCTCGATGAGTTGTAAGGGTTCGTACTGCCACATTCGTTCTTCTTATCTTATACTCTTTCACTCACTTCAGTCGGGGTTGCCCTCAACCAATAATTCAGCTGAAGACTACCTAGTCTCCGTTTTAAATCTGATGGTGCTGCTTCTCGTTATCGGGATTTAGACCAATAACAACTTTCTTATTCACGGTCCAATCCTAAAAGGGCCGTAGAACTAGCAGTAGTTAACTCCAGGTGTGTCCCTCAAGCCAGTTTACTACTGCTCACCGTTCTACTTGCCATCGCTCGCTATCGAAGTTTGCCGATGTGAGTTCTTACCTCGCTGTCAGCTTTAGGTTTGTCATTCAAGCTGCCGTTGACCCAGTAGTAGTACCGGTGTGTCTCTTAAGCCAGTTTACTACCGGTCTCTTTCTACTTTCTCCCTTATTATCTCTTTAGATTGTCTGCGACAATCTTTAAACCCAGTCCAAAAAGTTGATGTTCTCCCAAACTGAAAAGTAGTTGGCACTGGAAAATAGTCGTGTTGCATATATCGCGTTAGTAGCAAGAGTGCCAATACACTTGCACTATGCCAAAACAAGTGTCAGCTATAGTGTGGTCCTCCCTGATTACGTTTCTTCTTCTTATTGTGTAACTTAGTCGCTGCTATTTACATTGTGATCCATTTGTTACTATAGTTTAGGCGGTTAATTCTTCGACCGTAAGTCTGCTCACAATGGTTATTGCCCTTGGTTGATAGTAGTACTCAGTCCAGTAGAGATGGTGATTTCCATGCTGCTTCTGGGTGAGTGTTGACCCCTTCAGAGAAATGTCGACTGCTTGCTGCTTCGGACTAGATTGACTGTCTGTACAAAAATGTTACCGGCCTGGAGGCGTCCCAGGAGGAGGAATCGGACTTCTTCAAAACACGGCTCCTGCACAATCGCGGGGCCTTCTCAAGCGGCGTTTCCAAGCAATCCGCGCACTCGGCTATACTCTAACTAATTTTCTTAGCAGATCTCACTCTAAGCCCCAACCTCAAAGCAGGAATAAGGTACCTGCAAGATGCCCCGTTATAAAATAGGACTGGGACAGCCGCTGCAACCGCTACTCGCCATGCAGCACCTCTGACCAACTAAGGACTTGGACCACTGCCATTACCAACCGACTTGCTCGCCAGACACTGCCAGAAATCAATACTTCACGCAAGTACTTAACCCCCCCTATTTATTATTTTTATGTTCACAGAAAGCGAGAACTCCAACGTAGAACCAGGAAGCGGCTCGGTTGAGTCATCACAGTCCCGAACCGACAACAAAAACGTCCGACTTTTATAGCAACGCGTGCCCAGAATTTTTTTCGTTTCATTTCACGCCCAGTGAAGCCGCATCAATCCCCCCCCCCCTCTTCGACGGTGGCATCAAAAGTTGGCGGAAGTCGTTTGCGTATACCTTTCTTCTAATCTTCTTGTGTTTTCTCTTCTCAGTTCTTCATAGTAAGCTATTTTTCAGTCCATCCGTAACATTCATGATTTCTGTAATATATCATCGTCGTGTTGGGTTATTTTCTTCCGGTTTGCTTCCTGACAGTCTTCCGGGTATGTGTAAAAAGGCTGAGCTGTATGTTCCTACTAAGTTATTTCTTGTTCTAATGGAGATACAAATTTTCCATACTGCGTCTGAGTAAAAATTTAACATCTTCAGAGAGATGTTGGCTACTTCTCTCTATTGCTAGATTGCTGGATGTCCATTTGGTGCCAGTACTCGGTTCATGGGTCCAGTTTCTGTCTTCTTCAATATGGGTTTACATCGAGTTATCATCGTCAGAGTCCTTTTTTTCTGAGGTCTTTGGAGTAATTTTTCAGGTGAGTGCTTGGCTGGTTTCTCTGGTACGCTCAAAGTGCCCTTGGGTTCTGAGTCCAGTTTCCATGCTTTCTTATAGGTTAATTTCGGTGTAAGAAAAAGTTCCGTGCTCTCAGGTGCCCCACGTTAGGTGCCATTTGTTGCATGTGTCGCCCCACAAAGTAGATAGAACGGCGTCGTCATGCGTCAACAATGGCTGATGGTCAATTCGACTTATAGTGTGGGTGTAGTAAACTTCAGTGTATTTGTATTTTGTGTGAGTCCCGCTAGAGAAGTTATAAAGATGTGCGCTGTAGAACAAGGCCGCAAGGATGGCGACCGCCAAACGGTGGTACAATGCCTGGCAGCAAAAGATGTGGTGACGCTCATAGCGTTTCGTCTTCTTCTAATCATCTTCTTACTTCTCTGCTATTTACATTGTAATCCATTTGCGTTAGTTCTTCGGCCGTAACTATTCTCACGATGGTCTTGTTGGGTACTGCTGGTAGTTAAGTGCAGTGCCGGAAAAAGCTAGGTTACAATTTCCTAGTACGTAATTTCTCAATCCAGTAGAGATAGTGATTTCTGTGCTGCTAAAAGTAAGTGTTAACTCCTGGGTGTTAAACCTTTCAGGGAGATGTTGGCTGCTTGCTGCCTAGGACTAGACTGACTATCTAGACAAAAATTATACCGGACTGAAGTCTGCCATGAGCATGGGCTCAGATTGCACAAAACTCAGCACAAATCCTTATTAGCCAGTTCCACCGCACAACTCACAGACACAACAACTCTTCTACTTCCCACCCAGAAACACCTGGCGCACCAGGGATCAACTACAGAGCTGCGAAGGACCAACACACCTAATCCAAGACGACTCATTCCTTGGTGGGCGTCGTTGCCAACCTCCACCGAGACCGCACAGACCCAACCACAGAGATGCAGTAGCCCACTTTCCGCCCCTGCAGCAATTCCCAGTAAAAAAAAGACTACACAACCCTACATTACTAAAACCCAAATTCTAGGGCATAACATCAGCCACGCCTAGTCAGACATCAACCATGTCAACTAGAAAAAATATTTTTTAAGAAGGTAAGGTTAGCGTATTAGGCGTTAAAACTGTATCCGTGGACGTGTCCGTAGAGTGCCACAGTACCAAAACTCAATAACGTTCTATTTACGGTCCGAGTAACTGCTTAATTAATAATTTTATAATTTCATAGTACGTATTGCAAGCCAAGATTAACATTTTACAGTACAAACGCAATCACAGCGCTTCCATTGCCATAGCCATTTGAAAAAAATGTCCATCCTTCGGTTATGCGCTTTGTATAAAATTCGGTCATTTAAACGCGTATTTCTCAACAGTCCAATACAGAAGAAGAATACAGAATAACCTTCCAATTTGAAACCTACCGGTCATCAATTATCACCTCCAGAAAAGCTTCAAACAAACCATCTTCACTAAATAATTCCAGAACTATCACAACCGACATAGAAGGTATCATAACCACTACATCCATACCACCAACAAATCCTCATCACTTTCATCATTCAGACAATAAAAAATGCACAAACCCCTCTTCTACATCAGCAGAAGAAGAAAGCCGCACTGCGCTTTACTCTAAGACCCCTCATCAACTTAGAAATGTAAGAAACTAGAAGCGTTTCGTAATGCAGCTTTCTAAATACAAAAATAAATATTTAACACGGCGCAAAGCAATAAAAAAATCCTTAAGAAAATCAACTTTAACTTTATTGACATGACGCAAAGTAAGTGTAGAAGCAGAGTCCTGCGCATAATCTGTACGTTTATACGGTTTATAAAATAAATAGTAATTGAGTAAAACTCAAGCTGGGACATGAATACCAATTGAGCTAAGCAAGTCAGAACAATCAACAATCCCACAAAGCACTTTACAAACTAGTGTCACAGTTATTGGTAGTGTGAATGTACTACTCGACAACTGATGTTTTCATCGAGAGTATTTTTTAGAAAAATATCGTAAACACTGTACATCTCAACCAGTCTCGTCTGAAGAAACAAAGCCACAACCTCCTCTGACAAGCTCCTGAACTAACGCCAGCTCTATAGCATTGATCACCAAATGAAACTTTAGAATAATTGCAAATCATCGTCAACAAAAAGTGTGATAAATTACTAAAAAGATAATCCCCAAAACAATCTCCCCAAAAAAAAACTTAGCCTTAAAGCTCAAATAAAGCTTCTTCCTGTAATAATTATTTTACATAAAAAATAAAATCCAAAAATTCCAAATATGTATATTCAAAGCATACTTACTGTATACCCGGTACTCTTGGAACTTCACAACTCGACCTCGGTCGCCTATTTTCTAATTGTTCCTGATTCATCGCTGGCATCCATCGGTTATTTGAATTATCTGTTCTTTCATTGTTCATACCCTACAAAAAAAAAAACAAATCGATTAATAAATTATAATCTTTACTGCATTATTTAAAATATAAGAAACTGCATAATAAACATTGCTTAGATAGATGCTTTGCTTCTATTTTGAAGGTCTTGAGATCGAATCTCATTTTGACAAAAAAATATTTGAGAATTTGTTCACCACTGTGACAGCCTTGCAGCATTCATAGTTTCATCAATCAACAAACAAAATCACAAACTTTTGACCTGCCTAATCAAAGGTAGATAAGATCGGTAGAGTATGAAACGTGCAAATTATCATGTTAGTATGAACAAATTTTGTCTAACAGTATTGCATCGTAATTTACTAAATAAAAATACGTTTCGAAAGTCTTACTATACACTTCAAGGGAACATAACCATAGCAAAAATAACTCTCAGCTTAAAATGTCCACCGTGTACAAACAATTTTAATATGTTCAAGTCTACATAACTAGCTTTTATTTAAAAACTCGATTCAATTACTTGATTTAAGAACTTAAATTTCATTCTGAAAAAAATAATTAATTTAATTACAATGTACGACAATAATAAATCTATCAATGTCAGGCAATTTGTAGATATGATTACCATTATTAATGTAATGCAATAATTTTATGAGGTAATGAATAAACGCCAATTAAAAAAAAAAATGCGGATCGTTAAACCTATGTGTAGATTCAAACTGAAGGTTCTCAATACAATAAAATAATATTAATAGTCGACAGTTGTTGTCTTAGTATATTTGAAAATAATAATGATAAGTTATAGTAATATAATGTTTTGTAAACAGATCGTAATTATTGTTTATCCATTTTATAATTATCCAACAAGGTCGGAATCTATGAAATATGACTATTTTTGTAAAATAAATTATTCTAAATAAGCTAGATTATAAAAACTACACGACAGTAATCAGTATATCTCAGTAATTTGTATGTAGCATAAAAAGTTTATGTAAAACTATCACTGCACAACACAAATCATAAAAGAAGAGCAACAACGTCAAACAATAAATCTCAAAGCGACATATTATCAATAAACTGAGTCATTCTGCCTCACAATTAATCGCAAAGCAACATGTTATCAATGAACTGAGTCATTCTAGTTCATAATTAAGCAACAAATTACCTCAAAACAAGTCACGTTTTATACAATAAATCGCGAAGCGAACTATTTTCAATAAAGTGAGTCATTCTGACTCACAATTAATTGCAAAGCAACATATTATGAATAAACAGAGTCATTTTTGCTCACAAATAATCGGAAAGCAACGTAATCACGTTTTATACAATAAATCACGCAGCAACATATTATAATAAACTTAGTCATTCTGACTCAAAATTAAACGTAAAGCAACATATAAATAAATTGAGTCACTGTAGATCACAAATAATCGTAAAACAACAAATTACTTCTGAAACAAAGCACGTTTTACACAATAAACCACAAAGAAACCTATTATCAATAAATATAGTCATTCTGACTCACAATTGATTGCAAAGTGACATATTAACAATAAATTGAGTCACTGTAGCTCACAATAATCGTAAAGTGACAAATTACGTCTTAAACGAGTCACGTTTTACACACAAAAAAACGTGAAGCAACCTATTATCAATAAACTTAGTCATTCTGGCATATTAATGTTAAAGCGGCATATTATCAATAAATTGAGTCACTATTGCTTACAAATAATCGTGAAGCAACAAACTACTTCTGAAACGAGTCACAATTTACACAAAAATCGCAAAGCAATCTATTAACAATAAACTTAATCATTCTGACTCACAAATGATCACAAAGTGACATATTATCAATAAATTAAGTCACTGCGGCTCACAAACAATAGTAAAGTGAAAAATTACTTCTGAAACTAGTTCCGTTTTACACAATAAATCGCAAAGCGAACTATTATCAATATACTTAGTCATTTTGACTCACAATTAATCGCAAAGTGGCATATTATCAATAAATTGAGTCACTGTGAGTCACAAATAATCGTGAAGTGACAAATTACTTCTAAAACGAGTCACGTTTTACACAATAAACTACAAAGCGCCCAATTATCAACAAACTTAGTCATTCTGACTCACAATTGATCGCAAAGCGACATATTATCAATAAATTGAGTCACTGTAGCTCATAAATAATCGTAAAACAACAAATTACTTCTGAAACTAGTCCCGTTTTACACAATAAATCGCAAAGAAACCTATTATCAATAAAATTATTCATTCTGACTCACAATTGATCGCAATGTGACATATTATCAATAAATTGAGTCACTGTGGATCACAAATAATCGTGAAGCAACAAATTACCTCTGAAACTAGTCCAGTTTCACACAATAAATTGCGAAGCGACCTATTATCAACAAACTTAAGTCATTCCGACTCACAATTGATCGCAAAGGGACATATTATCAATAAATTGAGTCACAGTGGGTCACAAAAAATCGTAAAACAACAAATTACTTCTGAAACAAGTCACGTTTTACACAATAAATCGCAAAGCAACCTATTACTACTATTAACAATTGATCGTAAAGTGACATATTATCAATAAATTGAGTCACTCTAGCTGACAAATAATTGTGAAGCGACAAATTACCTATAAAACGAGTCACGTTTTATACAATAAATCGCGAATTATCAATAAACTGAGTCACTCCAACTCACAATTAATCGTAAAGCAACATATTATCAATAAACTAAGTCACTCTAGCTCACTAATAACCGTAAAGCGACAAATTACCTCTGAAACAAGTCACGTTTTATACAATAAATCTCAAAACGACATATTATCAATAAACTGAGTCATTCTGACTCACAATTAATCGCAAAGCAACATGTTATCAATAAAATGAGTCATTCTGGTTCACAATTAATCGTAAGCGACAAATTACCTCTGAAACAAGTCACGTTTTATAGAATAAAACGTAAAGCAACATATTATCAATAAACTGAATCATTCTGACTCACAATTAATTGCAAAGCAACATGTTATCAATAAACTGAGTCATTCTGGTTCATAATTAATCGTAAAGCAACAAATTACCTCAAAACAAGTCACCTTTTATACAATAAATCGCAAAGCGACCTATTATCAATGAAGTGAGTCATTCTGACTCACAATTAATCGCAAAGCCACATGTTATCAATAAACAGAGTCATTCTAGTTCATAATTAAACGTAAAGCAACAAATTAACTCAAAACGTGACTTGTTTTATACAATAAATCGCAAAGCAACATATGATAATAAAGTTAGTCATTCTGACTCAAAATTAAACGCAAAGCGACATATTATCAATAAATTGAGTCACTGTAGAGATCACAAATAATCGTAAAGTGACAAATTACTTCAAAAACGAGTCACGTTCTACACAATAAATCGCAAAGCGACTTATTATCAATAAACTTAGTCATTCTGACTCATAATTAATGGCAAAGCAACATATTATCAATAAATTGAGTCACTGTGGATCACAAATAATCCAAAAGTGACAAATTACTTATAAAACGAGTCACGTGTTACACAACAAATCGCTAAGCAACCTATTATCAATATACTTAGTCAATAATAATAATAATTGAAAAGTGACAAACTACTTCTGAAACGAGTCACAATTTACGTAAAAATCGCAAAGCGTCATATTATCAATAAACTTAGTCATTCTGACTCACAATTAATAGCAAAACAACATTTTATCAATAAATTGAGTCACTGTGATTCACAAATAATCGTAAAGCGACAAATTACTTCTAGAACGAGTCACGTGTTACACAATCAATCGCAAAGCGACCTATTATCTATAAACTTAGTCATTCTGACTCACAATTGATCGTAAAGCTACATATTATCATAAAATTGAGTCTCTGTGGCTCACAAATAATCGTTAAGTGACAAATTACTTCTGAAACAAATCATGTTTTATACAATAAATTGCGGAGTAATAAACTGAGTCATTTTGGCTTGCAATTTACGCTTATTGAACTTGAAATAATTTTCATGAAACCAGGGTTTTATCTAACAATAGCCAGATATTCTTATATTTAATAACAAAGCTTATTTTCAGCAAAAATTTCGATTTAATGAAAATAAACCTAGAACTCTATACAATAAATTAATCCAAATTCAGTAATTAAAAAAACGTTTCGTTGGCTGTCCGTGCACTTTGCAAACCTAAATTCAAGAAATAATCGTCGACGCAAAACCGATTTTATGAAAGTAAACCTAAAACTCTATACAATAAATTGGTCCAAATTCAGTAATTTAAAAAAACGTTTCGTTGGCGGTCCGTGCACTTTCCAAATCTAAACTCGAGCAATAATCGTCGACGCAAAACCAATTTTATAAAAATAAATCTAGAACTCTATACAATAAATTAGTCCAAAATTAGTAATTAAAAAAAACGTTTCGTTGGCGGTCCGTGCACTTTCCGAATCTAAACTTAAGCAATAAACGTCGACTTAAAACCGCGTATACTACTGGCACATAAGAACGCACAACAATCTCTGAACCTTTGAACTAGCGTGCACGACAACTTCACAAGTCAATCATCTACTATAAGTCTGTCAAACCACCGGACAACAAGAAAAAACAAGCATACTTGGCCCACCTAAACATAGTAAGGGTAAGAGTAATCCATAGACCCCAGATAATAATCCATATCACCAAAAACACATTAGTGCTCGCATTATTACTATATGCTTCGTTCCTTGAGAGGAGTGCAAAAATCTTCTTCTTCTGCAGCCTGTTCTCATCCACTCGAGAATGTAAACCTTCCATTTTTTTTTCAGTATATTTGCGCAGCCAGAGCCCAGTTAAATTCAGCTAACGCATTGATGTAGTCGGTTCACCGTTTTAGGTCTTTCCGGCACTTCTTTTTGTTGTTTTAGAGTGCCATTTTTAAAATTCAGTTAGTCCTTTTACCTGTATTAACACATGTCCCTCATTTAGTATTGTATCTCTTAATACAATACCGAGCATAGATTGTTCCCTAGCTCTTTGCTTAACGCTTAGGAACTATGAACTTGTTGGTGTTATAGTGATAGTTTCAAGACCATATTTTGATACTGGTAGTAACCAAGTGAGCAAAGAGAGTTAGCTTAAGATGTAGTAAGTGTCCCAAGCTATGTGCGAGTATTCGATCAAACGTGTCCAATCTAAATGTGCTAAAAAAATTAAAACAATTTGGAACATTCTCAATCAACTCAATACCGTTCAAAGCAATATTACAAAACTGGTAGAAAAAAAATCTCCTCTATATTATTAACTGCTGCTCAACAACATAAAGATTCCGTCCTTACTTCTCACAGCTCAACACCTTATTCAAAACTCTAAAAACACAATCAATGTCTACAACTTCAAAAATCTATTTAATTTGCTTGAAAAAACGAGTTTACGATATAGACTGACACTACGCCATGCTGATCGCAATCGAAGCAAAATGGTAGCAATGGGTGCGTACAGGAAGACTGCTACATTTGTAGCGGTTTCCGCTCATTAGTAGTGAAACGCTCCTGGTTGGTTCTCCGCTACCGATTTAAAAAGCGAAAACAATCAGAAGCAAGTGCTACCAATGTAGCGGAGAGCAAGCCTTCCGCCTTCCTGTACGTACCCAATATAATCTTGCGTTGCTATGCTTATACATGAACAAAATAGTAACGCGACGTCATTTCGATTCGAATGCAATTTGATGGGTATAGCGATTATTATTAACAAACAGATCTTACCTGCATCGCACTTTGGTGTAGAGCCGAATCACTATTCGTTCTCCGCCAACTCGTATCGGGTGGCGGACTTAGGAAGGGCCCACTGGAATAAGGCGATGTGTCGTGTTTTCTGTCTTGTGGCCTCCGAATAGGCCCTCCTTGAGATCTCGCCCTACTTTCTCTATAATGCATATTTGTGTGTGAATGTGATATCTCCTCCGACTGCAAATTTCCAAAACAAAAAAGAACAAGATTAGTATCACATATTCTAAAAACAATTAACAAACAAGACACATTCAAACGAAACAACTACAAAATTATAAAAAATTGTAATAAACAATAATTTATTTGAGAAGTTGCAATAATAAGGTTCAAGAACTTCGGGCATGCTAAACGACAACCTTAAACAGCTAATTTTGTAAAAATACCATCCACCAACATATAGATGGCGCTAAAAAAGCTAAATAAAGCAAAATTTTATCAAAATAATTTATGATAATAAAATATTAATTAAAATTATACTAATAAATGTAATACCCTGTATATGAAATCATGATTATTCTGCGGTTACGGTTAGATTGCTTTAATTGCTTTAATTCATAATCTCATGAATATGAGAAACCTGATTATTTGAATATAAATCAGCGGCAGCTTAGTCAGACGGATTAAAATGTTTATATATAATTAGCTCTATTATTATACAGCAACAATTAAAAAAAAATTAATCATTTACAATACAAAGCAACTACAACTATTTATATATTGCAAAAATGTAATGCATAAAAAAAAGCAAGCACGCAATAACGGTTTGTTAACTTTTTTTTTAATGCTGTTTACACTAGTTGGTATCAAATATGTTTTCTATTATGCAGTAATATATTAATTATACAGGGTGAATAATTGAAAATAATAATAACAAACATATTGACATTTCATTATATTCAAATTTATTTCGACAAAGAATATTTCATTGTTAGTCCAATATAATATATTTCATTTATTAAGTCATCTTTGGATTAAAAATATTCTATTAATATTAAACCGACAATTATTTGTAATTAATAAACACACCTTTTAGTTCCATCACCTCATAGTGCAACAATATATTATTAACATTTGCAATAACAAAATTTAAATAAAAGTAATTCCCCTCATAAATATTAATTCGTAACGCTACTGGTAAAACGTGCTTTTTTTAACATTAAAATTGTAAAAACAAATCACAAATACTTTATTAAATCATGAATTAGCAATTACTTCCTCAAACTGTATATAATCAAATCTCCACTTCCTTAAACTGTCTAATGTAATAAACACAATTAATATATTTTAAACCCGTTACAATTTTAAGGAAGTGTAAACTTCCATATTTGGATTTTTTTTTAATTTCATTCTCTCTGTGGTAATATTTCACACTTGGTTTGTGAGCTCGTTAAAAAATTGCGATTATAAAATAATGTATATATAAATATAAAACATGACATCAATATTTATGTGAAAAATAAATAAATAAAACAAAAAGATTGAAGCAAATGTGAATTAATTGTTTCTTATGTGTGAAATGGTATTATTTGCTTTTTAATTATCATTGTAAATGTTAGTATTAGATTTTTTTTCGACAGGAAGACAAATATGAAAAAATGCTTTTAAGTATGTATTAGTTGAGAAATGCAAATAAATAATTTGTCAAGAAATATTATCATGTCAATAGAATTTGTTCATAAATTAAAATGAATTATTGGTACTATTTAAGGAATTTATGTTGGTGTTAAGGTTAATGTTGTATCTATTTTTGCTTATAGTTAGTTTTAAATAATGTGTCAGTTAAATTCCACCAAGCTTGACGCATTACTAACCGAAAATCAGGCGATAACTTAATACAAAATTATGATTCAATAATGATGTCAAACAATGCTTAATATCAAAAGCTAACCATTTTTTTTTATTTAAGAAGTTGTGATTAAGAACCGATTTATTCATCTGTTCGGTAAAGTATTGATTAGTTACACGTTCAGTAAACTTATACGTCTCCTGTAAGGGTGTATTCATCCCACTTTATATGTCATATAATTACTGAACATTTACTCATGGCAATCTTATTAGTAACGCTACTAACCACTTTACTAAAAGGTGAATATTTCAGCACTACTCATAGGTGATTATGACTAAATACATAGCAAACAAATAGTTTCTTTTGACTCCCCATTGCGCTCCTATTTTGAAGCAGAAAGTGATGCTTTGCGGCCCTAGTGTTAGAAAATCATTTGCATCAGCCCTAGAGCAGAAACATCCTTTTACTAGTCCTATTCCTACTGTAATATGCCCAGAAATGGTTAGTAAAAGTTCGTGCAGCAACTTATATACTCGTCGGAAATGGGTATCATTACGTGCTAGTTATACAATATACTATTAGAGGCCACTAATCATTTTTTTTTTAAATTAACATTATTGACATAGTTATCAACTCTTTTTTTTAATAATTTCCAAATGTCTTTTTCCTCTTTGCAAGCGTTAAAAGTCTCTTTGTCCTAGAAATAAGAAGTGATATTCAATCTTTTGATAATAAATCCAGATCAAGATTACCAGCAACTAGTTTGAACTGTAGTTAGTGTCCACATACCCGCCCAAGTATAAGTTTTCAAGAAATTGAAAGTTTTCTATTCTTTGCAAGCGTTATAAGTGTCTATTTTAGAGAAAAATATCCAATCTGTTGATAACTTCAGACCATGATTACCATCAAGTAGTTTGAACTAAAGTACCAACCCACTACTAACTGGTAATCATGATTTGGAGTGAGTGTTAGTCATCAAGAGAATAAATATCACCTCCATCTCTTCTGACTTAGAAACTTCTAACACTTGCAGAAAAAAGAAATTTTTAATTCTTTGATAACAAACACTCGGGCAGATAAGTGGGCAGTCCAATTCAAACTACTTGTTGGTAAACATAATTTGGAGTAACCCACCCACCCGCCCAATTGTTGGTCATTAAATTTTTTTGATATCACTACCTCTTCTTTTGACTATGCAACTTCTAACAGTTGTAGAAAAAAAAAATTCAGATTCTTTGATAAACACTTAAGTAGAGGGTTGCGTGGGCTCTTTAGTTTGAACTACTTGGTGGTAATCATAATCTGGAGTGACCCAACCACCCGCCCAAGTGTTAGTCATCAAAAAAATTACATCTTCTACTTTTGACTAAAAGATTTCTAACACTTGCAGAAGACAAACTTTTAATTCTTTTATAACAAACACTCGGGGAGAGTAAATACTCCAGTTCAAACTATTCGCTGGTAATCATGATGATGAGACCTACCCACTTAAGTGTTGGTTATGAAGAGATTAAATATCATTTTTACCCGTTCAGGCTAAGGTACTTCTAATACTTGCAGAGAAGAGAAACACTTGGGCTGGAAGGTGGGCACTCGAATTTAAACTACTTGCTAATAATCATAATCTAGAGTGAGTGACCAACCCGCCCAAGTTTGGTCATCAATAAAATTTATATCACTTCTTTTTCCTCTGACTAAGAACTTCTATCATTTTCAGAAAAAAAAAAAAAAATTTTTGATAACAAGCACTTGGGCGAGTGATGGGCACTCCAGAACACCTCTTCTTCCTCTGACTAAGAAACTTTAATCACTTGCAGAAACAAAAAACTTATCTTTGATAACAAACCCTTGGGCAGATGTGTGGGCACTCCAGATCAAACTACTCGCTGATAATCATAATTCGGTAGTAACCCACCCACTCGCCCAAATGTTGGTCATCAAAAACTTAAAAAAGAAGAAGTTTCTAATTCTTTGATATCAAACACTTGGGCGGGTAAGTGGGCACTCCAGATCAAACTACTCGCTAGTAATCATGATTTGGAGTGACCGACCCAAGTGTTGGTGTTGTGCAGAGAGGAGAAATTTCTAATTATTTGATAAGAAACACTTGGGAAGGTAGGTGGGCACTCCAATCCAAAGTACTCGCTAATAATCATGATCTGGAGTAACCCACCCACCCGCCCAAGTGTTGGTCATCAAAAAAATTGATATTACATCTTCTATGTTTGACTAAAAGATTTCTAATACTTGCAGAGAAGAGAAACAAATTCTTTGATAAACACTTGTAGTGAGTGACTACTCTAGTTCAAACTATTCGCTGGTAATCATGATGTGAAACCTACCCACCTAAGTTTTGGTCATAAAGAGATTGAATATCATTTTTACCCGTTCAGACTAAAGTACTTCTGACACTTGCAGCAAAAAAAAAATTCAAATTCTTTGATAAACACTTGGGCGGGTTAGCCAGCACTACAGTTTCAACTACTTGCTAATAATTATGATCTAAAGTAAACCACCCACAAGCCCAAGTGTTGGTCATCAAACAAATTTATATTACCTCTTTTTCCTCTGACTAAAGGACTTCTAACACTTGCAGAAAAACAAATTTCAATTTTTTTATAACAAAGACTCGGGCGGATGATGAGCAATCCAGGTTAAACTACTTGCTAATAATCATAATCTAGAGTGAACCACCCACCCGCCCAAGTATTGGTCATCAAAAAAATTGATGCAACATTTTCTTCCTACGACTATGGGACTTCTATCTCTTGCAGAGACAAGAAACTTCCATATCTTTGATAACAAACTCTTGGGCGAATGGATGGGGCACTTGGTCATCAAAAAATAGAATATTACCTCCACCTCTTCTGACTTAAAAACTTCTAACACTTGCAATAAGAAAAAGTTTCTAATTCTTTGATAACAAACACGCGGATGGGTGGGTACTCCCATTTAAACTACGTTGATCATCAAAAAAATTTAAACAACCTATTCTTCCTCTGACTAAGAGACTTTATCACTTGCAGGGACAAGAAACTTCCATATCTTTGATAACAAAGCCTTGAACTGTTGAGTGGGCACTACAGATCAAACTACTCGCTGGTAATCATGATTTTGGAACCCGCCTGCCCATGTGTTGGTCATCAAAAAATTGATACAACCTCTTCTTCCTACGACTAAAGGACTTCTATCACTTGCAAAGACAAGAAACTTCCATATCTTTGGTACCAAACCCTTGGGCGAATGGGTGGGCACTCCAAATCAAACTACTCGCAAACAAACTTCTATATCTTTGGTACCAAACACTTGGGCGGGTCGGTGGGTACTCCCATTTAAACTACTTGTTAGAAATTTTGATTTGGAGTGACCCACCCGCCCAAATGTTGGTCATAAAAAAATACCTCCACCTCATCTGACTTAGAACTTATAACACTTGCAAAAAGGAGAAACTTCTAATTCTTTGAAAATAAACACTTGGGCGGGTGGGTAGACACTCCAATTTGTTAATAATCATGATTTGATGTGACCTAATAACCCGCTTAAGTGTTGGTCATCACAAGTACCTCTACTTGCAGAGAGAAGAAATGTCCAGATTTTTGATAATAAACTCTTAGGCGGGTGGGTGGGCTCTCCAGTTCAAACTACTCGCTAATAAATGATCTGGAATAACCCACCCACACGCCCAAGTGTTGGTCATCAAAAAAATTGATGCAACATTTTCTTCCTACGACTACAGAACTTCTATCTCTTGCAGAGACAAGAAACTACCATATCTTTGATAACAAACCCTTGGGCAAATGAATGGGCACTCTAGATCAAATTATTCGCTGGTTATCATGTTTTGAATTTGAATATTACCTCCTCCTCTTCTGACTTAGGAACTTTTAACACTTACAGAAAAGAAAAATTTCTAATTCTTTGATAACAAACACTTCGGTGAGTGGATGAGCACTCCAATTCAAAACATGATTTGGAGTGACCCACCCACCCGCCCAAGTGTTGATCATCAAAAAAATTTAAACAATCTCTTCTTCCTCTGACTATGAGACTTTATCACTTGCAAGGACAAGAAACTTCCATAACTTTGATAACAAAGCCTTGTAATCATGATTTTGGAAGGACCCACCCGCCTGCCCATGTGTTGGTGATCAAAAAAATTGATACAACCTCTTCTTCCTACGACTAAAGGACTTCTATCACTTGCAAAGACAAGAAACTTCCATATCTTTGGTACCAAACACTTGGTGGGTGGATGGGTGGGCACTACAGATTAAACTACTCGCTGGTAATCTTGATTTGAAGTGACCCACCAATTTTTTTATTACCATCATTTGGTCATAAAAAAATTACCTCCACCTCATCTGATTTAGAACTTAAAACGCTTGCAAAAAGGAGAAACTTCTAATTCTTTGATAACAAACACTTGGGCGGGTGGGTAGGCACTCCAATTTGTTAATAATCATGATTTGATGTGACCCAATAACCCGCTTAAGTGTTGGTCATCACAAGTACCTCTACTTGCAGAGAGAAGAAAGATTTTTGATAATATAATAAATTCTTAGGCGGGTGGGTGGGCTCTCCAGTTCAAACGACTCGCTAATAAACATGATCTGAATAAACCCACCCACCCGCCCAAGTGTTGGTCATCAAAAAATTGAATATTACCTCCACCTCTTCTGACTTAGGAACTGCTAACACTTGCAGAAAAGAAAAATTTCTAATTCTTTGATAACAAACAGTTCGGTGGGTGGGTGGGCACTCCAATTCAAACTACTTGTTGCTAAACATGATTTAGAGTGACCCACCCACCCAAGTGTTGGTCTTCAAAAAATTAAATATTACCTCCACCTCTTCTGACTTAGAAACTTCTAACACTTGCAAAAAAGAAAAAATTCTAATTCTTTAATAACAAACGTTTGGGCGGGTGGGTGAGCACTTCAAATCAAACTATTCGCTGGTAATCACTATTTGGAGTAACCCAGCCACCCGCCCAATAGTTGGTCACCATAAAAGTTAATACAACTTCTTCTTCCTCTAAGCAAGAAACTTACATATCTTTAATGAAAAACCCTTCGGCGGATGGGAGGGCACTCCAGATCAAACTACTCGCTGGTAATCATGATTTGGAGTGACCCACCCGCCCGCCCAAGTGTTGGCCATCGTGTTGGCCATCAAAAAAATTGAATATTACCTCCACCTCTTCTGACTTTTAACTTTTAACACTTGCAGAAAAGAGAAATTTCTAATTCCTTAATGACAAACACTTGTGCGAGTGAGTGAGCACTCCAATTTGTTGGTAATCATGATTTGATGTAACCCAACCACCACTTAAGTGTTGGTCATCACGAGTACCTCTAACACTTGCAGAGAAGAGAAATTTCTAATTTTTTTTATAAAAAACACTTGGGCAGGCGGGTGGACACTCCAGTTCAAACTACTCGCTAATAATCATACTCTGGAGTGACCCGCCCAAATGTTGGTAATCAAAAAAATTGATACAACCTCTTCTATCTCTGGTGAAGAGACTTTTATCACTTGGAGAGACAAAAAACTTCCATATCTTTGATAACAAAACCCTCGAACAGATGGGTGGGCACTCCAGATCAAACCACAATCTGACAATCATGATTTGGAGTAACCCACCCACCCGCCCAACTGTTAGTCATCACCTCCACTTCGTCTGCCTTAGGAACTTTTAACACTTGCAGAAAGGAGAAATTTTTCTAATTCTTTGATAGCAAACACTTGGGCGGTTGGGTGAGCACTCCAACTTTTGGTAATCATAATTTAATGTGACCCAACCAAGTTGTATGCGATGCAAGCAATAAGAACCAGTAACATTTACGCAGTAAAGTAATGCGGTCAAACAATTTGACGGCAATGACCGTTCCTTATAATAATTGATATTAATGTTGATTAGTGTTAAGTTAATTAAAATACGACGTTCAAGCACGGTGTGGTGGTTGGAAGGTTCAGCGTGTGTTTATAACTAAGCGTAACAATTGAGTAAGTTAAACCGTGTTCAGTCTGGGATTTGCGTATTTGTTTTCTATCAAACTACAGCTCTGACTTTTGTGTGTATTAAACATTTTGTTTCCCATTAAATTTGTGAAAATAAATATATTTATGTCAATTTTGACGTTTGTTTCCTTTTAAGTTTATGACAATTTTGATGTTTATATTAGTTCTGACTTTCGCATCTGTTTAAAATTTATTTTCTTGTTAAATTCATGTTAATTTTGATGTTTATGTCAATTCTGGCGTTTGTTTTCTATTAAATTTTGTGGAGTTTATGTCAGTTCTGACGTTTGTGATCATTAAGTAGTTTATATTGCATAAAATGACAAAATTCCAATTAAATGTATGACAGTTTTGATGTTTATGTCAGTTCTGACGTATGTTTCCTATTAAATTTGAAACAGTTTTCTATTGAATTTTGATATTCATGTCAATTTTGACTGGCCCAACATTCATAAACTGTGTTCCCGCCCACCCGCCCTAGTGTTTATTATCAAGAAAATTGTTACGTCAACTACTTTAATGACATCTCTCAGTCAATCAGTCAAGTTTGTTAACTACACAAAAGCAGGAAGTGATTGTTACTTCTAGTCTTTTATGACAAACACTTGGGCGGGTAGGCTGGAACACTATATCAAACTAACGGCCCAACATTCTTAAACTGTGTTCCCGGCCACCCGCCCGAGTGTTTGTTATCAAGAAAAATGTTACGTCAACTACTTTCTCAAACTTAATGACATTTGTCAATCAATCTGTCATGTTTTTAAGATGCACGAATGCGGGAAGTGGTTGTAACTTTTTTATGACAAACACTTAGCGGGTGGGCGGGAATACTATATCAAACTACCGGCCCAACATTCATAAACTGTGTTCCCGTCCGAGTGTTTGTTATCAAGAAAATTGTTGTCAACTACTTTCTCAACTTTATTGACATTTGTCAGTCAATCTGTCAAGTTTGTTAGGTACACAAACGCGGGTAGTGGTTGTAACTCCTAATTTTTTATGACAAACACTTGGGCGGGTGAGCGGGAACACTATATAAAACTATTGCCCCAACAATATTAAACTTTGTTCCCGCCCACCCGCCCGAGTGTTCGTTATCAAGAAAATTCTTACGTCAACTACTTTCTCAAACTCAATGACATTTGTCAATCAATCTGTCATGTTTGTTAGCTGCACGAACGCAGAAAGTGGTTGTAACTTCTAATTTTTTATGACAAACACTTGAGGGTGTGCGGGAACATTATATTAGATTACCGGCTTAACATTCTTAAACTGTGTTCCCGCGCAAACTGTTTTATATTTGTGCCCCGCCCAAGTGTTGGTGATCAAGACAAATATTAATTTCCTTAGATTTGCGCACAGTTTTGACAAATGTCAATCAACAATTGTTAATTAGCCAATCTCTAAACAATAAACACTTGGGTGGGTGGGCGGGCTAAAGTAGTTCAACAATAAAGCGCAAACTATTTTATACTTGTGCCCCGCCCGCCCTCCCAACTGTTGGTGATCAAAAAAATCATAATTCCCTTAAATTTGCGCATATTTTTGACAAACGTCAATCAATAATTGTGGGCGGGCTAAAGTAGTTCAGCAATAAAGCGCAAACTGTTTATACATGTGCCCCGCCCACCCGCTTAATTCTTGGTGATCAAGAACTTTTGACAAATGTCAATCAACAATTGTTGATTAGCAAATTTCACTTGGGTTGTCGAATGGCTAGACTTAGAGTAGAAGCAGAGTTCTGCGCATAATCTGAACGTTTATACGGTATATAAAATCAATCATTATTACAAAATAATCTTCTGTTGCCTACCGATATTATTGTCAATTGTTACACATTGTCTATTTGCAAACAAGAAGTAGCAAAGATTGTCGATTATTTTCCTATAAACAACCTGCAATTAGACAACCTGTATATCGTATAGCGCACAAAACTTATATTTGATACGGTTATCACTCCTATTATTGTACCACTTTAATCAGCTTAGCGTACTACATGCTTAACAAATTGCTTTCCTAAAATCCGAGCTAAATTTCCGCAATCGATATTAATAAATTAAAAAAACATATCCTGCCTACATGCCGATAACAATACACAATACCTGCTTGGATTTGTTTACAATATATGTGTGATTGTTTTTCCCGTATGTTATCGATACAGTTTATTTATTAATCGTAAATTTCCAACAATGGAAACGCATGAAAATTCATGGTAGCAATTTCCAACCAATTTTCTAAAATTATAAATAATGTTAAACACTATTCGCATTTTAACAGGTGTGCACGTGTAGAGATTGAATATACATGTTTGCATACTAAATATGCACTTAGACTTACGATTAACAAACGAGTTTATACAATTTGAAACTGAAAAAAAGTCAATACTATGCTTGATACAAATGCAAAAATTTTAAATAACATTTTCTAAGGTTGATTGTATCGTAAAATTGTTGCGCATCCATTAATGGTGTAGAAAATAAATGAATTAAAAAAAGTTTGAACCGTAATGCAGATTTGCACGGTCGATATAACTGCAAAACTTGATAAACATTGTTCGCGCGCACCTCCTCCTGTCACCGAGAACATTTTGTTTGAATTGAATATTTAAACAAAACAACGCAACGAAAAATAGTTTTGCAGCAATTAAAACAAGCGCAGAATGAATAAACGGGAGCCTCTCACGCCACCACATTAATATTATGCATAAATACGTTGCGATTTAATTAATTGTTATGCAACAACAATATTGACCGCAACTTAATATATGTAGAGCATTGTATAATTATAATGATTCCATGAAAAATTATATTTTTAAAGGCGTATACAACTAATAGTACTTTATTGAAAATTGTAATCGAGAACCAGAAGCAAATACTTTATTCAATTTCATTCCAAGATAGAGTGCTGGAAAACAAATATTAAGCCGCATGTACACGCTCACCATACATGTAAAAATTGCTTTTTTATTTGTTTCCACGCGCTCTATCTTAAAATTGAATATACTATAGCATCTAATAATACCTCAGTACAATCTAAAAACTGGACTATCCACTCAAACTAAAACAAGAATTAGAAGCACCAAACTATACTCTATTCAATTTTAACATGGAGTATGATAAAACAAATATTAGAGCATCATCTAAGCTAATCACGTGCACACTCATCGTTACTAAGTACAAGTAAAAGTTGTGTTTATTTATTTTCACGCGCTCTATCTTATAATTGAATTTACTATAGCATCCAATAATACCTCAGTACAATCTAGATAATAGTCCCTCAAACTGAAACAAGAATTAGAGACATCAAACTATACTCTATTCAATTTCAGAATGGAGTGTGGTACTACAAATATTAGGGCATAATCTAAGCTAATCACGTGCATACACATCGTTACAAAGTACATGAATAAATTGTGTTTATTCATTTTCACTCGCTCTATCTTAAAATTGAATATACTATAGCACCCAATAATGCCACTCCACCATCTAACAAAACAAATATTAAAGCGTAATCAGCTGAACGTGGTAATCGCACATACATCGTTGCATGTACAAATTACGTTTATTTATTTTGCCGAGGTCTATCTTAAAAGTGAATATGGTATAGCATCCGGTTATGCTCGAAAAATAAAAAAAAAAATGTCGAACTCTAAAAATGGAAACTAAAAGTAATAAACTTAATCCAGAAATGTCATATTTCAACTCAAAACTACAAACTGAACAAGTAGACAGACAAGCCATGTTTATTGTTGCTAACGTGAAGGCGGTTGCTTAAATGACGACCAAAATATAGCCCCTTAAAGTCCAGACAATACGGGCACTTCCACAATTCGACTGCGCAGACGCATTGAGAATAGTAGCGTTTCGTATGCGGTCCGTGTGGGTCAAATAAAGCTTTTACATCCCACAAGCAGTCTTGCGACTGCTAAAACTGCCATCATTGAAGCAGCAACCTCAACACCGTCTGCTAGGAAAGAGAATGACATTAATTCAGTCTTCCAAATCAGGGTCTTGTAGCGTAGAAAAAATTTGTTCCTGTTTGCATTGAGAAAAATTAGGAAAGACCACTTACAAGGGCGTACGCAAAAAATTTACCCGACAAAAACAAAGCTTAAGAAAATCAACCCCAGAATAATCAGTGAACAATTGACCCGTCTTCGTAAGCCCATGTCCATTCCCGTGCGTCATTTAACAACTGAATTTACAATACTGTTCAGGTCGCTTCAGAGTCTATCTTATAAGAACAACTCAGAAATACAAACAATACTTGCTTATCACAAACAAAAACTAATTCGTTTTTCTGTTACCACCGTCAAGTGAACAAACAGAAAGCAGTCCCTCACCGGTCCTAATACCACGTCCAAAAGTGACTTGGCATCTGCAGCAACTTTCAAAACTTTCTCAAGAAGAAAACCTACAACAAATGACACTTAACACAATCCCACCTACATCTAGAAGAACACCAAACAACAAAAAAATCTTTTTTCAATTGCCTAGAAAACTTGAAAACAGAATCCAGCCAGAAAAGTACCTCTCTCAATCCCAAGGTTACTGCTACAAAAATCTTTTTCGAAAAGTTAACTAGCTACATAGAGCAAAATTGAACGTAATCTACAAATGATGCAGTAAGCTATCGTACAAAAACTAGTAGACAAGTACAAAAACTGATTGCTCTGTTAATGACCATAAGAGTAAAAAAAAAACACATCCAAACATCTCCAAATCCACATACTCAAACCAAATTCCAGTTGAACAAACTAAGTCAGAAAACACCAGTAAAGTCTAAAACCAATAAAAGTCCCCAAACTACATAATACACCTCTTGGAAGCTACCCAAGATTGGCCAAGAATCAAGATTACAACCAACCCAGAACCGCCTTTACCCAAAAGCCAACATAAGCTTCACCCACGCTACTCAACCTCAGCCCAAATCTGAGATCTACTATCCAGGCAGACCAGACCACCTCAACATCTCGCAAAAGCAACCATGTAAGCTATATTTGCACAACCAAATGTTTTCTTGTAGTCCCAAAAAATAGCAGTAAATCTTCAATCCTGGACTACGATTGATAATGCCTCTATGTCAAAAAAGAGCGCAGAGCTTACACTCCAATATGCCAATCTCAATCAAACCAAAATGACGTCAATACATGTTATTCCGTTCATCTATATACATAGCAACGCAACGTCATATTGACAATCATGTCAGCACAAGACCAACATCTGTTGGAACAAAGCTCACCACACCACTGAGTTTCCTGATGAACTACAATACCTTTGTCAAATCATACCAATTCCGGCCATACTCCTACAACCCCACTCACTCCTCGAGCAAGTAGAGAAGCTGCTAACAGATAGTACCCTCAAATAATCCAGCACCAGCAAATACTGTTAATGCAAAAAAAAACATTCAGTTCCCATACCATGATCCACAACTTTGGAAGAAGAACAGTATTCACCAAAACAGACCTCAAGTTTGATTACTGGCAAATCCCAATATCTCACTGCCTTTAATATTCCATTTTACACTAAAAAATTCAGCCAAAAGTTATCACCCAGGTTTGGACAGGACTAATTGTATTTTCTAAAAACCACAAGAGATATCTCACCCAAACACGGAAGATACAAGCAGTCCAAATGTAAGCAAAATTGATACCTGGTCCACCGCCAAAGACAACCAACCCCTTACCAAGAACCTGGCGTCCATAAACCCACCATCAAGCTTCTTGTAAGTAAGCGATAAGGTTAGGTTAGTTTAAGTTAAGGTTAAGACACGCCTTTTGCCAACACGTTAAAGCTAACATAAGCAGTGCGTGTGACGTCAGTTGTGGGCAAAATCTCTATTAATACAAAAAGTCAAAAACAACAAAACCCGGTCATAAATATTTTAAAAAAAAAACAAATCCTGGCCAAATAATTAAAAATTCTATTTATAAAATGTCAATAATAACAAAATTCAACCTTGATACATTAAAAACACCAAAATCCATCTGCGACAAAGTGTAAAATTTTTCAAACAAAATTTCTGCAAAATACGGCTACAAAATTTCAAAATGTTGTTAATAATAGCAAAAATCCGGCCTTAAACCAACGCCAACCACACAAGGTAAGACACGTGCTCGAGCGGACATTGTGCCGTCTCACTGTCGTTCGACTGCGCAACCCCTGGATACACCTGGGAATCCCCGCTCCCCGATCATAGACCAGATAGCGGCTTTCCCGGTGTCATTACACTAGATGTCGAGAAACCAGACACCTTTCCGGAGAGTCTTCCAAAATCTAAAAAGCCGCATCATACCACCTACACCGCTTCGCCATAAACTAACAAAACTCTTTTTAACCCTGTCCTAGAAACCACCGCATAAGACCATTATCGCCGCCACCAGGTCTTTGAGAGTACAAACTGTAACAATTTGGCGCCCAATGTAAAGCCATTGCCCTAAACCCTAAACCAAAAAAAGAGTAACAAACTTCCACTATTACAAGAAAGCTCTTTAGTGATCTTTAGGAGAGTATGGTCTATAACAATTTGGCGCCTAGCGTAAAGCTATTGCTAGAGCAAAGTGCATCAATCGGTAAGAAACAGTAGCAAAACTTCCAATGTACCAGGAAAGTTCTTCGGTAACTTTGTGAATATGGTCCATAATAATTTGGCGCCCAACCTGCCATTGCTGAGGCAAAATGCATCAACCCGACGCCAAGAAAAGAAAAAGCAAAACTTCCACTGTACCAGAAAAGCTTTATGAGTATATACCATAACAATTTATAGCCCAATCTAAGACCATTGACTTCCACTGTATCAGAAAAGCTCTTCAGTAACTTTTGGTAGTGTAGACCATAACAATTTGTCCAACATTAGGCACTTGCTAGAGCAAAATGCATAAGTCCTATACCAAAAAAAAATAGCAAAACTTCTTCAATAAAGTTTGAAAGTATGGACCATAACAATTTAGAGGTCAACGTAGAGCAATTGCTGAAACAAAATAAATTAACCCTACAGCCCCCCAAATAAAAGAATAGTAACAAGACTTCCACTGGAAAGCTTTTCAATAACCTTTTAAGAGTATAGACCGTAGTAATTTGACGCCCAATATAAAACCATTGCTATAACAAAGCTAATAAACTCAAAACCATAAAAAAAACTTTACCAGGAAAGCTCTTCAGTGACGTTTGAGAGTATAAAGAATAACAATTTGACGCCCAACCTAAGGCCATTAACCATCCATCCACTGGACCAAAAAAGCTCTTTAGTAACTTTGAGATGTGTGGACCATATTTGGCACGCAACGTGGGCGTCCAACGTGGAGCACTTGCATAAATCCTATGCCAAAAAAAAGTAGCAAAACTTCAACTGTACCAGAGAAGCTCTTCAATAAACTTGGAAAGTATGGACCATAACAATTTAGAGCAATTGCTGGAACAAAATAAACCAACCTTACAGCCAAAAAAAAAAAAAAGAATAGTAGCAAGACCACTATAAGTTTTCAGTAATCTTTGAGAGTATGAACCGTAGTAATTTGACGCCCAATATAAAGCCATTGCTAGAGCAAAGCTTACAAACTCAACACCATAAAAAAAAAGAAAAGTTGCAAGACTTCCACTTTACCAGGACAGCTCTTCAGTGGCGTTTGGGAGTATAAACTATAACAATTTGGCGACTAACGTGGGGCTCCCACTGTACCAAAAAAGCTCTTCAGTAATAAACAATTTTTTGATTCAAAATTCTTCTAAAACAATTTTTTTTAAAGGTAGGAACCCTCACAACAAAAAAAAATAAAAAAACTCTCACCGTACTACCAGAAAAGCGGTCCAGTAACCTTTAGAAGTATAGACTTTAACAATTTGACGCAAAGAAAGAGTAGCTCTTCAGTTTCTTTATTTTATTCCAAATTTCGGTAACCTTCTAAAGCCAAAAAAACCAACAAAATTAGATTTAAAAATAAATAAAGTTAAATCTAATTAAATATTTCGGAATCCTAAAAAACAGAAGATAACGACCAAGATGGAAAGCAGTGACAAACATGTTAACATGGGATAGAGATCAACAGATCAAGACAAATCTGTCAAAACTTATGGCAAACACCAAGAGTTAACGGAGAAAAGCAAAAAAACTCCGCAAGCATCAAGAACCCTGTCAGCGTCGCACTGGAAAAGTGTCTCCCAAAATCAGGAAAAAGCCAAAAACTTCTAGACCCAAATTGGGAAGACAAGCGCAACTTCCTTCAGAATGAAAAGAAATTTAGAAACAAAGCAATAATAACCGGTCTAAACTCTAGACCCAAAAAAACTCCGCAAGCATCAAGAACCCTGTCAGCATCGCACTGGAAAAGTGTCTCCCAAAATCAGGAAGAAGCCAAAAACTTCTAAGCCCAAATTGAAAAGACAAGCCCAAACTCCTTCAAAATGAAAAGAAATTTAGAAACAAAGCAATAATAACCGGTCTAAGCTCTAGACCTGCATCTAACATAACACAAATCCAAAGTTCTACGCAACCACCAAACAAACCCGCTAGACCATGAGTGAGCTACTAGGAGGTTTGCCTCACAGCCTAGTAGAGAAAACATTCCAGTTTTTAACTGGGTGTGAGTGGTGTCCTCTTAAGAAAAAGGTTATCTGCTTGCTGATTCGGACTATACTGAATTTTCTTATCGGTTAACGCGCCTAGCAAAGAAAAGTGTTTTATAGTAGATAGCGCCATAAAGCGACCGTGCAAAGCGTAAAAAATTATAAACCAAAAAGATGGAAAACCTGGCCATTTCAAGTCAAAAGACAAAAAAGCAAATAACTGCGTATAAAGTGTTTTTTGTCGAGAAGAAAACCCGACAATGGCCAAAACACCTTAGAAAAACAGTTGTACCACCAGCTACAATAAGTGTAAACTCAACGTGTTGCCTCTCAAAACCTAACGATATCCGGAACCTAAAATGATTACATTGGAGACTCCAAAACCCAACTTGATCTACGATCCAACCAGAACCAGCCGATTCGGACTCAGCAGATAATAGACAAAACAAAAAGATCAAGCCGAGTAGACCAGAACCGAAAGTAAAGTAATCTTCAGCCAATAAACAAAAAAAATCACGCATCTGCTCATAATGTGTTCTTTCTAAAGAAGAAAACGCAACGACGGTCAAGACACTTCACAAAAACAGTTGTACCACCAACTATGTCCACAAAAGCTAGAGGCACCGGAATCTATGATGCTCAAGATAATACCATTCAAGACTATAGAATAAAATCATAATCATGGGTTTCAACTCAACAGATGATAAGAGACCAAGACAGGGTCGTTGCAAACTACCACCAGAAAAAAAAATGCCAAAAATAATAAATCAAAAAGATCAAGTCGAGTAGACCAAGATGGAAAATTTAGCCATCATCCAATCAAAAGAAAAAAATAGATGCACACAACTGCTCATAATGTATTCTTTGTTAATAAAAAATCCGTCAACGACCAAGTCATCTCAGAAAAGCAGTTCTACCAATAGCTACAATGAGTTTAAACCACGACGTACTATAGAAAAAATCATAATCTGAAGCCAAAACCTAGCTTGATCTACGACCAAACCAGAACCACTATGAGTAGTTCAAACTGAGCAGATGATAGCCGACCTGACCGTGGAAAACCAAAGCAAAACCCAAAGTGCAAAAAATTAATAAGTAGACCAGGATTAAAAATTGAATATGGCCAGTATTCAAATCAGAGAACCAAAAGAAGCACATAACTGATCATAATCTGTTCTTTGTCAAGAAAAAAACCGACAAAGACCAAGACACTTCGCAAAGACAATGGTGATACTGCCAGCATCCTCAGAAGCTAAAGAAATCCAGCACTAAAATCCATAATACTTTGGATAATTACATTCTGTACTACAGAAAAAGATCCTAATCTGAGGCCAAAAAGAAAAGACTGAGTAGGCCAGGATAGAGTACCTGAACATTTTTAAATCAAAAGACCAAAAAAGCTCAAAACTGATCATATCAAAATGTGTTCTTTGTCCAGATCGAAACCTGACAAAAAACACATTTGAAGAGCAGTTGCACCAGCAGCTATACTATGAAACCCTACCCTCAAAAACTAAAGAATCCGGCACCAAAATCATCCATAACTACAGCAATGGCTATGTTCAAGGCTATAGAAGAAGGTCATAATCTAAAACCGGAACTCAACTTGATAAAATACAAACAAAATAGTCAAAACCAAACCAAACAAACATAAGTGCCAAAAATTATAGAAAAGAAAGATCAAGCTGAGTAGACCAGTTGCTCATAATCTGTGCTTTGTCAAAAAAAAAAACTACAAAGACCCAAGACACTTCACAATAACAGTACCACCAGCTAGCTTGCCCTCAAAAGCTAAAAAACTGTAGCACATTCAATATTATAGAAGAAGATCATAATCGGAAGCCAAAAAAATCAAACTAAGTAAACCAGGATAGAGTACTTGACCATCTTAAAACCAAAAGGCAAAAAATGATGGAAACGTGACACAGTCAAAACACCTCTGAAGAGTAGTTGTACCAAGAGCTGTACCACAAAGCCCTCAAAAACTAAAGAACTCCGGCACCAAAACCCATAATTACAACAATGACTATATTCGAGTCTATAGAAGAAGGTCATAATCTGTCTGAAGCCAAAACCCAGCATGGATTGAAACTCAGCAGATAATATCCACAAAGTGCCAAAAATTACAAGACTTAGAAATAAAAGTAGGCTGAAAGCTTACCCTTACAAACCAACAAAAACAGTTGAAAACAGCTCCCACCTCAGAAAAGGTGTCCCCCATGCCCAACCACGCCTTGGACAACAAACCCAGAAGCCCGTAACAATAATCAACTGCTTGATACCTAGAAAGCAAAAAGATAAAAAATCCCTTCAAACTAAACTAACTACAGAGAACCCCCAAAATAGCCACAAACTGCTCAAAGCCAGTTCTAAAAAATTCCTGACCACCGATGTTTGAAAAAACCAAGAACGTCCCCTTTATCACACTGCAAGTGAAGATGAGACGACAACCCAATACAAAGCTAAGCAGTAATCTTCGCCTGTAGCCTTCACCAAGACTTTTGGTAGACCGAAACCAAAGAAAAGCCGTCAACAAAACCGCTACCACCAACAAGCGAATCATTACCCGTGTTTCTATCAGAACACGGAAGTGCCTTGCAAGCCAAGTGTCCACAAAGCTCTAGAGTTAAATAATCACAAACATTAAGACCAAAGAGTAATTTTTTTTGCTTTGACTGTCCTTTTCTGTAAATTTTCGTTAAGAGAAGCCTTCGAAGAATCAGAAGATTTTTCTGTTCTGCTATTAGTTTGTTGTTTACAATGTGACCAGAGTTTCTGGTCGCTTGTTACTGAAATTTGCTACAGACGCTCCTCCGCTGAGCTGAAACAATTGACTCGGTTATAGTGCATGAATACATGGTAGGTAGTCGTGTGACCTAACTAATCCCTAAAACGCTAAAAAAGTTAATTTTTTTATGTTTTGGCTAATTTGCAAATATTTTCAAAATTTGATCAAATTTCCAAAAAAATATTTAGACTATTTTTAGCAAACTTTATGGCCTAACTAATCCCAAAATTGCGCAACAATAACTTAATAGTTGAGGAAAATTTTTTTTTGTCTAATTTGCAAATATTTTCAAATTAAACTAATTTTTTCAAAAAAAATATTTAGGCTAATCTTAGCAAACTTTATGGCCTAACTAATCCCAAAATTGCGAAATGATAGCTTAAAAGTTGAGCAAGTTATAGCTGGTTGAGTAACTTTGCATTTTCTTTTATTTTTTGGCTATTTTGCAAATATTATCAAAATTTAAAAAAATATCTAAAAAAACAACTAAATAATAATAATATTTATACAAAGACCTTATTCTAGAAACAGAAAGAAAGTAAAAAAACTTATAAAATACAAACAATTATAACAAAATCATTAATTCACAAAAATTTATTCTAAATACTTAAAAAAATTGATTAATAATTTTTAATAATTAAAATTATTAATATTATAAAGCAACTCCATAAAAAAACTTGTACCCATTAAAGTAAGTAATGAATCATAATTTAAACAGTTCATAGCCCTGAAAATATCATAAAAAATACATCATAATAAGCATTCAATAATATTATGAATAATAACCTCAACAAATGTCAATCAAAAATTAAATTATACATAGACAAGTACAATAAAATTTAAGGCTGCAATTAATTTAACAATTAAATTTGCACATGAAACACCCTGTATAAACATGCTGCTCTAATTAGAGCGTGTATAATAGCATGCAGCTAATATAATAATAATAAAATAGCAAAAATAAGTAACATCTGCAGAATATTGAAAAAAAAAATGCAACTACGCACAATAGTGGAAAACAACTAAATGCCACTTTAGATGAATAATGTGTATGTATGCGATACGATATGCAAATTGCGTCTCATATTATTAAGTTAATTAATAAAATGCATTTTGTTTTGTTTACTGCATACACTTTATTGCGATCTAAATTAGATGGGATGGTTAACAGTTTTGTGGGGGTATTACAACGCACCTTGGCGTTCTCTTTGACAATGGCTTCGGTCTGAACGTTTTGTGCGGAAACGTTGGGTAACGAACCGCCCTTGAAAGAGCCAAGTGTCGATGTGTTGATTCGCAGGGTGTTTTTCGATGAAACCTTTTCTGATTGCACCTGCAATTGCCCCACATTTACATATTAATAATTCATATTATTACAACCGAATTAATGGATGAGTAAGGGAGGAATCGATAACTATTTAAATAATAAAAAATATGCTTGTAATAGCGTCAAGGTAGGAACGATTAGTCATGATTGAGTTGAGTTTGATGAATTTACGATAAATTTGATTAGACAAAAAAAAAACTTTCGCAATGCTATTGACAGATAAATTTGGCACACATAACCTAAAATGTCAACATTCGATCTAACCTCACTTAGTAACACGTGACACAATAATCACAAAGCGGCAGATAGATGTTGACATTTTCTGTGGTATGCACGTGATACAATAAACGTGAAGCAACGTGCTTCACAATTATCATACATTACCTAAAAAAATACCAAATATTATTAAACTGTTAAATAATATAGATTTTGACAGCTTTATCAAAGCAAAAATATAGATTGAGATAGCCTTATCAGAGCAAAAACGGTAATAAACTTAAAAAACCTATCGTAAAATCAATACTAATCGGGTAATTGTTATAAAATTTGGTGGTTTGTAGTACAAAGTATCAACGAACATATTGAAATTTAAAAAATCATAAGATAGTTACAAAAATTTAAACTTAGAATGCCTTATCAGAGTAAAAACGGTAATAATCTTGAAAATCTTGTCGTAAAACTAATACTAATCGCGGGATTGTTATAAAATTTGCTAGTTCAAAGTACAAAGTATCACCAAACATAATAAAACTTGAAAAAGTGTAAAATTGTTACAAAAATTTAAATTTAGAAAGCCTTATAAGAGCAAAAACGGTAATAACCTTAAAAAAACTTATCGTAAAACCAATACTAATCAAGCAATTGTTATGAAATTTGCTGGTTTGTAGTACGAAGTATCACCAAAAATTATGAAAATTAAAGAATCATAAAATTGTAACAAAAATACAGATTTAGAAAGCCTTATCCGAGAAAAAACGGTAATAATCTTGAAAAAAAAACGCCGTAAAACAAACACTAATCGGCCGATTGTTATAAAATTTTCTGGTTTGTAGTATAAAGTACCACCAAACATATTGAAAACTAAAAAACAAAATTGTTACAAAAATTTTAATTTAGTTAGCCTTATAAGAGCAAAAACGGTAATAATCTTGAAAAACCCGCCGTAAAACAAACACTAATCGACCAATTGTTATAAAACTTGCTGGTTAGTGGTACAAAATATCACCAAATTTAATGAAATTTAAAAAATCATAAATTATTACAAAAATTTTAATTTAGAAAGTCTTTATAACCAAAAACGGTAATTTTCTTGAAAAAAACCGGCGTAAATCAAACACTAATCGACCAATTGTTATAAAATTTGCTGGTTTGTAGTACAAGATATCACCAAATATAATAAAATTTTAAATTTTAAAAAATCATAAAATAATAAAAAAAAAAAAATTAGAAAGCCTAATAATAATAATTTTGAAAAACCCGCCGTAAAACAAACACTAATCGATCGATTGTTATAAAATTTGCTGGTTTGTAGTACAATGTATCACCAAACGCAAAAAAATTAAAAAAATATAAAATTGTTACAAAAATATAGATTTAGAAAGCCTTATCAGAGCAAAAAGAACAATAATCTTAAAAAACCTGCCGTAAAATAAATACTAATTAGGCAATTGTTATAGAATTTGCTGGTTTGTAGAACAAGGTACCAACAAACACATTGAAATTTAAAAAATCATAGAAGTCTTACAAAAAATTAAATTTAGAAAGCCTTATAAGAGCAAAAATAATAATAATCTTAACAAATCTGTCGTAAAACAAATACTAATCGGTCCATTGTTATAAAATTTGATGGTTTGCAGTACAAGACATCAACAAACATAAAAATTTCAAAAATCATAAATTAGTTACAAAAATACATACATATTTAGAAAGCCTTATAAGAGTAAAAACGGTAATTGTCTTAAAAAATCCGCCGTAAAACAAACACTAATCGACCGATTGTTATAAAATTTGCTGGTTAGTGGTACAAGATTTCAACAAACATATTAAAATTTTAAAAAACTATAAAACTGTCACAAAAATATAATTTAGAAAGCCTTATCAGAGCAAAAACCGTAATAATCTTAAAAAACCCGCCATAAAACAAACACTAATCGACCAATTGTTATAAAATTTGCTGATTTGTAGTGCAAGGTATCACCAAACATATTAAAATTAGTAAAATCATAAAATAAATACTTAAAAAGCCTAATCAGAACAAAAACGGTAACAACCTTGAAAAACCTGTCGTAAAACAAATACTAATCGGACGATAGTCATCAAATTTTCTGGTTTGTAGTACAAGGTAAAACCAAACATATTAAAAATTAAAAAAATTAAAAATAATTACAAAAATATAGATGTAAAAGCCTTATCAGATAAAAAACTGTAAAATCATGAAAAAAACTGTCGTAAAAGTAATACTAATCAAGTAATTGTAGTAAAATTTTCTAGTTTGTAGTACAAGGTATCTCCTAACATATTAAAATTAGTAAAATCATAAAAATGTTACAAAAATATATATTTAGAAAGCCTTATCAAAGCAAAAACGGTAACAGTTCATTGGTTACGAGACAGTAGTTGCAACTTTAGTTCCTGCCCACCCACCACAGTGTTAGTGAATCAATTTCGTGATCACAAACAATTGGGTGGGTGAGCGGGGCAATAAGTTCAATGATTGCAGGACAGTAGTTTCAACTTTAGTTCCCGACCACCCGCCCAAGTGTTCGTGATCCAATTTCCTGATCACAAACAATTGGGTGGGAAGGTGGGGTACTAAGTTCAATAATTGCGCGACAGTAGTTTCAACTTTAGTTCCTGCCCACCCACCCAAGTATTAGTGATCAAATTTCTTAATTGGGTGGGTAAGCGGGAAACACAGTTCATTAGTTACGAGACAGAAGTTTCAAATTTAATTCCCGACCACACACCCAAGTGGTCGAAATCCAATTTCCTTATCACAAACAATTGGATGGGTGGGCGGAATACACAGTTCATTGGTTACAAGACAGTAGTTTCAACTTTAGTTCCCGCCCACCCACCCAAGTGTTCGAAATCCAATTTCCTGATCACAAACAGTTGGGTGGGCGGGCGGGGCACTAAGTTCAATGATTGAATAGCAGTAGTTTGAGTTTAGTTTCCACCCACCCACCAAGTGTTTGTGATCCAATTTCCTGATCACAAACAGTTGGTTGGGTGGGCGGGGCACTAAATTCAATAATTGGGCGATTGTTATAAAATTGGTTTGTAGTACAAGGTTTCACCAAACATTAAAATTTAAAAAAATAAAAAATAATTACAAAAATATAGATTTAAAAAGCCTTTTAAGAGCAAAAACGATAAAAATCTTAAAAAAATTGTAGTAAATCAAATACTAATCAAGCGATTGTTATAAAATTTGCTGGATTGTAGTACAAGGGAACACTAAACATATAGGAATTTAAAAAAACCATAAAATTGTTACAAAAATTATAACTTAAAAAGCCTTATAAGAGTAAAAACGGTAAAACAAACACTAATCACCAAACATATTAAAATTAGTAAAATCATAAAAATGATACAAAAATATATATTTAGAAAACCTTATATGAGCAAAAACGGTAACAGTTTATTGGTTTCGAGACAGTAGTTGCAACTTTAGTTCCCGCCCACCCACCACAGTGTTCCAAATCCAATTTCCTGATCACAAACAGTTGGGTGGGCGGGCGGGGCACTGGTGGGCGGGCGGGGCACTAAGTTCAATAACTGCAAGACAGCAGTTTCAACTCAATGATTAAAGAGCAGTAGTTTTAAGTTTAGTTCCCGCCCACCCACCAAGTGTTTGTGATCCAATTTCCTGATCACAAACAGTTGGTTGGGTGGGCGAGGCACTAAATTCAATAATTGGGCGATTGTTATAAAATTGGTTTGTAGGACAAAGTTTCACCAAACATTAAAAAAATTAAAAATAATTACAAAAATATAGATTTAAAAAGCCTTATCAGAGCAAAAATGGTAATAATCCTAAAAAACCTGTCGTAAAACAAATACTAATCGCGCTATTGTTATCAAATTTGCTAGTTTGTAGTACAAGGTAGCACAAAAAAATTGAAATTTGAAAAATCATAAAATTGTTACAAAAATTTAAAGCCTTATAAGAGCAAAGACGGTAATAATCTTGAAAAAATCGCCATAAAGCAATCACTAATCGACCGATTGTTATATAATTTGCTGGTTAGTGGTACAAGATATCACCAAACATTAAAATTTAAAAAATCATAAAATTGCTAGAAAAATTTAAATTTAGAAAGCCTTATAACAGCAAAAACGGTAATAATCTTAAAAAAAAACCGCCGTAAAACAAACACTAATCAACCGATTGTTATAAAATTTGCTGGTTTGTAGTACAAAGTATCACCAAATTTAATAAAATTTAAAAAATCATAAAACTATTACAAAAATTTAAACTTAGAAAGCCAAGAGCAAAAACGGTAATAATCTTAAAAAAACCCGCCGTAAAACAAACACTAATCGACCAAATGTTATAAAATTTGCTAGTTAGTAGTACAAGATATCAACAAATATATTAAAATTTAAAAAATCATAACATTGTTAAAAAAATATAGATTTAGAAAGCCTTATAAGAGTAAAAACGGTAATAATCTTAAAAAAACCCGCCATAAAACAAACACTAATAGACCGATTGTTATAAAATTTGCTGGTTAGTAGTACAAGATATCACCAAATATAATAAAATTTAAAAAATCATAAAATGATTAAAAAAATTTAAATTTAGAAAGCCTTATAAGAGTCAAAACAGTAAAAATCTTGAAAAAACTGCCGTAAAACAAACACTAATCGACCAATTGTAATAAAATCTTCTGGTTAGTGGTACAAAATATCACCAAATTTAATAAAATTTTAAAAATCATAAAATGATTACAAAAATTTAAATTAAGAAAACCTTATAAAAGCAAAAACGGTAATAACCTTGAAAAACCTGCCGTAAAACAAATACTAATTCAGAAATTGTTATAAAATTTGCCGGTTTGTGGTACAAGGTATCACTAAACATGATAAAATTTAAAAAATCATAAAATTGTTAGAAAAATTTTAATTTAGGAAGCCTTATAAAAGCAAAAACGGTAATAATCTTGAAAAAACCGCCGTAAAACAAACACCAATCGACCAATTGTTATAAAATCTTCTGGTTAGTGGTACAAGATATTACCAAATATAATAAAATTTTAAAAATCATAAAATGATTACAAAAATTTAAATTTAGAAAACCTTATAAAAGCAAAAACAGTAATAACCTTGAAAAACCTGCCGTAAAACAAATACTAATTCAGAAATTGTTATAAAATTTGCCGGTTTGTGGTACAAGGTATCACTAAACATGATAAAATTTAAAAAATCATAAAATTGTTAGAAAAATTTTAATTTAGGAAGCCTTATAAAAGCAAAAACGATAATAATCTTAAAAAAACCGCCGTAAAACAAACACTAATCGACCAATTGTTATAAAATCTTCTGGTTAGTGGTACAAGATATTACCAAATTTAATAAAATTTTAAAAATCATAAAATGATTACAAAAATTTAAATTTAGAAAGCCTTATAAAAGCAAAAACGGTAATAACCTTGAAAAACCTGCCGTAAAACAAATACTAATTCAGAAATTGTTATAAAATTTGCCGGTTTGTGGTACAAGGTATCACTAAACATGATAAAATTTAAAAAATCATAAAATTGTTAGAAAAATTTTAATTTAGGAAGCCTTATAAAAGCAAAAACGGTAATAATCTTGAAAAAACCGCCGTAAAACAAACACTAATCGACCAATTGTTATAAAATCTTCTGGTTAGTGGTACAAGATATTACCAAATTTAATAAAATTTTAAAAATCATAAAATGATTACAAAAATTTAAATTTAGAAAGCCTTATAAAAGCAAAAACGGTAATAACCTTGAAAAACCTGCCGTAAAACAAATACTAATTCAGAAATTGTTATAAAATTTGCCGGTTTGTGGTACAAGATATCACTAAACATAATAAAATTTAAAAAATCATAAAATTGTTAGAAAAATTTTAATTTAGGAAGCCTTATAAAAGCAAAAACGATAATAATCTTGAAAAACCCGCCGTAAAACAAATACTAATCGGACAATTGTTATCAAAATTACTGGTTTGTAGTACAAAGTATCACCAAACATATGGTAATTTAAAAAACCATAAAATAGTTACAAAAATATAGATTTAGAAAGCCTTATCAGAGCAAAAACGGTAATAATTTTGAAAAACCCGACGTAAAACACTAATCGATCGATTTATAAAATTTGCTGGTTTGAAGTACAAGGTAGCACCAAACATATTTAAATTTAAAAAATCATAAAATTGTTACAAAAAAATAGACTTAGAAAGCCTTATCAGAGCAAAAACGGTCACAGTTCATTGGTCACCCCAGTGTTGGTAAATCAATTTTTTGATCACAAACAGTTGGGTGGGTGGCCGGGGCACTAAGTTCAATGATTGCGGGACAGTAGTTTCAACTTTGGTTACCGCCCACCCACCCAAGTGTTCGTGATCCAATTTCCTGATCACAAACAATTGGGTGGGTGGGCGGGGCACAAAATTCAATGATTGCGCGACAGTAGTTTCAACTTTAGTTCCTGCCCACCCACCCTAGTGTTTGTGATCCAATTTCCTGATCAAAAACAGTTGGTTGAGTGGGCGAGGACCTAAGTTCAATAATTGGGCAATTATGCAAATAAATTGTTTGGTTTGTAGTACAAGGTATCACTAAACACATTAAAATTTAAAAAAATCATAAAATCAATACAAAAATATACATCTAACGGTAATAATCTGTCGTAAATCAAATTCTAATCTGCCGATAAAAAAAGTATCACTTATAATCCTTCAGGAAGCTACAAAATGTTTCCAATTTTAATCGCAAAGCGACAAAGTATCACATAACTAAGCTGGACCAGTTTAATAACAATCGCAAAGCGACTTATAATAAGGGAACTAACTTATACTATTTAGAATCCTCCTAGAAGCTACAAAATGGTTTTAATTTTAATCGCGAAGCGACAAAGTATCACATAACGAAGCTAGACCAGTTTACTACCAATCGCAAAACGACAAATGATAAAAGTATTAAGTTATACTACTTAAAATCCTCCAGGAAGCTACAAAATGTTTCTAATTTTAATCGCAAAGCGACAAAGTATCACATAACAAAGCTAGACCAGTTTACTACCAATCGCAAAGCAACAAATAATAAAAGAATTTAGTTATACTACTTAGAATCCTCCTGGAAGCTACAAAATGTTTCTAATTTTAATCGCAAAGCGACAAAGTATCACATAACAAAGCTAGACCAGTTTACTACCAATCGCAAAGCAACAAATAATAAAAGAATTTAGTTATACTACTTAGAATCCTCCTGGAAGCTACAAAATGTTTCTAATTTTAATCGCAAAGCGACAAAGTATCACATAACAAAGCTAGACCAGTTTACTACCAATCGCAAAGCAACAAATAATAAAAGAATTTAGTTATACTACTTAGAATCCTCCTGGAAGCTACAAAATGTTTCTAATTTTAATCGCAAAGCGACAAAGTATCACATAACAAAGCTAGACCAGTTTACTACCAATCGCAAAGCAACAAATAATAAAAGAATTTAGTTATACTACTTAGAATCCTCCTGGAAGCTACAAAATGTTTCTAATTTTAATCGCAAAGCGACAAAGTATCACATAACAAAGCTAGACCAGTTTACTACCAATCGCAAAGCAACAAATAATAAAAGAATTTAGTTATACTACTTAGAATCCTCCTGGAAGCTACAAAATGTTTCTAATTTTAATCGCGAAGCGACAAAGTATCACATAACGAAGCTAGACCAGTTTACTACCAATCGCGAAGCGACAAATGATAAAAGTTTTAAGTTATACTACTTAAAATCCTTCTCAAAGCTACAAAATGTTTCTAATTTTAATCGCGAAGCGACAAAGTATCACATAACAAAGCTAGACCAGTTTACTACCAATCGCAAAACGACAAATGATAAAAGTTTTAAGATATACTACTACTTAAAATCCTCCTGGAAGCTACAAAATGTTTCTAATTTTATCGCGAAGCGACAAAGTATCACATAGCAAAGCTAGACCAGTTTACTACCAATCGCGAATAGACAAATTATAAAAGTATTAAGTTGTACTACTTAGAATCCTTCTGGAAGCTACAAAATGTTTCTAAATTTAATCGCGAAGCGACAAAGTATCACATAGCAAAGCTAGACCAGTTTACTACCAATCGCGAATAGACAAATTATAAAAGTATTAAGTTGTACTACTTAGAATCCTTCTGGAAGCTACAAAATGTTTCTAAAATTAATCGCGAAGCGACAAAGTACCACATAGCAAAGCTAGACCAGTTTACTACCAATGGCGAAGCGACAAATGATAAAAGTATTAAGTTATACTACTTAAAATCCTTCTAGAAGCTACAAAATGTTTCTAATCTTAATCAAAAAGCGACAAAGTATCACAAAACTTAACGAGACAAGTGCTCTATCAATCGCAAAGCGACAAATAATCCGAAAACCTAACAACACTTCTTAGAAGCTACAAAATGTTATTACTTTTAATCGCAAAGCGACAAAGTATCACAAAACTTAACAAGTGTTCTATCAATCGCAAAAAGACAAATAATCATAAAACCTAACAACACTTCTTAGAAACTGCAAAATGTTATTACTTTTAATCGCAAAGCGACAAAGTATCACAAAACTTAACCAGACAAATGCTCTATCAATCGCAAAGAGACAAATAATCATAAATCTTAATAAGACTTCTTAGAAGCAACAAAATGTCGGAATGGGACACTTCGGCGCCGCCGTTTCGGCGCGGCCAATTCGGCGCGGCCGATTCGGCGCGAGGACACCTCGGCGCTGTCCATTTCGGCGCCGGCCGTTTCAGCGCCAGAACTTTTAAAATAAAATAAAAGTATATATACACATTATAATAAAAAATGATTTGTTTTGTGAAACATTACAAATAATGTATGATAAGTAAAATATAAAATACATATAATTTACATAACATATCAAACAAAAATTATACATAAAAATCATAAAATATGTACGTACATATTTAAATTGTCAAATATACAATATATATATTATAATAAGTAAACATAATTTTGGCCTGCAAATTATTTATGGGTAATTAATTATCACTTTTTAATGATAGGTATTAACCTGAAAAATATAAAGGATAATAGTCTATTAAAATAAATAACTAAAAGAATTAAAAATATAAAATATTAAAAAATACCAAATAAATATTTATGATTATAATATATTTGTATATACTATGCCGAAACGGCGGCGCCGAAGTGTCCTAGACCCACAAAATGTTATTGATTTTATTCGAAAAGCAAGAAAGTATCACAAAACTTAACCAGACAATTGCTCTATCAATCGCAAAGCGACAAATAATTAGAAAACTTAATAAGACTTCTTAGGAAGCAACAAAATGTTATTACTTTTAATCGCATAGCGACAAAGTATCTCAAAACTTCATAACCTTTTTTTATTTTATTTTTTTATTATATTTTTTAGCTATAGAGCCCTCTTATGTAGGTCCTACATAAGAAAAATTGCTTTTGTTTTTGCTATTTAACCGGAGATTTAATTTGACTTGAAATAAACCCGAAAAGTTGCCAATAATTTTTTGTTATCAAAATGACAATATTTAAATAATGTCTATTAAAAGCAAGTTTATTCTTTTTCAAAGTTTTAAACCAGTTTTGGAAACTAAATGCAAAATTAATTTTGATACTCTATTGAACTGATTTTAAAATCTAATCTGTTATTTCTAAACAACAAAATTATTATGCAAATTAAACATTTTTTGTTTCAATTTGTTTAATAAGTAATTTACTTTTCCTACTAATTACATGTTTCAAAACAAATTAAACGTATTAAAATTGTACCATTCTAAGAGAAAGTACATCTTATATTTTTGTTCCATAAATAGTTAACGTCTAATAAATAACTATATTTACATATCATGTCAATCCGATATTTATAAACAAGTCATTATTATTCCATTCTAATTTTAATACAAATGCAATGTTAATAGTAAACACATATTTTAATAATATTATAAAATTGTTGGTGGAATTATTTACAATAACATAACCAGAGGCGTAACTGCACATTGTTGTTTAAAAAAAAAACAAAAATCCGTCCAAAATTATTAAAAAATTAACTTTAAGTAGCAAACATAAAATTATAGCTTTTAACCGTTAAAAATTGCAAATTTCTAATCATAAAAAGTTAAAAATAACTGAATCTGCTAATAAATCCTTACAATATTATTAAATAAACCGGGGCCTTGCATCCAGTGCGCCATTGTAGCCGGTCCTGAATTTATATATTTTAGTTACATATATTTTATGTAATAAATGCATTTTCTGAGAAATATTTAATGAAAACCATTTACCAATTTCTTTCATTCATAACTGAGCAAGCCGCATATTAGTAGGAGTTAAGCCGAATTTAATTAAAATTCTACGATTTGCTTAATTTGTGGTCAAAAAATTAAACCGCATAATTAATCAAACATAAAAACCCAATTAATCTTTATGAAAATGACTACAACATTTATAAATATTATTTTAACACAAATTAACAATTGTAAAATAATTAATTATAAACTAGTTTTTCGACCATCACCTTAAAAGTCTGATTAAATCATGATGAAGTAACATTCAAATGTGACTAATATGAGATAATAATATGTATGTAAAGTGAGATGCACAAAGAATATAAACATTTGAGAGCACGAAAATGTGGACATGGGAATTCCCCATAATGTACACAAATTGTCATCTGCTAAAAACTAGTGTGTGAATATTTGAAGAAGAAAAAATTAAAAGCTAGCACATTTTTTTAAATAGCTAATTACGTATTATAAAATGTTTTATTTAATCAAAAAAATTATTTGCACTTTTTTAAAGCTATTTAATTGTTAATCTGTTATTTTTTGTAAATTTCTATGCATATATAATGTAATTAGTAGGTTAAGTAGTTTATAACTAGAGTAGTGTAATTTTTAAAATAAAATGTATTAGTTGGTTATGCAATTTGGCACATTCCGTGTTGGCTCCTATTGTGAAAACTGTTATAATAAGTGCAGTTATTTTCCTTTAAAAGTAAATAAACAAGTGTCGTCACTAATATTAATTATTAATTTTTAAGATTATTTCAAGTGTTTTTGCAATCAATGATAATAAAATTGTGATGTTTGCTTGCTATCAAATAATACTGAAAAATACCATTTCTATAAAACTGTATAATTTTTAAATAAGACAACAAGTTCCAAGGTCCACTATTTGCTGCATTAGAATGTGACTAAGCAGTAACAAACGTACATTTATTGTACTTGATCCTATCAGCATGTTCTAAACGTCGGCAATATTTGGCGCTGTATTCATAGCAAATCCATACATAAATTTTGGAGGTAAATATTAGCCAGAAAATCGAATAGAAATTAAGTAATCTGAGTATTTTGTAGTGAAATAAGGCGTTTCTATACTTTTCATTCAAGAACACTCTCCGGCAATATTTGGCGCTGTATTTATAGTTATGCCATATATTTTTTCATACTTTTTTTCAAATCATCTGTCCGTACTCATGTTCTGGAGTGACCCACCCACCCACCCAAGTGTCTGTTATCAAAGAATTGAATATCATAATCACTTCCTTTGACATAGAGACTTTTAACGCTTGCAGAGAAAACTTTAGTTTTTTGATAACCAACACTTGGGCGGGTAGGCGGGAACCCCAATTCAAACCATATGTCCGTACTCATGTTCTGGAGTAACCCACCCACCCGCCCAAGTGTCTGTTATCAAAGAATTTAATACCACCATCACCTCCTTTGACATAGAGACGCTTGCAGAGAAGAAAAACTTAATTTTTTTTGATAACCAACACTTGGGCGGGAACCTCAGTTTAAACCATCTGTCATCAAAATTATATCAACAATTACTTCCAAAGGACGTTATGTAGTATGGTATATTTTAAAAAAATATTGTCCATTGTTCGCCAAATTGCATGAAATGTCTATAGGTATGTATCATGTAATGACTAATTTCTGATTCAAAAGAAATCTGCTTAAATTATTGGAATTGATACTAAGTAACCGCATACTACTAATAACCACAAAAAAAATCCAGACTGATTCAGTGGTCAGTGTAATAAAAATAGAATGCTTAAACTTATTTGTTTTTTTTTATGTATATATTTCTTTAGACTGGAAATTTCATTCTCTAAACGTTGCAAAAAACCGATTTTAAAAAGAGGTTAAATTTCGTGAGTTCTGCTTGTAGTTTTATGACACTCCATAAACCGCGCCCTTAAACAAGATTGTAAATTCCAAAAAACAATTTTAAGTTTATTAACGTATCATACATTAGTTGAACTATGTTTGCTAAAAATTTTGAATTATTTTATTGAAAATTGTAGCCTCAACATTAATTTGATCAAAGTAGTATAATTTAAAAAAAATTTAAAAAAAACATTAAACAAATTTTTGAATTTCATAAAACAATTTTGAGTTTGTTGACTTATCATACATTAGTTAAACTATGTTTGGTGAAAACTTTGAATTATTTTATTGTAAATTGTAGCCTCAACACTAATTTGATCAAAATAATTTAATTAAAAAAAATCAAAAAATTATTAAAAAAAATTTTTGAATTTCAAAAAACCAATTTTAAGTTTATTGACTTATCATACATTAATTAAACTATGTTTGCTGAAAATTTTGAATTAGTTTATTATAAAATTGTAGCCTCAACTCTAATTTGATCAAAGTAGTATAGTTTAAAAAAATCAAAAAACTACAAAAAAATCATTAAACCAATTATTGAATTTCAAAAAACAATTTTGAGTTTCTTGACTTATCATACATTAGTTAAACTATGTTTGGTGAACATTTTGAATTATTTTATTGTACATTGTAGCCTCAACACTAATTTAATCAAAATAGTATAATTTAAAAAAATCAAAAAATTATAAAAATTCATTAAACAAATTGAATTTCAAAAAAACAATTTTGAGTTTTTTGACTTATCATATATTAGTTACATCATATTTGCTGAAAATTTTGAATTATTTTATTGTAAATTGTAGCCTCAACACTAATTTGATCAAAGTAATATAATTAAAAAAAAAAATATACGGGCATTAAAATTTTTCATTCAGCCATTAAGTGCAAAATCCGGCCTTTAAGTGTCAAAATCTGGCCATTAAGTGCCAAAATCCGGCCATTAAGTGTCAAAATCCGGCCATTCAGTGTCAAAATCGGGCGACTCAATAAATTTTGATACTTAATTACTAAAATCCAATTATTAAAAATTGCAATTTATCTATTAATTCGGCCATTACATAAATTGTAAGACTTAAAAACTAAAATCTAGGTAATCAAAATTGCATTTAAATCATTATATACCAAAATCCGGCCATTAAACAAATTTTGAAACACAAATACTAAAATTTAGATATTAAAATTGCATTGCAGCCCTTAGTTAACAAAATCCGGCCATTAAATTTGTTTTCACACACAAATACTAATATTCGGCTATCAAAACTTGCATTTAAGCTATTATTAAATATAAATAAATTTCGAGACTTAAATACAAATATCCTGTTATTAAAAACTGCAATTTTGCCATTAAATACCCAAAATCCGGCCATTAACTACAAATATCCGGCCATTAAATAAATTTTAAGACACAAATACTAATATCAAAAACTGCATTTAAGCTATTATTTAATGTAAACCAATTTCGAAAATTAAATACTAATATCCTATTATTAAAATCTGCAATTACGCCTTTAAATACCCAAAATCCGGCCATTAAATAAATTTTGAGATGTCATTACTAAAAAAAAAAACACACCGTTTTTAGATTCGTTGTTGTATATTAAATTTGAAAGGCATTTAATGGCCGGATTTGTGCATTTACGGGCCGGATTGGAGCATTTATTGGCAACATTTTGGGAAATAAAAACTAAAATAAAACTTTAATGACCGGATATGCCCTTAAATTAATGGGTGGAGGTTTAATGACCGGATTTTAAACTCAAATTTAGACATCAGATATTATAATTCATAAATAAACTTCAAACAAATCCCGTTCTTAAACCTTCTTGGTTGTATATTAGAATTGAAGTCTTGTTATTCACATGACATAGCACGATTTAATCATTTAAAGCTGAATTAAAATTGTAGTTACCAAATTTGAATATTTAACAGCCGGATTTTGGTAATTAATAGCAATTCCGGCTGATTATTGTTATTTTGGCAAAATTTAGCTTTTAAAAAATTATTAAGCATATTTTAAACAAAAAAAAAAGTTAAATTTCATACTCGTTGATAAAAATTCAAATTCACACCGTTATCTGACCTTTATAATCATTAAACTAAACTTAAAGTTCGGAAAAGAGCATTTAATGGCCGGATTTATGCTTTTTACAATTCGGTTTAGATATTCAATATCAAGATGTCTTCAAAGTCAACCATTATGTAAAATAAACTCAGAAATCCGGCCTCATAAATAATAAATCCAATATTTAATATATATATATAAACAATATTCCTTAGAAATCCGGCCGGATAAGTGATAAATCCAACATTAAAAGTAACAAATCCAACCAAAAAATATGAAATCGGCCTATAATATGCAAATATATCTCAATAATAATAAAACCGGACAGAATACAAATAAAAACTTAATAATAATAAATCCGGCCGTTTAATCATAAATTTAAAACTAAAAAAAAGCCTTAAAAATAATAAATCCGGCCAAAAACTAAAATTTACGTTAATGATTAATATACAAATATGAGAACTTAAATATTATAAATCCGGCCATTAAATTGTAAACTGAAAACTTAAATACAAAGAATAATAAATTTTTCCAAAAACTAAAAATTAGAAAATTTGTAATTTGGACTTAAAATGACTTAAAATCTGGCCTTTAAAATGTCAGGAAAACTTAAAAATTATAAATTTACAACCAAAACCAAAACTTGATAAATCCGGCTTAAAAAATAATAAATCCGGCCACAAACTAAAAAATCCAGAGTTTATTGTAAAATCGGTCTAAAAAAACTATTGTACCCACCTCTGACGTATAAATTACTGTCATTTAATCTGTTACATTAAAAACAGCGGAAACGCAACAAGTAAGAGAATAAGCAAATTTCTTGATAACAAATACTTGGGCGGGTGAGCGTGATCATTGTATCAAACCATTGGCCCAATATTTATAAACTGTGTTCCCGCCCACCCGCCCAAGTGTTAGTTATCAGGAAATTTGTTATTGTACCCACTTCTGACGTATAAGCAACAACTGTCATTTAATCTGTCATAATAAAATCAGCAGAAACGCAACAAGTGAGAAAATAAGCAAATTTCTTAATAACAAACACTTGGGCAGGTGGGCGGGAACACTGTATCAAACCACCGGCCCAATATTTATAAACTGTGTTCCCGCCCACCCGCCCAAGTGTTAGTTATCAAAAAAATTGTTATTGTACCCACCTCTGACGTATAAGCAACAACTGTCATTTAATCTGTCATAATAAAATCAGTAGAAACGCAACAAGTGAGAGAATAAGCAAATTTCTTAATAACAAACACTTGGGCGGGTGGGCGGGAACACTGTATCAAACCACCGGCCCAATATTTATAAACTGTGTTCCCGCCCACCCGCCCAAGTATTAGTTATCAGGAAATTTGTTATTTTACCCACCTCCGTCGTAAAAGCAACAAATGTCATTTAATCTGTCATATTAAAAACAGCAGAACCACAACAAGTGAGAGAATAAGCAAATTTCTTAATAACAAACACTTAGGCGGGTGGGCGGGAACACTGTATCAAACCACCGGCCCAATACATGTAAACTATGTTCCCGCCCACCCGCCCAAGTGTTAGTTGTCAAAAAAAAATACTTTTGTACCCACCTCCGTCGTATAAGCAACAACTGTCATTTAATCTGTCATATTAAAAATAGCAGAACCACAACAAGTGTGAGTAAAAGCAAATTTCTTGATAACAAACACTTGGACGGGTGGGCGGGAACACAATATCAAACCACCGGCCCAATACATATAAACTTTGTTCCCGCCCACCCGCCCAAGAGTTAGTTATCAAAAAAAATATTTTTGTAGCCACCTCCGTCGTATAAGCAACAACTGTCATTTAATCTGTCATATTTAAATCATCAGAAACGCAACAAGTGAGAGAATAAGCAAATTTCTTGATATCAAACACTTGGGCGGGTGGGCTGGAACACAATATCAAACCACCGGCCCAATAATTATAAACTGTGTTCCCGCCCACCCGTCCAGGTTTTAGTTATCAAAAAAAATATTTTTGTAGCCACCTCCGTCGTATAAGTAACAACTCTCATTTAATCTGTCATATTAAAATCAGCAGAACCGCAAAAAGTGAAAAATTAAGCAAATTTCTTGATAACAAACACTTGGGCGGCTGAGCGAAAACACAATATCAAACCACCGGCCCAATATTTATAAACTGTGTCTAATATGTAAATATGCCAAGGAAAAATGGAAAATGCTGGCTCAATAGTAATAAAACTAAAAAATCCGGTCTTAAATAAAAAATAAAAACTTTAAATAATAAATCCGGCCATTTTAAAAACTAAAATCTAAGAAATTCGGCTTAAAAAAAATTAATCCGGCCAAAAACTTAAAAAATTTAACTTAAAAATAAATCCGGCTTAAAAAAAAGACTTAAAAATATACAAATATGTCAGTAAAATAATCCCATCTTAAAACAGATAAAAAGTTTAAAATAATAAATCCGGCCTTTAATATGTCAGGAAAACTTAAAAATAATCAATTTAAAACCAAAACTTAAAAATCCGGCTAAAAAAATAATAAATCCGGCCACAAACCAAGAATTTATGATATAAAACCGGTTAAAAAAACTTAAAAATACAAAGCCGGCCAATAATATGCAAATATGTCAGAAAAAGTTAGAAAATACTGTCTCAATAGTAATAAAACTAGAAATCCGGTCTTAAATTAAAAATAAAAACTTAAAATAATAAATAAAGCTAATTATTTAAATCTAAAAAATCCGGCTCTAAAAACAATAAATCCTACCAAAAACATTAAAAAAAAAATTATAAAAAATCCGGCTAAAAAACACTTGGCAAATGACAATTTCGGCGTTTAATATGCAAATATGTCAATAAAACTTAAAAATGCTCTCAGTAAAGATAAAATCGTACAGTCCGGTCTTAAAATACAGATAAAAAATTAAAAATCCGGCCTTTAATATGTCAGGAAAACCTAAAAATAATAAATTCAAAAACAATACTTAAAAATCCGGCTTAAAAAATAATAAATCCGGCCACAAACTAAAAAGTCTAGAATTGATAATACAAAACCGGTACAAAAAACTTACTAGCTACAATTAATATGCAAATATGTCAAGAAAAATTAAAAAATGCTGTAATAAAACTAAAAAATCCGGTTTTAAATAAAAAATAAAAACTTAAAATAATAAATCCGGCCATTAAATTTAAAACTAATTATATAAATATAAAAAATTCGGCTTTAAAAACAATAAATCCGGCCAAAATAAAAAAAATTATAATAAATCCGGCTTAAAAAAAACTTGAAAAATGACAAATCCGGCGTTTATTATGCAAATTAAAAATGCTCTCCGTGAAGATAAAACCGTACAATCCGGTCTTAAAATACAGATAAGTTAAAAATAATAAATCCGGACTTTAAATTATCAATTTAAAACAAAAACCTAAAAAATTTATTTAAACAAAACGTCAAACAAGTTTGTTTTTTTTACTAATGTCAATGTCCTTTGCTATTGTCAATATTTTTTAGGTTAGGTAGGTCGATTTGCAAACAAAATATGCAATTTCAAAAATGTATTTATAAACTGAGATATTACCCCTCCTGAAACCCAGTAATTTATGGCGTCAAACAAAAACAATTTCAGAAAAAAAACTGTAAATTTTGGCAACGCTAGTTTAATGACTAATTTAAGATAAGAATGACAAATGCCAATTAGAATTCTGATAAGATAACTAAAATTGTGTGAATTCAAAAAGTGATTTAAGTTTAGTGTATATTTGGTTGCCTATATACAACACTTTAGATTTGTTATGCTTTTTGGAAAACTTTCTTAAGATATGCAATTTTTCCAAAAAGCAAAAATGTAGGCAACCAAATAAACATTATAATAGAAACATAAGCAACCAAATAAACTCCTCTGCAAATTATCTTATAAGAATACCAATTGGATTCAAACTAGAATTTTATAAAATAAATTTTTGCATTCTAAAAGATGATTAATTTGCGATATATTTGATATGATTAGAAGCAATATTAGATAACATAATTATCTATTACAGCACAGTTATTAGTTTAAATGATTTAATATAATTGATACAATCTAAATCAGAGATAATTATCTCAACAATGTATCTATTTTACATAATTTCTAGAACCAAATTTGTAGCTCCAATTAGTTTCATTATTAGATCATTTAAATACTTTCTTATTAACACAAAACGAAGGCCCTGTATAATAAGGGTCACATGATTAGAAACAATATTTTGTAATTTTATGTATTCAAGGAAAAATTCTAATAATTGAAATCAAACCATATGAAAATTAGTGAAAATAATCAACAACATTAATTATAAACAGAAAAGCAATAAATTGTACTGAACAGAGTGTTTGTTATTGATGAATCGAAGGCGAAACTTTCAAACATAAATTCGATAATAGTTCATAAAAATCGAGCAGTTATCAGCAATTCACTGATAAGTAGATGCAACGTTATAAATAAACGAGATGTTTCAATATCGAGAGAAAAAAATATAAATATAAATGTCGCGATGACAACAAATCTGCACATATGTGCAAACAAAGAATGCAATTGTAAAAAATGCATAATAGTATTTTTAATATAATCCGTGTAACAACAAAATAAATATAAACCTTTTGAGTTAGCCTTGACTTTTGTATTTAATTTTTAGTGAATATTTGTTATTGAATATTCACGCGCTAGATTTTCAACAGTTGATAAAACAAAATAGAATTTTGATGATAGGAAGATGCTAAGAGGGTGGGGATAATTATGATTTTAAGGAAATGTTGCAGCAGCATGTTTGGCTGTCAAAAAAAGCAACAAAAAACAATTATCGATTGTCATAAACAGAAGTAATCAAAGTGTTGAGCGCGCCGCGGATCAAATCTATTGAAAAAACTGGGGGCAAAATAAATAACATCTTTGGGGGGGCCGTTTCATGTTCCGGTAAATAATAATACTGCGGGGCAATGCAGGATATGTTGTTTACGTCGTCATTTGTTTCGTAAGAATGTGGGCCCAACAACACTCACCCTGGCTGTCGCGTCCGACACCTCTTTCATGATCTGCTCGAATCTGGCCGTTTCCTCGGCCTGCCGGTGTGTGTGTAGCGCGATTTTCTCACTGAACTTTCTCGGGTTCGCCATGATTGCGAGAAAAACTGACACGGACACCGTGCACTTTAGTATTACGGCGATCACCGCGACACAAACAACTGAACAACACTCACGAAATCACTGGATCCATTCACGTGTCGGTAACATAGGCAGCAGTGGCAGCGCCTGCTGGTGTGTGTTCAAGTGTGTCAACATCGATGCGCAGTGGTAGATCCCTGCAAACGTGCAGTAGCGGACGCATATTATTTTATCTAGATTAGATTAAATTTAAATAATGTAAAATTAAATTAAAACAAATGACTACTTGATAACTTCATTATCACAATAAATATCAATATTAGGTGCTTTCCTTTTACCACTATTCTCAGTTATTCTTACTTCATCTTACTGTATCTCATTTAATAAACCGTTTCATTTGCACAATAGCAAGTAAGCCAAACTAAGAATTTTAGTTTCCCCTTGCCTATGGCGTCCTATCACAAGATGGAAATTAATAAGTAATATTTTAAAATCATTTAAAAATGTATAAAATTGTAAACAACTCTAACAAGTAAACTTTAATAAAAAAAATAACAAATATTTCGGAGGTTAAGTGAGTATTTTGGCTTACTTTGGCTTACCTCACTTAGTATAAGAAAAGCACCTGTTATATTAACAAGTTTTGTTTTATTATTTTATAGATTCGTAGTCAGAAATTTGCCTCCATGAGAGCTAATGTTCGTTAGTACTATTGCGGCTTAAATCTACATTTAGTTAAACTATTTTTTTTATAATAATAATAATTGATAATCACTGGTATCATCTTCATCAATCGCAGCTACATCAATCAATTCATTTTTTTGTCGATATCATTGATAAAGTAAATTTCTTGAAATGGCTTACCTTGCAGCCCAAAGGACAGACAAACGATGGACATTCAATGGTCGTTAAGAAAGCGACCTCTAAATAGATGACCAGACTACTTATTTTTAGTAACACATACTCTTTTTGAAGTTAGAATTTTCTTTACTCTTTTTAATTCAAAATAATAGAAAATATACTCTTTTTTTTTTTGGTTGAGCCTTAACATTTTTAATTGTTTGAACAAATAGTACTTATTTTCAGCAATGTAAAAATCCGGCTATAAAATAGTAAACAGAACTAAAGTCAGGCCAATAAAAGTTAAAAATACTAAAATCCGGCCTCAAAACTTAAATTTACACCAAAATCCGGCCATAAAAAATGTCAAATTCCTGTCAAACAATCTAATTATAAAATAATAAAAATTTAAAAAATTCGGCTAGTAAATAATAAAACTCAAAATTCCAATTTAAAGTACCAAAATTTGTTCATTACTTGTGAAATCCAGGCACAAAATATCAAAACTATTAAAATCCGGCCAATAATTTTAAGAAATACGCAAAAAATACTAAAATCTTATTATAAAATGTTTAAAATTGAATTATATCAAGCTAAAATACAAATATAAAATGTCAAACATTCTAAAACTGTAAGAAAAGTAACAAATCTGCAAAAAAAATTTAGAAACACTAAAATCCGGCCACAAAATTTAAAAATTGCCTAAAAAATACTAAAATCCGGCTATAAAACGTAAAAAATATTGACATTTAGCTATAAAATATCAAAAATCCGACCAAAAAAATCAAAAACTGTAAAAAGTACACAATCTGTCCGCAAAACATAAAAAATACATACAAAATCCAGTCATAAAATGTTCAAAACACTAATCTAAAGTTTGAAGTTCTTGTCGCTTCGCGATTAATCGTGAATCATTATAATTAATTCATTATCTACTGAGTCGCTTTGCGATTGATTCTCTAACATACTATTTTGCTTCGTGATTGATTATAAATTAGTTAAACTAAGTTCTGGAGATTTTGTCGCTTTACAATTAATTGTGAATCACTATATTTGAATCTTCAAATACTATGTCGTTTTGCTATTGATTCTCTAACATACTTTTTTGCTTTGTAAAAGATTGTAAGTTAGTAAAACTAAGATCTGGAGATCTTGTCATTTCACGATTAATCTTGGTTCAGTATAATTGAATCTTTATGTATCTTTATGTGTGTATATCATCTTTTGTTTCGTGATTGATTGTAAATAAAACAAAGTTCTGGAAATATTTTTTTTGTATAATGTCGCTTTGCAATTGAGTCTCTAACACTTTTTTGCTTTGTGATTGATTGTAACTTAGTAAAACTAAGTTCTTTTCGCTTCGCAACTAATTGTAGATCACTATAATTCAATCTTTATGTACTGAGTAGCTTCGCGATTGATTCTCTAACATACTTGTTTGCTTCCTAATTAATTGTAAATTAGTAAAACTAAGTGCAGGCGTTCTTGTCGCTTCGCGGGGATTGTGGATCAGTATAATTAAATCTTTATGAACTGAGTCGCTTCGCGATTGATTCTCTGACATACTATTTTGCTTCGTGATTGATTGTAAATTAATAAAAGTAAGTTCTGAAGTTGTCGCTTGTCGCTTTGAGATTAATCGTGACATTTTTCGCTTCGTAATTGATTGTAAACTAGTTAAAGTAAGGTCTGGAGTTCTTGTCGTTTCGCGATTGATCGTAAATCACTATAATTCAATCTTTATGTACCGAGTTGCTTCGTGATTAATTCACTAATATACTTTTTTGCTTTGTGATTGATTGTAAATTAGACCCAACCACCCACCCAAGTGTTTGTGATCAAAATATTGATATCAAAATAGCTTCTTTTGACTTAAAGTCTCCTAACGCTTGCAGAGAGAAGAAACTTCCAATTTCTGGATTGCTAACACTGGTGCGGGTGGGTGGGCATTCCAGTTCAAAAAATGGTTGTGATCAAGATATTGGTATCACCATTGCTTCCACTGACTTAGATACTCCTAACGCTTTCAGAGAAAAAAAACTTCTAATTTCTGAATTACTAACACTTAAGCGGGTGGGTGGGCATTCCAACTATTAAAAAAATCATTAACTAGAGTAACCCAACCACTCACCCAAGTGTATGTAGTCAAGATATTATTATCACAATTGCATTTTCTGATTTAAAAACTCCTAACGCTTGCAAAGAGGAAAAACTTCCAATTTCTAGATCAGTTACACTTGGGTGAGTGGCTGGGCATTCCAGTTCAAACTACTCAATGTATTGTAGTGACCCAACCACCCACCCAAGTGGTTGTGATCAAGATATTGGTATAACTATTACTTCCTCTGACTTAAGACACTTAACGCTTGCAGAGACGAGAAATTTCCAATTTCTAAATCAAAAACATTTGATCGGTTAAGTTGGCACTTCAGTTAAAACTACTCAATAATAATCATAGATTAGGTTATAAATAAAATACTAAAATTCGGTTGTATATTAATCAAATTTAAAATTAATTTAAACTGGCCAACTCACCCGCCCAAGTATTGATCAAAAAGAGTTACTTCTGTCTACAAACGTTAAAAGTTTCAAATAGGAGGTGGTGATACTAACCTTTATTGACTAACTTAACTTAACCTAACCTAACCTAACCTTTATTGGCTAACACTTAGGTGGGTGAGTCCCTCCAAATTATGATTACCATCAAATAGGGTAGTTTGAACTGTAGTGTTCACTCGCCCGCCTAAGTATGTTTTGTCAAGGGATTGAAAATTTCTCTTCTCTGCAAGTGTTAGAACTGTCTCATCTTTGGGTAGGCACTCTAGTATAAACTACTCAATACTAATTATGAATAAGAGTATCCCATCAACACACCTAAGTGTTGGTTATCGGAAGATTAGTATCAACATTGACTCCTCTTACATAGAAACTTCTAACGCTTGCAAAGAAGAGTAAAGCGCAATTTACACAGGCAAGTAAAACTGTAGCAAGTTTATATCTGAGAGTACTTGCAAATGATTTGCGCAATGTAAACAGTCTCCGAGAGTTCTCTCTCGGCAAATGGCATAACTTGCGGCAAGTGTTTGCGGCATAAATCACTTGCAAGTCTAAACAAGTTAAGAGAGCGCTCTAGGCAAGTTAAAATTTATTTCGGTTATGTGCAAGTTAATGATGCAAAAACTATACCTTGTCTTTAATAAAAAGTTTCAAGAAATTTCTGAAGCTATGCCAAATAAAATCAGAAATTTATAGGAATAGAACTTTATAGCCAAAAAATTTAACACAACCAAAGTTGAAATTTGACAAAAACTGCATAATCTTTGTACCCAAGCTAACCAAAAGTGCAACAAAATTTAAAAAAAAGAAAAAGTGGTCAAGGTACATGACATTGCGTAAGCACCATTCTGCCTATCCATTTTTCAAGCCATATTTTTTTAGCGTTTTCTCGTCGTTGTTTTTGTGAAATTGCAATAAAAACAGCAGTGGCAGGAGTTACGGGTACTTAAAACCCTTACGTAGCATAAATTAGTAGTATATATTATTGTCTACCTGATTCATTTTAATTGTAAATATTTACGTCTGAATGCTTTTATCAAATGCAGAATTAACACTTTTAATACTATATAATGTAAATGTTGTTTACATATAAGAGCATTCTATTGTTTGATTTTGTACCATAATTAATTAATGCGTTTGAATAAAGTTAATATTATTTATTCGATGTTATTAATTTAATCCACTAAGTTAACCCAGTGAAGTAATTCGTGAGTTATCTAAGTGAACCATTGGCATCTCAACTTAGTCCTGCAATTAATTCTTTCGAATTAATCGTTAAATGGTTTTCCATACTCAACCCGCCACGACTTGAAATTTCTGGAAGGCTTAACTCAGGCAACCTTCTTTCTACGGTGAGACATTTTTTCACAATAAAGTATACTATACCTTGTATACGCCCATGCAATCACTTGCTGGAAGTATGCAGTAAGTAGTGTCTATAGAGCACTTGCCAAGAGAAATTGTTTTTAAAATTTGCTTATTTGTAAACGCTAGCGCAAGTTACTCTCAGAAGTGCTGAATCAAATTAATATTTCGTGTAAATCAGGCATAACGTCCAATCTCTTGATAAAAAACATTTAGGCGAGTAGATGTGCACTCCAGTTTAAACTACTTAATGATAATCATAAGTTGAAGTGGTTTACTTACATGTTGATTAACAAGGGTTGGTATCACCATCTCCTCTTTGAATTCAAAAAACTTATAACATGGCAACCATTTAGACCCCGGTGGGTACTTTGATACAAACTACTTAATGGTAATCATCAATTAGAGTATTCCATCCACCCACCCAAGTGTTAATTATCAAAAGATTGGTATTATTATCGTTCTCACATAGTGATTTTTAACACTTGCAAGAGGAATAGCTATCTATCTTTTGATGACAAACACTTGAGCAAATACCTACCCACCTGGGCACAGTTTAAACTGCTCGTTCGTAATTATGTTTTGAAGTGCACTGCTCACCCACCAAGTCAACAAGGGAGTCCAACGGTGCCGGTCACGTCTAAATCAAGCGGCGGCCCTAACTCTGTCCTTTTAGCGATCCGGAAGAACGACAAAATCTGGAAAACAGTCTTATGCAAAGCATGATATCAAAACTTTAAAAAAATACGTTTTAAATATTTAACAAAAACATCTTATACTCTTTTTTACTTATAAAAATCTGGTCACCCTAGGGGTAGAGATATTAGAAAAATAGCTGGCTCAACTTGGAAGAAAACACCTAAAAACCGCGTTGAATAGAGTGAGCTTAAAAAGGAAAGATTTCATAAATAAGTAAATGGAAGGTTTCAACCTGAATCACTGCATCATTGCATTTTGGAAGACCAAGAACTCTAAAGATATGCAATGTTTGGCCACCAAAATGTTCCTTATAAGTAGGGTATCCATACGTGTCCCGACATTTTTTTTTTGTACAGTCAATTGTTACGGTTTAATTTTAACTAAAAAAATTTAAAAAAAAATGTGTTTGTATTTTTCATTACAATACAATACTATATACATATTTAATAATTTTAATTAAATTGGCGTTTATATACTCTATCGACCTCACAAATCTAAGTGATGAAATTAGGCAAGATGATTAATGTTTGTAAATTTGTTTGTTGCTAAACCCATGAATGCCGAAGCGGTTACAGCGTTGAACAAATTCACAAATAATATACGGCAGAGTAGGATTTACTCAGTACCCCCACCATGAGAAGCAAGCACCTAAGCAAGTAAGCCACGCTGCCGTTAAATTATTTTTTGTTATGTTACTTATTGTTGTTGACTGAAAAAGTCTTGAAAAAATATGGACAGTTTCAGGAAGTGGAATATCTCGGTTTATTAAATTAATAACAAATCTTGGAAATTGCAAATTTTGTTTACAAAGCAAAATATTACACTAGATTCCGCGTTGCATAACCTAAAAACCTAAAAACTATTGACAATAACAATACGACATTGACATTTGAGAAAAAATATATATTTGCCATTAGTGTTATAACCTAACTATGTTGACATTTTTTTCTGTTATCGTTGCAAAGTACCTAAAATGTTGACATTTAATTTGTTGCTTTACAATTATTAATTGAGACAACCAACAGTTTTTAAATGTTGACATCCAGTTTGTTGCTTATTGTGTCACTGTCTGCAGATATCTTAAAAAATTGTTTTGACGCTTTGCAATTGCTAATTGTGTAAAAACTGTCATCTTTGCAATTAGTGTCACACGGCACACACATTAATATGAAGAATAATATCTAACCTGATGACAGTTTCCATTCCAAGCAAGTTCTAGAGAGTTGTTATGCCGTGGTGCCATCCGCGTACTGTTGGGTTTAATCCATGAGTTTATAGGTTAAGAAATGATCATTACGTATATGTTTGAATTTTGATTGAAATCAGTTTGTAAATAAAGCCGTCGTACCATTGATGGTCGTAGTCGCAAGCGATATTCAGAAAAATCACAAGAGTACATTTTTTTAATATTGACTGAAGAGGACAGGTCCGACATGGTTTTGAAACGTGACGGGTCAAAATGCCTCTTTTTAATTCAAATTTAGATTCAGGGAAAACATCTTGGTCGTTGCAAAAAGACTGAAAGTTGCTTTGAACAAACCTTTCCAGAAGTTTCAACGTAGTATTGACGCTAAGAGGAAAAGGAACAGAAAAAGCATGCATGCATTAACAATTATACAATTCCATCTGGTCCTGAAGACTGTTTAGAATGTTGTAAAAGCAAACTAAAAAGAAGGTTTCAAAATTTTAATCAAGATATTGCGTTGAAACTAAAGCCATTTTGCGTTCCTGTAATCAAATGATTGATAAAAGTTTTAAAAGAAAATTAGAGAGGTAAAGTCTAAGAACATATAACTGCTTGTGACACAGGCAGCAAAATGGGATAAGGTCGAGTGTGATCGATAGTAGAGTGACCGTTAAAATGTAACCGCGACCACATCCAGGTCTGTTTATGTAGGGTTGGAGGTAGTGATGGAAGCAATCGGAAGGAGGGCATCAATGCTTCTTTTATCTGAAGTTTTAGAGGCGTCTCTCTTACTGTTAGTCTTAATTTTGAACACACTTCTCCTCCTGAAGTAAACAAAAAAGGCGGCAGCTACAACTAGTGCAGTGCTTTCTTTAATTATTATAATTATTAGATCGTTCCTGTATCTGACTGAAAAGTTGTTCTACTTAACATTAATAAGCATAAATAAAATTTAAAGACGTGCGTTTTTCACTACCTATTGCTCATTCGACATTATGCACAGAGAATGAAGGTGGCTACTGGGTTGACTTGTTTGTTTTCGATTAACTGTCATTCTCAGGGCAGATTGGTGTGTTGATTATGGTTCTAAGTGCTGAAGATTGTGAAAAAGCTGTAGCTCTTGTGGCAGATGGAAGAAACCAGCGGTATGTGTCCAGATTCCATCATGTCAGTCTTTCTACCGTCCAAAGAGCACTTGAGCGGTTTAAGGAGACCGGCAGAAATACTCGGAAACCGGGATCTGACAGGAAACAAAAAACAACTGCTATCGATGACCGATTTATCGTTCGTACTACTCTACGGAATCGTCATGTGACTTCAGTAGAAACCAAAAACAAACTCCGTGAGATTCGGGGTACAGCTGTGAGTGTGTGGACAGTTCGTCAAAAATTGCAAGAAGCTGGCTTAAAATCTTGTAGATCAGCTGGACCAAAATCTTCCACGTCACCTAGTAGCCAGACTCTGTCTATATTCCCCGATGGAAGAGAACGAGTATGTAGACAAACAGGAGAACAATTTGCAAAGTGCAGCCCCATTTCTATCATAAATAGCAATAATAAGCACGTTCCTTTTGCCAATGAAGTAAGGCAAAATACTCACTTCATCTACAAATATTTGTTTTTCTTTTAATTATGATAATTTTATAAGGGAGTTTATAAATGAATAAGATTATGTAAACACTTTAAATATGCCGCCTTTTTAAAATTGTTCACTATACTATTTGTTTTGACTGTTCAACTTTGACAGCTGTCAAGCAAGCAAGGTTATAAGTATGTATACAAATGAAATGAGAGGCGACCGTAGCACAATGGTCTAGTGCGAAGACTGTTGTGCAGGCAGCCCGAGTTCGATTCCCGGCAGCGGCAATATCTAATTTGTCAAATATATTTCAATGCGGTCGTCTCCTTTGCAACGCAATGGCAAACCAGCAAAGTATTTGCCTAGTAAACCCCTCTAGTGGTGTGGTTCGGATTCCACGTTAAACTGTAGGTCCCGTATGTTTGTGTGGAACTATTATCGCGCACCACAAACATACGTGAGGGGTGCCGACGCTCGTAGCGAGTATGGCACTATAAGAAGAAGAGATACAAATGAAGAGAATATTTTTATTATTGAATCCTACTTTAGGAATCGGCGGTTTGATAATCGGAAATGGCTATATTCTATTCCGAGCTGTGTTCGAGAGTTTACAACTGATAATTATAAACATGTAAACATATGAAAATATTTTTGTTATTGAATCCTAAGATAGGCAACTTTATTTACGCATTTTTATTAGAGCAGCACAAACGTACATTAGATGGTTATATAATCCCAAACATTTATAACCACCCTGTACATTTCACCGCAACCAAAAATAAGGTATACTACTCTTCAAACAGTTGGGATGCTATGAAAGTTGCCTAATAACTTAATTAATGTTCGCAAAAGTTAATTGAACCAGAAATTCATTCAATAAGGTCTACCCCAACAAAAATCGCTAAATGTATTAAATTGTACTTGTAGTAATTTTATTCTTTTACAATAATTTGGTATTCTAATGAATAACTTTAATTTATGGCAGACAACCCATTATACATTCAATAGAATGAACAATACAAAAAATCCGTACGATTTTTAAATTCCCGCTCAGCACTGCTTCAGCAAGTTTTATGGCGTTTTTTAAAGAAAAAATAATTTGTAGCTTAGACAGTCTAAAGAATTTCGTTTATTTTACCTCCTTATTTCCGGATATATATTCTCCCCATTGTCAGTGTCCTTACAGAGTAAATTAATTGTCAAAAATTAAACCACTGAAAACAAAATGAATACCAAGTTATTCCAAAACCGCATCTAAGAAAGTTCTCCCCCTCCAATGATTTGAAAACTATTTTCTATTTAAATTTTTTTTTTTTATTATCAGACTTCAAATCTTTCCCACTTTAAAAACACCCCGATTTTCGACTTTTATTGACTTAGCTCATTCGTTTATTGGCAAATTTGAACAAAACTACATCTTATAGCAGAAGGAATGTAGAAATGTTGATTTTTTTGTTTATTTATTTAGACTTTTAGTACCTTTTTCTCGTGCTCACATTTCTCACAATCCATGAGCCAAGTGGCTCTACTGTACTTGAAGAATATAAATTATTTATAATGTATCGCCCACCAGTGGCGGATCTCGTCTATCGTATCATAGAAACCGGCTATATTCATAAAATAAATCCTAAAAATAATAACTTTTTAAAGTTGTTTTTGGTTTCCATTTCCACCAGCCACCGCTATGCAGTCAACTCCAACCGCTAATCAAACAAAAGTGCAGTTAAAAGTCTTAAAATTGATGTGGCTATCCCTAAAGCAGCTTTTTGGCCATTTTCCATGAAATGCTAGAATGAATTTAAAAGTTTTCTCCTAAAGATTGGGACTTTGACAAAACAATTTAATAATAACATAACATAAAAGAAATAAATAACAAACATTACAAACCTTTTGAAAAGCGATTAAAAAATAATCATAATAATTAAATCTTTAACAACAAACTAAAGCTAATACTTAACTGGTTAAGGATAAAGATTGCTTTGAAACTGTATGGCAACAATGTTCATTCCAGTTTCAAACCAACCTCACACAGGTATAGGATAAAAAATATATAAACTATTCAGAACCATATATTTGTATGGAATATCGTTACAATAATGAAATACCCACAGAATAGTAAAATTACACAGGCAGAATTCTTTTATTATTTTTTTGTAAGGCAGAAAAATACGATTCTCACATTTCTGTTAAAATTCACTATTGCTGCAAAAACGTTTTATTTTATCAACACACTACTTTATAAAGAAAGTCCATGCGGCATGGTTCTTCAGTGTCCCAAAAGTACACATACTGTTCTAATACTTTTATTTTTTAATTTATATAACTTTGAAAATTCACACTCACTTTTTGCTGCAATGAAAAGTAAAATGAATAATAATTAATAATTAAAAAACAAAATGGATTCCTATGCAATCTAAATAAATAAGTCAATCCTACTGAAAATAATATTTACAAATCATATATTCCATATTATTTCTTCTTACTAATCCTTACTTTAATCTAAAGCCTGACATTTTTTTATCAATTTTCTTCGTCATTATTAAATCAAAATATTTTCTTATGTACAGAGTAGAGGGGCTGTTTATATTTTTATTTTATTTTGTGAATACCACAATTTTCATATTCTGAGATCTAATTCTTTCATTCAGAAGCATATTCGATTGCAACTTATGCACTAAGAGGCTGAGCCTCTGTAGAAATCACAGTAGAAATGCAAATGGTGAACCATTTAATTATTAAATATGTTTACAATGCAGAAATTGCAATCTGAATTCAATTGTATTACCTAAGATTCACGATATAGAATTAAATAAAATTATATTAAATGTAAGATTTAAACAAATAAATTCATTTAAAAAATAATGTGCACTATAAATTTGTATACGAACTAAGTCCGGGGTGAGCATAAAGGGAACTTAATAGAAAATATTGCTGATTAGATTGTGTTGTGAAGCAACATTTGCGATTTTGAAATATCAGTTCTAATTTGGGCGCAAATGGTGTTTCGTGATTTATTTTTATGGTCACCCCAGACGAAATCTATCTTCAAATTATTATACAATGCGACGGAGGATTAAAATGTAGCTAGTTTGATCACGATTCTCCATTGCCGCTGTCGTTGTCGTCTTCCTCGTAGTCGGACCCGTCCGATGGATCGTCGTACTCCTCATCATAATCGTCATCGTAGAAATCTGTCATTTCAACTTGTGAGTCGGATGTGTTTGGTTTTACCTGAGTTTTAATGCAATAGTCTTCTAATGTGAGCGGCACTTGGATGCCATCGCGTTCTGCTTCTGCTCTGGCAGCCATTGCTTGTTTCCTAGAACAAAAATTATTTACTGTTATTGCGGATTGTGATATTGCCGAGATTATTATCGTACCTACTAAATACAAAAGTAATAATTATAATCCAACAATGGTTTTACTGCTATGACAGACCTTGGATGTATAGAAAATCCGATTCGGGTAAGTTCGTAAAATTACGTTAAGACGGCCATTTAGTAGAAAAAATATATAATAAGCATGCATAGGCGTCCTCACAAAATTTTCCTAATTCCATCACCCATTGTTTAACTGTTGCAATTTCAATGATATCATGCCATAGCAGTTTCAGATAACAATTGTTGGTGTTTCAACAAAAACTGGATCACAAAAATAATGAAAATTCGAAAACAAAAGTCTAATTTACTATCTGTCTAACTAAGATCCATCCGTCTCAATAGTCGGCAAGCGTTATTTCTCATATGTATAATCCTCTAAATAGAAACCGGCAAATGGTACAATTTATTTTAAAGCAACCATTTTGTAAATTACCAAAAAAATATTATAAGCATGCAGAAGTATCCGTACAAAATTTTCCCAAACGCAAAGATGTTTCCAATTCCTCTCGGCAATTTTCTTACTGCTGCAGTTTCAATGATACTATGCCATGCCTAAACCAATCCAAATGATAGCTGTTTGTGTTTCAACAAAGAACACCTAAAAATCGCCGCTACAACGGCAAGCTTCCACATCTGCACATGACACCACCAATAAGCCAATCAACACAAAAACAATCAAAACTCAGCAGCCCTAGCCCAATTTACTATCTAACCACCCAGCAGCCTCAATAGCCGAAAAAAAAAACTTGATCCAACTGAAATCCATAACCAGCGTTCCATAACCATAGCCTTCACCAAATCAATGGCTACCAAACTACCAAAGACAAAGCTGTTACACACTTCAATCCTGCATCATTCAAGAAAAGCAAAATGTTCTCTTTAGTCAAACTACTACAGAAGAAACCACAAATCATTAACTACTAAGAACAATCAATAATAAACAAGCCTTCATTGATTAAGCGTCGAAAAAAGCAGTTGTTGGGATGTTAGGTTAGGTATTCGTATACTTTTGCTAGCTGTGCGTTATTTCTCATATGAAATAGAAACCGCCAGGTGTTAAGATTGCTCGTAAATCTACTACTACGCGCTAAGGTTTTCTTAAATTTGATGTTCGTTGACGAAATATGGTAAACCTTCGAGGTTTTCTTGAGCAGAAAAGTTTTGAAGTTTACCAATGTAGGAGTGTATAAGCGAAGCAATCAAATATTAACGAGCCTTCATCGGTTAAGCGTTATGGAGAGCAGATGTGTATGTTGATGTCGTTGGAATAGGCAATCAAATATGAAGTAGCCTTATCAGTTAAGTGCTAGGAAGGTCAGCTGAATATGATGGAGTAGTTAAGGTTGTTAGGTTAGGTTAGACAATCAAATATGAAAGACCCTAACCGGTTGGCCGTTAAGAAAAGCAGCTGTGTATGGCAAAAAAATTTGAGTCTAGGAGATGCCTAGAGTGCGCTGCTCAGCCGGCGTCTTTACTACTAATTAGTAGAACTTGCAATAGACAAAAAAGTGAGATAAACTCTATTGCGTAACGTAGTAGTCGGCTGCATTAATGATTCCAGACATCCCAAAACCCAATCCCGCCTAAGGATATTTCACTAATGAAACACCTTAACGTAATTTTTTTTTTTTTTAAACTAACTATACTAAAGCCTAAAAGTCTTCCACTACTCACAATTTGGCGCTCTACGTAGAGCGTTGAAGTAAAACGCCCCAATCCCATAATAAAAAAAGAGGAGACTTGCACTACACCCAGAAAAGTTCTTCAAAAGATTCGCTAAACCAAAATGCTCCAATACCACACAAAAAAAAAGGATAACAGATTTCGTCGTTACAAACCAAGTCGCCAATTCCACACCAAAAAGAGAAGAGGAGCAAGACTTCCACTACACCCAGGGAAGCTCTTCCTCTTCAGAAAATACTAACGGATCCATCAACGGTCCTCCGCCACAAAGAACCCACAAACAAAACGACCATCGGCCCACACTGTCAAAAAAAAAGTAAAACTTATTCCCAACATCCCGCACAACCCATTCCCATCTTTGATTAACTAAACAAAAAAAAAAACGCGCTCTAAACGTCAATCCGTGCCCGTCTCCCCGCAAAAAAACTCGGAAACGATGCATTTTTAACAAAACGACGCACAGGTTCTTTATTTCCAAAACGCTACGTTAACCTGATTTGTATAGCACGCCTTCGGAAAGCTACGGTTCATTTTAAAAAAGTCGAATATACCTCTGGCTTAAAGAAGAAAGCCTTCGACATGTGCATTATATGGATTGGAGACCATGGCACTAATAGTAAAAAGTGGAAACCGACTACAAACTACACAGCGGGCGATGGAACCAGCGATGTTGAGGGTGAGCCTTAGGAATTGGATCAGGAACAAGAAAACCCGAAGAATAACTCGAGTACAAGATGTTATGGTACGAAAAGCATGACTGAAGTGGAGTTGGGCGGACCATGTAAGCCAGGCAGTGCATCGATAAATGAACTAAACTCATACACTGGCCACCAAGATGTAATAAACGAGGACTTAAGAGACCACAGATACCAAAAAAAAATTATATCCGTAAAATTGCAGGAATAAAGTGGCTCTTAGTTGCACAAGAACGAGACAAATGGAAAATTTTGAAGAGGCCTACCTTCAGAAGTGGAAAAAAAAGGCAAATGAAGAAGAAAATGTTGACCTAGTTTGGACGTTCCATGGTCCATGCAACTCAGCGCCATATTAACGTCATTGCGATGCGATCAGCATAGCCAACTTAAGACGTTTATTCACGATTCGATCAGAACGTCCAAACCCGTTTAAATAAGATGGGGCTGAAGAGAGTAAAGTAAAACCTGAAAAGTAAGTTTTGAAATCAATTCTAAACATTTTTCCAAGTCGACTTTATAGAGGCCCCTTACAATATTTTGCGTTGGGGTTTAAAAATCTTAGCTACGCCACTGGCTAAAATACAATAATTTTATTGTAGCTAACAACTCTCACATCAGGAGTAGATAGATAAGCTAGTAATACTCGTTTACGCCTTACTAGCTATCAAGCTACGAGCACCATGTAAACCAGCCTTTACAATAATCTCCAAATTATTGTGGTTATGGTACCACAGTAGATGTGATTAAAAATTTATATAAAACATTATATTTCTAAATAAATTACAGGAAACGCGGTATAACTTATTTCCAAAAAAAAATATTTCTGCTTGCTCAGTCAATGCATGTTCATGCAAGTCAGTACGCGGCTTCACATTAGAATACAAATATGACCCAATAAAATAATTTTATTAAAATATTATGCACAATTTATCAATCTTCGCATACTTAATAATCCTTATAAATAAACTCCATTGTTATTAATTGCGCAATTAAAAAAATAAATAACTGTTGCGCGAGCGAAGGCACACATCCATCCACTTGCTGCACATTTAAATATTAATGGTGCATCATTGCGACGCATAAATTAACAATAGCCTCAAGAAATGAAACATTACTCATGTGAATATATATGTGAAGTCACCTTATTGTTTGTTGCTTCAACTCTGCCATATCATACCTCCTTTTATATTTCGGACCTTGAACATTTTTTTTTCACACTCACAAAGGACGCCCGAAATAAACAACAAAGTCGATGCGTTTATAGATCTAGGAATGTTGAGACATTCTCACCTTAATTTAGTTAATTAATTGTTGTAGATTACATGTTGTAGGTTGTATTGATTATGAATTAACCCTCAACTGCCAAGCTTATTATGAAAATGGATTATTTTTAGAGGTCCTTTTTTTGGAGAAAATTGATTGTGAGTTTATGCGAATAATAATATTTCAAGGAATAAAAATTTGCTTTGATATATAATTCATAAAGAATTTTAAATTGGTAACATAATTTCCTATCTTCAAACAGATTTCGTTATTATCTCCATCAATTGATATAATTTGTGAATGAATGAATGAATTGACTGTTTAAACTACTACCATTAAATAATTTAATAAGGTTGTGGTGTATTCGATTGAATTCGTATATAGAAATTTGATGTTACATTCGAAACCAGTATGAATAATAATGAGTGTATGTTCTTAGAAGGTATTAACGTATACATCAAATACACGAGAAGATGAGAGATCATGAGCGAACAATGCAGAGTATAAGAAAACAAAAGCAGGCAATTAAGATGTATTTAAATTGAAGCAAACATTACCGAACACACAAATTTATTTATCTTGATTGCATGACTAACTTCCGCTTTGTTCGTCATGCAAAATTATGCAAGCAGGGTGGAATTAATTTGCAAGATCTATCGCTTACCGGGGGAGGTTAGACATCAAAGTTTGTGTAAAAAAACTACAAATTGACCCACTCCCCGAATGAAAGTTAGCTAGGAATGTAAACAACCATTACAACAAGCAAAATAGAACCCCAACCTCCTAGGCCGACAGCTAATCACGCCGTCTAGTTACTCATCATGATACTATGATTAGTAAGATATGATCACGTGCAAGTCTTTCTGACACATGATGACGCAACTACGTGACCACACAGACACGGGCAACACGAACCCATTGAATTGTCGCATGGAATAATAACATAATATTTTTATTAACTTGTAAATATGGTTGTATGTAGTGTTTAGCTGTCATAATAATAGTAATTATCTTGGCTATAAAAACTTGAAGTCACGCAGTGACGTAATGCGTAGTACATGGGCGGAGCACACTACCACTAAGGCCAATCCAACTCGTACAAAGACACGTACATCTCTTCCTCAACCACCACACCTAGAAAGGCTGTAACAAGTGCCACCAACTGAATCTTAAGGTACCAGACTCTACGACCCCACCACCACCAAGACACTTCCGCAACTCCATACTCCTACAAAGACAAATAACACTTGCATCACTTCCTCAACCACCACACCTAGAAAGGCTGTGACAGGTGCTACCAACCAAACCATAAAATACGACACAGCACAAACCCGCCACCACAAACGCCAGTCTCTCCAACTCCTACAGAGATAAAGAAAGAGCACTTGCATCTCTTTCTCAACCACCACACCTAGAAAAGCTGTAACATTTCACATTAAATGGTCGCTAACATAACGTCCGCTCAAGTGTGTTATTTAACAACCAAAAATCTCAGTTTCGAGTAGACACCACAAATAGTGTTCAACTCCACCAAAACCACTTACTACAACAAAATATCAACAAAAAATGTAATAATAATAATAAAGTAATAAATGCAAAATTAAATCAATACTGAATTCCTAAGAAAACATTATGCATTAAAAAAGTTTGCAATAGTCATTCAAATACAGACCTTTCCGACCACGTAACTTTCAAAACGTGGATTTTTTAATGTAAAATAAAAAACGTGCACGTGAACCAAGTTTCTGAAAAGCACAAAACAATCATAACTGAAGCGATCGATTTTAGAACACAACTAAAGCCATGCTAAAACACGTGTTGCAGTAGTGTGCACGTGAAAATTCCCTGTAGATTGAATTGCTTCCAAATTTTGTATCGTTTAATATGTATATGAATAAAGCTCCATTCACACTTTACGGGATGTCATGTCAATCACTGAGTAACGTCACGTGTATTTTGCATTATAAATAAAGTTATATATCGTCACATTATCTTACTACTCGTAAATTTAATAATAAAAACGTCAGTGATGTAATGTTGACATTCCAAATAATGCAAAAATAATATTAATCTAAAAATATTAAATTTGCAAAGTAGCAAGTAGTGAGTATCCAGCTTTATGCAAAACGGTATAATTATACCATTTCTTCGCGTGTTTTAAATTTATTGTAATTTCAGCAACTTTGTAAAAATAAGCTAAAAACTTTTATTGTGAACATAAAAGCGTTATTCATAAACATAAAACATATTAACAAATCTGAGTGATGAAAGTCATTAAAATCCTCTTAAAACATTTTGTTGACTTTCCACACCTGCATATCAACATCACAACATTAAATATTGAACAGTCTGTATATTCAACTATTTATATTTTAATAAAACATAGCATTCCAACTCGACCGAATACCTAAGCATATTCAGACGTTGTTATAGAAGTTTCGTCGCAACCCTCTCAGAACATTCCCATTTAATGAGACCATAAAGACTCGTCTACATCTAAATTTGACGATAAACATACGCTCTCTCCGTACATAAAATCAATATAAAAAGAATGCTTTTTATAAGATTTTCTTTTATATTTTTCTTTACCTTATAATATTTTCATATTCCTTGTCGCGTCCCTTTGAATCCCTCCAGCGGCGGTACATGACTGAGGCATCAACATTGGCTGGACTGAACGTGTTGGGTTCGTTTAATAAAGATATTACACTAAGTAGGATGGTTCGTACATTTTGTGTTGGATTCCAACGTTCGCATGGCAACTCCCCGCTCTGGGGGTCGTCGACTGGAGGGTGCAGGATGCTAATGCAGAGATCTCCATTCTATAAAAAGAACAACAAAGCAATTAGGACAGAAATTCTATGTTATATCGGATCAAAAGACTTGGTTTTTTCTATTCGCTAGACGTATTATGTATGCTTGAGTTAATCGAATGCGACATTTTTTTTATCAATTTTATATTCCGTACATTTCAATCAATTTCAAACAAAAGGTTTAGATTAATATTTCAGATTTTAATCATGAAACTAGCGCTTTGTGTCTCGATATTTCACGTTCGTAATAGCTAACATTATTTAGATCCTAGTCAAATTAAAATTTATTAAAATACCCATGCTATTATGGGCATCATTATATGTTTATATGTAAAGTTTGAAGAACGTCTTGTCAGTGGCGAGGGTCGCATCACATCAAAAAATAATATTTATATTATGAGAAGAAAGTTATTTTTTATTATTTATTGCTAGTGATGCAGGAGGTAGGGGGTATGTAAAGGTTATAATCCCCCCCCCCCCCCCCCAACTGTTACAAAGTACATTTTTTTTAGAAAAGTGACATAGGCTAATACCCGTAAATGTAAAATTGAACCCCCCTCCTAAAATTTAGTTTTAACCATAAAAGTTATAACGCCCCCCCCCCCCTCCTCCTCTTATAAATTCTGTCTACGTACATGATTATTAGTCAAGCAACCTGTTCTTTAATTTCTACTATTCTTACAGGTTAGTACGATTAGCCAACAGCGTGGGTTAGTTGCTGAGATATTTGCCTCTCATGCATGTGAATTTATTCAACGCTATAACCTTTAACCGCTTCGGCAATCATACTTTCAGCGACAACAACTTTACAAACATTAATCATCACGCCTCATTTCATCACTCATACTCGGAAAGACCTTCGGCCTGCTAGAACCAGATTGGCGAGGTCGATAGAGTATAAAAACTCTAATTTCTAGAAGTTCGCCTAACCCAGTTAGTCGTTTGCGTTAGTATACTTTGTTATTTGTCATAAGCGCGGCACCCTTCAAATTATTTTTATTCTGAATCGGCGCTTGTGATGTAGCATTTATTACGAAAGCAATTAAAAGTCGCAAGAAAGCTCGTGTTACATGTCACTCTACTTCAATTTCCCGACCAAGGTCGGTAAATGGTCCAAAAACGAAAGACGGGCTTAGTAAAGCTGGCATCATACATTGACCCCAACGCTGAGTCCAACATTGAGCCAAACTGTAGGCGGATTACATGTTGCCAAGTGTACGCGCCTACAGATTAGAGAAAACCGAAGTTTAGATCCTAAACGCGCTCGAGTGAATGTGTCAAAAATTGAGCTTGTCATGAGTGCGTTCACTGTAGGCTGTATCACATCCAACTATTTGGTCCATTATGAAAGTAATGCGCAATTTCTATAAAAAATAGATTTATTGATCGTACTGGTACAAACGCTTAAAATTCTTCGAAATAAACTTTCGTAGACGTGTCTGCTACGCCTGGAACTTTTAATAACCTTGTAACATGCTTTTGGATGTTTTCCACAAACTCCCATGCTTTTCTTTCAGTTCTCTCTTCACCCGGGAAAACAAAAAAAAGTTGCACGAAGCCAAATCGAGACTGTAAGAGCGCTGGGAGACCACCAAGGTTTTGCTTTGGGTCAAGAAGTTGGTAACAATGACGGCATTGTCATAGTGGAGCTTAACAGTGTCTTTGATGTCAGTCCTCACGCGCGCGATCCGGCGTTTTAATCTTTTGAGCACCTCAATACCTCAAGTAAAAGGTTGACTTTCTCATTGCGGTACAAACTCAAAATGAACGATTCCTCGGACGTCAAAGAAGATATCAAGCAACGTTTTGATGCAAAACTGGCTCATTCGCGCTTTCTTCGGGCGGGGGAGATGATTTTGTGTGCCACGCGCTGCTCTGCCTTTTCAGTTCTGAGTCGTACTCAAACATCCAGGATTCGTCTCTGATTACGACAGAGTTAAGAAAGTCCGGCTCATTTTGAATCAAATCCAAAAGTTCTTGGCAGCGCAAAATTGCGCCGTGTTACAAAGTCAAAAAACACACTTCACGCGGAGTCTTTCCGCTCAGAACAGTCGAAGCAAGTTGGCCACCAGTTGCGTTGGAAGAGCAGATCCCCACCACATTTTCCAACCAGTTCTGGCGGGCTGAGATAGATAGTCGCATTACTTTCATAACGGACCCTGTATATTGTAAAATTAAATATGAGAAGATTAGAGATGACTGAACGCACCACCTGTGTAGTCGACACGTCACATGTGCTAAAATGTCTTCAATGCGCGATTGAAAAACCGTTGACTTACGGATAGCGGCAAACTCTGGAGCAAACTTTGACCCTAGTGGCTTTCTGTTCATAGCTGCGGTAAAACGTGTCAGTCAAATGTGGTTGGTTGCCACAACGTACAGACTGTGTGTGATTAAAAGACAAACTTTTGTGTTTCCACCAGCTCCACCTGTACCTTTGCCGAGAATGACTTGGATCAACCGGCTCCATTCCAACACTTGAGGCTAATAGACGCCCAAGTAGGAGACACAACTAAAACCAATGTGCTCCAACCCAACCCCACAAACAATACCTTAAGAACACCTGAAGATGCTACAGCAGCGCTACATAATTGATTTTTTTAGAGCCGTACCTAACCAATTTCAGAAAGTACGACATCAAACTGACAAGACAACAAACAGAGACAATTAGCTTCCTGTGAGACGTCGTTAGCAAAAACGATTAAAACCACATCAACCAAGATAAGACTGCAAACCAAACCAATATCGCATTGTGCAAAAAAATATATGATAAAGCATAAACCATTATTCCCTAAAGACAATGGCAGCAGCGTCAGCCATCTAAGTGTACGAACACAACGGAAACTCTTGATCCGACCATAGCTCCGTACGTTTGCTCATTGCTCAGCCCTGAACCACTAGAGCTTCCATAGCTTGGCTCATTGCTCCAATGCTTGTATATCTAAGATCAAAGTTTTTCAGAGTCGGCGCGCTTAAGGACAAGCAATATTACGATGCTATGATCAAAGTGAGAACCCCCAAGAAATATTTGCAAGATGCTCGGAATATAATCGATGTACCATGCACCATCCTCATGACCAAGGTAGCAAAATTTACCATGGTTCCTGAGACCGTAAACCATAACCCCAAAAGACCATCAACATTTCCAAGAAAGTCATCTCCAAACAAAACCAAGCTGCCCTCTTAGCTTTTGGTGATGCAGTCATTCAAATTCGGCGCACATAACAGCAAGTATAAAGATTAAAAAAAATCCTATAATCAGCTAGGACACAACAGTTCCAGCCACTGTCAGCTATCATAAGCATACCGACAAAAGCTGCCATATCAAAAGCAAAATATCTGTCGCTAAGCCAGACTATGCCCTCGGGATAAAGTACCTAACCACTCATAGCCGCAATATTTGATTGCTTTGACTAGTGTGCCTCCAGAAGACAGGATACCTATAAAGGCGTCCCCCGAGATAAAAATGCAATTGCTTCCGTGATAAAAGTGCTCTGGTGCATGGTGTATGGCCGTTTCTTACTATCTTACAGGATAGAATTATTTTAAAATAAGACTCTAAAAAAGATTTTCAAAGCACCTTACTACATTCGTAACATCCAACTGAACCCTGACACAAGCAAATAACTTTTTCAATAAAATCAATACTCACTCAAAGCCTGAGCTATCTGGTCTTGTCAAACAAGACAAATAGATTACAAAATACAAGCAACCAATCAACATGTTTGATGCATAAAAAAAACGTAGCTCTTTATCCGCCACCACAAAAAATTACCAGTTACAAGGCTAGCGCAGGATGCGCTCTTCTAATGACCTATCAAAAACGTTACTTATAAATAAGATGGGAAGGTTGTACACAGAAATGTGTGATACTGCCTGGTACCACAAAAACGCAAAATTTGTGAGAAAATGCCACAGTTCAAACGTTGTGTTCGTGTCTATCGTTAAGATACTAAAACTCAACAAAGTAAACAATGTGTTTGTGTCTGTCGTTAGGATACTAGAACTCCACTGAGCAAATTAAAACAAATCCCAAAAGATCCGCAATTCAATGTAGATTCACGTAAACTGATTACACAGTTCATCGCCAACAACATCAATCAGATTCTAACAAAACAAGTAAGATACTAAAACTTCACTGAGCAAATTAAAACTTATCTAAAAAGATCCACAATTCAATGTAGATTCACGTAAACTCATTGCACAGTCATCATCAATCAGATTCTAAAGAAACAACTAAGAGCAACTTGCGACTAACAACTCTCGTTTACCGTCAATCGCAATTCAACCGAAAGAACATGAAAATCGACGTAACAACTGTAATAAGAGTTAAAATACTGCCGTCGACATCTACCCACATACGTTGTTCGCCATCTGGATCACCATTAAATGCAAACCTGCCACGATCAACCAGGACAAACCTAACATCTTCTTTTCATCGCTCCAGAACAAAATGCTACACAAGTGTTAAACAAGCCGCCATCTCCAACCAACCCAAACAAGTTGTAAAAATTCAGTAAACCACTACATATTGTCTATGCCACAGCTTAAAGCAACTAACAAAACTGTTCGTCTATACTAGCATTGAAATTAAATTAAAAAATATATTATTTAATTAATGTAAATATGGATTTTCCCTCGTAGTAGGCACACAATTATATAAGTTAGGCATCCCGATTGCAAGGCTGCCGCGCCAGTTGCCTAATTTACATATAAACTCTGATGCTTAATTGTGAGAATAATTTTAACTGTCCACCCAAGTGATTGTGATACAGAAATTGATTTTTTTCTCTCTGCAAATGTCATTAGCTGTTCAATTACGGATAAAGAGTGGTCCAATTTCCAACAAACAGTTGCTTGGATGAACAGAGAACTCAGATCCTTGATTGTAGGAGAATAGTTTTAACTGAAGTGTTAGCAATCCAAAAAATAAATTCTTTTCTCTGCAAATGTCATTTGTTTTGCAGAAATAAAGTCAGAACCAACTGGGACAGTAGTTTCCCGCTCAAATTGTCTCTAAATTGTAGGGAAAGGAGTGACAGATCCAACCTCTTGATAAACAGTCGTGTAAATGAGAAGCACTCAGATCCTTGATGCCAAAACAATAGTTTCAACCAAAGCTAAAATAAAACTGCTAATAACATTCAGATTCATTATTGATTCATTTTTATCTGTGATTTAGGCAACTTGTGCAGCTACCGTGCAATCGGGTTGCCTAAACTGCATAACTACTACGAGGGAAAATCCTTAGTTACATTAATTAATTTAAAATATTTGACATTTAATTTAATATTAAATTTCATCATCTGGTTGTGCCCGTTAATGAATGTACCGTAACGTGTGTCAAACATATAAAGCGGCAATATTTCATATAACTAGAAAATTAGAAACCTAAATCACGTGTTTTTGCATGAATAAAAGTCATTTATTTGCAAACAATTGACGTTTTCAATAAATGTAGTAATCACTCACAATACGCAACCCACGTGCATGTAATAATGTAAAATCATTTTATTTTCCTATTCTTTCATCTTGGAAAATTATTATAAATTGCTTTAATAATGAGCTTTGTTGAGTGGGTTGAAATAATGATGAAATATAATCCCGAATTGAATATTGCATTACCCAGAGCCATATTTATAGAAGATATAATTGAATTTTGAAGTTAGGACTTTGTTACATTCGCCATTATGTACATCCGTAGCATGGATAAAGGATTTAGCAGGTACCAAACTTCAATGCAATTAAATTCTCTATAAACAATTTAATAATTCTAACTTCATTGATTCAATTCGGGATTAAATTAGAACTCACTTATTATTATTAAAACAGTTTATAACAATTTTTCAAGATAAATTATATTACACGTGGGTTGTGGATAGTTATTACTTTACTATTTTATTAGAAGAAAAGATCGAAAGTAATCGATTTGTCTGAAACAATTTCTCCGAATGAATTATCTAGCAAGTACAGTCGGATTGGTTAAACGATAACACTTGCCGGAATATTATCGATTGCATATTACATTCTGGTAATGTATTTAAGTACATAGCTCAAGGGCAATATGGTGTACGCGTGGAGAATTTTTAAAAGAGTGGATGGTGGTTATTGCGACCCTCCCTTCGTCAAATGTAATAAATTAAATTGCCCGATGCAGAAGGGTTAAATATTTTGCAGTGTATAATACAGAGTGATCCAAAAAAAAAATGATATACAAGGTGATCAAAATAAATTATTATCTCTAGTTTAATATTTTGTAAATTATTATACAAAGTGACCAAAAATAAATTATTATACAGGATGATCAAAATTTAATTATATACAGTAATGACCAAATCATGACAAATAAACTATTATACAAAGTGATCAAAATAAATTATGATACAGGGTGATCAAAAATTAATTATTATACAGTTTAATTAAAAATTAAGTACTATACAGAATGATCAAAATGTACAAACCATATAAACTACAAAATTATGTTGAATTTTTTATTTGTATTTGTCTTTCAACACTGACTTCCCAAAAAAAAAATTAAAAAATTAGGAAACTATATTTCTTTAATGGGCTGCAAAAAATTTTACCACCCTAGGATCGTAAAGCATTACTTTCCGATCCGATCAAAAATACGTACGGAAAACTGTCAGTGCACTAAACTATTGCGTCACCCTTACTAAAATAGTCGTGCAACAACATCTGAAGTATGTCGCGATAACTAATTTATTTAGTTGTAGATTAATAATTGTAAAACCTTCAAATAAATAAATTTTATCAATTTTTTAAAATCATTTTCTTAAAACAATCAATCAATATAAAACGTTAATAGTTTATCAAATCAATAGAATAAACCTTTAATTTAAGATAAGGACATTATTATTGAATGAAAACTATAGCCAGCCAACTTTTCTAATTGTTCATGTCAATAATATTCTGAAAATCTCAGCAGGAACTGTTTCGCAACACAGGTCACACGCATTAGCGGGCGCCAGCACTTCTTCCCAGCTTTGACCTATATCAACGAACACTTACTTTTATATAGGCCAACGGTTGACCTTTCTAAGCACATAATCCGCACCGCAATGGAAAATTACACGAGGATTTTATTTCAACAATAATCAACTTACTTAATGGTGTAAATAATGCAATGTAATAAAATCTGTTTTATTATTTTGTATTTAATCGTAAAGGTGAAAAGTATAAAAAGTAATAGAAACTATGTGAAAGTAATTTTTGTTGTTGACATTTTAATTCTTTTGAGGGTGGATGACATATTTTCATGATAGGGTGCGTTTTAAAAGGGCATTCGAGTATACATTTTGTATTGATAATAATAATATAAATGGAAATTGTAATAACGATTTCACTTGTTAGAAAGTATTTTCTGGGCTGATAAGTAGGTTGTATGTATGTACTTAGAACAGTATCAGAAAATCATAGTTTCCACTTGAACAGTCACATATTTATGTTATATATTTCAACGATTTACACATAAAAAGTAATTTTTATTCAAAATGAGAATCAAAAATGCAGACTGGGAACTAGAAGTTTCAAATTTACAACCAGAAGTTGCAAAACGTATGTTAGCTAAGTAGGAACCGTCTAACACAACTCGGGCGATATGATTGCTTAAAATATAGCCGGCCAAATTTGTTGATCACGTTGTGACAAAACGCGTCTGCCAAGAGATCATACCTTTACAGTAGCATGTACTTACAATAAGACTAGAATTAGTCTCGTCTCAGACTGCTCTAAAAGTAGTATTCCGATGCTCACGGCTACAAAACGCGGCTGCAACCGCTTGCATCAAACATTGATAGGTTTTTTAAATCACATTCAATCAGAATTTCATCATCATTCAATTATTACTAATGTAGCAGTACTGGTTCAAGACTATTTGCGCAGTCACAAGCTTCGGAAATGTTAATAAGTAAGTGCATAAAAAAGATGATTATCGCACAAAAGATCGCATGTCGCGTGAAAAAATCACCTACCGCGTGAAAAGATCTAATGTCGCATGTTGCGTGCATTGGAATAGCATGTTGCGTGCATTGGAATAGTATCTTACATACATTGGAATAGCTTGTTGCGTGCATTAAAATTGCATGTTTCGTGCATTGGAATAGCATGTTGCGTGCATTAGAATTGCATGTTGCCTGCATTGGAATACTAGATTAAGATTTACAATTTTAACCTAACTCAAACGCTAAAACTGCCAAACTGCAAACCAAAATGCGTCCATTTCTTTTTAACAATTTTATTAGCTCAGTGGACTCTACGACTACAATAGTTATAGATTTTTTGATTGGCTAAACAGGTTTGGAAAAAAATGTTGAATTTTTATCGGTCCGAAAGATCCTCTAGATATCTCAAAAAGTGCAATTTTCCAAAAGGCGCAAATAACTTATTTCCGCGCGATCCGACCTGGTCAAAATTTATCCTAAACATTGATTTTCAGAAAACAAGGAATTTCCAAGATTTTTTGTTCTTATCCGGTTTAGAAACACAGCCTAAACCGCTTGTTTGGACCAGGTAAGTTTCGCAAACTCTTAGTCGTCCTCACCCCCAAGCTGACGCCGCTTTCAAGCGTAAGGATCGCTGGTTTGGACGCCGTAACTTTTTTGCTATAGAAGAGCAAAAAAGAACAATAAATTTTTCAAAATTTCGGCGAAAACGCAAAAAGCTACTCCAAAAAGTCTAAACTTTTAAAGAAAATCCGCAGTAACTTAGTCATTTTGAAGATCAGGCAAATTCATAGACCCATAACGCCACCCTCAACATTCTACCAAAAGTACATCATCAAAGACAACTTGACTCAAACGTCATCCCATAAAAAAAACCAACAATATGCAACAGATTCATGAATAAAGCAGCCGCTAGAAAATCTAAATTCCAAGCAACACCGTTAGGCTAGGTTAGTCTTGGTGTTCTTGATGTTGACTGCTTTTGTAGAGATTTCGTTGGCTTCGTATAGCTGGGCTTCCTCTCCTTCTTGGTGCCGGCCTGCGGTTTTTGCCAACATCGCCTGCTGCGAGTCCGTCCTTGATCTTCCTTTTCTGTCGAGTTTTATCAGCTTTGTCTGGTTTGCGTCTTCTTAGTGATGATGTTTGCACAAAACAATCCAACTACTTTGAATCTTCAACGACGGAGTGACCATGGAATGGCTACAAATGTTGGTCTCCGAGAAAGTCTAATCGTTCATTTAGATACGGTTGGTAGAATGAACACTATAGTTCAGTGGCGTAGCTAGGATTTTTGGGCCTTGCCTTTAAGTAATGAGAAGGGCCTCCTCAGACGGTTTTGGAAAAAAATAACACAAATTTTGACTTTTTTTTACTGTTGATGTTGTTCATAAATGTCAAAAATAGTAAAACCCTGTCTGAAAACATCAAAATATTGTTAGATATCCGAATATAAAGTGTTAAAAGATGTAAATACCAAAACTCACCATAAATTGTTAAAAACGTAACTTTCTTTTTATGAAAAGTCAAAAATAAGAAAATTCACTTATAATATATCAAAATATTGTCAAAAAGAACTAAAATCCAGCCAAAAACAGTTAAAAAATGCAAAATTCATAAAACGTCAAAATAGCAAAATCCGGTCTTGAAATCTCAAAAAAAAAAACACAAATCACTAAGATCAAGCCATAAACTGCTCAAAAATTGTTAAAATGTCTAAAAATCTAAAAAATAAGACCCAAAATGAGCTATAAACTGTTGAAAGGTGTAAATTTGGCCAATAAATATCAACATAATGTTGAAAATAAAAACAAAATCCGGCCTTAAAACATCAAAAAGCCCAAAATCCGGCCATAAATTGTTGAAAACTCCAAAATTCATTACATGGGATTATCAAAAACAGCTAAACTCGGGCCATTAAACATTTAATTTAAAGAAATCAGATAGAATAAAAATCCATCTAAAAAAAAACAGTTTAAAAGTCTAAAATTTTATTCATAAGATGTCAACAACAGCAAATTCTAGTCTTGAAACATTGATAAAAAGCACTAAAATTCAGCCATAAACTGTTCAAAATTTATTTTTATAAAATTCCAGAAATAGCAAAATTCTAAGCCGTTCCGCTTTGCAGCTACGCCACTGCTATACTCTATTCAATTCCAAAGTACATAATGAACCTGCTTTAGTTATTCGCAATACTCAAATAGATCACTTGGTACAAAATAACTCAAAACAACACATTTGAACATGTTTAGTGCTAAACGTTTAGGTGAATACGATTGATGAAATATGAATTTCAAAGTAGAGCGCGAAAAAACAAGCAAATTTTATAGCTACAAAGAACAGAATTGTATTTTCTGTAACCCTGTTTAGTGTGCCAATTAATCTATATCTTACAACAGTGAAAGCGTGCGTACGTTTAACCACATCAAATTTTGTATTGACGCGCTCTATCTTCAAACAGAACGGAATATATAGGCCCGGGTTTTCATCTCTAAGTAATGTGAAAAGTAATATCTTGCTGATTAGGTTACTTAAAACATTGATAATTTGAGGTAGGATCCAAAAACCCTAGCTGCGCCACTGCTTACAACGATATATGAGCGCTTGATCGAGTTTGTGTTGCTTTGAATTGAATAGAGTATAGCAAAAAAATGAATTATTACATTGAGGCCCGAGTAATGTGAAAAGTAATTACTTTGTGATTGGGCTACAACTTTACTGGAGCAATAATTTGTGGTTGGGCTCAACAATCGTAGCTAGGCCACTGCTTACGATTGTTTAACCAAAAACACTAATATTAGTGTTGCCGCGCTACATCTTGAAATTGAATAGAGTATAGCAAAGAATTGAATAATCACATTAAGGCCCGGTTTTTCCATCTCTGAGTAATATGAGTAGTAAGCGGAAACTTATTTGTGTTCAATTTGTCCTAAACACATTAGTATAAGTCACAAATCACCTGCTAAATGTCATATTACAACATTTCATAAATAAAGAATGCTATAAAGATTTTAGTAATCAAATACGTGTTACCTTACCCGATAAAGAACAGATTATTTAATTCCATAAATTAATTGTATCAATTACAATATTCTTGATATGCTGATATTGTTACCTTGATAAATCATGTTGATTAACGGGAATCTAATAATAATAATAATAACACGAGGAAAATTAGACTATCAAATTACCAATTCCAAGAATTTGTTTATCAGAAGTTAGATTAAATTATCACGTAACTTACAGAAATAAACAACGCTAACAGTAAAGAAAACCACATTATCATTAAACAAAACATATATGATTGATTTTTTATTAGGCATTAAATTTTCGTTAGCTTATTTGTGACGCCACTTCCGCGTCTCTTCATAGCATCCGAACAACTAATGTGGCGCCACAATATAATTTGATTAAAAATGTTTTCTTTATTTGCTTACTATATTTCTAAACGTATAAATAAACCTTGTAGACATAATGTTATCGTTGCTGTAATCATGGTGAATAGATTAATTTTCCGTGTGATTAGAGGAAGTGCGAGACAGGTATTTTGTACATTGGTGTGCGTTTCCGCGATAATTATTTCTGTATCGGAGAGGTTTGTCAAGGTTGTTTCTTTCTTCTTGAATACCCGTGTATGTATTATGGGGAGATCGAGACATTGACTCCAACTTTGTAAGGACGTTGCCTTTTAAGGCCTTTTTATTCGGCCGCATGCTCGACTGACCACTAACGTTTTGTCGTCACATACACACGATAACATTTGTCGTTTGTTTTTTTTCAGCAACACACATCTTTAAGTACCTACGTGCGGAAGTTAATTACAATTAATGACGCGATTAAATAAATGCTTTGAAATATTCAATCAGCTATTTATGCATTAAATGCATGAGTAAAAAATACATAATGAAATGTTATGTTTGGGTGGGTAATTGCTTAAATTTAGTCTAACGACCCGAGTAGTTTGCACATACGTACCGTAACTTGTTGAGGGACGTTGATCTTTTAATTTACAGACTGAGCCGATTTTAGCAATTTACTTGTAAATCTGACATTAGAAATATATGCATTATTAACAAATTATAAAGAATTTATGACTAATAATTAATAATGATTTAATAATCGAATAATAGGTATCGGTATTGCAATCATTGAATAATAGTAATGAAAAGTCACGTTATTCTATTATTATTGTATACCTGTGTGTGGTATCGATGGAATAATGCATTGGAGGCGATTTATATAGGTTGGGTAAATGTGTGTAATAACCCAATTTCTGAACGTGGTTTAAAAGTGCTTCATCAAAAACATATCAAAAGTGTTCTAATTTACTTCGAGTGTCGTAAGTAGTTTATTTTGGATTGTTGCGTGCTATATGGGTTTGCATTATTTATCAATGAAATGTAAAATAATAACACGGTCTCTAAAATTTTCCCAAGCCCAATCGTCCCGTAACTTTTTTTTCTGAAGAGGTGTAGTAACGTAGTTTGAAATTCTTTTTTTATGCGAGTGGATTGGCTGAAAAAAGCTCCTAACTTGAATCTAGCGCATAATTAGTCGAAGGTTCGAACCCTTGCTCCGATAGAATATTTTTAAGAAATTATAGCATTCGTTAACGAATATTTTAGTTTAATACATGACTATTGTCTATTCTTGAAGACCAGTCGATAGGAACGTTGCGGCAGATTTAGGTGAGTTTAAAAACTCCTAGAGACTGCGTATTTTGTAAAATTGTACCTAATGAACCCGGAAGGAGACACTGAGCATGGTTCATAAGTGGTTTAAAGTTAACAAAAATATTCAATAAATGTGCACTAGTTTGGAGTTATCAATCAAAGGAGTAAAATAAGTTTTCACAATGTTCAAAATTTTCTCAGGCCCAATCGTCCCACTACATATTATCTGGTGATTTTTTTCTGAAGAGTTTTACCTAACGTGATTTGAAGCTCTTTTTTTATACGAGTGGCTTAAATGAAATGTTTTAAGACAAGAATCACTTACCCTGCAGCCCCCGGGCGTCGTTTATCATCCATATCAGGTCGCCACCAGAATTGATCTTTTCAGTTCGATTCAGAGCAACCATAACAAAGTTCGTAAGGTACTGAATCGCTAATATTTATTCGTTTTTTGTTCACATGTACCAACATTCAACGCATTCAACATACAAGCGAGTTACAAATGTGAACCGACCACACCTCCACCATCTAGAAGATCTCGTGTTACCGGCGAAGTTTCACCGGCCTAATTTTCATGCTAGGAATCGCCCTTAACTCGTGCGTCGCGCGCACCCTCAACCCTTCACGACGACAAAAGGAGGAGCCTACCGGTAGCCGCGTTTGCGGATAAAAGCGCCGGTTTTCGCAGCATTCAGGCAGTCAAGTCTGACTAACCGTAAAGAACAAACCGACCTATAGGACTCGTGCAGAAGGCTTGCCCTTCCTCGATCCTCGACGGCTTTGTTCTGCAATCGTTAGCTCAGACTTCTTTTACTGCACACCCGCTGCAGATCACTGTCATTGTATTATTCGTATTTGTTGTTTCATTTTTCATTGTCACTGTATTATATTTGTCTTTTTGTATCTCTCTGTTCATTGTCATTTGTAATATATTTGTATTTGTTTTGCCTGTCACAGTTCATTGTATTATTTGTATTTGTTGTTTCATTGTTCATTATCACTGTATTATATTTGTCTTTTTGCATCTCCCTGTTCATTGTCATTTGTAATATATTTGTATTTTTGCTTGCCCATGTTGATTGCCTTTCTTTTGTATCATATTGTGCTTATCACCTTGTATTGTGTGTCGTTTATTTTGTTGTAATCATGTCGTCGTAATTGTGAATAGACGTTAACTGAATATTGTTGTATTGTTGACTTTTTCCCTTAAACATTTATCGTGTTGTTTATTTCTTTGTGTGTTGTGATTGTGCGTCGTCCCCTCTCCCCCTTCGAAGAGTCACCCCGTGACACTCGCCCAAAGCGTTTCAATGGCAGTCCGTGCAATATAAATTAGTCTTATATGTACAGAAATGGTGCATCGCAGACACTGTTCTAATTAGCATACTATAACCAATCCACTGCCATGCTTTTAAAATGGCCATTCTGTCATACATGTACAGCGTATTTTGCCAGGCAGAACCAATCCGCCGCCACACCGCACGCCGATTCTATGAGCGACCTTCCTTAAGCAAACCCAAAAACACTCTACTACAGAAGACTGCCGGATTCCTATGATTTACCTTTTGATACATTATGACGTTCCGCTTTTTGGGTCAATTGGTTTAAAATATTGTGACTAACCAATTAGATCGCTATACCTTTCCGCGTCACAAGCGGTACTCAATACACATCCAGCAGTCCTCTAAGTATATTGTTCTTGAAGCAAACCAACCATTTGCTTTCTTTCAGTCAAAGCGTAGTAGACAAGCACAAACAATTCACTCATAGTGCGATGAAAAAAGAATTAGCGCAGAGTCAGCCTTGCTTCAATCGACCTGACTGACTTCGGTCTAGTACACTTTGGTGACCAAAAAGCCTCGCGTTATTAAGCATCAACTCTCAAAAATTTGTCTTGTCCATAAAAAGTAATCACCATCCACATCAACGCAACTGGTATCCTAATAGCATTGCAGGCCTTTTCAGCCAGAAGATTCTGCAAACCTTCCTAATAGACCACCGGCGTCTTAGCAAAACCTCTATTGTACTTAGTCGGCAAACAAAATGCAACATTTGAAGTTTATAAATAATGAATTTTATGTAAATTACCGCTCCCCTCGTAATAAAAGACATTGCGTTACTACCTCTCAAAAACAACGGCAGAGATGCCGACAACAGTCCCATCTCCACGATCACGTTTAGATGCTTAAAAGATGAGAAGATCCGCACTTATCAGTACCCACTCCTGCTTAAGCGCACACGTGGATTTCGTAAAGATCACTTATTCTAGGAACTTCCGAACGTATATACTACTTCCTACCACAAACTATTTTCAAGTTGCACTGAGGTTGGAACTTTCGTACTAACTTCGGACGAACTAAAAAACTAAACCAACATCAAAAACACAAAACATTAGTTGTTTCCTCAAAGCTACTGCCCTGCACAAAAGTCCCCTAATAAGCTGCTAATTCCGTCCTTAGACCATGATCTATTTCCCCTCGTCGCATAGTGAAGCCAACATAACGTTCTATGCCCACAACTAAAGTCACGCGCTGTGTAAGCTTATTCATTGTCATTTTGTTAGATTAAGTGCGTACAAATTTCATACAAGCGTCTTATGCTACATACGCGTTTTTCCCACAACTGACGTCACAATCATGTTGGATTCGCCGCGTCGGAAAAAGGCGTGTATAAGTATGTACAATCTAAGGTCCCATCAACCCTCTTCAAACAAGTCGTAAACTTACTGAAGCAATGTTAAATAGCCGTAAAAGCATATTAAAGCAAAAATCTGACAAATTAGCCCTTTAAGAATTTTTTTATGAATGTCGCTAACCCATAAACGGATGGTTGAATAAATAGATGGATAGATGATGGTTAGTTGGATGAATCCATATATTGATCCATCCATCCATCCATTCAACAATCCATCCATCCGTTCATGGATTGGCAGCATTTATCAAAAAAAATCTAAAATTCCATATCTCTAAAATTTTCCCAGTCTCAATCGCCCCATCAACCATCAACAACCTTCCAAGACTTCCTAGTAAAAAACCACTTAAGACCACCTTCTGCCGGTTCTTCAAAAAAGCTCACAACGCATTGTAAAGCGTCATTAAAAACTGGTAGCAATCTAGCTTGCACCATAGACACCTCCGTTAAGTTTTGGAAACTTCAAATAAAACTTAACCTGGACCTTCTCAAATAAACACTAAATTATACCATCTCCGGAACAGTACCACAGTACCCAAAACAGATCACGGCATCCTTGGAAGAACGCCACAACTCCTGGAGCAAAACGACCCAAGAAAATGAAAACATTGTATCTGCAAGTACAATGTAGCAAGTTTAATTAGTCCGATAAGAGGCCTGTCCGCAAGAAAAAAGAACGCCTAAAGCGACAGCGAAGAAAGACAAACATTTCACATGACCTCTCTCTGTCGATTCACATTTCTTATAAAATTTCCTTGTAATTCTAAACGCGGTTATAATTTTCTTCCACAAACAATATGATTGGAGATATTATCAAAATAAATATATGAATGAGTAGATAGTTAGTTGGATAGATTCATTTAACAATCCATTCATCCATGCGTTGGCAGCATTTATAAAAACAATGATAAAATTCCACGGTTCTTAAAATTTTCCCATGCCCAATCGCCCTATTACCTACTACGGTCGCTTAGACAAAGTGCCCGTAGCAGTTTTCTTCTTTAATAGAGTTGGGTCCACAGTTTACAGAAAATAGATCGCCAATGAGCACCTTCTTCCGGCAAAAAAAAGCAACTTCTAAAGGATAACGTCCCAAGAAAATCAAAACATTACACCTTCCATAAAAATTGCACTTATCAAGAGTAGAGCAATCCCAAATGTTATTGACCTTACTCTTCCAACAATATCGCAAATCCTCGGTTATCGCAATCACGATTTAGTAAAGGTTTAAAAAAAACAAACTCGTATGGCTCAAAACCTCGCCCAATGCCAAATTTAGACTACACCGGCAAAAACAAGCTTCCAAGTTCTCTATCCCATTCTCCGAGTAAAGAAAAAAAAGTGCATACAAAAAAAAAGCGATCATGTCACCCCAAATCACAAGCCTGATTAGGCTGTAGCAACAGCTTTCTCCATAAAGGTCAGAAGATTCTCCATAAACAACCTTTGGGAGTCAAAAATTGCTGCCATCTGCGGGCAGACTCGTACCATAATTACACGTGTAAACAAAGTCCTTAGCAAAGAAGAAGAAAAAAACAAATGCTTTGTTTGCAAGACAAAATTAGTTAATTCTGCAAGATAAAATGCAGCAAAAAGTAATCGTCAACACCGCAAACCAAATAAAATCATCAGAGAGCAATGATAATCGAAAATTGTAATATAAAATATTGTTATATCATGTGTGATGTTATCTCGCATAGGCCCAAATAAAGACAGCTAGAGAAACCATCTTATAAAACAGCCACAAAAACAGATCTGCATTGATTGTCTGGACAGCATATCCGCCAAAAAGCGGTTCGTCATCGCTAGGAACATCAATATTAGATTCTAAAGCAACAAGTTTTCTACCTGGATGGCTATCTAAAGATCATACTGAGCGATAACAACTTTCAGTCACCTTCTCAAGAAGCCTAATCTTGTAGAGCAGCGCAAAACTAAAATAGATCTTAAGAAACCAATAAAAAAGGTTCCAGTAACCACCTTCCAACTCCGTCACTAAACCAACTCCAATCTTACTACACCGAGTGCTCAATGCAAGTATCGCCAAACCAATTACCTTAAATGCAATTTGATTAAAATCAACTCATACCTTCCAGGTAAGATGTAAAAGTTCACAAACTTTAATCCTTTGGACACACCTGTTTCAATGTTAAGGTACTATAAGTAAAAGTAGCCCTTTGTAGCAAGCAACAACGACTGAAAAACTCAATCAACTCGTGTCGTCGCACGCTTCTAACAGAGATGTATTGATTTCCACTGTACCAGTGCTGTCGCTTGTTACAAACGAGTACCTTAAAGATACACAAGCAACAACGACAAAAAGCCGACGACAGCTTCTGGCAACAATGAAAACACCTATAGAATAAAAATCAATACATCTCCGTTGAACGGCTTAAGGTGTAGCACAAACGGCTGCCTTGTGTAGCACAAACGGCTACCTTAATGTGTCGCCCAAACAACTACCTTAAAGTGTCGCATAAAAGGTTAGCTTAAAATGTCGCCCAAACGGCTACCTTAAGGTGTCGCTTAAACGGCTACCTTAAGGTGTCGCTTAAACGGCTACCTTAATGTGTCGCTTAAACGGCCACATTAATGTGTCTTTCCAGCCTTTTTAGAATATTTAACTTTAGAAACGTTGACAATTTTAAAAACAATAAATTAAAATGTATATTTGGCAGAACAATTGTATTGGCTAATACTGTCATTACCATTAAAAAATAACGGAACAACAACTATTAAGTTTCCTGTACATCTAAATTGGAAAATAAAAAACTTAAAGTACAGTTAGAAATTATAACAAAAATCTCGTTGAAATAAGATCATCAATCAGTGCGGATACTTAAAAACCGTTAACGATTTCACTAGATAGAAAGTGCTATTAATAGAATTTAGAAGCTTTAAGGCGGAGAGACACACTTACAAGTCCGTTGTTTTACATTTTGTATTCCCATCGGATAGCCATAAACTGTTTTCACTATTAACTTCTGCTTTTGTCGCAGATGTAAAAAAAAACCGTAACGTATTCGAAGAAAAGTTTTCGGTTGCAAAATGTGGCGAGCACAGCATAGCAGCGGAGTTACAAAACCGTAGAAAATATGCGTTTTTGTTTTGAAAGTAGGCGAGAGGTAATAATAATCATTTACAGTTATCGTGTAATGATGAGTAGTTAGTTGCACGTATACTGTGTCGAGAGATTCATTCGTAGAAATTAAAATTACTTTTACTTTTGTTGTATTTTAGGTCAATTCGCAATTTATAAATCATTGTGTACTATTAGTTTAGATTAGTTAAATAAATTATTGATTGAGCCTACAAATGCACTTAAAAAGGTTCTGGAAAGTGTGTTGGCGATTGCATCCAGGCAAAACATACAGTGCAGTCAATTAATTATCCGCGAGACAATCGACTCAAATAGTTGAATTGCTTATTATTTGTTGGATGGTAGTGGCCGTGTAATACTTCATTATAAAATAAATAAAAGTAAAGGTGATATATCACCAACCGATGATGAGCATGTAAAGGTTGAAACTAGTTACGGTTTTTAAATATACTCGTGATACATGACAAACGTGTTTTATTTATTTTATTATTTGTAGGTACTATATAAATAAGTCCATAACAACCGGAGCATTATAATTCATAACGCCCTGGTTTTAATTTAAAAAATAAATAAACCTAATTGAAAACTTACTGTCTGGAACAATGCCCATCATCGCAACAAACTTGGTGCATAATCAACTATCTCTGAATTTTAATGCCTCAACAATTAAACCTTGATATTCTTCCCTATAATAAACAAAACTGTCGGAAGTCATTGTACTAGTAAACATTACTATAATTAAAAATAAAATATCCAATCAACAATAATAAGCTCATAAACACCTACCAATTAATTATGCACAATGTAGAAATAGCTTCAATGTCAAACCTAAACAAGAAATAAATACAGTTCCCCATTCGCATTAATTCTATAATAAAACCATTAAAAAAAACTCAACCGAACCGCCTTCAATGAAATATATTCCGTTTTGTTTAGTTGCGCTTGTATTGTTCAGTTCCTGTTGTCCGTACGGTTAGGTTATTAATGAATTTGTGAAGCCACTTACCTCGTAAACGTTAGGGTGCCAGACTTTTGTCAAGAATCGTATTGTCGGCGGCGAGTATGGATAGTCCTGTGGAAACTTCATTCGAGCCTGAAACAATAAAGAAAATGTTAATTGTTTTATATTTTTTTCAACGTAGGCGGTATGTCTAACAAACAACAACACAATAATGCGTTTTACTATGTTTATTTGCTATAGCTTTTTGGAAGGGCTCTGTAAACAGTTTCGATGTCATAGAAAACAAACACAGACTAATTTATTTCGTTTGTAATTTTGTTGACATTTTTTTTTTATTCGTTTACTATTTTTATTAGAAAGTAGAGTACATTGCCGTGCTAAAAATACTTCATTATATTCGATCTTACACATTGGTTTAATTGCATAATAATTGATAGCAGCTAATGAACTAAAACATCCATCATAATCGAAATTAGCCGACTATTCCCGAATTCAAAATGCAAACCTAACCTCAAACAAACTTTACTGTTTAAAGTTAGATTATTTTAATAAACTTGTATAATATATACTTTATTTATTGTGCTGAATTTTATTATTTTTTATTTAAGACCGTTTTCAGCTGTTAGGCCATCGTCAGTTTTATTTTTCACAGATGTTGTGTATTGCGGGTGGTGTAAATTTGTTATGGTTACTGTTACTAACACTGAATGTAAATTTGTTGTGGTTACTGTTACTAACACTAAATGTAACAGTAACCACAACAAATTCACATCACCCGCGCAATACACAACATCTGTGAAAATTAAAACTGACAACGGCCTAACAGCCAAAACCGGTCTTAAATAAAAAATAATAAAATTCAACACTTAAGTATATACAAATTTATTAAAATAACCTAACCTTAAATATTAATAAATTGTGCAAAAATCAGGCAAATAAATACTATAAACTTTACTGCATTGTTAGCAAATAAACAAAACATTCATCACAACCGAACACAGGCGAACCTAATTAAAACTCGCCGATTATTCCCCAGTTTATTAATCAAACCTAACATAACCACTCAGCTCAAATAAAATGTACTGTATACGGTTAAGATTCAGCAACAAAAGTCAGAAGCGTCCGCATAATTTTTCCTATAGGGATATGAGCAAATTTTGGATAAGGTTGAAGTTCGCTACAATCGGTTAAGCTCTTCAAAGATTCGGCTAATCGTACTTCAAATTCAGATGTATTAGATTAGATTAAATAATTCAGTTATTAGCGTTACTTTCGTTCGGGTTTGGATTCGATTAGAAAGAAGGGGGGAGGGGGGGGGGGGAATGTGGAAGATTAAAACGAAGAAAATGTCCGGCTGGCCTGTAAAGGCTTTGCCATATAAACATAATACTATTGAACCAGTGCTGCTTAAAAGTCTGCAATGCGAAAGAGTCCACAAACATACAGAGTTCTCTCGACGTCTATTTCAAATCATGGCGAGAGGGCGCATTCTATTATTTTTTGACCAAATTTTGGTTCTTTCCAACAATATTTTTCAAGTTTTATAGCTGAAATTTTCTATTTTTGAAATTTCATAAATGTCTTTACACTTTTCAACAGTTTATGCCGTATTTTAGGTTTTTTCTAACAATATTTTTGATATTTCAATGCTGATTTTTGCTATTTGTATAAGATTTTAGAAAAATGTGGACAATTTTTAGCAGCCGCTTTGTGGGCGGAGCATTAAAGGACGAATGAAAAGTGAGCCAAAGATATAAAGATTAAACTGTCGCATTGGAAAGGGAGCGACACAAAGAAGAACGATAGAAAAGATCCCGCAGCACGGATAAATAGAGTTTTCACTACAATGAGAGCCAAATTCTAGCGATGCTGCTGTATACCCAAACCCATAAGCTGGAAGACCAACTAACAAGATGAATACGAAGTTAAACGAATTGGACAAGTACTTAACGAAGACAATGAAGAATAAAGAGCTGCGCCTGAACTGCGTCATCGACGATATCAAGCACGACAAGGCGACGTTCACCAATACGTTCACCAATACCAGCTTGATGTTATTTTGCTGCTGGATGAGGCAGCAGCAAAATAACATCAAGCTGGAGATGAGGCAGAGTGAGGCAGAGTGAGGCCTCCTCCATCAAAGACACAAACTCTCTTATCAAGAGGCACCTAACACGGCCAACCACGACACTGGAAGCACCAGCTCCAACCCAGACCTCCCACAAAAAAGTCGTGAAGTCGTCCCCGCCTGCCGAGCCACACTCCACCAAAACCCCGGAGCCCCAGATCTTTCTTAAGAAGCTGGCCGAGAATCCGGTCGACTTCAGCTCCTCTGGCGCAGGAGAGCAGATGGAGATCCTGCTGGAGAATAATGTCGGCGCCCACGATTTACACGGGTGAAAAGAATAAAGAAGACGAAGAAGGCAAAGAAAGATTCGGGTGAATCCTCCTTCATTACTTGCAATAATAGGCCTTCAGCCAACTCAAGTCAGGTGCCTTCAAAGCCAAAATAGCCTTCTGCCACCATGACCAAAAGGTCTTCAATCCTGCCAGACCCTAAGGCACAACCGACTAACTCTAGTCCGGCTTCTAAGTCCTTAGGCCCTCCTTCAAGCAAAGCAACTCCGTCAGTATTCACAGAGAGCGCTGGCTCACGACGCCCTGCTCCCACCAGTATTCGGAAAAACACCCAATATCAAGGGCAACGCTTATAGGGAGACAGGCTAAATGCATTATGTAATTTTTAAAGATGCTCTCACAAAAAAGGTGTCAAACTTTCATCACCCAGTATTAGGGAGGGGGAGGGAGGGGGGTTAGTCGGTATGCGCTCGTGTGAGTAAATCAGACACTTTGCAAGACTTTAGAAAAATTCCCCTTCTAGCCCCAAAAAAAAGCAAAAAGAGCTAAAGGAAATCTACTGCCCGCAACCGACACGTCAACACTGAGACAAACCACTTCACCACCCTAAACTTTTATTGCACCAAGTCACACGGATGACTTGATTTTGTTTAATAAACAATCATACCATCTCACTTAGCGGAGCAAGATGGACCTAAAGAACATCTTCTTGCGACATTACGCAGAAAATTAGGAACAGCAAATCCGCTTCCACCGCTTCCATGATGTCATTTGTTGCTAAGCAGACTAAACCACCCACGCCTCCAAAACTTGTAACCCCAACCTCCTACCTACAAGTCACAAAGACCATAGCATCTTCTCCAGATGATGCAACAATGCCCTAGGTCACAAAGACTCCAGATCAGCCGAGAACCGGGGCGAGTCCAGTCCCTCAAAAAACGAAGAGCAGCAGAGTCGCAGCCCACAAAGAAAGATTTACTGCCGTGGTCCACTGATACCAAATGAAAAAAATTCCCATTGGCTATCGGTGCAACCAATCACCTTTAAGCATGTGAGAGAAATTACCAATTTTTTGAGCAAGAGTTCGGTCAATGACAAGTTCCTCACCGAAGAAAGCAGACAGAAAATTTGCAAGTTTAGTGGAAGTAATAAGATATCCGACGCAACAGATAACAATTTGATGACGACCCCTGTGAGAAATGGACCACAAATAACCACACAACAATGAATAGTTGACAAGACAACTATCTATCCCCACACTAACACCAGCACCGCTTCATAACGCCGTGGAAGCGTTCAACCACCAAACTGACAAGGTAACACAAGCGTTCGAAGATATTGCATCTACCATCCTAGTTGACGCATTTTAAAACGGTCACTTGAGCGGACATTGTGCCGTCTCAACGTCGTTTGACTTCGCAACCCCTGATTGCACCTGAAAAACCCCAAAAGAGACGATGACAACACAGCAAGAAGTCCAAAAAAGTCCAAGAAGCAGAAGAAGAACTTCCCTGCTGCAATCACTGATTGTGAAAGCAACAACGTGCTACATGCGCAGCGTACAAAAGGCCGCACTCCGCAAGTTATAAAGACTGTCCAGCGTATCTCATGCTGAAAACAAGCCAATCTTCTCCTACGGCCCAATCAAAAGCAGACTACAGCTCCTCCCCGAAGCAACCCCAACGCCCGCAAAGAACAATCCTATGCACACGCAACGAGAAATCAGGCGCAAGTCGCTAATACGCTTTCAGTCAAAAATCAGCTTGGCTCGAGCAAGCAAAGCTAATCAAAAAGATTTTTTTGTCTTTTGTACATCTCCTAGTTCTCCCCGAATCACTATACAACGCTTATATGACTGCCACACTAAGTGCACTCATGATATTTCTTCCCATAAAGACAATTCTCAGTAAGGCAAAAAGATCCTTGCGCTATAAGATGCAAAATTGTAGGAATCAAAAAGGGGAGAAAAAAGTTTAGTCGTTAGGCGCTCATGAGAAGTTTTTAGAAAAATTCTACTACCAATGCGCAAAAAAAATCGAAGGCAGAAAGACTTTGGCCATAGACCTATACATCCTTCACCGACGTCTGCCCACAGCAGCGCCACCTGTAACTCCTAATCTGCAGCCCCCGCCGTAATCCCTCTCCCGTTCGACGAAAACCTAAATTGAAACCACTCCCGACTGCGGTTATCACATCACTTCCACACCAACAACTGCCTTATGAACTTGTACTTTCACCCCAAAACCACAAATGAGCCACGGCATTGCCGCAGTGAGTCACGTCACGACCCCTGGGAACTATTCATATACGATGCACCAGGAGACTCCTGCGTCCCTTCCACGAAAGTGCCTCCATCAAGATTCTTACAAGCGCCAGGTGAATTCTGAGTGGAAATAGCAATCCAACCTAATGGTTGGCAAATTAGTATCTTTAACGGCCCTTAGAAAAGTCTACAACCTCCAACAGCGGATAGGTAACTACGGTTATCCACTCTTTGCCGACGCAGAAACACTGAAGGGTTACCAAACTAAGAACTAACCCAATAAAATTTCCACTTTTTAACCGCTTTTAATGATTTTTCTAATTTATTTAGTTGTCAGCAGTTTGTCACTATAAGATTTTAATGCTTTCTCATAAAATTTTGATGTTTTAAGACTGGATTTTCACTATTTTCTTTTTTTTTAACAGATTTATGGTTGAAATTACTACTTTTGACATTTTATTATACAAAATTGCACATTTTTTAACATTTTCCAAAACCGTAAAGAACACTTCCAAATATTTTGAGGTAAGGCCCAAAAATTCTAGTTACGCCACTGAGTACCTAGCTCACTCGATTAGAATTAAGGTGGGTTCAATACAATTAATTTCAAAAGTGTAGTTAATTATGTTGGTTACAGGTTTTTTTCTTTTAAATTCGTCCATGTTCAAAAATTTATTGTCAAGTAATAAACAAAATGGCCGCCGTAACGTAACTTTTCTTACTTTATAAAACTAATACTATTAATTAAAAATAAAAAATACTAAAATTTGTTGTTTCTATTACTTATAGTTTTTCTTAGTAACTTACAAAATGGCCGCCAAAAACGCAACAAATTAATTGTGTCTTATCAAATATGCAGTTACAAACAATAAATCTATCCCAGTAAGAAAACCTTTTTGTGATTTAAAACGCAATAAACAGAGCGTTTAAAATTGTATTTATTAATTCATTGCCGTTTTGAATAAATATTATTTATGAGTCATTAAAAACTCACTCAGTTAATATTTTATCAGCTGCTATAAATCTACACCCTTTATTATTTTTTTGGAGTACTTATTCAAAGAATTTCTATGTCGCATGTTTTAATGTAATTATTTACAGTATATTTTAATAAATATTTAAAAATGAGTTTTCAGACGACATGAAAATAACAATTGTTCTTGAGAAATTGTTTTTAATTAACTGATTAACTTTTCGTAAAATAAACATTGTGAGCAGCTATTTACAGTTAAATAAACAATAGCAGTCCAAGCCGTCAGCATATTCTAAACTATCGGCATTATTTGGCGTTGTATTCATAACAAACACAAATCGGCTTTATTCGGTTAGATTCGGCACAATGCATTTTGCAAATTAATAATAAAAACTGATTCTCTTTAAATTAAATTTGTTGTAATACATTAACAATTTGAAGAATTCTTATTATAATAACAATTCGCACTAATTGTTTTCAAATAGATCCGATAATAAAGTGAGCACGTGTAAACATTATTATTTATTTAATTATAATTGATTGTAGATGTGTTACTCACCGATTTATATAAAAAAATGTGCAAATTTAATGAATTCATTAGAAAACTTTTCAGGACTATAAATATCAAGCCACATTCTATTCGTGTCAAACTAGAGGTAAATGTGCCAGCATGCATACCGCAACTTCTGGAGCATTAAATACTTCACGTTCAAGCCATTAAAAATATAAATATAATAGGGAAAGAGACTTTAAATTGCATGAAGAAAATTACTAAATTTCATTGCATTATAAAAAAAAGACATTACTTTTTAAAATTCAATGAGAAAAGTGCAGCTGCTATCATCTTTTGTTGCGTAACTAGAATACATTGTAGCCCAACATTTGCTGTCAACGCACCTGTCCGTAGGCAAGAGAGCTCTTAGACCATATAACCTTTTGCCGACGCCAGTATAATCGGTGTGACGTCAGTTGTGGGCATTATAAATATACTTGTGTCGAACGCATGAATGAAAACAGATTTTTATGCTCTTAATCTACAAAACTCTCTATGAATCTTCATAGTGATGCTAAATTATTAATAATTAAAAATACTAATAAAAATTCAATTTCAATCATTGACATTTATTATTGCAAAAGTTTTATAAATGAATTTTTTTTATAAGCGCGTTGCAAATATATTTGTTAATCAATATAGTTTATTCTAGTATTATAGTTTATTAAAATCTTAAAATTAATCAATTTAACTAGTCGTAGCGCGAGTGACGTCAGTCGTGGGCATAAAACGTTTTTATGTTAGCTTCACCATATATTATTCACTGCACAATCTTTTGCTCAACTTTAAGCAATAATTCAATAGAAATATCGTTTTAGCAGGTATGAAAAGCTGCATCAATTGTTTATTCTACTTTCCCTCGTAATAAATAATACAACTATCATAATAATTTAATCAGAATTGATAAATTGCTCTTAATATAATGTATAGTAAAACGCAGGTGAATCTAAAAACAGTTATGTAACTTTTAATAGTTCAACGGCATAGGATAATTAGTATAAATTTATGATGCGGGCAATTTCCGTTTAGTGTACAAAATGCAAATAGTCTTTGGATTAAAACAGTATTTATATTAAATAAAAATACATAAAATGATTTTCGTAGCAACAGCACATAATTCGATTAAATATGATTCATTCGTTAAAGCATCATGCTGAGAATTTTTGAATAATCCAGTTACAGGTCAAAATAATAGGTAACTTTACTAAGAACAACGAACTTAATTTCATCCAAGGATCAACAGGTATTAGTCACAAACAAGAGTTGATTCATTACCAATTTATAACTAAAAAGCATGTTTCTTTTGCAATTTATGCTGCCAAGCTCATTAACAAAATATAAAACACATTTAAATGATGCACTGCTACAATCAATAAATAAAAATATAATTTAAACTTGAAAATCTCTGGATTCGTTTAGTTATTCCCAGTGGCAACTCCGTATCTGATTTTAAGCTCTTGCGTTGGGGCGAATATTTGCATATTTATTATGCCCTATTTAACCCGCCGCCGATTGCAAAGGGTGCAATATTTTCATTTCTGCCAGTCTAGCAAATCACCTTCGAAAAATAAAAACACTAAACTAGAGCGAGCTTTTATTAAATTATAATTTGCTGAATTTAATTTCTGTTACGAGTTGTAATTGCGGGAATGTGACAACATTGATAACTTCCATGAATACTGAATGAAGTCGTAAATAGATTATATTATTCTATTGAAACTGTTTACATCTAAACTACCTAACTCAGTACCGAGAAATTTTGTCTGGTAATAGGGGAGCTGTTATTGATCCTCCATTATCGGGAGAGAATGTAATACATAATAAAATTTATTATATCAATGTCAAATACATTATTTATCTTGAAATTATAATATTTCTTACTCGGAATCTTGAATTGCCAGTAAAAATATTATAAGCTCTCGCAAGAATATTGTTACTTCTTTTTTAAGTCCCGACTTTTGTGGCTTCAAATCATAATTCGAATCAAATCCTTCACTATAACCGAATTAAGCTTGTAACCTTTTATAATACATTGACTCTTATAGAGCCAAAACAACATGAACAGAATAAAAGCTCGTCTACAATTATAAATATTTATAAAAGGTCTCCTCGTCGAGGGTCGCTAAATGGGCAATGAGCTTTAGTCATCTGTTTTAACTTTAAATTTAAACATTTATTCATTTAAATTTTAATAAATAAAAAAAGTGATCAGATTCAAATGTAGCGCTACCGAGCCCCGTAAAACTTATCGTAAGTAGCGCTACCGGACTCCCTTAAATATGTTTTATAACCTAAAAGTCAATAACAGGTATTCTTTTTCCGTTTTATATAACAAAAAAAAAATAAATTTAAATGTAGCGCTACCGAGTCCCAGTAAAAGTCTTAAGTAGCGCTACTGGATCCACAAGTTTTTTTTTTCAAAAATCTAAAAAAATTTAAGCGTTTATTCCCATTTTCAATTTTAAAAAACTTTAAAAAAATATTGTCATAGTCACATGTAGCGCTACCAAGTTCTCGAAAACTTTTAAATATTTATTCATTTTCCGTTTGAATAAAATAAAAAAATGGATATTATAAGATTCAAATGTAGCGCTACCGAGTCCCAGCAAAACTTAACGTAAGTAGCGCTACCAAACTCACAAAAAAAATTATATTTATCTAGAAAAATTTAAACATTTATTTTCCGTTTAGAAAAAAAAAATGAATATCTTTCAAATGTAGCGCTACCGAAACCCTAAAATGGTCCAATCCTTTAAATTTGTAGTAATTATTATTGTATACAAAACATATCAAATTAATACCAAACATGTTCATATAACTTTCAAATTTAATCAGATTTTTAGTACAAAAAAACCCTTTTCATTAATATTGCCCCCAGTGTCGCAGATATATAAATAATGATATAGAGAAATTGAAAAGCAGATATGACTCTCAGGCTACAAGACAACAATTTGTTAATGCAATTAAGCTGAATCAGATGCGCAGTGCTATCAAAACCCAAACATATTTGCTTTGTCCAGCATACGCTGATGCTATAGACAGTGGCGTAGCAACTATTTTTAGGAGAAAGAGATGGTTTTGAAAAAAAAAAGTTCCCATCCAGTGTTAGTTATAAAGAAATTGGTTTCCTTTCTCTGCAAACGTTAATAGGTTCTAAATAATAGGAGGTGATGGTGATATCCAATCTCTTGATGACAAACACTTTGACGGGCAAGCGGGGCATACCAGAATATGAGTACAGACGAATAGTTTAAACTGAGGTTCCCGCCCACCCGCCCAAGAGTTGGTTATCAAGAAATCGGAAGTTTACCTTCTCTGTAAGCGTTACAAATCTCTATATCACAGGAGGTGATAGTGCCATACAATCTTTTGATGACGGACACTTGGGTGGGTGGATGGGTCACTCTAGAACATGAGTAAAGACGGATAGTTTGAACTAGGGTTCCCGCCCACTCGCTCAAGTGTTGGTTATCAAGAAGTTGGAAGTTTCTTCCCTCTCTAAGCGTTAAATGTCTTAACATCACAGGGGATGATGGTGATAGCTACTCTCTTAATGACGGACACTTGGGCGGGTCACTGCAGAACATGAGTATGGACAGATATTTTGAACTGGGGTTCCCGCCCAAGTGTTGGTTATCAAGAAATTGGAAGTTTACCTTTTTTGAAAGCGTTACAAGTCTCTTTATCACAGAAGGTGATGGTGATATCTAATCTCTTGATGACGGACACTTGGAAGGGTGGGTGGGTCACTCTAACACATAAGTACAAACGGATACATTGAACTGGGGTTTCCGTCCACCCGCCCAAGAGTTGGTTATCAAGAAATTGGAAGTTTACCTTCTCTGAAAGCGTTACAAGTCTCTATATCACAGGAGGTGATGGTGATATCTTATCTCTTGATGACAGACACTTGGGCGCGTGGGTGGGTCACTCCAGAACATGAGTACGGATAGATAGTTTGAACTGGGGCTCCCGCCCACCCACCCAAGTGTTGGTTAACATAAAATTGAAAGTTTTCTTCTCTGCAAGCATTAAATGTCTTAATATCACAAGAGGTGATGGTGAGACCTAATCTCTTAATGACGCACACTTGGGTGGGTAGGTGATTCACTCCAAAACATAAGTACAGACAGATACTTTGAACTGGAGTTCCCGCTCACCCACCCAAGTGTTAGTTATCAAGAAATTGAAAGTTTACCTTCTCTAAAAGCGTTACAAGTCTCTATATCACAGGAGGTGATGGTGATATCTTATTTCTTGACAACCAACACTTTGCGGGAACTCCAGTTCAAACTATTCGTCGGTACTCATGTTCTGGAGTAACCCACCCACCCGCCAAAATGTCCGTCATCACCACCTCCTGTGATATTAAGACATTTAACGTTTGCAGAAGAGAAAAACTTTCAATTTCTTGATAACCAAGTTTCCCTTCTCTGCAAGCATTCCGAGTATCTATATCACAGGAGGGGATGGTGATATCTAATCTTTTGATAACAAACATTTAGGTTTGAGTGTGGGACACTCCAATTTTTTTTTTTTTACATTTTATGAACTAAATTTTGCAGTTTTCAATCATTTTGAGCAAAATGTTCAATTTTTTTAAATATTTTATGACCAGATTTTGTCAATATTGGCATTCTATGAATAAAATTTCACACTTTTCAACAGTTTGTGACAATTCATTGATATTTCTTGTCCAGTATATAGTTTGTGGCTTTTTTCTATTGGTATTTGCCAGTAGATGATGCCCAAGACGAGCTTGGTGAAGACTTGTTCACTTCTAAAGTCGTTTAGGGTCTCCTAGATTTTCGGAAGCGGAGCTAATTTTCTCATTTTTTTACTTCATTTAGTGCAAAATAAAGTAAAATTTTAAAATAAACATGAAGGGCTGTGACTTGTAAACCCTTTTTAAAACTGGACTTACAAGTGTTCCAAACTGTTTTTGGGTGTACTCAGTTATTTCAGTTCAAATTAATCTGTTTCAATGTAGTTTAAGTTTTTCTCAAATCAACAGCTTTAAACTGAACTGTTCCCAAGTGAATCTAAGCTGTTTTCAAGTTTAATCAGCTGTTTCAAATTAATTTTAAACTTTTTAGTGTGCTAGAAACAACTCTAAAGTGTACTGAAACTGTTCCCAACTGCACCTAAAGTGTTCCAAGGTGTTTCTAGTTTGTACTAAGCTATTCCAAGTTAAAATTTAACTATTTCAATGTAATTTAAGTTACTATCACGTGTTCCCAATTGCACCTAAACTGTTCTCAGGTATTTAGAAGTGCAATGAGCAATTTCTAATTAATTTTAAACTCATCCAATAAATTAAAAGTTGTTCCAGTGCTCCAAGATGTACAAGAACTGTTTCAAACTGCACCTAAAATAATCTAAGCTCTTCCTGGGTGTACTAGGTTTATTTTATTTTAAAAAAGTGAACTAATTTTAAACTCTTCCGATGTATTAGGAATTGTTCCAAAGTGTATCAAAACTGTTTTTAACTGCACCTAATGTGTTCCAAGCCGTTCCTAGGTATTCTAAGCTGTTAATCTATTTTAATGTAACTTAAGTTTCTCTCAAATGTTCCCAGTTGCACCTGAACTGTTCTTAACTGTGTCTAAAGTGTTCCAAAATATATTTAAACTGTACCTAAGTTATTCTTAAATGTAGTAAAGTGTTACTATGTAATATTGAGCTTTTCAACATATTAGGAGTTCTCAGTTGCACCTAAATTCTTTTCAACTACACCTAAGGTGTTCCAAGCTGTTCCCGAGCATAATAAAGTATTTTCGGTTAATGTTGATCTGTTCCAGTTCAAATTGAGTTGCTTTAAAGTGTTTTCTGTTGCATCCTAACTTTTCCTATCTGCACCATCTTTGCATTCCAATTTGAGTTGCTCCCAAGGTCTTCTCAGTTACACTTGAACTATTCTCAAGTGTATCTATGCTGTTTCCAAGTTTAGTGAGATATTTCAAATTATAATTAAAGTCTTCAAGTATACTTAAAATTGTTCTAAAACTGTTCCCAACTGCACATCAAGTGTTCTAAATTGTTCCTAGGTTGTACTGAGCTATTATATATTAAGCAGTGGCGTAGCTAAGATTTTTACCGCAAAATATTAAAAGCGTCCCGTTTAAATTTAAAAAAATAGTTAAGCACAGGTTTTGAATAAACGTCGCAGGACCCCTTAGTAGGCTCGTAAGCTTTTCCGCATTGCAGATCCCTGCTTACAGATAGCTTCGTCACTTCGCTCCTTCGTGCTGCTAAAGCTTAATTTCGGTTCGATACACTACATACTATTGGTTGTTTAGTTCGTAAGACTTAAGGAGTCATAAAAAAATAAAAATCAGATTCAAATGTAGTGCAACTGAGTCCCAAAAACTTATCGTAAGTAGCGCTACCGGATCCAATAAAGAAACATTTTTAAAGAATCAAGAAAAAAGCTCATTTTTCGTTTTAAAAATGAATAAATGAGTAATACCAAAATCAAATGTACCCTAACTTGAAAGTATGTCAGACAAAGTTTAGAGTACAACCAAAGAAATCTAAAAACGCCATCCTCTCATCTTTTTATTTATTATATTTCTTTAAAACGTTATAAATCATTCAATCTTAATTACCATTTATTCATGATCAACGTAATAACTAACATAAATCATTATGAAATTACATTTAATCATTAAAATGATTTCGTATTATAAAAACTAGTTTAGCTATAAATAAATATTGATTGAATTATAATTAAAAATGTATTACATCTTGGAAATAACCCAGAGTTAGATCTTTATGTAAATATTATTCTAACCTTTAACCTAAAATACATTATCCAATTACGCTACGAAAATACGATTTATGTATCGACTAATCGCACATTTTAGACAAAAAAAAAATTGAAAAATGCTTCCAAAATTTATGTATGGCTTTTTCAATGAATACAGCGCCAAATAATGCCGACGTTTAAAATGTGCACATCATAAAACATACAAGAAGGGCACCTAGAATCTGGTATGACATCATAAAAAGAATATTCAAAATAAATATATAAATACAGCGCCAAGTATTGCCGAATATTTAGAATGTCCTGGTAGCTGATGCGATGTTCGCAAATAGCGCTTATAAAGTTATTAACAAATTCACTTACTTTCTGTACTACCCCGCCTGTCAAATATGTATGTCTTCTAAACAAACTGTCCGCCCTCAAGTTGTACACTATTTAATAATTTTTTTTTTTTAATCTCACTTTTAATTAATTATTTCAGTTTTAAATCTTAACTCAAGTGACTCGGAAAGTAAACCAATTGTTTGTTGTTCAAAATTTAATATAAAATATGATATTACATTTTGTCCACCTTTTTAGAACCCTCTGTATACAACAAACATAATGCAATCAAAATTAGCGCTACCGGAAACAAGTAATGATACCGGTTTTTATATAATTTTGTCTTAATTTGATTACTTTTAGTAGGTTAATTAATAATTTATTATGCAACATATGATCGTTATATATTATAACAAATAATATAAATCACATTGTAAGACATAAATTAATTTCCCCTCGACGCCACATACAACCGACATTAATAAATCCTCAATTTTATAGCTAGTTACAGCTAATAAACTTTCATTAAAATATAGAAAACTAATTGCATACACAGCACTAATAGTGGGGAGTTAATAACTGCAATTTACATTGGCGTTTTCCAATTATAAAACTAACTGCACTCAATACACTTTCTAGGAGCAATTAAAATCAAAATCCAATCGATATTTTACTGACAAAAATAGAAAAGTGAATTAATTACCTAATTATTTAAAAATGTGGACATGAAATTATATTCAAGCAAATTTATGTAATCGGTGGAGCAAATCTGACAAGGTTATGATGGTAATAATTGGATTTAATACTTCCAAAATATACAAACATTAATAAAATACAAGTAAGTAGTGCCAGTTTTACAAGACCTATGTCAATGTCGTCACATTTACATTCTGAATTGCGCCAGAGAAACAATAAAGTTAACAAATTCATAAATGCGTTAGACATGCAAATGGTAGTTGTACATAATATTAACGCATGCAAGAACATTCGAACGTCCCTCGTGTAGGAAACGGTGTCGAAATATTTTGGCAAAACAATAAGGAAAGTGAGAAACGTACGCGGTTGTATAATTTGAGTGTATGTTTAGTGTGCAGAGCAATAAAAATAGAATTAGTTGAGAATAATTTTAGATGAGATGCAGGCAAGTAAGTATTCATGTTGCAGTCTGACATGTTGCATTTATAAATGATGTCAATCATATTGGTGTTGATGCTCTTATCTATATTTATTAAATTATACACAAAATATGCTGATTAGTATATTATTTAATCATGCTTCAAAAATATGGTAGATTCAAGAACATCGTTAACAAAAACACTGATTTTTTGTGAAATAATTTTATCAATTTCATTAATATATATTACCGTTGGTTGAACTTAAATAACAGCAAAAACCGTTCGAGTACCAGTGGAGTAGAAGCTAATATTTTTTGACGCGTAAAAAATAAAAATATTTTCTTCAAGTTTAATTAGCAACCAAATTAAATTTCTATAAGTACATTATGATAATGCCATTAATGTGCAATTAGTGAAATTTGTTTAACAACGCTTCTAGAAAAGCCAGTGGCGTACATTTTATTAAAAATATATAAACTAACTTTAACGATTTTTTTTCACTTGATTACTACACCAATTTCTTGAAATATGTACACAACACAATAAGCATGTTGGTCTACACCCAATGAAGATCCACCAAACAAGTCCTACACCATGTAACGGACCAAATAAAAAAATCACTAAATCACTTACTACGAAAGGCATTCCTAAGTATTACAGATAACATACAAACACCAACTGCAGCTATGGAAGCAATGTTGTTACCGGCTGGGCATCCACAGATATTAAGGGTGCGGCCGTTTGAGTGGGATCAGTGGCGTAGCTAGGATTTGTAGGCCCCCCCGCAAAATATTAAAAAAGGCTCCCCTGGAACTAATAATAGCGTGTATTTTATACTTTTTCTTACAACCCCCCCCCCCCCCCCCCTTAGGTTTTGATAAACCGTGGCAGGGCCCTTTTGTAGGATTGGGGGCCCCAAAACGTGTTGGGCCCCCCCGCACCGCGGGGTCTGCGGGGCCATAGCTACGGCGCTGAGTGGGATGAGTTTGGAAAACTACCTGCGGTCTCCTGTGTTTCGGAGCCGCTGGATGCGTAGAGGGAAGCTCATGCATCCGAGAGTCAACAATTCCCTCTTCGGGGTATTGAGAAGGGGTGTCGTGTGTATTACCACTTCCTGTACTAAACCTAGTTAGTACTAATTTACCAAAAAGAACTAGTCGGAGGCGCTTAGTGCAAAGCCGCCAATCGCAACATGGTTCGGAAGCGCGGAGTGCACCCCCGACGGTACGTTGGTATCGACGTCAGATCCATCCATAGTCGTTGTAAAGATTGTCGTAAACATATGTTAATTCCCTACGGTAGAAAGTGGAATAATGGCAATTCTCTGCAGTTGAGGGTGCAATACCGTATATTGGGGTCGGAGAGCATGGTGAATCTCCCCGGTGCAGTCGTCGCTGTCGAGGTAGTCACCTTGGTCGTGTCCATGATAGTAGCGGGGGTCAATATATTATTGGGTTTTCGGCGTAATGCATCGAATGCATCTTCTTCAGCGATAAATAGAAACAGCTAATTTAGTACTGCTTCGTCAAACATGGGGCACCCTGAAGTGCCCCAAACTCATCTAGTTGCTCATTACCGGATCAACTTCCAGATCCCTTGCCACCTAAACGATGTCGTTTAAAAACCCAACCAAATTTGCAACGCACATTAACCCGTTATTTTTACATACCCTGATCAGCAAGAAAAAAAAACTACATAGGTTTTTACTAAATGTAAACCGAGTACCATCGCAAAATAAACTATACACCTATACATGTACAGCTGATCGGGTAGAAAATAATAAACTTTAGATATGGCCCACTCAACATTCTAGAACCCAGACCAAGACTTATTAGACGGGGTCGACCAAGATTTCAACCCTGAGCAAGAAACCCTGAAGAATCACATCACCTCACCTCTCAAACCCAGCAAACCCGGAAGACCTGGAAGAAGACCCTGAGGAAAACTCCAATTTGGAAAGCTAAGAATCCTACATTCTAAAATTAAAAATTTTTAATTAATATGATTTGGATGTAGGATATTTTAAAATAAAAAACTAGCTTATGCTAAAAATTTAATGCCGACGTTTCGATAACTTTGTTATCTTCCTCAGGGCTTTAAATGTCAGCTATAGTTGTCATGGTTTTATAATTGATCATTTTAATTAAGTTAAACACTTTAAAATACACTCACAATGACTACACTTATTTACAATTACAATAAAATAAGTGTAGTCATTGTGAGTGTATTTTAAAGTGTTTAACTTAATTAAAATGATCAATTATAAAACCATGACAACTATAGCTGACATTTAAAGCCCTGAGGAAGATAACAAAGTTATCGAAACGTCGGCATTAAATTTTTAGCATAAGCTAGTTTTTTATTTTAAAATATCCTACATCCAAATCATATTAATTAAAACTTATCAAAAGGATATAACCAAAAAAGTCAAAATTAAAAAATTAAAAAATTAAATTACACATTAAGAGATTGGATATCACCATCTCATGCTAGGTCATAGAGGTTTCTAACGCTCGCAAAAAGAAGAAACGTCTAATTTCTTGATAACAAACACTCAGGCGGGTGGGTAAACACTCCAGTACAAACTACTAACTAGTAACCACAAACTGGAGTGATCACCCAACCGCCCAAATGTTGGTCATCAAAGAATTGGATATCACCATCTCCTCCGTGTACATAGAAACTTCTATCGGTTGCAAAGAAAATAAAATTTCAATATCTTGATCAAAAACTGAGATTTGTGGTTGTTTAGTCACTTTGTACAACCTATACAGACTGCTATTCAAAAACTGGAGTGCCCTACCACCCGTTGGTCATCAAGCAATTGGATATCACCATCTCCTCCATGTACATATAGACTTTTAACCCTTGCAAAGAGAAGATACTACCAATTTCTTGATAACAAAGTCTCGGGCGGGTGGGCGGGACACTCCTGTATAAACTACTAGCTGGTAATTACAATATGAAGTGTCCACCCGCCCATGTGTTGATCATCAAAAGAATAGATATTACCATCTCCTCCATGTACATAGATACTTCTAAGGCCAAACACCACTACAGGCTAACCCTTGGTTCATTCACTTATGAGCGCAGACCTAGAACCCCATAGAGTGACCTCAACCCGTTCCAGGTTTAGATGCAAACACCGAAGCGACAACTCCGGACTCAGAAGCTGGACGACCTGCGTAAGCCCGACGCCCGCATGCCTCTAAAGCCAGTGAGAAATGAACACTATGAATGGGTCAAACCACGACCAAATCCCGGATGTGATATTACCGATAGTGACTATTGGACAAGATGTGAAAGAACTGTGTACCCTAGAACTCAAAGAAGTTTTGTTTTTTTTTTATTATTATATTAATTTTGTATTAATATATCTTCTGATTCCACACCTGACGCACCTCCACCAAGACCTCGCAGTCACATACCACCGAGCTGCATCACACCCGGCGCGACGGGCCGAGATAGTTCTCTATCTCCAATGAGCTCGTAGTATCCCCGGAGGGTGACCATCAACCTCGCAGTAGCCCAGTTTCCGCCCCAGAGTGATTCCCAGAAGAAGCAGACGCTCCGACTGCACAACCCACATTACTCAGTTAATTCTGGAGCAAAAATCTTCTCGCAAGACCTGAACCTCAAAAAACCTTTAAAAATTGAAACTTCTTCTCTTCTTCTTTACCAGCCACTTTTGACGCCACTGCTGGCTCATTAGCCTCTTCTCTGTCCAAAATGCTGGCAACTTACATTACGAGTGGACCTACAGTTTTGAATGGATTCCAAACCACCGGAGATATTAATCAGCCGATTACTACTTGCGCATGCCCAGAAAAAAAAAACTTGCAAACTATGAGAAGGATTTAGGCAAGACACTGCCAACTTTGAACTTAGTATTGGAGACAGTCCAACGTGTAGAGCCAGTATAAGAGTGTTATCGGCTGCATTCCCTTAGATGATAAAGGTTTATGTCCTTAAAGGCGTTGTGTTATCTCCCAAGAACAAAGCTGTTCAAAGAAGAAGGTTTCCTGAACCGGTACGGAGTTGTTTTCTCATATCGACTCTTTTTTGTACTCTGGTAAGCGATGCAAACGCAGAGTACGGGATTGCAACAACACTGTATAGGTGGTTATAAAGAAGCTGCAGTTTGGTTGCGAGTTGATCATCTGGTGAAACTAGACGAGTTCCAGTCTATAGTTGTTACCGGCCCGGGAGTATGAAAGAAATCCCTGAACCTGGAGTCAGTGTTTGACCGCTGGACGGGTGATCTCGTTGATCGAGATCGGTTTGCTACTCTTTCTGCAGCTTAAATGCAATTAATCATTTAGACTCTGGTGTGCAAGGAGGTGGAATTGATATTGTATCAACTTGTCGTTGGCGTGACCTTGAGCCAATCGCAGCCAGTCGGGTTTGCTTTTAGACGTGACGGGGTTTTTTGTCACACGAACATTTATTCTCTGTAGAGGATAGGCTGAGAGCAGTTGCAAGGATGGTTAAGAAAGGTTAGAAAAGTAAAATTCCTGCCTCTTAACGGTCGATGTTTCTACAGAGGGACTGACTGCGGAATTCAGAAATGATGAGTGATTGCTTGAGCGTGTTGCGGAATGAACAAAAACACAAACAGGCAACATTCAAGCATTGTACTTGCATACATCAGCCACATAAGGTGCTTGAATGGCAAAACAATAAAGTAAGGTCACCACTGAAAGAGGTACAAAAAGCCTCCTAATAAAACCTACGTGCAATAAACATCGGTTTACACTCCAACTCTAAACCCAGAACACGTTAAAACATAATAATTACACTAAAAAAAATATTAAAACATTTAATTTTTTGGGCGCCAAAAAATATTTACAACCACGCCACTGGTACGCAAAGCTTTTGAGCGATTAAAAATTTAATTAAACCACGTAAATAGTCCATATTTGTTAACGCTTGCCATGTAATTCTATCTTTGCATATTCAAATATTTTTAAACTAATCTACACTGCAACAACATTGTTGAATATTCGAAGTAAATAATAGAAAATCAGTGAAAAATCTTTGTGTAAAAATTTAATAAAAATCAACAACTCAGGTTAATTAAAAAAAAATTCTAACAGTCTTTTTTTTCTTCCGTCACATAGTGAAGCCAGCATAACAACCTTAATCACAAAATTTAATATTTATGTAAAAAAAAAACAATATTTGTTGATAAAATCATTTAACAATGCCGCGTCAAGTTTTCTATACTAGATTTAAACATTTTGATAGATTAGGCGAATAAAATAGTTTTTCATGCACACGTTTAACACCAATTCTCTTGCCCACAACTGACGTCACACGGTGCGATCATGTTGGATTTAACTCGTCGGGAAAAAGCGTGTCTATAAGAGTATACAGTTTAAGATTTAAACCCTACAATTTGTAACAAGAAATAATAAAATTTAATTTAATCATTATAACTTAGTTTTTAGTAATAAACAAAATGGCCGCCGTTATGTAGTTTGCATAACCTCCACACAATAGTTGGCTGTCATAGCATTTTTATTTGTATCCACTTTATAATCTCTTTGACTCAACTGTTTAGTTTATAAATCTTGTATAATAAAATATTTATACAACAAATCAACAAAATATAAATATTTTAGAATGATACATGCGCCAATAATTTTTATGCTGTTAGTTTCGTGTCCTATTTAATTTTCGCAACATTTCAATGTAAAGAATACATCAATAATTATTGCTTTATTCCATTTGTTAAGAGTACGTGCAGAAAACAAAAGAATACCGCTGGGAAAGGTCATCCCCATGGCAATTATATTGAATTGCTTTTAAAAAATTAAATATTTATCTAACAAATCTTTTTTTATCAGTGATTTAGATTTCATAATATAAAATAAAATAAATGAAGTACCAATTTATTAATATTATCGATTCAACATTAAAATTGTAGACTTGTTTATTGATTTAGTATCGCTTCTAGCCATAAAATATTGATTTAGTGTGGGAACTCCATAAATATAAAATATGTAAAGTAATAATTCATGGTAATTAAATGATGATCACCCTGTATAAAAGAAAAACAGTATTTTTCATTGTAAAGTTTCGCGCTAATTAACGACTAATTGCTACATTTTAATTGCATTCACGTATTGTAATCGACCATTCACTTTAAATAGTTACGGATTAGTTTTCAGGGAATTGCAAATTTAATTCAAGTTTTCAATAGTTCAGAAAAACATTGAAATTTGACAATAGTTCTAATTTAATTACAAATTCAATTTCGGGGTTGAATGAACTCTGAAGGTCCTTATTGATATTATTAACACGTGTAATATACAGTTAATATTTATCAAAAGAACGTCCAGTTGACCTTAATTCATTTATAGTCCATTTTTTATATATATTTTACAACACAATTTCCTCTTGATTTTCTCGACCTAGATTTCCTCAGATCAGTGTTGATCTTTCAATTTTCTCAACATTTATTTACAGCTACAGTTTGCACCTGTCCAATTCATACTTCACCAACCCTTATGATATTATTAATAATACTTCATTCTTCAATATTGAAAATACAAAAATCGCTTTTCAATAATTAAAATTGCTGAAAAATGAAAATTGCATAAAAGTTCGTTGTTGCCCGGCCCGAGTTTGCAGAAAAACTTGGTCACATAAAGCCGCGCGGCTTGAAATTGCGTGTGGCTATATAAAGACGCGCGGCTTTAAATTTCGTAGGGCCACATTAAGCCGCGCGGCTTAGAATTGCGTGCGGCCAATGGTGCATAATTTAGAGCAAACAAGGTGGAAACAAAAAAGAAGCAGTCTACCGGCGTTACTTTGGTTCCACTCGGCAAAAGTCCAAGAAACAATCAAGGATCGATAAAGCGGAAGAAACAAAAGCCCTAAGAAATATTGCAACTCCCACCCAACACGAAGTTACGTAAGACGGAGTCTTCTGCAACCGAAAAAACACGCAAACGTACAGAACCAAACCAGCAACCAACGGAAGATCCCTGAGCTGGGTTACCCGTAATGGCTACTGCCCGCGCCATCATCAGAAAGTCGGAAACTAAAAAATCCCCATAAAAAAATGCAAAGCCAAAACAGAAAGCTGCCACCAAGAAGAAGAAAAAGCTGGAGTACGGCCAAAAGACCAAAAAAACCCGAATCAAAGTTGACGCCAGCATCAACGCCACAAAGACTGATAAGCCAGTAAGAGGCCCCGTTGCAAATGAAGTCCAGGAACGCCCGTGCCACAGCTACCAACCGTACGGCATCTCTGCCACTAACGACGGACTTAGAACACTGCTCTTACCGAACCATTTGCTCGCCTTAGACTGCCAGATAACTAATAGCTTATACGCAATGTTGACTCTTAAACCCACGCTCGCCGAGGTAGTTTACTCTATTCACCCCACTCCGTAATAGCTACCCAGCACGACTCCGTTCACTCCAAAAGCAAAAACCAGAGAGTGGCTCAGTTGGGTGAAGGCCCTAACTCGAATCTCGGCGCATAATTTGCCGAAGGTTCGAGCCCCCACTCCGTTATTTTTTTTTTAAATTAAGACATTTATTAATTCAGAACGTTAGTCTAATATATGATTAGTGTCCATTTAACCATAATTACATTTAAAATGCGAGTGTAGGTAAACCAGATACTAGGCCCCGTCAGTATCTACAGCGCCTTCATTCTCTCAATTAACGGGTGCGATAGTATATATCTGTGTGTTTAATTCCAGGTATATATTCAAAGGTGTTGCCGAGGGTACTCTCAGAGTGCTCACCACGAGATACGATAGTACCTCACGGTCGTATTGTTGAAACTAAGTGCGATGCTGCCCCATCCCAAGTCTTTGGTTTAAAAATTGAGTACTGAGGAAGAGCAAGAGCCCCACCGGTATTGGCTGCTGGTTGCTGGTGCCTGCTCGAATGGCGTTGGTCTCTCAGTGGCTGTGCCAATACCTTAGTAGATAGGAGAGGATTGAGTTATCCATAGATTGTGAAGCATGATCCTTGAATGAGAGGGAGTACAACCGCTCGTACGACCCTGTCCCATTATTCAAATGGGACACGTTCAAAATACCGGCTGAGAGCATGAACAAAAGCGGTTTGAACGACCAGTGTAGCAGATAAGCGTCAACGTGAAGCTGCCGGGGGTCGCACTGGGGGGAGGGGGAAGGGGACTACAAAACCTCTAAAGCTAGTCCCAAAATCTTGAAGATTAAGATCCGCCAATCAAGTCTACAATGCCAACCTCATACATAATATAGATATGCAATTACAGTAGCGGAGCTACCAGCAAGTAACGGTCTGCACTCACAATCTGAATCCCCCCCCCCCCCAACCATTTATTTCAAAACCCAAAAAACGCTTTTTGCAAAACGTCTATTTTGCGGTGGCGCCCAAAAATCTTAACTACGCCGCTGTTCAGTTACCACTCGTGCGACCAATGTGTGATTTGGCGTTGACATTTATTAAAACCAAGCCATTTTCCACAAATAAGAGGTTGGTATGTGATTCCATAGAAATGCCTGCACACACCATAACAAAGCATTCGTTAAAAAATAGTGGTTCAGAGATGGTGCAGTCAAAATATCAATTTTCCACGCCCTTTCTCACAACGGAAACTATTTCAAACGTTTATACGCTCTCCCACTCCCCAACCCTCCTTGTCAGCGTAAGGTTTCATGATTAAGATCCTTCTCTGGTGCAAAATAAATTAATAGTCTCTCCAGTGCTGGTTCAAAATCCACTTAAACTGTAGGTAGACCTACAGTGTAAGTTGCAGCATTACGAGCAGAGAAGTGACGTGAAAAAGAGCTGATAATGATTAACTTGTTTCAATAATCTATTATTCAATTGATTTTGTTAAGATAATTGAGCTATTATTTAACAGTATACACTTTTAACAGTATACACTTCAAGTAAATGAATCTCTGAGTAGCAGTCGTCGAGTGAACACATCCGAGAACAACAACACCCAAAGGAAGCAAACCCGCAGCCCAAATATATGGAATTTTTATGCTAAGGATTAAACAAACTGCCAGCCCCAAGCCCGAGCTGACCGATGGTCAAATCCTGGAGCTCCTTTACGTACAGATTCAGAAGCTGAAGAACCAGCTGAGGAAAATGAATACAAAGATTAGTAACCTGGATAGATTTCTCTCAAACCTCCTCAAGAACAAGACACAAGTCATCGACAATTTCAAGATAAACAAGATAGCTATGAAGAAAACGCTAATCGCACTACGTAAGGACATCACGCAGGAGATAAGAAAGAGTGAAGCCGCCTCCAACGCGGCCACGCACTCACTTATCGTAAAGCACTCCCAGTCAACCACTTCACCAGAAACTCCAGCTCTAGCCCAGACCTCCCCCAAAGAGATCACAAAGACTCCTGCGTCTGTCAAGCCCCGCCCCCCACCAAGACTCCGGATTGCCAGGTCCAGACTACAATCAAGAAGCCGGCCGAGAATGAATGTCCTATAAAGACAAAAAACCAAAAAAAGATACGGGTGCGTATTCTTTGAATTCTTCAGCCAACCCACGTCAGGTACCTTCAGCGCAAAAGAGTCTACGGTCACAAGAGCAAAAGGTCTTCGACCCGGCCAGCCCCTAAAAAAAAAAGCGCAGTCAACCAACTCTTCTGAAATGAATCTATCAGTAGCAGCTGATGAGTGAACACCTTCGAGGCCAAATCCTAGAACTCCTCTACGTGCAGATCCAAAAGCTAGAGAAGCAGCTAAACCTCCCAAACCTCCCTCCAACAATCCGGTCGACTCCAGCCCCTCCAAGAACGAAGAGCCGATGGAGATCCAGATAGAGAATAATGTAACCACCCACAAGAAAACCCCGCCTTCAGAAGAGACATTCATCCTAGTAGGAGAAAAGAAGAAGACAAAAAAACAAAGAAAGAATACGAAAGTCCTCTTTGAATTCTTGTTCCTCTAGACCTCCAACCAAGCCACGTCAGGTACCTTCAGTTTCCAAACCCAAAAAGTCGCAAAAACTCCTGCGTCTGCCAAGCCTCACCCCACCAAGACTCCAGCTCACTAGGTCCGGTTCTCCCTCATGAGAAAGTCCAAGAATCCGGTTGGCTCCAGCCCCTCCAAGGACAAAGCCGATAGAGATCCAGCTGAAGAATAATGTCAAAACCCACAAAAAAAGTCCCGCCCCCAGAAGAGGACATACATCTGAGTAGGAAGAAAATAAAAGACAAAGAAACAAAGGAAGGATACAAAAGTCCTCTTTGATTTCTTGTTCCTCTAGGCCAGAGACCAGCAAACTTATTTTGGAACGGGCCAGATCGTAAAAGTTTTAAGTTTTAAACAAGGAAATTTCTTTTGTACTTTCATCAAAACCCAAAAAACGTTGTTGTAACTGTAGTTTTACTTCAGAAAATATATCCGCCGCGATTTTTTTTTATAAATGACAACTTTGCGGGCCGAATTAAAAATATAAGGCAAGCCAGATTTGGCCCTCGGGACGTAGTTTGCCGACCAATGCTCTAGGCCTGCTTCAGCCACAAAGGCCAAAGAGTCTTCAACCCGGCCAGCCCATAAGACGCAGCTGACTAACTCTGGTCGGATTACCAGTTCCGTAGGTCCTTCCTATCGCCCCCAACTCCTTCATCAACAGAGAGCGATGACACACGCTGCCATCACTATTCGGGAAAAATCCCAATACCAAAGGCTATTGGCGACTTGTAAGTCAAAGAATATCATCATCGACAGCACAATGAACGTGGTCGATAACCTCTCGGAAAGCAAAAAGTCAAGAGATCATCAAACGTAAGTCCGCGGATATTGTACAATGCAATCGTTGTCAGCATTATGGCCACACGGCATGTGCAGTTACAGACAAAAAAATTGCAAAGATAATAATCTTATCTTCAGCCAAGTTTGTAGCCAACTAGATGGATAAACTTTTCAGAGTCTCTATGTAACGCCTATAGAGCAGCACTTATATGCAAAATGTAACTTCGTCGTCCCGCAATAAAGTTTTCAGAGGCAGAAAGGTAACTCATAAGTGACAAACTGTTCATTACGAGAGGAAAAAAGAAGTATTAAAAGATTTCCCCTAGCCCAAAAAAAAAATGATTGAATCATAAATTCCAGACCAGTTCAACGGTTTATTAAATTTGACAACCGCAAAGCTATTTTTAACATTGCTACCACAAAAACAAGTTTGTTATAATGGATAACTATCAGCAAGAGAAAAATAAGATTTGATAATAACGCAAAGTAAATAACAAGTACAATTTCTATTGAGTTCATAAAAATACACTTCTTCAAATTTTGTGGTTAAATTACATTCAACGGCCATTAACGTTAATTAACTTTTGCCTATTCTAGACTTTAACATTTGTGTTAGCCAACAACTCTAAATTCACTTATTAACCAATCAAGCAACGTTCAAAATGTTAATTAACATCGCTTTAAAAAATTCCAGAATAACGGCCCGTTAAATCTATAATCTAAATTACCTATCAAAAGTATTTCTACAAATTCAGATAAATGGCAGTCGGCTTCATTAATAAATCTTATTTTCTATTCAATGCTGAATATCCATTACACCAAGTTAATTACAGATTGTAATATCATAAATCGTTTTACGGGCGTCAAATTTAACGGGCGATAATAAGAACCCGGCTTTCATATATTCCAAATCAATCAATCAATTTTGATAAGTCAATATAGATTTAATAACATTTTAGTGACAATTCTTGACAGAAATTTTAAAATAATCTATAGAAGGCCTTGAAATATTTAAGAACACAATCGAAGAAGCCTTGAAGAAATTTTGATATCACACAAATGACATTCTGTGAAGGACAACCAAGATTTCTATTCATTTCGTTGAGAAACACAAATCTAAAATATAAATTACTTAATTTATTGCTAGATTTACTAACAGTCATTTACAAATTATTATTCTGCTTTAATTGAGCGTGTAAAAATATAAATAGCATTTAATTAAAAATTATTTATTATACTATAACGCAATTGACAACATTTCTTATGCTTGAAATAAATAATTTCCTTGTTTCTCTTGCATGCTACTATAAAAAAAAAGTCGCTAAAATTAATCGGGCAATAAAATAGTGGGCTGTTGAAACATGCAAACAATTACTCATGCAATAATCAATCACCTGATTGATGGAGAAAACACTGTGTTGAAATTAAATAAAAAAATATTGAATAAAGGTTGTTGTATAAGTGATAAAAATAGAATTTACCTTAAAACATCCACCCATGTAGAGCGTATCAGGGGGGCCAAAAATCGCGACTTCCCACTCGAACAGATTATCATCATTGACCAGCTTCACGCAGAAACCCTCAACGGGCTCCTCCTGCAGGGATTTATACTCCACGGCAAGGGCACGTAAAGCACTACAGTTCGTTCTCGTTGCTGCCATTTTTTCAAAACACAAACACGATTGAAACGCACTGATGAAAATAATTTGCAAATGATTATAAAATTATAATGATTACACTATGACGCCATTTGACTCGAAATAAACAATGGGAATCGTCGTCTCCGTGTGCGGCCAATACTGACAGTTCGGGTTTTTCTTTGTGTCAGTACTCTGCGTTTTATTAGCGTGCTGCACGGATCTGAAGTCCACTCACAACTGGCTCTGCTGACCTCCCGTTACCACCGGACACAACAAAGAACGTTATTTTTTTATACTTCCCAGTCGTGTACCCACTCTTTGCACGCAGTCACCAAGCTCACTCGCAGTCAGTCGCACTATTAATTCGATGCGAAACAGCTGGTCGCAGTCACTCAAGTCAATCCAACAACGCGACTGCGCATTTCTTTTTGTTCAATGGCTCCGTCAATATTTTCGTGCGGCAAGAGATTCGTGAACGAAATTACAGCGTTGTCGCGTCTTAATTTATTTAACAAATATTAGGAATATTTCAGTTTTTGTTTGATAGGTTTGTTAACAAACTAACAGCATTGAATTTTTAATTAACAATACTAAACATAATAAATTCAACAGGCTTTTAGTCCATTTTAGGCATGTTTCATTGTTTTTATAATAATAAAACAATCTTTTTATATTTTATTTTATTTATAAAGCAATTTGTAGGTCAAAAAGTTTGTGATTAATATGATTGTATTTTAAGTTGGTATTGAAATCTATAAAATTTCTTTTATTTCTAACTTCATTTCATTTATGACATTTTATTCTGTAAAATGTTCGCAGCAAAATGATAAAATAAATATATTTAAACTGCATTACTACATTTTTAAAAATATTGTTAATTAAAAACATGTAACGCACAACATTTTTAAACAACAATCCTATTATAACAATTATATCAAAATTATTTTAAATTTAAATGTCCCGCTTTTTATTACTCAAAGCATGGTACATAACCTATTTACAAATAATGCATTATGACAGATTACATTCACAAACTCAGTTAAAAATACACAAAACTGATTTGAAAAGAGCTGCAATCTTAACTTAAGAGCAAAATAAAAGACTAACCCGACATGTAGATGGCGTGTACACGTCAAAATATTAATTAAATTATTAATAAAACTATGACAGCATTTATTCTGCAATTGTTATAAACATTTTACTTATACATATGTGCATTATTCATTATAATAACATTGCAATTGTGAACAGAATTTACGTAATATAAACTTTATATATTTTTCTGTCAGTGCCATCTATATCTTGTGAACGGTATTTCATCCTTAGTTGCGTATCTTAGTATCAATAATGATTGCGTTCAGAACGACTCATCAGTTGCCAGCGCTGACTCATCAATCAATCAATAAGCGCTGAGCCCGTCTGAACGGTATATTTTAGACTGATGCCAAATGTGTATAAACTCATAAGTTTTGAATTTAAATAAATGATTTAATTAGTATATAAAGTCTCTACTTAACAAGATATAATATATTCTCAATATGTAATGTCATTTAATCCCACTTTAACTGCTGAGTTGAGCAAGCAAGCAAACCTAATTGTATGATGAGTAAAATGACAAGCGCTGCCAGCAAACTATGACTCAGCGGTAGTCATCAAGCGTCTTCAGTTCACATGATGAGTTGTTCTGAACGCAGCCTTTAAACTGCCCCAACGGCGTTTTTAAATTTACTTAGCTGGTTGGTACATTCGGAATCAAAAGTAAACAACCGATAAGTCGCAACAACGCAACGGTTTAAAACCATTTGATACCACAACATCAACGGTATCTCACGGCAAAATGCTTATTCTCTTCCTTGAAAAACAAATCGAAAATGTAAGACGCGTTTGACAAATAAACTCAAAAATCATTGAATTAGTGCCACCACTGCTACTATTTTGTCAAGTAGAAAACAGCTATAAAAGCGTATAATCCAATCCAACTTCAAGTTGGATCTTTGTCATACATATTTACTCATTTACAAGAATGTTTAAGTTACGTTTGTGTACTAGTCCAATAACATGCGCGGCTTGTGCCAGCTGGTTTTCTTGCTTTGAGCTGATTGTGTTATTGTCGAGATTATTTATTTATGATGATGCGGTGTAAGGTTTTCTAACTGACAGCAGTAGGATTTGGTTGATAGCTACTGGGTCTGTTGTCTAATTTGCTTCTATCGGCAATAATCAGTAGTTGGTCTGATTTAGACTGCAGCACATGACGTACTTAGATTTCTTAAAATTCTACTATTTACTGCACCGTTTTAGTGCAGCTCAATGGTGATATCACTCAATCCTTGTTGTTTTGGTGTTAATTTGTAGGTTGGTCAACTTCTGAAACATTTTTGTCTGTGATAAATAGATTTTTATTGGTTATACTTTGTTGTTTTAGACATTGAGAGTGTTGCCGGTCTAAGTCTAAGTATTGGTAGCAACGAAAGTTGACTATAGTTGACTATCTCGCCCATCGCGCCAGATGTGATGCAGCTCAAGTCGTTCCCTGGTGCGCCAGGTGTTTCCGAGTAGAAGCAGAAGAGTCTCGAGTGATGCGGTGAAACTAGCTAGCAAAAATTTGTGTGGCAAAGTGCATTCTGGGACCACCCCAATCCATAATGCACGGAAAACAGCGCGACCTTCTAATTGATGTTTGGTTTCTGCTGAATCCGGGTCTTGTTTCCTAGTGCTCCCTTAAGTCCATTAAACCGCATACAATTTGATCAGGCTCTTGCAAAATTGGCGTCAAAACAGGGGCGCCGGAGATCTTAATTAGGAAGCTGAGGCTAGTATTAGCTCGATATCTTGTGTCAACGTCTGTCAAGTCATTTTTGCTCAAGTCGTCTTTGTTTGTCATCTTGTTCGAGTTTGTGTCTGACAGTAAATACGTTGATTCCGTACTCAGCAGGGGAAAGGGGTTTGAAAGATTTCCAGCAAAGTAGTCATTCAGAGTTTTTTGCTGTGTCAAAATCTCAAACAACCACATCTAATAAGTATTGGTCACAATTTTGGATAAACATCCCCTAGCTTGTAGGGGAGTCTAGAAATTGCTCCGGTAACAAATAACAAAATGATAAATTTTTAGCAATAAATTTCCACCAGGTAAATAGAATACTTTGGTAAATTAATAGTGTGGGTGTGCAAGTCGAAAAATTCTGTTCTCCCTAAGAATTGCCCTAGGGTTGAAAACTAGGCTACTAAAAGGTTGTTGGTTACTCTACAAGGTAGCACAAGATCACAAGGTAGAAGAAATGTTATGTCCACAAGTGTTGCAGTAGAACTAGCTAGCAAGGATTTGCGTGTTACCGGCTTGCGGTCGCAAGGGTTTGCGGAGGCGTCTTAGAGGGAGCGGTTCGGCTGCTCTTGGGGAAGGTACCGGAAGTAAATAGCATTTTGTTAAACATATTAAAAGTTCCGATACACACGTTTACTCAGAACACTAAAATCTCAAATACACTCTTTAGGACAGACAAATAACTTTGCAAGTCAATATACCAAACGAGACCAAAAAAGTGGCTGGCTATAGCGTAGCTCAGGCCGTAATTACTGTCCCCAACCGTTCCTTTTATACAATGAGAGTCAGACATGCAAGAAGTACTCCATTGGAAGCATCGAAAACTGAGCCCGGCATTATGAAACAACGCAAGTTGCGCTAAATTTTTCACAACTGCCGGACAGGTCGATAGCGCATCGGGCTTTGTGTCTTAAACAAGTGTACCGTCAAACAAAAGAAAAGCAATCTTGGACCAGTCCGTGCCACAAGTAAGAAACAACTACAACACCGCGACACCCAGACTTACATCTTCAAAGTAGAAAGAATTGTCACGGATGTAGTTACTCGTAGCTACGCCACATTCAGCAAACCACTTCACCAATTGCGGGCAAGTTGTTCCTATAAAACTTGCCGATTTCAGACCGGACAATATCTCTATCTTGCCATCCAGAAAACAAAATCTTCTTTTAAAACAAACTTGTAACTTCCAAAATGTATACTCCTTTACAAACAAGCGGTGGGTTGTTCAAGGGGCGTATAACCTACCATGCTCTTCAGCATATCCATCTTCTCCATCTACATTGACCCCAGCAAACCGTTTCCGTCAGACTTAGGAGCGGAGCTACTTGTAAGAAAGGTTCTGCAATGCGGAAAGACCCATAACCATAATATGTCATTGATGTTTATTTCAAAACCTGGGGCCCCCCAGAATTCACAAAAAAGTTAAATAAATGATAAAATTGTACTTTCTTTTGTTTTTGAGTAGACCCTTGTTAAAGCAATCTATACGTACATTACAGAGAACTGTAATGGCCCTCTATGTATTACCTGATGTACTATCATATGTTCTTACTTCAATATATACTCACTTACTCGTTATACGCTTTGTTAACAGGTTATGGGCCTTCGATCGCGAAAAGAAATCTGATTTAATTTGTGTAATCATTGCGGGAAAATTAACGAATTAATGCTATTCAAGTAATCCACAAGTGTGTTAAATAAGAAAAACCAGACTTTTTGTCAAACGTGTTGTTTTTGGTCAATTTGTGTAAAATCACGTGTAACCGGTCGTCTTTGAGGTTAGACCATGCATTGCTCAGAAGAAGAACGTTATCGAATACCCGTATTCAACGGAAAGAATTTCGATAATTGGAAATTCCGAATCGATGTGTTATTGGAGGAATATGGCTTTTCAGAATGCCTTGAACCAATAAAGGAAGATGACTACAAGCCTGAAGAAGGTGCTACAGAAGCGCAAAAATCTGCACTTATTGATCGAAAGAATAAACGACACGAGAAGGATAGGAAGTGTAAGTCGCTGATCATTCAAAGTATTGCCGATAGTCACTTAGAGTATGTAAGAGATAAGAAAACGCCGAGCGATATTTGGAAGTCGTTGAAAGCGGTGTTTGAAAGGAAGGGTATTGCAAGTCAAATTATCATAAGGAAAGAATTGCTAACACTCAAATTAAAATGTTCAAGTTTGGAAGAGCACTTTCTTAAATTCGACAACTTAATACGCCAACTGACTGAAGCAGGTGCTCAGATGCCTGCAGAAGACAAAATTTGTCACTTATTTCTTACATTGCCGGCAGCGTATGATGTCATAATCACTGCGATAGAAACTATGTCGCAAGACAAGTTGACAATGGAGTTCGTCAAGAATAAGTTGCTTGATGAAGAAACCAAACTGAAACACAATAAAAGTGATGAAAAACCACTAAAACAAGGTGAACAGTCAGTTGCTTTCGCAACTGGAGTACCGTTTAAGTATCGCTGTAATAACTGCGGTAAACGTGGGCATAGAAAAGCTGACTGCAGAATCAAAAAGGAAGTTTATAAAAAGAGCCAAAATAAAGAATATAATGCTGGTGTTTCTTTTTTGGCAACGGCTAATAACGTCAGTGAAAATGATGACAACAAACTCGTGTTCATTCTCGACTCAGGTGCTACTGAACACATGGTTAATAATGACAAGTATTATAGTGAAGTGGAAACGTTGACTGAACCAATCAAAATGCATGTGGCAAAGCAGGAAATCTCAATGCTTGCAACAAAAGTCGGAAAAATAAAGGGAAATTCAACTGTCAATGGAAAATCAACATTGTGTAATATTCAGAAAGTGCTTTATTTGAGAGACTTGAACTTTAATCTTCTCTCAGTTCAAAAGTTGGAAAAGTCTGGATTTGAAATTGTTTTTGCAAATGGTCAAGTTAAAATCATCCATAACAATAGTGTCATTATAACTGGAAAGAAGGTAAACAAACTGTACATTGTCGAATTTGAAATGTGTCGCGCGGAAGTAAATATTGTGAAAAAATCCAACGAATCGTCATTGTTATGGCATCAACGTTTGGGACATGTATCCGGAAGTGCGTTGCAAAAAATGGTGCGAGAAGAGATGGGGCATGGACTCAGTGGACTGAAGGTCGACGGCAAATTCGACTGTACAACATGTTACGAAGGGAAGCAGACCAAGTTACCACACAACAGATCGAGACCATCATCAAAACGCCCACTCGAGATAGTGCACAGCGACGTATGCGGACCGATCAACCCAACATCATGGAATAACAAAAGATACGTATTAACCTTTATTGACGATTTTACTCATTTCAATGTTGTGTATTTACTTGAGAAAAAGTCTGAGGTTTTTTCGTGTTTTAGAGAATACATCGCAATGGCTACCACACACTTCAACGTAAAGCTATCGCGTTTCCGATGCGATGGAGGCAAAGAGTATTGCTCTAATGAAATGGTCAACTACTGTAAGCAGAAAGGCATCCTGCTAGAAACAACAGTGCCATACACTCCCGAACAAAATGGAGTAGCGGAGCGTATGAATCGTACCTTGGTTGACACCGCAAGGACAATGCTGCTGGGATCCAAATTGAGGAAAGTAATGTGGTCCAAAAGTATCTACACCGCATGTTACGCAATCAATAGAAGACCTACTGACTGTTTAGAAGACAAGACGCCTGCACAAATGTGGTTCAATGTTAAACCAGATCTGTCAAAGTTTAGAATTTTTGGATGTATTGGTTTCCTACATGTTCCAAAAATGTTCAGGAAGAAATTTGATAAAAAATCAAAGGACGTATATTTAGTAGGATATTCACGAAATGGATATCGTCTGTGGGACGATGAAAAGAAACGCATCATTGTTGGACATGATGTGGTGTTCCAAGAGAACAAGTTCGTGCACAGTAAAGAAACTCTTAATGAAAAAGATCGGAGTAACAAAGAAATAACTCGTGACGAGAACGACTCCGAAACAATCCTCATACATACCAACAACGAAAATGTATCCGATGAAAATCTGGAAAGCGTTTCCGATGATGATAAGGATGACACCGATTCGGAAGAAGATGTAACCAATTCCACACCACCGACCGAAAAACGTAAAACAAAGCCACCAGTCTGGATGAAGGACTATACCTCCTGTCTCGCACTCCATGCTGAAGCCTACGTAGAAAATCTACCACGTGACATTGATGACATGGATGGTCGAGAGGACGAACTGGACTGGAAAAATGCTGTTAATGAGGAACTTACAGCATTAGAAATTAACAACACTTGGACGCTTACAAAATTACTAGAAGGAAGTAAAGCTCTGAAAACAAGGTGGGTGTTTAGAATTAAACGAAATGAATTTGGAGACATATGCAAATACAAAGCCCGACTTGTTGTGAAAGGCTTTGCACAAATTCACGGTATGGATTATGAGGAGACGTATGCTCCTGTAGCGCGCTTGACTACCATAAGAACTATGCTATCTATAATTTGTAACAAACATTTGTTTGCTAGACAATTGGATGTCAAAAATGCGTTTTTGCATGGAGAGTTGAAAGAAAATATTTATATTAAACCTCCAAAATATACGACACATAAAAAGAACAATGTCTATAAATTAAATAAAACTTTATACGGGTTGAAGCAATCACCTAAAGAGTGGAATGCAACCTTTAATAAGTTTGTAAAGCAATATGGTCTAGAACAATCAAAGAATGATTATTGTCTTTTTTATAAAAATCAGAAAGGCACTTGTATGTATTTACTTTTGTATGTAGACGACATAATAATTACAAGCAATAAGAAAGATGAGATTGAAAAATTAGTTGAAGCGTTGAAAACGCAATTTGCAGTAACAGATCAAGAAAATTTGAATGTATTTTTAGGGATTAAAATTATAAGGACTAATGATAAAATGTATCTAAGTCAGGAAAGTTATTTAAAGAAACTATTAATCAGATTCAGAATGGAAGACTGCAACATTGCTAGAACGCCTATTGAAAGCAAACCACCGGAAAGTGATGATCCACAAAATGTTATTGAAAAACCATTCAGGGAACTAATAGGATGTTTAATGTATGTAATGCTCACTACTCGACCAGATATTGGAATAGCAGTTAGCTATTACAGTCAGTTCCAATCTAATCCAAATGAAGCTCATTGGAATGGGTTAAAACGTATACTAAGATATATTAAGAGAACATTGGATCTTGGTTTGGTTTATAACAGGCAAAAGGCAGATATAATAACGTGCTATGCAGATGCCGATTGGGCAGGAAGCTCCAAAGACAGAAAGTCAACATCTGGTTTCATGATTGAAGTATATGGAAACATTGTCCATTGGACTATCAGAAAACAGAAAACAGTAGCGTTGTCCTCAACTGAGGCTGAATATGTGTCATTGGCAACAGCTTGCACAATTGTTAATTTAATTTATTTATTATTATGTAAACAATATGTACTTGCTAAATAGAATGAGATAGGAATGAGTTTATGTATAAATACACACTGCACTTTAAGCAGAATTGTAACAAAAATTGCTTAATAATGTGTCAAAAGACATATTTATAATTGTTGTTTAAAAGCGTTTAAGAAGGAAAGCAAATCAAATTATTAGTACTTTAACTTTTTCCCAATAAAAACTACTAATAATGGCAACATCGCAATTATCGCAAATTTGGTGGCTCCTGAAGAGTCTGAAGTTAGTTACATTTGTTATAACCTCTATTGACATTACTTTATTTACATTTTGATGCAGTTAGAAGATGAATACAATTTTTCTATCAAGAAGCTTTATAAAAACCAGGTTTATAAATGACGCCTTAATCAGAAACCTAACAGGAGCAACAAACGCCTGCAAATGCTCCTTACCTATCACACAGCACCTAACCTCAAAAAATTACTCAACCCTCCAGAACAGACACAGAAATGTAGATAACGAACACAAACGATGGTGCTCCACGAACAGCGGCCCTCCATCCATTAAGCTTCCACCTTTAATGAACTTTCCTGAAATAGTCTGGCCATCGTTAATCAAATCAATTCGCAATTTTATATTAGCAACTTTTATAATCAAGCCGTACTTGGATAGAGATTTCAATTTACCTGATTTTGTTCAAGGTGCCAAACAAGCATTAGAAGTAAGTTATTATATTAATTTAAAATCGCGATGAGGATGTTCTTAAAATTGTAGGTAGTTTCCAATAGATTGGCATCGGGTGAGGTGAAGAAGTTAGACGGATACGTTTCAGGTGACATCATACCAAAATTACAAGGCTCCATTTCACTTATGTCACTCACACAACGTGAACAGATCGCTATCAATAAAGACGACATTTATTTTTCGTTTCCTTATCAGGTACAGGTAATTTCTAATTTAAGCTTGGATACTAAAACAGTTTTTTTGAAAGTCGAACATAGAATAAGCTAAGATAAATTCATTTTTCAAAATATGTACATGTAACTTTACTGCTGGGTTGCTTAGCAAGAAAGCAAACTAACCTAACCTAATCTAAAGTATGATAAGTAAGTAATTAGCGAGCAAAGATGACCTAAGTAAGCAGCAGTGATGAGTCATTCAGAATAGATTGTTTCTAATAAAAGTTGTTGAGTACAACATTTTCAAATCGCAAATAAGATGTTCTACTTTCAAACAAACCCTACAAAATAACCCAGGTAACATGCTTTTTCCTTAATCTAAACTAAAAATATAACAATAATAAGTTTGTGTCAACACATGATTTGGATAGTATTTAAACTATGCACACAAACAAATTGCGCAAGTATTTGTTTGTGTGTACAGTTTGAATGGTTTACAAATTGTTAGAACAGACTAAATATAACCTGCATCATATTATTTTAATTATATTTTTAGGTTGGTATAATGTTTGATGATGATGAAGGTGAGGATCAGAAACGGTTTGTAGAAATTACAATGGTGTTCCACACGTTGCGGGGTTTAGCATCTATGAGGTCAAATGGAGAAGAGCCACCATTAAATATGGGCATGTTACCTGAATACCAACAGAGAATATCTATTTGTAACTATAGGTTTATTAGGGAATATACGAAAGGAGTCGAAGGTGATTGGACTATAAATTTGCTCAATCATTTTAAGCCAAGTGATCAGCTGGAAAATAATTCCTGATTATGTAAAATTGTTTATAGATTTATAAAATTTAAGATAAAGAATATAATGTGTTTCAATAAATGATAATTATGATTTATTTATTTATTGTTCATTTATTTTGATATTAATACATTTGCTGGATGCGTTCAGAACGGTGAACTTATCAGTGATTGGTATATCAGATATACGGGTCAGTCCGCTCCGTCGTCTTCTTGAACGCATTGTTGATTTTAGTTTATGCCGAGTTTTGATTCTTTTATAATTTAATATTTCATGATAGTATTTTACTATTTTTAACTTTTTTAAATAGAATTTTGCATTTTTTAATTATTATGAACATTTTTTGGTATTTCCTAACAATATGTTCATACTTTATGGCCAGATTTTACTACTTTTGACATTCTATAAATTGAATTTGCACTTTTTGACTGGAATATTTTTGATGCTGGGTTTATGGATTTTGGTTCATTCTAACAATATTTTATAACCGGTTTTTACTATTTTTCACTTTTTATAAATAGAATTTTGCACCTTTCTACAGTTTCTGGCTATATTGGTGCTTTCTGACAATCAAATTTATTTGACTTTTATTATAGAATTTAGCACTTTCCAATAAAATTTCATATCCATATTTTTCTGTTTTTGAAACTACATATTTTTTAACATTTTATTTTGGAGACAGGGATTTGCTATTTTTAAGTTGCACTTTCTAGAAATTTGGTACTTTTTACGGTATTTTGATATTTCATATATTTGGCAGGCATTATGGCAATTTTTTTGCAAGAAATAATGCACGATTTTTACGATATATTCTTTTGCACATATTTTAAGGTTTTTAGTGTAAATTTTATACTATAAATAAGTTTTCTGCAACAATTGTAATATATTTCATGTTATAAACGTGATTTTCAAGCAAATATTATGTTAATAATAAGTTTTCTGCGAAATTTTTATGTTATAAATGGCCGTTTTGTGCAATGTTATTTTTGACCAAATATGAGAGTGAATACTAAACAAATCAGCAACGAATCGTCGTATGTTGATGATTTTTCAGATGAATTTAAAAGTCTTTCCAATAAATTAACCAATACACATTAATTTGGAAGATGTTAACGGGTATAAAAGTATATGCAGTAATCAGTCGCCTTCCAGTGAGAATTCTGAACAAATTTTGCATCCCAATGTTGCTCAGAGTCAGTCAAGCGAATGGATTTAGATTAATTTGGATGTTTCGAGTCCGGAATCGGATGTTCCTTATAGGAAATTGGACGAGAAGCCGAAATTGTTAAGGCAACAGACCATGCCCGACCCGCAAATCGATAGCATATATACTTTGAAGAGTAATATGAATGCGACTATTTCTAATTGGATTTCGCGATCTTCTGCTGCAGAGAAGGAACAAAATTCAAGTAAGTGTGTATGATGGTTGTTATTATTATATTGTTTTTTATAATTTGAGTTGATTAATGTTAATTATTTTAAAAATTGTTTCAAATACAAATTAAGTTTTTATCGCAAAAAACGGTAAAAATCTTACAAAACAAAAATCAATTGAGCAACTTTTACCAAACTAGCTAATCCAGACATCAGCAAACTTATTAAGATTATAAAAATTATAATATTGTTCCAAAATTATTAGATTTGTACGCATTTTTAGTTAAAAAAACGGTAAAATTCTTGAAAAACTTATTGTAAAACAAAAACTAACTCAACAATGTTTACCAAACTTGCTAACCAGACATCAGCAAACGTATTAAGATTATAAAAATGGTAACATTGTTCCAAAATTATTGGATTTGTATGCATTTTTAGATAAAAAACGGCAAAATTCTTGAAAAACTCATTGTAAAACAAAAACTAACTCTACAATTTTTACCAAACTTGCTAATCCAAAGCATCAGACATCAGCAAACTTGTTAAGATTATAAAAATTATAATATTGTTCCAAAATTATTAGATTTGTACGCATTTTTAGTTAAAAAAACGGTAAAATTCTTGAAAAACTTATTGTAAAACAAAAACTAACTCAACAATGTTTACCAAACTTGCTAACCAGACATCAGCAAACGTATTAAGATTATAAAAATGGTAACATTGTTCCAAAATAATTGGATTTGTATGCATTTTTAGATAAAAAACGGCAAAATTCTTGAAAAACTCATTGTAAAACAAAAACTAACTCTACAATTTTTACCAAACTTGCTAATTCAAAGCATCAGACATCAGCAAACTTGTTAAGATTATAAAAATTATAATATTGTTCCAAAATTATTAGATTTGTACGCATTTTTAGTTAAAAAAACGGTAAAATTCTTGAAAAACTTATTGTAAAACAAAAACTAACTCAACAATGTTTACCAAACTTGCTAACCCAACGCACCAGACATCAGCAAACCTATTAAGATTATAAAAATGGTAACATTGTTCTAAAATTATTGGATTTGTATGCATTTTTAGATAAAAAACGGTAAAATTCTATAAAAACTCATTGTAAAACAAAAACTAACTCAACAAAGTTTACCAAACTTACTAATCCAACGCACCAGACATCAGCAAACGTATCAAGATTATAAAAATGGTCACATTGTTTTAAAATTATTGGATTTGTATGCATTTTTAGCTAAAAAACGGAAAAATTCTTAAAAAACTTGTAAAACAAAAACTAATTCTACAATTTTTACCAAATTTGCTAATCCAAAGCACCAGACGTCAACAAACTTATTAAGATTATAAAAATAGTAACATTGTTCCAAAATTATTGGATTTGTACGCATTTTTATCTCAAAAAACGGTAAAATACTTAAAAAACTTATTGTAAAACAAAAACTAACTTTACATTTTTTACCAAACTTGCTAATCCAAAGCACCAAGCATAAGCAAACTTATTAAAGTTATGAAAATGGTAACATTGTTACAAAATTATTAGTTTTGTACGCAGATTTAGCTCAAAAAACGGTAAAATTTTTGCCGTAAAACAAAAACCAATCAGGAAATTTTTACTAAATTAGTTAATTGAAAGCACAAGACATTAGAAAACTTATTAAAGTCATAAAACTAATAACAATCTTATAAAATTATTGGTTTTATACGCTAAAAGCTCAAAAAACGATAACCTTATGACGTTTATGAAACTCACAAACATTTTATGACATCTCAAGAACATTTTGTGACAGCTAAGAAAAATTTTATAACACTTATGGAATAGGAATAGTTTATGCTGATTATGACAGTCAATAACATTTGATGACATTTATGACGCCTCACAAACATTTTATAATTTTTATGACAGCTCACGGATATTTTATGACGTTTATGATATCTCACCAATATTTTATGACAACTTATAAACGTTTTATGACATTTATGTCAGCTCAGAAACATTTTATAATGTTTATGACAGCTCACAAACAGTTGATGACGTTTACGATACTTCAGAAAGAATTATTGATAATTCACAAACGTTCTATAATGTTTCTGACAGCTCACGGACACTTTATGACGTTTATGATATCTCTTAAACATTTATGACGTTTATGACAGCTTAGGAAAATTGCATGACAGCTCAGAAACAATTAATGACATTTGAAACATTTTATGACTTCTATGACAGCTAAAGAACATTATATGACAGTTCACAAACGTTTTACCACAATTCTGACAGCTCACTGACATTTTACGATTGCTCAATAACGTTTTTTGACGTTTCTTACTGCACACAGACATTTTATAACGTGTATGATACCCCACAAACATTTTATGACGGTTTGAGAACACTTTATGACAGCTCAGAAACAACTCTTTTGACAAAAAAATACTTAAAGAAACCTATTTTGTCCTGGAAGTAATCTAAAATTGCTTAAATTAATTGTTGTGAGCTTATACCACCAAATTTTGTTGTAAAATGGCCGGATTTTGTGATTCATTAGCCGGATTTTAAATTTTAGTAGCCGGATTTTTTGTTCTTATATAAATTTGAGTTCATCAGACAAAGATTTTAATTAAAATGATTGATTTTTTTCATTAAAAAGTAGGAAAGCACCATATTGTGTTCTAAAAAGGCCGGATTTTGTGTTTTAAAAGCTGGATCTTAAATAAATTTGAGTTGATCATACAAAGATTTCAATTAAAACTATAAACTTTTCTATAAAAAAATAGAAAACCACTATATTTTGTTATAAAATGGCCAGATTTAGCATTTTGATACTTTCCGATAATATTTTGATGTTTCGAGGCCGGATTTTGCTATTTTCGACTTATTATGAGTAGGATTTACATTTATCAACAGTCCTTAAAATTTTATGAACAAAAAATGCACTTTTTAACAGTTTATAGGTCATAATTATTGGTACTTTTAACAATATTTAAGTTAACCTATTCTTGACATTTTATAAATATTTTATGGACGGATTTTGCTATTTCTGACTTTTATGAATTAAATTTTACACTTTTCAATCTTTTTTGTCGGATTTTGATGCTTTCTGATAATATTTTGATGTTCATGTCAGAAATGAATTTTCTAGAATTTTGAGGTTTATATAGTAAACTTTAAGCTATAAAAATGAGTTTGTACCTCAATTTCATGTCGTAAACGTGATTAAATTAAAGAATATTTTCTTCGCAATTTTCATGTTATAAATGACATTTCTGAACAACATTGTAAGCCAATTTTATGATAGAATTGTCTTTTTTGCATCAATTTTGATAAAACGTTTTGAATAAACCACTTTATTGTGCAATTATGGGGTTTTTAAAGCAAATTTGAATCAATTTCATCTCTTAATCGTAATTTCTAAGCACATTTCATGCTAAAAATATGTTTTTTTGCTTCATTTTTACGATATAAATGTCTTTTCTTTGCAATTTTATGTCGTAAACGCGATATCATGGTAAAAGTAAGTTTTCTATGCGATTTTCATGTTATAAATGACTTTTCTTGTGTTTTTCTGCGCTTTTTTTACAATTTTAATATTTTCAGAGTGAATTTAATGCTATAAATGAGTTTTCTGCACTAACTGCAATTTAATCCGTCGTAAACGTGATTTCCAAGCAAATATTATACTAAAAGCAAGTATTCTGCGCGATTTTCGATGTTATAAATGAACTTCCTATGCAATATTGCCGTTTCCTGGGCAAATTTTATGATAAAAGTTAGTTTTCTGCGCAATTTTCATGTTATAAATGAACTTTTTGTACAATTTTGACTGTCTGAGCAAATTTTATAATATAAATGATTTGTTTGCACCAATTTGAATAAAATGCTAGTTACCCATTGTGCAATTTTGAGGTTTTTAAAACAAATATTATTTTTCAAACCTAATTTCCGAGCAAATTTTTTGCTAGAAATGAGTTTTCTAAACCATTTTTTACTCACTAATAATTAATAACAAAAAAATATTATTTTATTTAAAGTCAATTGATACTTACTCTTTCTTCAATGATTCAACTGATATTGCAAATCTCATCAGATGCCCATAAACTCCCATAATGTAATTCAAAAACCAACTGCGTATTTATTACATAAATGACAGAAAACAAAAAAATATATAATGTAAACAAACAAATAAACAACTAAAATAAAATTCATACGGTTTCAATATCCAATAAGTTACTTAAACTTAATAAAATATCATCCCATATCAAATTTAACTCCTTATCATATTCAGAACCTTTGGTTAACTGATATGTATAATACTGGATACCTGAGTTTAATGCAGTCTTGCATTTTTCGAGCAAAATTGCATCTCTGAAAAAAAAAAAAGAAATGTAAAAATAAAAGTTGTCAAAAGTGACAGATGTCAGCTGTCAAAAATACTTACTGCCTATCACAAATAAATTCAATTTTGGTATTTTCTAATTTCAAGCGCACCTGATCCTGAGATTTTATTTTGTCTGAGAATTGTTCCTGAGGCAACTGAAAATTAAATATTATTATAATCGATTTCATGTTTATCTAACGCAACTTACATCATTAACTACTAATTTATTGTTTTTAAATAGGAGCACCGCGATTGGGGAGATTAGACTTGTCTCCCTGACTAGTGTAATCCTTCGAATATCGGAACGTGTTTCGTTGATGTACATCAAGAATTTTGAAGGGTATTCGGAACGTTTGAAGTTGACACTATCGGATGTTATGGTTGCCTTGTGATTATTTCTGAAATGTAATTAGATGTATATGAAAACGTAACAAATGATTTACGAAATTTACCTTGTAAGTAAAACGTTTGACTTCTTCATACGGCCTTTGACAATGTCATAGTTTCTATGCTGTAATACAGTACCAACACCGGAGAACATCACAGCCTTAACGAGTTCATCATTATCAGAATTTCCGTCGGAGATTGGTAACACTTTTAACAAACCTTTGCGGAGATAATCAAAATGTATCTCACGCAACTCTGAAATAAGAAAAATTGTTATTTTGGCAAGGTTGCCAATTTTAAGATCATGCAACAATGTATTTTAGTAAACTTAACCTAACTTTTTTATATTTTATTTGGCAGTGACTAGCGACACACCAACGAATATATTATGAGATAGCAGTGATACCAAAAGCAAACCAATACTATTAAAGACGTAATTAACGTGTCGCTAGTCACTGCCCATAAACATAACCTAGAATTTTTAAATCAAAATCATTGCTTACTTTGTATAGTCCCCAATTTATGATTAACCAAATCATTTTCTCTGCAAAAACGTTCAGCCATCGAATAATCCTCATTCTCGACATATTCCAACCACTTCTCAAACAACCTCATTAGCGATAAATGATCACTCGATTTTGAAAATTCTTTTTTATATTTATTAATGCTTTCTTTATCAACCAATCCACCAGCAAACAATTCAGTCTCGGCCGAAAACAACGTAACAATATCAACAACCGGTGTGACGCATTTAAAAATAACAGAATTAACCATAGCCTTTCCCAATTTGGGTTCCAATTGAAAATTACTCAAAACCCTACCGAGAGGTGTTAATTTCTCATCAGCATCTAGCAATTCTAAACTTTTTAATTCGTCCACAGCTATCTCAACAGCTGCTTCTTTTGGTGGACTCAATAATTCGCTTAAGAAATCTTTGGCAGGCATATTGTTGCTGTATACTTTACAATCAAGAACGATTTTGGTAAGAGATGTACGCAGAATGTCAGGTAGTGAGTAATCGTTGAAATCATTAAATTTCGATTCGGGATAGAGATGGAAACTCTCGCCAGGACTAACACGACCCGCTCGGCCTTTACGTTGCGTCATGCTAGCTTTCGATATCCAATGATTATCCATTATCACTATTCCTGAAAATAAAACTGTCAATCATCTGTCAACTGTCAAAATGTTAACTTACCTTTCTCAACATCAAATCGTTTTTCTTTCTGAATTCCGGTATCAATGATGTATTTAACATCATCAACCGTTACAGAAGTTTCGGCAATATTCGTTGACAATATAACCTTCCTTACACCAGGCGGTGGTTTCGAATAAATTTTCCTTTGATCCTCATCCTGAATCCTCGAATGCAAACAAATAACAAACATATCTGACGTTTGAGGTAATAAATTCCTAACTTTAGCAATATCATCCCATCCCGGTAAGAAACACAATATAGCTCCTATGTCTCGTTTCTTATGAATATATTTAATCATGGCGGCAACATCTTGTGGTATAACGGCCGGAATATTACTCTCACACATCGCCATTGTTTTATCTAACATTTTCGTATTATCTAAAAAGTTTACTTTTACTGGGAATGTAAAACCAGGAATATGTATCACAGCGGCATCTTGGAAATATTCCTGGAAGACTTCAGCGTCAATTGTGGCGCTCATGACTAGGAGTTTTAAATGGGAATTTCTTTTAATTGCACTTCGTAGTAGATTTAATAGTAGATCAGTGTTTACATCACGTTCATGCGCTTCATCAAGGATTATATGGCTGCAGTCGGTTAGGTTAGGATCAGTTTGTAGACGTCTTAATAGAATACCGGTTGTGCAATAGAGTATGTTGCCTGATCTACGATCAAAATTGGTTTTGAAACGGACTTGGTAACCAACAGTTTCACCAACCTGAAAAAATAAAATTCAGTCAAAAGTCTAATAAGAAAAATATTCAATAACTCATGCTAATCTGTCACAATTAAGCAATTTTGATCAAATTTCAAGCAATTTAACTGAATTAGCTTAATCAAATAGATATAGAAATTCATAACGAGATCGTTCTATTTCATTTCCTAAACTTGTTGGAACGAAGAACTACTAGAACATTGAGCATAGCGCATGCGCAGTAAAACAGAATTTCCAAAACGTTGCGGCAGATGTGAGGTCAAAGTTTTATAGTTGGCACGCGCCACCAGGTGGGCAAAGCCACTACTAGTCAAAGAATTAACAAAACCCTCATTAGACATCGGAACAAACCTATCAAAGAATGGAGTGTGCCGAGGCAACAACATTCACTTAGCAGAGCATCAACCAAATCAGAGTCAAGACCAGCCGAGATCCAAGTCCAAAAAAGTCTACCAACAATGCACACCTTACTCACACGTGCAAGCAAACTCAAAGGTAGCCCTTTTACCTGCCAGCATACCTCTAACCAAAGGGTGCTCGACCAAAGCCAGAAAATGACCATCGACTAAACCAAGGTTTTCCCGGTGTCACTGCACACACCAGTAACTGGAAACGCTCATCACAACTGCCCCAAGAAATCGCCCAGTACCCCGTGGAAAACTCCCCTCCACCAAAACACAAAAAATCCGAGAAGTCACCTCAGGAGTGTTTCGTTAGCTGATCGCTTACAGATCTCGATAAAGGTAACAAATGGCGCCCAACGTAGGACAAAAGTATGATTCCTTTACTAACCCCAAAACAATTCCTAAAAAAAAAAGACAACGACGTTTGTTACCGTCCTCGGAACTTGGTGGCTATCCGCTTAGAAGAAAACACCCAGAAGATGGTGCGGCAGACAACAAAAAGACCCACATTGGGCGCCATTTGTTATAGCATCATCTGCGAGGTGTTTCGTCCTTACCGGATCGTCTCCAGGTCCAGAATATGATAACACACCAGAATTATTCCTCCGGTCTCGACAGCAGATTCACGTAGCAACAACGTTCCATGACATCTGCCACCAAGCAGCCACTCACCGGACCGAATAAATCCTCCAAAATTAATAGTCAATTGGCACAAAACCAAATTCATCTAGACCCAAGACGAATTCCACAGGACCCTCCAAAAAACGACCATCGGCATCGCCTAGGAATACTCCAGCAACCCCCACCAATACTACCCATTCCCAAGAGCTAGCCCATAACAATTAGCGCTCAACGTGGGGCGACTTGGAGCAAAAGCAACGAGACCCCCACCACGGACTCACCTTGAGAACATTTTCGACAAAGTGAACTCTCTAACCAACGTCCCCTTGGTCTAAAGACGACGGAGAGGCGATGCAAAAAAAGCAAGAAAATAATTATCGACCAAAGGGATTGAAGAAAATCAAGATGCTCGCAAGTCATCTAACAGCAACTGCGCGGGTGATCGTTATCGTCTACACTGTAGACTAAACAACTCCAGTCAGGTTAAAGCTCCAAAGATCCAAAAGAACTTTCTTTCTCTCTAAACTAGACCTGGCCACTGGGTATTGGCTGATATCCCTGCACCCCAATAGCCAATAACTCATAACATTTGCCACGTACAATTTTAAGGTTATGCCTTAAAAAAAAACCGGCTACATTCCAGAAGCTGATGACAAAGGTGCTAGCAGGGTGGATTGGTCGATTCGACTTGGGTTACCTAAACGACATCATGGTTTATTCCCGTAACTACAAAAATCACATAAAGTATCTGCAGAAAGTCATGATGCGCTTGCAAGAGGACGGGTTTTGTTACCTCAAAGACAAATGAGCCACCTACGGCTAATACGCCTACCAAGCTTAAACAACTAAGAGACTCACTTAGTCTGCACTTGGTAGTGAGTATATGTCCACAGCTTAGCCGAAACCAACTTACAAGAAGACAAACGCTCGTTTGGATGAGATGAGTCGACAAAACCAAACTTTCCTGGCTGTCCAAAACATGAGCAAACAAAATGCTACGCAATCGCCGACCACATGGACTGCATCGTCTCGCCAGAAGCGCTGGTAAAGCATGTCAGCCTAAATGGCCTTTGGGAATTGAGGCCTTGACAGCAGCCATCAGGAAAAACAAACTGACGCCCACAAACCCGCAGCATTGTAGTGCGGTTGCGAGCAAAGCTTTAGCCGTAGGTAGATAGTTCCAACACTGGCGCCAAACTAACGCAAGCAAAGTCGTACAGAGAGGGGAAAAGGCAAATATCACCGCACCTGTAACTTGTGTCGCACCATTAGTAGAAGTGCAGATCCACAAAGAAGACCAAGACCGCTGACTGCATGAAGCAAGATAACGTCAACGAACCTACAGTCAAAGGTACTCTCGACGGCGCAACGCTGGGATAGAGTACCGCCCCGGAGACCGACTAATGATCCGAGAACGCGAGCAAGGCCTAGCAGTCAAATGGTTAAGACCTAATTGGCTGATCACTACCGCGGGAAAACATTATCACTGGGTGGAAAACCAGTTAAGTTCCACGCCGACAACATTGCCGCGCCAGTTCAGTTTCCAACGCTTTCAGAAGCAACATCAACATAGACATTTCCCAAAACGTTACATTACTCAGTGCAACCTCCAAACCGATGCATCTCCTCGTGCTTAACGTCCCCGTGTTGGCGGAACAAACATAGAATGCTGCCGAGAAAACATGAGCCTGCGCAGCGGTGGCCGCAGACATATATATATATATATATATATATATATAAACGGCAGATTTTAGAGAATAAATGAATGAGAACCTGAGCATGTTCGAGAGCAAAACTACGCTGGATCTACCATTGACGTGGGTTTGTCAGAGCGGTAAGCTGCTTGGCAGAGGTTTGAGCAGGACAGTGCAGGTCGAATATACATCTTCCTCTTGGTTATATTGTTTGGGGCACTCGTAGCTGGTTTCTCTGGTTTCATCCACATGTAAGTATGGTAAGCTGCTTAGCATACAAAGTTTCCGACTGCAAAAATTGACGCCCAACGTAGAACAATCAAAAACATAATACTTACTCCGACCCCGATACAACAATTAAGATTGAGAGTGCAACGCAAAAATTAAAGATAAAGATATCAAGATATACCCAGAACAAAAACCTGAAGACGAGAACCTGCCACACATTCATACAACCAACTTCGACACTCCTTAAACCATCACTAGGAGTCAACCAACTACTCCTCCGTCGCCAACCTCAGAACCTTACCGGTAACAAATGACGCCCAACGTAGGGCAATTAAAAGCATAGGGGCCCTGCAGCGTGTTTGTCAAAACCTAAGGAACAAATGGCGCCGAATAACATAGCAATTGTAGCCCACACAAGAGCAACCATCCCGGATAAAGACGAGGTCGGACCAGAAAATCTGACAACGCCATCACAAAAAAAAAAACAAACAAGTTAGGGTAAATCTAACATACGAGAACAAGCACCGCAGAAAGAAGAATCCTCCTCCACAGGCGGAATATGTGCACACCCCGCGATAGTGCAAACAAAAAACCAATATAATAGGAAAACCTCCTCAAAACAATTCCAAAAGCCTCCTCCACCTTCGACCTTAGAAAATACAAATCTTTCCTCAAGGACTCACACCGCCGCACCCTAACCATCTACGAAAGCCCAGCTGGTAACATTTTTCAATTGTCAGTCAGCCGGTCGAGGCAACAACACCTCGCAGACATCGGTCGAACCAGAGTGAAGATCAAGGTTCAGTATGTCAACCACTCCAGAGTAGCCCTTTACCTGTCAGCGTGCCAACAGGATCAAGTAACATCCGCCTTGCAGCGCAGTAAAGTAGGAAGCATATATCACACGTCCGCCGCAAGTATCGTCCCAGTGGTCACATATGAATCCAAGAGCATGGCTTACAACGACACCTGCAATAAACTGGCTATCGAATCAATTGGCAAACTCCTCTACACCACCACATAGAAACACGCGCTTGGGGTATTGCACACACTGCCCCCGAAGACCCAATTCAAGATGGCCACTTTGGTCGAGTTTGATGTATACACAGCACCATTTCCAAAGTGTTTCCCACTCAGTGGATCGGCTCTAAGTCCCAAGGACGATAACAAAGTAACAAATAGCGGTCAACGTGGAGCATATAAATGCATCCGCGTTTCAGGATGGCCACTTAGATAAACTACCTACCGCCTCAACGCCGATCTACACAGCAACCCCAGGTTACGGCTAGAAGTCCCTGACCAAAGAAGAGCTTGACCAGCAGGTCACCACACTATCACAACAGCCTCAAGGCTTCTCCACACCTAGATCTCTTCTCCAAGAAATCGCCATAAACCCGATGGACAACATCACCCGATAAAACAAAAGACAAAAAAATCCGAAAACGCACCTCAAAGACCAGAGGACGGTAACAAATGGCGCCCAACGTTGGGCATACAAAAGCATCGTGCCTTTACAAACCGCAACACAACTTCTAAAGAAGACACCGACAAAGTTATTTACGTTGTAACCCAAAGAAACAACAAAGAAAAAAATACAAAAATAAACATAGACGTAAAAGGAATAAGCAGTAAAAAAAGAAGCCGGAAGTTTAGTTAGAAAATGTTGAAAAGCCAAACTACATAGCAGATGATCGACGGTTTACGAGAGTACTTCGAATCGGAAAACAGGGAACACGCTTGTCAGGCTACGTAGAAAGGAGGAACATAATCAACAATAAGCAAGTACCGTCACTCCAGACGATTCGGCCGCAAGAACAATCACGTAGCAAAAACCACTACCTTCACTCATTTAGAAGACTAACCAACTGAAAAAATAAATGGAGAAAAAGATTAAGGAAACTAAACCATTAAAGAACTAGGTCAAAACCATTAAAATCCTAATTAGAAGAAAACACCACACAACGACCTACTTACCATCACCGTAGAAACCAACAACCTGCAGGTGGATGCCTTCGTCTTGAAAGTTAGGGGCGTCCCCATTGGACATCGGAAATAGCTAATCAACAAAGCGGAAGCTCATCTGAGTTGCTATAAAAGAACGCAATTGTTCACTAGTCAATCAGCTGAGGCAGACCACCAGCCAACACATCAGCACCTACCAAACATAAACCTAATACCAAAATTAGAACCATAAGATCAAAGTCGAGGAAGTCCACCACCAATGCTCACATTAGTCACACCTGCAGGCAAACTCCAGCCCTTTAAGTGCCATCAGGATCAACAAACTTTCGCCTTGCAAGAGAGAGAAGCAGTTCCGCAAGAGCACTCCTAAGCAAAATCGACAAGTAAAGCAACCAGTTATCGCCGGACCATAATCCGCCACTCAACCACCAAAACAAAACCTTATGACAAAACCTGCAATGAATTGAGTATGCAACCAGACCAGTACCCTATAACGACACCTGCGATAGACCGACTATCAAGACAACTGGCTAACTCTTGCACACCAACAAAAGCTCCCCGCTCCCTTACGCCAAGAAAGATGTCGAAAACGTAAAGACATTTCAAGATGGCCACTTACACGAACCTAGTACCGCTTCTTCATCGATCTACAAAGCAGCCTGAAACTGCAGATGAAAGTCGCTAACCCAAGAGGAGCTCGATCAGTAGGTCACCTCACTATCACAACAGCCCCAAGGCTTCTCCACACCAGGAACAAGATAAAAGAAGAAGAAAAAAGTTTGTTTAAAAAATGTTGAAGAAGACTACACGGCACATGATCGACGGCCTACGGAAGTAACTCCTGCCCGCTTTCAAATCGGAAAACCTGAATCACGCTTCTCCAGCTATGTTGGAAGAAAAAGATGGTATCGAAGATGCTAAGAAATATTCCTTAAGTCTCACCCAGCGACAACGCTCCATGAGATTTGCCACCGTGCAACCAGTTACCGGACGGAATAAATCTGCGCAATCAAACCAAATTCTTCAAACAAAAAACCAATCACAAAGCCCATCCTTCAACACATTTTCAAAAGTAAATATTTGACAGAACTGACAGAAATTCCGTACAGCTGTCAAAATGATGTCACTAATTTTGATAATTAAAATACAATTCAAACTTACCCTTTCTCTTCTTTCACTGGCGACACGATCAGCTAAGGAAATAGCTGCTATTCTCCTTGGTTGCGTGATAATGATTCTGCAACCGTTTCCACGCATCTCAGCATTACTGGCCCAACCTTCAAGAACATATTGTGGTACACGTGTACTTTTACCACAGCCTGGTTCTCCCTTAATTATTACAACTTGGTTATTTTTAACTGTTTCTATAATGTTGTCTCTAAAATAATTCAAAATGTTTGATTAACACCAGTTAAAGTCTAAATATTTTGACATATGTAAAAATCAAAATATATTGACAGTTGCCAAACTAAATATTTTGACACTTGTCAAAACATAAACATTTTGACAGTTTTCAAAACTTAAACATTTTGACAGATGTCAAAAACTACATAATTTGACAGATGGCAAAATCTACATAATTTGACAGATGTCAATATCTAAATATTTTGACAGACAGCAAAACCTAAATACTTCAACAGATGTCAAAACAATTGTCAGAATCAACTTACTTGAAAGCAGTGATTGGCAATTCAGTAACATCCTTCATCATATAATGCCGCAACCCCCTAAACTTCTGCATATGCATCTTATTCATTTCAGGCCACTCATTTTCCAAATCCCCGGTAACACTCAAATCATCATCATCTTTCGTAGCTTTAACCAAATATGGAACCATATCATTCTCAAAACTCTGAATAATATTAGACATATTCTTTAAAACATCCGGTTTCATATAAATAGCAGGCAAATTACTCTTCTTAATTTCCGCCACATTATTCAACAAATTCGGTTGATGACGATTGTTAATATGTTCATGTTTTCTTAAATAATCTAAAGCTAATAAAGCAGCTTTATCGGAAGCCTCTTGTTTGGATTTTGACGTATAAGCAAATTGAAGTTCTTTCGGCCATTTCAAATGATAAATGCATTGCCAATGCACTACTCCTTTAGAAATCGTTCTGCTTTGATATATGGGGCTCAAAGTAAGCGTTTTATCTTTCAATTCTTGAGATACCATTAAGTATACATTATTGAGAATATGTTTCGGATAATTAAACGATTTTTTTAAATTATCTATTTCCTCAGGGGTATATAAAACCACATCTTCAATGGCTTCATTATTTTCAATATTTGTTATTACAACTGGAGCTTTTTTACGACCCCGTTTTTTTACCTCAGTTGCAAAACTGCGTATCTGTGGGCTAAAAATAATTCCTCCAGTATCAGATAACAAATTATAATTTAGAACCGATGGTGAATTATTATTAAATCCATTTGAATTTAATATTGGTAAATTTAATTTATCCAATCGATTATTTTCAGTTAAATATTTAAGAATTGAATAAGCAGTCAATTTAATTGATCCCAATTTCGTTCCGGAGTTTTGTGTAAAAGTAATTTCTTCCGGCCATTTTACATTGATTGTACAATCCCATGTTGTATAATTACCTTTTATACTTCTAATCATATCGTAAATCGGATTGAGAATAAAGCTACTATCACTTTTGCCATAAGCAACTTTACAATAGATTCGATCGACGAGATTAACTGGATCAGGAAATGTAGTGCTTAATAATGATATATCTTTTTTCGTAAATGCCTTATTAATTGTGCCGCTTTGTACAAAATCGTTTTTTATAAGGTAATGTAATGTTGTTAAAGAGGCGTAATGTGAGGCTTCTTTTTTGTGCGGGGCGGAATATTTGAATAGGTTTTTTTCGGGCCATTTTAATTCTACTGTGCATGTCCATGTTGATGCTTTTTCGTCATAAATGTATTGCGGTGATAGGAAATATGTTTGATCTTTAAAATATTGTGCCACTTGTCTGTAAAAGTTTGTTAATTCTTGCTTTGGTGTTGGAAATCGTTTTTCTAATTCATTTAAAATGTCCTTTTGTATCGTATATGTTGGGGCTTTGTTATTATTTTCTGGAATAAATCAATTTTTTACTTAGATTTATAGAAAATATTAGTTAGTTTAAAAAGTTTGAAGTTATGTTTAATAAATGTTCAAAACTAGTTAGGTTAGGTCAACTTATTTAATGTCACATTTGGTTATTTCATTTCAAATTAGGTTAGGTTAATTCAGATCTGCTTTGCTTCAAAAAGCGCTATACAGTTGCTCAGATACATACAAGTACTCTTTTTGTTGAAAGTTTAATTCTGTTTGACAGTAGAATCTGACATGTTGGTGGTCGGAAATTTAGTTTTGAATAGCAATTTTACACTTTTAAAGGCCGCATCATATACACTTTTAAACGCCAGATTTGTAGTTTTTTCAACCAAACTTATAATCTTAAGAATGAAAGCAAAATGTTCACGATTTACAGTTTTGATGGCCGGATTTATAACTTCAAGACAAAACTGACAGTTTTTCAGTCTTCACACTTTAAAAAACCAGAATTCCAGATTTAAAAAACAAATTTATCATTTGAAGCAGGATTAGCAGTTTGGCAGCAGAATCTAAAACGTTTCTGACCGGATTTTCAATTTTAAAAACCGGATTTATAGTTTTAAAAGCCGGATTTACAACTTAGAGGTCAGATCAATAGTTTGGTACTTATTGAAACAGGTTGGTAGCCTAATTTAAAGTTTTAACTGCCGCATTTATAATTTTGAAGCCAAGTTGACAGTTTAGCAGCAAAAATATACACTTCTAGAAGCCGCATTTCCAGTTTTAATGACCAAATTTATAATTTGAAGGCCGGATTAACAGTTTGGTAACAGAATATAACTTGCGGGTGGCCGAATTTCTAGTTTTAAAGACCAAATTTACAGTATTCAAACGTGTTTTTAATTAGAAAACGCGTTTGCGTGTAGAATAACAAAAAGTGGTGCAATATTTGAGCTATAAATACGTTCCTAAAGCAATTTTTTGCAATTTTAATCAGTAAAAGCCTTTTTGGCATTTGGCATATAAGCTATCTGGCATACAAACTGCAATCTGTGATATAAACTGTCAATATGAGAATGTAACTGCTTTTTATTTCAAAAATTTCCACCTAGACACTTATAGATAAGACCGAATCTGCCGACGTTTGTAAGGTGACGCAAAATACGTTACGGCGGCCATTTTGTTTGTAAAACAAAAACTTTGCAAAATTAACTAGGAATAACTTGCTTAACTATAAAACAATTATTGCGCAATTTTTAGATTACTTGAAATTTCTAAATATTTCTTTAAATTTTGAAAATATTTCCAAATTAACCAAAAAATTGAGTCTATTCCTGTACTTATTTATCATGACAGCAAAACAGAAAAATCTTGATCCACACAAAGTGTTGGAAATGGCAGCAGAGCTTTGCAGTTAGTTCCAAAAATTTCGTGAGCAGTAGCGTGACGTAACTAAGATTTCATAAAATTATTGTTGGAAAAATCAAAATATGGCCATAAACTTAAAAAAAAAAAACTAAAATTATAAAACGTCAAGAGTGGTAAAATTGTCAGAATGCACCAAAATCAGGCCATAAACTGTAAAAAATGCAAAATAAGTCGTAATATATCAAAATATTATGAAAACGTTCATAAAATGTAATTCTGGTCATAAAATATTATTTTTAAGTCAGAAAGCACCAAAGTCCGGCCATAAACTGTTAAAAAGTGTAAAATTCTATTTATAAAATGTCAAAAATGACAAAATCTGGTCATAATATAACAAAATATTTCAGATAGAACCAAAAATTCGGCAAAAAACTGTTAAAAGGTGCAAATTTCTATTAAAAAAGTCAAAAATAGCAAAACTCTGTTATAAAATAATAAAATTATGACAAAAAAAAACATAATCCTGCCAGTTAAACAGTTAAAAACGTTAAATTTTATTTATGCAAAGTAAAAAATAGCAAAATCCGACTTTGAAACATCAAAATAATGTCAAAAAAACACCAAAATCTAGTCACAAACTGTTAACAAATGTAAAAAAATCATAAACCTTTAAAAAATGTAAAAAATAGGAAAATCCGGTCTTAAAACATCAAAATATTGTCAAAAAGTGTCAACATTTGGTCTTAAACAGTTAAAAATGCAGATTTCTGATTAGAAAAAGTCAAATATAACTAAATCCGGTCATTAAACAATAAAAGATTTTCAAATAGATTCAAAATGTTATTTATAAAATGTCAAAAACAGGAAAATACGCTTTGACATATTAAAATATTGTTAAAAAGCATCAAAATTTGAAGTGAATTTCAAAAACTGTTGAAAAATGCAACAAAACCATAAAATGTCAAAATATTGTAAAAATGTACTAAAATCCGGCCATAAGTGTTGAAAAATGCAAAATTCTATTCATAAAATGTCAAAAATAACAAAATCCAGTCTTGATACATCAAAATATTGTCAAAAAGCACAAAAATTTAGTCATAAACTGTTAAAAATGCAAATTTCTATTCATAAAAAATCATAAATAACTAAATTCGGTCAATAATCAACAAATTATTTTCAAATAGAATGAAAATCCGGCCAAAAACGGTTTAAAAGTGCAAATATTTATTCATAAAATTCATATAAAAGCGGTCAGTAAACATCAAAATATTGTTTTAAATCAGCAAAATTCGGCCATAACTTGTTGAAAAATGTAAAAATTAAAATTAAAAAAATTAGCAAAATACGACCATAAAATATTGTAAAAAATTGCAAAATTTCGTCAGAAACTGTTGAAAATTGCAAAACTCTATTTATAAAAAGTCAAAAATAACAAAATCCGACCAAAAACTGTTAAAAATTAAAAAAAAAAACTACAAAAAGTCAAAAATAGTCAAATCTAGCTTTGAAACATCAATATATTGTCAGAAAACACCAAAATCCGGCCATAAAATGTAAACATTTTCATGAAACCCCAAAAATAGCAAAATCTAGCTATAAAATATCAAAATATATTTAGAAAAAACCAAAATCTGGCATTAACTTTTAAAAAGAGCAAAATCCAACCATAAAATTGCCAGAAAGCACCATAAACCCTTAAAAAGTGTAACAATCTTCTAAAAAATCTGAAAAATTGCAGAAATCAGCTATAAAATATGAAAAATATTGTTGAAAAGAACCAAATTGCCTTTGCCTTTTCACAAAATGTCAAAAATCGCTAAATCCGACCTGCAAGCAAGATAGCTACGCTACTGCTTGCGGGACTCATTCTCGCAAATCTTTTTTTAACACTCCATCACCTTGCATTTTAGGCAACGATATATCTCAATATGGACATTTTGTAGAATACATATATGCAGTTTATCTGTCAGATAGCTATAGTTCTCTGAAAAACAATTGAATTATCAAACTGATAGTTAACTAATAGTTCATCAGTGGCCTAGCTAGAATTTTTGAACCTCACCGCTAAATATTCACGGTTTTCGAAAAAAGCACATTTTTCTCATTTTTTTTAAATCCGTCTATAAAAAACAAAATCTGGCAATAAACTATTAAAAAATGCAAAATCATAAAAATTCATAAAATCCCAAACATTGCAAAATCCTGCTATAAAATATTGTAAAAAAGCAGCAAAACCCGGCCATAAAATATAAAAAATTTGTTGGAACAAACCAAAATCTGACTATATTAAAAAGTGTAAACAAATGAAAATCCGACTACAAACTGTCAAAAAGTGCAAAATTCCATTCATGGAATGTCAAAAATAGCAAAATCAAGCCTCAAAACATAAAAATATTATCAGAAATCACCAAAACCTGGCTAGAAACTGTTAGAAAATGTTAAAATTTCATGAAATCCCAAAAATAGCAAAATTCGCCTATGAAATATCAAAATATTGTTAGAAATAGCAAAACTCGACCATAATCTGTCAAACAATACAAATTTCTATTTATAGAATGTCAAATATAGCCATAAAGTTGAAAATGTAAGAATCCATCAAAATTTGGTCATAAACTGTCAAAAAATGCAAAATCATAATTTTGTCATTTTTTTTCTTTAATTTAATCATACAGGCTAGATTAATTGGCGGATAAACGCCAGGTAACTTTGAAGATCGTGCCAAAAGAAAACAAACATCTTAATTCCAAAATGCTGAGAAACTCTTCGTTTGGTCTCACTAGGTCTTCAAAGTTTCAATTTTGTCAATACAAATATTGTTTTAATTGCGTATTTTATGTACTAAGTTGCTTTCTTTTTTAGTATAATAAAAGTTATGAGATTTATTAAAAATTAATAATAAAAAAATATTGAAAAATTTGCAAATTACTTTCCAAGAATAAATCAAATTTAAATTATAAATACACTTGGCAATGTAGCAATTTTTTTAATAAAATTTAAATTATAACATAGGCTATGCAAGAAATGTCAGTTGATATTTCTATTTTATTATGACTTATACTTTGAATACATATGCAAATTACGCCGGTGATGCTTGAGAATGTCATGAATTCGATACCGTATAGTGTTTAGAAGTAAATGGTGGCCAATATAAACATTTGTTGTTTATAATAAATAATAACATTTGATATGTGTATTAAGTTGCCTACATTATTGGTTTGAATATAGTAATAGAAATAAAATTCAAATTATAACGTAGGCTATGCAATGAATGTCAGTTGATATTTTTATTTTATTATTGGTGGAATTCATGAAAGCTGATTACAGTTAATCAGCGTTAAATGTGACGACATAACCTCAACATACTATAAACTGTCAAAATTGTTTTTATTAATTCAATATAAATACTTGATATTTACTTTGCGTTAGTATCAAATATTATTTTCCTTTTAGTTCTGGTAGTTACATATTGTGTAAAACTTGCCTTTGTGGTATCATTACTATAAATAGTTTTGCGGTTGTCAAATTTAATCAACCGTTAATTTAACTGGCTTTCATGAATTCCAGCATATGGCTTTTACTTTGAATGAATATGCAAATTACGCCAGTAATGCTTGAGAATGTCATGAATTCGATAACGTATAGTGATTAGAAGAAAAAGGTGGCCAATATGAACATTTGTAGTTTATAATAAATAATAACATTTGATGTGTGTATTAAGTTGCCTACATTATAGATTTATTATAAAAATAGAAATTTTGCTACGTTGCCAAGCGTAACAAAACTTTGAAAATCTTGTGAGGCCAAACGAAGAGTTTCTCATCATTTTGGAATTAAGATTTTTGTTTTCTTTTGGCACGGTCTACAAAGTTACCTGGCGTTTGTCCGCCAATTAATCTACACCCTGTATACTATTAAAAAGTGTTTACTTACAAAAAGTTAAAAATGGCAAAATCCGATAATAAAATATTAAAACAATAAAATAAACAAACAAAATCCATTAAAAACTACTGTTCATAAAATGTCAAAAATAAAAAAATTCGACGTTGATATTTTAAACAATAGTCAGAAAGCTCCAAAATTCAGCCATAAACTGTTAAAAAACGTAAAAACCTTCATGAAATCTCAAAAATAGCTATAATCCAGCAATAAAATATTAAAAATATTGTTAGAAAAAACCAAAATCCAGTCATTAACTGACAAAAAGTACAAAATTTTATTCATGGAATGTCAAAAATATCAAAATATGACGAGGAAGTATAAAAATATTGTCATAAAACACCAAATTTTGGTGCTCATAAACTGTTAATTAAAAAAAAAAAAAAAAAAACGGCAAAAAGGTCTTGAAAACTGCAAACTTCTATTCATGAAATGTCATTAAACATTAAAATCCGGCCCTAAACTATTGAAAAAAGTAAAAGTTTTCACAAAATCTCAAAAAAAGCAAAATTCAGCTTTAAAATATCAAAAATATAATTATAAAAAACCAAAATCGATCATAAACTGTTGAAGAAGTACTAAATCCGGCTATGGATTTTTAAGCAATTTTTCAGAAAGCACTCAACAAAACTCTTAAAAGTGTAAAAATCTTTATAATATCTCAAAAATATTGTTGAAAAGATCCAAAATCCGCAACAAACTGTCAAAAAATTCTATTCTATTCATGGAATGTCAAAAATAGCAAAATAGCTCCAATTTTTGACACATTGAGAGGGTCCTGTATGCTTGTGAGCTCTTCCGCATTAGTAGAGATAGACACTGCTGTTCATACTACAAATTGGTCGTAAAAAAGTTGATAAATTATATGTGAATTATTTCAGACAATTAAAATTTTTGTAAACTAAGAGTTGACACATTTTTAAATTTATAAAATAAATCATTTAACTGATTTTTTGTAGAATAAATTAAAGCAATAAATTGGTTTTCTATGCAAATTTGTATGAAGAATTTTATATACTTATTGCATAAAATTCTTCTTTTTTACATATTTTTCGACCTATACATACAGGGTGTAGATTAATTGGCGGATAAACGCCAGGTAACTTTATAGATCGTGCCAAAAGAAAAAGAAAATCTTAATTCCAAAAAGCTGAAAAACTCTTCGTTTGGCCTCACGAGGTCCTCAAAGTTTCAATTTTGTCAATACAAATATTGTTTTAATTGCGTATATTATGTACCAATTTGCTTTCTTTTTTAGTATAATAAAAATTACGAGGTTTATTGAAACTTAATAATAAAAAACATTGAAAAATGTGCAAATTACTTTTGAAGAATAAATCAAATTTAAATTTAAAATACGCTTGGCAACGTAGCAAAATTTTTAATAAAATTCAAATTATAAAGTAGGCAATGCAATAAATGTCAGGGGATCAATTCTGATCTCCGGTGACTTTTGTCATCAGTGACTTTTAAATTCAAATAAAATTCAATTTAAATATGATATACTTTATTCTTTTGATAATAAAATTGTGTGAGGTTGCACATGGACGACACATACCGCATTATTAAATTATGAATTGTGTTTTGATGCATTTGCAAAATATATTATGTTGCGTTCGTCTAGTATGCGGTGGTCTGCCTTATGTCTGTCTCGGATTAACAACTACTACGTTGCCATGTCAATCCCGTGACCGCCCTTGACAAAAACGATCGGTGACTTTTGTCGTTTCACCATGCGGCTAAAATGCGTTTTCAAAATAAATGTGTGAATCCAGCAAATAGGTACTATAATTATTATTGAATTATAGAACAATTTATACATTGCAGCTGATACAACTATTATAAATTATTAGATTCTGTCATAAATAAAAATATTAATTATTTCAATGCACAATTGATTGTTTGAAAATATATTTAAAATAATTGACATGAATATAGCAACTCTGACAGATTTAACATTTAACGCCGGCGATGCTTGAGAACATCATAAATTCGATATCGATACGTGCTGTAAAGTGTTTATAAGTAAACCGTGGCCAATTTGAACATTATTAATTTATAATAATAATAAAATTTGATGTGTGTATTAAATTGCCTATTTTATGTGTATTAAGTTGTCTACATTATAGGTTTGAATTTAGAAAGTTTGCAACGTTGCCAAGCGTAACAAAACTTTGAGGACCTCGTGAGGCCAAACGAAAAGTTTTTCAGCGTTTTGGAATTAAGATTTTCGTTTTTTTTTGGCACGATCTATAAAGTTACCTGGCGTTTATCCGCCAATTAATCTACACCCTGTATACAGGGTGCTTAAAGTTTTGTTACGCTTGGCAACGTTGCAAACTTTCTAAATTCAAACCTATAATGTAGGCAACACATAAAATAGGCAATTTAATACACACATCAAATTTTATTTTTAATTATAAACTACAAATGTTCAAATTGGCCACCGTTTACTTCTAAACACTTAACAGCACGTATCGATATCGAATTTATAACGTTCTCAAGCCTCGCCGGCGTTAAATGTTAAATCTGTCAGAGTTGCTATATTTATGTCAATTATTTTAAATATATTTTCAAACAATCAATTGTGCATTGAAATAATTAATAATTTTATTTATGACAGAATCTAATAATTTATAATAGTTGAATCAGCTGCAATGTATAAATTGTTCTATAATTCAATAATAATTATAGTACCTATTTGCTGGATTCACGCATTTTAGCCGCATGGTGAAACGACAAAAGTCACCGATGGTTTTTGTCATGGGTGGTCACGGGATTGACATGGCAACGTAGTAGTTGTTAATCCGAGACAGACATAAGGCAGACCGCCGCATACTAGACAAACGCAACATAATATATTTCGCAAATGCATCAAAACACCATTCATAATTTAATAATGCGGTATGTGTCGTCAATGTGCGACCTCACACAATTTTAAATTAATGATTTTCAAAAGAATAAAGTATATCATAATATTTAAATTGAATTTTATTTGAATTTAAAAGTCATTGATGACAAAAGTCACCGGAGATCAGAATTGACCCTCTGACATTTATTGCATTGCCTACTTTATAATTTGAATTTTATTAACAATTTTGCTACGTTGCCAAGCGTATTTTTAATTTAAATTTGATTTATTCTTCAAAAGTAATTTGCACATTTTTCAATGTTTTTTATTATTAGGTTTCAATAAACCTCGTAATTTTTATTATACTAAAAAAGAAAGCAAATTGGTACATAATATACGCAAATAAAACAATATTTTTATTGACAAAATTGAAACTTTGAGGACCTCGTGAGGCCAAACGAAGAGTTTTTCAGCATTTTGGAATTAAGATTTTCGTTTTCTTTTGGCACGATCTATAAAGTTACCTGGCGTTTATCCGCCAATTAATCTACACCCTGTATAGTGCTCAGTGCTGTAGCTAGGATTTTTACATAATTTTGTCATTTTTTTCTTTAATTCGATCATAAACTATTAAAAAGTGTAAAAAAAGTCAAAAATAACAAAATCCAGTCATAAGATATTAAAAAACACTAAAACATAATCCACCCAAAAACAGTCAAAAAATGCAAAACTATTTACAAAAAAAATATTTTTAGAAAGCACCAAAATGCAATGCAATCAAAATCTGACTATGAAATATTAAAATATTGTTAAAAAACACCAAAGTCCGACCATAAAAGTGTTGAAAATGTTATATTTTATTCATAAATGTCAAAAATATTCATAAAATGTTGTTGGAAAAAAAACAACGTTTTATGGATTTTGCTATTTTTGACACTTTATAATTTTTTTCTTTAATTTGATTATATACTATCAAAAAGTGTTTACTTAACAAAAAGTCAAAAATATCAAAATCCAATCATAAAATATTAAAAAGAAGAAACAAAATTCACCCAAAAACGGTTGAAAAATATTCTATAATCCGGCTATGAAACAATAAAATATTGTTAAAAACACCCGGCCATAAAATTGTTGAAAATGTATTATTTTATTAAAAAATAGCAAAATTCATACATAAAATGTTGTTGGGAAAAAAACAAAATCTGGCCATAAAGATTCTATTTATAAAACATCAAGAATAGTAAAATCCGGCCATAAAACTTAAATATTCTGGTTTTTAAACATCAAAATATTATGAAAGCATTAAAATTCAGCCATAAACTGTTGAAAAGTGTAAACATTTTCAATGAATTTTTATTATTATTATTATTATGCTTTTTACGGCTATTTTACATCGCCACAGTAAGTCTACGACTTGTTTAAAGTGGTTTGATGGGACCAACAGCTTAATACGTGACTTCCGAACTACGCTGGTGAATAAAGAGCAAGTTATCATTTCAGTCATATTTCGGGGATCAAACCCCGGACTGCTCGCATGATATGCAAGTGCTCTACCATTGAGCTATCACACCATAATAATATTAGAAATAACTGAAATCCGTCCATAAAGCTGTTGAAAAGTGTAAAATTCTATTTATAAAATGTTCATGGAATGTCAAAAATAGCAAAACCAAGCCTTGAAACATACAAATATTTTCAGAAATCACCAAAATCTGGTAAAAAATTGTTGAAAAATGTAAATTTTTTCATAAAATCTCAAAAAAAAGCAAATTTCGGGTAGGAAATATCAATATTGTTAGAAATAATAATCTGTCAAACAATGCAAAATTCTATTTAAAGAATGTCAAAAATAGCAAAATCCAGCCATAAAGTTGAAAATATTGTAAGAATCCATCAAAATTTGGTGATAAATTGTTAAAAAAATGCAAAACTCTGTTTATAAAAACTTAAATATGGCAAAATCCGGTAATAAAATAAAAAATATCCGTCCAAAAACGATTGAACACTACTAAATTCTGTCCTCCAAAACCCCTCTAGATCTTATAGTCTTGATCTGTTACAAACTATTCAGCAAATTTTTTGCATTTAACTGATTTTACTTTTGATGAACAATTTTATGTACTTATTGCATAAAATTCTTCTTTTGTACATATACATAATTTAGACCTATATATAGTGTTCAGTGATGTAGCTAGGATTTTTGAGCATCACCCTAAAATATTGAGAATAAGCGTACACAATTTTGTAATTTTTTTCTTTAATTTGATCATAAACTATTAAAAAGTGCAAAAACAAAAAGTCATAAATAACAAGTATTGCATAAAATTTATATAAAATTGCTTATAAAACTATTTTTTAACATATAATTCAAGAATACATATTTATTTCATTAAATTTATACAAAATCGTTGACATGAATTTATTTAAAAATTGGATAGTATTGGAAGTATTGCATAGAATTTATAAAAAATGCTCTAAAAACCTATTTATTTAACGAAATTTATACAAATTTGCTTAGAAAACAGAAAATTTATACAAATTTGATTTTAGATCGTTTAAATATTTAGTTTTTAAAACAAAATAATTTAAAAATTTGGTAGAAAACTCAAATATTGCATGAAATTTATGTTAAATTGCTTTAAAAACCTATTAATTTTATGAAATTGCTCAGAAAACATAAATAGGTTTGTTCCAACCGACAATAAACGCGGTTTGGGACCATCAGAAACTATGCACACAAACAATTACTGTGTATAAAAGATTGCCTAAGGATGACAAATATTTGTTTGTGAGCACAGTTTGGACGGTTTGCAAACTGTCCAAATCGTAGGTTGGAACAGGCCTAATATATCTATAAATTGCATCATAAAACGTCAAAAATAACTAAATCCGGTCATACAATATTTAAAAAAAAAATCCACCCAAAAACAAAATGAAAAATGCAAAATTCTATTTATACAATGTCAAATATAACAAAATCCAGCCTTGAAACATTAAAATATTATCAGAAAGCATCAAAATCCAGTCATAAACTGTTGAAAAGTGTAACAAATTTTATAAAACCTCAAAGAACTTCAAAAGCCGGCTATGAAATATAAAAATATTGTTAATAAACACCAAAGTCTGGCCATAAAACTGTTGAAAATGTAATATTTTATTCATAAATGTCAAAAATAGCAAAACTAAATAAAATAAAATATAGAATTTTGTTGGGAAAGAAACAAATCTGGCCATAAACTGTTGAAAAGTGTAAAATTCTATTTATAAAACGTCAAGAATAGTTAAATCTGGCCATAAAATTTAAATATTATGGCTTTAAATTGATATTGTCAGAAAGCACAAAAATCCAGCCATAACTGTTAAAAGCGCAAAATTCTATTCATAAAAGTAAAAATAGTAAAATCCGGCTATGAAATATTGTCACAAAAACTAAAATTTGGGTATAATCTGTTGAAAAATGCAAAACTCATAAAATCTCAAAAATCCAGCCTTAAAACATCAAAATATTGTCAGAATTCATAAAAATTTGGTCTTAACTGATAAAGATAATGCGAAAAAAATCATAAAGTCAAAAATGACTAAATCTGGTAATAAAACATTAAAATATCAATATAGCCTGACAATAATTTGATTATTTTTAGTAAAATTTAGCACTTTTCAGCAGTTTATGGCCCGGCCCGATTTTGGTACTTTTTGACAATATTTTGGTATTACATAGCTGGACTTCTACAAACAAACAAAAACAAAACTTCAAAGATTTATTAGATATAAAAAACAAATCATAACAAAACAACAAAGCTAAAGTATTTTTGTCTAGTTTTGTTTTTTTGTAGATTTTATTCAGCAGAATTGTTTTTTAATGTTTAATTTTACGGTTTTTTTGTTTACTACTGCAACATGGAAGTCTATTGCTGCAAACTACTTTTTGTAATAAATACAACTAAAACTGCACACAGTTTAAAATATAAGTAGGGATATTGGTGATAGAGCTGCGGCGAGTGAATTAAAACTTGCTCCTCTTGTCTGATTCTAAGAGTTTTTGTGTATTTTGATGCTTACTGACAATATTTTGATATTTTATGACCAGAATTTTTTTTCATAAATATAATTTTGCACTTTTCAACAGTTTTTTTATTTTTTATAACATAATTTTTGTTAAAAACTGCAAAATTCTAATTATGGAAAATCAAAAATAGTAGAATGTTTTTAAAAAGATTGAAATCTGCAAAATTCTAAAAAGCATAAAAGTTCTCAAATCTCAAATATATATAAAGTATTTTATGACCAAATTTTGCTACTTTTGACATTCTATGAATAAAATTTTGCACTTTTTGACAGTTAATGTTTGCATTTTGCTTATTTCTATCAATATTTTTGATATTTATTGGATTTTGCTATTTTTCAGATTTTACAAAGATTTTACATTTATTAACAGTTTATGGCTAGCAAAATTCAACGTTGAAATTTTCGAAAAGCTCCAAACAATTTTATTGTCGAATTTTTCTACTTTTAACATTTTATGAATAGAACTTTATACCTTTTAACAGTTTTATGGCCGGATTTCTATGCTTTCTAATATTATTTTGATATTTCAAGATCTGATATTACTATTTTTGCATTTTTTAGCAATTTATGGCCCTAATAAGGTGTTTTCTGATAATATATTTTTGATATTTTATAACCGGATTTGATTATTTTTAAGATTTTATGATTTTACAGTTTATTGCCAAATTTTAGTGCTTTCTGACAATATTTTGATGTTTAAAGCCAAAATATTTAAAACACTTTGCAACAGTTTATGGCCAGATTTGTTTTTTTCCCAACAACATTCTATATTTTATTTTATTTAATTTTGCTATTTTTGACATTTATGAATAAAATATTACATTTTCAACAGTTTTATGACCGGACTTTGGTGTTTTTTAACAATATTTTGATGTTTCAAGGATTTTTTTAAATATTTTATGCTCAGATTTTGTTATTTTTGTCTTTTTGTAAGTAAAGTTTTACACTTTTTAATAGTTTATGACCAAAAAAAAAAAAAAAAAAAAGACAAAATTATGTACGCTTATTCTAAATATTTTGTGGTGAGGCCCAAAAATCCTAGCGTCAAAATATGTACAAAAAAAGAATTTTATGCAATAAGTACATAAAATTCTTCGTTAAAAGTTGCATAGAAAACCAATTTATTGCTTAAATTAGCAAATATATCTAAAAACACATTTATTGAACAAAAAATCAATTAAATGCAAAAAATTTGGTGAATAGTTTGTAACAGTTAAGGCCATATCTGTTTACTTTTAATTTTTACAAATCTATTATATGTCAATTTAACAAAGTAACTGTTAATTTAAGAAAGCTACTGGATTTTTTTTATAAACTATTGATTTTTTTTTTATTATTGAGGGAGGAAAATGCCTTACGCATTTTGTCATACTCATATGACCTGTCAATTTAATATCTGTTATTTAAATTCATCATAAAAGCTATCTGACCTGACATATGAACTGCAAACTCTAATGTTAGGTGTATCAAATGAACCGTTACTGTCAATTTGAAAATGCAACTGTCAACTATTTCACAACTTTGATGTACATATAAACTATTGTTAACAAAATCAGCTATCTGACTTATAAACTGTTAACTTTCATCTCCAAAAATGTGTCAACTCTTAGTTTCCAAAAATTTCAATTGATTCACATATAAATTGTCAACTTTTTCACGACAAATTTGTAGTACGAACAGCAGTGGCATAGCTATCTCCACTAATACAAAAGAGCCCACCAGCATACAGTGCCCTCTCAATGTGTCAATTTCAAAAATTGGACCTATTTTGGTATTTTTTTCATTCCATGATTAGAATTTGGTATTTTTCGACAGTTTATTGCCGGATTTTGGTTCTTTTCAACAATATTTTTGAGATTTTATAAAGGTTTTTACACTTTTAAGAGTTTTGGAGCTTGCTTTCTAATAAATTGCTTTAAATTCCATAGCCGGATTAGGTACTTCTTTAACAGTTTATGACTGATTTTGATTCTTTCTAATTATAAAGTGCAAAAAAAAACATAAAAAGTCAAAAATAACTAAATCTAAAAAACTAAAATTTGGGCATAACCTGTCGAAAAATGCAAAACTCTATTCATAAAATGTCAAAAATCCAGCCTTAAAACATCAAAATATTGTCAGAATTCATAAAAATTTGGTCTTAACTGATAAAGAAAATGCGAAAAAATTCATAAAAAGTCAAAAATGACTAAATCTGGTAATAAAACATTAAAATATCAATATATTCTGACAATAATTTGATTTTTTTTAGTAAAATTTGACACTTTAAAACATAAAAAGTCAAAAATAACTAAATCTAATAATAAAACATTACAATATTTTCAGATAGAATTAAAATTTGACCAAAGATCTTTGAGTCTTTGGCCAGAATTAAATTTAAAAGTGCAAAATTTTATTCATAAAAGTCAAAAAATAGCATGCAATGGTCTGCAATCATCAAAATATTGTTAGAAAACACCAAAATTCGGCCATAAACTGTTGGAAAGTACAAATTTTCATGAAATCTTAAAACTAGCCCCAAATAAAATATAAAAATATTGTAAGAAATAGCAAAATTTTATGATAAACTGTTGAAAACTACAAAATTCTATTCATTAAAAGCATGAAATAGCAAAATCCTGATCCTAGGCATCATAAATACTCTTGTTATTATTTACTAAAATGTTTAGTGATCCTAAATTAGAAATAATATGCAAACAGTATTATAACAACAAAAATATTGTGTGTATATTTGTGTGCTCAAATAAAATTGAGTTTATTATAAGAGTTTTCACAGATTTATTACCCACGACTGTAATTTTGATCTAATCCGATTAGTACCGTTTAATTATTGCTATTCTATTCTATTGCTATACTGATCTGATCTTTTTAATCAAACTACTGATAAGCCTAAACTCAACTAACCTGATCTAGCAAACCAATGCATTGGCTTAACTTGAGCAGAATATTTTATAATAACTTTGTTTTGAGTTTATTTTAAATTTAATATTTGAAAATAACTCCATCATCAACAAATCTTGCCAACATGATTTGAATATGTTTAAAATATAATAATAAAACTGCTTATAAACTTGGTACAAGTTACATTATAATTTTAAAATAACCTATATAATATCTATAAATGAAAAACAAAATATACAACCATTACCATCTTTTACTCTACTTGTTAGTTACCACACTTCATTTCAAAGCAACAAAATCCTGCTTATCAAGTTTAGGAAATATAATTGGTTGTTAAAAAGTCTAATCTATAATTGTTATGATTTGAAACATTTTTTTACAGCAATGTTAATATAATAACATTTTGAACAAACTTTTGTTTTGAATTCTAATTAGTTTTATCGTTACTATCTAACAAAATTCTATTGTGCTGACAACAGTTACCAAGACATTTACTACAATAGATGTTAAAATACCTACAAGATTTTATTAAAATGCAAATTGAGATATTGTCAGTTGAAATGAATACTATGTGATTATTAAAACAATAAAAAATAATTATAACAATAAATTATCACATAGTAACAGTAAACAAAATCAAAGATTTTATGTTACTAACAATGTAAAACAAATACAATTGAATCAACAGTTACTATCGTAGCATATTAATTACTATTTAAGTAATACGTTTAATTTATTTAAAAAATCGTTGACAAACAATTCAAAATTAATATTAAAACCAATTGATATTTACCAATATTTGTATCTAATGACATTATGCTTGTTAAAACAATGATAATTTATTATATACTAATAATTATTAACTAATCCCAATCAACAGAAACAAATGCTAAAAGTTGAAAAAAAAATCAAGCTTCCCAGAACAATTGAAAAATTTTCATTAAATAAAAAAACAATTACCTGCAATATTAATTGATTTCCGGTTGCAAATCAATTGAAGATCACCCAACGATTTCCTTTTATTGGTCATTATATTAAAATCAAATTTAATTCCGTTTAAAATAATTTCTAGGTTATATGGGGCCGCGTACTTTTCTAGCGTTTTCGGAATGTAACGTGGTGGGGAAAAAAGCGGCCCTTTTTTTATACCCCAACCGCCATTCGCCCCATTCCTGCACACCGATAAATACGCCGTTCGCAACATTTTTTGTGGATCACTTTATTGCTGTGAAGTAAGAGGTTATGTATGAAATGGTAAACAACATGTGGACTGGGATTATGTGAAGCAGAGGGGGAAATTTGAATTTAATTAATTTAATTTTTTCGTTTTAATTTGTTTTTGTTTCTACATAATTCAACAGTGGCGTAGATTATAAGGAGGCGTTCTTCTATTGCATTTAAATGGTTATTTGGAACTACATCCACTACTTCTTTGAATTTTCTTAGGTTTTCTGTTAGAAGGCCGCCGGATAATTTTTCTAGACGGTTCCATGTATCACTTCGAATGCTATAAAAAACAATATAATTATTATTTTATAATTATACATCATTTTGATAACAATTAGTTGGTTGCAAAAAAATCATTAATTAAATAATTTAAGTGTAATTAGATACGTTTCTTTGTGGATATAAGACATTTGCATAATAACTAAAAATAAATTTGGCAAGACTTGAAACTTTTGTCGTCAATTGACATTTTTTTATAATTGAGGTTAGGCCTTTTAGTTTTTTATTTTATTGTACAGACCGGTTTCGGCGGTTAGGCCATCGTCAAATCAAAAAGTATTATTCATTTTTACTTTATTTATTTATACCACGATTAAATCGGTCTGTACAATAAAATACAGAAGAAAAGCATATAAAAGAATATTTATTACATAACCTCATAATTTAAAAAAAAATATATATTCAAAAGATCATAAAAATAATAATATAACATCCAATTTAATGTTGACATTTATAAGACAGGATTGTTTGTCAACAATTAAGTTAAGATAAAAATATATGTGCGTAAAATGAATATTCACAGAAACTCAACATTAACAAAATACGGTCATAAAAAACTAAAATCCGGCAAAAAACAGACAAAAATTGTAAAATTTAGTTATAAAATGTAAAAAAATATTTAAATTCGGTCTTAAATCAACAAAATATTGTCAGCAAGCACCAAAGTCCGGCCATAAACTGATAAAAAGTGTAAAAAAATTATGAAATTTCAAAAATTCGGCAATAAACTGTCAAAAATAACTATGTATATGTGTAAAAGCTTAGACTGCGGACACAACGGTACTTCTCGTACTCTCGCTCAGCACTCCGACCTTAGAGCCATGGAATTTCAATCTTATAAACATATAAACACGAAGATCGGAGCGATAAAAGAGGGTACCAAGGTAAGATCAAAGCTCTAGTAGTGTTCGAGGATGCTATGATCGAAACAAAAGTCGCCGTTGTGTCCGCACATTTATTCCTACAACGCCGTAAAAAACGACCAAGCAGATGTTAATCTTTACAAAATGAAATGTAAGGTCCTGGAAAACCTAGGTTAAAGTTTGTTCTTCAAACCGACGCCAACTATGTCGGTCTGAGAACACAACTGCCCCAAAAATCTTTTAGTCTGGCTACTCAAGCGCACTTGGTCCACTTTAGGCCGAATATGATTACGTGGTGGAATACGTCTCGGGCAAAACAAACTATCTGCCCAAGGACATAGAACTACTGTTGCTCCTAAATATTTTCACGATAGGGTATTACTGTCCTAGGGACCTGGTGGCAGCCCGGAGATGATGTAATTGGTACATCAACTCCGGCCAGTAGACCCCCGTTGAAGTATGCAGAGATTTAAATTTCAAGTGGATGTATCCACCCGTTTATAGACTGTCGTCCAGATGTGGAAAAGCCTTGAGGCGTGCAATAACACCGGAAAAACCCCTGCATGGTCTATGGTGACCTACTGGTCGAGTCTCCCTGTATTCAGAGACAGACTCGAAGAAGCAAACTGGGGTTGCAGTTCGGATCAGCCTTGACTCTAAGAACGGTTAGTGCTATGCCCCTGAGCGCATATAGATCAAGATTCAGATTGTCAAACAGTCTCTCGGCGTAAAAGAGCAAAACGTTGATGGGTGTATGTTCCATGTCGTTGTAGCCTTTACATAGCCGGAATCGTCCTTAAATATTCTTGGTACTTGGATTGTGTTGTGGACATGTCAGCTCAGGTCTTGCTCTTAGGTACTTCTCTGTGAAATTGTTCAGAATTCTTGTTGTGCATTGACGGAATTATCTGTAAGCAAGAGTCTGCAATGCAGAAAGGCCCACACGTAGCCCCTCCCCTCAACGTTTATTTTAATATCTGGAGGAAGATAAGTTAAAAAAAATGACAAAACTGTACGCTTATTTCCAAAATCATTTCAATATATTCAATAAAGCCCAAAAACCCTATGGCACCGTTTCTGTAGAACTGCTTCCAGCAAGGTTTCGTACTGAGAGAATAAACTACAAAAAATCGGCTCCTTATATAGTTTTGACCAGAAAAACCGTAGGCTTAACTTACTTCCTCCTCTGTGATTAACCAATCTGATCAGCCCATAGAAATCAATCAAGTTGTTATCAAAGGTAACATCAAAATAAATATGAAGCGCCTCCCACCAAAACACAAAAACGTCCTCGAAGTGGAGATCCTTGCAGCCGCAATCAACTCGACTTGACTGCCTGCAGACTAAATCTTTTTGGTTTGCAGGCAACTGAGTATGCCGCTTTGGCAAAATGCAATCCGGTCACGAGTACCCCGCGTGTCTTTTCTCGTAAAAAAAAAAAAAAATCGGTGTGCCACGTACAAGACAAGTATAACACAAGAAAAACCTCCCTTATTACCCCCCACTGATCATATGGCCATGGAAAACGTCATACACTAAGTCAAACCCTACAACATCACCAAAAAGGTTGGTACCCCCAAACGCATAATGCAAAAAAACCTCATACCAAATACTGGAAACAAAAATATTCTACCGCTATAGTTACCCGACTCAACAAAACGGTAGGAATGTCATGACAACCAACTACTACCTACAAAGCCAACAAAATAAACTGAAAGAGAATCTGCTGGTTTTAATAGCAAAGATCTAGAAGAAGTAAGACTAGAATGAGTTGTTCTCGCTATAAATCACCCCAACCCCAAGCAAGACCCTGCTATGAATAAACCCCTATAGTACCAAGAACTTTGGACAACCGGACAGGAAATCTGAAAATCAGAAAAGAGAAAAACTAGTCCAACGAGCGAGGCTCTCTCACTTTCCTGTATTTATTTTAAAAACTTGACAAAAAAATGTAGAAAAATGTCAAAAATTACACTCAAAAAGCAAATAAACCGCTCAAAAAAACACTTTTATGTACAAAATTGATTGCAAATCACTCAAAAAATGCATTAAAAATGCATTTATTACAATTATTTAATTAAAAACTGCTTTAGAAACGCATTTATTGTATGATCTTGCCAAATAATGTATTAATTTCACTAAAAACCCTTTTATGTAAACAAATCATTAAAAATCGCTATAATAAATCTCTAAAAACCTATTAATTGCAATTAATTAATTCAAAATTGTTCAAAAAACGCATTTATTTTAAAAATTGACGAAAAAAATGTATTAAATTGTCAAAAATTACACAAAAACCCAATAAGTCGCTTAGAAAAAACTTTTGAGCACAAAATTCATTGAAAATCGTTCCAATGAAGCTCTTAAAACTCATTTAAAGCAATTATTCAACCCAAAAATGTTCTAAAAATGCATTTATTATAAAAACTCGCCAAAAAATGTATTAAATTCTCAAAAATTCCATTAAAAACGCAACCAATCGCTTAGAAAACAATTGTATGTACAAAATTCATTGCAAATCGCTCTAATAAAACTTGCAAAACGCATTTATTGCAATTATTTGATTCAAAATTGTCCTAAAAACGCATATATTGTAGAAACTTGCCAAAATATGTATAAACTAAAGTTTGAAAAACGCATTTAATTGCAAAAATTTCACTAAAAACGCAATAAATCGATCAAAAAACACTTTTATGTACAAAATTAATTGCAAATCGCTCTAATAAAGCTTTAAAAACGCATTTATTGCAATTATTTAATTCAAAATTGTTTTTAAAACGCATTTATTGTAGTAACTGGCCAAAAATTGTATAAAATTGTCAGAACTTCTACTAAAAACGTAACAAATCGCTTAGAAAATTCTTTAAAAAACAAAACAATCAATGTAATCTCTCTAATAAAGCTTGCAAAACGCATTTATTGTTATTATTTGATTCAAAATTGTCCTAAAAACGCATATATTGTTAAAACTTGTAAAAATATGTATAAACTAAAGTTTGAAAAACGCATTTAATTGCAAAAATTTCACTAAAAACGCAATAAATCGATCAAAAAACACTTTTATGTACAAAATTAATTGCAAATCGCTCTAATAAAGCCTTAAAACGCATTTATTGCAATTATTTAATTCAAATTTGTTTTTAAAACGCATTTATTGTAGTAACTGGCCAAAAATTGTATAAAATTGTCAGAACTTCTACTAAAAACGTAACAAATCGCTTAGAAAATTCTTTAAAAAACAAAAAAATCAATGTAATCTCTCTTATAAAGCTTGCAAAACGCATTTATTGCTATTATTTGATTCAAAATTGTCCTAAAAACGCATATATTGTTAAAACTTGTAAAAATATGTATAAACTAAAGTTTTAAAAACGCATTTATTGCAATTATTTTACTCAAAACTATTTTAAAAACGCTTTTATTGCAAAATTTTCACTAAAAACGCAATAAATCGCTCAAAAAACACTTTTATGTACAAAATTAATTGAAAATCGCTCTAAAAAAAAGCTTTAAAAATGCATTTATTGAAAATATTTAATTCAAAATTGTTCTAAAAACGCATTTATTGTAAAAATTTCACTTTGAATTGTCAATAATTCCACTAAAAACGTAATATATCGCTAAGAAAACACTTTTACTTACAATAAATTCCACTAAAAACGCGATAGATTGCTTTAAAAACACTTTATGTACAAAAATCATTGCAAATCGCACTAATGAATGTTCAAAATAAACGTATTAAGTATAGGAACGTGTAAACAAATGTATTAAATTGTAAATAAATAAACTAAAAACGTAATAAATCGCTTAAAAAACAGTTTTATGTACAAATTTCATTAAAATCGCTCTAATAAAGCTCTAAAAATGGAATTATTTAATTCAAAACTGTTCTAAAAACTATTTATTGTAAAAACTTTCCAACAAATTTATTAAATTGTCAAAAACTCCATTAAAAACTAAATAAATCACTAAGAAAACAATTTTATGTACAAAATTCATTGTACAGTGAGTTTATAAATGAATGGGATTATGTAATCACTTTAAATATGCCGCCTTTTTAAAATTGTCCACTATACTACATATGTTTTCATATGTTTGCTTGACAGCTGTCAAAGTTGATCTGTCAAAACAAAGAGTTTAGTGAAGAATTTAAAAAAAGCGGCACATTTAAAGTGATTACATAATCCCATTCATTTATAAACTCCCTGTAGATAGCTCTAATAAATCTCTAGAAACACATTTATTTCAACTATTTAATTCAAAATTGTTCTAAACGCGCATTTATTGTAGAAACTTCCAAAAAAATGGAATAAATTGTCACAATTTCCACTAAAAACGCAATAAAACGCTGAAAAGCACTTGTAAGTACAAAATGCATACTAAACCGCTCTAATAAAGCTTGCAAAACGCATTTATTGCAATTATTTAATCCAAAATTGTCTTTAAAACGCATCTATTGCAGAAACTGGCTAAAAAATGTATAAAACTCCTCTAAAAACGCAACAAATCGCTTAGAAAACATTTTTAAAAACAAAACAGTTCTAGTAATCGCTCTAACAAAGCTTGAGAAACGCATTTATCACAATTATTTAATTCAAATTTCACATTTATTGTAAAAAGTTGCCAAAAAAAGTAGTAAATTGTCATAAATTCCACTAAAAAAGCGATAGATTGCTTAGAAAATACTTTATGTACAAAAATCATTACAAACCGAATGTTCAAAATGAGTAATAAATCGCTTAAAAAACAGTTTTATGTACAAATTTCATTGAAAATCGCTCTAATAAAGCTCTAAAAAAGCAATTATTGCAATTATTTAATTCAAAACTGTTCTAAAAACGTATTTATTGTAAAAACTTTCCAACAAATTTATTAAATTGTCAAAAACTCCATTAAAAATTAAATAAATCGCCAAAAAAACATTTTGATGTACAAAATTCATTATAGATCGCTCTAATGAAGCTCTATAAATACATTTATTGCAATTATTTAATTCAAAATTGATCTAAATGCGCATTTGTTGTAGAAACTTCCAAAAAAATGTAATAAATTGTCACAATTTCCACTAAAAATGCAATAAATCGCTGAGAAAACACTTCTAAGTACAAAATTCATACTAAAACGCTCTAATAAAGCTTGCAAAACGCATTTATTGCAATAATTTAATCCAAAATTGTTTTTAAAACGCATTTATTGTAAAAACTGGCAAAAATATGTATAAAATTGCCAGAAATTCCACAAAGAACGAAACAAATCGCTTAGAAAACACTTTTAAAAACAAACAAAAACTTGTAATTGCTCTAATAAAGCTTGAGAAACGCATTTAACGCAATTATTTAAATCAAAATTGTTCCAAAAAGGTATTTATTGTAGAAACTTTCCAAAAATTCTACTGAAAACGCAATAAATGGCTCAAAAACACTTTTATGTACAAAATTGATTAAAAATCGCCCTAAAAACGCTTTAGATATGCATTGATTGCAAATATTTAATTCAAAACTGTTCTAAAAACGTATTTATTGTAAACTTTCCAACAAATTCATTGATTTGTCAAAATTTCACTAAAAACGCAACAAATCGCTTAACAAACACTTTTATGTACAATATTCATTGTAAGTCGCTGTGATAAAGCATTCGTTGCAATTATTTAATTCAAAGTTATTCTATAAACGCATTTATTGTAAAAATAAATGCGTAGGAAATTAGTATTAATTTGTCAAAAATTGCACCATAAACGCAATAAATCGCTTACTTTATGTACAATCAATGTAAATAGCTCTAATAAAGCTTGAGAAACGCATTTATTGCAATTATTTAATTCAAAATTATTCTAAAAACGCATTTATTGTAAAAACTTCACCAAGGAATGTACTAAATTGTCATAAATGCTAGTAAAACCCAATAAATAACTTAGAAAAAACTTTATGTTAAAAATTAATTGCAAATCACTATAATAAAGTTGCATTATTTAACTAAAAATTGTTCTAAAATCGCATTTATTGTAAAGACTTGCAAAGATTGTGAAATATTCCCTTAAAAACGTTTTATTATTTCATAAACATGAAGTATCAGGTCACAACCATATTATATTTCAAAGATACTTACATGCAGCACTGGTAGAGTGGCGCCAAAATATCAATATGATTAATATTAGGATTCCCTAACCCCTTTCCATTATCAATCCAAACTACTCGATCATTCAACGTTTCATAATGATGCCTATCACCATTTTGTATCAAAAAATCGAAAATAGCCGTATCAACTAAATCATACAATCGTTGCTTGGATAATTTCCCTACTAAAGTTCTAAAATTTAAAAAAAAATATTAAACACTAAAACCAATAAATATAATAATTTATTTAAATAAACTATCAGAGGGTGCAGTTTTAGTTAATAGGTTAATAGTGATTTTACAGTTTGCAAACTGTTCAAACTATACACACAAATAAATGGGTGCGTAGAAAAGCGGGAGCGGTCAGCTACATTTCTAGCGGTATGCGATGCTACCGACAATAGCAGAACTAATCAGAAGCGAGCGCTACCAATGTAGCGGTTTGCTCCCGCTTTCCTGTACGCACTCAATGACCGAGCATAAACGATGTATGACAAACTTTGTTTCTGTGCGCAGTTAAACGGTTTGCAAACCATCTAAATCGTTTGTTGAAACATATAAATACCATATTTAATAAATTTCAAATTACCTGCAATAATTATAATGTGATTCCCATGGCGCTTTCTTATCCTTCTTATATGTCCGTTGCCATGGTGACCGATACATTTTCAAACTAGCACCTATGTTAAATATCACAACTCCTTTCATATAACCACCAACCTCGCAAATAGGATCCTCTTTCTTACAATAATAACATTTTCCGTATATACAAGTTGAATTTCTTCGTTTAATCGTGGTGTTTAATATATCTTTCGATGCAACTGGTAATATTTCGTTTTGTAAATGCAATGTACGTTCGACGGATATTGGCACTACTGGTGTATTTAATACAGCGGATAAATAAAATGATAAAATTTCAGAACCGTATCGATCTTTACCCGCATATACCGGTCCTTCAATTATTCTATCGGTTTCATACCATTTTGGTTTAAAAACTACTTCTTGATCACCCTAAAATAATAAAATGACAAAAATTATTTACAAATTTCAAACTATTTTAAAAATTTCATAAAATATCAAAAAAACTATAAATGTAATTTTTTCCCAATATGAGTTTCTACTTAATTAGAAAGTTTTAAAAACTTAGCTTAAAAATTAAGCCAACTGTGTCAGTTTTAGTAAATTAAAAAAAAATGCAAACTTCAAACTATTTTCAAAATTACACAAAATACCAAAAAAATTATAAATGTAATTTTTTGCCAATATAACGTTCTACTTAAAAAGAAAGTTTCAAAAATTTAGCTTAAAAAGTAAGCAAACTGTTTCAGTTTTAGTAAACAAACAAAAAAAATTAGAAATTTCAAACTTATTCAAAATTTCACCAAATTTTAAAAAAATTATAAATGTAATTTTTTGCCAAAATGATGTTCTACTTAAATAGAAAATTTCAAAAACTTAGCTTAAAAACTAAGCCAACTGTGTCAGTTTTAGTAAATTAAAAAAAAAAATACAAATTTCAAAATTTCACAAAATATAAAAGAATTTATTAATATAATTTGTTACCAATATGATGTTCTACTTAATTAGAAAGTTTCAGAAACTTAGCTTGAAAACTAAAGTAACTGATTCAATAAATTAAAAAAAAAAAATTAAAAATTTCACAAAATATTATTATTTTGGCAAACATAACCTAACTAATCCTAAGTTTGCATAACTACAGCCTAATAGTTAGGTAAGTTATTACAAATTTAGTAATTGTTTAAAATTTTTATTTATACTGGCCAATTGGCCATGTAAGGTCATAAAATAGGAATTGATTCAAATTTATTTTTGAATCTTAAATAAGTTTTCCAAAATTCAGGAATATATTAATACAAACTTGTAAAGTAAAGTTGTAAAATTGTACAGGTTGATTCTTCCAAAAATACGATACTATAATATTAAATACTTGCTTGTAACGTAAGGAGAAACTTCAATTGTGTCCCTCGCTCATCTAAATCAGCCTTAATAATACTAGCAGTCTTTAAAGCTTCGATAACATTTCCTAAATTTCGACTACTTATACGAAACAAACCAATTTTGCTCACTTCTTCATTGGCTTGCTTCCAAACAGCATCGAGTGAATATCCATGCTTAGATTCTAAATTACCGATAAAGGTTTCGGTTATATTATCACGATAAATTGGTTTAATACGATAAATCTCTGGTAAATATTTAAGTTGTTCTAAAATCTCTTCATGATAACTAGGATAGGACTTATTTTTAACCGCACTTTCATTCGATGTTAAGACAGTCATGAAATAATATATTGTTAATATAAACAAACTAATAAATATTGCAAAGAGAGCAGCTACATGTCTATTTTTCATCATTTTTTAAATTAAATTCCAATTATTGAGTTCACATTTTTGGTTGATTTTTTTAGGTTAAATCATGTCTAAGATGAAGAAGTTCATAGGTAAATATCAATATTTTATTATTATAAAAATAATTAATTATAATTATAGATATTGGTGCCAATTTAACTGATTTAATGTATATGGGATTATATAATGGTAGCAAAAAGCACGATGAAGATTTAAATTTTGTTTTAAATCGTAGTTGGGATGTCGGTTTAGATAAAATTATTATAACCGGTGGTAATTTAGAAGAAAGTATAAAAGCAATCGATATGGCTAAAACTGATGATCGATTGTATGTAACAGTTGGTTGTCATCCTACGAGATGTTTAGAATTTGAAAATGATGATAGTTATTTGGATAAGTTAAAGAATTTAGTTGAAAGTAATCGAAAAAAAGTTGTCGCTGTAGGTGAATGCGGATTGGATTATGATAGGACTCAGTTCTGTCCAATAGATGTTCAAAAAAAGTAAGTTTGACAGTTTTGAATTAAATTATTTTGACATTTTGATTTTTTTTAGATATTTAAATTTACAACTAAAGTTGAGTGAGGAGTTAAATCTTCCATTATTTTTGCACTGTAGAAATGCAGGTAAAGATCTTTACGATATTCTTAAATCTTTTGATAATCTGAAAGGTGTTGTACATTCCTTTGATGGATCTTTGGAAGATGCTCAAAATTTTATTGAATTGGGATATTTTATTGGAATTAATGGATGGTAATTATTTTTTTGCTATCATAAAAGAAAGTTTGATGCAATGCAACGCAAAAATAATATTTGATACCAACGCAAAGTAAATATCAAGTATTTATATTGAATTAATAAAAATAATTTTGACAGTTTATCAAATGTTGTGGTCATATTTAACGTTAATCATATTTCATGAAATGCAGCATAAATTTAAGAGTTTCTAACAATGACGTGAAGTTAGTCAACAAATTCTGTTTTTCGTGTACAGTAGTACCAACTTAATAAGAAAATGACACAATTTTTTTTTAAATTTTAGTTCTTTGAAAACTAAAGAAAATCTCGAAGTTGTGGCTCAATTACCAGTGGATAAAATTATGGTGGAAACTGATTGTCCATGGTGTGAAATCAGACCCAGCCATGCTGGTTATAGTTTGATAGCTAAGGAAAATTTAAGTATGCCTAGTTTTAAAAAGGAGAAGTGGCAGGCTACAGGAATGGTGAAGAGTAGGAATGAACCAATGAATATTTTGTAAGTAAAACATTTTTTGGTATTTATATAATTTTGAGGTTAAGTTTAAAGATAGTTTTAATTGATTTCGAAGATTGGGTCATTGTCATTGCAACAACTAACCATCAAAACCCGGTGCAAAAATAATATATCAAAGTATTTTTAAACACAATTTAAATAAGTGTATATTTAGATTTTTTCAAAAGAGGACTAAGTTTAGTGTGATTTAAGACTTTTTAGAAATTCAAAAAACTTTCAAATCATGTATCATAGTCTGGCAAACTGAAAAACATATTTTGAAGCTGCAAAATATTAAAACCTCTTAGTTTTTGAGCTTTTTCTTAATCTAATAGGCATACTGTAAAAATAATTCTTATTGAAAAATCTTGCGAGGCTTAAAAATGATATTTTTTTTAGTTTCCCAGCTTTTACCTCAGTTTGAAATTCCTATTTTTTAAAAATCTTTTTAATATGTGCCAGACTAAGTAAAAAATATGGTTGCAAAATATCTTTGTTGCTTTTTCGTTAAAGTATGAAAAAAGATTTTTGAAGGCTCAAAAAGATTTTGAGTTTTTTCTTTAATGTATATACGTCCTTAATTTTGGAAACTCATGTAATGAAAAAAATCTTAGTTTTGTAATATATGCTAGGCAACCTGAAATATATAATTCTGATCAAAAATCTTTTGTGACCTAATTCAGGCTAAAAAATCAATAATTTTCGTATATAGATTGATTTTCTCTAAAAGATGGCACTAGTAACTTTAAAAAATTATACTTATAATTGAATTTATGCCAATGAAGTAGAGTACTCTACTTCATTGATTTATGCAGGACTCCAGGAAGGCGGGAGCGAACTGCAATCGGTATCGCCTGTCCTAACAAAATCTTAAAATGGCGACCAAACGTCCTTGATCGTTTATGTTGGTTCACCTGGAAAATATAACATTCCAATGGCGTTCTGCTAAAAAGGGGACTTTCAATTGGGAGTATAAGGACAGAACATCTCAACATATTACTTACTAAATTTCATCACTGGTCTTAATTCTCCGTACAGTATACCATCGATCATTCGAAATCTTGGACAAATATGTTTATTTAAAAATACCTTAAATTTTATTGTTATGCAAAAAGCATTAATATTTAAATTATATGAAATTATTTTTTAGGCACGTTGTTGACGTCATCAGTTCTATACGAAAAGAAGACAAGGACATCTTAACCGAAAAGATCTACAATAACACTGTTCAACTATTCTTTGCTTGACAATTTTCATTGGAGAATAAAAACCTTTATTAAAAATCATTCTTTAATAAATGAAACAACTGTAATATCAAAATAAATTATAACGAGTTGTGTTCTAACAGTTACTTATAAATTATTCTTCAGATAATCCAATCCAATTTCTCCATCATCCGGGATAAATAAATTTCCATTTTATTAACAAATGACAATGATCTATATATTTATAAAAAAATGATTGAAAGGAATGTTTTTCTTCATCTTCTAACAATTATACAATAATACACAGCATACATGATGATTTGCTCGTTCACATATTCCCACCACACACACATTGTAATATTCTCAACAAATAATTAAAAAAAAAATATATATAATATATAAAAAATAATAATAGATATATTATGTCACAGGAAAAATAATAAAGAGAAAAATAATAATTAGAGAAAGAAAAAAAAAAACAATTTAAAAATGAACCTATTTTCCCCTAGGGAATCATTTGATGGTAGTATTAATTTTTTCACGGACCCAATGGTAATATTCAGTTACTTTGGTCATACCAGCATCCACTCCTCCTTGTAATGTTTTTATTATTACTTCTGGAGCCAATTTACCACTGAAAAAAAAAATTACAGTTTGGAATCATTTTCAAAATTTTATTATAAGTTAAAAATACTTACACGAAAACTTGTGTCATCAAATATTCCCTGCTCTTATCATAATATACGACAATCGTAGCCTTTGTCTTCTCTGCACCATCCTTAATCTGATCTAGCAGACCAGGGGCATAAGAATCAATCTGAAATCATAGGAAGCATAAAATTAGAAAAAACTAATATAAGTTTTATAATCTATTTTAATGATAGTAAACAAAGATTATTATACTTACAGTTTCGACGACGACGGGTATTTTCGCGGCAATTCCATTTTTTGCGTTGTTGGCGAGATTGCAGACGATGATGCCCAAGTCGCGGCCTAATTCGATGTAGGGCGTTGTAAATTCGACGGTGGCGTCGGTGAAGCCAGGGAATTGCTGTTCGATCCTACTGTGGACCCATACTGTTCCCTCTTTGGCGCGATCTAAAGCCTTGTTTGTGTAATCATAGACACCTGATTTGTTAAGGGCCTTACACACCGTCGAATCTGCAAAAAAAGGAAGTTAAAATCAGTGCAAAATTGATTAATTGTTGTGAATTTTCTAAGCAAATTCTTTCTGGACAAATGATTAAGTTTTCTGAGCGATAATTTGGCGATTTTATACATAAGTTTTGAGAGCAAATTGTATTCAGAACGATTTTATGTTGAAGTTCTTAGAGCAATTTTAAAACTTGAATTTTCAAATTTCATGAAATAATTTCTGTAATTACAGCTATTTTATGTAAAACACCAGTTTTCTGATTTCATGTTGGAATTCTTAAGTGATGTTATATAAATCAGTTTTTTTGGTTAACATTTTTGAGTTTTTTGAACAATTCTGTATAAAGCTTGTGCATTTCTGTATTCTAAACAATTTTAAACAATTTTGTATCTATTGATAGTGACCTGATATTTTGAGTGTCATCAAACTTTGAGCACAACTCTCGCAATTTAACTGTATTTTTTTGCATTAAAAAATTAAATTTATGAAAAAATTATCCTAAACTAAAAACATCCATAGACGCGTTTCGAGGTTTTGCCTCTCATCAGTATGGTTTTATGATTTTTCTCAAATAGTTCTGCTTGAAGTTTTACACTCAAAATATTGTGCCCTTAAACAAATTGTATGGAATAAATAAGATTTTTTTAATTAAATATTTGTGTCACCAATTCCTGAAAAACAAGTTGTCTAAACAATTTAAGATCAATATAAAGTTCATAAATAAATTTGGTATTCAGAGCAATTTTATGCAATACTTGATTTTTCAAGAAAACTCTTGAACAATTTAGTTGGAAACTAGTTTTCTAAGCGATTTTGTATAAATTTCATGAAATAAACATCTTTTATGTCAGTTTTATACAAATTTTATGCAATAATTAAGTTTTCCAGAAGACTCTTAGCTAAATTTATGCTGAAAACAAGTTTTCTAAAACATTTAATGTCAATTTCATGAAAATTTTGTGTTTTCTATGCAATTAATTTTATATAAATTTGATACAAGTTTTCTGAGCACATTTTTATACTTGTATGTCAAAAATCAATTTACTGAGCAAATTTATTGTTTTCTGAACAAGTATGTCAAAAATTAGTTTTCTGAGCGAATTTCTCTGTTTTCTGAACACTTTAAGTAAAAAATCAGTTTACTGAGTAAAATCTTCAGCTTTATGGAAGAATTTTATGACAAAAATCTGTCAGCAAATTCTTTTATTTTCTGAACAATTTTGGTTTGATTTTTGAAGCTAATTTAGATTTTGAACAAAACCTTGTGTTTTCTGAACAATTTTATGTTAGAAACAAGTTTTTTAAGATAAATATATCAATTTTATGCAATATTTAAGTTTTCTAGACCATTTTTGTTAAAAACTAGTTTTCTAAGTGATATTTCGATTTTGTACAAATTTCATAAAATAAATATGTTTTTAGAGCAATTTTAAGCAATATTTGAGTTTTGTAGCAAATTCTTGAATAATTTTACGTCAAAAACTAGTTTTCTTATCAATTTAATATCAATATCGTAGAAATTTGGTGTTTTCTGAGCAATGTTGTATAAAATTCGATAAACAAATACATTTTTAGAGCAATTTTATATATTACTTAAATGTTCTAACAAATTTTTAAATAATTTTATGTTGAAAACTAACTTTCTAAGTAAAGTAATATCAATTTCATATAAATTTCATGAAATAAATAAGTTTTTAGTTAGAGCAATTTTATACAATACTTCTAGCAAATTCTTGATTAATTTGATGTTAAAAACAGGATTTCTAAGAGGAATATAAAATAAATAAGTTTTAGATCAATTTTATAGCAAATTCTTGATCAATTTTATGCTGAAATTTTTTTTGAGCAATTTAATATTAATTTCGTGAATTTCTGTGTTTTCTAAACAATTTTGTACAAACTTCATGAAACAAATAGGTTTTTAAATTAATTTTATATAAATTTTGTGCAATACTCAAGTTTCTAGTAAATTCATGAATAACTTTATGTTGAAGGATGAAGATTTCTAAGCGATTAATTTAATTTTCTAAGTAATTTTGATTTTCTGAGTAATTTTGAATAAACTTGACAAAATAAATGAATTTTTAAGCAAAATTCGAGTTTTCTGAGCGTTTTCTGAGCATCTTCTTTTGCTTTATCAACATTTTTTTTGTCAAACATCAATTTACTGAACAAATTCTTCTGTTTTCCGAACAATTTTATATTAAAAATCAATTTAATGAGTAAATTCTTTTGAATTATGAATGATTTTATGTCAAAAATCAGTTTACTGAACAAATTCTTCTGTTCTATGATCAAATTTTATATGAAAACTCAGTTCATTGGGCAAATTCTTATGCTTTATGAACAATTTTATGCCAAAAATTAGTTTACTGAGCAAATTCTTCTACTTTACAAACGATTTTATATCAAAAATCATTTTACTGCACAAATTCATCTGTTTTCTGATCAATATTATATGAAAAACAAGTTTACTGAGCCAATTCTTCTGTTCTGTCTTCTAATCAATTTTATATGAAAAATTAGTTTACTGAGCAAATTCTTCTGCTTTTTGAACAATTTTATATCAAAAATCAGTTTATTGAACAAATTCTTTTGCATTGTGAACAATTTTATGTCAAAAATCAGTTTTACCAAGATAATTCTTCTGTTTTCTGAACGATTTTATTTATATCAAAAATCTTTTGCATTGGGAACAATTTTATGTCAAAAGTCAGTTTACTGGTCAAATTCTTCTGTTCTATGATCAATTTTATATGAAAACTTTGTTTACTAAGCAAATTCTTCTGCTTTATGAACGATTTTGTCAAAAATCAATTTATTTAGCAAATTCTTTTGTTTTCTGATAAATTTTATATGAAAAATTAGTTTTCTTAGCAAATTCTTTTGCTTTATGAACAATTTTATGCCAAAAATCAGTTTGCTGTGCCAACAATCAGTCATAAAAACATTTTTTACACTAAAAAAACAGTAAAATTTAGAATATTCTGAGCAATTTCAAGTTGAGAATGAATTTTCTTTATAAACATTTTGAGAATAAATAATTTATCTATTCTACATTATTTTAATATTAGTTTTGTAAAAAAATTATGTATTATGAGTGATTTAGTATACATATAAGAAATAAATAGGTTTTTAGAGCAATGTTATGCAATACTTAAGTTTTCTAGCAAATTCTTAAATAATTTTAAATTAATTATAAATTTTATCATATAAAATCACTCTCTAAAAATGTCATAAAATTATCTGTGTTTTGAGTTTCAGAGCAATTTTACATAAATTTTATGCAATACTCAAGTTTTCTAACAAATTTTTGAATAAGTTTATGTTTAAAACCAGATTTCTAAACTTTCTAAGCAAATTAATATAAATTTTGAAAACACTTTGTGTTTTCTGAGCAATTTTGTACAAATTTCATAAAAAAAATATGCTTTTAGAGCAATTTTATATTAATTTTAAGCAATACTCAAGTTTTCTAGTAAATTCCTAAATATATTTTTTTTGAAAACTAGTTTTCTAAGCAATTTAATACACATTAAAAAGAAATTTTGTGTTTTTGTATACAATTCATAAAATAAATAGCATTTTAGAGCAACTTAATATACCTTTTATACAATACTTAAGTTTTCTAGCAAATTCTTGAATATTTTTAAATAGAAAAACAGTTTTCTATGCAATTTAATATCAATTTCCAAGTCCCAAGCGATTTTGCGTAGGTTGATGATGTAAATAAGATTTTAGAGCAATTTTATATAAATTTTATGCAATACCCAATTTTCGTGAAAATTTTGATAAAACAAATTACTTTTAAAAACAATATTATATGAATTTTAAACAAAACATGAGTTTTCTGAGCAAATTCTTTTGCTTTATATTAAAAATTAGTTTACTGGGCAAATAATTCTGCTTTATAAAAAATTTTATGCCAAAAATCAGTTTGCTGGGCCAATTCTTCTGTTCTATGATCAATTTTATATGAAAACTGCGTTTACTGAGCAAATTCCTCTGCTTTATGAACTATTTTGTCAAAAATCAGTTTATTGAGCAAATTCTTTTGATTTCTGATCAATTTTATACAAAAAACCAGTTTACTGAGCAAAATTCTATAGCTTTGATGAACAATTTCTTGCCAAAACATTCTTATGCTTTGTAAAGTTGAGAATCAATTTTCTAAGCGATTTTATATTCATTTTGTAGAATAGATAAGCTGTTTTATATAAATTTTATGCAATACTTAATTTTCTAAGCAATTTAATATCAATTTGTAAAAAAAAATGTTTTTAGAGCAATGTTCTGCAATACTCAAGTTTTCTAACAAACTATTAAATACTTTTGCGTTTTCTAAGCAAGTTTTTATAAATTTCATAAAATATATACATTTACAGAAATGTCATAAAAACAATCTGATCTTTAGGTCAGGTTTAAGACTTTTAGATCAATTTTACATACATTTTATGCAATACTCAAATTTTCTAACAAATTTTTGAATAATTTTATGTTTAAAACCAGATTTAATATCAATTTCATAAGACACTTTGTGTTTTCTGAGCCATTTTGTACAAACTTCATAAAATAAATGTTTTTAGAGCAATTTTAAATGAATTTTGAGCAATATTCAAGTTTTCTAGCAAATTCTTAAATAAATTTATGTTGGAAACTAAGTTTTCTAAGCGATTTAATATACATTTCAAAGAAATTTTGTATAAAATTCATAAAATAAATAGATGTTTAGAGTAATTTTATATTCATTTTATAAAATACTTAAGTTTTCTAGCAAATTCTTGATTAATTTATGTTAACTACCAGATTTTTAAGCAATTTAATATGATTTTTGTAGACATTTTGCGTTTTATAAGCGATTTTGTATACATTTTATAAAAGAAATAGGTTTGTACAAATTCTTCAAATTTTATGAAAAGCGGTTAATTGAGCTAAATCTTCTGCTTTATGAACAATTTTATATTGAAAGTCCAGTTTATTAAGCAAATTCTTCTATAATCTAAATGATTTTAAATGCAATGCATAAGATTTTGAACAATTTTTTAATAGATCTTTAAGGGTAAAGCGTAAGAAAATAGGTCAATGCTTTTAACAAACTATACTAATTTAAATAAACAAAGCAGTTTTGTTTGTTTAAAAAATGTGATAGACAATAGAAAAGTCAAACTTTGAGTTTTCCAAGCAATTTTAAGTGGAAAATGAATTTTCTAAGCAACATTTTCGTTTTTAGAGCAAGTTCCAGCAAATTCTTGAATAATTTTGTTAAAAACAAGATTTCTAAGCAATTTGTTATCACTTTTGCGTTTTCTCAAGATCAAATTTTTATTTATAGAACACACACGTTTTCTGAGTAAACTCTTCAGTGTTTTGAACATTTTTCAAGTTTTATAGGATCAATAGGATCTTTTAAGCCCATTAATAGCAAATTTGTGCAATGCTAGTGTTTTTGAACAAAACCATGCATTTTCTGAACAGTTTTATGTTAGAAACAAGTTTTTTTGAACAATAAGAAGATGGGAAAAAGTTTACTTTTGAATTTTGAAATACATGCTTAATAAACAATTTTTTTATTTAAAGCACTTTTGCTAGTCTTGTCGTGATTGATAAGATTGTGAGTAATTTTACATTAGAAATAAACTTTCAATGAAATTTTATTTAAATTTTCAGCAATACATAAGATCTTGAGCAAACTCTTGTGTTGGAATTTTATATAAATTTATAAAAACCAAATTATTTACAAAAACTCCATAAAATCCATTTGTAATCTTTCACCATTATATTCTAGAATGTCTATGGACCTCAATAGCATTCAAAAAACATTATAACTGGTTGATGTTAAAACTGTTTCACATTTTGTCTTTCTTTCAAAAAAATAAGATTATAAAAGTTTCTAATGCCCAAAAAAAATTTCTCAAGTGATAAGATTATAAAAATGATCACAAATTCTCTATAGCCTCAAAGAGAGAACAATGAAAGGCCATATTGCAATGCTTCTCCTTGGATCTAGCATCCCAGAAGAAACATTGCTACAAAGTACTCGTTAACTTCTCAAAATTGCAAACAGAAAATATCAACAAACAATCACAAACTCATCAAAAATATGCCAAAGCAGACTTCAACATGAGACGTATATAAAAAGCTGAAAAGTATTTTTTGAAAATGCTTTCTTGTCTTTGGTGCTTAAGACTATTTTTGGACTGACCCCTCTAAATAAGATATGAAAAAATATCTTATTAGCGAGTTGCAAAAGATTTTACCGCCCTAGAGCCACAAAGCATAAGAAAATCCAAAAAAATCTGATTTTATTAATATAACAAGATGTTCAAACACCTCATGTCCAGCTTTCAAAAAATTGTCACAGTCAAAGAAAATTTTGTGAAATTTTTCCGCCTAGATTCCTGAACACTACAATTCATTTACAAACACCAGACAAATGGAAACATTTTTTAAATATATAAAAAAGACAAAGAAAGAAATTAACATTCAAGAAGCAAAATAAAAGGGATGAATGAAAAATATCATAAAAGTCTATAGATTCAAGAGATAAACTTACTTACTTTAAGTTAAATTACAAAAAATGGTCATGAATTGTACTAAATTCTAAGAAAACCCAAAAAATTTTTTCAGGATTCTAAAAATCTCAGAAAAATGAGATATTTTTAGATCATTGCACAATTCTAAAAATACCAAAAAATTAAAACCTTAGGTTCATTGCAATATGTCCCCAAACAAGTTGCAAAATGACATTTTGTAATATTTCTTTAGAGACTATGAACAAATATCTTAAAAAAAGATCATAAAATTCAATTAAAAGAATGTCATTACACAGAACATGTTTATTGGAAGCAATAGAACTTTAAAAGATCACAAAATAAAGAACATATTAATCAACACCCACAAAACATCAAAAAATAAAAACTGTTTTTTGTACTTTGTATACTTGTAACATTTCATTAAAAAAAAATATCTATTGATTCCAAAGTAAATCTATTGAAATTAGTAATTTTGATAAATGAAATCAAAATCTCTCAATTTTTAAATTAAAACTTATCATAGATTAATTGGTTCTAAACAGTTAATTTTAAAAGAAAACTGTAATTTTAAACCATACAATGTAAAACAATTGATTAAATTACAGCTAAATAGATACATATTTTAACGTTAACATATGTCAAAACAACAATGAAATACGTCTCGCCTTTACGCAATGACAAATTTGTTATTAATACCGATGTAAATATTATTATTTCAATAAAGTTTTTGTTATATATAATTAATTTCAAGGCTAATAACAAGAGCAATTACATTGATTTCACAATCAATAATAACATTTTAAAACTAAACCGGTTGTTATTTAATAAACAATCGTATCATCACATTCCTAACTGAATCATTAATTTTAATAGAATAATAACTTACTAGTCCAGCTTCCACTTGATTGAACATCCAAGTAAAGGTATGAAGAAAAAACAACCAGCACAAGGAATAAGAAAAATCTGATGGGGAAACTGGAACCCTTCTTGCTCTTCTCCATTTTAGCCATGATTTTCTGCAAATTAATAGAAAGTTGTAAATGATAAAACTTCAAAAATAATGACAGTATCTTGTCATTAAATAATAATTATTGAATAATTTCTAAAATAACTATAAAATGGCCTACCCCAAAAAAAACTCAAGTTGTTAAATATTAACGAATTGATTTATTAATGTAGCACGTTTGTTGCGTTAAATGTAGTTTGCACTATTCGCAATTTTATTGGAATTGTGGCAAAAGTTCAATGTACAAAACAGGGATAATTAAACGCGAGCAGCTGACGACGCCATTGACTGTTGATCGATCGGATTGTTGTAGAAGTGGTCGTCCAGGAGTGTGCGCATTGTGAAGAACTTCTTTTGCTGATTGTTGCGAGTTTAAATGGGCGCGCAGTGGGAGGGCGACCTCAAGGGGTCAATTTTGGCAGTTGTTCGCAGACGATTGGTCGGTAGCTCAAATCCGTTATTTGTTTACATGTTAACGCGGGAAGTTACGAAATTTAAAAAACCGTTAATACAAATTGACATTTTTATGCAAACGTCACAATATTTAACAAATCTGTCAAACAGATTTATTAAAAAAACATTTTTTTTGCAAAATTATGGAAAGCTAATGCAATTTATAATCAAGGCCAATTTCACTAGGGACTTTCTAAAAATTTCACATCCATTTTTTAGTCCTAGTTTGCGCGGACAAACTATTAAAATATAATTGCTAATTATAATTTAATCAATTTAGAATTTTGCAAAGTGTCAATATTTTCAAGATATCTTAATTGCTTAGTGACTAGGGTTAAACAAATCAGCAATTAACTTTTAACATGGCAACAGAAAGAAAGATATGCGATGATCTTATCTATGTTGATTTACATTTAAAGGTTAAGTTGACTCAAATTATAATAATCATTGTTTATGAATAATTAATAATGTAGTTACATACAATCAATATGTATTATAATAAACTAGTAATTATTCTATTTTTAAAATTGTTATTCATGTCTGAATATGATAAACGTTATTGTGTATTGTGTTCCATAATATTTATAGAATTAAAAATATGTAAATAAATATTGATACCAACCCAAATTTTATTATTGTATAGCACCACACTTCACTGATGTTCTGCTCGTAAATTAGCAAAAAATATATTTTGACCGCAGCTTACTTATTATATTATCCAGTGGCGTAGGCAGAGAGAGGGAAAGTTAAAAGGTTATAACCCCTCCAAAAGTATTTCAATTTTTTTTTGACATTTTTCAGTTATACTCCCTCCCCACAACATTCCGCCCACGCGTGATAACTATAGTGTCTAATACATTTGACGAAATACTTAATAAATGAAAAAAATTGCGCAATTATTATTTATTCTAAAGGCCATTGCATACTATCCGTCGACGCTCCACGGCTACCGGCAGAAATAAAAAAATAGTAATGCTACACTCAATGTTTGTTAAATCATTAGAACTTCAGAAACAATATTTTTCTCATGATAAAATGAAATATACTAATAATTAATGCCGAGCAGTGTAGCCGACCCACTTAAGTTTTTAATGTGAGCGCAAGAAAAAGATGCTAAAATGCGCAAAGACATAAGTCCAAAAAAGCAAACAATATTTTTGAGTATATTAAGTTGCCTATTATAGCGGCCAATTTATGTTTTGAGTAGTGTAAACCATTACAAAATAACACAATTTTTCATTTTGTTTAATACCGACGCTCGTGCCTGTACAGCCTTTCATCAGCTTCACCAAGCTCTCAATTTTGATATTTAATAAAGCAAAATTTATAATTAACTTGTGACCGTTGAAATATCAATTATTTTGATATTCACCTTTGATAGGGATAAAGATTAAAACTTTAAAAACAAATTAATAATAGATTCAATGGCACGATTATCATGGATTAAGTTTAGCTTAAGTGTAGCAATGAAAAAATTGGTTACAAACCTTGCTCTCTCTGGGTTACCGAGCGACCGCTTAGAGCTAAAGATGTCGTCGTGTATCTGATTTTTTTATGTAAAAGATAAAGTTTGAAAGTTGTTGGATAATTCCTCGGTAGGCAAAGCTAGAGATAAAAAATCTTGTGCTTCAGCAGAAGTTGTTTGGCACAGAACACAGAATTGCAACGCACCGAGAACGAGCACCGTTTCGCTTGCGGTCCGTGTAGACCAAATAGCTCTTACGGCACACATGATCATAAAATAATAATAATAATTCTTTATTTCCAATAGACCATACGGTATAGGATAGCGTCAATAATACAAAAGTTAAACAACAGCATCGAAGCTGATGCGGCGCAGGCAGAGCTAATAGCTTTAGTGTATGCTCCTTTATCCGTCAAACGCATGGGAAGAGATGAAAAACCCTTCCTAATACTGTACGTTCAATTGCCTCAGAACACGCAAAGTAGAAAGATGTCTCTCACCAAGTTGTGTGAACTCAAGATGAGCGTTGAGTTTAAACGCAAGCCAAGGAACATTGTCCAATGCCATCGCTACCAGCATTTTGGCCACACGGCATCTAGATGCAATTCCCCCTACGTATGCGTCAAGTTCTCCAATTCTTAAGTTTCCCATTAACAATTCTCAGTAAGGAAAGAAGATCCTTGTACTGCAAGTGCAAATTTTTGGGAATCAAAGAGAGAAGAGTTTAGTTAAGTTCTTAGTCGGCAGAGAAACGGATAAACAAAAATTGCGTCAAGACGACCTAAGAGAAACTCCCCCTTCATAATTAAATAAACAAAATTTCACATTTATTTAGTAGTCTCCAGACGGACATTTCAGTCGCTCCAAAGCCGGACAAACAACCTCAAGCCAATCAGCATATTTGAGACACATATAGCAAAATACACTCTCAAAAGTACGGCAACCAAACTAGGTAAAGTACAAATATTAGCACGTTTGCTGATAACAAGAGTAATGAGAACAACTCCCACTGCAGTCATGAAAACTTTGCTCTCGCTACCACCACTGCACTTAGTTCTAATGATAGAAGCGAGACAAGCAGCGCCCCGACTACATATAAATGAACACATTATAAATAACAAATGTGGCACATAAAGAAGAGAGACTAAAGTAGAGATTAGACTTCATAAAAGAATTGCATATAAAAGTAATTTGATGTCTACATATATGAAGGCAGAAGCAAGGAAAGACATCGATTAGGTTATCCCTGCAAACATGTCTTAGTTTTTCGACCGGAGAGACCTGCCATTGAATAATAGTGCGCTAGAAACATGATCGAATCAGGACAACACCTTAACAGATCGGTAACCATCATGTCGAGCTGACAAGCGGCACTACAGGCGATACGCTCGCTAGTAATAAAACCCAAATTGTGGTAAAGAACTGCATAACCAGTCTGGAGACATTAGCTGCAAACAAAGCCCAGTAGCGTAGCTACAGGTTTGAGTCTCACCGGAAATATCAAGATTTTGGAAAAATGCGTACAACTTTCGTTTACTTCATTTCGTAACATCCCTCCCAGGTTTTGAAATAAACCCGTCGAAGCACCTGTGCTGAAAAGCCCTTCCACATCGCAGACTCTTGCTTACATTACAGGTAACTACGCCACTGGGTACGCCTCCTGATCTAGATACCAAAAGATCAAGGAATAGAAAAACACCTTAAGGCAAGATACACCACTCAAAGTTCAGATAAGGACACAAAAATCACCATTTGAGGCTACAACGTGGAAAGCAGACCGGCGTTACGTACGCGGTCCGCGCTATGAGACCCGCTTAACTGAAAGCAGCTAGTACGCCGTACGTCTTCATCGATCTACCGCAACCGCTGAGACAGCAAAAGCCATCAGGAGAAACAGCGGAATTTGTCTCTGCTTAACTGCACAGGCAAAGTCAAGGTGAGGACACAGCACATCCACCATCTGAGGCCCGATGTGGAAAGCTGACACCTAGTCAACTGGAAGCAAGAACCCATCAACCAGTTCACAAGCGACTCCACGCCAATCAAATCTGTCATCTAAATTTAAAAGTTTATCAACCTCGAGCTCGACACCGTCAACACAATTTGTCCCTGCTTAACTGAACAGACAAAACATCGTACGGACCACTTATTCGGTAGCTCCCAAAGATCGTTTAATTTACGCTAATCAAAACCTCTTTCGCTGCCGGAAGTAATCTTTTCCGATATAAACAAAGTGCGCGAGATGCTGAACCATTACTTATTCTATTTGTATGTTCATAGATAACAACTTCCACTCACGCAACAACCTGAAAGCGCCGCCCCCTGCAAGGCTCAAGGCTTTTGTAGAACATGAAAGCTTATAGGACTTATACGTGGACACTGGAACAGAATGTAAATTCAAACAAATCCCCTATGCCCTGCGGATGTCTAGAAGACAAAGAAACTCCGTTGAGCGTCTGCACAACGTATTGCCTGCTTCGGCAAAGACAAAACTCAATTGATAGCGCACTGCACTACAAACCTTCGCCAGCCGCAGAACCACGTCCTCATAAAACTCATGTAAGAGCAGCCATCTTGGATTTCTCTTCCTGTCGAGGGCGCCAAGCCTGGGCAGTGACTGCCATGATGTAGTGAGTGTGTGCAGAGTGGGCACCACCGGTAATGCCCTGATATGCGCGTTGTTTCGTAATATCGTACCGTCAGCATGAACGATAGGCTTAGGCAACAGAGCAAGTCGACTGCAAGCAGCCGACCGAGAAGTATCGAGAGAGCCAGATCCGCTGAAGTAATCCCGAAGCAATTATCATTGCAAAACAAAGGTCAGATGACTTTATTAATATTAATTTATTAATTCAAGTCATTTCGACATAATTTACCTGAATTAGTTAATTAAGCAATTATCGCCAAGGCGGCCATTTCAGGCTGTTTTTCAAACATTTTTTTTGCAGCTACAAAGCGATATACAACTTTCTGTTTTTTTGCATATTGTTTCTTATATATTTGGGGTATAAAAACTCATTTTTGCGTGTGAAAAAATTTAATGTCTTAATTAACTAATTCAGAATTTCTTGCAGCATGGCCGCCGCCGCAGCCGAAACCTATTCCATGGTCGATTCAGAGATCCTGAAAACCATGTAACGGCAGCTGCAAAAGAACGAGCAGTTGATTGAGAAGTAGGCAGTCAAGATTAACTAGCTTGAGCAGTTCATCGCAACGCTCGTGGAAGGTCAATCTGAAAGGGTCGACATCCACGAAGATGAGTTTAAGCAAATCCGGCTTGAGCAAGAAGACGCCATGCACTTGCTGAAGATGATCGCCAGGCAGCCCACACCATCATAGAAACGCAACGGCCTCGCCCACCAACAGAGGCAGCTTCAAAGCCATCTGACGCAGCCGACGGGGTCCTTTTGGTTAAACAAGATATAATCCCGCCCAAGATCTCCCTCAAGAGACCTGCCGGCGGCAACCAAGTCTAGTCCGATGCCGCTTCATCCGAGGAGAACATGAAGGTCTACCAGGACAGCATGTTGATCGGTTCAAAGCCCCGCCCCTAGAGAAAGAATTCGTCCCGGTCATTGGAAAGAAGAAGACAAAAAAGCTAAGGAAGGCAGCGGGTAAGCATTCTTTAACTTCTGTTTCACTAGGCCATCAGCCGGCCTCTTAAGTAAGGTGCCTTCAGCCAGCAAGGTCAAAGAGGCGCCGTCGGTCAACTCTGATACGACTAGCTCCCTAGGTCCTCACACAAGCCAAACTAACCCGCCAGCACCCACAGAGGGAGCTGGTTCTCCACGACCTACGCCCATTACGATTCAAGATAAAACCAAATACCCAGAGCTGATAACAACGATGAAATCTTTGAACATAACCGTCGAACGCGCAGTGAAGACGCCTGTGAGGGTGAATCCGACACTTTGTGAGTCTTTAGGAAGATACACAAAACTGATTTGAACCGAGCTTACTCCAATCTTAGTTTAAGCAAAAAATGAAAAACTGGTCCATAATGCGCCTTTATTATAGTAGCTTCTACCATGCGCGTAAATAGTTTTGCATTAATTTGAAAGTACAAACACTTCAACGCGGCAGTATCAATGATGTCGGTATTTCTTACGGCTCAACAAGAACTCTAATGATATTTATATTGTTATTTTAGTGAGGAGTTCTACGATAAAACGCCAATAAGACTAAACTGTATTCCGGTGCTGATAAAGACAATACTTAATTGTCAAAACGTCCCAGTCACCCATGTGCGCATATTGTTGTTGCACACTTCCAACAAAGATCGATTGGTTTCTATTGTACCGGTGATGACGCTGTCGCCAACCGTCGTCGCTACTCGACAAGGACACTATCGCTCAAGAAGCAGACATTAGGCAGGTATACTATACTATTTGTTTTGACAGATCAACTTTGACAGCTGTCAAGCATATGTTTTAGTGGACAATTTTAAAAAGGCGGCATATTTAAAGTGATTACATAATCCCATTCAGTTATAAACTCCCTGTAGTAGTGTGGTTTGGATTTCACGTTAAACTGTAGATCCCGCATGTTTGTGTAGAACTATTACCGCACACCACAAACATACGAGAGAAGTGCTCACGCTCGTAGCGTGCACTATAAGAAGAAGAAGATGCATAGAACGGTTCGTACAACGGAGCAGCTTGAAACTGACCTTCCACAGAACCTGCAAGCAATTCCAATGTTCTCTATACATCTGAGGCCAAGCCATCTTAACCAATGTTGATTGAGGCTAGGTTTCGTCGCTGCTCGGTATCGTTCAAGCTCCGAGAGTTTACCAGCTAAATTACCGCCCGATATTCCTCAAGCCGACATCGAAGCCAAGCCAAAGGAATCAACAACACTATTTGTTGGTGTAGATATTGCGCTCCACGGCCATCATTACACCCTATGCACGCTACAATTACTATAGCTGAATCTACATGTATGTATTGCGACTTGTTCACATAGCAATACCGGACTCTCCATTACCAAGCAATGATACAAATAATTCAATCCTTGTACATAAAATCATAAAGATTGTGTCAAATGTAGCAATAGACAAAACACTACTGTTTAAAATGATTCTAACCACAAACAAGGCCGTACCTAGAAGCGAATTCTGAGAGTCCAAACCTCCTCAAAATGCTTTGAAATCGCTATTTTGTAATGTTTTATATAAAAAATATATATATATATATATTTTTCAGGTTTAAAATTTTATCTCTAAAAAATTCACCTCCTCTCTCAGATTTTTTTTTTTAGTTACGGCTTTGGGTTTCTTCTTCTTATAGTGCCGTGCTCGCTACAAGCGTAAGCGCCCCTCTCTTATTTTTGTGGTGTGCGCTAACAGTTCTACACAAACATGAGAGACCTACAGTTTAATGTCAATTTCGAACCACACAAATGTCAAATTATGTTCATAAACTGTCAGTGAATAATACTTCATAACAACAGTCATAAATATTATAAAACATTTCTAATCGATCATAAATGTTCCATTTGTATTCATCTACCATAAACGTCAACAAACGTTCCCGAGCTACCATAAATGTCAAACAAATGTTTTTAACATGTTAACGCTGACCCTGGCCACTCATAAAACATTCTAGAGTTGACAAAAACGTTTCGGAGTTGTCATAAATGCCGATAATGTCCACAAATGTTAAACTGTCAAAAAAAGCTATGGTGTTCTTGAATTTATGACAATTGTTAAACATTTTTTCCAAAAATCCAAGAAATATGATAAAATACTCTTGAACTATCATAAAATGCATCTCATGTGACAATAAAAGCAAAATTATATTGATAATTCGGAAAATGTTCCTGAATTGTTCACAAACATTTTCAAATTGATATAAAATGTTTCTGAACTGACACAAATGTCATCAAAGTTCCCAAACTATTAAAATTATCCTAAAACGTTCATAAACTGTCAAACATAACATAAAATGATCTTAAACTGTTATAAATGTCATAAAATGTTCCTCAGCTATTGTAAATTGTTTCCAAACTGTTAGAAATATTCATAAACTGTCAAATCATACATTAATCTACTTAACCTAACCTAAAATAACCCCCCTCAGATATAGCCCAGCGGACGGCCATTTTGAATATCGCATTTTATGTGTAATTTTTTTATACTTTTCTCGAATAATAAATTTTTCAATAAATTGTGTCTCTACTGGCGGCCATTTTGTATAAATAAATTATAAAATATTTCTCAAAGATTGACAGACATTTTGAATGACAAATGTGCTTTCCTTCTTTACATGTCCTTCACTGGTAATCGATTCGAGTTTAAACAAATTAAATCCCTATTGGCGGCCATTTTGAATACCAAATGTCAATCAAAACTGACAATTAGCAATACACATACGTAAATATTAAAAAAAAACAAATCTTACCTTTATGGACTCTATACATTCCAGCAAACCATCATCCTTCTTTTTCTTCAGAAGCAACTCATCATTTGTTACATTGTATGTCCTCAGTAGCTCAGTAAAAACTTTTACATTTATTTTCTTAGATACTTCCTTCCAATTATTTTCTAAAATAAAACCAAAAAATATACCAACATAACCTCAATTAAGAGCATTTAAAACATTGAATAATATAATAATTACTCACCTATATAACGTAAAAATACTGCACTAGCAGTAAGATTCTTAGTATACACTTTGCCCCACGTTCCCAAACAATTCTGATCAAATTCGATGCACAGCATCAAAGCTTGACACAGAAAATTTCTGTGAGAACTATTTACATTTTGCGTGATCCGTTTGAGCAACGGTTCGATGTACATGTAATATTTGTCGGATCCCTTTTTAAACACTAAACTGTTTAATTTGGGAATACATTTGGTCAATTCACTGCTCACATCAGTGGGGGAATTTTTCTTCGGCGCAAACATAACATCCAGTATGAAAAGATACTGCTCCTTTGTTAACGACGCCTCGGGACACTTATTGATTAAATTAATCAAATATTTGAGGACGTAACGTGAGAAATTTTTCATTTCTACTAATGGATACATTATTTCTTGAAAAACTGTAATAAACAAAAATTTGGTTATTCAATAAACTGTCAAATTTGTAAAAATAATTTTAAATTTGTAAAGCAACTTTTAATTTTGCAAATAATCTGTCATATTCTGAAAACAAACTAAACAATTTGTAAATATCTGTCAGATTTGTAGATAATCTGTCAAATTTGAAATCAAAATGTCAATTTTGTATATTAGATTTTTAAATAACCATTAATAATTTGTATTTATACTGTCAAATTTTTAAATAATGTCACAAACTGTAAAATTTGTAAACAATCTGTCAAAATAGTAGCCAAACTGTCAAATTAGTAACCAAACTGTCAAATTTGTAGGCTAACTGTTAAATTTATAGATAATCTGTCAAATTTGTAAAGAAACTGTCAAATTTGTAAAGAAACTGTCAAATTTGTAAACAAACTACTGACTATCTGTCAAATTTGTAAATAATCTGTCGTATTTGTAGATAACCTGTCATATTTGAAAACAAACTGTCAAACTTATAGATAATCTGTCCAATTTAAAGACAAACTGACAAAAAAAGTAAACAAACAACTGACTAAACTGCCAAACTTAAAAACAAGCTGTCAAAATTGTTAATAACTTGTCATATTTGAAAACAAACTGTCAAATTTGTAGATAATCTGTCCAATTTGTAAACAAACTGACAATTTTTTTATAAATACTGTCTACTTTGTGCATAATCTGTCAAACTTATAAACAAACTACTGAGTAATTGTCAAATTTGTAGACAAACTGTCAAACTTTTAGACAAATTGTCAAATTTGTAAACTAACTTTGTAGATAATCTGTCAAATTTGTGTACTAACTCATAAAATTATAGATAATCTGTCACAATTTATAGACATTCTGTTAGATTTGTAGATAATTTGTTAAATTTGTAACCAAACTACCAAACGTCAAATTTGTCAAACTAGTAATCAATCTGCCAAACTTGCAAACAGTTAAATTTGTAGATAACCTATCAAATTTGTAGATAATCTGTCAAATTTGTAATCAAACTTAGCAAATTTGTAACTAAACAGTCAAACTCATATACTGACTGATAACATTGTATATAATCTGTCAAATTTGTAGACTAACTTGTAGATAATCTGTCAAAATAATATGAAATTGTAAGTTACCTTTAAGGCCAACGTTGATGTCTTTAAATCCGCCTTGTCCAAGAGCCCACAATATGGAAAGCCCAATGGACTGACGGTTCTGATATGAATTCCTTAACGTGACGTGCTTTGCAATACTGGCAGTCACTAATTTAGGATTATTAAGCGCTAAATATTGTAAAAAAAACTTATGACCTAATGCCGACAAATCTTTGTTCATGTCATTTGCCATTGCCGTCAGACAAATATCAAAAAATGTTGCCGCATTCGCAGGACCCGCCTCCTTGACGGCTATTTCCAAAATATTTTTTAATGGTACTGGCATCTGGAGAATAAAAATATTTCAATTTTATGTAATAATGTATGATTATCGGACTTACCACAGATAAGGGATAGTTTTCAGGCTTATTACTAAAAACGGGATCTTGAACATCGATGGGTACTCGTAAATTGAGAAATTGCGCGAGTTCTTTCAGCCAGACGATTGGGAGGTCTGGAAATAGTGATTTGTTTTTTTCATAGATTCCGCTGAATTCTTCGATTTTAATCTGAAATATTTAAGAAATCATACATTAATTTAAAATAAATTGTGCTTAACCTAACCTAAAATTGTCAAATTCATACATAAATCTGTCAAAGTAAATAAATAAGATTTAAATTTTTTGCGCAATTTTTAATTGTTATACATGATTTCTAAGCGAATTTTATATTAAAAATGTGTAATTTTTAGCTAATTTTATGCTAAAAATTAGTTTTTTGCGCGATTTTTATGGTAATTTTGAGATTTTCTAAGCAAATCTTATGTAATATTTAGGTTTTCTCGCATATTTTGATGAATTTTATATGATATTCTTGATTCAAGAGCGAATTTTATGTGAAAAATGATTTTTTTTAGCGATTTTTATGTATAATCATCTTTTCTGTACAATTCACAAATGTTCTATTTAATTTTGAGGTTTTCTAAGCTATAAATGGGGTTTAAGTGTCAATTTTAATGAATTTAATGTGACAAACATGATTTCTGAGCAAATTTAATGTTAAAAATGGCATTTCTGAGCGATTTTCATATTTTTTCTGTGTACTTTTGATGTTTTCTAGGTAACTTTCATGGTATAAATGCTTTTTCTCTATAATTTTAAGGTTTTTTAAGCAAATCTTATGAGATATTTGAATTTTCTACGCAAATTTTGATAAATTTTATGTTTCCGTGATTCACAGGCGATTTTATATTCGAATTGAGTTTTTTGAGCAATTTAAATCTTACAAAGGTTTTTTCTGTGTAATTTTGTAAGGTCTAAAGTAAATTTTGTTTTATAAATCGGTTTCCGCGGCAGATTTGACAAATTTGATGCTAAAAGTTAGTTATGTGAGCGATATACTGTGGCAAAAATGATTTTCCAGCGAATTTTATGCAAAATATAAGTTTGTTGAGCAATTTTTATGGTATAAATGGTTTTTCTCTATAATTTTAAGGATTTCTTAGCAAATCGTATGCAATATTTAAGTTTTCTACGCAAATGTTGATAAATTTCATGTAACATTCTTAATTCAAAAGCAAATTTCATGCAAGAAATAAATTTTTTAAACAATTTTTATGGTATAATCGTCTTTTATGTGCAATTTCAAAAATGTTCTATATACTTTTGAGGTTTTCTGAGCTATAAATGTGTTTTATGCGTCAATTTGAATGAATTTAATGTAATAAACATAATTTCTGAGCAAATTTGAGGCTAAAAATGACGTTTCTGGGCGATTATCATATATTTTCTGTATACTTTTGATGTTTTCTAAGTAAATTTCATGGTATAAATGAGGTTTCTGCTCCAATTTTATGTGTTAAACTTGATTTCCAAGAAATTTATACTAAAAATAAGTTTTTGCGCGATTTTAATCTAAACGTTGTTTTCTATGCAATTTTACGGTTCGGAGAGTAAATTTTGTGTTACAAATAAGTTTTGTGGGTCAGTTTTGACAAGTTTTATGCCAAAATTTAGTTTTGTTGCCGATTTTATGTGGCAAACATGATTTTTCAACAAATTTCATGCAAAAAATAAGTTTTTGCTTGTTTTTTGATAAATTTTATATGATATAAGTGATTCACAAGCAAATTTCATGATCCAAATTTTGATTCTATCTGAAAATACATAATTTGTGACCAGATTTAGTCATTTTTGACTTTTTATGATAGGATTTTGCACATTTTAATAGTTTATAGCCTAATTTTGTTACTTTCTAACCATATTTTCATGTTCAAGACTAAATTTAGATATTTTTGATGTTTAATGAATAAAATATTACACTTTTCAACAGTTTATGGCCGGATTTTAGTGCTTTTCGACAATATTTTGATGTTTCAAGACCAAAATTTGTTATTAACATTTTATAAATAGAATTTTACACTATTCGACCGTTTTTAGAAGTTCCGTCAAAAGAATTTTGCACTTTTCAATAGTTTTTCAAATTTTATTACTTTCTAACCATATTTTCATGATCCAAAACCGGATTTTGTTATTTTTAATATTAAAATGTACAAAAATGCTCCTTTTTGCACAGACCACTGAAACAAAAAAATCGGTTTTTTGGGTTTTGCGGCGTATAGACAGAGTGTGGACTTAACTTGACGCCAGAATTAAATTCTACGAATAATTTTCGACCGATCTCACCAACAATTTTTTTTTTCAAAATCGACTTTAAATGTTTTGCTTACCGCAAAGCTTAAAAATTGTAGCTACGCCACTGCTTGAAATAGCTCAGTACAACCCAGAAACAGTTTGAACACTTGAGGTGCAGTTGGGAATAGTTTCTTGCACTTAAAAATAGCATAGATACATTTGGGAACAGTTCGGGTGCAACTGAGAACACTTGCGAGCAACTCAAATTGAATTAGAAATGACTAAATACATTTAGACACAGCTTGGAACACTTTAGTGCAGTTGAGAACAGTTTCAGTACACTTTAGAGCAATTTCTAACATTTAAAAAAGTTTAAAACTAATTGAAAGGATAAACTGTTTAGAGAGAAATTTGAATTACATTGAACTAGAATAGCTCAGTACACCCAGGATCAGTAAGGAACACTTTAGATGTATTTGGGAAAAATTAGAGCAATTTCTAATGATTGGAAAGTTTATAAATAACTACTATACTTAAAAACATCTTAGATACTCTTAGAAACAGTCAAATGCAACTGAGAGTAACTCAAATTCTAATTAAATAAATCAATGTTAATTGGAACAGTTTATCAACAGTCCAAGCACAGTTGAAAACAGTTCAGATGCACTTTGAAACAACAACAATTTCAGTAGACTAATAAACAGCTTAGGATACTTGAGGTAGTCTAGAACAGTTCAGACAAAACTGGTAACTTTTAAAGTTACTCACTTCACATTAAAGCACCAATATTAAGCAAAAGTACATCATAATCAATTTGAAACAGTGGCGTGAAAGCAAAGGTCTGCAATGCGGCATTTTTGACCGTAGTAGTAGTATTTTGAACAGTAAGATATTTTTATGACTATTTATTGAAGTTTGAAAACATGTTTCACAGTTTAATAACAGTTTGGTTAGGTTAGGTTAGGTTTTTTAACATTTCTTGTTTTTGACATTTTAACCAATGTAGAATCTTTTTGACAACTTTCTAAAATTTTGTTTTTTGACAATTTAATAGGATCTTACAGTTGGGTTAGGTTAGGTTTTTTTAAACATTTCTTGTTTATTGACAGTTTAGTAGTATTTTTATCAGTTGGGTTAGGTTTCTTTATTAAATATTTTTGTGAAATACGTTTCTGACAGTTTAGGAACAATTTATGCAGTTTACAAACTTTTTGACAGTTATAGAACATTATAAACAGCTTACTAATATTTTTTAGAACATTGATATCTTAAGAATCAATGTACAAACATTTTTGAAGCCTTTGTGTAGCCTGATTTTTTTTTTTGACAGTTGTAGAACGTGTTTGACAGTTATTAGCATTTTTTGAAGAACTTTTTTGACAGTTTTTGAAAACCAAGAAACTTTTTTGACAGTTTAAAAGTAATTTGATGCAATTTGAATACTTTTGACAGTTTGGTAGATGCAGAACAATTTTGATATTAACATTTTTGACAGATCGGATTGGTTGATGAATATTTTTGACAGTTTTTAGGAATGTAAGAACATTTTCAACAGTTTAGTAGTAATTTGCTGCAGTTTGAATAACTTTTGAGAGTTGTTGTAGGAATGTAAGAACATTTGACAGTTTGGAAACTTTTCTGACAGATATAAACAATTTCTAGACAAGCCTCATTATTTTAAAACTAAACTAAAAAAGTTGAACAGTTGTGTAGTGTGGTTATTGTTGTTGCAACTAAAAGCGAAAACCGGTCAGCATACTAAAGTATAAAATTTATTTGATTGTAAACATAATCTCAAATAATTTAATAAAAGTGCTAAAATCAGATAAAAACTAAATTAAAAACTGTTAAAACCTAGAATACATTAACGGAAAAAAATATAATTTTGTAAGTTGGTAGAAAGCATTAAATTTGATTATATAAGGTTGGTACAACGCAAACTATTTTTATATTAGGTGCTTTCCTTTTGTCATTATTCTCAGTTCTTTTAACTTTATCTTAGAATAGAATTTTACGTTCCCCCTTAATAAAGTGTTATTTTAAAATCATTTATACATGTATAAAATTGTAACCAATGACAACAAGTAAATTTTAATTAGAAAAAGAACATATATTTGTGTATTGGTGAGTATTTTGGCTTATCTCACTTACCAAAAAGTAATTACCTATTGTAATGAACGTTAAATTTATATTCTGACAACTTATGAATAAAAATATGCATTTAATATGCATATTTCTGTGTGCATATCAATCTTCAAGCAGTTCATCGAACAAAATTACCATTAAAACAAATAAAATCAGTTTAATAGTGCAGTACCAATTAAATATAAACCCCAACTTTCAAATCGATAATTCTAGTAAAAGTAAAAACTTTCTTTCAAATTAATTTTATTACATCTTAATTCAATTTATGTAAGGTTGGTAGATTGTTTTAAACAAAATTAATTCCAGGTATGCAACTGTTTAATAATACTTACAGAATTGAGAGCACTTTCAATAGACTTTGGTGGCTTAGGTTTAGGTTCCTGTGCTTTCTCGACCTTCTTAACGGCTGCTTTTTTCGGTACATTCTCTTGCGCTTTCACTTTCTCTACAGGCTTCTGGTTTTCTTTATTGCTTTTATTATTGGCAGCATATAAATTTTTCAATTGTGACACAGCCACTAGATAAATATAATATTAATTAATTAAGCTTAATTCATAATAACTTCCTACTTACAGACTTCCTCAACTTTCACCCCATTTGGTAATTTCTTCTTGGTTTCTTTGATTGGTTTTTGTGGATTCAGTTTGTTACTCAACTTCTCCTTTTTCTTACCAACTACTTCCCATTGACCTGACATTTTTTGCATGTGTTTTATTTTGGTTAGAAATGAATAATAAATTATTTAAATGAAAGTTGATACAAAAGTTATCACTGTCAAATGCAAGCCAGCTGTGGCCAACCAACGCCAAATCATCAACTGAATAAATGCCATGTGTCACGATTTTTTATAACGTTGGTATTTATAATTTCGGCCAATCGAATTGCACCATTTGGATTTTAAGAGGGGGTAAAATAATTTAAAATTTGTTGCAGATTTACAGATTAATTGAAGACAAAAATATTTTTTTTAAATTTTAACTATAGTTTACGCGAATAATTAGTTTTATTACAAAATTTCTGTAAGCTGTTTTGTACAAACAATAATTTAATTTTGAAAAGTTGATTAAGCAGAGTACAGATGGAGCCACCAAATAAAAATTATTTGAGACAGTGGCGTAACAAAAATAATAATAAAAAGGCAATAATATACGCAAGTTTGTACTTAGAAGAAAATGTTCAGCAACCCAAGTGATTTCTTATAAAGAAAATAATTGATTGTTTCTCTGAAAATTAATGACAATTAACATTCATTCTTCTCAATATGATAGCAACAAAAACATCAAAAATAGAAAACAAAATTCAATTCCTTGATAACAAACACTTGGGTAGGTAGATGGGGTACACCAATACAAACCTTTTGCTCATAATCATAAACTTAGTGACCCAACCACCCACACAAGTGTTTTGTCATCAAGAAATCAGTCATCAAAGTCTTCTGCTGTAATCTAATAACAACTGACTCATCCTTTAAACGTGATAACAACAAAAACATCAAAAATAGAAAACAAACTTAATTCCTTGAAACAAACACTTGGGTGGGTGGGTGAGGTACACCAATACAAACCTCATGTTCATAATCATAAACTTATTGACCCAACCAACCACACAAGTGTTTTGTCGTTTAGGAATCAGTCATCCTTCAAACGTGATAGCAACAAAAACATCATAATTAGAAAACAAATTCAATTCCTTGATAACAAACACTTGGGTGGGTGGGTAAAGTACAGCAATACAAACCTTCTGTCCATAATCTTGAACTTAGTGACCCAACCACCCACACAAGTGTTTTGTCATTAAGGATGCAGTCATCAAAGTCTTCTGCTTTAATGTAATAACAACTAACACTCGTCCTTCAAACGTGATACCAACAAAAACACCAAAAATAGAAAACAAATCCAATTCTTTGATAACAAACACTTGGGTGAGTGGGTAGAGTACACCAATACAAACCTTCTGTCCATAATCATAAACTTAGTGTCTCAACCACTCACACAAGTGTTTGTCATCAAAGAATCAGTAATCAAAGTTTTTTGCTGTAATTCAATAACAACTGACACTCATCCTTCAAACGTGATAGCAACAAAAATACTAAAAATAGAAAACAAAACAAATTCAATTCCTTGATAACAAACACTTGGGTGAGTAGATGGGGTACACCAATACAAACCTTCTGTTCATAATTATGAACTTAGTGACCCAACCACCAACACAAGTGTTTTGTTATTAAAAAATTAGTCATCAAAGTTTTCTGCTGTAATATAATAAGAACTGACACTCATCTTTCAAACGTGATAGCAACAAAAACACCAAAAATAGAAAACAAATCCAATTCCTTGATCACAAACAGTTGGGTGGGTGGGGGTACACCAATACAAACCTTCTGTCCATAATTATGAACTTAGTGACCCAACCACCCACACAAGTGTTTTGTTATTAAGAAATCAGTCATCAAAGTCTTTTGATGTAATTTAATAACAACTGACACTAAACCTTCAAACGTGATAGCAACAAAAACATCAAAAATAGAAAACAAATCCAATTCCTTAATAACAAACACTTGAGTGAGTAGGTAGAGTATATTAATACAAACCTTCTGTCCATAATCATGAACTTAGTGACCCAACCACCCACACAAGTGTTTTGTTATTAAGAAATCAGTCATCAAAGTTTTCTGCTGTAATTTAATAATATCTGACACTCATTCTTCAACGTGATAGCAACAAAAACTTAATAAAAAATAGAAAACAAGTTAAATTCCTTGATAACAAACTTTTCAGTAGGTCACCCCAATACAAACCTTCTGTTCATAATCATGAACTTAGTGACTCAACCACTCACACAAGTGCTTGTCATCAAGAAGTCAGAAAAATTATAATTATTTTCATATAACTTAGACAATTTTTATAGAACTTTTATTTGTTATCAAATATTAGTTTAAAAACATTTTTATAAATAATAATTTATTTTAAGAAAAACAATTATCTAATTTTTGTAAGGAAAATTATTTAATGCATTTTCTTAACAAATAACAATTAAATAGTCTAACATTGAAGTAATTTTATTAGAAATAAAGTACTTACAGCTTTAATAATCAAGTTCAAAGTCACTAACCTCAACTCGGCAACGGAATCCGGCTTGCATCAAAACTTGGTAGAATCCGATCCGGGAACACACTCAACACTAAACCGGAAAGGCACTCAACACTAATTCACTCATTTTAATATAATATTTAATTGCTTTTTACACACAATTGCACCAAAGAATGATTGTAACGACTTCACTCATACGCGTACACCGAACTACTAAAGGCCGAACTATGCCGACGGTTGGTTATATAGTCCTCCCCTCTTTATCGCCAACGACCAAATTTTGAATTAAATTAAACTAACAAATGTTGTATTTAGCACCAAAATAGCACTTAGAAAGAAGTAAATAGTATGAGTTTCATACAGAAAAAAATGAGCTTTTTAATGAACTTATTGCCGAAACTGTGCAACCACTTCTTCACCCTTAAAACTACCCTTTTTTATTAATAAAGCCTAAAAAATAGAAACCAATTTTTTTAACTTGTTTGCAAGGTTTATTGTATTTCTAACTATTATAGACGATTCAGTAAAAATGGTACATACTCTAATATGTACATTTGATGCATAATAATTATGAATCATTTTTCGTGCGTCGTTGTTTCAATTTGATGTTTAATTTACTAAAAAGACAATAATTTGAAAAAGTTTTAGTCGTTTTTCTTCTCTTTGTCTTACTTCTGATGTGGCTATAATCTTTTAGTTGATCTTGTCATATTCTAGTTCAGTTAATTTTTCTTCAGTTCTTGCGTTCTTAAAACGTTTGCTATATATATAGTTGATAGCCTAATTTAACCTCCTGATTGGTAGTGTTTGGAGACTGGGGGCCATTTGTTTGTTTGTGCTTTCTTTTAATGATTTGAGAGAGTTTTGGCAACTAAACATCACTCTGGCCAGAACTAGAAAGTAGAATATATAGATTGATGATTTTGTATAGTAAGTAGTTGATTCAATTTACAAAAATTGAGAAGACTTTTACTCCATAGTAAAGCTGATCAACTTCTGCACAAAAAATCTCAAATTATTTTAGTTTTTTGTCAACCATTTGAAAATAGTTGATAGTATTAAAAAATGATTAATGTAAAATTAATAGCAAATTTCTTTATACACAAAATAATTTTTATAATTTAAATTCCTAAAATTGACATTAACAAAGATAATGCATTAAGAGTAAAAAACAAAATTATTTTAGTTTTTTGTTAACAATTCTAAAACAGTTGGTAGTATTGAAAAATGATTTATGTAAAATTAATAGCAAATTTGTATCTACACAAAATAATTTTTATAATTTAAATTAATTAAATTGGAATTAACCAAGATAATGCATTAAGTGTAAAGAATAAAACTATTTTAGTTTTTTGTTAACCATTTGAAAACAGTTCGTAGTATTAAAAAATGATTTATGTAAAATTAATAGCAAATTTTATTCTACACAAAATAATATTATAATTTAAATTACTTAGATTGGTATTAACCAAGATAATTCATTAAGTGTAAAAAACAAAATTATTTTAGTTTTTATTAACGATTTGAAAACAGTTGGTAGTATTGGAAAATGTTTTATGCAAAATTAATCAACATATTTGCTAGTTTTATTTTATTGATTGCCTGTTGTTTAAATATTAGTTTATTGTAAACATATAATTAGTTACAAATTAGTCAATAAATTACTGAAATATTAAAATCCAGATGGATTCCACCATTATTTACACTATAATTAATAACAATCTTTTCCATTAATAATGATCACAACTTGTTCAAAAAAAATTCTTTACTAGAAACAATAAACCAATTCAAATTTTGAAATTAAATTTAGCAATGATCAGATATAGTTTAGCAAACAATTATTAATTAAAGCTAAAGTACCATCTACCTTATATTAAATTCACATTTAAGGAAATATATTTAACGCTCAAAATATTTTTAAATTTTAGTATAACATTTTTCTAAAGTATAATAGCCTCAAATAATGAATAAATAATGAATAAAAGAAGATATACCTCAATTTGTATTGTAAGATGCTATTATTAAAAATACTATACTTTCAGTACTGTCTGTAAAAACGCATTTTCTGTATGAACCTATCACAGCCGGCTGTGGACCTATAATAACCAAGACGGCTGTGGACCTATAATAACCAAACACTCCTTCTGGGTGGTGGAATAGTTCCGCTCGGCATGAATAATAATTTGCTTAGTCGTATCTTAAAAAAAAAGAAAATCAAAGTTAAGTCTATTCAAGTTGGGAGTTTGGATAAGACAATATTTCAAACTGGAAAACTGCTGCTTTTGAGGTTACTCCCAGGTTTTGAATTTTAGGTAGAAAGTAAAACAAATTCTAATGCAAATAGAGTTTAATAAGGTTTTAGTACCTTTTCTAGTGGTAACCTCGCTTCGTTGCCCTGACACACAACTAACCTATATCATTGATGTATACCAGAACAATGCTTTGGGAAAGTTTTTTATGCTGGCCAGATTTCCCTTAACGTAGATTTGCTTACGTAGAAGAGGGTCGGGCATGTGCATAATACATCTTAGTTATCAAATTTGCATCCCCTACATATTAGTCTATTTTTAGTTTCCAACGTATTAAAAATGCTTTACCAAAAAGCAAACCTTTTCAACAAACAACTTAAATGGGATGCAGCCAAGGAGTTTCTGCTATCATAAGCAATTATTATACAAATCTACTCATTTGTACGAGAAAACCATTTGTCGTATAAACGCCTTAATACTAGCTCTTGCTCAAAACTTAAAAAAACTGTAAGACATGAGCCTCTTCTACAATAACAAAGCCAAGAAAGTTAAAAGAAACAGGAAAAGTGGTACACCTACTGCAACTAAAACAAGCCAAACAAACTCGGAAACCTCTAATTATCTAAACACATTATAAAACAACCAAAAAGATGTTTCTGTAGGACAAAATAACCGACATAAATAAATACTGAAATCATTTAATTCTGTTTACAGACAGAATATTGATCACAGTATCTTTCCCTAGTAGAAAGCAGAACTCGATGATTAATTATGACACATCTTTACATAAAGATCATACAATTTCAGCAATTTTCTATATTAATTTTACAATTTAAATCAAACGCGTAAAAGTAAGAATTCATTTTATAATTATTTACATGTAAAATTTTCGCGTATTTCAATAGACAATCTCTTTATTTTACCCTTATCAGTTTTGTTTACGATCTAAATAAAATGCAAGGAAATAAACCCATCCTATTATATACTTTAATCGCAATAACATTTAAGTCGACTTTCGGCTATCATAGAAAATGTGCGTATTAACATATCCTATCAATATTTCAATCCGACCACAGAGTATCTATCGATACGCATCCCCTCCACACATCATGCTTGCGCTAAGCCGTACAAGCCCGGAGAGACCTCAGTTTGGTACGATCAGGGTAATCATGAACGTGTGAATTGGCCGGCCACCCATCCATGCGTGTTGTAAATCAACGTAGTTCTTGTTGCGTCTTAGAGATGTGCCTCATTAAACTCCAAATGGGAGGATTTATCCGGAATCAATTAAAAATCAAGGATTCTGAGGTAAGTAAATCCGTTTAGTACTCAAATCAATGTTCAACGGAAATTTTCCTAAATCAATCGGGGCCGTTTCAAGGATTGATTAGGATATTTATTCAATTATAAAATGGGGTTCCTTATTTTGTATTAATTATATATTTTTATGTAAGCATTCCAGGTTTAATTAAATGTGCCATATATGTATGAAAAAAATTTGTTGTGTTTTTTATTCAATCTATGTTTATAATCTTTTATCTGAAATTTTATAGAATTTCGTTATTATAGTTTGGTGTGTTTTAATTAATCAATCTTAATTAAGGTTGTTAATTAATATGTTCTGACTAATGCCATGTATTGGGTAGGATAAGTTTTGTTTTCAATATATAAATTTTATTATTCATAGATATGTAATAATTATGTTTGGATTAAACCACATTTTTCATATTTCTTTAAATTTATTATTTATGACTTGTAAATTATTCAGTGTTTTATCTGAATAATTTATTTAATTACATTTGATTTTTAATAATTTTCATTTTACCATCTTTAATTATGACTTATTTTGCATTTACAATTTTAGACTTACGAATGACTATAACTACAATCATTTTTTTTTATGTTACTATCATATTTTATAACAAAATTATTCAGAGTTTCAACTGAATAACTTATTTTGACTGATTTCGATTAATATTTACAGATTAGATATAATGACGACTATGACTGTTTTATAATTTTTTTTAGAAGACATGACTAATAATATACATTTACTTAAAATTTGACTGAAACATCTATTTTGGTTGTATTTGCACATCTATACAAATAAATGACTTTACCAAGACAGATAGTTTTGATTTTTTGGTGAAATGACTTTGATATTGCCTCAAAAATATTTTTTACTGAATATTTCTTATACTTTAAGCTAAATAATGACTATCCTTTGACTGTTTTCTTAATTTTTTATTTAACATGACTTATATTACTCCAAATTATTCAGAGTTCCGACTGAATAATGTTTAAGACGTTATTTTTATTCGACTTGAATTTTAGATTTATTTAATGACTTATAAAGGATGACTGTTATATATTATATTACCACAAAAATATTTTTGACTGAATGCATTTGTATTTAAAGATACAGCTTGACTGATAATATTTATAACGTTATTTATTGAATAATAACCTTGACCAACATGACCATTTTTTAAATATTTACGTTGCACTACTTTAATATTTACAGAAAATTATTTAGACTGAATAATATTTTTAACATTTTTTTTTGTATTTGCACTCTAGGACTATTGTGACTTTATTTTTAGGTATACTATGACTATTTTAACTTAATTGTTTATACACAAAAGTGACTCTATCATGACTATTTTAGGTTATATGATATTAATATTACCAGCTAACTATTCAGAGTTTCGACTGAATAATGCTTTTACCATTATTTTACTTTTAATTACACTTTACATTTAGTAATGACTTAATCATGACTGTTTATTTAATTCTTTAGATTACAACATTTATTTTTTGACTATATTATTAATTAAATATATTCGACATTTTAGATTAAGTAGTTGATAATATATTGGGGATAATTTAGTTGTATCACAAGATATGATGCTCTCTGTTCTTCGAAATTGTTGTTTTGACTTGAGTTTGTCTATGGTTTTGATTCCACTAATAGTTTTTGGTATGAATGAAGCTGGTGTGTCCGGCTTATATTGAATGGTTTTTGTAGTAGTTTTTTGAAGTGTTTGTAAACTTTTCGCTCTCTTGGTTTTATTTGAATTCCATCAATTTTGGTTTGTGGTTGGTATGAATGTAGCTGGTCCAGCAATGGTTTATCATCGTGAATGTTGTTCTGTGTTATTTTTGGTTTGATATTCTGTCCTCTAATTAAGTAATTTGAATTTTGCTTCATTTTACTAGTTTGGTTTCTGATTTGTTAAATTTGGTTGGGTATGAATTTGATTTAAATGGAGCTGGTTTGTCCGGCTTGTTATGTATGGTTCATTGTGTGAAATTGTTTGATCCTTTAAAAATGTTAATTTGTCTGGAAAATTCCAGTGGTATGATCAACCTTGATTCTTTAAGTGATCATTTCTTTTTTGCAATTGTTGCCTTATTGTGTGCATCATGTTTTAATAGATACAACAAAATTATCCCAAATATAGTGATCAATGGTTAGGTTAGTTAGTTATAATTTAAGATACTATCTCCAGCGTTTCAACTGGAGATAATTTTAACTTTTTTTAATTTTCTTCTATAATGAAAAATTGTTCAAATTAGTCAATATTATATATTAATAAAGTCATCAGCGTTTCAACTGATGACTGAATATTTAGCTCATAGTAGGAATTTTGATTAAATTAAGCAGTTTTTTTCAATTATTGAAGTTTACTCAAGTTTGACAAAAAAATAATTTTACTTAGGTTAGCTTTATTTAATATATATATATTTAATTGAAGTTTCCAACGTTTCAACTGGAGACAAATTAAATTTAACAAAATTGTACCTTCTTCAATTTTATTTTGAAGAGTTTCCTTAGGTTACATGTAGTATCAGGTCTGCAGCGTTTCAACTGCAGACCCTGCTTTAAGTTTAGTAAATTTAGATCTGTTAATTGACATTCCAACTGACGCTACAAACAATATTTTCTTACTTCAGAGTTTCGACTGAAGTAAGAATGACTGACATTAAATGTAATTTTTAGTTAGGCTCAAAGACAGATCAACTTAGTTCTTCAACGTTTCAACTGAAGAACAAGTTGATCTTTAAAATTACAACAAACGCTACTCTACAAACAATTCTTCTTACTTCAGAATTTCGACTGAAGGAGAATGCCCGACATTCACAGTAAACTTTAGTTAGACATAAAGACAGATCTACTTATCTCTTCAGCGTTTCAACTGAGGAATAAGTTGATCGACATTACAATTACTTAGGTTAGCGATATTTAAAATTGGAGTTTTCAGCGTTTCAACTGGAATCCAATTAAATTTAAGAAAATTGTACCTTCTTCAATTTTATTTTGAAAAGTTTAATTAGGTTACATGTAGTTGAGTCTGCAGCGTTTCAACTGCACACTCTGATTTATTAAATTTAGATATAAAGACAAACTAGTTAATTGACATTCCAACTAATGCTACAAACAATATATTCTTACTTCAGAGCTTCGACTGAAGAAAGAATGACTGACATTTAATGTAAACTTCAGCTAGACATAAAGACAGATCAACTTAGTTTTTCAACGTTTCAACTGAAAAACAAGTTGATCGACAAAACTACAATAAACGCTACAAATAATTTTTTTACTTCAGAGTTTCTATTGAAGTAGAATTGACCAACATTCAAAGTAAATTTAGATAGGCCGTTTCTTGCTTCAGAGTTTCGACTGAAGAAGAAGCCAATGACATTTAATGTAAACTTTAGTTAGGTCAAAAACAGATCAACTTAGTTTTTCAATGTTTCAACTGAAGAACAAGTTGATCAACAAAACTACAATAAAAACAAATATTTTTTTTTTACTTCAGAGTTTTGACTGAAGTAGAATTGACCAACATTCAAAGTAAATTTAAATAGACCAAAGACAAATCAACTTATGTCTTCAAAGTTTCAATTGAAGCATAAGTTGATTGACAAACAAACAACACCGCTTTTTACTTCAGAGTTTCGACTGAAGAAGAAGCCACTGACATTCAATGTAAACTTTAGTTAGGCTAAAAACAGATCAACTTAGTTCTTCAATGTTTCAACTGAAGAATAAGTTGATCGACAAAACTGCTACGTACGCAACAAATAATTCCTTTCACTGAAAAGGAAATCGACATTCACTCTAAACTTCAATTAATTCTAATGATAAATCAACTTATTTCTTCAATGTTTCAACTGAAGAATAAGTTGATTGACAAAATTTCTACAAACAACACGTTCTTAATTCAGAGTTTCTACTGAATAACTACTGACATTCAATATTCAAAACTTTAATAAATTCACAAATAAAAATGGGAAGCTTTCTTTAACATTTGAAGATTAAGCACAAATTTACCCATAACTGTGGTTTAATCTAACATAATTTTAGGGAATTTTAAGAATTGTTTCAGAGTTTATTCTGAAGCAAATACTTTTATTAAATCAATTTAGTTTTTTTTAGATAAATTTATTTTCATCAATTTTCTTCAGCGTTTCAACTGAGGAACCAAACAGAATTGTATTTTTTAGGTTTCAGTGTCACTCTACAGTAGAATAGTTACATGGCATGGTTTGTATATATTAATTTGTCTTCAATCGCTTATTAATTTATAAATAATAATTATTTTGCATAAAATTGAAGATAAATATTTTCTTTCAATATTAAATTATCCAGAATTTTTAAAACTGGATTCAAATTTATTCCAGATTTTATGGCTAGCTATACAGAAGTAGATTCATTAATTTTGTAAAGGTTTGCTTATTTTAATTAGGTACCATAAGTAGTAACTCTCTTTATGCTGCTTATGGTACATTTGTTATTAGAAGGGGTCAACCAATTTATTATATTATGGTTACATCGCTTTGTTTTTGATCAACATTTATTGAAATTATATTATGGAAATTTTGTAATAATTCCTCCAAAGACTAATAAAAATTTGCTTTTCAGTTAATAGCAATTTAATCTTTTCCAAATGAAGAGATTTCACTGCTTATTTTAGGTTACGTTCTAGAATCCAACTAATTTGCCATAAATGAATTATACAAATAAGCACTGGATAATAATAAAAAAAAACTAATTAATCACACTATTGGTTTGTGTTAACTGGAATTATCCTAACACGCACTGGGTAACTGAATCGAAAGGATATAATAATAATTAAAAAAAAACTAGAACAGAAGACCTAATCAATTTCAATTACTTCCAGCCGATAGCAATAGTTTCTTTTCAAAATGAAGGGATTCTATTGCTTATTTCAGATTAAGTTCTAGAATCCAATCCAATAAATATATTTATTCATATTATATAAAGAAAAATGATTATACATATATTACATTGTGACGATGGTTGGTTGAATATGAAAAGGGTTATTGACCCAGGTTTTTCTGCCCTAAAATTATATTAACTGGATAATAAAACCCAATGGAATGATTAAAAAAAATTAAACTAGAACAGAAGATCTAATCAATTTTTATTTCAGCTATAACACAATACATTTGTTTCAAATCAAAATTTGAAAAAAATGTATTGTACTTTTATTTCAGCTCATCATAATAGCCTTAGTTTATGGAAACCAAGAACACAAATTAGATTGTTTGGAAAATTTATTATGGATTAAATAAGGAAAACTAAGGCTAAATTTACTAATACTTTACAGCATCCCCCAAAAAATTTCCATAATATTTTAATTTAATTCTTTCACACAAATGCGATTTAACCAAATTCTAGCTTACTCAGCCAGGCAGGGTGGGGGTTAATTTGATTTTTTCCAATTAGATTTGTTTAAAATGTAATAGGATAATTTCCAGTTGTTTGCTTCAATTAATTTAAAATAAACGGATTTGCTCATTTTAGTTATCAGATTTAGTTCGGTTTGATATGCACCATCGAAGACTCGTAAAGATCACCGTGTGTACGAAAGCACGTCTTCTCTACTTGTTATAAGCCGCACCATAGGTTCGACCTGTCTCGCCATGCATAAAGTTTGTCTCTACGCCTGAAAAACCCGCGAGAAATTTCTTTATTGTGCCATTCCTCTTTATCTCGTTACTATTCGTTCCTAATCTAATTTCATTTCCAGTTCCTGAGCTGATTATAATTGAATTTATAATAACAGTCAGGCTGTCTCTTAATTTTCGCTGCTTCTTTGCGCTAATATCTTCTACTTTTTTTACTGCTCATCTACCATGCTTGATCTGTCTCTTGTAGTTCTTGATTTAGTTGTTTTCTCTCTGACTATCCACCTTTTTTTCACTTTCTAACTCTGCCGAAGCCGGTCCCAAGCCCGGATGCAATAATGAGGAGGGGAAAGATTTATTCTTTTCTTTACTATTTTCTATTCTTTAAACTTTTCTTAAATTTTTTTAAATGTTAATTAGTTTAGTTTATTTAATACAATTAATTTAATAATTAAAATGTTTTAGAAGCTTAAAAGAAATCGTTATGGAAAATGCCTTCACAAAAAAGGTGAGTATCTCTAGTTGGCTGGTTAATAAAGTTTATACTTTAGGAATGTATCAAATATAAGAAATATTAACGTTGAGTGTTGTTGGTGATATGAAAGTTTTAATTTTTTAACAAACTTATAGTTTTGCATTCTGGAGCCTCAATGATGTTCAAAGTGGAATGAGTAGATGCCTTCAATAAGAGTTAAATCACAAACCTAGATGACAAGACAAACCCAGCTGCTTGGATTCACTTACCGTACCAGGTGGAATAGGAGGCGGAACAACCAGCTTCCAATTACAGTATCAATAATTTTATTAATTTAATAAAGTTTGTTTAACAAATATAAGAATGGTTTGAGCAGTGTTTTCAATAAAAATTCAATTTTTGACAGATTTAAGCCAGATTTTGGTTTCTTTTTATAAATATATTAATTTTTTGTCCTGATTTTGCAATTTTTTATTTTTTACTATTTATTAAAAGAATTTTTTATTATTTCTGATAATATTGTAATGTTTTATAACCAGATTTTGCTATTTTTGATGTTTTATAAAGAATTTTGCATTTTTTATCAGATTTTGCTAGTTTTGGAATTTTATATATTTTTTTACATATTTCAACATTTTTTGGTAAATTTTTTAACAATATTTGACGTTTAAAGACCGCATTTTGCTATTTTTGAAATTATATTAATACAATTTTGTACTGTGAAACCGCCTTTGTCCAGATTTTGATTCTATCTAAAATTGTTTTAATGTTTTATAACCGAATTTAGTTACTTTTTACTTTTTTTAACAGAATTTTACAGTTATCAACAGTTTATGGTCAGATTTTTAATATTTCTAACAATATTTTGATATTTCATAGCTGGATTTTACAGTTTTTTTTGTATTTTTTACATTTTATGAATAGAATTTTACATTTTTTAACAATAAAGGTCGGATTTTGGTACCTAATAATATTTTGGTTTTATGACCGGATTTTCAGTTTTTCATATTTTATAAAAAAAGTTAACACTTTTATATAGTGTTTTTAGCATTGTAGTAGTACGGTTTTATCATGGCCACTACAATTGGAGCATTCGGCAAATGCGGGACTTGATCTGTGATCCGTTTTTTCTCCAAACTGAAGGCAATATTGCGGCTGAAATTTATCGAAGATTGTGGGTTGTATATGGGGAAAACATTATTAGTGATAGTGCAGTGCAAACGTGGTGCAAGATTTTCAGGTAAAAGGAACTAATGTTCAAAAAAGTGAACAAATTGGTTTGTGAGCGCAGCCGGTTTACAATTTCTGAGCTGTCTACTGATTTTCCTGAAATCTCTTTAGGACATTGTTATAGTACAACTAGGCTACCATAAATTTTGTGCACGATGGGTCCCCAAACAGCTCTTAAATGTTTACAAAATCCAGCGAATGAGTTCTGCGTTAACATTTTTGCAATGCTATAGTGACGAAGGAGAAACGTTTTTTGGGAAAGATTGTAACGGGGAATGAATGATGCATACGATCTCGCCCAACAAACCAAAAAAGTTTAAACAAATTTTGACCAACAGAAAGCTTATGGCTACTGTGTTTTGTTTGGGATTGTAGAAAAGTGTTGCTAGTGGAGTTCATGGATCCTGGGACAACAATTACTGCTGCGACGTACTGTGAAATCTTGAAACGCTTACGAAGAACAATACAAAACAAAAGGAGAGTCATGTTATCTTCAGGCATTGTCTTTTTTATGATAACGTACGACCTCATACATTTAAAACAACAAAGAAGCTGCTCAAGAGTTTTGGATGTGAGTTTTTTTTTAACAACCGCCGTCCTATAGCCCGGGCTTAATGCCAAGTTGTTCATCAAGATGAACAAAATGGTAGAGAAAGCAGCGGATCAACAGTAACGAGGAACTGAAAATCGGTGTATAACATTGGTTGACACTTTAGGCCTTTATGAATCAGAAGTCCTATTCCGCTGACACTGTCCTCGTTTCATTTGTAGAATATAACGTGTCCAGATTGTAATTTTAGTTTTTCTCCTCTTTGTCTTACTTCTGATGTCCCAGTTGATCTTGTCTAATTCGTATTCTAGTTCAGTAAATTTTTCTTCAATTCTTAATGTTCTCGCATTCTTAAAACGCTTGCTATATATATATATAGTTTAGGGCCATTTGTTTGTTAGTGCTTTCATTTAATGATTTGAGAGGGTTTTGGCCATTAAACACCACTCTGGCCAGACATCTTGTTGAGTTGTAGAATGTATCTACGATGGTTTAACTAGGAACTAGAATATATTGATTGATGATTTTGTATAGTAAGAGGTTGATTCAATTTATATCAATCGAGAATTATCAAATTTCTAAAATACAGTTTTCAATAAGAAAATGCAATTTATAATTATTGCGTCTCGCTTGTAGGATGCTGTGTCAGTGGCTTTGTCTATTAATTTCATTCCTCGGTAAGAATTAGTATGCTTTACATGTGTTTTGCCTAATAATCATGATTGAGTGGTATGTAATTAATGTAATTAGTGATCTATGACCGTCGAGGGAGTTTGCAATTGTAAGTTGTAAATTAATCTGTCCGATATTTTTCCTAAATTGCGTGTTACTTAATCTATTTATTCTTCATATTTTTATAAAAATTTGAAGCCAATAAAGCATTGAATTAATATATTGCGTTGTTTGAATCTACGTCGCATTTTATTGTAGTAAATGTATTTTATCTCTCCACTTTTTTTCCTGAAATGTTTGCATTTATAAATAGACAGTCTTATCAGATTCCCCTTGTGATGTTTCTTTTATATTTACCAATTTCTTAATAAAATTGTATATTATTCCTTTATATTATATTGTATTAAATTCTGGTTTGTAGTAAATTATACTTTAATTGTTATAATAATTTAAGCTTTAGCACTGTCAAGTCATAGGAAAATTATAACATGCAAATAACATTTAATTTATATATTGCACACTTTCAATTTACGTCGCATTTTTATCCCAATAACAAATTCTTATCGCTCCCCTTTTTTCCTAAACTCGAATAAATTATTTGCGTTTATAAATAGCCAATCTAATCAGCTTCCCTTGGATGTTTTCTTGTATATTTACAAATTTTATATTATTTCTATATTATTCCTTCATATTATATTATTAATACACCGAAAGGTAGAATGACTCATGATTAATATAATTATAAATTAATTTCAAAACAAATTTTGCTAGAATTCTAATAATTAACTCAAAATATTTTATGTATGAATGATCGGATTCAGCTGACAGATTCTTAAATTAATTTATTGATCAAACAAATCAACAACCACCCTTAAAAGCATCTGTTGATATACCTTAGTAACCTTTCCTGTTTACCAACAAAACTTAAACAAATTTGATTAAAATCTAGCTGACAATAAGAAAGTTATGCAACTTTTTTGTTTAAATCAGAAATTAACAAAATTCAAAAATCTTCCGCCATTTTATTTATTTCTCAAATTATTAAAATTCAATAAAATGATCATTTTTGCAGGTTATGTGTGAATCAAATTTTATTAAAATCCAGCTAAGAATAAGAAAGTTATACAACTTTTCTGTTTAAATCGAAAATTAACGAAATTCAAAAATCTTCCGCCATTTTGTTTGTTTCTCAAATTATTAAAATTCAATAAAATCATCATGTATGCAGTTTTCTAGGTTATGTGTGAATCAAATTTTATTAAAATCCAGCTAAGAATAAGAAAGTTATACAACTTTTTTGTTTAAATCAAAAATTAACGAAATTCAAAAATCTTCCGCCATTTTGTTTGTTTCTCAAATTATTAAAATTCAATAAAACCATCATGTATGCAGTTTTATAGGTTATGTGTGAATCAAATTTTATTAAAATCCAGCTAAGAATAAGAAAGTTATGCAACTTTTTTCTTTAAATCAGAAATTAACGAAATTCAAAAACTTTCCGCCATTTTGTTTATTTTCTCATATTATAAAAATTCAATAAAATCATCACGTTTGCAGTTTTATAGGTTATGTGTGGATCAAATTTTATTAAAATCCAGCGAAGAATAAGAAAGTTATGCAACTTTTTTGTTTAAATCAGAAATTAACAAAATTCAAAAATCTTTCGCCATTTTGTTTATTTCTCAAACTAATAAAATTCAATAAAATGATCATGTTTGCAGTTTTATATGTTATGTGTGAATCAAATTTTATTAAAATCCAGCTAAGAATAAGAAAGTTATGCAACTTTTTTCTTTAAATCAGAAATTAACGAAATTCAAAAACTTTCCGCCATTTTGTTTATTTTCTCATATTATAAAAATTCAATAAAATCATCACGTTTGCAGTTTTATAGGTTATGTGTGGATCAAATTTTATTAAAATCCAGCGAAGAATAAGAAAGTTATGCAACTTTTTTGTTTAAATCAGAAATTAACAAAATTCAAAAATCTTTCGCCATTTTGTTTATTTCTCAAACTAATAAAATTCAATAAAATGATCATGTTTGCAGTTTTATATGTTATGTGTGAATCAAATTTTATTAAAATCCAGCTAAGATTAAGAAAGTTATGCAACTTTTTTGTTTAAATAAGAAATTAACAAAATTCAAAAATTATCCGCCATTTTGTTTATTTTTCAAATTAATAAAATTCAATAAATTGATCATGATGGCAGTTTTATAGGTTATGTGTGAATCAAATTTTATTAAAATCCAGCTAAGAATAAGAAAGTTATGCAACATTTTTGTTTAAATAAAAAAATAACAAAATTCAAAAATTTTTCGCCATTTTGTTTATTTCTTAAATTATTAAAATTTAATACAATTATCATATTTGCAGTTTTATAGGTTATGTGTGAATCAAATTTTATTAAAATCCAGCTAAGAATTCGAAAGTTATGCGACTTTTTTGTTTAAATCAGAAATTAACAAAATTCAAAAATCTTTCGCTATTTTGTTTATTTCTTAAATTATTAAAATTTAATACAATTATCATATTTGCAGTTTTATAGGTTATGTGTGAATCAAATTTTATTAAAATCCAGTTAAGAATAAGAAAGTTATGCAACTTTTTTGTTTAAATCAAAAATGAACAAAATTCAAAAATTTTCCGCTATTTTGTTTATTTCTCAAATTATTAAAATTCAATAAATTGATCATGTTTGCAGTTTTGTAGGTTATGTGTGAATCAAATTTTATTAAAATCCAGCTAAGAATAAGAAAGTTGTGCAACTTTTTTGTTTAAATAAGAAATTTTATACGATTTCTATATTATTTCTAAATATTATATTATTAATACACCGAAAGGTAGAATGGCTCATGATAATATAATAATAAATTAATTTTAAAGCAAATGTTGCTAGAATTTTAATGTATAACTATTGATCAAACAAATCCACCCCTAAAAGCATCTGTTGATATACCTTAGCAACCCTTTCTATTTACCAACAAAACTCTACTGACGTCTGTCAAGTAGAGAAGTGATTTTAATTTTATAAAACTATATTTTAATTTCACACATTTTAATTGTGAAATGACCGATTATCGTTTGGAATGGATCAAGGATCGCTGTACTTCATATCTGGGGCTGAATTCAACTGAATATTTTGAACAAATGTTGACTGCCGGCGAAGGAGAAGTGGAAGATCAACTTTATGCGTTCCTTGATGATGATATACCAGATGCTGAATCGCATAGGAGATTATTTCATGTTTATAGAACTTCGTATGAGAAGTTAGTGGATAAAGAAGTTGTAACTCGTGAAATTGGTAAGTGATATACTTTAATTGGATGTTTTTACTACTTTACCTTACATATCTTGAGTCCATATTTAAACCAATTTTAAGAATTAATGATATAGATAAGTAGTTTCAACGCGTAAGAAATTATTAAAACTTATTAAATAAAATTGAAAAATTCTACTCATGTTGAGCCCACAATTTTTATAATATGTACTCAAAATTTTTACACAACATACTTATAACATTGCTTTATAATGAACTTAACTCAAAATAACTTAAAAAAATAAAATTGATTATTTATGTTTATAAAGATTGAGCCGGTGGTTAGATACAGTGTTCCCGCCCACCCACTCAAGTGTTTGTTATCAAGAAATTTGTTTATTTTCACACTTGTTGCGTTTCTGCTGTTTTTAATGTGTCAGATTGTATGACAGTTGTCACTATTACGTCAAAGGTGGGTACAATAACAAATTTGTTGATAACTAACACTTGGGCGGGTGGGCGGGAACACAGTTTATAAATATTGAGCCGGTGGTTTGATACAATGTTCCCGCCCACCCGCCCAAGCGGTTGTTATCAAGAAATTTGTTTATTCTCACACTTGTTGCATTTCTGCTGTTTTTAATGTTTCAGATTGAATCTCGGTGTTTAGTGGCTTTGCGATGGGTTGATTCATTCAATGTGGTAGTTTGGAGTTCACTATTCCTGTGCAAAGACTTTTTCTTTTGGCGGGTGGCTGATCTATCTTTGTGGCGATGATGTCGGCGTCAGCTTTGGTTTGGGTTTTGGGTTTCTTCGGCTTTCTAGTCGTACCCAAGCTTATTCTTCTTCTTGGTGCCGGTATGCGGCTTTTGCAGACGATCTCACCTGCCATGGATCTGTTTTGTTTGCTGGTTTGGTCTGCTTGGTTTGCACCCTTTTTTCTTCTCTTTTTTTTTTGGGCTTTGTTGGCTTGAGCCTTTTTTGGGTTGCACGTGACTACGTGCCGAGGTGGAAATTGGGTTGGAGCACCTCGGGGACTTCCGTTTCTTCCGTTTTGTCGCACCCTCATTGTTCCCTGTGCGTTTATCGAGGGGAACCAGGCCGACGCTTGTCTTGGACAATCGAATTGGTTTAGTCGAGGATGGACAGTCTTCTGCTTTATCTTCCAAGTCTTGTTTGGTGTAATCTTTTGTCGGTTTGCTGGAAACAGTTAAGGTCATTAGTGTCCAGGCATTTGCTAGAGCTTGGTTTCCGGGTTTGACTTGGCTCGATTGGGAGTAGTTCTGCGTCATCAGCTTTATACTCCAGGTTCTGTTCATCTATAGACTCATCAGATGGTCGTCCAGTGGTGCTTGCATAGGTCTTGGCCTCTACTAGCTGGAAGTTTCTGTTTCTTAGCAGGTGTTGGATATTTTCGTTCTTCTTCTTCTTGTTGGTTGGCTTGATATCTAAAGGGTGAATTTTATCTTAGAATTTGGCCTCCAGCATTGGCTGAGGTTTTGCTTTTTTTTTAGGTTTGTTCAGTACTTCCTTCAGCTTTTTGCCCTCTTCTTTCTAAACTTGTTCTTCTTGCTCTCGAAATTAGAGTTTTAGTTATCTTAAGAACTTCTGTGGCGATTTTGGATTTTTCTTTCTTCCTTAGAGTGGAGAAACGCTTGTGCTTAATTCGTTCTTGCGTGTACCGTAGCAGTTGTTTTTGGAAGGCTTGTCTCATCGAAAGCTTGTTTAGTTTGGGCAAGTGCACTAGCATCACAGCCGCTTGGGTGACCAGGTATTCTTTGACGGTTTTGTACGAACTTTGTTGGATTTTAAGGCTTGCTGACCGCTTTGTTCTGAGAAAGGTTATTTTTTCTTTTAGCTTTCTGATCTCTTATCGTTTCCTGCATTGAGGCTTTGCGTATCTTGAGGCAGATGCTTAAGATTTTCTCTTGTGATGACTTCGTCTTTTCCTCTGTTTAACTTCAACGTTTTGTTGGCTTTGTTGTTTTGTGGCCAAAGATTGAAGAGTTTTTTAATCATTTCCTTTTCCCAATTGCCCAAATTTAGCAGTTCTCTCTAATCTTGCTCTTCCCTCTAGCGGTTCTCTTGGTTTCTCCGCTCTTTTTTATAAGGTCAACAAACCGATGGCCTTCTTTTTGAGAATAACTGTCTCAGCTTCCTTACTTGAGAAAGTTGGGTTCATGGTCAATCTTTTTATTTCTGCAATGTTTGTATGCCGTCTGGCTCCTTAAAGTCCGACTTTTGTAAGAAGGGACCTTATTAGTTTAGACTTTAAGGATTAAAATCCTTATTTAGCGCCATATTCTTGTCTGGGGTTCTTGGGGGAAATACCTGCTCCTTTTTACTAAACTCCCAATTATGGGCGACATAATTGAGTTCCGAGAACCAGGTTTATCTTCAATCAAGTTGTCAAATTTTGATAAAATGAAGAAAGAAGTAAGAATTGCTGTTTATTTCTCAAATTATTAAAATTCAATAACATCATCATGTTTGCAGTTTTATAGGTTATGTGTGAATCAAATTTTATTAAAATCCAGCTAAGAATAAGAAAGTTATGCAACTTTTTTGTTTAAATCGGAAATTAAGGAAATACAAAAATCTTCCTCCATTTTGTTTATTTTTCAAATTATTAAAATTCAATAAATTTATTATGTTTGTAGTATTATAAGTTATGTGTGAATCAAATTTTATTAAAATTCAGCTAAAAATAAGAAAGTTATGCAACTTTTTTGTTTAAATCCAAAATTAACAAAATTCAAAAATTTTCCGCCATTTTGTTCATTTCTTGAATTATTAAACTTCAATAAAATCATCATGTTTGCAGTTTTATAGGTTATGAGTGAATCAAGTTTCATTAAAATCCAGCTAAGAATAAGAAAGTTATACAACTTTTTTGTTTAAATCGAAAATTAACGAAATACAAAAATCTTCCGCCATTTTGTTTATTTTTCAAATTATTAAAATTCAATAAATTTATTATGTTTGTAGTATTAACGGTTATGTGTAAATCAAATTTTATTAAAATTCATCAAAAAATAAGAAAGTTATGCAACTTTTTTGTTTAAATCCAAAATTAACAAAATTCAAAAATTTTCCGCCATTTTGTTTATTTCTCAACTTATTAAAATTCAATAAAATGATCATGTTTGCAGTTTTATAGGTTATATGGTAATCAAATTTTATTAAAATCCAGCTAAGAATAAGAAAGTTATGCAACTTTTTTGATTAAATACGAAATTAAGAAAATTAAAAAAACTTCCGCCATTTTGTTTATTTTTCAAATTTTTAAAATTCAATAAAATGATGATGTTTGCAGTTGTATAGGTTATGAGTGAATCAAATTTTATTAAAATCCAGCAAAGAATAAGAAAGTTATACAACTTTTTTGTTTAATTAAGAAATTAACAAAATTCAAAAATCTTCCGCCATTTTGTTTATTTCTTAAATTATTAAAACTCAATAAAGTGATCATGTTTGCAGTTGTATAGGTTATGAGTGAATCAAATTTTATTAAAATCCAGCCAAGAATAAAAAGGTTATACAACTTTTTTGTTGAAATAAGAAATTAACAAAATTCAAAAATTTTCCGCCATTTTGTTTATTTCTCAAATTATTAAAATTCAATAAAATGATCATGTTTGCAGTTTTATAGGTTATATGGTAATCAAATTTTATTAAAATCCAGCTAAGAACAAGAAAGTTATGCAATTTTTTGTTTAAATACGAAATTAAGAAAATTCAAAAATTCTCCGCCATTTTGTTTATTTTTTGAATTATTAAACTTCAATAAAATCATCATGTTTGCAGTTTTATAGGTTATGTGTGAATCAAGTTTTATTAAAATCCAGCTAAGAATAAGAAAGTTATGCAACTTTTTTGTTTAAATCTGAAAATAACAAAATTTAAAAATCTTCCGCCATTTTGTTTATTTCACAAATTATTAAAATTCAATAAAATAAAATGAATTCTCGCAGATATTTTCCAAAAGAACTAATTTGAGTTTGTTTGGTTGGAGGTTTTGCTCTGTTCTACTGAAAAGTCAGGTTTCTATAATTGTTTCAATAAAACAAAAAAAAATTTGAAAAGCTGAAAATAATCAAAAATTTCTTAATTTAGTGCATCCAGCGTCGATCCAAGAAGAAGAAGTGATTATTCAAGATGATACCAAATCAAGAAAAGGTAAAGATGCCAAAGGTGGAAAAGGTAAAGGAGCTGGCAAGGGTAAAGGCAAGAAAAAACGTCCAGATAGTGAACCGCGTTCGGACACCACCGAATACTTAAGTAAGTTGATGATCATTGCTACATAACAGCACTAACATCTACCAATGTATTTAGAGTTTATTACCGAATTCGATTATGGTGAAGAAGACGAAGAAGAAGGTGGCGAAGAAGATATTTACGAAGAAGAAGAAGATGCTGGTGAAAATCAGCTCGAATCTGTTGTACCAGAATCGACCGCTGTTACAGAAACGGTGACACCTAGAACCGATATAACAGCAGAAACCATTCCAGGCGAAGAAGACACAGAAGCTGTTGAAGTAACCGAAAACAAAAAGGATGCCAAAGGTTAAATATCAGCACACACAACAGTTTAAATTGATGATAATTATTTATTTATGTTTAAGATAAAAAGAAAGGCAAAAAAGGAAAAGGAGATAAGAAAGAAAAAAAGCGGAAACAGTCTAAAACTGTTGAAATGGGTAAATGAAATACGTTGGAGCAATGATTTATTTAATATGAATTCTGTTTTTAGTACCTGAAGTGGAAGAGGAGCCAGAACCGGAGTATGTTATGGTCACTGTAAGTTGTTCTAGCGTTCTATACGATATAGCGCTACTTGTTTACTGCGTAAACCGTTGCGGTACATTGATTTGGTAGCGCTACCTTTTCATTAACAAAATCCTTTATTTTTGCAAAGCGGAACCAATCAGGAGCAAACTACTACCGATGTAGCGGAGACAGCTACAAACGTAGTAATTTGCGTTTCCTAAGCTCGCTCATTGATTCGGTAGCGCTACAGTATACTGTGTATCTGCTTTATATTGACTGTTAAATGTTGATTTTTTTTTAGAAAGTAATTCAAGTCCAAGAAACAGATTACATAATGCACGGCAAAGTTGGTAGATTCCACGACAAAAAGGAATACTATAACGTCAAATATGTCTTTTTGGTTCGACAAACTTCCGATGGAATACCGAATTTTGAGACCCCCGAAGATTCTTACGCGGAAATGCCGAGTTACTTTCTGATCGGTAATTGTGGCGGAAAGTTTCTTCAATCTATGATAACACATGCAATTGAGGTTAGAATTTAATAATTTATTTGAACTCTTTTGCATTTGAAACAATTATAGGTCTTCATTCCGTTGATCAAGAAACGAAGAGTAGTAAGGAGACAGACGACCGTTGTGGCTACGAGATCGTCGCAAGTTCAAAGTTACGATTACGCGGTGGCTGATAGCGTATCGAAAGCATCGCAACAGATATCAACCACAATTTCCACATTGCATGTAGATTCGGAAGATAATCTGTTTGTTGAGGACGAGGAACAGATACTTATGAAGGAGGAAATTGTTGGGGAGTATAATATACTTCTGGAAAGCGCAAAATGGTAATTATAAAAAAAAAAAATACAAAAATTTAACCAATTTTATTTGTAATATTTAGGACCATGGATCATGTAGAGGACGACACTCAACTATCCATAGCCGAATGCCCTGACATCTTCACCAAAACCGACGAATTTATTGTAAAAGACAAAAAACTAATAAAGGCGTTAGAAGACATCATACTGAATTGTGAGAAGCAAATCGGAAGAATAATAGAATCGTATCAAGCTAAGGTAAAAACACAAAACAATCCACTAAGCAATTAGTAACCAATTATTGTAGGTACCTTCAGGACCAGGGCCTATAGCAGAATACGAGTATTGGAGAGACCGCGAGGCCGGTCTTGGTGTACTTTTTGAACCTTTAAAGAAAACCACGTTCAAAAGAATTTGTTCTATATTGGATAAAGCGCATTCATCTATTATAAGTGGGTTTAAGGTATATCAAGTTGAACTTAAAAAAGCATATCTTCAATCTAGGGATAATGTTAAATTCCTGTTCACAGTTTTAAGACATTTTAAGGTGAGCTCTACACAATTATATTAATAACATAAATTGATTTTGATTATTTTAGACAATGATGTTTTGCGAAGATTTTAACAAAACCAAGGAAAGCATTCCTGATTTATACGAAGGGTTACATATGATTTGGGTGTTATCAAGATATTACTGCACTGATGAACAAATGGTACCCTTATTGGAACGCATATCTTGGGGTTTATGCGAGAAAAGCCGTAATGCTTTAGACAATACGGTGCTATTCCGCAAACCGATAAAAGAAATCAAAAGATTATCGATTGAAGTCCGTGAAATGTTGAAAACCTGGAAGGACTCCTACATGGAAACCAGAGAAAAAATTGAAATGTCCGGTAAAGTTAGCAGATGGGAATTTGATAGGAAGAAGTTATTCGGAGAATCTGATTATATCGGGCTTGTTTGTAAGGATATCGAAGCTATTGCTGATGTGAGTATTTATAGTTTGAAGATTCTTTAATTGCTTGTAATTTGCTTTAGATTATAGATCAATTTACTACAATTTTCGGGCCTGATTTGAAGGCGATTATGACTGATCCGCAAAAAATTGATGATGTTGTTAGGAAGTTGGAGACTTTAGTGCATCCTATTGAGGTTGCCGATTTTGATATATTCAAGGAAACTTTTAAGGAAAATTGGCAACAGATTATGACGCAATTTGGTAAAGAGGTTAAAGCGTTGGAGAAAATAGCTACGCTTTTTATTGATCAAAGCTTTAAAGTCTTAAGGTAAGTAAATATAAGTTTCTATTTTGGTAGTGTTCTACTTTAGCTTAAGAGAATCTCACATATGGTTTGTATGCCATTGTTGGCTTTATTTGAAGAAGTATATTTTTTAATGTAAAAGAAGTCTTGTCAAAGTAAGTAGTAGTCAACAAAATAATTTCAAGACCGGCCATCTTTATGACTATTGTTGACGCTTGTAGTTCTGTAGTGAAGTAAATTTACTAATGATTCAATAACTTTTGTTTGGGTCTGAAGATTGCTTAAAGTTTGTGTTCTTATCAGTTCTATGAAAGACTGATTACGGTTTCTAAGGTGTAGTTTGGTTCTCTCAAGGTCCTGATGATGATCTTTGTTTACTTGGTATTCTCTTCAGACACCAAATGTACAACCTGATTCTTGTGACAAGTTTGTTCGTGCTGCTAGTAAATCTGGAGCTCTTCAATGGAGTAAAAGTCTGCTTGCCACCCATTTCTGTATTTATATTAATGTGTGTCCATCTAATAGATAAATAAAATCATCAACCTAAATAATATGAATAAAATAAAACGATTTTATAAAATAAATATGGAAAATATAAAACATCTAATAGATGTTTTGTCTGTTCTACAGACGGCTCGTAAGATTCTAGATAGATTTCTCAGTTGTGCGGGTTTGTGCTGTCTTACACTCCTTCACTTGCTTTGGTAAGGATTGCCTGCGACCGTTCAGTTAGCCAAAGGCTAAATCCGTTGGGTCTAACTCTGTTGGTGCTTCTTTTCGCAATCGGGATTTGCCAAAACCATATCTTTTCTTCACGGTCCACTCCATAAAGTAGCCGGTATTAGTTAACTCCAGGGTTTACCTCAAGACAATTTACCATTCCTCATAATTTCTTAGCCTGGCGTCAACTTTGAGTGTTTCTTTCATCTATTTGGTAGAGGACCGTTCGTAGTCCTAAGTAGTTGGCATCCGTATGATGGTATGATACGGTTCGTTCTTTCCTTGTAAATCGGTCATGAGTGTCGATGTTCACCAACCTAGGATAATAGTCTTCTAGACAGGCGCAGACGAGTAAGAAGCTCCAAAATTTCTTCCTAGTGGTAAAATTTGGGTAGTCTAGGATCAGTATCAGATAGGTGCTCAGGGGGTGGTTGTCATTGGTGGTGTTCTGGTGGATATGGTATTTGATTTCATACTGCCCTAATTTGCTTTTAGAGTATTGAGTAGGACTGGTTCCTCAAATCTTAAGTGTATGGTGTAGATCTATTTGGCCGGGTTATTCGAATGGAATCCCTTTTTGTAAAGCCTTTTTTTGTTGTCTCCGCTTTGAGAAATGTTAAAATGTTTTTTACTTTCGGGCGGGGGGCTGGTGATACCCAAGTGACTCAGTGAATGGTAATTGTTGCTTGCCTTCCCTCGGACTAGAATTTCCTCTCCCTGTCCGTAGGTGATGGCGGCGCTTTTTGTGAGGTTTGTTCCTAGCAGGGCTTCGCTGGAGGTTAGTTCGGTGGCTCCGATGGTGCGTCGCTGGTGCTGAAACAAAACAAGAAAAATTAATTCGTCTCAGTCCTTTATGTGGTTCACTGCAATGAGAATCCGTAGATTCTTTAGGATAATTTGCGGGTACCCGTAGCGCAGTGTTCTAGGAGTTGGCATGTCTTCTCGAGACGTATTGTTGTAGCCAGGAAACTTCCCAGCTGCTTTCGTTTCGTGGTTTTGGATACTTTCGGATCAGGGTCAGTTGTGTGCTGAGTTGTTTGTTACCTCAGTTTAAACTATTTGTCCGTACTCATGTTTTGGAGTGACCCACCCGCCCGCCCAAGTGTCCGTCGTCAAGGAACTGAATATCACTATCACCTCCTGTGACAAAAAAACTTTTAACGCTTACAGAGTTTAGAAAACTTCTAGTTTCTTGATAACTAACACTTGGGTGGGCGGGAGGGTACCCCAGTTTAAACTATTTGTCCGTACTCATGTACTTATGTTTTGAAGTGACCCACTCACTCGCCCAAGTGTCCGTCGTCAAGGGATTGGATGTCACCATCACCTTCTGTGATATAGAAACTTTTAAAGCTTACAGAGTTTAGAAACTTCCAATTTCTTGATAACTAACACTTGGGTGGGTGGGCGGGAACCCCAGTTTGAACTATTTATCCGTACTCATGACTTGGAGTGACCCACCCACCCGTCCAAGTGTCCGTATCCGGCGGTGACTTGATGGATCAGGTACTCAATCTCGGATTGTCCGAACTCACACTTCGAGAGATTGCACGTTAGTCCGTAGCGTTGTAGTATCTCCAGTACCTTTCTCACGTAGATTAGGTGTTTTTCACCTTGTATCTTATTGAAGACGCTTGCTTCTCTGAAGTCGTACAGAGTCGTGGGTCTTTGGTAGAGCAAAAAAACTAGTCTCTTATAGAGCTGTTTATCTTTCTTCCTACATCACGAGCACTACCGGCGCGCAATACTTGCTCTAGCTGGGCTCGATGATTTCGTTGGCTAGAAGTTGTTCCAGTTCGATGAGCTCCACAGCTAGTATTGTATCGACGGGTGTGAACCACGCTTGTAGTACTGATGCTTAGAGACCGGACTTAGTTTTGCCGGTTTCTTTGATATTTGTGTGGGTATACGGTCTGAGGTGTGACGGTTTAGATTTTATCAAATTTCTTCCTCTACATCTTGGATGCTGTCGTTTTTGGTCCAGTATGTTGGCCTTGAAGCGACTTCCGCCGGAATTGTCAGCTTTGGGTGTGTATGTTACAGTTGAAGTGGTTCATGTCAGGTGGTGGCGATGATTGACTGTCTATAGTCGTAGTCGGGCGGGAGGCTTACGACGCTACCCAGGTGACTCAGTGGATAGTAATTGTTGCAGGTCTTGTAGTTAATGGTCTCCATGAGATCTCCTAGACAACCGGCGAATCTTGTGACAGAACGCCCAAAAAAGCCAAAAGCAGTGTTTGAAATTTTTTTTTGAGTTTGTCTCAGCTGTTTGCCCTTAATCTCCTTTCTGGTAAAAAACATTTTGTAAATACTCCTCTAAGGATTGCTTCTCTTCTTGCTTTTCTCGTTTTTTTTTCTTATGGGGTTTGGGGGCTTCATTTATAATTTATAACACGCTTACAAATTGTTGTCGAACCAGATCTGTTATTGAGACAGAAATGGCCGCTTCCGAGTTCTGTGGGAATAATAATAATATCATTTGGGGGCGGTGAACGGTTTTCGCTTGGAGATGGAGGAGGGTTTTCGACGGAGGACGGGCGCAAGTCGTCTAAGTGGTCATTAGTTGGGGGTCTGTGGGGGTTATCTTCCGGGTTCTGTAGGAATAATAATAATAATAATATTATTTGGGGGCGGTGGACGGTCTTCGCTTGGAGGAGGAGAAAGGTTTTTGATGGGGGACGGCCGCAAGTCGTCTAAGTGGTTTTTAGTTGAGGGTCTTCAATCCAGTTGAAGTTCTTACCTGCTGCAACAATTACTTTCCTTGGTCCGATCCATTTCGAAGCAAACTACCTTGCCCTCTCACGGACTAAAACTTCTTCTACGGACCGTAAGTAATGGCGGCGTTTTATCGCTGGGGTACCTTTTGTCGCAGTATGCACTTTATTGAATCCCTTTTAGGAGCCCTTTTCGGTTTTCGGAGTTGTTCTCAGTGCTGCGTTTTTCTTTGGAATTGTCCCAGGTGCCGTGAAGTTTGCTCCTAGCAGGGCCTCGCTGGGATTTAGGTAAGGTTAGGTTTAGTTGGTGCGTCGCTTGTGGTGAAACAAAGCAAGAGCAATCTCATTCTCTAGGAGTCGGCTGTCTTCTCGCTGGTGGCGCTTGATACTGGGAATGTCTTAGTCCACCGGATGCACATGTCTATTACCGTCAGTGAGGGTTTTTTCCTCGTGTGATATCGTACGCGTGCCTCTCTCAGGGTCTGTCTGTCAGTTGGGGGTACAGCTGGACTTTCTCCTGCTATCTTTCTTCCTTCACTGTAGCGCAGGTAAGACACCACTTGGTGTAGTTCGAACAGTGGTATGCCTTGCAGATGATTTGGATGGTCTCATCGCCTCCGGGGGGTCCAGCGTTCTCTTCCGTGGTAGTGTCAGTTTCCCGTATCTCTGGAAGTACGACTAACTGATCTCGTCTTCTGCGGTTTTAATTAGGGCTCCGTTTTTGTCAACTCGGTATCCGCTGTCCAGGTCAGTCAGGTATTAATCTTTGTTCCGCAGCTCATCGAATCGGCGTAGGATTTCTTTGGTAAACTTTAGACAGTCTTTCTGGGGGCATCGAACCTTAGCAACAATCTGCTGTTTGGCCCGTGTTGACTACTTACGGTCCAGTACGGCGTTGGGGTAACGCCATTCTGTCCAGGTCTTCGTCCGTCTCTTCTTCCGGTTCGCCGTCTGGTTGTCGGGAAAGGGCGTCGGGTAAGTGGTTGATCTCTCCCCAACCGTGTTCTACCTGAAAGTTAAACTCTATTAGTAGAATGCTCCACCTGATGCTCTTGGATTTGCAGTTGGCGGATCAAGAGTTCAGCAAAAAACCAGGGCTCGCTTCTCTGTTTGTAAGATGAACTTTTGTTGGCACGCTCAACATTTTTGTGTAAACGCGGTTGATCAGTAGACGGTCGTCCTGGATCCTTTTCCGACTTGAAAGCATAGCCGCCGTAGTCTAGGTTTGCCTCTATCTCCGACAGCCAGGCATGTCCCAGGATCACCTCTTCTTCTAACTGAGGAACTACAAAAAAAGTTGCGGTAGATAAGATGTTTTTTACCTGGACTTTTACTTCGGTCACTTTGGTTATGACATGGTGAGACTCGTTAGCTTGAGCTACGGGCATCTTGTTGGGTAACTTGAACCTGGTCACCTGGATCCGGTGTGGCTTTCGTGAAGTTCCCAGGATTACCTTAGCCAGGCATGTCCCAGGATCACCTCTTCTTCTAACTGGGGAACTATAAAAACAGTAGCGGTAGATAAGATGTTTTTTACCTGGACTATTGCTTCGTTCACTCCGGTTATGACATGGTGGGACTGGTCGGCTTGAGCTACGGGCATCTTGTTGGGCTGCTTGAAGCAGGTCAGGTTCAGGACAATTTGTGGTTGGCCGTTGGTCACCTGGATCCGGCGTAGTTTCAGTGATATGCCAGGCCGTGTACTTGGGCCGGGGAGTTTAAAACTTTTACTGGTTTCCGGCCCATTGGGAGCTTTGCTACTAGTTAATGGCCTGTTTTAGCTTATGCTGGTGGCGGTCATTGATCCTGGCTTTAATCCTCATGACCAGCGCCATCATGTTGTCGAATGACTACAAGACGCTGTCCAGGGCCTTTGCAATCCTCGCTTCCAACTTATTCATTATTGCGTTGGTCATCTGTTCTTCGCTGTGGTGTGGGTGCAAAATCTTGTACAGCACTCTTCTCTTTAGTAGAAACGCTTCCACGGGTTCTCCGGCTCCTTGGTGGCTTGTGCACAGCTCTCTTGATAGGTCGGCAATCAGGAGTGGATCACCATACTTTTCTTACTCTCCTCGTAGGATAATTCCAAATACTCCTCGTAAGTCGTCAAGAAATAGCATGCTTTTCTCTAGGTTACTTCTACGAGTTGGAGTTGGTTGACCGAAATCTGTAAAGTAGCGTCTAGATTTGCAAAAAGAACTTTGGATCAATCTTGAAGTTTGAATAATTTTGTTCATACTTACATTTCTTTTTTAATTCTCAGATCTGCTGAAGGAGCTTTGGACAAACTATTAAAATTCAAACACATGAGAACTCGAAAAGTAATTCACGACCAATTAATGGCCAAATTTGAAATTGTAATGGACCAATTCGTCAAGGAACTGGGCTCCATGGAAAACTTATATTTGGTAACATCTTCACCACACTAACAAAACTTAAACTAATTAAACCAATTCCAGCGAAACAAAAGAAACCCAATACTATGCCGAAACCATCAAAAACATGGAGGCGCCATATTTTGGGTCCAGCTACTATTCTTCAGCACCAAAAAACCAATACTAAAATTCCGCCACATAGACGAATTAAAATCATCGATGTTAAAAGTAGAAGCTTTTGCATCGTACGTCAAAATGGCTAAAAGTTTAAAACAATACGAAGAAGGGAAATATCAGGAATGGATAGCAATGGCGGTTCCTGTAGTTGAAGAAACATTGAAGATGGATGTGCTTAAATTAGAAACTACATTATTTAAAGGCGGAAAAGGGACTCCAAAAATGAAGCATGGGAGTAGTAATGAGACTACCAGTACGGCAGCTGGAAAGCAGCAGAGTACGAAAAGTCAAGTTGAAGTACATTCTGTTAATAAAGGTTTGTGCATGTTAAAGATATAAATTGTTGGGTTTAAATTTATTGATTTTTAGGGGTGAAATTGACAAATCAGGGTAGTAAAAATGTGACTGCTTTTATTAACAAGATTAAAAATTTGAAGAATTGTACCTGGGTTGATATTATTGGACGCAATATGATGTCTGAGGAAAATATTCAATTTATTTTGAATTTTGATGAGAAAATTTATGATGTTATTTGTGGTGCTGAATTGATACAAGCTACTGGATATCCCATACCTGAAGTGTTGAGGTATGCTAGTATACAAAAGAAGCGATTGCGTGAGGATGTTGAATTGGTACGCGAAATGATTAATACTTACAATGATGTACTTAATAATTTATCACTATCACAATTGAATTATTTACGGGATTTGATTCGTGATATTGAGGCTTATATACAACCTGGTCTGAATAGAATTACTTGGACTTCATTGAGTATTAAGGAGTATACTGAAGAATGCAATAAAAAAATCAAAAATTTGGTTTCAATAAATAAACAAATTAAGCATACTGAGAAATTTATGAATGATAATTTGAACGCATTGCGGAATTTTTATTTGTTTTACTTTAAACCAATTAGTGAGGAGCCTGAAAGATTGAATTGCAAAGAATTTTTTGCAGTTATGCGAGATTATAGGACTGAGAAGTTGTGTACTATGATTAAACTATATGGTCAGTTTGGGCCTTTAATTATGAAATTGGAGACTTTAACTTTGAATACTAATTCTGGTATGTCGCCTCATATGAAGCTGTATTATGATTATTGGGAGAATAAGTTGTATAATTGTTTGGTTGACATGGCGATTAGTAATTTGGAAAAATTTAATAATCAATTGTTAAGTAAGGAAATGATGTTTCAAGTTGATGCTATATTGGTTTCTTCTACAATTGGTGTAAGGCCTACCAATCATGAAATCTACAACATGTTCATAAAAAGTTGTAAAGAATTCATTGAAAAATTTAAAATGTTTCCTAGGTGGATGCAGGGGACTTGTTTGATGTGTGAGCCGCAACGTATAGGTCACTCTGAAGAACAATTTGTTTTTTCATTTCATGAAGATATTATACAAGTACAAGATTTGCATGATGCTCTCAGTGTTTTGCAAACAACTGCTGCTAAGACTGTTTCTGAGGTGCATAAATATTTGCATACTTGGCAGAGGTATTCGTTTTTATGGAATTATGAAAAGGATCAAATGTGTGATAAATTTATTATGAAAGTAGTTTCGCTTCCGAAAATTGATTCTAGGCTTAATTTTTATTCCGATATTATTAAACGGATGATTGCCAAAAGACCTTATTTTGATGTTGGATCTATACGCATGAATCTTTACCATTTATTGGTTGATATTATAAAACATGCGACGGAGTATAGGATTTTAATGGGTACTAAATTGGCTGAAAAAACTAAATTGGCTCTACAAGAATTTCAAGAGGAAATTAATGGATTGCGCACTACAGTTAATAAAAATATCAAAGGATTAGAAATGTTTAAAAATATAATGCATGCAATTTCAACAATAATGCGCAATAATGTAAATTCAGAGCTTCAATACACGTATTATCAACAAGTTTATACCGTATTGCGAGATCATGGTATTGAGTATGATATTGCTGATGAAAAATTGGCTTTTGTATTGGAAGAAGAATGGAAAGCTCTTTACGTATCTGCAATGTTTAGATCGCAAACTTTAGAAGCAACTAAGGAAAGATTCGCACAGTTAACTTTGGATGAAATCCATAAATATTGTTCAGTTTTGGCCGATTTTGTTAAAGAATTCGATACTGAAGGCCCTGGTGCTGTTGGAGAAAATTTGGATTATGGATTAACCTTAATGGAAAGTTACACGAAACGATTTGATCAATTAGATCAAAGACGCATCGATCTACAATTGGCTGAAATGTTATTCGATATACCGTTAGCTGATTATACCGAATTTCTACGTTGCAAAGTGGAATTTGAAGGTTTGCAATTGATTTATAAAATTTATCTAACTCAAAAAGGAGCTAGAGAAGTATGGGGGAGAACATTATGGGTTAATTTAAATCCGCAAGCTTTAGTTGATGGTATTGAAGGATTTATGAAGGATTATCGTAAGTTACCAAAAGTAGTGCGCACCTGTCCGGTTGGTATGATGCTTGATTTAAAAATGAAACAATTTAAAAATGTCATTCCATTAATGGTGGCTTTGAAAAATGAAGCTTTGCGTGAAAGACATTGGAAGGAATTGATGACCAAAACAGGCCAACAATTTGATATGTCAGCTGATAGATTTACATTAGATAATATGTTTGCAATGGAACTGCATCGCTATCAGGATATTGCTGAGGAAATCATAAATAATGCCATTAAAGAATTAAGCATTGAGAAAGGAGTTAAGGATATTATAGAAGTTTGGAACACAATGGCCTTCAGTGTTTTTAAACATCTTAAAGGAAACGAGGATCGTGGTTATATATTAGGTTCTATTGATGAGATCATGCAGGTATTGGATGATAATTCAATGAATTTGCAAAGCATGGCAGGGTCACAATTTGTGGGTCCATTTTTGCAACTTGTACAAAAGTGGGAGAAAAATTTATCTTTAATTGGGGAAGTAATTGATGAGTGGTTGTTAGTACAGCGTAAATGGTTGTATTTGGAAGGAATTTTTGTTGGAGGTGATATTAGAGCCCAATTACCGGAAGAAGCTAAAAAATTTGATGATATTGACAAAATTTTCAGAAGAATCATGGTTGATACCGCAAAAAATCCGAATGTATTAGATTGTTGCACAGCTAGTGGTAGATTATTGGATTTTCAAGGATTGGGTGCTGGTTTGGATAGGTGCCAAAAATCATTAAATGATTATCTCGATGCTAAGCGAAGAAGATTTCCAAGATTTTTCTTCATTGCCACTGATGAGTTACTATCTATTTTGGGTAGCTCAGATCCTGGAGTGGTACAAGAACATATGTTAAAAATGTTTGATAATATTAAATCCTTACGATTACTACCTGATAATCAGGAACGTATTATAGTATCCGCAATGATATCAGCTGAGAAGGAAATATTAGAATTCAGAACTACAGTCTATGCTGAAGGTAAAGTTGAGGAATGGATGAATGATGTTTTAAATGAAATGCGTCGCTCTAACAGATTCCAAACCAAAAAAGCAATTTACGACTACGGAAAAACGCATAGACCACGCACCAAATGGATGATGGATTATCAGGGAATGGTATGTCTAGCTGGTAATCAAGTCTGGTGGACTGCTGAAGTTGAGGATGTATTTTTAAAATTCAAAAAAGGCAACAAACGCGCTATGAAGGAATATTTGGAAAAATTAAATAAACAACTGGATGATATTGTATTCACAGTACGCGAAGAACTAACCTCCAATGATAGAACCAAATTTAAAACAGTCGCCACGGTTGAAGTGCATGCCAGAGATATAGTTGAAAATTTTGTTAGGGATAGTGTAACTGATGCGCAGGAATTCGAATGGGAAAGCCAATTACGATTTTATTGGATTAATCATTTGGACAATCTTTGGGTTTCACAATGCACCGGTTCGTTTGAATACGGGTATGAATATATGGGGCTTAATGGACGCCTAGTTATAACACCATTAACAGATCGAATTTATTTAACAATAACCCAAGCATTACTAATGTATCTAGGCGGAGCTCCAGCAGGTCCAGCCGGTACTGGAAAAACAGAAACCGTTAAAGATTTAGCCAAAGCATTAGCTTTATTATGCGTAGTTACTAATTGTGGTGAAGGCATGGATTTCAAAGCAATCGGGACTAATTTAGCAGGTTTAGCCCAATGTGGAGCTTGGGGTTGCTTTGATGAATTCAACAGAATTGATATTTCAGTTTTATCAGTCATATCAACACAATTACAAACAATAAGGAACGCTTTAGTATTGCAAGTTAAGAAATTTATATTTGAAGGAATTGAAATTGATTTGGATGCTAAAGTAGGCATCTTCATCACAATGAATCCTGGATATGCAGGACGCACCGAACTACCCGAATCTGTAAAGGCTTTATTCCGCCCAGTCGTTTGTATAATGCCAGATTTAGAGTTAATTTGTTTAATTTCGCTATTTTCTGATGGATTCTTAATGGCCAAAATGTTGGCCAAAAAAATGACCGTGCTATATAAACTTGCAAGGGAACAACTATCAAAACAATTCCATTACGATTGGGGATTAAGAGCTTTGAATTCAGTTTTGCGTATGGCTGGAGTATTAAAACGGGTTTCACCTGATTTGCCTGAAACTTTAGTTTTGATGCGTGCTTTAAGAGATATGAATTACCCAAAATTTGTTTTCGATGATGTTCCTTTATTTTTGGGTTTAATTCGCGATTTATTTCCTGGAATGGATTGTCCACGTGTTGGTTATCCAGATTTTAATGCAGCAGTTGAAGAAAGTTTGGAACAATATAATTTCATAATATTACCGGAACAGACTGATAAAATTGTTCAAATGTATGAAACAATGATGACCAGACATTCAACCATGCTTGTTGGTCCAACAGGTGGTGGCAAAACTGTAGTCATACATACGTTAAGTAGAGCTCAAACTATCCTAGGCTTACCAACTAAATTATACACTTTAAATCCAAAAGCTTGTAGTGTGATTGAGTTGTATGGAATTCTAGACCCATTTTCGCGTGATTGGACTGATGGATTGTTATCTAATATTTTTCGTGATATTAATAAACCCACAGAAAAAGCCGAACGGAGATATATTCTATTCGATGGAGATGTTGATGCTTTATGGATTGAAAATATGAATTCCGTAATGGATGACAATAAATTACTAACATTAGCCAATGGAGAACGTATACGTTTACAAACACCAATTTGCGCTTTGTTGTTTGAAGTAGGTGATTTGGCTTACGCTTCACCGGCTACAGTATCAAGAGCTGGAATGGTTTACGTTGATCCTAAAAATTTAGGCTATCAACCTTATTGGGATAGATGGGTTAAAAGTCGCACCTGGGATTTAGAAAGAGAATTTTTTGAAGAGTTATACGAACAATACATTCCAACTCTATTGAGTTACATAATTTTGGGCCAAATTGGAACGCAACAATTATCACCTTTGAAAACTGTTATACCACAAACTGGTTTAAACATGGTGACGCAATTATGTTTCATGATTGATACATTATATCCTAACCTTCCTGATGTAATACATGGTGAAGAGGATGAAGTACCGGGCAATTTAATTGAATGCATATTTCTTTGGTGCATTTACAATTCATTAGGGGCACCTTTAGTTGCTGATGTTAGACATGATTTTGATTCCTTTACCAAAAAACAATGCGCTATGATGAATGAAAGTGATACTGTTGAAAACAAAGCTAAAGCTGGTAAGATACCGATAGGATTTCCAACTTTATATGATTACTATTTTGATATTAAAGAAGAAATTTGGATTGCTTGGCATTGGATAGTTCCTGAATACACGCACGATCGTGAAAAAAGATTTTCAGAAATTTTGGTACCAACTGTTGATACAGTAAGAACTACCAATGTATTACAATTGATGAATGACATTAGGCGACCTATAATATTAGTAGGTGATACCGGTACATCAAAAACAGCTATCATACTGGATTTTTTAAGATCACTAAACCCAGATGTGTTTATCCTATTGAATATCAACATGTCATCACGCACATCATCAATGGATGTACAAAAAAATTTAGAATCATCAGTTGAGAAACGCACCAAAGAAATTTACGGACCCCCTTTAGGCAAAAAATTAATTTGTTTCATAGATGATTTAAACATGCCTCAAGTTGATGATTACGGAACGCAACAACCAATAGCCTTATTAAAATTGTTATTTGAAAAAGGAGGATTTTACGATAGAGGTAAAGATTTAATTTGGAAAAATTTAAAAGATATAAGCTATTTTGCTGCAATGGGCATAGCTGGAGGTGGACGCAATGAAGTAGATCCACGATTCATGTCGATGTTTTCAGTTTTCAATTTGGCTTTCCCAGCTGATAGCACTTTGCTCCATATTTACTCATCAATTCTAATATCGCATTTAACAATTTTTGATGAACCAGTTCGAGTTGGGTTGGAATTAATGCAAATGACTCTTGAACTCTACAAAATTACAATTGTGGAACTACCACCAACCCCTAATAAATTCCATTATATCTTCAACATGCGTGATTTATCAAGAATAGTATCAGGAATGTGTTGTTCAGTTCCACGCTATTATAACCAAAAACATCAAATTGTAAGACTTTGGAGGAATGAATTCATGAGGGTAATATGCGATCGCTTAATTAACATTGAAGATCAGGAATTGATGAAAAATCATATTATTAATTTAATCAGTACCACATTTCCACCACCACCTCCAATACCGGAAGCACCAACCGAAAATCCTGAAGATGATGATTTTGTTTTTATACCAGATGAAGAACGACAGGTTTTGGAAGCTGCACAAGCTGATTATATTGATATCCTTGAATATGCAATGCGTGATCCTATTTTATTCGGAGATTACCGTAACGCTGTTAATGAAGATGATCCAAGATTTTACGAAGATTTATTGGATTATGAAGCTATTTATTTCCTTTTTCAAGAAATATTAATGGAATATAATGAACGCAAAGAAAAAATGAATATTGTACTTTTTGATGATGCTTTGGAGCATTTAACAAGAGTACATAGAGGGTTAAGATTGCAAAGAGGCCATGTTATGATGGTTGGGGTGGGTGGTAGTGGTAAAGCTTCTTTAACACGCTTGGCTGCTTTTACAGCAGGTTGTGAAATATTTGAAATTATGCTAAGTAGAGGCTACAATGAAATCAGTTTTAAGGAAGATTTGAAGCGATTATACTATCAATTGGGAATTGATCGTAAACCAACCGTTTTCTTATTTGCAGCAGCACAAGTAGCAGAAGAGGGCTTTTTGGAATTCATCAACAACATATTAATGATAGGAATGGTACCTGCTTTATTCACAGAAGATGAAAAGGATCAAGTTATAGGGCAAGTCAGAAATCATTCGAGAGATGCAGGTTATGGTGTCAGCAAAGATGGAGTATGGCAATACTTTACCAATAAATGTTGCGATAATCTACACGTAGTCTTATCAATGTCACCATCCGGTGATATCCTAAGCAAACGTTGCCGCAATTTTCCAGGCCTAGTAAATAACACATGCATCGATTGGTTATTCCCATGGCCTCTACAAGCATTAGTGGCAGTAGCCTCAGTCTACCTTAAAGAAAACGTACAAATACCAGAACAATATCGATCCCCAATAATAGAACATGTAGTCCACGTACACGACTCTGTAATGCGCTACACTATTGATTTCCTCGTAAAATTACGCAGAAGAAATTATGTAACCCCCAAACACTACTTAGACTTTATACAAACCTATCTACGCATCCTAGCAGAGAAAGGAGCTTCCATTAATGCTCAAAGCGAACGTCTTATGGGTGGAATGTCAAAAATTGAAGAAGCATCAGCAGAATTAGATATATTAAACGCAAGACTGGCAAAACAAAAAATAATAGTAGCCCAAGCAACCAGTGCTTGCGAAGCCATGTTGGCTGAAATTGAAACCGGTACTAATACAGCCACCAAGAAGAAAACAATAGCATCAGTACGCAGTATTGAAATTGAAGAACAGAAAAAAGTTATAGTAGTAGAACAAGCTGATGCTGAAGAAGCTTTATCAGCAGCATTGCCTGCATTAGAAGCAGCCCGATTGGCTTTAGCTGATTTAGAAAAAGCCGATATAACAGAAATCAGATCATTTGCAACTCCACCAGAAGCAGTACAAGTTGTTTGCGAATGCGTTGTTATAATACGTGGAATTAAGGAAGTTTCCTGGAAAGGCGCAAAAGGAATGATGTCGGATCCTTCTTTCCTTAAACAATTAACAGAAATGAATTGCGATCTGATTACCCAGAAACAAGTTGCTGCTGTTAAGACACATTTAAAGAAATCTAATAAATTAGACGATATGCAAAGCATCAGCAAAGCTGGTTATGGTTTGTTGAAATTTGTTTATGCTGTTTTGGGATACTGCGCTGTTTATAAAGAAGTAAGGCCTAAAAAAGAAAAGGTTGAAGCATTACAGCGTGAATTTAACGCTGCAATGAAATCGCTTGAAAAATTATATGGAGAAATTGCTAAGTTAGAGGAAGATTTAGCAAAATTAAACGCAAAATACGCAGCTGCCATGAAAAGACGTATTGAATTACAAGAAGAAACTGACCTAATGATGAAACGCTTAATAGCTGCTGATAAGTTGATAACAGGATTGAGTTCTGAACGTGCTAGATGGACTATAGACTTAGAGGAACTACACATTGAAAAAGAACGTCTAGTAGGTAACTGCTTAGTATGTGGTGCATTTTTGAGCTATACAGGTCCGTTCAGTTACGAATTCAGAAGAGAAATGGTTTACGATGATTGGCTCAGAGATGTAGCTGAACGCGAAATACCAATGACTGAAACATTCAGATTAGAAAATCATTTAACAAATGATGTTGAAATCAGTAAATGGAATTCAGAAAATCTTCCACCTGATGAGTTATCGGTACAAAATGGTGTTTTAACAACTCATGGTACACGATTCCCGGTATGCATTGACCCACAACAACAAGCCCTCAATTGGATTAAAAAGAAAGAAGAAAAAACTAATCTTAAAATCCTAAGCTTTAACGACTCAGATTTCCTCAAACATCTCGATATGGCCATAAAATATGGTTCACCAGTACTATTCCAAGATATAGATGATTACGTAGATCCTGTAATTGATAACATATTGGAAAAAAATATCAAAACAATAAGCGGGCGCGTATTTGTAATCCTAGGAGATAAAGAAGTAGATTACGACCCCAATTTCCGCATGTATCTCACTACAAAATTATCAAACCCCTTTTTCAATCCAGCGGTTTATGCTAGAGGAGTCGTTATCAACTACACAGTAACCCTATCAGGTCTAGAAGATCAGCTACTAAGTGTTGTAGTAAGGAACGAAAGACCAGATTTAGAAGAACAAAGAGAATTCTTAATTGCCGAAACTAGTGATAACAAAAACCTTCTATCACAACTTGAAGATTCTTTACTAAGAGAACTATCAACAAGCACTGGTAATATGTTGGATAATGTAGAACTAGTAAACACTTTAGAAAATACCAAAACAAAAGCGCATGAAGTAACCACAAAATTAGCCATGGCTTCAGAAACAGCCAAAGATATAGATAAATTAAGAGACGGCTACCGCTCAGTAGCTAGAAGAGGAGCCATACTATTCTTTGTGCTATCAGACATGGCAACCGTCAACACAATGTATCAATACTCATTAATGTCGTACCTAGAAGTATTTGCATTCTCATTAAGAAAAGCCCTACCACACAAAGTCTTAGCAAAAAGACTTCTTAACATTATAGAAACCTTAACTAAAAATGTATACGATTACGGCTGTACCGGAATATTTGAAAAGCATAAATTACTATTCTCATTTCAAATGACTTCAAAATTGGAACTAACCGCTGAATCTATAACTCAAGCCGAAATTGAATTTTTTATTAAAGGAAGCGTTACTTTGGAAAAATCTGCAAGGCCTTGTCCGGGGAAATTTATAACGCCTCAAGGCTGGGAAGATATACTGAAACTATCACAAGATTTTACAGATAATTTCTCAGAACTACCAAGCGACATTGAAAAAGATGTTGGTGAATGGCGTGCCTGGTATGATTTAGACAACCCTGAAGAAGCCAGTTTTCCGCATGGTTATAAAGAACGCGTATCCCCTTTCCAACTATTAATGATGTTACGTTGTTTTCGCATAGATCGAGTATACAGAGCCGTTGGTGATTACATAACCCTTACTATGGGTGAAGAATATATAATGCCACCTGTAATAAGCCTTGACAATATATTCGAACAAAGCAGTCCATTCACACCAGTCGTCTTTATATTAAGCCCAGGCTCAGATCCAACTGCAGATTTAATGAAATTGGGAGAAAGAAGCGAAGCTACATTCAAATACCTTTCATTGGGCCAAGGACAAGAACCAGCAGCTTTGTCATTATTAGATGAAGCGATATCAAGAGGCAACTGGTTGATGTTCCAAAACTGCCATTTATTACTATCATTTATAAGACAATTAGAGAAACATCTTGAAAAAATCAGCAAGCCTCACCCAGATTTCAGATTATGGCTAACAACCGATCCAACTAATGCATTCCCAATTGGTGTTCTCCAACGCTCATTAAAAGTTGTAACTGAACCTCCGAATGGATTAAAATTAAATTTACGCAATACCTATTTCAAAATGCGTTACCAAACATTAGATGCTTGCAGTCATAAGGCTTACAAGCCTTTAATTTATGTTTTGGCATTTTTTCACGCTGTCGTGCAGGAGCGTAGGAAATATGATAAAATCGGTTGGAATATTTGTTATGATTTTAATGAATCTGATTTCAATGTTTGTGTGCAAATTTTGGATACTTATTTAACAAAGGCGGTTAAAGCTAAGGATACAAGGATGCCTTGGAATAGTTTGAAATATTTGATCGGTGAAGTGATGTACGGTGGCAGAGTTATTGATGATTTTGATCGGAGGATTGTGAAGTGTTATATGGATGAATATATGGGAGATTTTCTTTTTGATACGTTTCAACCGTTCCATTTCTTCCATGATGCGTCAGTTAGTTATGTTATTCCACCGGATGGGATCAAAGATGATTATATCGGTAAGTCAAAATATTTACTTTTTATTAATAATTAAAATAAGATTTTATATTTGCTTCGATTATATTATAAAATCTTGCAATGATATTAATATAAGTAAAAAGCAAAGAATGTAATAAATAGAATTTATATTTTATTTAAAAAATTAATAACTTTATTTCTATTAAAAAAATTAACAAATAACTAATAAAAATTTTAATAAACAAACGAAAACTTGAAACTCGAAGAAAGTGGCTTAATATTTCAAACTTTACCTGTTCTAATCTTAATACTTTAAGTTTTACATACCTGTAAACTAATTTTGAAGAAGAATATAGCGCAATAACCTCTATTATGATGTTTTATGCTGTGCGTGATTAACAAAACGTATTTGCATGCATTGAGCAAGGTGGTTAGCGGGAGAATGAAATTATTTTGCTAGCTGAATGGAGTGGAAAATTTGCGCTTGAAACGCGGAGTCTCGACGCGTAGATTTATGCACTGCAGTGGCGTAGATAATAGGGAGAGGTTAGGGGCTTGTACTTCAAAAAATTTAAAATTGTTAAAAAAAATAATTGATTTAATTATACTAATTTAACTCTAGTTTTTTTTATAGTTATAATTAATTTTTATAAAATATTATTAAAATAACTATTTTAGAAACACAGTTTTAAGCTAAAACTGCACTAATAGCTGCATAAAAAATACTCAGATTATTACAAAATTGTACATTTCGTATGCGCAGACAAAAACTAAGATTGGCAGTAAAAAACACAACTCATCAGTAATTAAATTTAAACACCGCGGGGTGTTGAACATCGGAATTAGTTTTACCATTGCCAGTAGAGCAATTTTAAAAAATTGAAAAGAAACAAAAAATTTATCAGCAGACACAGAATTAGATCCCTTGTCTTTGTCTAAAGTTGGAGTCGGCAAACTACGGCCCGCGGACTAAATCTGGCCTGCCACCTGTATTTAATCTGGCTCGCAAAGTCCCCATTTCCAAACAAATTTGCGGCAAATATATTTTCTGAACTTAAACTACAGTTACAACAACGTTTTTTGGATCTTGATGCAAGTGCAAAAAATGTTTCTATAGGACTGTTCCAACATACGATTTGGACAAATTACTGTGTATAAAAGATTGCCTAAGGATGACAAATATTTGTTTGTGTGCACAGTTTGAACGGTTTGCAAACTGTTCAAATCGTATGTTGGAACAGACCTTATATTTAAAACTTAAAGTTTTTGTTACAATCTGCGTTTTGGACTATTTTTATTGCAAAAGTTTTTCTAGTATGTCAGACTTTTTTTTTTAATTAATAGTCTTTGAGGAAGTTGTGGGTGTTGTTTTCCAAGTGTGTCTTTGGGATTAATATGATTAGATTTAATTATTAATCCTAAAGACTTTAGCACACTTGGCAAATAATATCTATAACTTTTTAAAATGAATGTAGGTTATCATAACACTCTGCAATCTTTGATTTCTTAAATAGTTTTCAATCAAGAAACGGAACTACTATAGGGGTACACAATAAAACCAAAAATGTGCGGTACAGCGACGCTAGACAGATGGTACACCTCAAGATTTTGTCTACTATGAGTATTTTAAGAGCGCGATGTTTTGAGTCTTTAATACTTATTTTTTTGACTACAATTTTGTTTTTGTTTATTGTTTCTTTTTAAAAGACAATGTTGCTTAGGCATGAGGTTAGAGATTTTTTTGGTTCTAAGATCTAAGTGGGATTTGTGGCATTATGTAAATCAGCTTGCCCAGCAGGTTAGTTATCTGTCTTCCTGGAAAAGTTTATTTTGTTTTAGTAAAATTTATGATATTTGTTTATTGTCTCAGTTAACGATAATTCAAGAGTTTTCTTAAGTAATTAAAGTTTTTAAGTATTTGTATCTATTGAATTGAACACAAACTGAGTTTGTTTCTGAAGTTTGAACGCGCTGAATTTGCTTATAAAAGAATCCAGTTCAGATTTTTGCGTAAATAGCAAAGACAGAGATTATAAATAATAACCTTTGTTGTCAAATGCCAAAAATTTAGCATAAAGGTGAGATGTAATTTAGTTTTGAGAGAACATTTTGTAAAAGCAGATGTATACCAAGTAGTTTGCTCTTGGTGATGCCCTTATCTATAAAATGATGTATTTTGCAGAAATATTGTTTGGAATTCTTTTCAGTAACTATGTCTTACAAAGATTTTGACACCAAATACACGATGACGACTTTAAGCATTGGTGGTTAATAAATATAAATTGCACCGATTTTTCCCTTTCTTTCAATACTGATATTATTTATCCCAATGCAGTTGCACAAGTTGTAGTTTGTAGATGGTCATTTGATTGGATTTTGTGCTAATTCAACGCCAATTTAATTGCAACTTTTAAGGGTGTTTGACCATAAAATCACTATTGGGTTTGCAGTGTCAACAATCAAAGTTTTTACGCTTTTTTACACATGTACAACTTTTTTAGCAAGTGTATAGATGGAATTCCTACTAAATAACACAACTCAAAATTACCACTACACACAACAGAGAACCCTACTGGGCGGAGATGATGCGTTTCAGACGGCATTAGCTCCAAAGTGTTACGAGCTCAATTCTAGAATACTGTAACAAAATTTCAGAAACTTTTTATTTTTGATAATTGTATAGATGTAGAAAAAAGTAGTTGTGTAGCAGTTATTTGGCTTTTCTTGGATGCGACCGGTAAGTTTTGTGGTTTTAGGTAGTGAGTATTAGTGATGCATAGAATAAACCAAATGGTTCCCGGCTCTTTTGTTTCAGTGTAATATGAAAAAGTGGTGTGAATTGGCTTGTTGCGAGTCAGTGTCACACGTAATGCGTTCTTTCACACCTTTACTTGCAGTGTATTGTGTGCAAGGTGTTTGTGTGAGTATAACTGCGGAATTTTTGAAGAGAGGGTTCTTATTTGCTCATTTTGCTGTTTTGTGTTGAATTTGACTTTGGCGGGCTCAACTATAGGTTGTTTTCGGTCTGAGTACCTTCAAATATCTCCGGAGTGCATAAAAACAAAATGGGTTTAATGTTGGCCGTAAGGCGCTTTTCATCTGGTTTGTTACGTCCGGTGAAGTCACAGATATTGATGACAGCGGGTAAGGCAAAGTTGTGTTCTGCAATCGATGTTACGTATTGGGATTTTTGGCGTCTATTTGAATGTTCATTGCCGATGCGACGGATTCTTGCGGATTATTAGTGTTGGAGACTGCTGTTTTCCTTCAGCTATCTTTTCAGGTCTTCCTACTTTACAAAAATAACTTCTGCGCGTCAGTGGTAATGAGGTGTTGTTGTTTTCGAGTCTCAAATGATCTTATTGGGATTTCCCGTACATGGAAAGGTTTTGTCCAGAATATGTGTCTGGACGTGTCCCCTGATTGCGTTGAGATTGTTGACTAGGATCACAGCGGTTTGGACAAAAAATGTTTTAACTTGGTTGGGAACCTAGCGCTTTCCCTGGCTTTACTACACTCAGCTGCCCACTTCTCGACGTTTAGCTAATTACACACAAAATTGAAACTGCATTGCTTTTATACAAAACATTTTAGAAGTGAAATTTATAAAAAAATAGATAAATAACGCATTAGAGACGTTAAATGAATCAAAAACTGCTTATATAAACTAGAAATTTATGAAAAATTAGATAAAAAAATGCATTTTGCGTGTTAAATTAATCAAAAATCAAGTTAGGATTGCATTTTAGAGGTGAATTATATCAAAAACGCCTTGAAATTGCATTTTACACAATAAATATATAAAAAATTACACGAAAAACGCATTGATAACGTTAAATTAATCAAAAATTGCAAATGAACCGTTATTTTAGACGTGAAATTTCTCTAAAATTACATTGTAAGTGTTAATTAATCTAAAATCACGGATGAAACGCATTTTAGATAAGAAATTAATGAAAAATTATATCAAACACGCATTGCAAGCAATAAATTAGTCGAAAAACGCGGATAAACCGTATTTTAGACAAAAAACTTATGAAATCTACATCAAACACGCTTTGTAGGTAACAAATTAATCAAAAAATGCTTATGAAATGCATTTTAGACGTGAAATCAATAAAAAGTTACATTAATCACTTATTGTAGGCAAGAAATTACGTAAAAACGCATTTTTCACAAGAAATATATGAAAAATTACACCAAAAACGCATTGCTAACGTTAAATTAATCAAGAATCGATTAAGAAACGCATTTTAAATGTAAAATTAATTATATCAAAAATTCATTGAAAGCGTTAAATTAATCAAAAATCGTTTATGAAACGCATTTTAGACGTTTTTTTTAGCATTACACTCATTAAGTCACAACCATGTATATTAAATGTAAATTTTTACAAATTCTTGTATTAGAACAAATATCCATGCTTTACCCGGGATTCGAACCCAGGACCTCGTCCCACAACCGCTGCGCCACCGAGGTCGGCCATTATTTATTCTTCTTTCTTATCTTTCATTTTGCGTTTAAGCTAAGATTGGAATTTAACCTCTTTTCAAATCAGTTTAACTGAGTTTGTCAATATAATCTGCCATAATGCATTATTTGTAAATAGATTATGTATTATGCTTTGAGTCAGGAAAAAGCGAGACATTTAAATTTAAAATCAATGTTGATAAAATCGTGATAATAGAATTGTTGTTTAAAAATGTTGTGCATTACATGTTTTTAATTAACAATATATGTAGTAATAATACAGTTTAAATATGTTTATTTTAACATTTTGCAGCGAACATTTTACAGAATAAAATGTCATAAATAAAATGAAGTTAAAAGATATTTTAGAGATTTCACTACTAACTTAAAATACATTTATTATATTAATCCTAAATCACAAACTGAGTTAAACAAAGGATTAAACTATGATTGAAATATCAGTCTTATGACAGATTACATTGACAAAGCCGGTCATTTTTTTAATTAAAATATACTAAAAGGATTTGACCAAAGCTTAAACTCCAATCTTGGTTTAAGCTTAAATGTTTTTTTTTATCGTTTGTAACTTCTCAGGATTGCATTTTTAGGAAAAACTTAAGAGCATACCGACCGCTACCTTGATTTGTAGTATTTTAACAAAAACGGCAACTTCCCCTTCATCGCTGCTTCTACAAATAATTTGATAATATAATTTTTTTACCAGTACATTTAGAAAAGATTAAACTATGATATGTCGAAATCTTTTAGTCAAATTATAGTTAGGAAATAGCCGAAAAACCCATTAATTATAGAAATAAATGCGTTTTTCTGTATTTTTGAATGCATTTTGTTGCTATTTGCAAATATAATTTTACAAAAAAGACATCGACATATCATAGTTTAATCTTTTCTAAATGAACTGGTAAAAAAATAAATCGATTATCAAATGATGAAGGGGAAGTTGCCGTTTTTGTTAAAATACTACAAATCAAGGTAGCGGTCGGTATATGAAAATTTTGCAGAACTTTAAAAGACAATTTTTTTTTTAAAAGATAACGGGTATTTTCTTTTTTTTTCAAATATGGATTAAAACGTGCTTTTATATTTGCAAAAAACCCTGAAAATTTTAGGTAGTGCCGTGCTTTACGCTCCGAAATATCTTAGAGTATATTTACATAAATACTTAAAAATTTGAAATTTAAGTCTTTTATTTTTTGATCGTTTTTAGAAAAAAATTATAAGGTACTTTTTTCTTCAAAATTGTCTGAATAAGTTTTCACAGCCAAAAGTTTTTTTCCATAAATTTTGAAAATTTTGCAGAAATTTAAGACAGTTTTTCTTAAAAAAAGATGACAAGTATTTTCTTTTTTTTTTTCAAATATGAATAAAAACGTGCTTTTGTATGTGCAAAACATACCTTGAAAATTTCAGCAAGTACCGCGCACTACTCTTAGAGATATCTTAGAATGTCGTCGTCGTCGTCAGCCATTGATACGACACAGCTGGCGCATAGTCTCTTCTCTGCTTGTAATGCTGGCAACTTACATTACAGGGACCTACAGTTTTAAGTAGATTTTGAACCACTGGAGAGATTTCATCACTTCATCAGAGAAGTTTTTTTAGTCGTAAAACCCCACACTGGCAAGGGGGGTTGGGGAGTGAGAGAGCGTATAGACATGTGAAATGTTTATCACGGTATATAGGAATCGAACCCACAATCTTCGGTACAGCGGCAGGATGCCTAGACCACTACGCTGCTCTCTCTCTCCTTAAAATGTATTCACAGAATACTTAAAAGTTTGAAGTTTAAGCCAAAAAATTTTTACCTTAAATTAAAAAAAAATTGTTGAAATTTAAAAATAAGATGACGGTTTTTTTTTTCTCAAATGTGGATAAAAACGTGCTTTTATATGTACAAAAGATACCTTGAACATTTCAGAAAGCTTTGTGCACTACGCTCCGAGGTATCTTAGAATGTATTCACAGAAAATGAACTTCTTAGGAATGCATTTTTAGGAAGGAACTTTTTGCTTCAAAATTGTTCAAAGAATAATTTTTTACTTAATTTTGTTTTCTTTGAATTTTGAAAATTTTCCTGAACTTTAAAAAACAGTGCGTTGGTGACAGACTTTTCTGAAACTGGATATTATCTGGTCGTAACTGTAGTTTGGTTGATGTCTATTTAGTGTTACTTCGGTTTAAATTACAAACTAAACTTCCCCAGATTATACCTGAAAGTTTGAGGCTCATGTACCTTCCGTTTGGAGATTGTATTTTAGACAATGGTTGGATAGGGCGCCCTATCGGCTGTGGGGTGTAATTGTTAGGTAAACCACTTTAGAAAGTGATGATATTGATTGGTCTCTTATGTGAGTATATATCTTTGTCTGGCTCAGCAAGTCTGGCCAGATTCGGGTTGGTGAAAACCGCGAGATTATTGAAATACTTTTTGGCTAAAATTTTGATGAGTTGCCGAACATACCATAGGGCTTTTAAAACTATTGTAAATTAAGATTTGAGATGATTGAAGTGCGTATTTGTAGTCGTTTACCAGACTGAAGGTTCAAAAGTGATTTGCGGACTGATGATGGTGATGTACATCCGGATTTAGTTGATAAGAACGTTATTCAGAGTTTTGCGGTGTAGATATAAAGCTATTAGTTTTGTGCCAGACCTTTTTGGAGGCTTTTTAGTGTTGAAAAACGCTACCCCCGTGTTTTTTTTCAGTCTGAAACTTTCGACAATGTGGTCAATCACTCGGTTTATTTGGTGGGCGGGGCGGGGATCGTTTCGTGTGGTCTTAAATTATGCCCAAAATAATTTTTTCTGTAACTTTATTTAAGGTGCATAGAAGACTGATTGGCTGGTAGTTTTAAAGAAACGTAAAAACCTTTTCAAGCAAGCTTTTGCAAAGTACCCAGTGCACAAAAATGCATTAGCAATATTTGTAAGACCATTATTACATGATGTGATAAAGATTTGAGTGGTTTGTTTGGAATTTTGTCAGGGCCAGAAGCAGATCGAGTTTTCAGTTTTGAATAAATTTCTCTGATTCGAGAAGGTCGAACGCTATCGTCAGTATTTAAGAAGTTGCTGATTTTTTGGTGGACCTTTTTGACGTGCTGAGATCAGATCAGATTCAGTTATTGAGGGGGAGAATTTGAGTTCTAAGCTGTCAGAGAAATAAATCTAGTTATGGACTCATTTTTTGTTTCCTTTGCTGAAGCGAGCAGTAAGTGCATTTACAATTTTAATATAAACTTTTTATTTATTTATATTTATTAACACAAATACAATTGCAAAATTCTACAACGCAGTACTTATTTTGACGTTTTCATAATTGGGTGGGCTGTGAAAGAATAAGTTAAAATTGAATTTTAACAATATTTTCCGAATTAAACTCATTTTTGCAAAAAAATTCAAAATCCGTAAAGTTGATTTTTGATAGCTGTTTTGTTAAATTTAATTCTATTTGAACGCCGTTTGGGATATACATTTTAAGGAGCATGACACATATTTTCAGCAAATTTCAACAATTTTCCCCTAATATTTTTTAAATTATTCTTAGTTTTTTACAAGATTTTTAAATCCGCCAAATCTATTATTTGGCTACCATTTTGTGAAATTTAATTAAATTTAGTTACCATTTTAGAATTACATTCTGACATGCTTGACACAAGTTTTCAGTAAATTTCATCAATTTTGTTCAATTATTTTCCGAATTATTCTTAGTTTTTTACAAAATTTTTAAATCCGCCAAATTTTTTATTTGACGACCATTTTGTTAAATTTAATTATATTTGGTTCTCATTTTATAATTACATTCTGACATGTTTTACACAAGTTTTCAGTAAATTTCATAATTTTTTTTCTAATATTTTTCGATTTATTCTCAGTTTTCTACAAGATTTCAATCCGTTTAAAATCAATTAATTAACGGCCATTTTGTTAAATTTATTTATATTTGGACGTCATTTTGGAAATATACTCTGACATGCTTGACACATGTTTTCAGTAAATTTTATCAATTTACTCCCAATATTTTCAGATTTATTGTAGGAGCTGGTATCCAATCTTTTAATGACCAACACTAGGACAGGTGGGTGAGCACTCCAGTTTAAACTACTTGCTGGTAATAATAAAATGAAGTGCCCACCCACCTGCTAAAGTGTTTATGATCAAAGAAGTCTCTTATATCCAATCTATGTTCTAGATTATGATTACCATCGAGTAATTTAAACTGGAGTGCCCATCCACCCGCCCAACATGTTGTTAACAAGAAACTGGAAGTTTCTTCTCTCCGCAAGTGTTAGAAGTTTTTTAATCAGAGGAGGAGATTATAACTAATTTCTTGATTACCAAAACTTGGGCGGATGGGTGAGTCACTCTACAGACCCTGCGAGTGTTAGAAGTCTTTTAATGAGAAAAGAAAGAGGTTATATCTCTAGTATAAACTGGAAGCTCTTGAAAGACGGCCTATTAATTGGCACTCAAAAAAAGGTACGGTTGTTTACCAGACGTCTCCAGGAACTGTCCGAAGATGTATTTTTTAACCAAAAAACAATCTTTTAGAAGAAAGGAATGGTGCTTTATTCGTCAAAAAGTTGACGTAGTGATTGAACGCAAATAAAGTTTTACAATAGACCCGTATGGCATCTTATCCGCTCTGGCTAGTCATTAGTCAAAAAAGCAAGATCAATATTAATTCAAAGTTGTTTAGAGGTGGCAACGCAATGATCTTAGTACAGTTAAATTTGAAATTCATATTTGTTCTGATCATTTAATTGAAATAAAATGTTTAAAAAATGCCGTTGCTTGTTTGTGTACGGCTTAAACTGTACTAAAGCCCTGTTTACACACACACACACAGTTTAACGTTTCTCTTAATAGTAGGCATTTCGTTACTACCTCTCACATATTTCTATACATAAAATGTATAATAGTTTATGTAAATTGTTTTTTGGTTAGTGGGATGCTTAGCACACTAGTAAAAGGTGCATACTTTGAAACACTAAAGTATGTGTACTGGGTAGATGATGAGATAATATCATACCTACAGCGCTCTCCCACAGTAAGATTATTTTGACTGCCAAAGTTTTTATCTTTGACTAGTTTTCTGTGTGCAGACCATTCTATGGGCTTAGGGGTTTTAGAAAAAAGTACTCTTGCTAATTTTGCTATTTTTCTGTAATTAATGGTTTAAACGACAGGTATTTTGAGCATTTATATCTATTAGTTTTATTTCAGAATGCTGTAATGTAGTGTAATGTAGTGTAATGTTGGCGGACTGCGTTGGTTGATGGTCGGAAGACATTTTCATTTGTTTGATTTTTGGTTAAAAACTTGAAACGTGCTTTAGAGTAGACCCTTGAAACTACTTGAAACTATAATAAAACTCTAAAACGTGTTGCAAATAAAGAGGCGTAAACATACGTCAGATGAGATTTAACAAAGCAACAAACAGACTGCAACTATCATCTAAGTGAAACTGTAGATGTGAAGCAGTCAACGCAACTTTCTTTTAGTTGCCATTGAATTGAAAGGAGACTTTGTGATTATTATCAATCACAGTCAACACCAAATACAAAACATTGCATGGAAACCTGGTGGCGTGTAGGACGCCTATCTAAGGACAACTTCAGTATGGCATTTTGTTCTGTTTGTGACTACGTTGTAACACAACCAAAATCAACATTTCTAAAAAGTCATTTAATAGCGGCGCAATACTACGTTTGTTAACGTATATATTCTGTCTAAGACCAAATGGATCTAAAGCAACCTTCAAACATTCAAACTATATACATTTCTCCATTCGCGTTAAGTCGGTGGGTGTGACGTTGTGGGCAACAACATATAGCAAGAAACTTGACTTATGAAAAAATTGTACGCACTTAGTTTACCAAAGTGTATAGTATAGAACACTTCTCGCATGACGTTGTAAAATTATATAACTAACAAACATTATTAATGTTCACTTACGTATAACGTTGTTATCTTGGCTTCACTATGCTTTATTTAAGAATTTTACCGGCTATTAAAATAAATAAGAAAATAACTTTCAAATTATTGATATATTTTCGATAATCACGTCTGCCTTAGTCTTTAATTGTTATGTTTGAATTAAAGTTAATATTTATTGAAATAGTAACCTAAAACAAGTTATTATAATATTTTTAACTGATTTCAGCTGCCATTGAAGAGCTACCATTAGTAAACAGCCCCGAAGTATTCGGCCTCCATCCGAACGCCGAAATTGGTTACTACACTCAAGCATCAAAAGCAATGTGGGCTCACCTAATCGAACTTCAACCCCAAACTGGTAACACCTTAATCACTTAAACCTAACAAACCAATTAACTACCCAACAATTTAGGAGCTACTGGTGAAGGCATCAGCAGAGAAGAATTCATAATGAACGTCGCCAACGACGTTCTACATAAAATACCAGAACTATACGAAATTTGGAAAGTCAAAATGCATTTCCAATTAACAATGACGCCAACAATAATAGTCCTCCTACAAGAATTGGAAAGATTCAACAGGTTAATTAAAACAATGCGAAAAACACTAAACAGTCTCAAACGAGCTCTGGCTGGTGAAATTGGTATGGATGCCATATTAGATAACATTGCTTATTCGTTATTTAATGGACAAATACCGAATTTGTGGAGGAAATTAACACCAGCAACGTGTAAAAATTTGGGTGGTTGGATGGATCATTTTGAAAAGCGCAATTTTCAATATTTCAATTGGGTAATTAATAATTTAAAATTGTTTGCAATTATTTTTCTGTAGACTGTTCAAGGTGATCCTGTAGTGCTTTGGTTATCAGGATTGCATATACCTGAAACATATTTGGCCGCATTAGTTCAGGTAGCTTGTAGAAGAAATAATTGGCCTCTAGATAGATCTACTCTGTACACGAATGTTACCAATCATTTGGATCCTTTAGATGTTGAGGAACGTCCTGAAATGGTAATCTATAGTTTTTTAAAATTTTGTTACTAATCAATTAAATTACAGGGTACCTGCATGGTACACGGATTATACCTAGAAGGAGCTAAATGGGATGTAACCAATAATTGTCTAAAACGCTCATTACCAAAAGTTTTAATTGAAGAGCTTCCTGTTTTAAGTGTAATCCCAATTGAAGTGCACAGATTGAAGCTACAAAATACTTTAAGGACCCCAGTCTATACAACTTCTTTAAGAAGAAACGCAATGGGTGTTGGTTTAGTTTTTGAAGCTGATTTGGGAACATTGGAACACAATAGCCATTGGGTCCTTCAGGGTGTTTGTTTAGTTTTGAATACTGATTAATTATATATAAAAACAATTTTTATTTATATTTTTGTACTTAAAATATTTTTGGTTCAAATTGGATAAATATAAAAATTTGTCTTAACAAAAAGCATTTCCTTCCGCACTTGGAAATGTTTTTATCATCTTTGGCATCATCTGAAATTAATAATTATTAGATTTAATAATTATGGTTGTAATTGTGTGCTTACTTATTAGTTCGTTTTCTTGGAATCCTTTGATTCGCCTTCCTTTACTTGTCCGCGTCCCAAAATTCTTGCAAGGGAATCCCAGATGCCTCCAAAGAATAAAGCGCAGCTTAAATTTTCAAATGGAACGAAGGGATCGTGGATGCCCAATAAAATGGAAGACAATTTGAAGTAAACAAAGAATATTACAATACCGAAATAGACCAAAGCGTGTGGTGCTGATATGAGTTCAGTTTTCTTATCCAATATGAAAATGATGGAAGCAACAAGACAAGATTTTGTATAGCTAAAATTTCAAGAATTAATATTATAAGTTTAATGGGTATTGTATTGATACGTACAAACTGGGTTGCATGAATTCCATCGCTGTTGGTGTCCATACTCCTCTAATTAATCTTTCAATGAGTCGTGTGAAGCCAGCACCGTTTCCTTTAAGGGTACCAATAATGACCATAATTAGATATGCATTTGGATATAGTTTAGCGGCATGGGTGACACCGTCGTATACTTTTTTGCATCTGTAGATTTCTTTCATGGCTGAGCATACTATTTTTACTGGTAGGAATTTAGCGATTTTGTAACCTATATCCAGTGGGGTGTAGAATATCACATACCTGAAAATTTGATAATCAAAATTATATTTTATTTAAACTTAATATGTATGTCAAGTTGTTTATACAAATAACTTTATTAGGCTGATGAGGATTACTCAACCGAAATTTTATTTATTTAATTCACTTGTTTAGCAACAATTGAAGGTACGAACTATTAAATAGGTCCTAATTTTTGCATTTAATTATCAAACGACAATAGTAAAAAAATGCCATTTTTATTCTCATCTTTCATAAAAGTCATATGTTCTGTACAATTTCTAATAAATCTTAAGCAGAATCCAAGATCACAAACACTTTTAAGATTTTTCTTTTTACTTACCAGACTAAAGTAGCTACGATCAATTGTGGTGTGTTCTTAAGTGGTGCTAAGATTGGTTCGGCCAAAAGGGCACTCGCCACCATACCTCCAGCGAAGACGACCAACATGTATGATAACCAGCATGCCAAAGGATGTTTACGAGAGAATTGGTGTGCCCCTGAAAAATAAAGATTTCTACATAAAATTCTTTAATTTTTTTTTCAGACTACATTTTTGTGTGTAATTAATTAAATGTAATATCTAAATACATATATTAAGATTTAAAGAAGCATTAATTACGTTTCTGTCATAGTTTTTCAGGTTTAATTTTTTAATGCCATGTGCTTACGCAGCCAATTGTCTATTGTTCAGGAGTTTTCTTAACAACCACCGTTGATGTTATTTCATTTGAGAAAGTCAGTCATTGTCTATGGATATTATCCATAGACAATGAGCGGGTAGGGAGAGATTACAAATTTCTTGATAACAAACACTTGGGAGGGAGGGCAGGAACAATATTTAAATAGTCGCGTCAAAATGTTGGACTACTGTGAGCCGCTTGCCCACTCACGTGTCTATTAATCAGGAGTTTTCTCATCAAGCACCGTTGATTTTCTTTTTTAATGATTGGCCCGCCCACCCATCCAACTGTCTATTGTTTAGAGATTTGCTAATCAACCACTGCCAATGTTTTTTTATGACATTTGAAAGAATTAATGTCAGTTGTCACTTTGATGTTCGGGTAAGGAGTATTTACAATTTCCTTGACAACAAAAAGTTAGGTGGGTGGGCAAGAAACAATATTAAAATATCCACGCTCAATTATTGGACTACTGTGGCCCGCCCACTCACTCAAATGTCTATTATCAAAAAGTTTGCTTATCAACCTCCGTTGATGTTCTTTCTTTTATGACATTTGAGAGAGTTAATGTCAGTTGTTACTTTAAAGGGCGAGTAAGGGACAATTTCTTAACAAGTAATAGTTGGGTGGGTGCGTCCAACAATATTAAAATAGTTACGCCCAAAAGCTGGATTACTGTGGCCTGCCCACCCACCCAAGTGTCTATTGTCCAGAGATTAGCTTATGAACCCCCGTTGATGTTCTATTTTTATGACATTTAAAAAAGTTAATGTCAGTTATTTCAATAATGAGTAGGGAAGGAGTTGTTACGAGTTCTTTGATAACATTTCAGTTGTCACTTTGATGAGCGGGTAAAGAGTAATTACAAATTCCATGACAACAAACAATTGGGTGGGTGGGCGGGGAACAATATTTAAATAGTCACGCTTAATTTTTGGACCACTTTGGCCTGCCCACCCACCCAAATGTCTATTATCAAGGAGATTGTTTATCAACCACCGTTGATGTTCTTTTTTAAACGAGATTTGAGAGAGTTAAAGTCAGTTGTTACTTTAAAGGGCGAGTAAGGCGCAATTACATATTTCTTGACAAGTAACAGTTAGGTGGGTGGGCAGGAAACAATTTAATAATAGTTACGCTAAAATGTTGGACTACTGTGGCCCATCCACCCACCCAAGTGTCTATTATCCAGAGATTACCTTATCAGCCCCCTTTGGTATTTTTTTTTATGACATTTGAAAACGTTAATGTGAGTTGTTTCAATGATGAGCAGGGAAAGGGTTGTTACAAGTTCTTTGATAACAAACACTTGAATGGGTGAGCGGAATCAATATTAAATAGTCACGCCAAATTTTTAAGACTACTGTGGCCCGCCCACCCACTCAAGTGTTTAATCCAGGAGTTTGCTTATCAAGAGTAAAGCTCAGCTGTCACTGTGTTGCGTGGGGAAAGAGTTCAAGTTCTTTGACAACTAACGTTTGAGTAGGTGGGCGGTCAACAGTAGTCTCACTGAGTGTGTGGGCAAAACTGTGGCCCGTTCATCCACTCAACTGTTAATTGTCAAAGAACTTTTAGTTACCATTTTCCATATTAATGTCAGTTGTCTGTTTGTTGAGCGAAAAAAAACAATTTTAAATTCTTTGATAACTAACTATTGGATGGGTGGTCGGGAACACTATTGAATAAGTGACGCCCAATTGTTAAAGCACTGTGACCCACCCACCCACCCAAGTGTCCGTTGCCAAGGAATTCGCTTCTCAACCACCGTTGATGTCCCTTCTTTTATCACATTTGAGAGAATATGTCAGTTATCACTTTGATGGGTAGACAAAGGTCAATTACAATTTTTTTGACCACTAACAGTGGGGGTGAGATAGGCACAATATTAAAAAAGTTACGCTCAATTGTTAGAACACTGTAGCCCGTCCACCCACCCAAGTGTCTATTATCCAGGAGTTTGCTTATCAACCACCGTTGATGTTCATTCTTTTATGACATTTAACATTGTAAATATCATTTGTCACTTTGATGGGTTGGTAAAGAGTAACTACAAATTCTTTGACAAGTAACAGTCGGGTGAGTAGGCGTTAACAATTTTAAAATAGTTACGCCCAAATGTCAGACTACTGTAGCCCGCCCACCCTTCCTAGTCAGGAGATTGCTTCTCAGCCACCGTTGATATTATTTATTTTATGACATTTGAGAAAGTTAATGTCAGTTGTCACTTTAATGGGCGGGTGGGGGGTAATAACAAATTTATTGACAACTAACAGTTGAGTAGGTGGTTGAGAAACACTTTTAAAATAGTCACGCAAAAATGTTAGGCTACTATGACCCACACACCCACCTAAGTAACATTTGAGAAAGTAAATGTCAATTGTCACTGTGATGCGCAAAAACGGGGTAATTACAACAATATTAAAACAGTGACGCTCAATTGTTAAACTGTGACCCGCCCACCCACCTAAGTGTCCGTTGTCAAAAAATTTGTTTCTCAACCACCGTTGATGTCCCTTCTTTGATGACATTTGAGAAAGTATTTGTCAATTGTTTAATGGGCAGCCAAGAAGCAAATTCCAAATTTTGTGACTATTAACAGTTGGGTGGGCTGCCAAAAATAATATTAAAATAGTTACTCACAACTGTTGGGACAACTGAAACTTGCTTACCCACCCAATTGTCTATTGTCCAAGATTTTGCTTATCAAACACCGTTGATGTTTTTTCTTTTATGACATTTGAGAGAGTTAATGTCAGTAGATGCAATGATAGGCGGGAGAAAGCAATTACAAGTTTCTTTATAACAAACAGTTGGGTGGATGGGCAAGCGGGAACAATATTAAATTATAATTAATTAATTATAATTATTACTGTGGTCCACCCACCCACCCAAATGTCTATTATCAAGAAGTTTGCTTATCAATCACCGTTGATGTTTTTTTTTAATAAAATTAGAGAAAGGAAATGTTAGTTGTCACCTTGATTGGCGGGGAAAGAGTGATTACAACTTTCTTGACAATAGACAGTTAGATGGGTAGGCGGGAAACAATAGTAAATTAGTCACGCTCAATTGTTGGACTACTCTGTTTTTTTTAATGACATTTAAGAGAATTAATGTCAGTAGATACAATGATGGGCGAGTAGATGGCAATTACAAATTTCTTGATAATAAACATTTAGGTGGCTAGGCGGGAACAATATTTAAATAGTCGCACCCAAATGTTGAATTACTATGGCCCGTCCGCCCGCCCACCCAAGTGTTTTTTAACCAAGAGTTTGCTTTTCAACCACCGTTAATGTTTTTTTTTAATGACATTAGATAGAGTATATATGTCAGTTGTCACTTTAATGGACGGGCAAAGGTCAATTACAATTTTTTTTGATAACTAACAATTGGGTGGGCGGGGCACAATATTAAAATAGTTACGCTTAATTGTTAAAATACTGTGACACGCCCACCCACCCAAATGTCTATTATCCAGGAATTTGCTTATCAACCACCGTTGATGTTTTTTCTTTAATGACAATAGAGAGAGTAAATGTCAGTTGTCACTTTAATGGGTAAAGAGTAATTACAAATTTCTTGACAACAAACAGTTGGGTGAGTAAGCAAGAAACACTATTAATATAGTTACGTTCAATTGCTAAAATACTGTGACCCAACCACTCACCCAAGTGTCTATGATCCGTTGATGTTTTTTTTCTTTAATGACATTTAAGAGAGTAAATGTCAGTTGTTACTTTAATGAGCGGGTAAGAAGTAATTACAAATTCCTTGACTGTTGGGTGGGTGGGTAAAAACCAAATTAAAATAGTTACGCCCAAATGTTGAAATGCTGTGGCCCACCCACCCACCCCAGTGTCTACTATCCAGGAATTTGCTTATCAACCACCGTTAGTGTTCTTTTTTTAATGATATTTGACAAAGTACATACATGTCAGTTGCCACTGTAATACGCGGGAAAGGGGTAAATACAAATTCCTTGACAACTAATTTGGTTGGTGGTCGGGGAACAATATTAAAATAGGTACTCCCAAATTTAGAATTACTATGGCCCGCCCAAGTGTCTTTTATCCAGAGATAAGCTTGTCGACCCCCGTTGATGTTTTTTTTTATAACATTTGAGGAAGTTAATGTCAGTTGTTTCAATAATGGGCAGGGAAAGGGTTGTTACAAGTTCTTTGATGACATTTGAGAAAGTTAATGTCAGTTGTCACTTTGATAGGCGGGTAAAGAGTAATTACAAATTCGTTGACAACAAACTGTTGGGTAGGTGGGCGGGGAACAATATTTAAATAGTCACACTCAATTGTTGGACTAATTTGGCCCACCCACCCATCCAAGTGTCTATTATCCAAGAGTTTGCTTATCAACCACCGTTGATGTTCTTTCTTTAATGACATTTAAGAGAGTTAATGTCAGTTGTTACTTTAAAGGGCCAGAAAAAGGCAATTACAAGTTTCTTAACAAGTAACAGTTGGGTCGGTGGGCGGGCAACAATATTGAAATAGTCACGCCCAAATGCTGGATTACCTTACCGAGCCCCGTTGATGTTTTTTTTATAACATTTGAGAAAGTTAATGTCCGTTGTTTCAATGATAAGCAGGGAAGGGGTTGTTACAAGTTCTTTGATGATATTTGAGAGAGTTAATGTCAGTAATAACTTTGATAGGCGGGTAAAAAGTAATTACAAATTCCTTGATAACAAAAAGTTGTGAGTGGGCGGGGAACAATATTTAAATAATCACGCTTAATTGTTGGACTATTGTGCCTTTCTTTTATGAAGTAAATGTCAGTTGTTACTTTAGGGCAAATAAAAGGTAATTACAAATTTCTTGAAAAGTAACAGTTGTGTGGGTGGGTGGGCAACAATATTAAAACAGTCACGCTCAAATGCTAGATTACTGTGGCCCGCCCACCCACCCAAGTGTCTATTGTCCATAGATTACTTTATAGACCCCCGTTAATGTTCTTTTTTTTTAAGTTCTCTTGATCACATTTGAGAGAATTAATGTCAATTGTCACTTTGATAAGCGGGTAAAGAGTAATTACAAATTATTTGACAACAATCAGTTGAGTGAGAGGACTGGAAACAATATTAAAATAGTTACGCTCAATTGTTGGAATACTGTAGCCCGCCCACCCACCCAAGTGTCTATTTTCCAGAGGTTTGCTTATTAACCTCCGTTGATGTTTTTTTCTTTTATGACATTTGAGAGAGTAAATGTCAGTTGTCACTTTGATGGGCGGGTAAGGAAACCCTACAAATTGTTTGACAAGTAACAGTTGGCGTAAACAATTTTAAAATAGTTACGCCCAAATGTTGGATTGCTTTTCAGCCATCGTTGATCTTATTTATTTTATGACATTTGAGAAAGTTAATTAACTGACTATTGAGCGGGTGGGGGTAAAAACAAATTCATTGACAACTAAGAGTTGGGTGGGTGGGCGGGAAACATTATTAAAATAGTCACGCCAAAATGTTGGACTACTGTGACCCTCCCGCCCACCCAAGTGTCTGTTCTCCAGGTATTAGCTAAAAATCCACCGTTGATGTTTTTTGAAGAGGGTAAATACAATTTTTTTGATAACAAACTGTTGGGCGGGCGAGCGGGAACAATATTAAAACAGTGACGCTCAATTCTTAAACCATTAAGGTTTGTCAACTCACCCAACAGTTATTGTTCAAACATTTGCTAAGCAAGTAACGTTTATGTTCTTTCTTCTAGTATCAATTTTTAGAACTCAGCACCTCAAATATTTTTGGCCTTTTGTAATTTATTACATGAACCAGCTTAAACTGTTACTGTAACTAGCATGTGCTGTGTCATTGCAAGTGCAAAGTTGACAAATCAATCAATAGATTTCAAAAATTGATTCAGAACTACTTTAGAGTCATTAAAAAATTTGCTTTTCTGAAGAGTCCTTATTATGCGTAAATCTTAAAAAAGAACCATTTGAGAAGTTGATGGAAAGGAAGGTTAACTAGGACATAATATTTGAGAAATTGCTCTTGAAAAAAAATTGATTGTGCTGTTTAATAAGATATAAATTTATCTTGTTTATTAAACAGCACAATCAATTTTTTTTCAAGAGCAATTTCTCAAATATTATGTCCTAGTTAACCTTCCTTTCCATCAACTTCTCAAATGGTTCTTTTTTAAGATTTACGCATAATAAGGACGTTTTTTTTCCAATTAAATAAAATGTTTAAGCTGCTTATCAATATGCTAGGTTAGAATATATTCGGATAACCTTTATATAGATTCTTTGCAAAACTGGAAAACTTCTGACAGTGCACTAAGTTTATACAATACCCTTCCGTAGTCACCCACTATAAAAACTTTAGAAAAAAAGTAAATACTTTGGCTCTTTTTGTCAGTGGTATAATTATAAAAAATAAAATACTCAAAAATATTGTTGCACTCATAACCTTCTTCTCGAACATTTCACACTGAATCTAAACCACCGAATATAATAATATTGTTTGCAAATAACTTAAAAGTGATTGACATACACACAACTAGGCATTGCTGGCCACAATAAGAAAAACTAGAGATGCTTTGAAAACAAACACAATTCAAAGTTAAGAAAGCATTTATTTTGTCTGTAATAATGATAAAAGGCAACTAATAACGTAGCTTCCAAAAGACAAAAAAAACTGGTTTAAAACCACGTTTTATGTTGGGGATTAAGTCAGGCTTACAGGCGACTACTAGTCAGCGTTGTAAGTTTGCAGCTACATTGTGCTAACATACGCGGTAGGTGTGAACGTTAATAGTAACAAGACTATAAGATTAGTCAGGCCACATTTTTTTAGATAGCACAGATTGTGTTGAGGTAATGGTATCTTCAAGTCATGAAAACCTTATGGTTGAAGAACGTTACCGGGTGTAGTGTTATGCAGACTATGATAGCAAAATGGCTGTATTCTGAATGCTAAGGAATGAGTAAGTAGGATTCACAAAGAGTGCTATTTTTAGTTTACCCAAATGTTCAGCGGTTTTAGCTGATTTGGCTCATACTTGTACTGTATAAAAGTGTTGGATAGTACTATAGGCAAACTAGATACACACGCTAGTCAAGAGTTGGTATTAGTACCTCCTTTTTGAATATAGAGATTTCTAACGATGGCAGAGAGGAAATGCTACCAATTCCTTAATAACAAATACTAGATCGGGTAAATGGGCACTCAAGCTCCAACTATTTGATAGTAATCATAAATTGAAGTGTCCCACCTACCCACTCAAGTGTTGGTCATCAGAAAATTAGCATCACCATCGCTTCCTCTTACAGAGTAACGCTTGCAGAGAAGAGTAACTTCCAATTTTTTCATAACAAACAGTTTAGAACATGAGCCATCCACCTAAGTGTCTATTATTAAAAAAATTTAATGCACCATAACCATCTTTGAAGTCTATTATTAAAAAAATTTAATGCACCATAACCATCTTTGAACACTTTCAAAAAAGAAAAAAAATTAATTTTTTGTTAACCTAACACTTCATCAAAGGATTAGAAGTTTATCTACTTTGCAATCGTTAAAAGTCTCTATACTCAAAAATGAGAAGATGATATCTATTACTTTCTCCAACAAAATGACTAACAACAATTGCAAAAATGAGAACTTTCTTCAAAACACGCGCGTCGCCTCTCAATTTTTTTTGCGGACCTGTAGCTTGCGGACGCAAAATGAAATCACGATTTAGAGACCAAATTCAGATTACGCTGTTCTTCCCGGTCCAAACAATGGCGGTACCGTCTCAATCTGCTAGCCAAACGGTGGCCCAAGAAAAAAGTGGTCTATTAGGGTATAATTTAGTCCTTTCGGTAATACGAAAAAACGATAATACTTCAAAAATGGTGCATTGGAGAGAAAAACGGCTTAAAAACCACTAAAGAAGACAATCCATAAATAGCATCAACTAGTTTGAATTGGAGTAAACGTCTACCCATCCAGATTTTGTTATCATTTTTTTTTCTTTCCTGTTAGCGTTGGAAGTTTCCAAGTCAAAGGAGAAGGAGGTGATATCCAACTTTTTAATAACCAACACTTGGGCGGGTGGGTAGGGCACTTCAGTTTATAATTACTATTGAGTAGTTTGAACTGAAATGACCTACCCAGCCGCCCAAGTGATTGAATAATACCACCTCCTTCCTAAAAGGATAACGAACTATTGGGCAGGTAGGTTTGCACTTCATTTCAAACTATTCAATGGTAATCATAGATTGGAGTGACCCATATACCCACCCAACTATTGGTTATTAGGAGATTGAATATTACCTTCTCCTTCTATGACTAAAAGGAGGAGATGGTACTTATAAACTGAAGTGCCCTATCCATTCAAGTGTTAGTGATTAAGAAATTGGATATTGGAAATAGAAACTTCTAACGCAGAGAAAAGAAACATTTCATGGGCAAGTAGGTGAGCACTTCAATTTAAACTTCTAAATGATAACTATAACCTAAAGTGAGCCACCCACCCTCCAACGTATTGCTCATCAAAAGATTCAATAACACGCAAGAAGAAGAAACTTCTAATTTCTTAATAACAAATTGTTGGGCGGGTGGTTGAGTATTCCAGTTCAGATTACTCAATGGTAATTATAGATTGATAAAAAACCAACCCCAACTACCCACCAAAGTAGTAGTCCATCAATCCTCCTCTGATTTAGAAACTTCTAAAGCTTGTAAGGTAAACAATTATAGAGCCTATATGGGACATCTAAGAATTTTATTAACGCCTGCAGAGAAAAGAATCATCCGGTTTCTTGATAACAAATGCTTGGACAAGTATAAGAGCACTTCAGTTTAAACTACTAAATAATAATCATAACCTGGAATGAGCCACCCACCTGCCAACGTATTGATCATCAAAAGATTCGATAACATGCAAGAAGAAGAAACTTTCAATTTCAATATACAATAATAACAAACTCTTGGGTGGGTAAATTTCAAATGTATACGATAAATGCATTTCTGTGTATATTTTATGCAATAAATAGAGTTTTCTTGGTATTTGTTGGCATACATTGATTTTCTTTGCTATTTTTAATTATTAAAGTGCTTTATCAACTTAATGTTTATGATATTCAGACCAAGGTTGGTAGAATAACGTTTATAGAAGATTGATATAATTGCGCATAGTGGTGCAAAATAAAATTGTTTGATAACGTTTTGAGAGACCCTAGCATTGCTTTAGGTAAAAATAAATAAATAGTTGTTCTAAATTAAGTTAAGCTCAATGAAGCACGCGGTATATTTGTTTCCTAGTTATAAATATGATAATTAACATATGAATTATGTGTAGAAAACAATTGAATTAATATTATCTTTAAAAAATACAAGTAATATTTAATTATGTAAATACTCCGCCCATTTGCTAAAACCAGACAAACTTTTAAATACAAATTCTCCATTAACCTTGAATTCAGCCAAAGCAATTGACATCAATCATGTTTTTTTGATTATCCCGGTTTTTATTCGTGACTTTATCAGATTCTACATCGACAGTACTGGGCTATTGTGTAATACTATCTCATTAGTAAATTATTATATCAAAATATAGAGTTGCAAAGACAATAATCAGATCACCTTAAATATGGTGCACATATTTGTTAAAAAAAGGTTCTTTTTTTTTGGTATTAAATGATAATAAATATTTTTATTTAATTTAATTTTTATGTTAACAAAATTAATTTTGAAGATTCTTGTTTTAAACTTGTATTTGTTCAAAATATTTTTGACTAATAGGTCAATTAGTCATTTTAAACACACTCGTTATGACATGAGTAATTTTGTGTTATACATAAGTACATACGAGTAACATCTGTTACTCACATGCACGTGGCATTTGATGCAAACATATTATACTTGAATAAATTAAACAGAACAAGCTAGTACTAGATATAATTATAAACATGTATTATTCACTAGAATAAATATAATGAATAATTCTCTAATTAAATTCCTTCTAAATTCGGAAGCTGTGCATTTCATCACGTGTTCCAGTTTTCTGCTCCTAAAGCGAGAAATGTTAGGCAACCCAATAATCCAAGGCATCGATCGCACTAGTAAAAGTGAAACTGGTAGTATATAATCGTGCTGCATTGCAGCCTTCCGGCATGCATGGCCGTACGGAGGTCAACGTAACTGTAGCAATTATTTTAAATAATAATAATCGAACCGACAACCAACATGTAATCAAAAATTCTATACGGCGCGCCGGTTTATACAGTGTTCCAGTCGCGTTTAAACTTTCTCTAAGTGATGTGTAACAAGAAGAAAATAACGAGGTAAAATCATAAATAAAAATCATCCACATTTAATCCCAGGCCCTGGCCTCTTCCATAGATCTGGATTTATTTATAGAGAAATTATTCATAGAATATACCTACCAGCTCCGAGATCTTCCTTGACAGCCAGGGCGCAAAGCACGCAATGGGCTATGTCGAAATAGGGGAACATTTTTAGTTTCACCACCTGGTTGGCGATGTCGAGGAAGGCCTCGGGGTCCATGTTGGATGCTGGGGGCCCTTTCGGACGCTCTGCTTAACGGATATAAAACACTCACGCACGTCGACGCGGCCCAACAACGACTGAGCGCCGCGACGCTTGCGACCTCGCTATAAATATACTATTTACACGCCGAAATTATTTGATTCGGTTTTATATATATTTTTCCTTTTACATTAAAAGGAATTTGCTAGGTACTCACGCAACGATTAGATAAGATATGTTTGTATTCACCTTAGTGTGTACTAATAATTACTGTAATTGTATTGAATAACGTTTAAATGAAACTAATTTTATAAATAAATCCAGAAAAGTTATTTATTTATAACTTAATTTTGCGTTTCTTTTCTTACTAATGAATTGTTATTGTGCCAAGATGATTAAAGTTATCGCTACCGGTTATAGTTTCGCTATCCTTCAAGGTTGATTAATTAAAGAAAAAAGTTTTTTTTAGAAATTCAATGTTAAATTTCAGTTCCTCATCACAATTGTTTTAAATGAATGTTTGTAGTACTACAAATGTTCACTCATGTGTACAATACATGAGTGAACATTTGTAGTAAAACACTTTCTAATATTTATTATTCAACAAGTTTAAATAATTGAAAAACAATAATACTTATTATTAATGCTTCAATACATTATTGTGTTGCTAGACATACTGTTAAGAGTTGCATAACTTGAAACACTTGTTTCAGTTTGAACGTCTTGTCTATACGCCACCAATGATGCGTAAGAATATTAAGAAGTTTCAGTAAACTTTAAACAATATTTGAGGGACTATTATTTGCCATATTTAATTTCTAGTTTGTTTTGTGAGCTCTATCTTATCTGATGTTTGAATAACATTTAAAAATGTTTGCTTTAAGTACAAATACTGCAGTCCGGTTGGTAATTAGAGTAGATTTGTCTTGCAAATATTTGTTTTGCATTTAAGTTTTGAATTGCATCAGATGTTGCACGGCTTTTAAAAAGGACCAAGACACATGCAGGAGCTCTATATTTCTATGAGCACTAGCAGAGAGAATTTACGGACTTCAAAAAAAGTTTTTTGTTTGTTTTAGGTTATGGCTGGAGTTTTAAAAAGCTGTGACAGATTTACCTAGTTTGATGAAATTTTTTTGGTTATTTTGGAGAGTTTTGGGAGTCGTTACTTGCTTGTTTTGTCATTTCTATGAGTACTTTTAAGTGGCAAGAGTTCTGATTTGAAGCGGTTTGCGTAGAATATGTGATGAATTACGGATGATTATCTAGCCTTATGGTGCTGTTGGCATACGATGGCCTAAATAGTGGGGGAAGCTTCTTTTTCTGATCTGCTGCTGGCTTACTTTGGGTGTGGTTTCTGCTATAGCTGGTGGATGTTACAATTTTTTTTTTAATAAGAGTTTCTTAGTCTTACTACTTTTATTTACTTACATTATGTTTGGTTTTAGGACGTGACATTGCACGTAGGTTAACAGAATTAGGGAAGGCTATTTTGATCATATTTGTGAGTACTGCAACTATTCTTTTAGAATGCTGGGACAGCACGTGAAGAAAAGTTGAACAATGTTTTTGGAATTCTAAAAAAAATGATGCCCAAAGCAGAAATCTAAATAGGGAAGGAAGCCAAAGCCTACTGTGCAATACCTGGTGTAATTAATTGTGCCAATGGTGCTTGGTTGCAAATACTACTGACAAAAAGCAAGCGTAAAAGATGGAGATTTGAGTACCGAAAACTGTCGCGCTCCAACGCGATTGATGGTAACGGTTTGCTTAGTAGAGATAGCTCAAAAGATTTTCTGCAGAGAAGATATCATGGATGCTATTGCTTTATGGTTTTGTCTCATAACAACTTTGGGATCAAATTGATGGTCAGGCAATAATCAAGTAAGACCAGAACTTGGTTCTAAGCTACCATCAAAAGCTGTTTGTTCAACCCTTTCCTTTCTATTGTTAGATTTTCCGAAACTTTATTTCAAAACTAAATTTTAATCTTTAAACTTCCAAAAGCTACTAGCTTATAAATGCCACTTAAAGAGTGGACAGAAAGGCTGGATGGAGTAGTAGAATACTTCTGCATACTGAAAGCTGGAGAGAGCGTGGCGCAGTGGTCTAGGCATCCGGCCGCTGTTCCGAAGATTGTGGGTTTGATTCTCATATACCGTGATATACTTTTTACTTTCTATACGCTTTCCCACTCCCCAACCCGCCTTGCCAGCGTGGGGTTTTACCGCTAAAACCTTCTCTGAGGAGTGATGAATTCTCTCCAGTGGTTCGGAATCCTTTTAAAACTGTAGGTCCCTTGTAATGTAAGTTGTCAGCATTACAAGCAGAGAAGAAGCTAAGACGCCAGCAGTGGTGTATGAATGGCTGACAAAGAAGAAGAAGAAGAAGAAGAAGACTGAAAGCTGGCATGAAAAAGACGACTTTAAAGCGGAAGATAATGACAAAATGACCGAGTTTGAAGTTGGAAAAGCAGAAGCAGAAAGAACAGAAGAACTGATGAAATGGAATCAATATATGGACTGAGTAAAAACAATGAGAATTGGATAGGCGGAAGAAATAGACGTACACGTAGGAGATAAATTGGAATCAATTTTGAGTAGCAAACTAGCCAGATATAAACCTGCAAAACAGAGAACAAAATTTGGAATGAAAAAGTTTTAAAAACAGCAAAGGGGGGAAGGGGGAAATCGCTAGAAGGTACAATCATAAAGTAAGGATGAATAGGGCATGTATTGAGAAGAAATTGTTTATTGAAGATTGTGTTGTGAATGCAAAAAGAGTAAGGAAAAAATGCAAGGTGACTGATGTTCTAAGGAAAAGAGGAAGGTACAGTGAAATGAGGACGGAGAACCGACAAAACTGAAGGAGGCGCACGCAGCAATGATGATGTAGGCTTGTAGTGGTGCTAGGACAGACATGGGTCTTATGAATAGGTAGAAATTGTCTTTAACGACTAATCCAGATTTTGTTTATGGGAACTCTGATGGATTTAAACGACCTAGAAGTTAAAGACAAAATTTACAATTTTTTAACATTGCAGGTAGGTTTTTTTAAATATTTATTTTGGTTTTGGAATCTTTTGTTCTTTTATTCATTTGAAACATTTTTTACAAAATAATGCGCGACCTCATACTGCTAACATTATAGAACAAAACAACATTAATCGTTTGTCTTAACCATCAAGATCACACGACTTGAACTCTATAAAACATGAGTATAATGAACTGAGTATAGCACCGTTTACCGCTTCATCGAAACACTTCAGATAAACTGCGTCATCAGCCTCAGATAGCATAGGACGAGCGTGCTCAGCTAGGTTGATGAATGCATAAGAGTACGCGGCAATGTAACGCATTATTTGTCTATAAAAGTTAATAATAAATTGTATATCAACATTTACTAACTATTTCTATCAGGAATTGGATTGTGTAACAATAAATCTTTTGATAACTAACGCTAGGGTGGATGGGCGGTTACTAAATTTAAATTGTAGAAGGGTAGCTTCTTCTACTGTGACCCACCCACCTATCCAAGTGTTTGTTATTAAAGATTCTTACTTCTTGTTTTTTTGTAGTTATTATAACACAAGAAAATGAACGTCAAATGTCAGTTAGACATCAGAGAATAGTGTAACAATAAATCCTTTGATAACTAACGCTTGGGTGGGTGGGCGGGCACTAAATTTAAATTGTGGGTGGGTAGTTTCTTCTATTGTGACCCAACCACTCACCCAAGTGTTTGTTATTAACCCTCTAAGGCCCAGCGCTGTCTCAAGACGGGGTACACTTAATAACATATAACGTAAAGTTAAAATATGTTTTATTTTTAATACACAAATTTTTGGAAAAAATTGTAAACAATATTGGAATGCACACAAAACTCTCCTTCGCAAAAAAATTGCACCCATACCTAGCAGGTGTAAACAAATGATTCAATGTTGATGAAGATTAAAAATTGGGGCATTAGAGGGTTAAAGAGTCTAATATTTATTCTACTTTTTGGGTTCTTGTAGTTGTTGCGTACAAGAGAATTATTATACACAAGAGAATGAACGTCAGATGTCAGTTAGACATTACAGAATTGTGTAACAATAAATCCTTTGATAACTAACGTTAGGGTGGGTGGGCGGGCATTAAGTTGAAATTTTGTTCGGGTAGATTTTTCTACTGTGACCCATCTACCTACCCAAGTGTATGTTATTAAAGGTTCTAATAATTATTCTACTTCTTGTATTCTTGTAGTTACTATACACAAGAGAATGAACGTCAAATGTCAGTTAAACATCAGAGAATTGTGTTACAATAAAGCCTTTGATAACTAACGTTTGGGTGGGTGGGCGGCCTATTAATTTAAGTTGTGGGCGAGTAGCTTGTTCTACTGTGACCCACTCGCCCACCCAAGTGTTAGTTATCAAAGGGTACAATATTTTTTCTACTTATTTGGTTCTTGTAGTTACATCAGAGAATTGTGTAACAATAAATTTTTTGATAACTAACGTTAGGGTGGGTGGACGGTACTATATTTAAACTGTGAGCGGGTAACTTTTTCTACTGTAACCCACCCACTCACCCAAGTGTTTGTTATTAAAGGGTCTAATATTTATCCCACTTTTTGGGTTTTTGTAGTTATTATACACACTAGAATGAACGTCAAATGTCAATGAGACATCAGAGAATTGTGTAACAATAAATCCCTTGTTAACTAATGCTTGGGTGGGTGGGCGGGCACTAAATTTAAACTGTGGGGCGGTAGCTTCTCTTCTTCTACTGTGGTTCACCCACCCACCGAAGTGTTAGTTATTAAAGGTTTTAATAATTATCTCACACTTTAGATCGTTGTAGTTATTATACACAAGAGAATGAACGTCAAATGTCAAACATCAGAGAATTGTGTAACAATAAATCATTTGATAACTAACGTTGGGGTGGGTGAAATTGTGGGCGGGTAACTTTTTTACTGTTACCCACCCACCCACTCAAGTGTTTGTTATAAAATAGTCTAATATTTATCTCACTTCTTGGGTTTTTGTAGTTATTATATACAGAAGAATGAACTTCAAGTTTCAGTTAGACATTAGAAGAGAATTGTGTAATAATAAATTCTTTGATAAGTATCGCTTGGGTGGGTGGGCGGATACTAAATTTAAATTGTGGGTGAGTAGTTTTTTCTACTGTGACCCACCTACCCACTCAGAGGTTTGTTATTAAAGGTTCTAATATTTATCTTACTTTTGAGATTCTTGTAGTTATTATACACAAGAGAATGAACGTCAAGTGTCAAGTAGACATCAGAGAATTGTGTAACAGTAAATCGTTTGATATTGTGGGTGTGTAGTTTTTTCTACTGTGACCCACCCACCTACCCAACTGTTTGTTATCAAAGGTGCTAATATTTATTCTATTTTTTGGGTTCTTGCAATTATTATATACAAGAGAATGAACGTTAGATATCAGTTAGACATCAAATAATTGTGTAACATTAAATTCTTTAATAACTAACGTGCCTGACACCGAAAGGTAAAAAGGCAATTGAATAAATAAATAAATAAATAAATAAATAACTAACGTTTGGATGGGTGGGCGGGTACTAAATTTAAACTGTGGGCGGGTAGCTTCTTTTACTGTGATCCACCCACTCACACAAGTGTTTGTTATTAAAGGTTCTAATATTTATCCCATTTTTGGGTTCTTGCAGTTATTATGCACAAGAGCATGAACGTCTGATGTCAGTTAGACTGCAGAGAATTGTGTAACAATAAATCCTTTGATAACTAACGCTTGGGTGGGTGGGCGGGCACTAAATTTAAATTGTGGGCGGGTAGCTTAGTCTACTGTGACCCACCCACCCACCCAAGTGGTTGTTATCAAAGGTTCTAATATTTATTTTACTTTTTGGGTTCTTGTAGTTATTATATACAAGAGAATGAACGGCAAATGTCAGTTAGACATCAGAGAATACTGTAACAATAAATCCTTTGATAACTTACCCTTGGGTGGTTGGACGGGAAATAAGTTGAAATTGTAGGCGGGTAGCTTCTTCTACTATGATCCACCCACCTACCCAAGTGTTTGTTATTAAAGGTTTTAATATTTGTCTTACTTTTTGGGTTCTTGTAGTTATTATACACAAAATAATGAATGCCAAATGTCAGTTAGACATCAGAGAATTGTAAAACAATAAATCCTTTGATAACAAACGTTTGGGTGGGTGGACGGGCACTAAATTTAAATTGTGGGCGGGTAGCTTCTTCTACTGTGACCCACCCACCCACCCAAGTGTTTGTTATTATTGGGTCTAATATTTATCCAACTTCTTGGGTTCTTGTAATTGTTATATACAAGAGAATGAACGTTAAATGTCAGCTAGACATCAGAGAATTGTGTAACAATAAATCTTTTGATAACTAACGTTGTGGTGGGTGGGTTTTTCTACTGTAGCCCACCCACTCACCCAACTGTAAGTTATCAAAGGGTCTAATGATTTTTCTCCACTTCCTGTGTTCTTGTAGTTATTATATACAAGAGAATGAACGTCAAATGTTAGTTTGACATTAGAGAATAGTGTAACGCTTGTTTGGGCGGGCGGGCTCTAAATTTAAATTGTGGGTGGGTAGCTTCTTCAACTGTGACCCACCCACCCAAGTGTTTGTTATTAAAGGTTTTAACTTCTTGGGTTCTTGTAGTTATTATACACAAGAGAATGAATGTTTAATGTTGGTTAGACATCAGAGAATTGTGTAACAATAAATCTTTTGATAACTAACGTTAGGGTTGGTTGGCGTGAACTAAGTTTAAGCTGTGAGCGTGTAACTTTTTTGTTGTGTAATGATATATAGGAAAGCGGAGAGGAGCCAAACAATTTTTTGAAAACAGAAATTAAAAGTGCAAAGAGTATAGAACAATCAGCTTGATAGTGCTCGCAGCGAAGATCTTGATGAGCATAATAAATACAAGATTTGCAAGAATTCTGGAGAAAAATATAGCGGAAGATCAATTTGGATTCAGAACATGTATGGTGACAGGGATGCGGTTGGTATAATGAGAACAATAATTGGAGAAAGATACTTAAAGAAAGGCAAAAGTTATAACCATAGGAGGAAGAAGAATAGAGTTTATTTGATTTTCCGATGATATGGTTGTGCTTACAGAAAGAACGGAAGAACTGAAGAAATGGAATTAATATATGGACTGAGTAAAAACAATGAAAATGACGTGTACGTAGGAGATAAATTGGAGCAACTGGAAAGGTGAAGGTACCTTAGTACTGAAATTACCGAAAATTGGAGAAGCGAGAGAGAAAAAGGATACGCCTACAAATGGCAAAACAAGCTGTTAGAAGAAAAAGCAAGAAATAAACTTGCGAAAAAGAATTGTAAAATATTTTGTATGGAGTGTGTTTTTATAGGGATGTGAAACTTTGACATTAGGAAAAAAATACGCATAGAAGCATTCGAAATGTGGTTCTGGAGAAGATTAACGGGTATTAAGCGGTCAGACAAGATTTGGACTAAAGAAGTGTTGAGAAAAGCAGGTGAGGAAAGAACGTTATCAGTTACAATCATAAAAAGAAAGAAAGTCATTGAGAAAATATTGTTTATTGAAGATTGTAATTGAAGGAACGGTGAATGCAAATCCAAAAAGAGCAAGGAAAGATGCAGGATGACTGATGTTCTAAGAAAAAGAGCAAGGTACAGGCAAAACTGAAGGAGACGCACGCTGGACATGCAAAAAGCTGAACACCAATGATGATGCAGGCATGCAGCGGTGCCAGGACTGACAAGACTGGTCTTATGAATGAGCAGAAATTGTCTTTAACAACTAATCCAGATTTTGTTTAATGGAATTTGACAGATTTAGACGAGTTTACAATTTTTTCAACATTGTTACAGCATTAACTTATGTTTTAATGGCAATATGGTACGAAGGAGGGTCTTTTTAAATGTTTATTACGGTTTTGGAACCATTTCTCTTTTCATTTATCCGAGACCATCCAAGGACAGTTTTTCAGCAAGATAATGCGCGACTTCATACTGCTAACGTAACTACAGACATTCAAGAAGATAACATTAATCGTTTGTCTTAACCATTAAGATCACATAACTTGAACTCTATAAAACATGAGTATTTACTGCTTCATCGAAACACTTCAGATGAACTGCGTCACCAGCTTCAGATGAATGCATCAAGATGCATTAGACTATCTGATTTGTAGCATGCTCAGCTGTGTTGATGAATGCATAAGAGTACGCGGCTTTGTAAGCCAATAATAAATTATATATCAGGGTGGTATTTTTTTTTAAACAATGTATATTGCAAAATATGAGTTGGTTGCCTAACCTACCTCTATGTAGATTGTAAACAATAAATATACATTTAGATAAAAAGGAAACTATTATATCTTATCATTTCCTTTTCCTACATGATATTAATATAATTATGACAAAACTAAATAGACCACTCTCTGTAGATTAGATTATTATCTATTTTCAGAAGCTAAATTCAATATAAATCATTTTAAATCGAAAACGACTTTTAAGTGATTTATTGCTATTCATCACAATCATATCTAAGATTAATAATTCTTGTTATTTTGTTGAAAACACATTTTTATCTAATTATTAACAATCTAAAAATAGATAATACTTGAAACACTTACAATAAGAATAAACTAATCTCAACTAAATTGAATAGTACTACATTGAATATGCTTGCCATCTCCAATTTATTTATTTATTTACATAACATTATCTACTCATACATAAACAATATGTATTATCATGATTTCAATAACACGCAATTTGTATCGCCTTAAATTATTCATTACTTTATCATTCGACAAATTTTAATCACCAGTTGCACCAATTCCAGTTAGTAGTGAACTGTCCAGAGGCCAGACCGGTTGCGCTTCATATTAATTACAATACGTGAAATGATTTCAATAACAACATATTGAAAGTTATTATTAATAATAAATGATTCATTGAATTATACATTTGTTTGTGTGTGAGAATACAGTGTTTGATATAAAGTAGGTTATGTTAATATTATTAACAAAGTTATATAAACCGTTTACAACCTATTGTTGGTATATTTTAATTTGACTAAATATTTATTTGATAAGATGTTTGTGTAGGAGTTGGTTTGTATTTTAACCTTTAACTTTTGGTTGTTGAATGTAGAATATTAGTTTTCTATTATTTATTGCAATGTGCGATTTATGAACTGTTTTTGATAGTAATTTATTTATTTATTAGATTTTTTTTACTAACATACATAAAAGTTCAGATAACCTTTTGACATGACATAAAATGTTTAATAATTTTTTAAATTCACAAGAAATGCTCAATTGTATGATTTGAAGCACTCGAAAAAACTTAAAGTAAAGTAAAATGAATATAATTTTGTTTTATCAACATATATTCAAAATTATTTACATACAAGCGATGTTAATTTGACGAGTTTTCTCGTTTTATTCATGGCTGAAAAATTAATTACAATATCATTTTAATATATTGTTTATTGTAATGAATATTTCAACCATGAATAAGTTAAAAAAATGAACCAATAATTGTTAACATCCATTAATTATTTACATGTGTAGTTTGCAATTATTACAAAAAAAAAAAACAAATCACACAATATTTAAATTTGTTTCTAAAACGAATGTGAGCGAAGTTCTTATAAAAACTTTGGTGTTATAGTATACCATGTCATTGGTTCTAACTTCTATGCCAATTAATAATTATGCGCATATTTATAAGACCGAAAAGGCCATAGCATTAACATGCGGATGCTAGAAAACGAGATGTATCGGACCGACTCGAACGAAGAGTAGTGAGACAAGTTGAAGCGGCGCGAAAAAGGGAGAAAGCTTTTTGTACTATATATTTAAAAAAACCGTTACTAGTTTTAACCTTTACTAGGTCAAACAAACATTACCGTCCGATGATGACGTAGTAAAGGTTGAAACCAGGAAAGGTTTTTTTAAATATATTGTGATAAAGTACATTATAAATGTGTTTTATTTGATTAAATTAATTAATATACGACATGGACGCTTGGTGTGGTGGTTGGATGGTTAAGCGATTGTTGAAGAACGCCTTTTTTAAGTTTTGGAAGTAGAGTAGTTTGTTGGCGCATTCCGGGCTAGAGATGACGAGGGAATGCAAATTTGGGCGTGAAATTGAACTTTTACGACGCTATTTTCTGGGCTTTTCAAACTCGCATTTGGGTTTTGTGATGCCAGGAGCAGACACTTATTTTTTTGTAGTGATTAGCTGGTACATACTAACGGCTTATCCAAACTAAACACACGTATCAAAATTGAATATTTGAAATTTGAATGTTTTTTAGATCATATTTTTTAATTTTTAATAAAGAACATTGGTAACTTTGTTAATTTTGACTTTGCAATAAAATTGAGTTTACTTCAAAAGCGTGAAAAGATTTGGGAAAGCCCGGTGGGCTAATAAATATTATTGTTATGTTACGTGTTCCATAGGGGTGACACTTGTGACCTCTATTGTATAACATTTTTATCAAATGATTTGCATTGTTTTTGAAATGTTTGTTATCTATTTGCTAACGACATAACAATATTTATGAAAATTCAAAACATTAGATAACCACTTGATAAGGAGTTTCAAATTGGTGTCAGGGTAATGACCTATAACTTAACTTGAATACATACAAAGTAATATTATTAATAACAATAATAATCAAAGTCTATTTTAAATTTACACTTTTTGACAATTTATGGATTTTTGCTATTTTTTTGCAAAGTTTAGGCCGGATTTTGGTCAATTTGTCTAAAATTTTATGGTCAAATTTTGCAGTTTTTAACAGTTTATACCGGATTTGGGGTTTTTCTAACAAAATTTTTGATATTTAATGATTGGATTTTACTATTTTTAACTTTTCTTAAATTCAATTTTGATTTTTTTAAATTTTTGTATAGAAAATTTGATTTTTAACAATTAATTAAAATTAATTTTAATATTTTATAGCCGGATTTTGCTGTTTTGATGATTTTATGAACATTTTTGCATTTTTTAACAGTTTGGCCGGATTTTGGTGTTTTCTGACAATATTTTGATGTTTTTGCAGTTTTTGACATTGCATGAATAGAGTTTTGCATTTTTTGACAGTTTATGATTAGGTATGCTCATGTTAATATTTTATGGCCGGATTATTTTGATTTTTTCTGAATTTTTTTTAATATTTTATAAATGAAATTCATGGCCGGTTTTTGGTTTTTTATGACAATATTGTTGTATTTTATAACGGGATTTTGCAATTTTAGACTTTTATAGACTTATATTTTAATACTACATAGCCGGATTTTGCTATATTTTACTTTTTTTGAATAGAATTTAGCAGTTTATGGCCGGATTTGGTGCTTTCTAACAATATTTTGATGTTTTAAGACCGGATTTTGCTATTTTTTACATTTTATAAACAAAATTTTATACTTTTAAACCGTTGTTGGCCGGGTTTTAATTCTATCTGAAAATATTTTAATGTTTTTAAAAAGGATTTAATTATTTTTGATTTTTTATGAATATAATTTTGTATTTTTCAACAGTTTATGGCCAGATTTTGGTACTTTTAACAATATTTTGATGTTTTAACGCTGGATTTTGCTATTTTTGACATTTTATGAGTAACATTTTATATTTTTAACAATATTTTGATATTTTATGACAAATTTTTTTACATTTTTTGAAGAAAAATCTACTTTTTAACTGTTTATGGCTTGATTTTGGTACTGTATGGAAATATTTAAATTTTATGGAAGTATTTTACTGTTTTTGATATTTCATTAATAGAGTTTTGCATTATTAAACAGTTTACGACCAGATTTTGGTTTTTATCTTCAACATTTGGATATTTTATAGTATATAGTTATAAATTTAGTAATTTTTGAAATTTTATGATAGAATTTTACATTTTTCCACAGATTTTGGTGCTTTCTAACAATATTTTGATGTTTTATAGCCTAATTTTGCTATTTTTGAGTTTTTCTGCTGATTATTGCAGAAATTTAAATCAACAAAAATATTAATATTTTCAAACTATATTCTATAAAATATAATTTTTTTCAAAATATTTTTTACAAATTTTCTAACAAATTTAAGTATGCTGAATTCAAAATTTTAAACCGCATTTCAAAATTTCTCCTAGTTATTGCAAAAACTCAATTTAATCAATAAAAATGCCAATATTTTCAAAATAATCAAAATTTTTATGAAAAATAAAATTTTACAAAATGGTTTCTATAAATTTTCTAACAAATTTAAGTATGCTGCATCCAAATTTTTAAGCCAGAACTCCAAATTTCTACGGGTTATTGCAAAAATTCATTTTAATCAACAAAAATGCCAATATTTTAAAATTATTGGACATTTCTATGAAAAATAATTTTTTTAAATATTTTTTCTACAAAGTTTCTAACAAATTCAAGTTCAAGAATAAAAAAATTTAAATCACATCTCAAAATTCTTCCAATTTATTGCAAAAACTCAATTTAATCAATAAAAATGCCAATATTTTCTAAATAATCAAAATTTCTATGAAAAATAAAGTTTTCTAAAATGGTTTCTATAAATTTTCTAACAAATTCAAGTATGCTGAATCTAAAATTTTAAACCGCATCTCAAAATTCCTCCTAGTTATTGCAAAAACTCAATTTAATCAATAAAAATGCCAATATTTTCAAAATAATCAAAATTTATATGAAAAATAAAATTTTCTAAAATGGTTTCTATAAATTTTCTAACAAATTCAAGTATGTTAAATTTAAAATTTCTAAAATCAACTCAAAATTCCTGCTGAGTATTGCAGAAATTCAATTTAATCATTCAAAAATGCCAATATTTTCAAATTATTGGACATTTTTATGAAAAATAATTTTTTTAATTTTTTTTTTAACAAATTTTTTAACAAATTCAAGTATGCTGATTTCAAAATTTTAAACCGCATTTCAAAATTTCTTCTAGTTATTGCAAAAACTCAATTTAAACAATAAAAATGCCAATATTTTCAAAATAATCAAAATTTTTATGAAAAATAAAGTTTTACAAAATGGTTTCTATAAATTTTATAACAAATTCAAGTATGCTGAATCCAAAATTTTAAACCTCATCTCAAAATTCCTTTTAATTATTGCAAAAACTCAATTTAATCAATAATAATGTCAATATTTTCAAAATAATCAAAGTTTCTATGAAAAATTAATTTTTCCAAAATGGTTTCTATAAATTTTATAACAAATTCAAGTATGCTGCATCCAAAATTTTAAACCACAACTCAAAATTCTTACTGATTACTGCAAAAATTCAATTTAATCAACAAAAATGCCAATATTTTCAAACTATTGGACATTTCTAGGAAAAATAATTTTTTTAATTTAATTTCTACAAATTTTCAAACAACATTTAAGTATGCTAAATCTAAAATTTTAAACCGCATCTCAAAATTTCTCCTAATTATTTTAAAAACTCAATTTAATCAATAAAAATGCCAATATTTTCAAATAATCAAAATTTATATGAAAAATAAAATTTTCTAAAATAGTTTCTATACTTTTTTCAACTAATTCAAGTATGCTAAATCTAAAATTTTAAACCGCATTTCAAAATTCTTTTTGGTTATTGCAGAAATTTCATTTAATCAACAAAAATGCCAATATTTTCAAGTTATTGAATATTTCTATGAAAAATAATTTTTTTCAATATATTTTCTACAATATTTCTAACAAATTTAAGTATGCTGTATTCAAAATTTTAAAACGCATCTCAAAATTACTCCTAATTATTGCAAAAACTCAATTTAATCATAAAAATGCAAATATTTTTAGAATAATCACAAAATTTCTATGAAAACTAAAATTTTCCAAAATGGTTTCTATTATTTTTTTAACAAATTAAAGTATGCTGCATCCAAAATTTTAAACCACAGCTCAAAATTCTTACTGATTATTGCAAAAATTTAATTTAATCAACAAAAATGCCAATATTTTCAAACTATTGGACATTTCTATGAAACATATTTTTTTCAATATATTTTCTACAAATTTTCTAACAAATTCAAATATGCTGAATTCAAAATTTTAAACCGCATCACAAAGTTCCTTTTAATTATTGCAAAAATTCAATTTAATCAATAAAAATGCCAATATTTTTAAAATAATCAAAATTTCTATGTAAAATAAAATTTTTCAAAATGGTTTCTATAAATTTTCATACAAATTCAAGTATACTAAATTTAAAATTTCTTACATCATCTCAAAATTCCTGCTGAATATTGCAGAAATTTAATTTATTAAACATAATTGCTAATATTTTCAAATTATTGGGCATTTCTATGAAAAATAATATTTTTTAATTTATTTTCTACTAATTTTCTAATAATTTCAAGTATGTTGAATTTAAAATTTTAAACCGCATCTCAATTTTTTTTGTAATTATTGCAAAAACTTAATTTAATCAATATTTTCAAAATAATCAAAATTTCTATGAAAAATTAATTTTTCCAAAATGGTTTTTATAAATTTTCTAACAAATTTAAGTATGCTGCATCTAAAATTTTAAACCACAACTCAAAATTCCTCCTAGTTATTGCAAAAACTCAATTTAATCAATAAAAATGCCAATATTTTTAAAATAATCAAAATATTTATGAAAAATAAAATTTTACAAAATGGTTTTTATAAATTTTCTAACAAATTCAAGTATGGTGCATTCAAATTTTTAACCACAACTCAAAATTCCTACGGATTATTGTAAAAATTCAATTTAATCAACAAAAATGCTAATATTTTCAAATTATTGGACATTTCCATAAAAAATAATTTTATTCAATTAATTTTTTACAAATTTTCTAACAAATTCAAGTATGCTGAATCCAAAATTTCAAACCGCATTTCAAAATTTCTCTTAATTATTGCAAAAACTCAATTTAATCAATAAAAAAGCCAATATTTTCAAAATAATCAAAATTTCTATGAAAAATAAAGTTTTCTAAAATGGTTTCTATAAATTTTCTAACAAATTCAAGTATGCTGAATCTAAAATTTTAAACTGCATCTCAAAATTCTTCTTAATTATTGCAAAAACTCAATTTAATCAATAAAAATGCTAATATTTTCAAATAATCAAAATTTATATGAAAAATAAAATTTTCTAAAATGGTTTCTATAAATTTTCTAACAAATTCAAGTATGTTAAATTTAAAATTTCTAAAATCAACTCAAAATTCCTGCTGAGTATTGCAGCAATTCAATTTAATCATTCAAAAATGCCAATATTTTCAAATTATTGGACATTTTTATGAAAAATAATTTTTTTAATTTTTTTTTCAACAAATTTTCTAACAAATTCAAGTATGCTGATTTCAAAATTTTAAACCGCATTTCAAAATTTCTTCTAGTTATTGCAAAAACTCAATTTAAACAATAAAAATGCCAATATTTTCAAAATAATCAAAATTTTTATGAAAAATAAAGTTTTACAAAATGGTTTCTATAAATTTTATAACAAATTCAAGTATGCTGAATCCAAAATTTTAAACCTCATCTCAAAATTCCTTTTAATTATTGCAAAAACTCAATTTAATCAATAATAATGTCAATATTTTCAAAATAATCAAAGTTTCTATGAAAAATTAATTTTTCCAAAATGGTTTCTATAAATTTTATAACAAATTCAAGTATGCTGCATCCAAAATTTTAAACCACAACTCAAAATTCTTACTGATTACTGCAAAAATTCAATTTAATCAACAAAAATGCCAATATTTTCAAACTATTGGACATTTCTAGGAAAAATAATTTTTTTAATTTAATTTCTACAAATTTTCAAACAACATTTAAGTATGCTAAATCTAAAATTTTAAACCGCATCTCAAAATTTCTCCTAATTATTTTAAAAACTCAATTTAATCAATAAAAATGCCAATATTTTCAAATAATCAAAATTTATATGAAAAATAAAATTTTCTAAAATAGTTTCTATACTTTTTTCAACTAATTCAAGTATGCTAAATCTAAAATTTTAAACCGCATTTCAAAATTCTTTTTGGTTATTGCAGAAATTTCATTTAATCAACAAAAATGCCAATATTTTCAAACTATTGGACATTTCTATGAAAACGATTTTTTTTAATATAATTCCTACATATTTTCAAACAAATTTAAGTATGCTGAATCGAAAATTTTAAACCGCATCTTAAAATTCTTTTTAATTATTGCAAAAACTCAATTTAATCAATAAAATTTTTTAAAATAATCAAAATTTTTATGAAAAATAAAATTTTACAAAATGGTTTTTATAAATTTTCTAACAAATTCAAGTATGGTGCATCTAAATTTTTAAACCACAATTCAAAATTCCTACAAATTATTGCAAAAATTCAATTTAATCAACAAAAATGCTAATATTTTCAAATTATTGGACATTTCCATAAAAAATAATTATTTTCAATTAATTTTTTACAAATTTTCTAACAAATTTAAGTATGCTGAATCCAAAATTTTAAACCGCATTTCAAAATTTTTCTTAATTATTGCAAAAACTCAATTTAATCAATAAAAATGCCAATATTTTCAAAATAATCAAAATTTCTATGAAAAATAAAATTTTCTAAAATAGTTTCTATACTTTTTTCAACTAATTCAAGTATGCTAAATCCAAAATTTTAAACCGCATTTCAAAATTCTTTTTGGTTATTGCAGAAATTCAATTTAATCAACAGAATTGCAAATAAATTTCAAATTAATGACAATTTCCATAAAAAATAAAAAAAATTTAAATGGTTTCTACAAATTTTCTAATAATATCAAGTATGCTTAATCCAAAATTTTAAATAGCTACTCAAAATTGCTCCTAATTATTGCAAAAACTCAATTTAATCAATAAAATTGCTAATATTTTCAAAATAATCAAAATTTCTATGAAAAATAAAATTTTACAAAATGGTTTCTATAAATTTTCTAACAATTTCAAGTATACTAAATTTAAAATTCTTAACATCAACTCAAAATTCCTGCTGAATATTGCAGAAATTCAATTTAATCAACAAAAATGCTAATATTATCATATTATTGGACATTTCCATAAAAATTAATTGTTTTCAATTAATTTTATACAAATTTTCTAACAAATTCAAGTATGCTGAATCCAAAATTTTAAACCGCATTTCAATATTCCTCTTAATTATTGCAAAAACTCAATTTAATCAATAAAAATGCCAATATTTTCAAAATAATCAAAATTTCTATGAAAAATAAAATTTTACAGTATGCTAAATTTAAAATTCCTAATATTGACTCAAAATTTCTGCTGAATATTGCAGAAATTCAATTTAATCAACAAAAATGCTAATATTTTCAAATTATTGGAAATTTCTTTGAAATATAAATTTTTCAAAAAAGTTTCCATAATTTTTTTATCAAATTTAAGTAGGCTTATTCTAAAATTTCAAACCGCATTTCAAAATTCTTGTTGGGTATTGCAGAAATTCAATTTAATCAACAAAGTAGCAAATAAATTCAAATTAATGACAATTTCTATAAAAAATAAAAAATTTCAAAATGGTTTTTACAAATTTTCCAATGAATTCAAGTATGCTGAATCCAAAATTTCAAACAAAATTTTTCCTAATTATTGGCATTAACCACCCAAGTGTTTGTAATAAAGAAATTAGAAGTTACTACCACCTACCGTATTCCTGCAGCTAAGAAAGATGACAAAATGACTAACAAATGTCATTAAGATAGAAAACAGAGGTGACGTATCCAATTTCTTGATCACAAACATTTGGGCGGGCGGGCGGGAACACAGTTTAAAAGAATTGAGCCGGTGGTTTTAAATTGTATTCCCGCCCACCCGCCCAAGTGTTTGTAATAAAGAAATTAGAAGTTACTACCACCTACCGTGTTCCTGCAGCTAAGAAACATGACAGAATGACTGACAGATGTCATTAAGTTAGAAGAGAGAGGTGTCTTATCTAATTTCTTGATCACAAACACTTGAGCGGGCGGGCGGGAACACAGTTCAAAATAATTGAGATAGACACATATATATTTGAAACATCAATTTCTATATAATTTGCGGGTAGTATGATGATAATCATTTTTTACTTCAAAACTTAATTTATGAAGCGATTCAAAACTAAAGCTACTTGAGTGCAATTTTAATTTCACAATTGTCTGTGCTATACTTGACTACTGTGGTCGAATGATTGAGTTTGAATAAATTATTTAATTATTTCATAACATTATACAGATTCAATTAAAAATGATCTTAAAATTGTTTTCTAATTAAAAATATTAAAGTCATCATCACAAGCACACTTACATAAAAAACGGCAAGGTTATCTCAATTGTTGTTTTTAATATAATCTTTTTGTCCATTAAAATCTTTTTGCTACATTCCAAGGTTATGAAATTTATTATTTTGATTGTCATATCAACAACATGCTATTAATACGCAAATACATAACGCACTTGTCTGTGGTTTTGTTACTATTTTTAATAATACATTTGTTCTTATTATTATCATGTTTGTTGCAGTAACAATAATACTGATTTTAAATTATCATTAAATATTATCGAGTAGTAACTGGATTTATTTATATTGATAACATTCAAATCTCGAAATATCCATTATCTTTTGTTCTCATTTAATGTTACTTTGTATGTTTATCGAATCAGTCTGATTTTTTTTTCAGCAATAATGCAATTGTCGGAAAAGCTTACTGAGAAGTATATAGCTGCTTTGGATGTAGGAACGACAACGATTAGATGCCAGATTATCAATTCTAAGGCGGAGAGGGTATCGGAAGCATCTACTGCTGTAAGTATTTTTTCATTAATATAATAACAAATATTTAAGCGAATAATTTTTATTAAAAATGATTAAATTAACTATTAAAAAATATTTTATTTCGTATTGGATTGCTCTATTTTATGATTGTAATTCTAACAATTCAATTCAACTTTTTAATTAATTAATTAATACTAATTATATGAAAACCTGTTTGTTGTTTATGTATTGCGCATTGTGTTGTTATTGTGTAATTTTAATTTTATTTGTTTATATTACAATGATTGTATTTATAGATTTAGAATATTTTGTTATGTACCCCGTCACTTCTGTTAGCTGTGACTTTTGTTATAGAAATTACGTAATTTCTATAACAATTTTTTGATCTTTTGTCATCAATTTATAATCGGTTAATTTTAACTTTTGTACTTGTTTGAATGATTGGCTAATTCTTTGAACTTATGTACTTACTTATTGGACCTTTATCTATTTATCTATCTAATGATAGTAACAACAATTTTTGAGAATTTTTGAAATATTTGGATTTTATTAGAAATCACTGCTTTGCATAAATCGAAGCTGAGGACATAATTGTTGAAACCAAAATTTTTGAAAAGCTTAGCCAAAACATTATCTTACATGCTACTTTTCTCAAAATTTAATTTCAAAAATTACAAACATATAACCATAATTTTTAAAATATTTTGGATTTTATTAGAAATTACTACTTTGCATAAAAGCTGAGGACATAATTGTTGAAATCGAAACTCAAACTTTAAAAATGTTTAGCTAAAACATTGTTTTACATGCTACTTTGCTCAAAATTTAATTTCAAAATTTAGATACATATTTCTATATTTTTTTAAATACTTTGGATTTTATTAGAAATTACTGCTTTGCATAAATCAAAGCTGAGCACACAATTGTTAAAATGAAAATCCAAAATTTTAGAAAAGTTTAGCCAAAACATTGCTTGACATGTTATTTTGCTCAAAATTTTATTTCAAAAATCAGAAGCAATTTTTGAGAATTTTTGAAATAATTTGGATTTTATTAGAAATTGCTGCTTTGCACAAATCAAAGCTGAGGACACAATTGTTGAAATAAAAATCTAAAATTTCATACAAAGTTAACCAAAATATTGCTAAATATGTTACTTTGCTTAAAAATTAATTTCAAATATAAGAATTAATTTTTGAGAATTTTTGAAATATTTTGGATTTTATTAGAAATTACTGATTTGCATAAATCGAAGCTGAGGACATAATTGTTGTAACCAAAACTTAAAATTTTAGAAAAGCTTAGCCAATATATTATTTTACATGCTACTTTGCTCAAAATTTAATTTCAAAAAATTGATACATATTTCCATAATTTTTGAAATTTTTTGTTTTTATTAGAAATTACTGCTTTGCATAAATCAAAGCTGAGGACACAATTGTTAAAATAAAAACTTAACATTTTAGGAAAACTTAGCCAAAATATTGCTTAATATGTTACTTTGCTCAAAATTTATTTTCAAAAATTAGAAACAATTTTTGAGAATTTTTGAAATATTTTGTATTTTATTAAAAATTACTGTTTTGCATAAATTAAAGCTGAGGACACAATTGTTAAAATAATAATTTAAAATTTTCAAAAAAAATAGCTTAAACATTACTTAACATGTTAATTTGCTTAAATATTAATTTTAAAAATTAGAAGCAATTTTTGAGAATTTTTGAAATATTTTTGATTTTGTTATCAATCACTGCTTTGCATAAATCAAAGATGAAGACACAATTGTTGAAATAAAAATTCAAAATTTTAGGAAAGTTTAGCCAAAACATTGTTTAATATGTTACTTTGCTCAAAATTTATTTTCAATAATTAGAAACAATTTTTGAGAATTTTTGTTATATTTTGAATTTTATTAGAAATTACTGCTTTGCATAAATCGAAGTTGGGGACATAATTGTTGAAACCAAAACTCAAAATTTTAGAAAAGTTTAGGTAAAACATTGTTTTACATGTTACTTTGCTCAAAATTTAATTTCAAAAATTAGAAACATATTTCCATAATTTTTGAAATATTTTGGATTTTATTTGAAATTACTGATTTGCAAAAATCAAAGCTTAGGACATAATTGTTGAAACCATAACTCAAAATTTTAAAAAAAGCTCAGCCAAAACATTGCTTTACATGCTACTGTGCTTAAAATTTAGTTTAAAAAATAAGAAACAATTTTTGATATTTTTTGAAATATTTTGGATTTTATTAGAAATTACTGCTTTGCATAAATTGAAACTGAGGACAAAATTGTTGAAATAAATATTCAAAATTTTAGAAGAATTTATCTAAAATGTTGTTTAACCTGCTACCTTGGTCAAAATTTATTTTCAAAAATCAAAAAAAAATTTTGATCATTTTTGAAATAGTTTGGATTTTATTAGAAATTGCTGCTTTGCATAAATTGAAGCTGAGGACACAATTGTTAAAAGAAATATACAAAATTTCAGAAAAATTTACCCAAAAGATTGCTTAATATGTTACTGTGCTCAAAATTTATTTTCAAAAATAAGAAACAATTTTTGAGAAATTTTGAAATATTTTGGATTTTATTAGAAATTACTGCTTTGCATAAATTGAAGCTGAGGTCACAATTATTGAAATAAAAATCTAAAATTTTAGAAAAACTTAGCCAAAAGATTGCTTAAAATGTTAATTTGCTCAAATATTATTTTCAAAAATAAGAAACAATTTTTGAGAATTTTTGAAATATTTTGGATTTTATTAGAAATTAGTGCTTTGCATAAATCGAAGCTGAGGACACAATTGTTGAAATAAAAATTCAAAATTTTAGAGAAACTTAGCCAAAATATTGCTAAACATGCTACTTTGCTCAAAATTTAATTTCAAAAATTATAAACAATTTTTGATAATTTTTTAACTATTTTGGGTTTTATTTGAAATTACTGTTTTGCATAATACAAAGCTGAGGACACAATTGTTGTAATCAAAATCCAAAATTTTAGGAAAACTTAGCCAAAACATTGCTTAACTTGCTACTGTGCTCAAAATTTAATTTAAAAAATTATATACTATTTTTGATCATTTTTGAAATATTTTGGATTTTATTAGAAATTACTGCTTTGCATAAATTGAAGCTGAGGACACAATTGTTAAAATAGAAATCCAAAATTTTATACAAATTTAACTGAAATATTGCTTAACATGTTACTTTGCTTAAAAATTATTTTTAAAACTCGGAATAAATTTTGATCATTTTTGAAATATTTTGAAATTTATTAGAAATTACTGCTTTGCATAAATTGAAGCTGAGAACAAAATTGATGAAATAAATATCCAAAATTTTAGAAGTACTTAGCCAAAATGTTGCTAATCTTGCTATTGTGCTTAAAATTTAATTTCAAAAATCAGAAACAATTTTTGAAATATTTTGGATTTTATTAGAAATTACTGTTTTGTATAAATTGGAGCTGAGGACACAATTGTTGAATTAAAAATTTAAAAATTTAGAGAAACTTAGCCAAAATATTGCTTAACATTATACTTTTTTCAAAATTTATTTACAAAAATTAAAATCAATTTTTGAGATTTTTTAAAATATTTTGGATTTTATAAGAAATTACTGCTTTGCATAAATCGAAGTTAAGGACACAATTGTTAAAAAATAAAAATCTAAAATTTTAGAAAAAATATTTAAAACATTGGTTGACATGTTACTGTGCTCAAAATTTGTTTTCAAAAATTAGAAACAATTTTTGAGAGTTTTTGAATAATTTTTTATTTTATTAGAAATTACTGCTTTGCATAAATCGAAGCTGAGGACATAATTGTTGAAACCTAAACTTAAAATTTTAAAAAAGCTTAGCCAAAACATTGTTTTACACGCTGCTTTGCTCAAAATTTAATTTTAAAAATTATAGTTATATTTCCATAATTTTTGAATTTGGATTTTATTAGAAATTACTGCTTTGCATAAATTGAAGCTGAGGACACAATTGTTGAAATAAAAATTCAAAATTTTAGAGAAATTTATCCAAAATGTTGCCTAACATGTTACTTTGCTCAAAATTTAATTTCAAAAATTAGAAACAATTTTTGAGAATTTTTGAAATGTTTTGAATTTTATTAGAAATTATTGCTTTGCATAAATTAAAGCTGAGGACACAATTGTTCAAATAAAATCTAAAATTTTATACAAACTTGACCAAAATATTGCTTAACATGTTACTTTGCTCAAAAATTAATTTCAAAATTTTTTGATAATTTTTGAAATATTTTGGAATTTATTAGAAATTACTGCTCTGCATAAATTGAAGCTGAGGATACAATTCTTAAAATAAATATTCAATATTTTAGAGAAACTTAGCCAAAATATTGCTTAACATGTTACTTTGTTCAAAATTTATTTTCAAAAATTAGAAACAATTTTTGAGAATTTTTGAAATATTTTGTACTTTATTAGAAACTGATTTGCATAAATCACAGCTGAGAACACAATTATTAGAATAAAAATCTAAAATTTTAGGAAAACTTAGCCAAAATATTGCTTAACATGTTACTTTGCTCAAAAATTAATTTTAAAAATCAAAAACATTTTTTGATCATTTTTGAATATTTTGGAATTTATTAGAAATTACTGCTTTGCGTAAATTGAAGCTGAGGACACAATTGTTGAAATAAAAATCCAAAATTTTATACAAATTTAACCAAAATATTGCTTAACATGCTACTTTGCTTAAAATTTAATTTCAAAACTCAGAAAAATTTTTGATAGTTTTTGAAATATTTTGGATTTTTTATTAGAATTTACTGTTTTGCAAAAAATGAATCTGAGGACACAATTGTTGAAATAAAAATTCAAAATTTTATAAAAATTTAACCAAAATATTGCTCCACATGCTACTTTGCTCAAAATTTATTTTCAAAAATAAGACACAATTTTTGATAATTTTTGAAATATTTTGGAATTTATTAGAAATTACTGCATTGCATAAACTGAAGCTGAGGACGAAATTGTTGAAATAAATATCCAAAATTTTAGAAGAACTTAGCCAAAATGTTGCTTAACTTGCTATTGTGCTCAAAATTTAATTTGAAAAATCAGAAACAATTTTTGAGAATTTTTGAAATATTTTGGAGTTTATTAGAAATTGCTGCTTTGCATAAATCGAAGCTGAGGACACAATTGTTAAAATAAAAATTAAAAATTATAGAAAAATTTAGCCAAAAACATTGCTTTACATGTTACTTTGCTCAAATTTTAGTTTTAAAAATTAGAAACAATTCTTGAGAATTTTAAAAATATTTTGGATTTTATTAGAAACTAATGCTTTGCATAAATCAAAGCTGAGGACATAATTGTTAAAACTAAAACTCAAAATTTTAGAAAAGTTTAGCCAAAACATTGCTTTACATGCTACTTTGCTCAAAGTTTAATTTCAAAAATTAGAAAATTTTTTGATAATTTTTGAAATATTTTGGATTTTATTAGAAATTACTGCTTTGCATAAATTGAAACTGAGAACACAATTGTTCAACTAACAATCCAAAATCTTAGAGCAATTTTGCTCAATTTTTTTTCTCAAAAATTAGTAACATTTTTTGAAAATTTTTGGAATATTTTGGAATTTATTAAAAATTACTGTTTTGCATAAATTGAAGCTGAGGACACAATTGTTGAAATAAAAATTCAAAATTTAAGAAAAATGTAGCTTAAACATTGCTAAACATGTTACTTTGCTCAAAATTTATTTTCAAAAATTAGAAACCATATTTGAGAATTTTAGAAATATTTTTGATTTTATTAGAAATTACTACTTTGCATAAATAAAAGCTGAGGACACAATTGTTGAAAAAAAAATCTAAAATTTAAGAAAAGTTTTGCTAAAACATTGCTTAACATGTTACATTGCTCAAAATTTAATTTCACAAATTAGATACTTTTTTTCATAAACTTAAAAATATTTTGGATTTTATTAGAATATACTACTTTGAATAAATCGAAGCTGATTTTGAATTTATTTATAACAGAAGTGTTGTTTCATATTTTTTGACTTAAACTTATGTTGATGATGATGATTCTAAAATTATTTTTTATTTTTTATAGGTAAAACTAGTATATCCGCAAAATGGCTTTGTTGAAATTGAACCCGAAACTCTCTTCGAGGACGTTACCTACGTTATTAAAGAAGCAATCAAAAGTATCCCCATTCCTCTCCCCAAATTTTTCAAAATTAATTAAATCTAATATTTTAGAAGCCTCACTGCAAGTTGAAAATATTAGCAGCCTAGCTATAGGAACACAAAGAGCAACATTCATGACATGGCGAAAAGACAACGGTAATCCATTCCATAATTTTATCACCTGGAAAGATTTAAGATCGAAACTAATAGTAAAAGAAAAAAATGAATCTTTAATAATGAAGGTAAGATTAAACAATTTTGACAAATGATTGGCAAAGTATATTTTAAGAGTTTAAGGGCTATCACATATTGCTTATACGTGGTTGGACGTAATCCAAGATATCTGGCAGCTAGCAAATTATTTTTTACGAGCACACACGTAAGTAAAAAATTATAAAATTGTGTATTGAAACATTATATTATTTTATTTTAGGTAAATTTGAAATTATTATGGGTTCTTAAAAATATTCCAGAAATTAAGAATGAGATCAAAGTTGATAATGTTATGTTTGGAACTATTGATACCTGGTTGGTTTATAAATTCACCGGTGGTAAGACTTATGTAACTGATTTTACTAATGCGAGTTCTACTGGATTATTTGATCCATTCGTTTTATCTTGGTCTACTGTTATTACATCAATAGCTGAATTACCAATACAGATTTTACCTCCAATTGTTAACAATGATTATGATTTTGGAAACACTGAAAGTAACATATTTGGAAAATCATTACCAATCAAATGTGTTGTAAGTAGGAAATTTAAATTTATTTTTTGTATTTATTATTGTTATTTTAGATGGCTGATCAACAAGCTTCAATGTTTGGTTCTTTTTGTTTCACCGATGAAATACTCAAAGTGACCTTAGGAACCGGTTCATTCTTAGATATACAAACACCAGAACTTTACACTAGTACTGATGGTGCTTATCCTTTAGTTTTTACCAGTTTTAAAGAAGGCTTAACTTATATGGTAGAAGGTGCTTGTAATGATTGCGGTTCTTTAATTGAATGGGCTATCAATATAGGTAACTAATTATTAAATTTATTTTTTTGATTATAGTAAAATGCATGCATTGGCGTTTCAGGGTATGCACCATTTATCATTATGCTTAGCATTTTTTATGTATAAGTATATAAAATTGCAAAATTACTTTTTTAGGATTGGTTGAGAATGCTTCAAAAACTTCAGAAATTGCCAATAGTGTGGATGACACTGATGGAATTTATTTCATTCCCGCCTTTAGTGGTCTTGGACCTCCAATTTGTGATGATAAAGCCGCTTCTGGTTTCTTTGGAGTTAAACCTACTTCTAAGAAAGCTCATATGGTTAGAGCAATTCTTGAAAGTATCGTTTTTAGAGTTGTTTTGCTTTATCAGATTTTGATGAGAGATGTGGATGCTGAGTTGAAGAGGATATAGTAAGTTGGTTTTTGTAAGTTATTGGAATTATTTTATTGATTTTTTGATTGCAGTGTTGATGGTGGAGTGTCAAAAAATGATTTTATTTGTCAAATGATAGCAGATATGACGTATTTGCCGGTGGAAAGATCAACATCTTCAGAAATGTCGGTTATGGGTTTGGCGTTTGTTGCAGGATTAAACTCAGGTAAATAAAAAAAAAGCTTGAGTGGATTGCTAGCATACAACAACTTTTGTCAGTTAAAGTTTCATTAAACATAACAATTTTAGTTAATTTTTTTAACTATTTCAGAAGTTACAAGCATTTTTTATAATCTAGTAATAACATGAAATCAGCTAAACAGCTGTAATTTTGTTTATATTGAAAGTTAACTGATGCAACTCAGGAAACATATTAAAAGATAGTTTTTTTAATTAACTACAAAATTTTAACTAATTTTCTTAACTATTTCAGAAATTACAAGCAAATTTCTTATAATCTAGTAATAACATGAAATCAGCTAAAGAGCCGCCATTTTGTTTATATTGAGCATTAACTGATACAACTCAGGCCACATATTAAATAATAGTTTTTTTATTTAACTACAAAATTTCAGTTAATTTTCTTAACTATTTTAGAAGTTACAAGAGTTTTTTATAATCTAGTAATAACATGAAATCAGCTAAAGAGCTGCCATCTTGTTTATATTGAGAGTTAAATGATACAACTCAGGACACATATTAAATGATAGTTTTTTTAATTAGTTACAAATTTTCTGTTAATTTCCTTAACTATTTCAGAAGTTACAAGCAAATTTCTTATAATTTTGTAATAACATGTAATCAGCTAATCAGCCTCCATCTTGTTTATATTGAGAATTAACTGATACAACTCAGGTCACATATTAAATGATAGTTTTTTTAATTAATTGCAAAATTTCAGGTAATTTTCTTAACTATTTCAGAAGTTACAAGCAAATTTCTTATAACATAGTAATAACATGAAATCAGCTAAACAGCCGCCATCTTGTTTATATTGAGAGTTAACTGATACAACTTAGGCCACATATTAAATGATAGTTTTTTTTATTAGTTACAAATTTTCAATTAATTTTCTTAATTATTTCAGTTGTTACAAGCAAATTTCTTATAATCTAGTAATAACATAAAATCAGCTAAACAGCCGCCATCTTGTTTATATTGAGAATTAACTGATACAACTCAGGTCACATATTAAAAAATAGTTTCTTCAGTTAACTACAAAGTTTCAGTTAATTTTCTTAACTATTTCAGAAGTTACAAGCAAATTTCTTATAATCTAGTATTAATACGAAATCAGTTAAATAGCCGCCATCTTGTTTATATTGAGAATTAACTGATACAACTCAGGTCACATATTAAATAATAGTTTCTTCAGTAAACTACAAAGTTTCAGTTAATTTTCTTAACTATTTCGGAAGTTACAAGCAAATTTCTTATAATCTAGTAATAACACGAAATCAGTTAAATAGCCGCCGTCTTGTTTATATTGAGAGTTAACTGATACAACTCACGTCACATATATAGACATATTAGATGATTTGTAATCTATAATTTAGTAACTTTCTTTTGGTATTAGGGACAACAGTAAGCTAGTAATTTATAACATATTTAAGTATATTAGAATCGAAGGTGATTGGTATTAAATTGATCGATTTATTCTCACATTATTCTTTGCTTTGTTTTAATACTGTGCCAACGAGTAAAAAAGGTTTGATTAAATTATTGACATTAAGAGATTGTTTATGTTATGACGTTATTTTATTATTATTAGTTTTTCAGTATATATTACATTTTTTGCAATTATTTTAGGTATTTGGAAAGACAAAGATCACATTAAATCTTTACGAAAATTAGATAAAATCTTTGTGCCAACAATGGATTGGACATTAAGGAAGCAATACATCCATCAATTGCAAAACTGGAGAAAAACTGTTGATAGATTCGGAGCCTGGTATAGCTGATACACCAAATTACTATTACATCAAATACATTCTTGTTGATAATATAAGACTATTTTTTTAAATAAATATAGATTAGCTAGTTTCTTTATTTACATTATGTACAAATTCTATTTACAAAATAAAATAATTTAGTTTTTATCTGTGAAACCATTGGTTGTATGGTTCTTCTTGTTTTATGTTTAGTGCGTCTGGACCATTTGGTGATTTGCTTTGAGGAGGTGATTGAGGTTGGTGAATTGGTGGTGATCTACGTTCAGGTTGGTTCTTTTCTCTGCGTTCACGAGCTCGACGATTTTGAAACCAAATTTTAACCTGAAAATAAAAATAAACAATTAGATAGAAAAACAAAAATTATAACTGCAATACTAGGCAACATATATTAATAATAATTGTCTGTATTTCTATTTACATACAGGTATATATTTATCTTTGACATTATCAAAAATATTAAATGGAAATTTTAAGGTGCTATTTTTCTTACAAAGATCTTCCATTGGACTTTAATTAATAAATAATTTATTTTATATATGAAAAAATGTTTGTGTAATTCCTTTAACATAAAAATACTCTTAAAGATGACTTAAACAGTCAAAAATAGTCAAGATATAAAGAACCTTATTAAAGCATACTAGTTATAATATATTTTTCCAAACATAACCTATTAAAAATATTTTTTTGTGAAGATTGACCATTTAAGAACATTTTAATTTTATTTTATTATATGCAATGTATTGCAGACTTTGCTATTAAATTAATAGTAGTATATACTTTGTAGATTTTTTTTTAATTAATTTGTTACATACCAAATAAGAAAGCAGTCCCAAAATTATAAATAAATTTGACAACTCATCTGTTAGAACTCTTTTGACTAATTCCCTAGAAAGTCTAGAGTTGTAGCTTGCCAAATTAGAAATACCTAACAATTGGGACAAAGATTGAGACCTTCTCTACAAACTCAAACGGGATTTTACTAAACATAAAAGAAGACTTTGCAAGCTTAAGTGTGTTTGTTTGTCAAGAACCCCGTTGGGAGTACATTGGAAAAAGATTTTTGTTTTAATTAATAAATGCAATCCACACTCTAATTGTACTACACAAGACTTGAGAGTGTAGTTGTATTGGTCTTCAGTATGCTTGAATAACCGGAACCAAAATTATTAACAGATACTGGAGCGGTTTTCTAGTACTTTAAAATGCCGTGCATTTATTAAAAGAGATCTACAATACTTACATAAAAGTTCATACAATATTATAAAATGATGTTTTGATCTTTGTGTTTTAATTTTTTTAATTATTATGAAATAAAATGGATCTACTTTAGAAAAAATCCAATGTCGGACAATCACTCTGACACCCATGACATGCTTGAAATGATGGATTTCAGATTAAAATAAGTTGCATGCTAAAGCATTTATTTTTACTGTTTTACATAGAAACAAATTTTTACAATGTACACGCAGGAATAGTAATTGAAACTTCCAAATTGACTGGGATTATCACACTTAAATATCTAACTACGCTTTGAACTACAAACTTAAGAACTTGCAACCTAGACAACAAAAAGGTAAGACATCAATACAAAAGTTAAAGCAGAAAACTCTATTTTTGCACTATTATTGTGAAAACTGCAACACCGAACCAGTTGATTAACTAAGTTTTGAAGAAAACTCAACCGCTGGATTTGCTGATGGCAGAATCACTACCACCAGCGGGAAAACTTGGAATTTGTTTTGGTGCGTATTCTTGCTCTATTTAAACATAGACTTGCAACAAACTGGAATCAATTTGATCAGACTTTGACCTTTTTCAGCTGATTGTAGTGCATAGCTGCAACTTAATTAAAAAACCCAAGCAAACCAAACATTACTATTTAACAACTAGAAGAAGCATTAATTATTAAGATGCAAAATGGGAAAAGCTATGCAGACTTACTCAAACAAGTAAAACAGGTAGTCCAGACAGAAGGAAACAAAGAAAAAAGAAAAATGGTAAAAACACTAAAGATGGGTCTCTTCTCTTAATAAATAATAAAGATATTGCAGGAGTAATAACCGTAAAAAAATCACCATCCGACAAAAAAACCTTGTTTGTCAAATGAATAGACGCTATAACTACTAAAGAGGAAATCCAAAAAGCACTTAAAAGCTGTTAGGAGACGAATCAGCAGAAGGCCTTTTAGTAGGGACGCCAAGACCAATGTACGGGGAAACCCAAGAAGTCACTGTCTAATGCACCACAAAACAAGTAGAAATGTTAATAAAAGAAAAAAATTGTTAAAATAGGACTAAGCAGGTGCAGAATCATTGAGCGCGTAAATGTAAAAAAGTGCTACAAATACTAGGACTATGAGCATCATGCAAAAGATTGCAATGGAATAAATTTGACAAGTCTATGCTGCAATTGCGGCAAATAAGCGCACACAGAAAAGCAGTGCAAAGAAGAAAGTGCCTACTGTGTGCTAAAAGAGCGGCCGTAAAGTAGGAAGCTTCAAGTGCAACAAATTTAAAGAAGCACTGGCATCGGAAAAAAGGGCCGAAAAAAGCAGCCTTCAATATAATACAGATAAACGTTGGCAGAACCGCAAAAACGTCTAGCGCTGACATATTGGTTGTAAGCAAACCAAATAAAAACTGGTTAAAACCAAAAGAAAAATGGACAACAGACATGAACAAAGGCTCTGCAATTAAAATATTAAATCGGAATATAATAACTGCAGACAAGGGACAAAGGGAAGGGATAGTCTAAATTAAAATTGAAAAAGGACCAACAATATTTAGCTGCTACATATCATCAAACTGCAGACTAGAAACCTTTGAAACATTCTTGAGCATGCTAGACAACGAAGTCAGAAACATAAATGGCAACATTGTAGTGCAGGAGACTAAAAAAGAAAACAAAAGAAGAAACCTAGTAGCGGAATAGGCGGCCAGTAAAAGCCTGGTGGTGATAAATGATGGAAAAAAGCCAACTTTTGCAAGGAGAGATCAAAAATCCTACATTGATGTCACTTTTCTGTCAAAAGATCTATCGCGAGAGGTAGAAAGTGCTCCATGAAGAAAGTTTAAGCGACCATAGGTATATCACCTACAAGCTAACAAAACATACAACCCAGGCTAACATAAGATCCAAAACCAAAAAAGGATGAAAAGTACACAAAACTAAAAAAGAGGACTTTATGAAAACACTTTTTCAAAGAGTGAAGCAAGCTAAAACCCAAAGCGGAAGAATGTATATGCATCATCTCTAAGGTATGCAATGAAGTAATAGAAAAAAGAAAGGACACCCAAACAACAAAAAAACGTTCTACTGGTGGATATTAAGAGTCAAAGAACTAAATGTATAACGGCAAGAATAAAGTTACAAGACTGAGAGAAAAACAAAACCAACACATGATCACAGAAGCAGAAGAATAGTATAAGACATCTAAAAAGCAACTGAAGACGCAAATAGCACAGGCTAAGAAGAAAAAGTGGATGCAGCTAATAAAAAAGTCAAAGAAGATGTATGGGGAGCAGCATATAAACTGGTCATAAAAAATTTAAAGCTCCAGCTTTGCAAATGAGCCTAGATTTCAAGTACAAAATAATCAATAAACTGTTTCCCGTAGACCCCATAACGGTTTGGAGAAACGACGGTGTCTATTCAGTGAAACTTTTCACAAAGGAAGAGCTAAAGATAGCATGCCAAAAATTAAATAACGGAAAAGCCCCAGGACCAGACGCTATACCGCTTAAAATAATAAAAATGGTAGCGGAAGCAGAGCCAAAATATACGCTGGAAGCACGCAAGACTGGTTCTAATAAAAAAACCAGGAAAGGAAATAAACGACCCGGCGGGATACAGACTCTTGTGTATGCTTGACACAATGAGCAATTGATCTGCATCCGACTCAAGAAGGAACTTGAAGAAAAAGCTTCGTTGTCAAATAAACACTTTGGCTTTACAGAAGGAAAACCCACCAAAAACTCATATGGTTCTCCAAGCTGATGAAGAAGAAATTAAAAAATTGCTAAAAACTAGAAAACTCTGCGTGCTAGTTATGATTGACGTGTGAAACACATTTAACACCGCGTCATGGCAAGAAATAGTAAGAGAACTAAAAAACAAAAATATATCTCCATATATTGACCAAGATAATTCAAAGTTAAATGGAAAAAAGATATGTAAAGGTGGAAAAAAGGCTATGCTACCAAATGACGACAGTTGTGCTTCAAAGATCCGTGCTGGGATCACTGTTGTGGAATGTCTTATATGACAGAATTTTACAGCTAAAGCTAGAAAGAGCCACACTCATTGGGTATGCCAACAACCTGGCACTAGTAGTTAAAGCCAAATTCCAAGAGGCGCTTAAAAGTTTAACCAACAAAGCTTTAGACAAAATTAGTAAATGGTTAAATGAAAAAAAACTACAAATAGCGCAGAAAAAATGAAAGCGGTACTACTTATAGGAAGAAAAAGATGTGGACCTATAGAGCTAAATGTGCAAGGGGAAACGTTAAAAACGCAGGAAGCAGTCAAATATCTTGGAATTGACTTTGATTAGAGGTTGACATTTGGCGAGCACATCAGGCGAATCACGGAAAAGGCAACAAACACTTATTAAAAAAAGAAACAATGGATATATGTGGCAAATCAGATGGGAAACTGAAACGGAAAAAGCAATATGGACAAGACAACTAATACCAAATCTAATTACATGGACAGAAAGAAACCACGGCAAAACAAACTACTATCTAACCCAATTCCTAAGCGGGCATGGATGTTTTGAAACATATTAAAAAAAATGCATATACGGGCAGACGATGAATGCCAATATTGTAAGCAGACCGACACGGCTGAACACACAATTTTTTTTTGTGAAAATTGAGAAGGTTATCTCCAAAAGGCAAACCAGGAAACTGGACAACATTTAACTCTAACAAATGTGATAGAAGTAATGCTAAAAGACAAAGAAATGTGGACAACTGTAAAAAAAATTATCTGTGAAATAATTAAGTAAAAAGAAAAAGATGAAAAAAAAAAGGAATAAAACTAGACACAAACTCAACCTGAAGTAAAGCTTAAGCAGGGGAGGTTTTAGCGGGTAGAGTCTTTTTAGAACAAAAGGAAGAGTCCCGCAGGCCCAGGTAGACTGGCAGTGCATTAAGCATTAAAAAAAAAAGATTAGGTTAGGTGAAGTTAGGTTAGGTCATTTAAAGTAATAGGTGTTGAAAATGATTCAGATGGATTACAAAAAAATGGCATAAAATGCAAGTTTCACAAACAATGTGGAACATACAAGGTTTTCTCAACGTTTATTTCAAAACCGGAATGTCAAACTTTGCTATTTTTGACATTTTGTGAATAGGAATTAGAACTTTTGACAATTTATGCCAGATTTTGTGTTTTTGAACAATATTTTTCATACTTTCTAGTTCTGTGTTGCTGTTTTTGAAATTTTTACATTTTTTAAGAGTTTATGGTACTTTCTGACAATTGCTTTTGATATTTCAAAGTTGGAATTTAATATTTTTATGATTAAAAGTAAAAAAATGCATTTTTAAAAGTTTATGGTTATTTTAGTGTTTTCTGAAAATTGTTTAAATTTTTTTTGCTGCTTAGACAATTTATGAAAAAAAAATTTAAATTGTTTTTGTCCTAATTATTGTTTGTTTTTTAAATATTTTGTTAAATTATGAGTGAAAAAAAGTACAATCTGTTTTTGACTTTTTATTAATAAAGTTTGCATTTTTAACAGTTTATTGCCAAATTTTGATGCTTTTTACAATTTCTTATACTCTAAAGCTGAATTTTAGTATTTTTTACTATTTATAGAATAAATAGAATTTTGCATCTTTTCATAGATTATGGCCGGATTTTGCTATTGTTAACAATATTTTTTATATTTCTTAGCCAGATGTTGATATTTTTATGCAATGCGGTGTACACTTTTTATAAACTTAACACTTTTTATGTTTTTATTTAATATAAATTATATTGCATGATGTGTCTTTTCTACACAATACCTTTGCTGCATTAAAACTTTCCAGAAACAACAAAACCAGTGTTTTACCAGATTCTTCTAGTATGCCTAGTCAACTGAAACCGATGTAATTAGCAAAAAAGTTGTTGGGTTTCAGATCCAGTTCCAAACGCAGAACTTACTACAATATTTGTATACAATAATAAAATATTATTAAATAATTCTTATTTTATGTAACTCCAATTCAAACTACTGACTCGGTATTATGGTATGAAGTGTTCCACCTACCCACCCAGTTGTTGGTTATCAAGAGATTGTATATTTGATGTTTCTGCAAACATCAGAAGTTTTATTGCTACTTGAGACGTTTATGTTCCAATTTCTTGATAACTAACTCTTGGGTGAGTAGATGGATCAGTCCAATCCAAACTAATAATTTGGTATCATGGTATGAAGTGTCCCACCTATCCACCTAATTGTTGGTCATCAAGAGATTGGATGTTTGACTACTCTGTAAACGTTAGAAGTTATTTTATCACTTGAGACGGTCGTAGTCCAATCTCTTGATAACTAACCTTTGGGTAAGAGAATAGGTCATTTCAATCCAAACTACTAACTTGGTATTATGCTATATAGAGTGTGCCACCCACCTACCCAATTGTTGGTCATCAAGAGATTGTATATATAATCTTTTTGCAAACTTCAAAAGATATTTTGCTATTTAAAATTGTTGTGATCCAATCTCTTAATAACTAACTCTTGGGTGGGTAGGTGGGCCACTTCAATTTAAACTACTTATCAAGAGATTGAATGTTTGATCTTTCTGCAAACGTTATAAGTTATTTTGTCACTTGAGACGGTTGTGATTCAATCTTTTGATAACTAACCTTTGGGTGGGTGAGTATGTCATTCCAATCCAAACTACTGACTCGATATCATGCTATGGAGTGTTTCACCTACCCACCCACCAAATTGTTGGTCATCAAAATATTATATATTTGATCTCTTTGCAAACGTCAGAAGTTATTTTATTTTAAGAACAGTGAACATTAAGCAATTAAGAACGTAAGTATGTTCTAAACAATTCAATAAATAGACGTTATTGGAACCTGCAGTAGTTTACCATTCAAAACTGTTTGACTTTGACACATATTAGTTAATTGTTATATTTATATGAATCATTTTAAACTTGTATATAATTACAATGTAAAACTATTTTAGTTTTGTTACTTTTGTTAATGTGAGTAATAAATAGTGGTTCAAAACATCTATTCTATAACTAGAAAGAAACTGAAAAACTTATTATAAAGTGGCATGACATATGCTGTAGTTCTAAATTCTATTGTTTTCTTCTTAGCAGATATCATGTAATTGGTTCTTGATTATCAGGTACTAGTAAGAATTTAATATTCTATTTTAAGATTGGAGCTACTCAAAATATAGAGTGACTGTTTAGTTTGATTTTGTTAGCTTTTTCCGGTAATTGAGTTTATATATTACCTTTACCAAAAGTTTCTTCTAAATACAACTTTTTACGCTGTACTAATAACCACTCATCAATAACCTCATTAAGAATCTAAAGTTAACTGTGCAAATCTAATTGCTTTGAAAGTTTGCTATCTAAGCTTTGTAGATACGTAAAGAAGATTTCCTTTCTTTATAGAAGCTTACTTTTTATCAGCAATAGTGTAGTCAATACCATGATCTTGCAATACGATATAAATTTGTTGGTACCAAGTGTATTGAAGCTCTGAGTTTACTTTGTTGCGCATTATTGTTAAAACTACATGTGTTATATTTTTAAACATTTGTAAGTCTTTGATTTTTTATTGATTGTTGATAAATTATTTTATTTAAACTAGGTAACGCCAACTTTCTCAACCAATTTAGTGACCAATAAATGATAAATGATCAAAATAAAGCTTTTTGGCAATCATTTGTGTAACAATACCTTTAACGTTGTGTTTGATTTGACTGAGTAGTTGCAATTATCATTTACTTAAAAATAAATTTGCTAAACATAAACAATAAAACATTGTTTATGGCTTAAGGTGATAAATAAAATTGTAATATAAAACATAGAAATCATTCTATATAAATATTATGAATTATGTATAACGGTTGACCTCATAAATAGTCTTACTCCCAGATATATTGCCATCGAAAATTAAATTGAGAATTTCAGATTTGCTTTGTCTTGTTAGATAAAAGTATATTAAACTTTTTTGTTACAGATATTACTAAATAAACTAAAGTTATCAAGTATTATAAATATTAATACTTTTGGGGTAATTATAAATCACTCTAAGATGTGATATGCTGCTTTGTTTTGGATAATTATATAATCAACAATATGAATTCAAGTTCTCTATGCACTATTCACCTCCAAGATAATAAAATTAGCAATTCAATCATTCGGGATGACCCGACCGTTATATCCTTTAACACATCCAACCGCACTTCTTACATCAATCCAGAACCAAGAACATAGATAAAGCAAACTCAATTAAAACTTACCCGTATGTCAGCCAGATGGAGTACACTCGAAAGTTTCGTGACTTCTTCACTGCTCAAATAAGGACTTTGTCGAAACCTGTCCTCCAGTATAGCCAATTGTTGACTGGTAAACGGGATCCTTGGATGACGTCCCAGTTGTCTTTTCTGAGGACCTTCGCGTTTCCCTAAAATAAAATAGAATTGTAAATCTTTAGAAAAAGATAAATATATAAAGCATCATATCAGAATTTAAAATCACATTAATTTATATTTAATTAATTTGCATAAAAAATGTGAACGCAACATGATTACATGTTTATTGGATTATAATCGTGTATTATTTTATTTTTTATGCTTCCGGAATTGGAGAAATAGATTGTGATGATTTAATTGTTTTAATCAGGAAAAATATGTAAACATATTAAACAATTTTTGATAATGTACACTTCATAACTTATTTAATCAGGTTTATTGGTTTTGATTTTTTTTTTAGAATACTATGCTTTTAGTTTTATTACAATAAATTTTATTGTAAAATCAACCAAATCAACAAGTTTAATTTAGTATTTCAAAACGCTTTTATTAATATACATATAAACTGTTCAAACAAACTATATTTTAAATAAACTAACCGATGTACAATCAACTTAATTCTAGATTTGCTGTAATGAGTAATGAATCAAATTCACGTTTATCAATATTGTAATAATAGTAGCAAACGCGTATATGTAGTTTTCTGGTTTAACTGAACGTAATTTTATAAGTTAAAAGTACTGAGCAAATATTATTACTAATATATTGATTGTGCAACAGATTCCTGTTCAAGTTTTTTTTATAAAATTTGATATCTTAACTGTTAATATTTTTATTACTCACTTGGTACTTTCGGTGGACAATACCGACTACACTGCAACCAAGTAAACGGCACTGAAGAAGGTCCACCACCAAATTCCCGAAATCCTTCATCAAATTGCATTCTCACATTAGAACTCCCTGCTCGATTTAATATATGATCGATGCTGAAATCGCTAGGAGGTCTTGATTGATTATCCTCGTTTTGCATCCCCGAAGATGTCATTATTTTTCAGTCTACACTAAATGGTTTTCAAAAAACTACTGTTGCAACTTTTTCGATCCGCCCTTGTTATATAAATGCACCAGCCCCACTCTACTGCCCATAGGATAGGGATTAAGATACCATCAATGGGTAATTAAGCATGAATCTGTGGTGCTATACAATACACCACAAAATGTTCAGAAGCCGCTCGTATTTATCTTTTATTTATTGTTTTGTTTAATAGAATTGAAATTATTTAGATGAAGATTGACTTTAAGTTAAACAAAACATTTGTTTATCAATTATTGTTATCTTAAATTGTTTATTTATTTTGTTGTATTTAACATCATCTTTCTAACTTAACTTGGATCTTAATTCAAATTAAGTTAGATACAAAATATTTTCAATTAAATGAAATTTAATTAAATAATCTTTTGCCATTACTTTGTAAGGTTATTATAGAATGTTTGCTCTGAGTAGGATTATCCCACTAGAAGTAATAACAAAACTAATTTAATTAATAAAAATATTACATCTTTCTTTATAAATATGGTTTTTGAGAACCTATACATGTTTAATAACAATTATGTTGTTACTTTCTTTTTAATAAAAGCAGCATCTATTTCTCTACATAATTCTTAATCGGCTACCTAGAGATTGCTTTCTTCCAGGCGAATACACTTCTAGTAAAGGGTGAAAAGTAAGACTTATTTTTATGACGGCTCCAAATCCGATTTGTGGCTAGCAGAAATTAACTTTTTAAGCATTTACGAATGAAAGAGTTACTATGGAATTAGATTTAACAAAATAATAAATAAGAAATAATGTAAATACTAAAAATGTAACTATATTTTATATTGCATTCATGAATTTTATTATATTAATATTTGAACGGCATTGGTATTAAATTAATTTTAATCATACTTTTCCACAAAAAAAAGCAGAAAACAGACAAAAGCACATCTGAATAATGAAGACGTACTTGTACTGATGTTTAGCATAGCACACGGAGTCAAATTTAGATTGCCTTTATGCTTTTATAATTTCAACTTAAATTGTTTGTTAAAACATTTTTTACTAACAAAATCTTTACCATGTAGTTTGTTTGCTTTAATTTAAACGCAGTTAAATTTTACTTTGTTGCACTATGCTATATATCAATTCTATTATAAGTAGCAATGTATAACTTAATCGGACAAATGCACTCCACATGATCTCAAATCTTACTGAACTTGGCCTTCTTTTTCTTTTTCTTGTAGTTCTTATACGATTCGGACGTTAACATCATTCTGGTTATCAATTTTTTGTTGACCTTGCTGCTCTGAATAATTTGATTGTGGTCTTACTAAACTAGGTTTTAAGGAGGTTTTTCAACCACAGCATTCTTCTTGCAGCTTTTTTTTTAGCACTTTCTTCTGTAAAATGGCCTGCAGTCGCTGATACCTGCTAAGTATTAAAACTTTCTTATTTTTACAATGATCAAAACTTTTTTTTTTATATTATTTGGAGAACTTCTCGGTCTATGGAATCTTTAGTATTTTTTGATAGAGTTCAATTACTTAATGTGTCACTTTTTGCCATTTATCTACACATTTTATTCTTGTCTCATTAAACTTTTACTGATTTTTTTAATATTATAGTATAGGAAAAATGTTTCACTTTGTTATAGTGATTGCCATTACATGGTTTTAAAGCAATTTTTGCAACCTTGCACTGCTGACATCATACTACATTAGTCTTAGTTTTATGACTTTAAACATTCTAAGTCACTACATTAACAACAAACCGAGAATTAGCTTATTTTACGACGTTTACTTCTGTTTTTAATTAGAATTATGCAACACTAGTCAATAAGTAAAATCTCAACGTTGAGCATGTTTTTAGTGTCTGTGTTCTTAACGTGCTCTATGTGGTCTTGATAATTTCTTTGAATTTAGATGTATTTCCATATGAGATTTTGCAAAAGTTTGTATACTTTAATGATTCAGTGATTGGTTCTAAGTCTTTTTCTTCTTTTTTTTGCAAGATTATACTCTGTTTATCTTGAATCATTACAGCCGCAGTTGAAACGCCAAGTTCTAAAGTATTAAGCGTCTATCTGAAAGTTTCTTTGATATTAAGACTTTCTTTTTGGCAATTCTTGGTAGTCTAGTGTTGTCTACTCTGTTGACATAGTTTTTTTACTTTAGTCTCTTATTACAACATTTTGTATGTTGCACTCTGTTCTAATGCCTACAATTAAACCTAAAATTTTTATCTCTGCTGTTCTAATAAGTTGTTATATAAGCCGCCAAAGTATTTTAAGTGCATAACTTGTTATACGCTTTATTGTATATTGAGAGCTTGAATCTGCGTGGCATGGACTGTGTTTTGCTCGTTGATATCTGTTGAACTTTAACGCAGTTTGTTTAAACTTGTGGAGAAGCCGTTGTAAATTGTCTTTGTCTTAGTATACTACTCTGAACTCTTTGCTTTACATTCAATATCTTCTTCTTACCTTTTTTACTTCTGTAATTCTTATTATGTTGAATTAGAAAGAACTTGCAGTTTTGGTTACATATTTAACAACAAAAGTCAGATTTTGGTGTGTAATGTTTTTGAAACTAGCCTCAAATACAAACTTTTTGTAAACATTATTTATCATTTATATTATTACTATATAATTTACTATTATAGTATATAAACTAACGTAAGAAACCTATAAGACTACATCAACATTAACATCAACAACATGGGATCAACTAAGCCAGAAGACAACACCCTGGAACATCTGACACAAAGTTTTATGATTAAGCAAACCCACACAAACACATTTAATGTGCAATTTACAGTTTGGTTACTCCAGAACATGAAAACGGACAGGTAATTTAAACTGGGTTTTTTGTCCATCCGCCAAAGTGTAAGTTATCAAGATATTTTTTTCTGCAAGCGTTAAAATTATCTTTGATCAATAATGTGATGGTAATATCCACACTTGGGCGAGTGGGTGGGTCACTCCAGAATGTAAGTATGAACCGGTAATTTGAACTAAAGTTCCCGCCCATCCGCCTAAGTGTTAGTTAGCAAGAAATTTAAAGTATCTCTTCTCTGCAAGCGTTAAGCGTGAAAAGGTGATTGTGTTATCTAATTGCTTGATGACAAATACTTGGGTGATTAGGTGGAACACTCTAAAACATGAGTACGGACTACCATTTTAACTGGGGTTCTTGCCCACCGGCCCATGTGTTAATTATTAAGTAATTTAAATACTTTAAATTATTTAATAAAAATATTCTTCTCTGCAAGCGTTAAAGTTTCTATGTTTGAGAAAGTGATTGTGATATTCAATCCCTTTGAATTGGGGTTCCCGCCTACCCGCCCAAGTGTCAGTTATCAAGATATTTGAAGTTTTTCTACACTGCAAGCGTTAAATGTCTTTAGTTCAAAAAGGTGATTGTGATATCTAATCTCTTCATGACGAACACTTGGGCGGGTGGGTTGGTCACTCCAAAACATGAGAACGAACGAATAGTTTTAAATGGGGTTTTTGTTTACCCGCGCAAGTGTTAGTTATTAAACATTTAAAGTTTCTTTTTTTTGCAAGCTTAAAAGTCTTTAGTATGAGAAGGTGGTGGTAATATCCAATCCTTTAATGACAAACACTTCAGTGGGTGGGTGAGTCACTCCAGAACATGAGTACGAAGCGGTAATTTGCACTGGAGTTTTTGCCTACTCGCCCACCCTCCCAACTGTTAGTTATTAAGAAGTTCCAAGTTTTCCTTCTCTGCAAGCGTTAAAAATCTCTATATTGGAGAAATTGATGATAAAATCCAATCACTAAATAACAAACACTTGAGCAAGTAAAATGATCACTCCAGAACATAAGTACAGACTGGAAATTTGATCTGGAGTTTACGCCCACCCGCTCAAGTGTTAGTTATTAAAAAGTTTTAAGTTTTTTTTTCCGCAAGCGTTAAAAGCCTTTATATTTGAAAAGGTGATGGTGATATCTAATCCCTTACTGACAAACACTTGGTCGGGTAATTGGGTCACTCTAGCACATGAGTACGGACCGGTAATTTAAACTAGAGTTCCAGCCCACCCGCCCAATTGTTTGTTATCAAAAAAATTGAAGTTTTTTTTCTCTAAAAGCACTAAAATTTTCTATATTTGAGAAGGTGATTATGATATCCAATCCATTTGCAGAAAAAAATCTCTAAATTTAAAAAAGTGATTGTAATATTTAATTTCCTGACAACACTTAGAAGAGTGAGCGGGTTACTCTAGAATGTAAGTACAAATTGGTAAATTGAACTGAAATTTTTACCCACCCGCCAAAGTGTTAGTTATCAAGAAATTTGAAATTTCTCTACTCTGCAAGCGTTAAAAGTTTCTATATCACATGAGGTGATAGTAATATCCAAACCTTTGATGACAAACACTTTAGCAAGTAAGTGGGTCACTCCAAAATATCAGTACGGACCGGTAGTACAAACTAAATACAAAAATATAAAAAAAATTAAAGTTTCTCTTTTCTGCAAGCGTTAAAAGTTTCCATGTTTGAGAAGGTAATGATGACATCTAATCTAATCTAATCTAATATATGTAAGTACAAACCAGTAATTTAAACTGGAATTTTGGCCTATCTTCCCAAGTCTTTGTTATTAAAAAATCTGAAAGTTCTCTTCTCTTAAAGTGTTAAAAAATTTCTATATTGAACTAGTAATACAAATTGGGGTTCCAACCTACCCGCCCAAGTGTTAATTATTAAAAAAAAATGTAGTTTTTCTTTTCTGCGAGCGTTAAAAGTCTCTATATTCAAGAAGGTGATTGTGACATCTAATTCTATAACGACAAACAATTGGGTGGGTGGCTGTGTTACTCTTGAACATAAGTACAAACCGGTAATTTGAACTGGAGTTTTTGTCCATCCGTTCAAGTGTTTGTTATCAATGAAGGTTCTCTTCTCTGCAAGCGTTAAAAATTTCTATACTCGAGAAGGTGATTGTGACATCCAATCTCTTGATGACAAATACTTGGGCGGGTGGGTGGGTTACTCCAAAACATGAGTACTGACCTGTAAACTAAACTGAGGTTTTTGCACACCCACCCAAGTGTTAGTTTTAAAAAATTAAAAGTTTTTCTTCTCTGCAAGTGTTAAGTATATTCGAAAAGCTGATTGTAATATCCAATCTTTTGATAACAAATATTTGGGCGGGTGGGCGGGTCACTCCAAAACATGAGTACGGACCGGTAATTTGAACTGGGGTTTCTATCAATTTGCCCAAATATTAGTTATTAAAAAATTTGAAGTATCTTTTTTCTGCAAGCGTTAAAAGTTTCTATATTCAAGAAGATGATTGTGATATCCAATCCCTTAATGACAAACATTTGGGTAAATGGGAATGTGAGTTTGAACTGGTACTTTCATATAAGGTTTTTGCTCACCTGCTTAAGTGTTAGTTATCAAGAAATTTAAAGTTTCTCTTTTTTTCAAGCGTTAAAAGTTTGAGAAGGTAATTGTGGTATTAAATCTTATGATAAGACAAATACTTGGGCGGGTTGGTGGGTCACTCCAGAACATAAGTACGGACCGGTAATTTGAACTGGGGTTTCTGCTCCCCTGCTCAAATTTGAAAGTTTTCTTTTCTGCAAGCGTTAAAAATCTTTATATTTGAGAAGGTGATTGTGATATCCAATTTTAAGATGACAAACAGTTAAGCGAGTGGGTTACGAGCCGGTAATTGTGTGTTAGTTATTAAGAAATTTAAAGTTTTTTATTTTGAAAGCGTTAAAAGTCTTTATATTTGAGAATGGATAATGATATTCAATTCTTTGATGACAAACCGGTAATTTGAGCTGGGGTTCTTGCTTACCTACCCAAGTGTTAGTTATCAAGGAATTTAAAGTTTCTCTCCTTTGCAAGTGTTAAAAGTCTCTATATTTGAGAAGGTAATGGTGATATCCAATCTTTTGATAACAAACACTTGGGCAAATGAGTGGGTCACTCCAAAACATGAGTACAAACCGGTAATTTGAACTTGAGTTTTTGCCCACTTACCCAAGTGTTTGTTATCGAGAAATTTGAAGTATCTTTTTTTTGCAATCGTTAAAAGTCTCTAAACTTAAAAAGGTGATTGTGATATCTAATCCCTTCATGACGAACACTTGGGCGGGTGGGTAGGTAGGTTATTTTAGAATGTGAGTACAAACCGGTTTTTGTGTTTGAAAAGGTAATGGTGATATCTAATCCGATCAAATACAGATAAAAAAAAAATTAATAAAAGAAAATAATTAACACATTTAGCAGTATACTTATATAAAAACAGAGCTAAACCAATTACATAAAAAACGATTGATGTCGGATTTTTACAAAAAAAAAAAAAACAGAACGTTAAAAAAGTTTTTTGGTGCATATGACAATGTCAAGTTAGCAAAATTCCTACAAATAATTAATCTGGAAAATTAGTTTAATTATAATCAGATAGTAAACAACCACGGCCAAACAAAATGGAAATAACCTCAAAACTCTTGACAATTGATAGTGCATCAATTGTCAAGAGTTTTGTTCATCAGCAAAAAAAGTGACTTGGAACGACTACCAGTTACAAAAATTAATGCATCTTAAAATTAAAAGCAAACAAGAAGATAAAAACCTTAAAAAAACACACAAAAAAAGTGTTATTAACAACGACGCCAATTAACTTGAAAGTCTGTATGAAATCAAAATCTTTAAAATGTTTACTTGGTCTTTGAGTTATTTATATTGTTTCCTAATTGTACTCAGTTAGAGTTTTTACTGATGGTAGGCAGGATGTATTTAGTAGCTATTTGGTAGCACACATTCTTGCTTTTGGATGTGTTCCTTGTTTTGTGTACTCTAGTGACAATGTTGCGTACTTGTTGGTTTTGTTTTAAAATTCTGACCAGAGTCTCAAGTTGTAGCGCAAGAACTCTGCGGTTTTGGTTTTACCGCGGCAGCCTGTAATATAAGGCATTCAACTTTACTGACTAAACTATGTTTTTAGGTAGTACAAAGCAGTCCACATCGTGTGTTTTGTTGTTGTCTTTAGATAGATTGTTTGGTAGATGGTTCTTGACTTTAAGGGTGTATTTGATGTCAAAGCCCTCAAAAGCAATTAAACATAAACTTTTGGTATCAATCAGTAGAAACCGACGGTCTTCCAAGAATGTCTCGTATTTCTTTATGGCTCATACATAGCACTTTTATTTATTGTTGTGGTATTTGGGTCTAGCTTTTTTTAAGCATTTAGATGGCATAGCTGATTATTTGTTTTTGATTATTTTCTTCTTATAGAGCATGCTTATTTACAGGCATCGGTCTGCAAAATAAATTACTGGCCAAGTCTCAGATGTTCTAAGATTTGTAGTTTATTGAGTAGCCTTTTTACGGCTAAAAAGGTTTGTTAAGTTCAGTAGACTATCTCTTGTAGTTTAAGGTAGCATAGTTATTATAGACGACAAGTTTTTTAACTGTTGTTGGTAGATATCATGCTAATTAATAATTTTAAAACAAGAACAAAGTATGCCATTATCTTAAAATGTAAACCGCATGTTTTTAATTGCATTAAAAGTCCTTCAATGTAATTTTATCGATCAGATTAAATATTTTATGTATAAAACCTCGCAAATAATAGAAATTTTACCCTTGTAACATGATTACCTATAATTTCAAAAATAAAGGGTTTGCAACAGATTTCCATTTTCCACACGCCAGGTGCCTGTTAAATATTTGTTTAATACTTTAAGTGGAGTAACACAAAAGCAATGATGAATTGCACAGATAAGACAAGAAAGGTAAAATATGTTAAATTTAATTATTTGTGAGAAAATAAGATCCGATTTCCAAAAGAAAGCACTAACAAAATTGGGTTTAATTGTTTAATAAAAAAGATTTAGTAAATAATAATAGTTTTTTTTTAAATCTTGCAATTGATATTCATTATTTAATAAAGCACATTTGATTATTAAAAATAAATATAAATAATTGTACTCAATAAAGTATAAATAGTTGTACAATACTCAATAAATAGTTCTTTATTTAATTAAAACATTGTATTTATTTTTATTATAGAATTATGCTTCTTAGAAAATGTTTGTGTGTGCAAAATCCATTTGTTGGTAGACTATAATCTGTTAATACTTTCTAAGGAGAGATGAATACAAATGTATTTATGTATTTAGTGGTGTGCGAGTTAACCGGAGTGCGTCCCCTGAAAGACGGGCGGAGATAATTGATGTAACTTGATCCCAAATGGAACCGTTTCGGCATGTAAATGTGTTGTGACAGGGCGGTTAGTCGGTAGCCCTGTTAAGCCTTCTCAATTATTAACATATTAATCAATTTACAATCTGCTATAAATAGAATAAAATTGTTTGTAAATTAACAATAAATTTATAAAAACTATTATGTTATGTTATTATTATAAAATCAATTAATATAATCATAAAAAATGTTTTATAAAATTGTTTAGTAGGTAAATTAGTGCAGTGCTAACAACGCGCCCTGACAATCGTTTGTGAATTCACAAATCTTGTAGGTTTAGAATTTGCAAACGCAACTTTAGAATTAGCTGGTATCAATGCAAACAAAGAATACTTTTGTTTTAATAATAATTTTAAAAATTAAAATTAATCAAATAAAGATGTATTACTCTCATGTCTTCTCAAATTACATCAACAATAAAGCTCCCTCGAATATCAGATTTTGCTAGAATTAGCTGCGAGATTACACAATTGCGTAAGAGGCACGAGCCCTTTGAGGCGGCCGCTTCTCTTTGCGTATAGTTTGCAGCAATAACAGATGTCCCCTACTGTGTTTCTGAATTACCTGTTTATATACTCACAGGGGTGTTGGTTACACATTTTGTACACATGAAAGAGTAACCATATAAATATTTGAAAACAGACGGCATTGTGCAAAAACTAAAATAAGAAGATGAGTGCTGTTCATTTCAATGCCAATATAATAAAGGAGACCAAAAAAAGCAGCAACAACGAGATTAGCATTTTATTTAAAAGAAACTTAATCAGTTTTCTGATTATGTATGTAGTTTTGAACTTAGTTTAGTCTAATTTTATTACAACCAAAAATTTAATTTATTAGCAATTAATTATTAATATTCAATCTCATTTATTTCAGATATTCTCTTCAGTTATTTTATCTTTCTTTATTTGATTTGCAATTAAAAGATGTTAGTGATAAGAGAATTGTTGCAGGTACGGTTTCGGTTTTGTGGTTTATTATTTGTCAGTAACAACTGTCCACTTGAAAATTGGAGATGTCAATCTCGCACTCGTTAGTAAACCGCTCTATCTAGCTCCCATTTATTTTGTAAACAAGGTTCAGTTGGGCGTGCAAATAAAATGTCTTATCATTCAAAGCAATCAGCTACTTTTATATTAGAAGACTACCTTGTTATCGCTCGTGCGAATAATAAGTATATATTCATATTGGTTCAATAGGGAGAGTTTTAAAGAATTGTAATTTGCTATTATATAAATGTTTACATTCAACTGGATTATATTGTATCAATAAAGAAAGGTTAAAGTTTTAAATTATATATTCTGTTATGCAATTACAACTTTAAATTGATATTTTAGAAATTATGTGCATTTTTCAGTACAGTAAATGTTATTATACTTCATAAAAAACTTAAGATTACTTAATTTTAATTAAAAATGAGTAAAACACTGAGAAATTAAACTAAAGAAACAATTAAGTTTTAAAAAGTCAGAATTAAGATTATTAAAGTTACTTATGGATGGTTTTTGATATTTTATTTATATTTTAACGTTTTATTGTAGTATTTATTATTTAAAGTTAGATTCTGTTGTTTCATTATGATAGAAAATCAAATTTTTGTATTTTTCTTAATTTTTGAGTTTTATTGCTTTATTTTTGTATTTTATAGACGGGTTTTAATATTTTTTTGCATTATTTAACATTTAAGGTTAGATTCTGTTATTTTATTATAATAGAAAATCAACTTTTTGCTTAGTTTTCCTTTTTGTATTGTTTGGATAGATTTTGATGTGTTTGTTTTCCTATATTTTAATGTTTTATTGCAGTATTTATTATTTAAAGTTAGATTCTGTTATTTTATCATAATAGAACTCAAATTTTTGTATTTATGCTTAATTTTTAAGTTTTATAGCTAGATTTTTGTATTTTATGGACAAATTTTGATATTTTTTTGCTACATTTTAATGTTTTATAGCAGTATTTATTATTTAAAGTTAGATTCTCTGGTTTTATAATAATAAAAAATCATATTTTTGCTTAGTTTTTCTTATTTTTTAAGTTTTATGGCCGGATTTTTTTAACAGTTTTTGATCTTTTTTGCTATATTTTATTGTTTTATTGCAGTATTTATCATTTAAAGTTAGATTCTGTTGTTTTATTATGTTAAAAAACAAAATTTTCTTACTTTTGCTTAGTTTATAATTTTTAATTTTTAATTTTTGAGTTTTATGAAAAGATTATAATATTTTTTGCTACATTTTAATAATTAATTGCAATATATGTTTTTTAAAGTTAGATTCTGTTATTTTATTATAATAGAAAATCAAATTTTTGCTTAGTTTTCTTTAGTTTTTGAGTTTTATGGCCGGATTTTTGTGTTTTTTTGACAGATTTTGTTTTTTTATGAGTATTATGGCCGGACTTTTGTGTTTTATGAAAAGATTTTGATATTTTTTGCTACATTTTAATGTTTTATTGCAGTATTTATCATTTAAAGTTAGATTCTGTTATTTTATCATAATAAAAAATCACGATTTTGTATTTTGGCTTAGTTTTTGAGTTTTATGGCCGGATTTTTGTGTTTTATGAACATATTTTAATATTTTTTGCTACACTTTAATGTTTTATTACAAAGTTTACTATTTTAAGATGTATTTTGCTATTTTATCAAAATAGAAAATTAAATTTTGGTTTAGTTTTGCTTAATTTTTGAGTTTTATGGCCGGATTTGTGTATTTTGTAAACGGATTTTGATACTTTTTGCTACATTTTAATGTTTTATTGCAGTATTTATCATTTAAAGTTCGATTTTGTTGTTTTATTATGATAGAAAATGATTTTTTTGTGTTTTTGCTTAGTTTTTGAGTTTTTGGCCGAATTTTTGTGTTTTATAGACGGATTTTGATATTTTTTGGCTACTTTTTAATGTTTTATTGCAGTATTTATTATTTAAAGTATTATTCTGTTATTTTATCACAACAGAAAATTAAATTTTTGTTAGTTTTGCTTAATTTTTGAGTTTTATGGCCGGATTTTTGTGTTTTTTGACAGATTTTAATATTTTTTGCTACAGTTTAATATTTTATTGCAGTATTTATTACTTAAAGTTAGATTCTGCTATTTTATCATAAGTTTTATGGCCGGATTTTTTCACTAATGAGGATTTGAGAAACCAAAACAATTGTCTGTATTTAGTCGGCTGCTTTGGAGTTGGATTGGGTTTGAGTAATTGATTTTAAACTTTAATTTTCATAAAATGAATAGTTAGATACAAAAACAAATTTTTTTAACAATTTTATGTTGAAAACTAAGTAGTTTTTGAAGGAATATAATATCAATTTTGTAAAAATGTTTTTTGAGCAATTTTCAAGTTTTTTACCAAATTCTTAGTTTTTAAAGCAATATAATATCGTAGAAATGTTGAGTTATTTTTATAAGTTTCTTAAAGTAATAAGTTTTTAAAGCAATTTAATATACATTTTACGCAATACAGTTTTTTAGCAAATTCTTAATTAAATTTATGTTATATAATATTAATATTGTAAAAATTTTGTGTTTTCTGAGCAATTCTTGAATAATTTTATGTTGAAAACTGGCTTTTAAAGCAATTTTTATAAAATAGTAAGTTTTTAGAGCAATTTCTTCTTCTTCTTCTTCTTCTTCTTCTTTTTTCCTTTAGGCCTGTTTTTCATTAGCATTTGGCATCATCGTGGTGGAGATTCTATAGATAATGAAGCCCAACTTTTTGTTCATCTTTTTGGAGGTCTTCCCGGTTGGCTTCTGCCTAGAGGGATTTCGTCTTGCACGGTTTTCTTCATCTTCATTCATACGATCGACGTGTGCGTTCTAATCTTTCCTTCTGGTTTTGGCAAATTTGATTATGTTTTGAATGTCGCATTTCTTCCTGATTTTTCGACTAGGTATTGGAGAGTTACTATCGTTTTTAGCGTCTTCAACTTAGTTACTCTAAGTCTTTGTTTTGTTTTGCTCGTCTCAGCTCTAGTTTTGCTCGCGTAGGTCAGTAATTGGTCTTACTATGCTTTTGTAGATTCTGACTTTATTCGTTACCGACATGTATTTGTTTCTCCATATATATACTATGGCGCCCTTGTTCAATTGTTTTGTTACCTTTCTGTTCAGATCACGTGCGCTAGAGGTATCAACGCCTAGATAGTTGTAGGTCGTTACTTGTTCGATGACGCGACTGTCGATTTCTAATTTTCATCTTAAAGGTCTTTTTGATATTGTTAAGCTTTATGTTTTTTTTTTTAGAGATTTTCATGTTGACATTTTTTGCGGTTGTTATGAACTTGAATAAAAATCTTTGGAGGTCGTTTTTGCGCTGGCAATCAGTATCACGTTTACACTGCTTTTCTCTATTCTGTAACCGTTCTTGGATTTGACGCTGTCAAAATTTTTGACCATTATGATGTTGAACAGCATAGGGCTTAGCAAGTCACCTTGACGTATTCCGGACCTTGTTAGAATTTTTGCTGTTATTCTATCTTTTGCTTTGATACATGTTGTTGTATCTTAGTATAGGTGTGGAATCAGATTAGTTAGCAGTTTGGAGATTTTTTTCTCACTGAGAATTGCTATTATGTCTTTGAGACTTACACGGTGGAACGCTTTGGAGAGATCAACAAAGCACATGAAGGCCAAAGAGTTGTACTTTTTCAACGATTTGTCGTATGACAAATATTGCGTCGGTGGTTGACCTGTTTTTCCGAAAACAGCATCTGTTCTTTGTTGTTTTCCAGCTCCAAGTTGAGCTTATAAGTTTCAGGATAGAACTGAGTAGAGTGATTTCTCGATAGTTTTCGGGTAATTTTTTATCGCTTTTTTTTATGTATTAGAATGGTGGCACTAGTCTTTATTTTCTTAGGAATTTCCTGGTTGTCAAATATTTTTTAAGTGAGTACAGTCAGTTCTAACATTAGATCGGGGCCCCATACTTTAACAGTTTGTTTGGTATAGCGTCTAGCCCTGGTGCCTTTCTTCCCCTCAGACTTTTCAATGCTTTCTCGATGTCTTCTGCATTTATTATGATAGTGTTATTCTCTCTCTGTAAGTCGATGTGGTCGTCGCCTGTTGGTACTTGATCGTACATATTTTTGAAATGTTCATACTAGTCTTCTGAGCTTATTTTGCAAGTGGTGAGATTTTTGTTTATATCATTTCTTTAATTCCAAATCATTTTCTATACTTTGTTCTGTGCTCCCGTTATGTCATGTTCTAGGTCTTTCGTGAAGTATTTTTTTTTAATTTGGTGGATTTTTGCGTTGGTTTTGTTACGTGTTTCATTATACTTACTGTAGTCTGATGAAGACTTATATTTTAAATACGCCTCTTTCTTTGTCTTACTTGGTATCTTTACTTCATTTGTAAACTAGGGAATTTTTGTATTGTTGGTTCCGTTGGTAACTGTCCTTGTGCCGCATGCTTTTTTTGATGCAGTTGGGTAAATCTTGTTGGTGTTAATTTTTTGCTTGAGTCTTCTGGAATAGAGGTCTTGTATGCTTTTTGTTTTCAAGCCTTCTATATTCAGTTTTTTTTGTTGAGCTGGATGTGGTTGTAGTTTCCTTTTCTTAGAGTGGGTTATCCGGAGCCTACACAGCACTATACTGTGGTCACTGCTAATATTTGCAGAGTTTAACGTTCTTACATCTAGTATTTGCGCTGGTAGTATGCTGCGACTCCAAAAAACTCAATTTGCAATCTTTTACTTTTATATTCTAGAATGTATATAAATAGCATTCAAGAAACATAATAACTGGATGATGTTAAGATTATTTTAATCTTTTGTTTATAAAATCTAAAAATAAAGAATTATAAAAGTTCTTAATGACCAAAAAAAAAAAAAAATTAAAAATGATCACAAAATTGGTAGACTTTAAAAATTTTCTATGTATTTTTATTTTTTTCAAAATAACCAAAGTATATGTATAACGCACCAAACTCATTTTTTCTTGTTAGACTTTGGTTGCGGAGTAGAGTAAGTGTGTGTGTGTTCAATCTGTTAACTAGATCTACTTACTGCTCCCTAATTATTTTGATTCAATATAATCGTTATTGACATTAGTTTTAATTGTTGCGTCTTTAAAAAAATATTATAATTTGCTTTGTAATGTTTATAGTCATTTGAGTTCATTGCTTCGCTTTGATGATGTATGAGACAAAAGACTCAAAAACATATATTCTAACGCTTACTTTTAGCTTTTTACGTGTTCCTACCTATGCTTGTAAGCGCTTATAATAAGCAACTTGTATTATAAGCAATAATTGCGCTTCTTTGTCAGCTTTCTACGTGTTCCTACCCTTAGCCAATGGATCATTAAAAACTGACAAATACAAATTTTATTTACGAATGGATCAATAAACTGAAATTTAAAATGTCACTGTTTATCAAAAGCACTTGCCTAATTGAACTAAAACTAAGTGAAACAATTATATTAGGACATCCATAGTTACACAAAAACTACGCAAGTCTAACTATACATTGTCAACGCAAACCGCACTATCAACTTCTCCCCCACCAGAGAAGTACCCAAAAGTACTTTTGCGTTTGCGTATAATATCATTCCTACAACCACTCGCACAATAACGCACAAGAAGTGAATGAACACACTCTAATACAGGTACTCCGGTACTCATACAATGTACATAAAAATACGGTAATTCCGTGGCAAATAAAAGAAAAACTAGCCACCGGCCAATGAAAAAAGCACTAGTTACTAATGCTCTTCGGTAGCACTGGTTAAAAATAGAATAGTTCACCGAAGTTCTGCATTTGGATGGACTCAAATTTTTACAAAAATTTATTTGAAGAGTTGGCAAAACCTCTTAGAAAAAACATCTCCGCTACTACATATTTGTAGCGCCGGATGGCTTGACTTTCCAGCTCTTTGTCTTGCCATTTGGCTTAAAAAAGGTCAGAAATTGATGTCAAAAGTGTTGGTGGGTTTTCTGGAAAAAGTCGTGCTGGTTTTCTTGAATGATATTTTTGTATATTCAGAAAACTATAGAAATTTCATCTGAAGATAATTAGAACGTCTTCAAGATCATTGTTTAAAATGCAAACTGATCAAATGCAAGTTTGCCAAAACTTAGGTTTAGTATCTGGGCTAGTAGGATATGGTACAAGCTATTGCAGCACCACTAAAACTTAACTTAGAATACGTATGCAACACAAGACCGTCAAAAGAAGCTATTAGGTTGATCCAACCAAAAATGAACAAACCACTTAAATTGGCTTTTGTTTTGTTTTGCAAACAAATGGCAGAAGAATTTCAGTAGCACATTATCTCTTATACAAATGATAACTGAGCTTCAGACTCAATTTCACTCAAACAAGCTAGAAAGTATGGCTATTGTCTAAGCCATTAATAAATACAAACCCTACTTTAAAAATGCCATCAAAGTTAGGTTAGAAAATTTTACAGATATCAAATTTGACGTGATGTTGCTATTACTAGCTTACTAGTTCAGTTTATTTATCACGTGAAACCTGGGGCATCTCGGCAAAACCCCATCAACCCCAGTGAAAAGCTTACCAATGACAACATCAAAGATATAGAGCTGATGCTATCTTTCAAAGTAGAACAAGTAAAACAAGTCCATCCTAAACATGTTAACTCGACTGTGTTGGAAGTACCGCCTATTACTAAATACATGTGTTCTAAGGTAAAATAAAATCAGTGATGCTACTTCAAGTTTAGCAAGAGGTACTAAAAGCAAATTACTCTACTAAATCTCCCAAATACCCAAGCTGTGAAGAAACAATAGCCCGGATGCCTGCACATTTATTCGGGGCTTAATTTCAATCCGGACAAAAACGCACATGCACCGGCACCGCTGAAACTACAACCAGCAGGTAACCCGTGAAAAAAAGTAGCAGAGATTTTATTTGACACTACAAAGGTGGAGACCAAAGTGGCACTGTAGCTGTGTTGAAGCAATACTAGCCCCTGTTGAAGAAGCGCCTGTTTAACTTATTTTATCGGTTTGGTTAATCCAAAATAGTGGTCCTCAATTTAGTATCAAGCCGTTTTAGGAAGCGGTAAAACGTTGGAAGGTGATCCGCTATGGGTGGCCAACTTCTTTACATATATGATCGACTATTTTTCTTGAAAATGTGTCGCGATCTACCTACTAAAGTCTTGATATATATAACACTTCAAACATGCGGCTGGTGTACTAATGAGTGATGATGGGGAAGGAGGTATTAAACTAACATAATATATATTTAATAATATTTATTAATTGAAAAGTAATCATTTTATTTTCAAGTTTTATTATTAATGAGAAGTCTGTGTCTGCATGTCTCCAGCCAAGCGTTGTGTATCCAGATAAAGATAATGCTAATGTATCTTGAGTATGGAAATCCGTAAGTAGGGAACGATGTTTAGTTTTTGTTAACTTTAAATATGAAAAGGCCGATTCACATAAGTATGTGGATCCAAAACAAGAATAAATGTATTTGCTACATTTGGTGATATTGGGATACTTTTCTTGATTGACGTGTTTCCAAAAATCTTCCTCAAGTTCTTTGGCTTGTAAAATTAAATCAGTTTGTAGAGTTATAGATTCATTTTCTAATTAGCTTAATAGTTTATTAGGTGCCTTATTAGGAGTTGGATATTACGGCCCTAAATGAAATTTAATTGCTAAGTACAGTCAGACACGAATAGAGTACCCTCTATAATAGGCAACTTAGTATACACAAAAATTATGTTGAATGTGGTTAAACTTTTGCCTCTGCCCGTTTTAGCATCTTTCAATCCCAGAACATGTTGCCCATGGAATGTTTAAAATGTAAGCGCAAATGAAAAATGCCAAAACGGGCAAAGGCATTTTAGTTTAACCACATTTAACATAATTTTTGTGAATACTAAGTTGCCTATTATAGAGGCCACACTATTCGTGTCTGGCTGTATAATTCTATTTCAGCAATTGACGCTCTTTAAAATAGATTAAATAATTCTTAGATCGGTTTTTTGAGCGCAAACTTTTTAAGGAAATTGTGTTTTAACATGTTAGGGAATATGACAACTTACTTTTATAATAACACTTTCATTCAAGAATTGAACTATTCTTCACTACACAAGTAAACAAGTGAAATACTAACGCTTGCTTAAAATATTCCCGAATTCAGCGCCGGGGAATCACACGATAAACGCCGGAGAATCTCACGAGCACACGTTTGCACGCATACTAAAATGTTTATAGTTCCAATCATCTAAAAAATAATTTATTTCTTAGATAAAACTTTTTTTGATTATTTTATAAAATATCGGACAAATCAAAAAATAAAATTATACAAATTATTTAATAATTTTTTTTTGTTCTTTTTAATTTTGTCTCTTGTCAGCTATGATCGACCAAAAATTGCTTTGCGATCGACCGGTCGATTGGAGCGGACAAACGCTACCACTGGACAAAGCTTTTGCAAATTGCTTTTGGAAAAAAACTTTAAGCAATCTGGCAAATAAGACAAACCCGATAACGCTAAACGTCTAGACTTAGACAAGCGGTTCCAACACGCTCGACTGCTCCAAATCACATATTTACAGCGCTAATCCAACAAAATGTAGCACACCGCAAAAGGCTTAACTAACAAATAGATAGGCTCAAAATTGCAATAAGTTACAAGAAAGGATTTACGCCCCAAAACAAAATAGACGCCAGAGCAATGGCAGAGTTTTTACACAACAGTTATGCCCGATTTTAGTTTTTTCTAACAATATTTTTGATATTTTAAGCTAGATTTTCTATTTAAAAAGAATGATAAAAAATGCTTTTTCTAAGAATTTTTAGCTGGATTTTGGTGCTTTCGGACAATTGTTTAAAATTTTAAAATTACATTTTGCTATTTTTGGCTTTTTATGAACAGAGTTTTGCAGTTTTTTATCATTTTTGGCAAAATTGTTGTTATTTTTTTTAATATTTTAATATTTTATGAGCAGATTTTTACTTTTAGTTTCTCTTAAATAAAATTTTGCATTTTTTTAACAATTTATTAGCAAATTTTGATATTTTCTGACAATATTTTTATAGTTAGATTTTGATATTTTTGACATTCTATAAATAATCTTTTAAACTTTTTGATAGTTTATTTGGTTTTTCCTACATTTTTTTTTGCTATTTTAATGTTTTATAACCAAATTTTGTTATTTTTGACATGTTATGATGAGAATTTTGATCTTTTATCAGAAATATTGCTTATTTCTAAAAATTTGTTGATAATTTAAAGCCGGGTTTTGCTATTTTTAGTTTTTTTTCTGACATTTTTTTTGATATTTCAAGTATGAATTTGGTTATTTTTGACTTTTTGCACTTAAAATTTTACAGTTTTAACAACAGTTTATGGCAAGATTTTAGAATTTTAAAACCACATTATGATATTTTATTGCCAGATTTTATAATTTTTAAAATATCATAAAAGTTTTAACATTTTATCAGTTTATGACTAAATTTTTATGTTTCAAGATTGGATTTTGCTATTTTTGAACAACATTAGTCTATTTTAGGCGGGAATTAAATTCAATACTGGAAACATTTTTGTTGTCGGAAAGTAATCGACGTTTGCTTGATTGGAACAGTTTTTTCTGTGGCTAAAACTCAATATTTGCTCAAATGGTTTTCCGACGAATGTATTAAGTTGATACATAATTATTAGCCATTAAGGCTTCAATTTGTTGTTTAAATTTGACGTTTAATAGATTTTTAACTTAATTTAATTTTTTTATGTTAAATTGCTCGTTGGTTGTTTAAAAAAGAATGTAAAATATTTAATGTTGTGATAGTACGAACCACAACAAACAAAAAGTCTTAATAAACATGAATTGTCATAGCAACGGTTTTGGAGATATGGAACATTATTAATTTTTATATATTTTTACAAAAAACAGAAATATAGAAGGTGTTTGAAGTGCTTTTCTTCCATTTCTAAACAGGCACAACATTTTTATCTAAAAGACTTTTGTCTTTTTAAAACCCCTTCATTGGCTCTGATTTTTTGGCACTTTTTATTAGTTTAAAAACTACAGCTTTTCGAGGCTATTTACTGGAGTAGCATACACTAATGATTTCAAATATTCCTAAAATAAAAAATCAAAAAGGTTTAAATCAGGCAATCTTGATGGTCAGAAAACAGGTCCGCCTCTTCCTACCCATTTATGCAGAAAAGTTTGGTCTAAATGCTCCCTAACGGCAATCAAAAAATGAGCTGGAGCAAATTTATCTCCTACAAAACCCATTCAATTGTTTAATAAAAAACGTGTTTGATGTCCACATTCAATTACAGCATGGGGATTTTTGTTGGCCCAACAATGTGCATTATGAAAATAAAAAACTTTATTTTGTGTGAACCCGACTTCACCCGCAAAAAGAATTTTGGCAAGAAACTGCGGGTCTTCAGCATCCTTGCGTAGAAACCAGCAACAAAAACTCAAACGTGCCTGATGATCAGTTAAATTTAAGGCATGTACTCGTTGTACATGATATGGATAGAGCAGCTGCTCGTGGAGGGTTCTCCAAACAAGAATAGCACCAATTCCTACCTCGGCTGATATTCTCCGCACACTTGTTTCTAGATTATGCTCTATCCGTGCTATAATTTCTTGTTCTGCTCTAGGAATAGATACCAACCTTAGTCTGCCGGAAAAATAGCACTGTTTTGGAAGTGAACCGGTATCTCTCAATCTCTGGTGAATTCTTCCAAACATACGATGTGAAGGAATCTGGCAATTTGGATAAGCTTCTTCATAAAGACTTCGCGCTTTGGTGGCAATCCCATTAGCACGACCATACATAAAATGCTTGTCGGCTCGTTCTGCATTAGAGTAATCAGCCATAACAATGAAAACTTGTGCACTAACAACAACTGTCAAATAGTGAATGTTTATCTCATAGAACATCAGCCAACTATGATAAGAATATGCATGATTTTGCAAAATAAAAAATGGAGGGAAAAAGAATAATAAAAATAAATAGTGTTCCATATTTCCGAAACCGTTGCTATGACAACCCATGTTTATTAATACTTTTTTGTTTGTTGTGGTTTGTACTACCACTCCCTTAAATATTTTACATTTTTTTTTAACATTATGCTGTACTCCTTAAACAAAAGTGTGAAAAGCTGCGAGTCATTTCGCGAATTAAACGATCTTTTGGGCAAATCAAAATGTGTTGTTTAAAATTATTTAACAACAAAAAAACTTTTTTACAAAAATAAATTAAAAAAAAAAACATTACACAATCGCTTTGGTAAATAACGATTAATTACTTTTAAAGTTAACAAATTTTGTTTGTTATAAAACCACTTAATTATTTTTGTTATCATATTTACATTATTAAATTAATATTTCCCATATAAATTCATTCATAAATCTCCTCCTCATATCATCAACAATAAAAGCATATCAATTGCACAAGCATAATCAAGCATAAATATAAAAAGAACCGTAGCATGCAGTAGGGGCTGAAAAGTATCAGTTACAAATTAATTTTAAACTCACCAGGTGGTGGGGGAGATCATTTTACTCTACCGACCACCGGGACGTATAATTTAAAGAACTACCGAAATTATGGTAATATTAAATAAACCTCATGTCAACTATTATCTTGGACAAATCATAAACAGTTCAAATCATTCAAGGTACGTTAACGTTGTCTTATAAAATTTAATGATGTAATCTGTTTGGGGAGATCTTAATAATGTAATGATATGATATTGGAATTTTTTAATTTTGTGTTTGAATTCCAATTAAAATTCGTTATGTTATTGCAATATATTCATAACCATGGCACGATTCATTTTATTTGTTACGTGTATGTTATGCAAGCTTCATCAATCAAGTATTAAATAATAATAATATCATAAATATCTTTTATTCAATAATTTAATAGAAAAATATGACAAAATCATAAATCATAAACTCAAAATTTATTATAAATGGGTCATTTATTTTTTGCATACAATGTAAGAAAAAATACTTCTAACTGGTTCTATTTGCTGTTTGTAATAATTGAGTCGCATGATGTGCTTTAAGATCCGGTTTTGAATTTGAATATATAAATTGCATAATTTTATTTTGTCTAGAAATAAAATAATAAAAACAAATTGATTCGTTTATTATTTGATCATGATATACAAATATTAAATATTTTGACATAAATTAATTACTTACTAAAGTATCTATTATATCAAGAAAAAACTGAACCAGAATCTTTGACCTATTGTGATTATAGAACCGCTTAGAATCATCATAATATTGATGCTATTTTAATCTTTTATAAACCAGTAAACCGTGCAACTTTGACCGTGAGACTTGTGTTGTTTACGTACATTTTTATTACATATAACATCATATTCTTTGCATAAAGTTATCAAAAAAGCTGAGACTGGGTTTTTTTAATTAACATCTTATTCAGTTGGTTGTCTGATATATCACAGTCAACATGATAAGTCGTATATTTGTGGTTCTTTGTATTCTGGGGGTTGTTCTTGCTGGAGAATTTGATGTTGAGCCGAAACAGTTGCAGCCTGTAGGGAAGATGCCTGCAGTTGGTTTGGGAACATGGCAGCCATGGCCGGTGAGTCATGTTTTATTTATTTTTTATATTAAAAACTGCTCTAAACTAAATTTAGAAATAGATTTGATTTGCAAATCAAAATTGGATCATAGTTAAATTTATTCTTAATTTAGGTATGTAAATTATTAGTTTTAAAGTAAAAAACTTGTTGAATAATTACTATTTAATGCAATTTTGCTGTTGAATTTCTTTTAATTAATTTGAATAAGATTAATTAATTGATTTTATCTAAATTGTCTCTCCAAAAATGAGATGCTAAGCACACTGATGATGGGTGCATACCCTGAAACATTAGTGTATGTGTCTCACACTGGTCGAAGAAACAATTTACATAAAATAGATTATTTATTAATGTTAAATGATAAATTTGTTTTGGTCATCAAATAAAACTCTTCAAAAATGCAGTTACCTGTTTGTGTAAAGATTTAACTGTACTACATCTTTACTTTTTTTTTTTTTATTTTAGTCCAAAGATGCTGAATTTGAACCTGCACTTGAAACTGCTTTGGAAGCCGGATACAGGCACATTGACACAGCAACCATCTATGACAATGAAAAAGTCATTGGAAAAGTACTTAAAAAATGGATGACGTCTGGAAAAGTTAAACGTAGGTTTATTATTGTTTTGATAATTAATTTTAAAATATTGTGCGTTTTTGATTGCAGTCTGTTATTAAGACGGTTTTATACTACTTTATACTCGGTTTGCAGATTTAATTAGTCACTCAGCTAACTCGATAGAAATACGCATTATTTTTCTAATTTTAGTAGAAAATCTTCTTAAAAACATAAATTGCACATTAAATACATCAAACTAACTACTTTTATCTACATTAAATTGCGCATTTTTTATACTAGTTTTAACTCTTCACAAAGATATTTTATTACCCAACTAGATAACTAGTTTACAATATTTGTATCAAAAATACGATTTTGCAATGTTATCTATTTAAAATCTTTGTACTGAATTTGCGTAACTACAAAAAAGTAATCTTTTTAGCAAAAAAGTAGTTTTTGGATCTCTAGCGGGGACAGTATGAGAAGAAGACATGCAAAATGCGAAAAAAAATAGTAGAAACAACAATAAGAATTAAAACTTGTCAACTTGATAAATAAACTGGACATGATAGGAATCAGTAAAACAAAGTGGGATAAACAAGGAGAAGAAAACTGAGAATAAAACAAGTGTGTAAGCGAAGTAAAATACTACTGTGATAGAAAGAAAACCAAGATTGCTGCAATACAGTAATGAGAGACTGGAATAATAGTGTGAGTGAAGGTTGTGTAGTAAGAATAGTAGGCAATTATGAACTTGACAAAGAAATAAAAAAGCAAAAAACTGATTAAATTTTGTAAAGAAAAGAGACTGGTAGTTAGAAACACGTGGTTTACAAACTACAAGAAGATACTGTATAAGATACTGAAAGCAAATACACTATATAGTGATTGACAAAAGAAGTTTAGGAATGGAGTAAAATGGAGATAGGCTTTTTAATGCAGATATACTTAGTGACTACATTTTTTATTTGGGTATAAGGTTGAAAAGAGTAAAACAACCACAAATAATAAGAAAGTTGGACTTGAAAAAGCTAAAAAGTAAAAGTAAATAGGAGTTCAATAATTAGCAGAAGAAACTATTGGGTATAGAAAAAAAAAGGAGAAAAAACAAGTAAAACATATGATAAGTAAAATGAAAGAAGAAGAAAAAATGAAACACAAAACACAGAAAAAGTTTGAATACGGAACTAAGAAAAGAAACAGATAAAATCAGAAAGCAATGGTTTATTAATGAGTGTATAGAAATAGAAAAATTGATTAGGATGAGTTGGGAAATCAGATTTGTACCCGAATTAATAAAATAAAATAACTCTATTGTGCATTTCACTTAAATGTTTAGAAAATGTCATGCAACCAATAGCATATAATAAAAAGCTTAAACAACTTTAAACAAAAAATGTAAACGCAAAATACCTTAGTAATATGAAATAGCAATCCATACGTACTCATTTATTGAAAAAAATGTAAGAATGAGTGAACATTTCTGGACAACAAAAAGTGTGAGACAGGGATGCCCACTTAGTCTTAGTCTGTTTGCTGCATATATTGCAGATATAGAAGAAAAACTAAGTCTTGCACAAGCAGGTGGAGCTGTAGTGGGTAGAGTGAAAGTAAGGTCGTTAGCATACGCAGATGATATGGTGATTGTGGCAAAAGAAAAAAAAAGAAATAAAAGATCAGATGTTTAAAAAAATACTTCAGAAAGAAAGGGTTAAGAGTGAATGTGGATAAAACAAAAATTATGATGTTTAGAAAAGGGGAAGGAATACAAGAAAAAAGTTTGGAAATGGGTGGGACAAGATAGGGTATGTATTTAGTGCAAATAACAGCGAGAATGAGCACATACAAAATTTAACAAGAAAAGCGAACAAGGTGGTAGAACAGGTATTGAGAATTGGTGAAAAAAATTTGAATGTATGAAAATAAAAGGGACAATGTTGATAGTCTAGTTAAAACTATGATGCTTTATGGATCGGAAAGAACAGAATAAATTAGAAGCTATACATGCAAAATACTGGAGATGGGTACTAGGATTAAACAGAGAAACCCCAGCATACATTGTATTAGAGGAAGTAAAATGAGATAAAATAAAAGTGGAAGCCGGAAAACAAGCAGTAAGATATGAAGAAAGATTGAGAAAAAGAACTGAATGCAAAATTTTGCAAGAATGTCTGAAAGAAAAAATAAATGAAAGGTATGATAGAATAGAAGTAGAGAAAAAGAAATATTACAATGGAAAGGGATATAACTGTAAAGAAGTAGAAAGAATGAGAAATAGTGGAAAAGTTGTATGGAAAGAAATAACGATGCGTGAAAAGGATACAGAAATGCAAGAGAGAAGAACAAGAGTGAATGAATCAAGGTACAATGAGAAATATGCAATGATTATGGAAAATAATATTCTAAAATACTTTAATAATTCAAAATACACAAACACAAAAAAAAAGATACTTGCAAGACTTAGATGTAGAAATGAAGAAAAAGTTTGCAATTTTTGATGAATGAGGAAAGCAAATTGTGCAGAATGTGTAGAGAAGCTAATGAAACAATAGAACATATGTTAAAAGAATGTATTGAGATGAGAGAAGAACAAATGGAAAAAAAAGATGTGTTGAAAGAAGATGGAAGAGGAATAGTGTGGATAAGAAGCGTCATTAAAAGAAGAAAGGAAATGGATTAAGACTGTAGAGTTTAAGTGGTATTATATGATATTATGATGATCACGTGGCATAATTTGTTACAAATTATGATAATATAAAATTTTAAATAAGGATATTAATTAAGTTACGTATAAATTATTGTGTTGTAAAGTTATTGTAAAATGTAATGTAAATGTTGGGAAAGTAATAATATAATATATACTTGTATGCTTAAGCATACAAGTATATATTATATTATTACTTTCCCAACATAACCTCAATGTATGCATCTCTGAATAACAACAATATGTAATGTAAATACTTTTCAAGGCCAACTATCATTAAAATAAACTATTATTATTATTATTATTATTATTATTATTATTACCTACTCATTTAGTGTTAATAAATGGTCATTCACAGATCTTGATGCACTAATTAGAAATACAAGAATCTTTCTACAGTAATCTCAAAACAGCGTAGCTCATGGAGTTTGTAAAACGTAAACGGAAATGAAGAATGCTAAAACAAGAAAGACATGAGTGCAACAAACCAAAAATATTTTTGTGTATATTAAGTTGCTTATTATACTGACCACGATGTTCTTGAGTTATTATAATTAAACATAAAATGAATCACAGAAACGATTGCATAGTATGTATAAATTTAGCAAAACCGGACGGAGGCAGAGGTCTAGCAAATATACACAGTATACAAAACAATCAGGTTACAAAACTTAAAATTATAGTCCATCAATCATCTTAGAAAACACAAATTATACTGGGGCAGAACTATTTTGATCAACTAAACCGTTGCTCATAAACGCCCAGACATTACTTTTGAATTATAAAAAACGTAAATACTAGACGTGGGCAATTTATAATATCAAAATCCGTCAATAAACGTCAGGCCAACAAATATTTTTTGTACTACAAATTTATGTATAAATGCAGTATTTGCATAAAAGATTAACATGGAAATAAGAAAAATGTATCAACCAGATTCTTCATCTTCAATTGCCATACTGCAGCAGGTTTATATTTATAATAAAATAAAATAATTGTAAAATTGAACAGGTTATGTGGAAGAGCAGCAATTTGCTGAACATCGCCTTTTTCTTGTATGTAATATATTTAAGAAATAAAGACAAATTGAATACATTTTAAACGGACCAGAGCAAAGAAGATCTTTCTTTACTTTTCCGTTTCTTTAAATTATTCATAGTCTTTTAATCGATTTTTGAAGATATAAAAATTGAAAAAAATTTCTAACATTTTTATTGACTTTAAAAAATTGCATCTTTTGATAAAATCGCAACTTGAAATAAAGTTACTGTAAATTGGATTCAAATTTTTTTGTAAAATTCAATTCTGGTGCTATTTTAAGTCTATATCCTGTCTATAAGCTGCAAAAACCATAAATCCAATTTTTTGTTCTTAGTGGGCTGAGCAAAAAGGAGCATTTTTTGGATTTTTAACCGCCAAAGTTGACTTATTTTGATTTAAACTAGTTGAAAAATATAATTTTGTTTTGTGTATTTGGATTTTTGGGGTCTAAAACTAATAAAAAAAAACTACAAAAATAAAGTACAAAGTTAAAAAACTTCAAAAAAAGACTCTGGTCTGTTTAAAATAAAATATCACGTATACCAGCACACAAAATTGAAAAAAATATGAAAAAATAAAATGACAATAATTTTTATAATTATGTCATTTATAGGTACAGCAGACACGAATAGTGTGGCCGGTATAATAGGTAACTTAATATACACAAAAATTATGTTGGCTGAAGTTAAACTCATGCCTTTGTCCGTTTTAGCATCTTTTAATCCCATAACAACGTTGCCCATAGAATGTGTAAAATGTAAGCGCAAATAAAAACTACTATAGTGCTACTAAATCTAAAGAAAACTTAACTGAAATACAACTTAAAGAACATGTTATATGCAAAAAGCTGTGATATATATTAAAAACATGTAACATTGTTAGGTTTTTTTTAAAACAATAATCTTTTATTGGAGCTAGAACGACTTACCTGTTTACAAAAATAAAATTATAATAAATATTTATTTATGTAGTATCACAAAAGTAGTGTTTGCACGTCCAAATATACAAACACTTGACCTTTAATGGATTGGTTTTCTCTTACCTTTTTCATCCTTATGCCGTTGACGATCTAACAATTTATAGTTTATCTTTTGATTTCTATCTACCTATAACTGAGGAAAAATTTAAAATAAATCTTATACCAGTATTTACTTGGTTCTTAACTGCGTTATCTGTTCAAGTTTAATTTTGAGCGTTGCCTGTTTTACACTACTAGAAGGTGCAAAAAAAGTTTGAGATCTAACAGCGTTTTGCTCTTGACTTGCTCAGTTTACAAAAATTCTTCTTTTGCTTTTGATATAACAATGTACACACATGCAATAACTTTACATACCACACGGATTGCATTTTTAGAAAAAAATTATACGAAACTTTTTTTTCAAAATTGTCCAAAGAATAAGTTTTTATTGTTAAAAACCTATTAAATTTTTAAAATTTTGCAGAACTTTAAAAGGTAGTTTTTTTTTAAGTTGACAAGTATTTTCTTTTTTTTTTAAATATAGATAAAAACGTGCAAAAAAATTTATAATTTTTTTCTAAAAATGCAATCCTGAGAAGTTACAAATAATTAAATAATGTAAAAAAACTCAAAAACCTCAATTTTTTCAAATTTTAATTGCTCGAAAATGGCTCACTGAAAAAATCTAAAAAAAAACACAGAATCAGGATTCAGGTAGAGAAAGGCATTTTCAATGGTTTGAATAAAAACAAAATTTTGTTTTGTACACTTGACTCAGACATGGCCATATACATTTGATTAGAGTTTTAAACATCATTAAACAAAAATCTTAAAACAATATTTAGCTTTGAATTCTAAATTTTACATTTTTAATTAAAAAGAAAAGATGTTAAAACATTTTAAAAGAAGCAGCTAGAGACTTTTTAATAAATGAAAAACTAGATTATGTTGATTTAAGTTACTTTAACCAGTGTAAATATTTTTTTTGAATGCATAATTTTTATTTTTGGTTGGTTGATGTTGATAGTATTTTTTTTTAAATTTTATTATCTTAAAAGTTGATATTTCTATATAAAATTTAGTAAATTGATTTGCAATTTATGTTAAGTTGTCAGACATAAATTGTTCTAGTGCTTGAGTTATTGCTGTTTAAGTATGCTCTTGATGCTTTTCTATATGTTTTTGTTAAAACTTTTGTTCTGCAACGAGATTTAATCCAGACGTATCTGTTTAAAAGTATCAACAAAAATGTTCAATTTTTGTAATTTTTTTTTGGCCAACTTATTGAAACAATTTGATTTTATCTATTTTTGTGTTTTGAGCTTTGAAGAAAGCCATGACCTCTCTTACTACTAGTAGTAAACAGATTTAATTGTTTCTTTTTTATCTATTTTCTTTGATATTGGCTTTACTTTTTGTTGTTTTGCCTAATTATATCAATTTGTTTTTTTTATATAACTTACGCATAAAACGCTAAACTTCTTATCCACCACACCGTGCGTATACTTTGCTTATTAAAATTAAACTCTAATGCATTTTTTTAACGGCTTGTTACCAAACAATCATTTGCCGTTGTCTGACCGCATCACTTTTCTACAAAAAAGCACTAATACTTCTTTCTTTGTCCTGTTCTAGCCCCACTGTGCTGGGTTTGGTTTAGTCCGGTATATTTTGTATAGCGTTGGCAATCTCTTGCGATTTTTCATAAATTAAACCTGCAAACAATTACTTTTATATTCTGTAAAATTAGCAAACATAAAATTTCTCTCTAACCTAAGACCCAATAAGTTGTAATTTTATAATCCCTATCAGAACATCAATACATAATAGACCACATTATTAGTCACTTAGTTAACAAAAATCTAAGATATGCTTTAAGTGTTTATAACTGCTTTTTATTAATGTAATTTGGCTTGAACTGTGTAAGCTTGCAGTTATTGGGCAACTTTAAAATCTTAACTGCTAGTGCTAATATTATCACACAAACCCAAGACTTTAACTGTCAGTGTGCAAATAATAATCTTTTGTTTCAGCTTTTTAAGCATGCTACAACTATCAGTACTTTGATGATCTTACTGCCTATGTACTTTGTATTACACACCTCCAAGATTCTTCTTGGTCTATGTGTGTATAAAATCTGATTCCTGAAGTGTATTCTTTAAATTTTCTGAGCCATTGTGGAATTAAATTTAAGCAAAACTGTGAATAATTTAAAAAAAAATAGTTTCTAACAATTTTTTTTGAAAATGCAACTCTGAAAAGTTACAAACGATTAAAAAAGGAAAAAAAAAGCAACAAAAAATGTTTTCAAATTTTGATTGCTTATTACTCGGAAATGGCTAACTGAAAAAATTTGAAAAAAATTACATGATTAAGATTCATGTAGAGAAAATCATTTTCAATGGTTTGAGAAAAAAAAAATTGTTTTGTAGGCTTGACTCATACATGACCATAAGTTAAAGTAAAAAAAGCAGATTGAAAATATACATAACTGATAGAATGACAAAAAGACGTCGTTAATATGTGTGTCAAAAAGATAATAGCAGAATACTATAAAAAGGACAAGAAAGTGCGCTAATAAGAAAGAAAAATAAAATCTATATAGTTTGATGATATAAAAATCATTAGTTTTATTTTTTGTTTTATTGACTGCTGCCTTAAAAAGTTTGTACAAGGTAAAATCATATTATTTTTTTAAATTGTTTTTCTAAAAGATTGTTTTTTCTATACTCCTTTCTAAACATTTTTTTTTTGTATTATGAATTTTAAAATTGCATACTTTTTTCTCTTATGATATGATTCAGATATTTTAGTTTGCGTTTTTTATAGTTTTTATGAGTTCCCGGTCTTTACTCATTCTATCTATCTTGTTCGTAACTTTTTGTTTTTATAATATTTTCTACATCTACATGTAGAACCACGTTTTAAAAACCTTAATATTACTAATATTACTTTGTTGTAGTGTCCAGCCTTCTGCTTCATACAGGAAAGTAAAAAAAAATTACTCTAAGAATCAAGCCCATTCTGTTTCTGGAACACAAAAACTTTATCTTTTTGAATGCTTGTCTTGGTATTTTGATTTTTTTTATTGTTTGCTTGTGTCTGTAATCTATAATAAATGGCTTAAAAAAAGTGTTGTCTATCCGCTCTAGTAAGAGTAGCTCCTGCTTTGTTTTAAGCTAGGCTTGTAGTGATCTTTGCTAATTTAATCTTTGACCAACTGATAGTACCAGTATCCATTTATTATGTATGAAAGCAGTGCAGCAAAACAGACGGAAGGGATTTGTTCAGATTTTTTTTAAGGTCCGGCTTTGATGTTCGTGTCTGAACGTCTCAACTCAGAGTAAAAGCGGTAATATAAATAGTTACTGTAAAGAAGAACGCGCAAATTGCATACAAAACTCCAAATGAAAAGCTCTTTTTGATGGTGAAAAAACCGTGCTAAAAATTATAAGCGCTAGCTTTGTGCTTGCATCAATTCCTACTCTTGCACGTGGAATTTAGGCTACAATGTTGGAGGTTAAGGTAGCGTTTGGAAGGTTGCTTTTTTAGGTAACTAACCAAATAAAATTGGTTACTGTAAAGCAGAACGCCGGTTACGAAGGCTTCTTGATAGTAGAAGAACCGTACATTGAGATATTTTTTATATCATCATGAACGTCGTTTTTGTACTTGTATTAATTTCTACTCTTGCAAACTTTTGGTTACATTCTGGTTTTAGGATGGGTTTTTTAATTTGTGGTGGTGGTCCTATACTAGTCTTATTAAAAAATTGTTTGCCAAGAATTTGTAGTTAGTTCCTAGTCCGGTTTAGTTAATTTGCACTTTTCTTTTTTTGTTTTTCTTTTGAAGTTTGTTGGCTTTAATTTTTTTTGTAGATGCTGGTTTTTGCAGGCAATCGTTTTTGCTGGTTTAGGTTTGTTGGCTTGCATTTTTTTTTGTGGTAATTGTCTACGTACCGGTGTATTAGTTGCAATTTATTGCTTTACAGACGTGTTTTGTCTAGGAACTGTTGTGTGTATAAAGGTCTGTTCCAACATACAATTTGGACAGTTTGCAAACCGTCCAAACTGTGCACACAAACAAATATTTGTCATCCTTAGACAATCTTTTATACACCGTAATTTGTTTGTGTGCATAGTTTGAACGGTTTGCAAACTGTCCAAATCGTATGTTGGAACAGACCTTATATTTAATTCATATTTTGCAGCTTAAAATATTTGTTTAAAAAAATATTATAACAGCTACAAACCTAGAATTAGAAATTTTTCTTCTTTTTTGATCATAATAAACTTTCAGTAATCTATATATTTACTTAAAATAACAAATCTAACACTATTTATTATTGCAGGTGAAAATCTTTTTATTGTTTCTAAATTTTTACTAAGAAGTGTTTTAAAATATTTGAACAAACCCCTTATCGACCTTTAATTAGATTATTTAGATCTATATTTAATTTACGTGTCATATTCTTTGCCTGTGTAAATGCTTGTTTTGTCATTCTAATTTTTGTGCTGATTTTTTAATTCTTAATATGATCGTTTCAATCTGGTTGTTGATTAATTATTGACATACTTTGATTTATGTATTTTTGCGTAAGCGTTAATAGCCCAAACGCTGCCAATTAAGTGGCTTAAGGGGAGTGGTGTCTGAGAGCTCTAGCAAAAGCAACTCTTGCTTTATTTAGAGTGGTTTTTGCAATCTAACTCTTTACTAATTGATAGTATTAGTATCTAAATTATTGTGGTTGGCCTAAAATTTCCATTTTAAATTTAATTTTGGTGTGTGGACGTCTCGACATAAGATGAAAACTGTGATATTGGTTACTGTAAAGCTGAGCGCATGGACCGCGTGCAAAACGTTGTTAAAAGGATTTTTTAGTTTTGTGTTTTTATTTTTTATTTTGCAGAGTGTTGAAGAGTAGCGTCTGGGAGGTGGCTTATTGTTTTTTTTTTAATAGTTTTGATGATATGATTATTTGCTTTGTTTTTGTTTCAAAAGATTCTTGGTTACATTGATCTTGGAGTTTAGTAAATTTGGGATGCGTTTCCCCATATGTGATGGTCGGGGTTTTTATTGCCCAAAAATTTATTTTTCTAGTAGATGACACGTTTATCTAAATGGTTTTGATGTTGATAAAGTTTTTGTCTTTGACTTACAGTTTTTGCTAGTACTCTCAGAAATCTGTAGTCGGTTTTTAGTACGGTTTGGTCGGCTTGTATTCTTTTTTCTTTTAGGTTTTGTCAACTTTGATTGTTTTTGGATTAGTTTTATTAGCTACTTGTAGAAGTTGCAATGCTTTTTGGTGGATTTTTCTGAATGTAACATCTTAAGAAAAACAAGACTGCTACTGCTTAGTCTAGATTGAACAGTTTTCAGTTTGGGAATTAATTAAAATGATCGTTTTTTTTTACTTCTATTAGTTAGTGTTATAGAGCTTTAATGTCTTTGAACTTTTCAGAAAATTGTTGAAGTCTTTGAATTCTATGTTAAATTGTAAATTCCAGATGTTTGTGTAGAACTGTTATTGCACATCACAAACTTACGAAAAGGGCGTCTAAACTCGTAGCGAGTACAGGCACTATAAGAAATAAATAGCTACCAGAAATGCAAAATAGCATAGCTTGTAGACTGCTTTTACTCAGTGAAGGTTACTAAAGTAAAAATATTTACAACTCTTTTAGCAAAAAGAACAGAAAGAAAAGGAAAACTGTAAAGATATTTTTTTACTTGTTCATAAAATTCTAGTAAAAATCTTGTAACTAGATTTGTTAGATTACTATTTTGCTTGAAGTTAGAGCAAAAGTCTAAAAGTGATAGAAAATTTAATCAAATTTAATGTTTGTATTGTAGTTTATTTGTATTTATTTGGGTTTGAGCATATGGTTGAACTCAAATGTTGCTTTTGATAATGTTGTCACATTGTTGCTTTGGTGTTAGTATCAAAATTGTTGATCATCTGTTGCTTTTACTATTTTGTGGTTATTTGAAAATTTGTGCACGAACAATTGTTGTAATTTGTTGACCATTTATTTATGGAAGTAACATTGGATTCATAAAAAAATTAATCAAAACATATTAGACAATATTTTTCTAATCTTACTAGAATCACAAAATATGTTTTTATTGATATTCTGAGTGATGGTATAACTAAGAATAAACTTTTAGTAATCAATATATTTACTTAAAATATCAAATCTAATACTATTCATTATTGCAGGTGAAGATCTTTTTATTGTTTCTAAACTTCCACCAAGAGGAAATAGGCCTGAAGGTGTTGCAAAATATTTGAACAAATCTCTTACCGACCTTCAATTGGATTATTTAGATTTGTATCTTATCCACGCGCCATATTCATTCAAAGATAATAATGATGAGGATGAAGATGAGGATGAGGATGAAGATGAGAATAAAGATGAGAATGAAGATTCGCTATTGGATTTGAGCACAGATCATATTGCCATATGGAAAGTAAGATACTTTCAAATTTATTATAATTTATACTATTATTATTTATATATTTTTTATCAAACGTTATTATTAAATTTATACAGGGTTAGTCAAAACTACCAATGATGATTTGTTTTTAATGTTCTTTTTATTAGTTTTGTTAAAATAAGTTTGTATGTTTGTAAAAAAATGTTTTCAATTTAAAGTTCAGAAATTTGAATTAAGTCAAAAATGGTGCAGTTTATAAAAAAAATATTTTTACAAAAAATACTCAGATTAAAAAATGTAAAAATATACAAAGTGTTCTTTTGGAAAAAAATAAGTTTACTAAGTTTTTACAATCAAAAACCAACAACTTTTGTTTGAAATTTTTTATTTATTTTTTACTGTTGTAGAGTTATTTAGGTGTTCCGGTAGTTTTGACTAACCCTGTATAAGTTTTCCGTCAATCTATCCGCGACAAATCAGTTGTTTTTTATATTTTTTTATACTTTATTGACTAGCATTTATTGGTTTACTTGTTATGACTGTACAATCATCAACAGTGATTAAAATATCAAATCTTTTAAACATAAACACTTGAGTGAGCGGGCAAGATACACCAATCAAACTAACTGCTTATACTCATAGATGAAAATACCGACTGTAATTTAATTGTTGTGTTTCGATGTTACAAACTACTATGATTTAAAGATTGCTGCAAGGTTTAGTTCCTATCTCAAACAGTACAGTTTTTAAACTACAACAAAATGCGTATTTAAATATATTAAATCATAACTTATTTTACTTGTGTAATGCAAATCATTAAAATATTTCTAAGACAATTACATTTTACTAAAAATTAAATTGTTTTAGGCAATGGAAGAACAAGTTGATAACAATAAAACTAAAGCAATTGGCCTCTCAAACTTCAACATAACACAAATCCAAAAACTCCTTAATAACAGCCGCATAAATCCAACAAATCTTCAAATTGAAATACACGCATATTACCAACAAGTACCACTAGTTGAATTCTGCCAGGAAAACAACATTGTTGTCACAGCTTATTCTCCATTAGGATCACCAGGCCTTGACAAATACCTCTTGCAATTAGGACTCAAGTAATAAACAATAAAACAATTCAGTTATACATTAATAATTATATTTGTTTTGCAGTGTTACTATACCAAACATTTTAAGCAATCTTGTAATACAAGAAGTGGCTGAAAAACATAATAAAACCGAAGCACAAGTTGTATTAAGGCATGGGCTTCAAAAAGGATTAGTTGTGATTCCAAAAAGTACCAACGCTGATCATTTGACGGAAAATTTGGATGTATTTAATTTTGAATTGGATTCTGAAGATTTGCAAAAACTTAATGGATTAGATAAAGGTCGTAAAGGAAAATTGATTAAATCTCCACCAAATTCCAAGTAATTATTAAGTTAATACAAATTGATTTTATTGTTTAATTTGTTTTTTATTTGCAGGATTACAAAACATCCAGAATATTTTGATTAATAAATGGACACAACAAAAATATAAAGCTCAATACAGTTTTTTGTAATTAAAATATGTATTAAAATACAACATCAAATTATTGTTTTTAAAATGTATATAATGTTTTTTTGTTAACCATTTAATGTTATGTTTATTAAATTTTTTTAACAATAATGATTTCTGTGATTACTTTAAAACGATAAAGATTAACCCAAGATGTAAGTAATTTTAGAGTTAACCCCAAATATAAAATTATGCGTAATTAGATGCTCAAATAGTTTGCCAAAGCCATTTGTCAGACACAAAATTCTAAAGCTAATTGGTTCTTTATTTTTTATTGGTTTCTCTAAAAGTACAAACTAATCTATTTGGGAAATGCTTTTTTTGTAGTTTATAATTCATAGTTTTTAGTATTATTTCAAATATCATTTATATGATTTTGATCTATTCTTTTCAAAATATTAACCGGTCCCAAAACTTTTTTGATTTTTGCTATTGCATCTTTTAATTCCATTATTGTGAAAACGTATTATTCAAGCTTGACGAAAAAAGAATGCTTACGGCAACTGCAAATTTGTTAAGATTAGTTTTTTATTTTTTAGAGTTTGGGTTTATTTCTAGGTTTTTAGACACATTCTTATAACCCAATTTCCATACATTTTTATATACTTTGACACTTGACACAGCTTTTTTTAGCATTTAATTTAGCGTATTTAAATTTGTTTCTTTTCTTTTCTTTTAGGTTTGAATTTTTTCTAGTAATTTCTTTCCTTGCTTTTCTACATACCCTTTTTAGTGATTCAACTGCATCATTTGATCAATAAAGTTTACTCTTGCACTTAAGTTTTTTTCTTCGTCTACTTTTCATCTTTTAATTTTAGCACACAATATTTCTAAAAATATAGTTAGATCAATAAACTATGCTTCAACGTCTCTTTTTTTGTTGTGGTTACTGTCTAATTGTGTGTTTTTTGTTCAAGTATTTAAAATGTTTTTACTAAAAAAATATTTTGTGGCTAGTTTGATTTTTGTATATTATCTACTTAGCTATAAAAACAAGAAATGACAAAAAACAAAATTTTATTTTTTAAGGTAAGATCCATTGACTTTACAGGCGGCTATAGTTAAAAGATGTAACAACATCGTTGCCAAGAAAATGCCCAAAAAACGAGCAAGCGGTATACTAGTGGAATAGCAATATTGTCAACTTGAGAGCCGGATTTGTATAAGCTAGACAAAATTTGCACATAGGAAAAACAATTTGCATCAGGAGAAGGTACACTCACACTAAAAACCGCAATAACAAAGGCCAAAAAAATGCGTAAGATTTTCTGTGTCAAAACTTAAAAAAACGACCTCTGGAGCACAGTCTGCAAAATCATAAGTAGCTTGCTTGATTGTCTGACAGATAAAGAGCAAGTGGAAATGGCTGAAAAATGTTTCTTTAGTATTTAAGCCCAAAGACGTATCAACATCACTAAAGATGAAAACGGCGGAAAAGCATTCTACTTGAAGTTGTTAAGGTGCTTAGAAGCTCTATAGACCACCTTCAACACCAACTGGTTGTGATTATATTTATAGTTATCCCGCCCACCCGCCCTAGTGTTTGTTATCAAAAAATAGTACGTTCTCTCTCCCCGCGCATAATAGTGACAACTACTTGAAAGACGTGAGTGAATGTCTTTTTAGTGTTTCCGCGTCAGCGGAATGTGAATAACCGTAGTTATTTACCTGAGAGAGAGGTTTGGTCTCTCTGGTGGTTTCAACCGAATGGTTGGTTTGATGGAATGGACCCATAACGTGCAGGGATTAGTGCGACTGTGTTAGGAACAAACTCGCAGACCAGAGAATGCACGCCCCAGTAGTTGCCGGAGTGGTGCTTGTGGGGTCGCTGTGGAAGCGACGTGTGGCTTCCGCAGGCTTACCTATGGGAGTTGTTCCAGGGTTCGGGACGTGACTCACGGCAGGGTGTGCAATGCCGTGAGCCCGCTGTGGGCTTGGGGCAAAAGTGCAAGACCTCAGGTCCGTCGACGGTATTAAATGTGTTTGTGGGAGGTGGTCCAAGTGAGTAGCGGAGGTCGGCGTGACGGTCTTTCAGTCGGGGGTCCCGGTTATCGGGTTTAGATCTACGGCAGGGTGTGCAGGCCAATAGACCTGGTGCAGTCCAGGAGTTACAAGGTAGACTCCTGGAGTGAGCGTCGGTAAATGGTAAATTTGTTGGCGGAATCCGTGGGCATTGCGTTGGTCGTGTAGGGAGCAGTGAGGTGGTTGTTTTGGGATCGCATGTTGGCTCGGTGTGACTATGTCGTTTCTGATGCTGTTGATGCTTGTTGAACACTGAAGTTTTTGGCGTAAAAGTTTTACCTTTATACTCCTTGCCTCTGCTCTTATTGGTCGTCAATGCTCCGCCCATAAAGCGGCTTCAATTCCCCCCTACTTACAGAGACTGCGACCTCTGGCGGTTCTGGTGCTGGAGCCGGTGCTTCTGGTGCTGGAGCAGGCGTTTCTAGTAGCGGAATAATTCGCAGGTTGTTGGTATGTAGTTTTACTGATGGTCTGTAGGGGTTGTCTTCCACCCAGTAGCAGTGAGACCCCGCCGTCGTGATAGTTGTTACCGGTTCCACCTCCGGCGAAGTTGAAACTGATCGACAATTTGGGGGTCGGCCCATATGTATGCCTTTTTAGGCAGTATTGTCCGTCGTTTGACTTCCTCCTCTTCTTCATGACGCAGTTGTCCATACTAGCACTCGGATTGTGCCCGTGCTTAGTTGCAAGTTGAGACCTGTCTGGCAGTTGACTTTGAGGCGGATATCCAACCTGGTCGGTCGCCTGCGTAACGTAGTCACGCTTACAAGCAAGAGGATGTTGTGCTTGTGCCCGTTGCGGTTTGTGCAATGCCTCGGGGTCGATGTTTAATTGTTTGTTGGGGAAGGGAGCGTAAATGAGGGATGTTAGGACTGTGTGGGTTGGCGGAGCGTCGTCGTCGTCGTAGAGTTAGCTGGAGGGACAGGAAAGACGGAATTTCTGTTTGCTTGTATGCCAGCGGCGGCCTCTTTGGAGATGTCTGCTTGCTTGCTCTGGTGAACCCTTTGGGAAGATGTTGTTAGCTCGGCTTACTCTGGAAGACTGTGTCGAAAAGTTGAAACGCATTTCTTTTATAGTACGCGCTCTGCCGTGATTGATTAAACGCGCTCGCGGAGAAGGCGGGTGTTAAGGTAGTCAGCGCCGCCTGGTGGCCGTAACATAATCCGCTTTGGACACTGCCACTTGTTGTTCAGCCCTTTGGCTCTGCCTTGCACCATTACTTGCTCTCCGGTTTCATACTCTCGGACGTTGGCCCCCCTCGGGTATATTTGCTCTTTGCAACCCGCTTGCCTCTGTCGGGCTTGTTGTAAGCGGTTGTCCCGGTTTTCCGAATCTTACTGGGGTGCATCTCAACTGCCAGGGTCGGCTAGACTCTGCCCCAGTAATAACTCGCTTGGAGTTTTCCCAGTTGCAGCGTTAGTTCTGCGGTTACATTGGTACACTACCAGAGTCAGCAATTTGTCCCATTGCTTATTGAGTTGTTACTCTCGCAGAGCTCAAATATTTTTTTTATCTTAGCGTGCCTCCGTTTTACCGGATTGGCTTGCGGGTGGTAGGTGGCAGTGGTGTGGTGCTTAACCTTCTACCGTTGTACCGCATTTTTAAAGGTCTGACTTGTAAACCTTGGGGTAGCCCTACCTGTAAAACAGGTGTTGTTCTAGTATCCTGGTGGTTGCCTTGCTGGTGGCAGCTGGTACTGGCACTGTTTTGACCCACCGGGTGCATAGGTCCATCATGATGAACGCGTATCGATTTTCTGTGGTCGTGACGATGGGGCCTACGTACTCAATGGCTATTCGCTCTCATGGTTTGCCCGGCGGGTGCGGGTTTAGAGAGGCCTTTGGTTGGGTCGACCCGGTTTTGACCTTAAGACACGTTAAACACCTCCGTATGAAGGTCTTAACGTCTTTCCAGATGTTCGGCCAGTGGTAGGCCTGTAGGATGAATGGTGTTGCTTGATTACCTTCCGTTGTAAGTCTTGGGGTATCACTAATTGGTCGTGACCCGCGTTGGTTTGGATCAATTCACCATGCTTTCCTAGTTTGTACTCTAAATCGATTCCCTCCGGGTATTCAGAATTGTCAACCCGTGTTTGGTACCTTTAGATGATAGCTTGCGTTTGTGAGCACGCTTGTTGTGCGCGTCGGACTGCTGCTGCGAGTGTCTCGCCTTCTAGGAGGTGTAATTTTGCTCTGTTTGGGTTTTGAGCCTGTCCGAGAAGTTGATAGAGTTAGCTCAGGCTAGCAGTTCTTGGAGCATTTGGATCTTCTGGTTGTAAAAGTTTCTCGGAGTTGTCCACCGATTTGGCAATCAACTTATCGCTGGGGTGCCGACTCAATGCGTCAGGTAGCAGGTTGGTAGCGCCAGGTGTGTGTTCCACCACCTTAAAGTCAAATTTTTGTAGAATGAGGGACCAGCGGGTAAATTTTGACTTGGCGTCTGTGGAGTTCTTCAGCCATACCAACGCTCGGTAACCGGTCCGGAGCGTAAATGGCTTATCCTCTAGGTACAACCGGTACTTCTTAATGACCCATAGTGTCGCGTAGCATTCTAGCTGGTTTGAATGGTACCTAGACTGGCATGGGGTTAGTTTGCAACTATCGTACAATATTATGTGTTTTCTTTTCCTTTCTTCTTGGTAAAAAACCGCTCTTACGCCGATGTTGCAGGCGTCAGTTTGCAGCACGAACGGTAGGCCTGGTCTTGGCTGCGCAAGCATCAGGGGCTGATCTAGAGCAATCTTGAAGTTTTCAAATGCGGTTGTCTCGACTTCTGTCCATACAAAAAGCTTTTTTAATAATTGGGGACATATTCCCGCATCCACGTGCATGTACCCAGAAAGCTGCGTAACTGCTTTTTGTTCCGGGGGGCGGCCTGATCTTTAATAAACTTTAGGTAATGTGTCAGCAGTTCGTTTCCTTAGCGCTTATTCGATGTCCCAGGTATTCAAAAAAGTCTTTCCCAAATTCACATTTTTTTATATGACATCGTAGTTGATATTCTTGGAGCCTTTCTAGCACGAGGCGGAGATGTACTAGATGTTCCTTGTAGGCCTTTGAGTAGACCAAGATGTTGTCAAGATATACCAACACGATGTTGCCCAAAGAACATCCTTTTAAAGTGGTAAGTGCCACCGCCGGGGGCGGAAAAAGCGGTCAGATGTTGATGACTTTCCTCTATCGGAATTTGCCAGTAGCCGGTCTTCAAATCAATTTTACTGAAAACCTTGGCATCTCCAAAGTCTTTTAGCGTCTTCTGTTTTTTAGGCAGTGGGGCCATTTCCATCCGGGTGACCTTGTTAAAGCCGCGATAATCTATGCAGAATTGCAATCCTCTATCCTTTTTTGTCACAATTATTACTGGGGCACAGTAGCTGCTAGTGCTCCTCTTAATGATGCCTGTAAAGAGGCAATATCAAGATGTCTGACCGTTGATGGTGATTGTGACTCGGGGCAGGTTGTGTTTGCTTACTGCGCCTACACTTCTAGTGAGTCGCTCGTGCTGGGGTTGTTTCTCGGCGTGTTGCTGGTGGCGGGCCGGGTAAGTTTTCCGTTTGTTTCCTGACCGGCCCTTGGTCCGTTTCCTAAACTTTGATTGTTACGGGTGAGTCCAGGTGTTTTATTTTTATTACCAGCTCTTGCTCGTCTGCGGGCAATATTGGTTTTGACCTTCAATGTCATTGCGAGCAGCTGGTCGAAGATATGAAAGTGTACCACATCTAGTGATTGTTGAATCCTAGGTTTGACTAGGGTAGCTAGGACATTTGCTAAGGTTTCTTTGAAGTATTGTGGGCATATTCGCTGATATAGCGCGGCTTGGCGGCGTAGAAAGCTTTCCACAGATTTTAGCGGATTGTGTTGTTAGGTAGTGAGAGTGCCCATCAACCTGGCTACGGCCACCGGGTCGGCGTATTGCCTCAGTATCCTATTCTTTGTGTTAGCAAACGAATGAGAATGTTCTTGTTCGTAGCGTTGCTCAAATCTGTAAGCTTTCCTTTTTAGGTTCTGTTCCAAGAGGCGGTAGTGAACCGTGTAGGGGATTCGGTGTTGGTAAAAATGCTGTTCCAACTCGTGGAAGAATCTGTGCGGGTCTTCGTGCGGTTGCCGCTGAAGTGCGGAAGTTCGGGGTAGTATAGGTTTATTACCACCTCGGCTGTGCATCAGCGTTTGTGCGGTTGCTTGCAAGATTGCCGTTTGGTTCCGGATGCTTTCTAACATTGCTTTATGGACCTGGTTCTGCTGAATGAGTACGGGGCTTGGAAAAACAAAGACTATCTTCAATAGTTAAATCTAATAAAAACATATATTTCAGTTTAACTTCTAAAATTTAAATCTATATAAGCCAACGTCTTTTCTGCCATAAGCACGGCTGATAGTAAAGCTGCAATGAGCTAAGTTGTCTAAAAAAATTTAAAAAAACATAAATCTTCATAACCGAGTCAGATATTGCAGATCTGACTCAACCTAACGATGCTGATTTTACGCAAATCTCACGGTGTAAAGGAAGGAACAAATTTCCCTAAAAAGTTAATACTTACAAATGCGGTAATAAACTAAATAAATAATGTATTTTATGTAAATTGCTTTTGCACACAGCGTGAGTCACATACTAGTGTTTTAAGGTATGCACCCTTCATCATTGTGCCTAGCATCTCACTAGATGGAGAAACAATTTACATAAAATCACAATAACTATTATACATTTTATGTATAAATACCACTTTTTTAAAAAAATAGCAGTTGTTAATTAATAAAAATTTAATTAGTTTAAAAAAAACTTCAGATCTGGTTTGTGATGATTTAAGTCGCAGGTTTTAAATTTGAATAATTATTCAATTGCATAATTTTATTTTGTCTGGAAGTAACCTAATAAAAACTAATTGGTTTGTTCATCATTTGATCATGATTTATAAATATTAAATAGTTTTTACAAACAATAATTACTTTCTAAAAAATAAATATATATATTATAACAAGAAAAGATTGCACCAGAATCTGTAACAATAAACTTTGATGATATTAGTGTTACACAATATTAAGAGATTCAACTTATAATATCAAAATATGATTACAATTTAATCAATTATGCGTTTATGGAATAATTATTACATCAATATATACATAAATAGCGGCAGTTTTAGACATGATTGAGTGACTCAGTAATATTTACTGATACCAATTTAACTGACGCTAAAAATTTATAGTTATATCTTTTTCGCTAATAGCAAAATTATGATAATATTCCAACACCGTTATATTAGAACCGTTTATCATAATATTGTTACTAGTTTAATCTCCTTTCTTAAACCATCAAACCGTGCAACTTGACCGTGAGACTTGTATTATTTACACATTTTTATTACTTATGCCATCACGATCTTTGCATAAAGTTATCGATAAAAGCTGAGACTGGTTTTTTTTGTTTATTTGCTTCTCCGTATATATTAACATCTTGAGATGTTAAAAGATGATCAGTTTGTTGTCGGATATATCACAGGCAACATGATAGGTCGTACATTTGTTATTCTTTGTATTGTGGGGGTGGCCCTTGCTGGTAAATTTGATGTTGAGCCGAAACAGTTGCAGCCTGTAGGGAAGATGCCTGCAGTTGGTTTGGGAACATGGCAGGTGAGTCAAATTTTATTTGTTTTTATATTAAAATTGTTTATTTTTTATACTAAATACTGTTAGTAATTGCTGCAAGTCTTAGATTAGATACTTTATTTAACCAATAATTTATGTATTTAAATAATTGTTTTTACTTTATTGTTTTAAAGGTAAGTATTTAAACTTGATAGATGATTACTTAATATTATTTTAAGTTGAATTCATTATAATAAAATGTTATATTGCCATCATTTAATGTTAGCTTAAAAAAGTTCTGTACTATTCTTGAACCATTTTAAGAAAATATTTTTCTTAATGTCATAAACTAATTTTTGATCCATTATTTATGATTATTAGATAAAATTGTCTGGGGGAACAGAGTAATTTCTTTATATAGTTAGATTTAAACTGATCAACAAATACATTTACATAAATGATATTTATTTCTATGTATAATAATAATCTTAGGTCAATAATAAATATCTTTGTGCTGTCTTAATAATAAACATAATATTTCCAATTAAAGCCTAATCAGAGGAAACATTAAAACTTATGAAATACATTGTAACAAATTTTCTAATAGAGCATTACAAATTATGGCTATTAGAATCCTTCTCAGTGATGGGGCGACTCTATAAATAAGATCTTGAAGCAAATTAAATATACAAATTGACCATTAGCTAAAACTTGAAGGGCCACTATGTGATCTAAATATAATCAAACCAACCTTTTTCAACATTTTCTTCTCGGCAATGCCTCCATTGTTGGTACTATAAATCTTCTTAGTAGAGGTGTCCGGAAACCGTGGGTCTGTGACTCCACTGGTTGGCGCTGTAAATATTACGGTTTAGACTTGTTGGAAGCAGTGGCGTAGCTAGGATTTGTAAACTCCACCGCAAAATATTGAAAAGGGCCCTTAGAGTTAAAAATAGCGTGTATTTTATGTGCATGTCAGGGCACTTTTTGTAAAAGATCAGAGGCCCTAAAAACGTCTCGGGTCAGCAGTGGAGTTTAGGGCTTCACCACCCTAAGAACCACTTTGCTTAAGAAATAGGGTTAATAATGTGGGCTTGCACAGGTTTTGAGCTTGGTTTTTTCCGGGAGTTGTCAGTCAGTGGTAACCCTCCAATGTATCATAAGGTCTTGGAGGGGTTGTTAGAAATACCTTTCCGGTTTATACATTTAGGGAATTGCGGTCGGTCTCCAGGGAATGGCGTCTTGAAACATGTAATCACGGCCGGTAGATTTCTCTCATTACTGTGTGCTTTGAGTTGGTGAAAGCGAGTTGTTGCTGTGGCTTCGTAGTTTTTGAAGTAAGTCGTTGAGATTTAGTAGTGGTTATTTTCCAATGGACTACAAGATCTTGAAAAAGATTGTTGAAGATAGCTTTTTGGTTTATACAATTGGGAATAGGCTATCGCGGCCGGTAGATGTTTCTCAAAAATCAATTCTACTCAGTATCTTTAAAGATGTTTTTCAGGAAATGGCGTTCCCAAACTTGTAATCACAGTTGATAGATTTTTCACAGTAGTGTATGCTTTGGTGGAAGCAGAATTGTTGTTATTCTATGTCTTATGCGGACCACTTGATTGCAACAGAAAATTTGATATTTATAAAAACGACATAAAAAAAGATACGCCGTGATTGGATCTTGTTGCTCCGCTTACTAGTTGCAACAATTTTCCAAACTTTAAAACTGAGTTTCCAAATCCATTCCTGCTTATTTAGAGATAATGTCTAGGTGGCGTCAACATGAAAGAAGAAGTAGTCTATAATCAAAAAATGTCTGCAAAAGAATCTATGTGTCAAGGTGGTTCTAAAAGATTAAAACACTTGTGGCACAGGATGTACCAAACTTATTATGATCTAGGTTTAGGCTTCCTTGTTACTCTACATTACTATGGCACATGTACAAAAATCTTTATTTGCGCACAAGTATTGCATTGCGGAATCGCTAAAAAAATTTGTTTTTTTGTTGTTTCTATAACTTATTAGTAGTCTATTTATTGGTTCATAAGAATATAGAACTCTCAAAAATTGTATGTAGAATCCAATTCTGGCATTTTAAGTCCAGGCTTTTTATATACGCCGCAAAAACAAAAAAAAAAACGATTTTGGCTTTTTGCCCGATATGCACAACACTAACTATTTTCTATGTAGAATTGTTTGCAAAACTTAAATTTTAAATAATATTTAGTGTCTAGTTCTTCTGAAAGCTGTTAAATGTGTATTTGTAAGAGTTTATGTCGATAACTAGGCTACTTTTTGCAGTTTTTTTGAGTTTTAGACTTCTAAAACTTCAAAAATGTTCTTTTTGGCACAAACCACTAAAAACAAAAAAATGGTTTGATGGCTTTTGCGGTTTTTAAAAAGAATAAAGATTTAAAATGGGGCTAGAATTGGATTTTTTGAAAAATTTTTGATCGATTTTAATAGTAAACTTTTTTTTTAGTTAAAATTGCAATTTTTAAACAAAAAATGCAAAGTCAAAAGGTAAAAACGATAAAAAAACTAAACAAAATTGTAGATTTTTTTAAGGATTTCATAGCTTCATGAACCGATCAAAAGACTACTAATAAGGTATAAAAACAAACAAAAAATGCTAAAGCAAATTTTATACTTCAGCAAATTTTTGAAAAAAAAAACTTAATTTTTTGTTTTTCATTGCAGGCCAAAGATAGCGAACTTGAACAAGCACTCGAAATTGCTTTAGAAGCCGGATACAGACATATTGACACAGCAACCATCTATGAAAATGAAAAAGTTATAGGAAAAGTACTCAATAAATGGTTAACATCTGGAAAAGTTAAACGTAAGTTTATTATAATTTTAATTATAGGTTGTGAGATATAATGCGTTTTTGATTGCAGTCTATCAAACATAAATGTTGTAGAACGGTTTTTATAATTTATCAATCTCAAAACGTACTTTCTAAAAAGCGATTACACATTTTACTGGGTATAAATTTATTTAACTAACAAAACCAAATACTTTCCACTGGGTCTATATAAACTTACTTATCCACACAATTTTACATTAAAAGTTTCAACTCTCTACATCTTATTTATAATAATAATTTTAAGTAGTTTAATAGTAAGAGTTAAAGCTTTAATTAAATTGAAAAAGTCACTGCACTACAATTGAAGACCTTAGAATCATAAGTGGGTAATGCCCAAAGTAAGTATTAAGAGTAAATTGAGAAAAATTGTGTTTGTCTAGTTACTCATGCAAGATACAAGATACATCTTGACAACTATCTAGCAACAAATGAATGTAACGTACATGTCTCGTTATAATTTGAAACAATAGAAGAATTTGTATATTATAAAAATTTATTTTAAATATAGCCAAAAATGAGCTTTATTCACTTATCATTTCAGGGATTGATAAAACTTTGGAACTTTAAGCAATTATGAATTTCAGTAAATCTGCCAATATTGGCCTTGATGGCGTATTAAATTTGCTATTAAAAAATGTATTTGCACTCTAACTAAACTTTCGATTTTAATAAATCCTTAGCTCAAAAACTGTTTTCTAATATTTATAAAAATAGCTTTATCAATTCAATTTAAAAATCTGTAGATAGATCAAACATCATCAACTATAGAAGCATAAGCTTACAGTCGAGTGTCGCTAAAATTCTGGATAAATTAGTCACAAACCAACTTAACTGGATGTGCAAAAATATTATAATTGACAAATAGCATGGGTTCATTCTGGGAGATCAACTACTCCAAATTTTCTTACTTATTAGTCTGATCTGTTAGAAGCCTTTGCAATCTACACTAATTTTTTCAAGGCTTGGGTTAATTTCTTTTTTCTTTAATTTCTGGCTTTCAAATCAAATTGGTTATGTCTGGGGTCCTTCAGGGTTTGCACTTAGGGCCTTTGCTGTTTAACATTTATATTAATGATTTTAGAAAATATATTCAAAGTAGCAATTTTTTAAGTTATATCGTGTTATTAAGGCTGTTGATGACTATTGATAGATGATGTACAAAAGATTGAGTCTTAGTGTGAGCACAATGAATTATATTTTAACGCAGAACAATGTTTTAGCATTAGCTTTTACAGAAGTAGACAAACATTTATTATCACTTGAAATTGGTAGGGCGGCTAAAGATTGTGTTGTTAGGTTTTATTATGAGAATTGGTTGCAATTTTTTTGCTGTTATAATTTAAAATCTTAATTAATTGATCTGCTCAAGAGGGTGGTATTATATTAAATTGTTTGAATATGAAAACTTTAAACTTTAGACGGGATATGTCTGATTTATTTTATTTTTTTTAACTAATTATAGTTTGACTCATCTACAATTTTGTCAATGATTAATTTATCATTTAGTGGACGTTACACACAAAATGCTTTTTTGTTTAAAGTTTTATTTTATAGGGTTAATTATTTATTTATTATAATAATAGTTCTTTAAACCGTCTAATGCGTTAATATATTATAAATATTAATTACCTAACAAGATCACATTTACATCAAAAGTGCAAAACTGCACTTTTGATGTAAATGTGATCTTTTTGTGAACATTTTACTCATACAAAAAGTGTATTAACTAAGTAACTCTACAATAAGTTAAAAAATTTTAATCAGTTTTAACTTCTTGGCTAATAGATAAAGATAAATATATTTTTTTTTTTAATTTGTCCGTATTTGTTTGAGCTAATCATAGTCCAGTTAAATATGTTCAAAAATTGATCTTATCTTCGAAAAAATCCAAAAGTTTTGAAGTTTTCTACACTGATTTATAGGTACCTAATGAAGAATATACTAAAAGTCTTGACGAATATGACACGAGCTTTAGCGGCAATGACCAAAAACAGGGCATTTTTGTTTTGTTTTTTTTTTAATATCTCAAGAATAGTAGGTCGGATGTAAAAGCTGACTATAAACATAATGATAGCTGATATTTTTCTTGTAATGCCAGCAGTTTAAAAAAAAAGTTGTTTTGGATAGAGGATTACTGTTACTCAAGGTGATGTGGCTCAAAAATTTCTCAATCTTAACAATTTGCCAAAGTTATGTTTTCAAGCATTATGCCGGCAAGACCTGTACCTTTGTGTTTGATAGTTATTCAGCGGCACCATCTAGTACTAAGAGAGTTGAACAGACCCGATGGTACAAGCTAAAGAGGTCACTTGACATACACTTTAAACACAAAATACAAACCACAGTTAAACATTATAATTTTCTTTTTAATAAACACAATAAATTCAGATTTATTTCATTTTTTTAAAGTGATTTTTACAACCATAGAATTAAAACAGAACAAGCATTTAGTGACGCTGATACATTGATCATTTGCACAGAAGTCATGAAATCTTTAACTAATGACAAAGTAGCAGTAATTAGCAAATATGTTAATCTTATTGTCCTCTTCATGGCTTTAACCCCATCTGAAAGACAAATATTATTTGTTAAACCAAGCCACGGCAAAGTAGAAAGGAAAGTATATTTGAGTCAGCAATTACAAACTATGGGAATGAAGGACTACATACTTTTTGTGCATGCATTTAGCGGATGTGATACGACTTTTGCTGAGTATCAAAAAAACTTGTCTGTTTTAATTTGTTTAAGAAGCAAACTACATTGTATTAAGATGTATTTAACAGTCCAAGTTTATTCGATGGGGTTTGGCTGAAGCTGGAAACAAAATATTTCTGACATTGAACAATGCACTCCACAATCAAACCTTCTTTAACATGCATTATTACAATGTTTTTACCAAATTGCTTTGAATTCTAAACCAGATCTTTCTGCGCTGCCGCCCACAGAAAGAGCAGCAATGCAGCCTGCTTTTTGTGTATACCACCACATCCAATTTTGGCTATGGAATAAACTTCCTCCAAAACTGTGGGGTTGGAAATTTTGAGAGCAGCCGGCTGATCCCAGTGACTTTAGGAAGCACAATAGCACCTAAGGCAGCGCTCAACTTTATTTTTTGCAAATGTATAACTGGATGTGGAAACAGATGTCGAAAAGCAGGACTAAACCAGAATATTGATTTACGAGTATTTAACGAATAATGGTAAAAAGTACACTTTTTTCGTGCTGGCATCTTTAATAAATTTCACATTATGCAGTGCTTAATTTTTTTTTTAGAAAATCGGAATTTTAGCGCCCTATAACTCTGTAACCGCTAAAAACACAAAAAAAATGTATATGATTATTTTTTTAGCTTTAATTATGTAAATAATCAACTTTTACCTCCGACTTGCAGTTCTTGAGATATTAACAAAAAACCAAAAATAGTGCCTTGTTTTTGGTCATTGCCGCTTCAGCTCGTGATATATTTTTCAGAACTTTTAGTATATTCTTTACTAGGTACTTATAAATTGGTGTAAAAAGTTATAAAATATTTGGATTTTTTCGGAGGTAAAAAGCTACTTTGACTTGACTATCAATGCAACATTTGATTTGTGTTTGTTTTGAAATAAGTAAAAGTCCATTGATAAATGGCGGGTATTTTAGTTTGGGCATTATTAAAAATTCATCTAGCTCTCAGCATGATACAAACTGACCAACTTTTATAACTATCAGTTAAGACGGTTTTTGCTTTCCGTAATATGTCAAGTCTCCTTTGCATGGACACAGTCAAAGTTTAGATGTGCATTTAACTCAAATATACAAAAAATTGCTTTTAAATGTCGTGTATCCATACCGTTAGCAAATCTTATTGTGCAATTACATCTGATGTACGATTATATTTAACGGTGATTGAGGAATTGTAAAAACATACATTATTGAGAAGGTTTATTTTTATTTTTTAGCAATAAGCAATATGCTTTTTGTACAACTACATTTGCTAAAATACAGTCACATATGTTTTTTATGACATATTTATAATTAGCACAATAGTTTTAACTTCTGTACAGATTCTGGATGTCTGGTTAAAATTGGGTGCCATCAAACGTGCTTATGGGACGGTTAATGGTTATGTTTATAGTTTTATTAGCTTTGAATATATGCTTTTAACATTATATGTGAATTATAATGAAAGTGGGGACGTGTTTAACTCTGGGAAAGCATTAGATTTTTAGTTTTGGTGACTGAAAGCTTTATAGTTAGCAAAATTTTGGTTTATAGTTAATTTTAAACTATTTATCATAAGTCAGATGAGCAATTTATTGCACTTTATTATTCAATTGTACAACTTTTTTTACTGATTTGGTTCTGTTGGATATAGTAGTATCATTAGCAAATAACACCAAGTGTGCTAGATCCAAATCAAACATTAATTTATTAATAAAAGTAAAAATAACAAAGATTCTAAAACAGAACCTTGAAGAATAATTGATCAAATTTGTTACTATTGAACAATACATATTGCTTTTTTTGCACAGCTATTTTTGTTAAAGTTGTAAATTTTCTTAGACCTTCTTAAGAAAAATAATAGTATTATCACTTGCTCATAATATATATTATAAGTAATAGTATTTATTAGTGTTAATATACATAGTATTTACACACGTCACAAAAAAATAATACATATCATAAACTAATCTAAGAAATTAAAAGTAGATTTGTTAGATTAGTGTTGTTTTAAAGTTAAAGTAAGAGTCCAGAGGTGTTGTTGCAGATTTTAACCAAATCTATTTTTTTCTGAAAAAGCAACCTACAAATCTTTGTTATGCAACTGAAATATTTTAGCATTCACTATAATAGACCAATTATTTATTTTAAACTTTATTAAGAGAAATTATATTTTTTTACTTGTTTATAAAATTCTAAAATAAAGTCCATAAGTGTTGTTGGAAATAGAAAAAAAAATGGATTTTTAGCTTGTTTCTATATTTAACAAAAAAAAATTAGTTTTGGCTCAATTTATCGTCTATTATGACATAAACTAGCTTTACGGTCACATTAGGTTTACAGGTGTTGACTAAAAATATTTTCTCTTAAAGTGCTTGAAGTATTTTTTTGTATGGTTACTATATCAGTTTTTTTGTTTGTTTTTACCAAAATTATCTGTTTCGGATCTAAAATGTGCAACCAAGAGCTAAAAAAATATTTGCATATTTATTAGTCAACGGTAGGCGTTACAAAACAAGTGAATAGATATACTACTTTCAAAATATAATAGTTAAAAATTACAGTAATTACTAAATGCCAAAAATGTGTGGGGCATAATCTGTACGTTTATATGGTATATAAAATAGATAGTTATAGCGTAAAACCCAAGCTGGGACATGAATACCACGTGAAGTAAACAAATCAAAACAATCAACCCACAAAACACTCTGAAAACTAATGTCGCGTTAAAATAAAAACTTTTTTTGAACTTGTTATATTAAATAAAATATTATGCTGAGCGGATGTTTGTGATAACAAAATATTAGTTTATTCTGGGTTTTTGACATTTAATAGATTAATTTTAGTTTTTGGTAATTGTTTTTACTAATTTTATTATCTACTAGGTTGTAAGTTGTAGTTTTTAAATCTTTTGTGGTCACTAGTGTTTGAGCACCAAACATACTAATTTGGTTTGTGCATGAGTAACTGTTATAACTTGTTAATCTTTCATAAAAGTCCATTAAATCATTAGGAACATTAATCAAAACAGATTTAACAAACTTTTCTAGTCTGATCAAAACTAAAATATCAGTTAGTAATTAGTAATTTTGATTTAATTGCAACAATAACAGTTACATATTTAAAAACAGTTTTAAGGTAATAGCACATATAAAAATAAGCTTTGAAATATATATCAGCACTCGTCACAACAAAAAAAATCAATATAAAGGGTTTTTCAATAAGGGCGGGTAGATGTTGAAATAGAATAAAACAAACTGTGTGCGAGGTATTAACAAAATTCTTTTTTTATTTGAAAGACCCATGTATGCTATTAAGTGTGAAATATGACATTGTTCAAATGCCCGCTTTGGCTTCTTATGGTAGTACGGATTTGAGTGGTCCGATTTTCAATGACTTTTCTGCATAGATCCGGCTGAATTTGAGCGATGGCCTTTGTTATGTTTACCTTTAGGGCATCGGTTGATTGTGGTTTATTTGCGTAAACCAGCGGTGGCTAATTCAGATTACCGATTCAAGAGATAACCTTACCTTCAAAACGTTTTTGCAGAATGTCAATTGTGGCACGTGGCGCCGTTCTGCTGAAACCACATTTTGTTTAAGTTCATATTGTTCAATTTGGGCCATAAGAAATTGGTTATTATTGTTCTGTAGCGCTTGCTGTTGAAGGTGACTGCTTTACCAACGTCGTTTTAAAAAAAAGTACGGTCCAATGACAACGCAGGCTCTAAATTCACACTAAATAGTAACTTTTTGATGATGCATTATCCCCTGGTGAACCTCATGTGGGTTGGTGTCGTCCCATATGCGAAAATTTTGCTTGTTAACATAGCCATTCATCCAAAAATGCCCCTCGTCGCTAAAAATATTTTTTTAAAATTGGAGTCCTCATTCAAACAATTCGAAACCCAGTCAGCAAACAAACAGCGTTGTCTAAAATCATGAACTTTAAGCTCTTGGGTCAATTGAATCTTGTACGGGTGTAGCCTAAGACCCAACTCAAAATTTGCAAAATTGAAGTTTGCAAATGACCGTGTTCTTGTGCACGGCGAGGAGTTGACTGTCTCAAGTTCTGATGTTCACTTTTACGGACCGCGGCGATTTTCTCCGCCGATCTTGCATTCCATGAACGTACAAGTGTTGGCTGATTATTTACCAAACCCGTGGTCTCAAATTTGGCCACCAAACGTTGAAGAGTTGACTGTGAAGGACTAACAAACACTTATTTTGATAAGTTTTTTCCAAACGTTATAGCAGTCTTTTAGAAAAAAAAATGTTATTGTACACATTATTTTTATAATGTTTTACTTAAAATAAATTGTTAATACAGAAACTAGTTTTGTTATTTTAATAGCATTAACAATATTTGATTATATTACATTTGTTTTCTTTCTTCTTTTTTGGCCCGATTTTGTTTACTCCAGAACATAGGCCTCTTTCCTACGCTTCCATGTCGATCTTTGTTGGGCAGTCTGTATCCAGTTCCTGCCCGCGTGCCTCTGAATATCGTCCTTCCATTTAGAGTTGGCTAACGCTTCTCTTAGTTACTCGAGGTCTCCTCTGTAACATTGTTGTGGACTATTTGGCATTTTCTCTTAGCACGTGTCCCCCCCCCCCCCCCGTTGAACGTTCTGTTAAATCTTGTAAAAATTAATAAAAAAATACAAAAAAAAGAAGTTGTGGTTTTAGAATGTAGTTATAATTTAATATAATATCTAAATTTATTGTAAAATTTAAGGGTTAAGTGGAAGAGCAGCTTTATAGCTGAACTTTGCACTCGCATCAACTGAAAAACCCTTACTTACGTAAAAAACAAATAATATTGTTTATTTATTGCAGGTGAAGATCTTTTTATTGTTTCTAAACTTCCACCAAAAGGAAACAGGCCTGAAGGAGTTTCAAAATATTTGAACAAATCTCTCGTCGACCTTCAATTGGATTATTTAGATCTGTACCTTATCCACGCGCCATATTCATTCACTGATGCTGATGGTGCGGATTCAGTATTGGATTTCAGCACAGATCATATTGCCATCTGGAAGGTAAGCTATGTTTAAATTTTCTTTAAATAAAATTACAATCTAAACTATAAAGAAGTGTTCAACTATGAACAAAACCTTGTAGCAAATTTTAAACCAATTTAAGGTTATATGATAAGCATTGAAATTTGAGAAAAAAAATACTTCGCTTTGAACCTTGCACCAACTTGTTTTAGAAATCAAGATTTTAAATTAAAAATGAAAATATGGCTATTTGCAAATACAGTCACAGTTAGATTTGTTAATGCAACACTCTTCACAATAATTTTTTAATCGCAGCAACCCTCAATCTGTTCATAGCTTTATGCACTACAATTACCTATAACCAGAACAGTTTAAAGTTTGGTAGAAGATTTGATTTTTTAAGATATTTAAATATAATTAAAAAAAAAATTACTTACTATTTAAAATTTCTAATAAAACTAAATTTTAATAAAAATTTAATTGTTTCAGGCAATGGAAGAACAAGTTGATAAGGGCAAAACTAAAGCCATTGGCATTTCAAATTTCAACATCAAACAAATTCAAAGACTTCTTGATAACAGCCGTATTAAGCCAACCAACCTTCAAGTTGAATTACACGCTTACTATCAACAAGTAGCACTCGTAGAATTCTGCAAGAAAAACAACATTGTCGTTACAGCTTATTCTCCATTAGGATCACCAGGCCTTGGCAAATACCTTTCACAAACAGGACAAAAGTAATAAATAATAAAATAATTCAATTATACATAAATAATTACTTTTATTTGCAGCGTTACCATACCAAACATTTTAAGCAATCCTGTAATACAAGAAGTTGCTAAGAAACATAGTAAATCCGAAGCACAAGTTGTGTTAAGACATGCGCTTCAAAAAGGATTAGTTGTGATTCCAAAAAGTACTAACGCTAAGCGCTTGAAGGAGAATTTGGATGTGTTTAGTTTTGAATTGGATTCTGATGATATGCAGAAACTTAATGGATTGGATAAAGGTGATAAAGGAAAATTGATTGGTTCTCCACCATTTCCAGGGTAATTATTAAATTAATACAAATTAATTTTAATGTTTAATGTTTAATTTTAATTTGTTACAGGATTGAGAAGCATCCAGAATATAACTATTAATAAATGAAGACAACAAAAATAACTTTTTTAGTAAGCAGCACATCAAATTATTGTTTTTAAAATGTATACAAAGTTTTTTTGTTAGCCATTTAGTGTTATGTTAATTAAAATCTTTTAACAAAATGATTTTTTTTTTTGATTTTTTTATTTAAACAAATCCAGTTTAAATATTTTAAAACTCCTTCAGGCCTATTTCCTTTTGGTGGAAATTTGGAATCAATAAAAAAATCTTTACCTGCAATAATAAATAAAATTTGATTTCTTTATTTTTGATTAGGTTAGATTGATTATTGCAAGTCTATTCTGATTGCCAGTGAATTTAGTAGTTTTAAAATCAGTTTTCCTTAGCAAGGTTTAAAACCTGAATTGTTTGTTATAGTTTATATTAACAATATCAAAAATAGACTTAAAAGGTGAATAAGACACTTGCATTTATGCTAAAAAACTTTTGATTGATCTATGACTTGCCAACGTTAGTCAAAACAATGTCGCTCTGGATGATTATTGAAACAAAACTCCATTATGCGTTTTTAAAAATTAGACTACAAATAAATCTGGTCAAACCAAACATAATGTCCTCTAAACATGCGTAGATAATTATTGGAAACAATTTACTTAAATACGTTAGCAAGTATGTCTGTCTCAGTTAAAATAGGTAAAAAAATCAAGTCTAAAAAATCTCTGAAAAAATAATAGTGCAAGGGTATTGAAAAAACTAGAATTAATACTTGAGTATTCTAAACTAATGGCTTGTTACCATTCTATGGGGTGTTTCACTCACCCGCCCAAGTGTTCTTTATCAAAAAAATGTCCATTCCAAACTATTGGTTTGTTACCATGCTGTAGAGTGTCCCACCCACCCGCCCAAGTGTTTGTCATAAAAAAATTCAATGTTTTTCTTTCATGTGGACGTTAAATATCATTTTGTCTTAAGAAAAAGTCGTGCTTTAATCATTTGATAACTAACACTTGGGTAGGTGGGTAAGCCACTCCATTTCAAATGTATGTTATCAAATTTTTTTTTTTTGTATGTGGACGTCAAAAGTCATTTTGTTACAAAAGAAAGTTGTGATTTAATATCAAGCAATTTTCACAAATCTAAAACAAAAGATATACAAGTCATGAATATTACCAATTCTTGCATATGGCCTAGATGCTATGGCACTAACACGCAAAACCATAAATAGACTCCAAACGGACAATAGAGAGCCCTCAATGATAAAGTACAAAACAAAGAAAACTGATGTTTTCAATCAAATAACACAACTAAAATGGCAATGAACTAGTTACTTTAGCAAGACAAAACTCAAGCAGATGGAGCAACAAGTTTTTGGAGCGACGTCCAAAAAAGAGCAAAAAGAGAAAATAAAAACCAAAAGAAATAACAACATTCAATAAATTGCAGACAAGCTTATTTTATTAGTTATACAAAAGTTCAAAGTTAAACAATTGTTTAAAAACGTATAACCAAAACAAATTGTTCAAAAATTTGATACATGATACAGGTAGCATTAACCCTAACACTAGAACGGTTTACAACCAAACACCTGACACAATTTGCAAATCAATTTAATACGCCAATAAACAAATCAACATTCGTTTCCTTAAAAATAAGACTCTCTACATTTTTTTTTTAGTCCAAGGATAAAAAAATGATAAAACCTAAGAGATGACAATCAAATGTGGACACTAAAAATAGATTTACCTGTAGGAAGTAGTAGTTTTAGTACCGTATACTGACAGTTACAAAGGCTGCCTAGTTTATATCATGCAAAGTGTTAGCTTCTAATGAAACCCAAATCAAATGTTGTTATTTTCTTAACAATAAATTTCTACTTTACTCTAGAGTACTTTCAGTTCCGGAAAAACTCTGAATATGACCTGTGGGGTGCCACAAGACCTCGTGTTGGGTCTACTATGACGGTTAATTGAGAATACAGATGCCATACGGAATTACTACAACAGCTTATGCAAAAGATTTTGCATTGATGATTAGATGAAATAGAGAATAGCGCAAAATGGGCGCCTTATATGATTAACAAATAGATAAAAAAAATGAGCTTACAACTGGCAACACATAAAACGGAAGCCGTAGTTCTGGTGGGCAGAAGGAAGAACATCATAGTCGAGTTCAAACTAGGGGACACCACAATCAAATGACAAGATAGCATTAAATACTTAAAGATGAAGAAAAAAACTGGAACATAGGACCGCATAACTGAAGCCAAACAGAAAGCAGAGAAATTACTAGTAGCTCTTAATCATGCTAAACGTAAAGTAATAGAGGCGACGGTAGACTTGATACTGTTTTACGCTGCGTTCATATAGAAAAAAATCTGTAACACTAAAAATTTCAAAGTAATACTAGAAAAAATGAAATCAGAATTACAAGTGTATACAGAACGGTCTTGACTAAAGCTATACATAAAAAAACATAACAAAAAAGCCAATAGATTAAAGACGATAGAAAAATGGGAAGAAGAATAACAGATTAAGATGTCGCCAAATAAACGTAAACTCTTATACCTATGGTAACGCCGTGGGTAAACATAAAACATAAAAATCTAAACTACTATCTTACACAGATCCTTACAGGTCATGGATGTTTTGGGTCATACCTAAAAAAGAATGTGTTTTGCGGTGCATGACAGCTGTTTTTACTGTGGTGAAACAGACAACCCAGAACATACATTAATAAAGTGCCCTTGCTCTTGCCAAGTCCAGGAAGATGTTAAGATTTAAGATTTTAATAATATAATAACAATTCTGAAAGAAAATTATTGATGAGATTTACAGATTTTTTATCAAAACCTATACAATGAAGCTTGTTGATAAGATAAAGTTGCCATATCATATCAAACGCTTTAGAAATGTATAAAACTTTTGCAAGATATTTTTCTTGTTTATTTATAGTAGAAATCAAGACATTGCTGATAATTTCCTCACTTTTAATCGGCGATCACTTTAAACTAGTTTTAATAAAAGAACGTAAATCTTCATCTAAAGACTCATAGCTCATCATCTTAAACTTTTTGGTTCATTCTTGTACGGTAGAATAAGAAGGTTTTTGTTTAATTTAATGACCGTTCGGTACTCATTTATTGCAAATCTAATTAAAACCTAACGATGTCTTGGATATTACTACAAGACTAATTAAAGTAAAAAGTAAAGACATGTACGTTAATAACATCACTCTTTATTAACAATATCTGAAGCTTTAAGAAGTAGGCCAGGAGTTTATGGCGGTTACTTTGTAACTGAGCTGTTTTGAATAACTGAGTACACTAAACCCATTCTATAAAATTTTGTAGCCAAAATGTACGTTGGCAACTAGTACTTTTTCTGTCATAAATCTTTTCTTGCATAATCAGCTGCAATAGTTGGTATTTTTAACCTCTCATAACGTGCCCAGATATTCAAGTTTTTGCCTTTTAATAGTATTAAGATTTCTTGTTGTTTATCCACTCTTCTAAATGTTTCAACATTACTAACTTTGTCTACTTATAATACTCCAAGTATTCTCTGATACACTTCAAAAACTTTTAATTTATTAGTACTGTCTCTATTTAAAGTCTATGTATCCATACCAAAAAGCAGTGTAGAGAAAACATATCATCTAACTAGTCGTATTTTAAAATGTAAACTTATATTGTGACAACAGAAAATTCGCTTCATGTTTACAAACTTTCTTGTGCATGTTGATTGAAGGCATACTTTTGATGCTTATTTTATGTAAGTTTACGGTCCATCTTAAAAAAGCACAACATAACGTAAAATAAAGTGGATAAAAACGTTTATATAAACCCAGTACAAAGTTTTTGTATAAAATGCAAAAAACTATTGCAAAATTGCACTTTCAGTGCAAATGTAAATTATTATCTAGTTGAGTAAAAAGATAATTTATAAAAACTTAAAACTAGTCTCAAAAATGCTCAATTCAATGAGTGTATACGTAGTTAGTTTAGTTTATTTTGGCCTAGTTCAACAAAGTTTTTAAATAAAATGCAAAAACGCTGTGAACTATTGTTTTATTGGGTAATCAAATATAATTATTAAAACTTAACTTAATGTGTATTAATGTGGTTAAGTTAGTTTATAAAGCACATAACAAAGTTTTTTAAACATGCAAATTGTCTAAAAATTGCACATTTGTTGCAAATGTGAAACAATTGTCTATTTGAGTAATCAAATATTATTGCAAAAAGTTAAAACTAATTTAAAAAAATTCAATTCAAATTAGATTTACATGATTAGGTTCTTTTATAAACCTCAATAAAAAAATTTTAAGTGAAATGACAACACATTTTTGAATAAAATGATGCAAATATTGTCTTTTTCGATAATCATGTCATTTAATTTTTAAAAAATGCACAAATTTATGTAAATTTAAATGATTAAAAAAAATGTCACTAACTATTATTTAATTGAGTAGTTACAAAACACAAGTCTGTTAACCATTTATTGAGTACTTTTCCAATAACTTTTTTATTTTCATAGAAGGATGCTGTGTCAATGCGCATAGGGATCCGGCTTCTAAAGCAATTTCGAGTGCTTGCTCAAGTTTTCCATCTTTGGCCTAAAATAAGAAAAGAACTATTTTATTATTCCTTGGCTTGTTCTTAGAACATTTTGTCATGTGATGATTTCTGAAATTTTTTGTTTGTTTTGAAGATACGGGGTGAACAAAATTTGCGAAAGTTACAACATTTTATTATCAAAAAGTACATGTAAAATTGCTGAATCTACAATAAATGTTCAAAATTACTTCCTTCAGCCTGAATACAAGCGTTTAATCTTTTTGTCATTGAGTGCCAAACTCTTTTTAGTTGAGTTACATTTAGCAATTATCCAATTTGGAAAGTCAAAAAGAAATAATCTAGATGGTTTAAGTCTGGAGACTGAGCAGACCATGCGTAGTGCCCACTTTGACCAATCCAGCAATGTGGTGGTCCACTATTGTGCATAAGCCACATTGCATTTTTTTTTCCAGAAATTGAAGTAACATGTGTTCCAAAAAATTGCGATACACCTCGCCGGTAAGTATTTCTGTTAGAAATACTGGTCTAATTAGACAGTCGCTTACAATTCCAACCCAAACTTTCAAGGAAACTAATGTTGAAACCAATCTTTACATACCTGATTCAAATTTTTATCTGCCTACACATAGTTGTTATGAAAATTCCTTAATGTATTTCTTGAGAAACTGGCTTTATCGGTGAAAAGAATATGTGTCAGGAATTGAGCGGTTAGAACTAATGTTTGCAGAAACTATTGACATAACACAATACGTGAAGGGAAATCAGCAAGTAGTAGTGCCAGAACACGCTAAATATGGTATGGATACAACAAATTGCCCTTAAGAATTTTCTAAACTGTTCAATGACTTACATTTAAAGTACCGCTGTGATTGAAATCAAGGACGATTTACACGTAAACACGGATGATGTTGGGTTCCGGTTCTTAAAGTAATTTTCTTTGCAACAAGTTTGTAAAAAGACTAAAGATAAATTGCAACTATATTGACATTTTGGTAGTTGGCATTGAGCAAGTCAAGCATAACATCAAAAAACAAACGTGTTTAGAATTTAATTTATGTTTTAACAATTTCTCACTAACCTCGACGTTTTTAGTGCTATTACAATGCACTAACAACTTACCATCTTAGAGTTTTAAGCGTGCAACGGTTGGCTTGCTCAAAAACTTTCCAATGTATTTCTAAATGACATTTTAAGAATTGGGTTAGTGCTGCAGCAATCTTTATTTGAAATTCTAATTCAATTCTGAACACATAAATATGTTTTGATTAGTGACATTTTAAAAATGTATCCACAAACTCTTATACAGGAAAACCAGAAGAGCTTTTATAGAATATTATGGTAATATGATAAGAATAAACCTATTTAAAAATACGAGACTGACAGACTGGCTCACTTACTCACCCAAGTGTTAGTTATCAACAAGTTAAATCACATTTTTTTTCTAACAAAATGACTTTTGACGTTCATATAGAAGCAGAACTTTGAGTTTTTTGATAAGAAGCACTTGGACTGGTGGATGGGACACTCAAGAGCATGATAACGAGCCAATAGTTTAGAATAGTCAAAGTATTAATTCTAGTTTCTTTAATACCGCCAGCGCAGTTTTATTTTACTAAAACAGACTTATTTGCTTACAATTTTAAGTCAATTGTTTTCAATAATTATCTACGCATGTTAAAGAGACATTATTTTTGTTTTGATCAAGATTATTTGTAGTCTAATTTTTAGGAACGCATGATGGAGTTCTTCTCACATAGTTATAAGTTATTTATTGTGTTACTTATGAGGACAACATTGTCAGCAAATGTTTTACACTTTATTGATTCTACATCTTTTCTCACTTTAGTCTAGGTTTTTGAACATTTTTTTTCTGACTGCTGTGTTCAATTTTGGTAATATTGTGTAGTATCTTTATTGCTGGTGTTTAAGTGCACGCTGAAGTACGGAAACTTAGCAATATTTTTTTTAATTGGTATAACACTTTTGCTATTCTTTCAACTATCGTTCAGAAAGCCATTGTTTAGACAACAGATAATAAGTGAAAGTTTTTAAAATAAATGTTAAGTCAGTTTTTAATATTGTCAATATAAACTATACGAAATTATTTAGGTTTTAAATTTTGTTAAGAAAAATGATTTCAAAACAACTAAATTTACCGGCAATCAGAATAGATTTGCAATAATCAACCTAACCTAATCTTACCATTTTTTTTTGGTGAGGAAAACGATACTGCTTCCCTGGCGCTTGGTTCAACGTGCTTGGGAGTGTAGGACTTCCACCCACTAAAAAAACCTCAATTCTTTTAAACAGGTAGGCGAAATACCCTGATAAGAATTTGCATCACCTACCCATCTGGTCTCATTTAATTTTCCTGTTGTTGTTCGGCTTACCTGTTTAAAGTTGTGCTTGCTTTGGAGAAGCTGGTCCATTAGTCGGTTTTGCCGCAGTAGTGACAATTGTCGCTCTGGGTCTTTCCAATTCTCTTGGTGTAAGTGTCAAAACTTCCGTGACATGTCAGGAATTGTGTCAGGAAGTAGTCTGTGTTTCTGAGCGGGCATCTCACCCATCTTCCTATTAAGGGGATAAACGTCTTCGTCCACTGCGCTGTGTCATGAGTTTCGCCCCATCTACGCTGTCACTGCTCTACAAAGTTGTACGTGGTTTTGCAACCTTTTTTCTGGCTTGATGCTTCTTTGTCAACTCTTCCACTTTCAGGTCAATCGGCGGGATCGCTGCAATGACGCAGGACAGTACAATTTTTTTGTGTGGCGATTAGGTAGCTTGCTATGACATCTAGGAGATACCGACTCAATCTTATCTCTGTCAGCCTTTTCTTGATTTGCTTCCATCTGGCGGTGTTAAAAGCGTTTCTTACGTCCAGCAGGATAATTGCGCTCCACGCGTTTGATCTATCCATGCAATGCTTTCTTGCTTTTATGATTGCGTCGACTGCTAAGCGGCCCTTCGTACAGCTTGCCGGGTACGCTTAGCAGACTGATGACCCAAAATTTGACTTCTTCTTTGGGGATCAGCGTTATCTTCGCTTTTTTCCAAGGTTTGGGGAAGATTTATTTGTCCAGGTGTTTGTTGTACGCTTCCAGCAGCACGTCGGGGATTACTTCGTGCGCGAGCTTGATAATTTGGCAGTGGATTCTGTCGGGTTCCGAGGTTTTTTTTAGGTTTCAGTTTTCCTATGGCCTTTTTCAGCTCGTTGGCGGTAAAAGAAATTGGGTTTTTTGCGTCTCTGATCGTCAGCGGAGCTACTTGCTCAATAACGTCCGGAAAGTGTTCCTCAATGATCTCTTTCCTCCTGCTGTCTTCTAGTGTTATGTGGTTTGGCTTTATTGCTAGCCTCTTCACCAGTATCTGGTAGCTCGTCGGCGGTAAAAGAAGTTGGGTTTTTTGCGTCTTTGATCGTAAGCGGAGCTACTTGCTCAATAACGTCTGGAAAGTGTTCTTCATTGATCTTCTTCCTCCTGCTGTCTTCTAGTGTTATGTGGTTTGGCTTTATTGCTAAACTCTTCACCAGTATCTGGTAGCTCTGTCCAAGAGCATCGCTCTCAAGGTCTTCAACCAAATTTCTCAAATTTTTTTTTCTTGCTCCTGCGGATAGCTGTTTGGTACTCTTTTTGATGGTTTTGAGCTGCGTTTCAAATTTTTTAACTCTTTCAAGTTCTCCTTTTGCCCTGGATCGTGCCAGAAGCTTTTGCATTGTGGTGCATTCCTTTTTTTGTGCGTTGATGGCGTCGCTCTACCAGTAAAGCAAGTTGTTTGATTGGCCGCAGATCTTGTAACTGGCCCAGTCCTGAATTTCTTTTAGTTTTTGAAAAAAATATATTCCTCGCTTTTTTGGCGTTCATTGCCCATTCCCATTTTGATTTTTGATCATGGTTGTTGTAACAATTTCCATCCTCGAAAGAGAGGTATCGGTGCAGATTTAGGGATTCCTCGTCCTTTTTCACCTTTTATCCTCTTACTGAGATATTGTTTGTGGCAATCGTTAAGTCAATAAACAATACGCTTTTCTTCCTTGCAGAGGTTGGCGTAAGTCCGTCGTTTATTAGGACTAGATTTAAAGCTGCTTTTTATTGTGTGAGGTTCTCGCCCCCTTTGTTCTCTTTTGCTGAGCCTCAAGCTGGTGATTTCAAATTAAAGTTGCCTGCCAAGATTACTCCTTTTTTTCTGAACCCGAGAGCCTCCATAATGCTGTCCACTCTAGACTTATAGGCTGGCAGAGTTATGTTTGGCAAGACGTATGCGTTTATGATCTCATAATCTGTCAGGCTGATAATTTGAAAGCCATTTTCTGCTTGATGGCTAAGTATTTTGGCTTTTTTCTTGTTCATTATCTGAACCGCCACATCCGCTTTGTTGTCCGTCAGCAGACCCTGAATTTTTGCTATAAATTTATTGGGTTTCTTGGCTACTGCTACGTCGTTGGCGGCTTTTTCGGTTGCGACGTTTATTTGTAGATACTTATAATCCTTTGCCTGATGCCCAGTCTTGCAGCGATTTATGCATCCCTGTACTTCTGCTTTCTTGTCGGAGCAGTACGCCCGCGTGTGCCCAATGGTGCATTTGAACCATCCTATTTTGATTTTTTCAGCCTTCGTCAGCAGTCTGGCGGGTTTTTTGCCGATGACCAAAACTTGTTTCTTATTGCTTTTTCTATTTGGTCTTGGGTGGCATCTCCGTCGATGTTTGAGACGTGCAGCATCTCTAGAGTTTTTGCCTCATGGACTTGACGCTTTCCTCTTTTTGGAGTGTATTTTCTTTCCCTTTTACCTTCTTCACCAAGTCAGCGTAGGTGCAGCCCGCCGCTTTGACAATAATTGTCTCTGTTGTCCTCGGTCTATTATCTTTGTTCTTCTGAGGATTTCTTCTTCTTTCTTTCTAGATTTTTCACTCCTGGTTAGGGTCGTCCTTTTCAGTTTTTATTTCTCTCTTTGACTCCGTTTTTTTCTGCTTTTGTTCTCTTTTGTTTTGGGGAATCTATCTGGACCGTAATACCCTCTCTACCCGTTACGTATTCGTTTAGTTTTTGGACCGTAGCAGTATTTTTTCCTGATAGCTCTGCCACGATGTGGTTTCTCCGGTCTGCTTTCATCTTTTCTTTTATCGCCGTCAGTCCTTTGTACGCCTGCTGTAGTTGCGTATTGACGCTTTTCTTGAGATCGATCATCAGGTAATACCTGTATCTTTTTTTTGTTTTCCAGCTGCTATTGTTTGTTGGGGTTTGCGCTGTGTACTTTACATAAGCCATCTCTCCTGGTATTACCTTTTGGGTCTCTACTTCATTAATTTGCCTGCTGCCGTTTTGTTTCGGTTTTCAGTAGAAAAGCTTGCTTTTTTTATCTACTACTTTTACCATGTCTTGGTCCCCCTATTGTCCCTTCTACTTGTTTTGTGTTTGGAAAGTTTTTTTTTTCCAATCCAAAGCATGTAGCTCCAGTGCGTTTGCTAGAGATTTCTTTTCCGTGACTCTTTCTCTCATGGGACTTTTTTTGGTAGAGGTCTTTGCTTTTTGGCTTTCCCCTCCGTCTCAAGAAGTATTTTGATGACAAATACTTCCTGTTTCAGTTCCTTTGACTTCTCCTTCTGTCTATTTTCTTAGTCTTTCTTCTTAGTCGCTATTTGGGTTTTCAGATTTTTGGGGAAATTTGATCCAGCTCTTCTTTTCCAGTGTCAATTTTTGTAGCGTTGTTGTCGTGATTTTGGGGCTGGGGAGATTCACCAGAGAGAGCTCCCTCCGGTGATTTTTTTTCCGAAACTGTTTTGTATTTTTTCTTCTATTATATAAGGCTGCTGGAAGCCTATAGGGTGTTTACGCTTCCAGCGGCAGAGCTCTATCGGGTTGTTACTTGCTTTGTGACCTACGGCTGGAGGGTTGGGATCTTCCGGCTTTGGATACCGGCAGCCGCGCACTCTTTTTGATTTTTTTTTTGGCGTTGAGTTTTGACCTAGAAAAAAAAAATAATAGGAAAAGAGAAAGCTGTTTAGCTCTCTAGCTCTAGAAACCTAGTAGCATCGGTTGCCTGAAAGTGATTCAAGGTAGATCAAAGTTTGACCAAGAAAAGCCAACAGTTCAAAAAATTATAAAAGGGTGGAAAGTGGTAGTCTTATTGCCGTAGCAAGGCCACCGTGCAATGGTGTTAGTCCGCGCATGCATTTCCTTATCCGCCACAAGGGGACGCTCCTGGAATGGGTTTTATCTTCCTTTGCCCCCAAAATCAGGAATCCAGGAAACTTACCTTACCTAACCTAAAATACAAATTTATTATTATTTATTATTGCAGGTAAAGATTTTTTATTGCTTCCAAACTTCCACCAAGAGGAAATAAGCCTAAAGGTTTTGCAAAATATTTGAACAAATCTCTTGCCGATCTTCAATTGGATTATTTAGATCTGTATCTCATTCACTTGTCATATTAATTTACGGATGCTGATGGTAAACAATCAGTATTAGATTTCAACACAAATCATATTGCCATATGGAAGGTTAGAATTTAATTTAATTAAAATTACATCGTTAACTCTGAAACTGTTAAATTTTTATTTTGAAAACTAAAAACAAACAAACAACGTCTATCTGTAAACTATAGACTATAAAAAAGTGTTTAGATATGAACAAAACCTTGTATCAAATTTTAAACCAATTCAAGATTATATGATATGTTTGAAGTTTGAGGAAAAAAAAATTTGTTTTGAACCTTGCACCAAATCTTTTTGGAAATTTAATTTTTAAATTAAAAATGACAGTATGGCTATAATATATATAAATTTGTCGATTTAAAACTGCGCAATAATCTTTTGATACGGCCCGGCGTAAAAACATCGATTCTTAGCTAGATTTAGTTTTTATCTAAATTCAGTTTAAGGAATACAATTTTTAAGATATTTAAATAAATTAAAAAAACTACAGTTTAGACAAATCTAGTTAATAGATTTTGCAATGGTTATGTGATAGTTTGGAAGTCATTACTTTGATTTTATTCAAGTTTATTTACAAATCGATGTTTTGATGTCTGATGTAACTGTACTAGCATTGTCTGTAGGTCATCTGAATTTGTGCTGATAAGGACAATATTGTCTGCAAATCTTATGTGGTTAAGGTGTATTCCATCAAGTGGGATTTCTATATAATTTTTTTCTTCAAGTTTTTTGTTAAGTGTGGGTTGAAATTTGTCTTGGTTTTTACAAAGCGTATCTGTGGTTGGGTATCGTTGTTTAATCAGTAATTTGTTTCTCTGGGGTCTTGTGTTTACCTTTATAATTGATCGGACAAGTACAAAAAAATGCTGAACATAATGCATTTAAAAAAAATTAAATAATTTGTGATCTAAAGAAATTTGTAGAGACTATTGTAATAGGATTTTAAAAAATATTCCGTATCAGCATCCTTATGCTTATTACGTCTCTATTATTTAGTCTTTTGTTTTGCTTTATAATTCTGTTTTGATTTTAAATTTTATAAATATCAATTGCATAATAAAAAGTATTCAATAAAGAAAATATAATTTGTTTATCATTTGATGATACATTGAATATTTCCATTAAAAATATTTACTTCAAACAAAATTTATTAAAAATATTTGAATTATAAAAAATATTCTAATAAACAATCAATTATAACTAGAACAATAAAGATTAAAAAGAAACTTTAACTCATTGTTATTGAAACAATAAACTTTGATATTAATAGTATTAAGTTATACAAACAGTATAATAATCTTTTTGCTGATAGCAAAGCCATAATAATATTCCGTTACATTAGACCGTTTAGAATCATCATAATATAGTGTCCAATCTCTATTCAATATACAAGCAAACCGCGTAACATGACCGTGAGACTGTATTATTTACATTCAGTTCTATTACATATGTGATCACGTTCTTCGCAAAAGGTTATCGATAAAAGCTAAGACTGGTTTTTTTTTTCTGTGAAGCTAATCGCTCATCCGTATATATTAACATCTTGAGATGATAATCGATGATCAGTTGGTTGTTGGTTATATCACAAGCAACATGATGGGTCGTATATTTGTGGTGCTTGGTTTCCTGGGGGTGGCTCTTGCTGGGGAATTTGATGTTGAGCCCAAACAGTTGCAACCTGCAGGGAAGATGCCTGTAGTTGGTTTAGGCACATGGCAGGTAAGTCAATAAAAATATAAAGAATTTACTATGTGATAATCCATAATAATAATAAAATAAATGTTTACATGTTTGGTTTTGTTTAATTGTTAAATGTGTAAACGAGTTTTTTTAATTTATTTTATTATTATATATTAAATTTGCATTATTTATCTATAAATAAACTGCAATTAAGAAGCCAAGTTTTACGTTTTTATTTAAACTAATAAAATATTGCAATTAATTATTTAATTTAAACCAATATTTTACTTATTTATTTTTTTTTTACTGAAGCCTCAATCTAATATGGTTTTTAAGATTGCAATTATTAATAATATTTAATTTTTATTATAATTAAAAGTCTTAGATGAAACTTGTGATAGATTTTTAAAGAATATTAAAATTTTTTTTTTTACAAATCAATCTATAAAACCAAACTTTTTTGGTTTAAATAATTAAGAAATTAAAAAAAAATTTAAAAGACTTTTTAAAAATATTTTTTTATGTAAATAATTTGTTTTTTGGTACTTAAATATTGAGAACAAGTTCATATTTTCTAAATTAAATGTTTAATTTAGTATTTTAGGTTAAATTTTTGTAAAAAAACAAAAAAACGGCTTAATAGGACTTTTTTATTGAGCCGTTTTTTTGTTTTTTTTACAAAAAATTAACCTAAAATACAAAATTAGAAAAAAAAGACATAATTTACTCTAACAATAAATGTTTAATATTTGTTTTAAAATATTAAATCTTTGTTAAGTTAACTAGAAAGCTGCTAAGTAGATATGTTTTCTCAAAACCGTTTATAGTAATAGTAATTTAGTAATTTGCCAGTTTTTTTACAAATATTAAGCAATAAATAAGTTTTTATATTTTTCAGTATAAATTGTTTTTTTTTGAGCAATTTTTAAAGAATTTCAATAATTAGAATTTTCTTATGACATAGTTTGTTAAAAAAAACATTTTTGTGGCCGAATACATTATTTTTTTAACAAAAACGCACACAACTTAGTTATTAGTACTAGTTTATAAAAAAACTCAAACTTTTTCTTAAGTTTTCAGTAAATTTCAGTTTTATTTTTTATTAAAAAAACATAAAAAAATGTTTTTGTTTTGTTTTGAAACAACAAAAAAAAATAAATATATGTTATTCCCTGCGGCTAGCTACTGATCCTAGTGAACGCTTGCCAAAAGTTTGATAAAAAAGTTTTCAACGTACAATAATCTCTATATTTTGAATTTATAAATTCCGCTTTGATATTTTTATTTTCTCTGCAGCATTAATAATTTTTTGAAAAACAAAAAAAAATGCAATTTTACTTAAATAATGTATTTAAACATTGAGAACAAGTTTATATTTTCTAAATTAAATGTTTAATATTTGTTTTAAAATATTAAATTTTGGTCAAGTTAACGAAAAAGCTGCCAAGTAGATATGTTTTCTCAAAACCGTTGTTGTCCAAAAGTTATTTATGTTTCCGGGAAAATAATAAAAACTCTTAAAATAAAAATTGTCAACAATTCTTAAATCATGTTTTGCTTTAAGATTGCAACCTTTTGATGTTTGAAGTATGTAAATTGCCAAAGATAAATTTTTTGGCTCACAAACTACTGGTTTGGCAAAAGCATTTACTAAAACTAGTTTACAAATTTACTGCATTTTTGTTGATAAAAAACTAAAAATTAAATGGTAAACCTTTTTAAAATCACAAATAAAAGTTTTTGTAAAAAATGGTTTTACATTAAAAAAAAAATGTTGTCTAGTCTACAAAACTTAAACTTGTTTTCTACAAACTTTTGGTTTTAGCAGAGCAACTAACATCAGCCGCAAAAAACAATTTAGTTAATTTGGTATTTGTTGTGTGTGTTTTTTGTCTAAGAATTTTTTTAATTAAAAAAATTAATCAATTAGGAAAAAATGTTATTTTTTGTAGAAAAATATAAAAAAACATTCAATTGAAAAAAAAAATTCTTTTAGACTTACATAACCACAACTAAAAATCAATTTTAAGTATAAAACAAACAAAAAATAAAATATTTTTCTATTTTTTAAATGTTTATCAAATCTATAGTAGTGTAATTGATTGCAAAAGTTGAGTTTTTTTTTTCAATTTGTCAAAAAAATACTTTTTCGGTTTTAGCAAAGCATTTACATAGTTAATAGTCGACCGGGGTCAGTTGCTAACTACAGAAACAATTAGATAAAATTTTTGCTGTGCGTGTTTGGTTGTTCAAAAACCAAAAACATAACTTTTTCAAAATTTTATTGAAAATTAATGAAAATTTTTAAAATATTGTTTTCAGATCTATAAATCTAAATCATTCTTTAATTTGTTTAATGTTTATCAAAATTATAAGCGGAGTTATTGCAAAAGCACAACCTTTTGGCTCATATACTTTTGGATGTGACAGAGCATATATCTAGAGCAAGCTACTAGCTGGAAGTACAGTTGAGATAATTTGTTTTACGCTATATTTTTGTCGTTAAACAAAAATTCTTAAATTAAATTAAAATCTAGGAAAAACTTTTGCTGTCAGATCTACTAAAGTAAAAAATTAAATTTACATAAAAAAATTTAAAAAAATATTAAACGTTCTCAAATTTTTTTAATGCTTACAAATACCTACTGAGGTCAGTTGCTAGCCACAAAAACAATTAAATTAAATTTTTACTGTTTTTTTTTTATAGGTTGTCTAAAAACAAAAAAATTAATTTTTTCAGAATTTTATTGAAAATTAAAAAAAAAATTTAAGATGTTTTCAGATCTAAAAAAGCCAAAATCATTTTTTAATTTTTAAATTGTTTACTAAAATTATAAGCAAAGTTATTGCAAAAACCGTACTTGAAATTTACTCTTAATTTCAATTTAGTGAATCCGACGCTCATTTAATTTAAATCAAGAATTAATTTTTGCAAAAAAGTGTAAAAGAAATTTGATAACAAATATAATAAATTTTGTAAAACTAAACACTCTTTTGATTGATGAATTAAAATTACTTGACTTGAATACTTTTGCTTTTGCAGATCATTTACTAGTATCGATGGTTTGTTGCGCAGGAATAGCTATTTGGATATTTTGCCGTCCTCTAAACACAAAAGTTGTTAAAAACGTACTTTTTTATGTTTATAAAAAAAATTAAAATTGGAGAAAATAAAATGAATTTAGCTAAACAGGAACAACAAATTTAAAATCTAGATATTATTTTATGTAAAAACGGCAAACTTATATTTTCCATTCTCTTTATTAACGGGTTCGGTAGTAAATATTATGTAATTAATTTACAAATACATATTCAAAAGCTGTGAGGTAGTAACACCTTATAATATTGGCTCTTAAACCCAAAAAAAAGTTAAATCTTTGAAACTAAAGAATGTTTTTTTTAGAGGTTGCAAACTTTAAATTGGCAACACCTTATCTGTGACAGTTAATTTGACAGTTTTTGTTTGTTTTGAGGTTAGTTTGGTTTGGCAATATATTATAAATAAACTCACGCCGCAGCAACGTTTGCAAATTGTTTAAATTTATTTTAAAAAACATGGTTTAGTTTGAGAAACTTATTGGGCATTACGTACAATGGTGCTCATAATTGTCCATTAGAGCAATTAATTCGAAAAACTGCATCGTTTTTCAACACGTTTAATCTAAACGATAATAAGCATCCAGTACGACGTCGTACAGTGTGCACAAGATTCAACTTGTACAGGAATTGAAGCTACACGATCATCGTTTGCGCACTACATTTGGTAAATGGACCATGGAAAACATTGCTATTGATCCACAATTTTATTTGAAAATTTAATTCAGTGATGGAGCAGACTTTTGGTTAAATGGCTATGTCAACAAATAAAATTGGAGCAATAATAATCTACAAGTCAATGTCAAAACAACATTACATACAAAAATTACCGTTTGGTGCACTGCATGGGCAGAATCATTGGTCCATATGTCTTAAAAATGGTGATGGTCAAAACGTTATAGTTAACGGTGAGCGGTACAGAGACTTGATTGCTAACTTTTTTGTGCCTTAACTGGACAGCATTAATGTTGCAAAAATGTAGTTTTAGCAGGACGGTTTCACATGCCACACAGCGCGCGATACAATTAATTTACTGAAAAAAACATTTCACAAACAAGTAATTTTACAAAATGGCCTTAACTGGCCACCTCTTTCGTGCGATTTGACGCTATTAGATTATTTTCTCTGAAGATATGTAAAGCCCCATGTCTACAACGATAAACCAGAAATAATTGAATTACTGCAAATAATGTGTAAAAATTGGACCTTCTGATTACGCCATGTACGCTCCAGCCGCGGCGGCCACATGCTCGAAATCATTTCAAACATTAATGCCAAAAAAAAAAAAAAAATATATCTAACAAGTGAAGCCAATTTCATGGACACTAAAAACATTTTTTGTGTTTTATTTTAGTTTAAAGTTTACGCCTCTAAAAAATAACATCCTTTACAAGAAGCGTAATTGCAAAAGTTTTTTTTTTATTGTTGAATAAAAACCTTCTAACTAACAAACTTTTGGTTTGACAAAGAATTATGTGTCTATCTGATTTACCAGAAAGTCAAGTCTACGAGGTTGGTGACTAGCAGCAGAAACAATAACTCACCACGAAAAGACATTTTTGTTGTCTTAAAAACAATCAAGAACTTACATTTACAGTTTTCCTTAAAGTTGAAGAAGTTTTGTTAAATATTTTGATGTGGAAACATTTTTATGATCCCCAACAACAAACCAAATAATTTCCAGACTTTTGCTACTTTAAGAACACTAAAAAAGTTGGGGGCTTTTGACAAGAATGCTGCGTCCCTTTATCTCACATTAAAGTGAAATATTTTTGCCGTCTTTCAAACACAAAAAATAATCAAACATTTGCAATTTTTTTATGTTTTTCAAAAATTATTGATGCTGCAAAGAAAATAAAAATATCAAAGTCTCATAAAATTAAAATATGGAGATTATTGTACGTTTGGAAACCTTTTTATCAAACTTTTGGCAAGCGTTCACTTGGGTTAGTAGCTAGAAAATAATAACTTCTAAAAAATGAAATTAAAGATGTTATTTAATTTTGTTTTGTTGTTTCAAAATCAAAACAAACACTTTTAAATTTACTAAAAACGCAAGAAAAAGTTTTTTGTTTATAAATTTAATTTTTTAAGAACTAATTCTCTTCTTAAGTTGTGTTGTGTGTATTTTTGTTAAAAAATAAAATGTATTCAGCCACAAAGTTTTAGTGTTTTTTTAACAAATTCTACCAAAAGAAAGTTCTAATTAATGAAATTCTTTAAAAATTGCACACAGAAAACTAATTTATACTAAAAAATATAAAAACTCACAATATTTGTTAAAAATTGATGAATTAATAAATCACGCAAAAAACCTATTTATGTCGTAAAATGTACACAGAAAAACTAAAACCTAACAAAAATTACTCAGAAAACTAATTTAAACAATAAATTAAGTCAAAAACTTTGTTGAAAAATAATTATATTTAAATTTTTTTACTGCATTAAAAAGTTGAAAATAGCATTAATAATGCAAAAAGAAAATGAACAAAACTTAATGATTATGAATTATAAAATAAAAAATACATATAATAATAATTATCTGTTAAAAATTGCGTATAATATCCAATTGTTACATAAACTTGTAGAATGTTGATTAAAACTATTCAATTAAGGCAAAAAAAATAATACACCAATTCTATTTACCAATGTTATCTATTAATATGTTATATACTATTAATGCGCTGTTCTTTAAGCTATCCAACGGTATAAATATAATTGCTCTCCGATGCACTATAAGCAAAAAAATGCATATCTTCATAGCGGTCACGAATTTATTGTGTAAATTTGTCCAAAATTGTTTAAGAAATTAACGTAAAAATAATGAAAAATAACTAAAAACTTATTTAACTCATAAAAACTTATCAAAAATATCAATTTATAGCTTAAAATTTATAAATGTTTTAACAAACAAAATGATTATTTTTACAAAAAACTTATTTTCTGAAATTATACAAAAATTGCCAAAAAATTAGCACAAAACATGCTGTTTTCTAAATGTAATAACAATTAATTAAAAAAAAAAAGATTTACTCAAGCAGTCAACAATTTTTGACCATTAGTTTAATATAAGTTACTTAAGATACCTCCCAAGTTTTATTAAAAAAAACTTCTTTTTTGTCACCCTATTTTTAATTCAGAACATTTGTCATATGATTGGCTTTACCAGCATATAGAATAATTTGTATTATTATTATTATTTTAATTCTTTTGATTCAGGTTAGCTTTCTAGGGTTGCAAAAACAAATAAATTGTTAGTTATACTTCATTCGTTGCTTTTTCTTGCATTTCTAATGGTAGTTTTGCTTGAAGTTGTCAACAATTTTTAAATTATATTTTATATTAAATTTGTATTATATTTTGTACGTGTGTGTACAAAAATAATATTTTTTAGAGGTAACTTACTCGTGTATTTGAAGCTTATAATACATAAGATGTTTATGAAAATTGTTATTAAGTCTTATAATATAATTTAATATTGTTAAATATTTATATTTTGTTTAATATGTGCTTTTATTAATAACTTTTAATCTAACCTAACCTAACCTTTTTTTTAATGCGTTTTGGTTTGCGCACACTTCTTTTTTTTTTTTTTTTTTTTGTGGTTCTTGTTTGCCTAAATTTGGTCGCGCACATTTTTTACATATTTTTGACAAAACATACATAAGAACTGAATTTACATTCACAAAATACATTAACCTAACCTAACATAACCTAACCTAACCTAACCTAACCTAACCTAACCTAACCTAACCTAACCTAACCTAACCTAACTTAACCTAACCTAACCTAACTTTTTTTTTCTTTTTTTTTTTATGAGGAAAACGCATAATGCTTCCCAACCTCTTTGTTCAACGTGGCCGGGAGTGTGGAACTCACACCCACTAAAATACCTCAATCTTCTCACTGCTAAACGGAATACTCTAATTAAAGAATTTAACATCATTTAGCAGCTTGGACCTGGTCAGCAATCAGTCACGCAGCACAACAGGCAAAAAATCTTTTGTCTTGCTTTTTCATCATTTTCTTTTTTCCTCATAATTTTGTCTATAAATTTATGTAACCCACGCCATAGATTTTGCATCAAAATCACCTACCAAAACAAATTTTTTGTCATGAATTTTAAAATGTTCATAATTTTGTCTATTATCAGTAAATAGTCCTTGTTTTGTAGTTAAATTTTTATTTGGTTCTTGAAATAAAATTAACTCAAGACCATCACGTTTGGCCTGAGCTACTACAGCGTCATGCGCGATCTTTGCAGTGCCAACGTTGATCTGCAAGAACTTAGGCATTTTGAAGTGCATTGTCAAGTTCCCCCTTGCTCTGTGTCAATAATCTAATAAACCGGACAGGTAGTCAAGTCCGACCTGTGTTCTTTTTTGCAATGCAAGCGTAGAGCGGCATCTTTGCAATCATTTGCTTGATGACCCGGCTTACAACATTTTAGGCACCCTGGATTATCAGTGTACGGTTCAGCACAGGCCCCTCTGACGTGACCTAATTTCAGGCAGTTGGTGCACTTTGCTATGTGGATTCTCTCTCTCACGGTGCACTTTAACCATCCAACCTTAATTTTGTCCGCCCTTATGAGTGCGACGGCAGCTTTTTCGGTTATTTGATTGCCACCTCTAGTCGGTCTCAAGTTTTTTATACCTACAGTCTGATCTTTAAATCCAAGCTCGTTTAATTTAGCCATAATGGCTTCTTCGGTGGTCTTTTGGTCAGCGTCTCCGTCGATATTTGACATATGAACGGTTTTTTCCTCTCCAATGCTTTCCCTCAAAAAATGTACATTACTCATTTTTTCCTGCATTATATTTTTCAACCCTTCTGCTTTGCCTTTCTCGGTAACAATAAGTAGATTTCCATCCTTAGTTTTCCGGATAATTTAAACGCCGGCTCCTTTCTGTTGGGGGTTTGCCTTCGCTTTAAAATCTTTTAAAAGATCGGCGTATGTGCTGCTACTTCCGTTTGATTTAACTATAATTGCGTCCGTATTGTGCGGTCTGTTTGATTGGGCCTTACTTTGACTTGTCTTTTTAAGTATAGCTATTTCTTGATGGCTGGTGGGAATGTACAGTTCAGCTAAAATATTTGTGTCTCTGAAGAGAAGACTTAGTAGCTTTCTTAAAACTTGCCAGTTGTGACCTTCAGTGGCTTCCACAGCCAGTTTCGCGAGAATTAAATTTTTTTGCCATATGTGCGCGGATTTCTGACAGTGTCTTTGTTAACGCTGCCAGATCGTTAGCATCAACTTGGGTAACATGTACACTCTGCTCCCTTGTTCCTTTGCTAGTTTTTTTAACACTTGAACCAGTATCAAGTCGCCCCTTTAAGTACCCATCCATCAACATCTCGGTTAATTCCGGGTATCTGTCTCCGGTGAGTCTGGTTAGTCCAGAAAGCTCTTGCTTCACAAGCTCAAGGAAAATGAGAACATTTTCCGTACCTTTGAACGGATTACCTTTTATGCAAGGAGCCACAGAAATGTCTTCCGGCCATTGATTTTCCAGAATTATTTTTAATGATTTGCCATCCATGTTGGTAAGATCTGCTTCTTCTATTCTCTTGCGAAGTAAGGCATCTGTCATTTCTTCTTGATTAATTTGGCGCTTGCATTTTTGACAGAGCGTTGCTTCCATGTGTTGGACAGTTACGTCTCTTTCTGCGTTAACAACTACATTACTACTGAATGTGGATGTAAGTATTAAATTTGGAGAATTAATTAAAATAATTAAATCATCTGATCCAGATGATTTATTACAAGTTTTAATTGGAAAAGTAATTAAATCGTTTGACCTTTTATAATTTTTATTAAATGTATTTTCACAATTATGCATTAAATGTTTCAATTCAATGAAATTGTTAAAGATCTTTTTAATACCTTTTTAAACATGTACATGAACATTGCTATGCTCAGAAACAAATAAATTCATGTCTATGAAATTAGAATTTAGAATTTCAAATTTAATCCAAACATCCTTAAAATTATCAAATTTTAAATCTAACGGCTCATTACAAAATCTTTTTGCCTCATTTTTATTTGAATTAACAGTGCTTTTAGGGGTATAACCTAACCTAACCTAACCTAACCTAACCTAACCTAACCTAACCTAACCTAACCTAACCTAATCTAATCTAACCTCACCTAATAGGAATAATATTAGTCAATCTGCTTTACAAAGTAATGTTTGAAAACAAGTGTAATGATTCCAAAAATTGAAAATGTTAAAAATATTTTTATAAAACTAATTTATTTAATAAATTAAGCAATTTTCATCGCTGATTCTACAAATAATTTGATAATCAATTAATTTTTTTACCAGTACATTTAGAAAGAATTAAACTATGATATGTCGAAGTTTTTTAGTCAAATAATACTTAAGAAACAGCCGAAAAAACCCATCAAATATAGAAATAAACGCGTTTTTCTGTATTTTTGAATGCATTTTGTTGCTATTTGCAAATATAATTTTACAAAAAAGACTTTGACATATCATAGTTTTTAAATGTACTGTAAAAAAATAAATTAATTATCAAATTATTTGTAGAAGCAGCGATGAAGCCAAAATTGCAATTTTTTGTTAAAATACTACAAATTAAGGTAGCGGTCGGTATGGTCTTAAGTTGAAAAATAACCTAAATGTACTACGATATACTTTGATCCAATAAGTTTATACATTTTTGCGCAAAAGTGATGTAAAAGTTTTCTAGATCTTTGAAGGAATTTTATACAATATCGGGAAATGTCTACAAAAATACTTGAAAGCTGCTATACACAAAAAAATCTCCAAAATTGTGCTCAAAAAGTCTGCTTTTACAACAACTGCACATAAAGCACAAACTGTTTAAATAGTAGCCAATAAACACAAGAAATTAAATCCACCACTTAACAGTCCCAATCACACTTCTTGCAACTTTTATCTATTTCCAAAACTAAAGAAAAAACATTGGAGAAGGCGTCGTTTTTTCACAAACGACGACTTGGAAACAGATGTGTCGTATTTTGCAAAATTACGAAAAAAACATTTGGAAGTCATAACGTACAGCAAAATCTTTAGTTTGTTTATTTGTAGTCATTTCTCTACAGTATTTTTATTTAGGCGCACGTTCTGCATAGGTTTTGAAAAACATTTTTTATTATCAAAAGCTTTATTCTGTTAATTGAATTTAAAGTATTAATGCCATTTTTTTTAAATTTTGTTTTTGATTGCTAATAGTACGTCTTTATTACTTATTTAACTAAAAATCATATTTTTTAATTTAAAATTAATTATTTTGTTAACAGTTTTTAACTAAATGCAAATTAGAAATACAAATAGTTTAATTAATTTAGTAAATACTAAATCGTGAGATGTTTTTTTTACCCATATGGTCAATAAACTAATAAATTTAAATTCTTATATAAGACTTTTATGTTAATGTATTAAATTTAAATTTACAAAATAAAAAACTAATAATAACTACACTAATTAGTGGTTAATATAGTATGCTAATATGCTAATTTAATACACATTAAATATTTTTTTTACTGGAATGATCTCATAATAAAAAAATCACATACTACACGTACATAATAAATCATGACCATGAAATCTTTGTTCTTGTAAATACATTTATGGAACCATTAAATCAAGACTGGTTTTATTTATACAAATACAGACATGCATTTACATCTTAAAATGTTATTACAATATTAGTTTATTGTGATTTTCTTTGCTGACAACATGTTAAGGAATTGTCTTATTTTGATGATTTTGAGTATCCTGGGGGTGACTCTGGCTGCTGAGTTAAATATAGAAAGAAAGGAATTGGCGCCTGCAGGCAGGATGCCTGTGCTTGGCTTGGGTACAGCTAGGGTGAGTTTAAATATTAATGAAAGCAATTTTATGGATGATTGAATTGAAGTATTTTATAAAATAATAAAATAATTTTTATATCTTTATCTCTAAAATTATGATCATATTCATAAATAAGTATTTTGTAATAATGAATTTTACGTAGTATTATAAATAAACTATAATGTTATTAAAATATATCGCAAGCACACTGTTAATTTAGTTGCCTATGTACTGGTATTGAAATTATCTCCCTAATATGTAGAAATCTAGTTTCGGTATCTTGTTTGACCTCTATTGTTGTAGTCTCCCCTAATCCCTATTTCGACAGCAGTTTTATCTCTTAGTAGCGCAAATTCTTTTCATTTCAAATCTATGTTTACAAGTAAAGCACGTTTATTAAAATTAACTGTTAAAATTCATATTTTTTTTTAGTGAATGCTTTTAAATTTAATTTTATTAAATTAGTTTAATTAATATGGAAAGAAAGACATTAAAGCCTGCTGGAAGGATGCCTGAATTAGGTATCGGTACAGCCAAGGTGAGTTTTTGTAAAGTACAGTAATGAAATAGCTATTGCCTCTTTATTTGATTACGTTCCATTGAGTATAAAATGCTATTTTATCCTTAGTTTTAGATGACAAAAGCTGCACAAATTTGGTGATAACATTTTCTATAAATTCAAAGCATTTGTTTATTATAAATTATTTTTATTATTCATATTTGACATTGATTTGAAAAATATTGTTCATTGTATTACAAAATAAATATAAATGAGATAACCGCATTACATCAATTATTGATGTAAACAAATAGCACTGTGCCATCAATGAAGCAAATCATAAATCAAATTGCAATTTGTTTTGTTTACTTTTCATCATTTTTTTCTCGGTAAACTTACAATTAAATATAAATTATTGTGCCATACAGATGTAAATATTCTCTATAGTTAGTAGTCTATAAAAATATAATTACGGAAATTAACAGTTGATTATTTTTGTTGTCAATATTGGCAATAACATCATATATTTATGTGATGTAAAAATACTAAATTACTATTCTGTTGCGATCTAAAAATTACCAATGTTTGTGTTATGCATGTATGCAAAGTGATGAGTCAAACGTATTTTTGATGAATGGAAATTTAAAATGGACTTGCATAATTGTGATTTACTGAATCATTACTGATTACTGAAATTGGATATATGAGATGTTTTTTAACATTCTAAATAATGAATTCAAATTTGGAAGATTGTTAATAACAACTTGTTATGTATAACCAATAACTTCAAAAGTAAAACGCACTGTACATTATAGTTATGATATTTGTAGGAACATCTGTAATTGTACCAAGTGGATGATTTATGCAAATGCCTTCACATTACTTCAAACTAGCAATTAAATTAATTATATATGTTTCATGGTTATTAGCATACTAACTATGAGCAATTAAAACAAACTATAAATTAATTTTCATAGAATTCTATTTTCTAATATTAATTTATTAAAATATAAACGGATTTTATATGTATATTAAGTAAATGAATGTTAAATTCAATACTTTAATTTAAATTTTTAAAAGACAAATTTTACCAATTTAGAAATTTTTGTTCTAACAAACTGAAAAGATCAATTTTTTTGTGTATAAGTAGTCCAATTGCTGTCTTAGCTCTTTGGTTTTTATCCTTTCAGCTGTAGATTAGAATATAGTTTTTATATTTTGTATTACCTTTCTCTTTCTTCTTAGTTTCTGCTAGGGAGCATATGTCAATGTTCAAAAGAATTAGTAAATTCCAAAATGTCGTAGCAAAAATGTTTTAGAAATTCAAACCGACAATAATAACTTGGGAAAAAAATGGTGTTTCAAGTTATTATGTGGGACGGGGCGATAGCAGAAAAATAAACGCTACAATCTTTTAGTATTTATATATACAGAAACTTGATCCCGTTTTTGGATTGGCAAAAAAGAAGACAATTTGCTACAAATTATGCCTGAAAGACGCAGATAATTCAGAAATGGAGCCTTTCTTGGCAAAAAATTTATTCCTTAACTTGATGTCAAAATTTTGATTACATGAAAAACGTTATACACCAAAATTTGTCATTTTTTTGAGATGAGATTTTTTCTCAAATTTGTTTAAAAAAATTTGTATCTATGATAAGTTGCAGATTGTTAAACGTCTATTTAAACAATAGTAATCACGACAAACTTACCAATCACTTATATGTAATAATAGCTCTATAATAATTATTATTTAAAATTATTTTCAAATGCATACTGATTAGTTGGTTTAGATGTTGGAAATCTATGATGGAATTCTATTCAACTTTTTGAACATTAAAATTGTTTAGAAAACAAATGTATTGCATAAAATTAGGTAAAATACATATTTATTCTATAAAATAAATGTATTGCAAATAAATGATGAAAAATTGTCCAAAATAATCATATTTCATGAAAAGTTGAAGGAGGAGATGGTGATATGTAATCTTTTGATGACTATCATTTGGGTAACACAGTGTTTGTTTTTAAGGGATTTTATGTTTTCCCTCTTTATAAATGTCAAAAGTCATTTTGTTAGAGGTGATGGTTATATCCAATTCTTTAGTAACGTAACACTTGGGTGGGTGGCTACTGGTTCATTATCAAGCTCAGGAGTGGCCCACAAACCCATTCAACTGTTACGTTATTCAGAAAATGGATCACAATCTTCTTTTGTGGCTAAAGGACTTCTAACGTTAGCATAGAAGATGAACATTTAATCTCTCAATGACTGACACCCAACTGTTACGTTATCAAAAGGTTGAATTACAATCTTCTTTTAAAGAAAAATGACTTCTAACGTTAGCATAGAAGATGATTATTTAATCTCATGATGACTGACACTCGGTTGGGTGGGTGGGCTAATCTATTTTAAAATACTAACCCGTTATCTAGCTTTGAAGTGGCCCACCGACCCATCCAAGTGTTACATTATCAAGAAGTTGGATTACAATTGTTTTTTGTAACAAAATGACTTTTTACGTTAGCATAGAAAATGATCATTTTATTTCTTGACGACTGACACTTGGGTGGAGAGGTGGGCCATTTTATTTCAAATTACTGGCCCGTAATTATGCTCTAGAACGGCTCACCCACTTAAGTGTTACGTTATTAAGAAGTTGAATCACAACCTCCTTTTGTGATTAACTATCTTTTAACGTTTGCAGAAAAGATAAACATTTAATCTCTTAATAACTGACACTTGTGTGAGTTGGTGGGCTATTCCAGTTTAAACTACTGATTTGTTATTGTGTTCTAGAGTGGTTTACCTACCCACTCAAGTGTAATCTCTTGATGACTGACACTTGGGTGGATGGATGGGCAACTCTAATCCAAACTACTGGCTTAATATCATGCTCTGGAGTAGCCCACTTATCCACCCAACTGTTACGTTATTAAGAGGATGGATTACGATCTTCTCTTGTGACTCAATGACTTCTAACGTTAGCAAAAAAGATGAACATTTAATCTTTTGATAACTGGCGCTCTAATGGTTGAGTGGGCCACTCTATTTCAAACTACTAGCTCGTTATCAAGTTCTGGAGTGGCTCAGCCACTCACGTAAGTGTTACGTTATCAAATGGTAGGATCACGATTGTTTCTTGTGGCAAAATGACTTCTTACGTTAGCATCGAAAATAAACATTTAATCTCTTGATAACAGGCATTTTGGTGGGCGGGCAGCCCACTCCATTGCAAAACTACTGGCCCGTTATCATGTTCTAGAGTGTGATTTCTATCGTTAGCATAGAAGATGAATATTTATTTTTTTAATGACTGACATTTGGGTGGGAGGGTTTGTCACTTTATTCCAAACTACTGGCCCGTTATCATGTTCTGGAGTGGTTTACCTACCCACCCAAATGTTACGTTATTAAGAGGTTGGATGACAATCTTCTTTTGTGGCTAAATGACTTTTAACAATAGCATAGAAAATGAAAATTGAATCTTTTGATGACTGAGATTTGGGTAGATGAGTGTGCCACTCTATTACAAACTATTATCCTGTTATCATGCTCTGGAGTGGCCTACCCACTCATTCAAATGTGTTACATTATTAAGAGGTTGGATTACAATCTTGTCTTGTAGCAAAATGACTGGGGGGCCACTTCATTCCAAACTATTGGTTTGTTATCATGCTCTAAAACGGCACATTCACCCACCAAAGTGTTAAACTATTAACAGATTAGATCACAACCTTCTCTTGTGGCAAAATGACTACAAACGTTAGGATTGATGATGAATTTCTTGATGACTGACACTTGGGTGGGTGGATGGGCCACTTCATTCCAAACTACTAGTTTGTTATTATATTTTGGAGTGGCTCACCCGCTCACCCAAGTGTTACGTTATTGGATCACAAGCTTTTCTTGTGGCAAAATGATTTCTAACGTTAGCATAGAAAATGAACATTTGATCTTTAGGTAACTGACACTCTGGTGAGTGCAAACTATTGGCATGTTATTATGCTCTGGAGTAGCCCACCTACCCACCCAAGTGTTTTGTTACCAAAAGATTAGATCACGATCTTTTCTCGTAGCAAAATAACTTCTAACGTTAGCATATAAGATGAACATTTAATTTCCTAATGACTAAAATTTGGATGGGTGGGTGGGTTATTTCATTCTAAACTATTGGCCCGTTATTATGCACTAGAATGGCATACCCAACCACCAAAGCGTTACGTTATTGAAAAGTTGGTTCACGACTGACGCATTGAAGATGAACATTTAAGCTTTTAATGACTGACACTTAGGTGGGTGGGTAGGTGGGCCGTTTTATTTCAAACTACTGGTCCGTTATCAAACTTTGGAGTAGCCCACTCACCCACCCAAGTGTTACGTTATTAAAAAAATGGATTACTATTTTCTCTTGTAACAAAATGACTTCTAACGTTAGGCTTGAAGATGAACATTTAATCTTTTGATAATTGACACTTGGATGAGTAGATGGGCTACTCTATTGCAAACTACTGGCCCGTTATTATGCTTTGGAGTGGCTCACCCACAAACCCAACTATTACGTTTTTAAGATCACGATCTTTTCCTGTGGTTAAATGACTTTTAACGTTAGCATAGAAAATAAAAATTGAATCTCTTGAAGACTGGGACTCGGGTGGGTGGGTGGGGTACTCCATTCCAAAGTACTGGCTTATTACCATGCTCTGCAGTCTATTTATTGATTGAAAAAATTAAATATTACACAGAAATCTTAAATTTGATTATGAAAAAATTCATGAATTTATTAAGTTTATCCAAAATTGCAGAGAAATTAATTGAAAATAGCATCAACAATGCACAAAATTTAAGCAAAGCTCAAACATTATGATTTTGAAAATAATTTTTTTATTGAAATTTTTAATTAAGACAAAAACTTGACTACAATTTGTAAAAAAAACTTAACGGCTTCAAGATAAATTAATTAGAACACCAATTTATAACTAAAGCAAATAAAACTTGGCCAAATCTCATTTGCTTTATAAAAACATTAACAACATTGCATAATATCAATTATAACGTCAAATTTATAATCGTTAAGAATTCACAGTTTAAGCAAAAAATGAGTAAAAACGTACAAAAATTTATTATCTGTAATTAATCCTTATTATCCTAACACGATCCATAAGTAATAATGCATAAATCGGCATTTCAAACAACATTATTATATTAAATTGTTAATACTTCTTTTAGTAAAAAAAATTTAAGTTGTGATAAAATATTGTTACTAGTTTTGGTTATTAAGAATTTTTTTTGTCATTCTAAATCTGGTTTGTCATTCCTTACTACAACACTCAGTAGCTGATCTTCTAGACCTAATAGAGTTACTGTGTAATTGATAACGACTCTTCTAGCATAAACCGCTAGATTGAAAAAGGGGTTTGATAATTTTGTGGTGAGATACATGCGGAAATTGGGGTTGTAATCTACTTCTTTATCTTCTAGGATTACAAATACGCGTCCGCTTATTGTTTTGATATTTTTTTTCAATATGTTATCAATTACAGGATCTACGTAATCATCTATATCTTGGAATAGTATTGGTAAATCATATTTTATGGCCATATCAAGATGCTTGAGGAAAACTGTGTCGCTAAAGCTTAGGATTTTAAGCTTTTTTTTTTAATCCAATTAAGGGCTTGTTGTTCGGTGGGTCGATGCATACTGAGAATCGTGTACTGTAAGTTGTTAAAATACCATTTTGTACCGATATCTCATCAGGAGCAAGATTTTCATTTACTGATTTTATCATCATTTGTTAAACGATTTTCTAATCTGAATGATTTAGTCATTGGTATTTTGCGATTGGCTACATCTCTAAGGCAATCATCGTAAACCATTTTTTTTTCTGAAATTGTAACTGAACGGACCTGTATAGCTCAAAAATGTACCACATACTAAGCAATTACCTACCAGACGCTTTTTTTCAATGTGCAGTTCCTGTGGGTCTATAGTCCATCTAGCACGTTCAGAACTCAATCTTGTTATCAATTTATCAGCAGCTATTAAGAGATTTATTATTAAATCGGTCTCTTCTTGCAATTTTAGCTGCATATTTTGCGTTTAATTTTGCTAAATCTTCTTCCAACTTAGCAATTTCTCTATATAATTTTTCAAGCAATTTCATTGTAGCGTTAAATTTACGCTTCAACTTTTTCTTTTTTAGGTCTCACTTCTTTATAAACAGCGCAGTAACCCAAAACAGTATAAACAAATTTTAACAAACCATAACCAGCTTTGCATATCTTTTAATTTATTAGATTTCTTTAAATGTGTCTTAACAGCAGCAACTTGTTTTTGGGTAATCAGACTGCAATTCATTTTTGTCATTTGTTTAAGGAAAGACATATCCGACATCATTCTTTTTGCGTCTTTCCAGGAAACTTACGTATTATAACAACGCATTCGCAAACAACTTAAGCTGCTTCTGGTAGAGTTGCAAATGATCTGATTATTGTTACATTGGCTTTTTTTAAATAAACTAAAGCTAATCGGGTTGCTTCTAATGCAGGCAATGCTGCTGATAAGGCTTCTTCAGCATCAGCTTCTTCTACTACAATTTTTTTTTTCTGTTTTTCAATTTCAATACTGAGTACTGATACTATTGTTTTCTTCTTGGTGGCTGTATTAGTTCCGGTTTCAATTTCAGCCAACATGGCTTTGCAAGCACTGCTTGCTTGGGCTACTATTATTTTTTGTTTTGCCAGTCTTGCGTTTAATATATTTAATTCTGCTAATGCTTCTTCAGTTTTTGGTATTCCACCCATAAGGCGTTCGCTTTGAGCATTAATGGAAGCTGCTTTCTCTGCTAGGATGCATAGATAGGTTTGTATAAAGTCTAGGTAGTGTTTGGGGGTTACATAATTTCTTCTGCGTAATTTTACTAGTAAATCAATAGTGTAGCGCATTACAAAGTCGTGTACGTGGACTACATGTTCTATTATTGTGGATCAATATTGTTGTGGTATTGTACGTTTCCTTTGAGGTAGACTGAGGCTACCGTCACCAATGCTTGTGGAGACCATGGGAATAACCAATCAATACATGTGTTATTGACTAGGCCTGGAAAATTGCGGCAACATTTGCTTAAAATATCACCGTATGGTGACATTGATAAAACTACGTGTAGATTATCGCAACATTTATTGGTGAAGTATTGCCATTCCTCATCTTTGCTGATACCATAACCTGCATCTCTCGAATGATTTCTGACTTGATCCTTTTCATCCTCTGTGAATAAAGCAGGTACCATACTTATCATTAATATGTTGTTGATGAATTCCAAAAAACCTTCTTCTGCTACTTGTGCTGCTGCAAATAAGAAAACGGTTGGTTTACGATCAATTCCCAATTGATAGTATAGTCGCTTAAAATCTTTCTTAAAACTGGTTTCATTGTAGCCTCTACTTAGCATAATTTCAAATATTTTACAACTTGCTTAAAGAAACTTTACCACTACCACCCACCCCAACCATCATAACATGGCCTCTTTGCAATCTTAACCCTCTATGTACTCTTGTTAAATGTTCCAAAGCATCATCAAAAAGTACAATATTCATTTTTTCTTTGCGTTTATTATATTCTATTAATATTTCTTGAAAAAGGAAATATATAGCTTCATAATCTAATAAATCTTCATAAAATCGTGGATCATCTTTATTAACAGCGTTACGGTAATCTCCGAATAAAATAGGATCACGCATTGCATATTTGAGGATATCAATATAATCAGCTTGTGCTGCTTCCAAAACCTGGCGTTCTTTATCTGGTATAAAAACAAATTCATCATTTTCAGGATTTTTGGTTGGTCTTTCCGGTATTGGAGGTGGTGATGGAAATGTGGTATTGATTAAATTAATAATATGATTTTTCATCAATTCTTGATTTTCAATGTTAATTAAGCGGTCGCATATTACCCTCATAAATTCATTCCTCCAAAGTTTTACAATTTGATGTTTTTGGTTATAAAAGCGTAAAACTGAACAACACATTCCTGATACTATTCTTGATAAATCACGAATGTTGAAGATATAATTGAATTTATTAGGAGTTGGTGGTAGTTCCACAATTGTAATTTTGTAGAGTTCAAGAGTCATTTGCATTAATTCCAACCTAACACGAACTGGTTCATCAAAAATTGTTAAATGCAATATTAGTATTAATGAGTAAATATGGAGCAAAGTGCTATCAGCTGGGAAAGCCAAATTGAAAACTAAAAACATTGACATAAATTGTGGATCTACTTCATTACGTCCACCTCTAGCTATGCCCATTGCAGCAAAATAGCTTATATTCTTTAAATTTTTCTAAATTAAATCCTAACATCTATCGTAAAATAATCCTTTTTCGAATAACAATATTAATAAGACTATTGGTTGTTGCGTTCCGTAATCATCAACTTGAGGCATGTTTAAATCGTCTATGAAACAAATTAATGTTTTGCCTAAAGGGGGTCCGTAAATTTCTTTAGTGCGTTTCTTAACTGATAATTTTAAATTTTTTTGTATATCCATTGATGATGTGCGTGATGACATGTTGATATTCAATAGGATAAATACATCTGGGTTGAGTGATCTTAAGAAATCCAGTATGATAGCTGTTTTTGATGTACCGGTATCACCTACTAATATTATAAGTCGCCAAATGTCATTCATCAATTGTAATACATTGGTAGTTCTTACTGTATCAACAGTTGGTACCAACATTTCTGAAAATCTTTTTTCACGATCGTGCGTGTATTCAGGAACTATCCAATGCCAAGCAATCCAAATTTCTTTTTTAATATCAAAATAGTAATCATATAATGTTAGAAATTCTATCGGTATCTTACTAGTTTTAGCTTTGTTATTAACAGTATCACTTTTATTCATCATAACGCATTGTTTTTTGGTAAAGGAATCAAAGTCATGTTTAACATCAGCAACTAGAGTTGCTTCTAAAGAATTGTAAATGCACCAAAGGAATACGCATTCAATTAAATTGTTCGGTACTTTATCTTCTTCACCATGTATTACATCAGGAAGGTTAGGATATAATGTATCAATCATGAAACATAATTGCGTCACCATGTTTAAACCAGTTTGTGGAATAACAGTTTTCAAAGGTGATAATTGTTGCGTTCCAATTTTGCTCAAAATTATGTAACTCAATAGAGTTGGAATGTATTGTACGTATAATTTTTCAAAAAATTTTCTTTCTAAATCCCAGGTGCGACTTTTAACCCATCTATCTCAATAAGGTTGATAGTCTAAATTTTTAGGATCAACGTAAACCATTCCAGCTTTTAGTACTGTAGCCGGTGAAGCGTAAGTCAAATTACCTACTTCAAACAACAAAGCGCAAATTGGTGTTTGTAAACGTATACGTTCTCCATTGACTAATGTTAGTAATTTATTGTCATCTATTACAGAATGCATATTTTCAATCCATCAACATCTTTATCGAATAGAATATATCTCCGTTCGGCTTTTTTTGTGGATTTATTTATATCACGAAAAATATTAGATAACAATCCATCAGTCCAATCACGCGAAAATGAGTCTAGAATTCTATACAGCTCAATCACACTACAAGTTTTTGAATTTAAAGTGTATAATTTAGTTGGTAAGCCTAGGTAAGTTTGAGCTCTACTTAACGTATGTATGACTACTGTTTTGCCACCACCTGTTGGACCAACAAGCATGGTTGAATGTCTGGTCGTTATTGTTTCATACATTTGAACAATTTTATTAGTCTGTTCCGGTAATATTATGAAATTATATTGTTCTAAACTTTCTTTAACTGCTACATTAAAATTGGAATAACCAACACGTGGACAATCTATACCAAGAAATAAATCTCAAATTAAACCCAAAAATAAAGGAACATCATCAAAAACAAATTTTGGGTAATTCATATCTCTTAAAGCACGCATCAAAACTAAACTTTCAGGCAATTTTTGTTACATCGGCTTTTTTTAAATCAGCTAAAGCTAATCGGGCTGCTTCTAATGCAGGCAAAGCTGCTGATAAGACTTCTTTAGCATCGGTTTGTTCTACTACTATAACTTTTTTCTGTTCTTCAATTTCAAAACTGCGTACTGATGCTATTGTTTTTTTCTTGGTGGCTGTATTAGTATCGGTTTCAATTTTAGCTAGCACTGGTTGCTTGCGTTTAATATATCTAATTCTGCTGATGCTTCTTTAATTTTTAACATTCCACCCATAAGGCGTCTGTATTGAACATTAATGAAAGTTCCTTTTTCTGCTAGGATAGATAGATTTGCATGAAGTCTTGGTAGTGTTTAGGGGATAATTTTTTCTGGGTAATTTTACGAAGAAATCAATAGTGTAGAACATTACAGAGTCGTGGACGTGAACTTTATGTTCTATCATTGAGGATCGATATTTTTCTAGTAAGTAAAAAATGAGAAAAAATATACAAAAAAAAAATATTTTTTTAAAATTCAAACTAACATGTTTAAATTATATTGATTTGGTCTTAAAATTGTTAAATATATCACTTTTATAGACGGCCTATAAGGCGACCCCTAAACAACCTTCTACATACACATCTTCAAACGGAAGGTACATGAGCCGAAAAGTCTCGAACTTCCAGGCAATTGCCAGATGGGTGGGGTTTAGTTGGTAGGCACCCTTAGAAAGGTGAATCCGACTTGTCCTGGAAGCAAAGTCTTTAGAAGAAAAAAAAAACTTTTATAGAATGTTTTACAACATTTTAAATTTTGTTGCTGATAACAATTACTTCAATCTTAACACAAATTTACGTTTTCTTATTTTAAAACACCCCGTATATCATATCGACTTTTTTATTATTGCTAGATACTTCTCAGAATAAGCAAATAAAAACGAGTTTGTATTGTTGATTCTTTGAACATGTTAAATCAAATTACATTTATTCTTATCTATGATATTATATTATTTATACTGAAGAATTTGCTAACACCATTACATGTAATTAGAGCCACATACATAGTTAATGTATGCATCTGTTCTCCTCCCATTACATTTATGCAACACTAACAATTAAAATAATTATTACCAATTTCATGGCCAACTTATATAAATATTTAAAATATCCAGAAATAACCAATATCGTGCAAAACTTGAAATATTAATTGCAATGGATCAAATGTATGCAAATGAAATGTAGAATTGGTTGCATAACGACAGTTAAATAATAATAAAAAATATTAGTTTCATTTTAGTTTTTTAAATCATATTTTTGTTATGAGTTTTTGTTATTTGATTGCTTATTTTAAGGTTTGAATAGATAAAAGTTTGAATAAATTTGTTTGCTAATTATTTAACTAATTGAAATTCAAATCCAAATTCATTCACTTCAACGACTATGTAGATATGAATTGTACAAGTACATACTCAACAAAAACAGTAAACACACGTATTCAACGCCTTCATTAAAATCGATATTAACTATTAACATTTTTAGATAACAGCACTAGCTGCGAACTATTCAAAATAATTATTTTTGATTTGCAATATTTACGGTTTATGTTCGAATTTTTAGTGATTGTATTGTATTAGTGACTTATCATATAGATTATAAATAATGAAAAAAAAAAACAATTTAAACTGAAATTTAAAAAAAAAATTTGAATAAGTTTTCAGTTTAAAAATGCATGGACATAGAATGAACGCTTATTTAATAAACTTTTTATTTAAAATTTAAAATTAATTTGCTCAGATTGTTGGTCAAATCATTAACTATTCTGCCTTGATTCTAATTACCATGAAATATATTAAGTAAATTAAGTAAATACTATAGGAAATGAAGTTAAATTGCGTACCGTTAATAATGGAAGGACGTTTTACGATCGAATGCTTTTACTTTCTATACATTATGCATGAATACTTAACAAAACACTACTAATAGCAAAAAATATATTCCAATACCTATCTTGAAATACTTTAAATAAGTTGTTTTTCATATAACCACAAACATAATATATTATGGTGTTAATAACCAAAATAAATTGATAAAAATAGTGAGGTTCCTAATTTTTTTTTTGCATATTTGTTAAAGTCAATTTGCATAATCTCTTGAAAAGCTATAAATATAAGATTTTATTAATACACGATATTCTTGTTTTAAATTAATAAATAAATATTTTATTAAAACCAAATCATCTCTAGAAGAGAATTAAAATGTTTTAAGCTAAATTTAAGTTTGAAAATATTTGATTAAAAATTAATATAAATCGAAATCTAGAATTCATAATATTGCATATTTAATTGATATCAGTTTGTTTAAGGAATCTATTTATTTAATTAGATTTACATTACTTTTAGTTTACTTTATATTAAACGCTAGAGCTATGACATTTCTGTAGTAAAAGTTGACATTTAATCAATTTTAATTTCCGTTATCAATTTAAATATAGAAAGCTTCCTGTAAGTTTCTTCTTTTTATTCCGATTGGATTCTTCACGACGCAACAATCTTTCATAATACAGGTTGTGGGCTAAGTCAAGGTCAAATATACTGCCACTGCTTGCTTGTGGTGATCGGATCAGATACGTAGTCACTCGTATAGTGATTGTTGGTCGTTCGAGTACACCAAACAGTTCGCGGCATTCCCGGCTCTTTAGTCACATAAACGATGTTATCCGTTAAATTGTCAAATGGAAGTTCTATGCTTCAACTGGGTTGGGGTACTTGGCAAGTAAGTACAAAAATATATGATTACTTATTTATTAAATTATAAATAGGTTTTAAATTGATGTTTTTAATTATTTTATTGATTGATTTGTTTTGTTGTTGTACGAAGCATTGCAATGGGCTATCTTTATTATGTTAAAATACATTTTTACTTATTATTTTACCAATCGTGTTGTTTGTTATCAGTTTTCCGCTGATTTGTTATTAATGGATTTTTTCATAATTTATATTTACTTAGTATTATGCTTATGAATGTGTTTACTGTTTACTCGATACTTGTTACACATATAAATTGGTATTTGATTGATTAATGTTTAATTTTGTTATTGTTTCACAGAATTGTAACTTAAAAAACATTTTCTGTAGTCGCAACATGATATCCATATTCCTTTAATGTAATAAATTTGCAGCATACTCAGAAAAATCAATGCTTGTATTGCTTCAATACAATTCAATGCTGCTTGATATTGACAAAGCCGGTAGCAGTACTCGTCGGCTATACTTTTATCAATATAATGCGTGTTTAAAGTTTTCTATTATTCTCGTAACATTTTCATAGTCTTCTCCGACTTTAAAAAGTTGTTATAATATTCTTTGACTATTTAGACTTTTGAAATTTCTTCAGACCTCTAATTTATTCTTTTTGTATTAAAATGATTGCATAAAATTACTTAAAAGGAGTCCGGAAGAATTTCCGGTAAAGTGCTATAAACCGGTTTTGTTGCAAGGTCTACCAAAACGTTTTCTATTTGGGTTTTTTTTATATACTCCACTAGTATCAGTACCAATTCAGCAAATTTGATCAAAATATAAATGACTTCCGGTGTCCGCATAGAAGACAAACATTTAATTCTTTGATGACAAACATTTCGGAGAGTAGATGGCACACTCCATAGCATGGTACTGGGCCAATAGTTTGGAATTGAGTGGCCCACCCACTAACCCAAGTGCTAGTTATCAAAAGGTTTGATCACGAGCTTCTCTTGTAACAAAATTATTTTGGACGTCATCATAGAAGAGAAAGCATTAAATTCTTTGATGACGAACACTTGGGAGGGTGGGAGGGACACTCCAAAGCATGGCAACGCGTCAATAATTTGAATTGGGGTGGCCCACCTATCCATCAGAGTGTTAGTTAACAAGAAGTTAGATTACGACCTTTTCTTGTGACAAAATGACTTCTGGTTTTGGCATAGAAGACAAGCATTTAATATTTTGATGACGAATACTTGGGTGGGTGAGTGGGACACTTCATGGCATGGTACCGGGCCAATAGTCGCCCGCCTACCCACTCAAGTGATAGTTTACAAAAAGTTAGATTATGATCTTCTTTTGTGACAAAATGACTTCTGGTGTCCGAATAGAAGACAAACATTCAATTCTTTGATGACGAACACTTGGGTGGGACAGTTTATGGCATAGCACCAAGCCAATAGTTTAGAATGAAGTGGACCATCTACTCATCCAAGTACTAGTTATCAACAGGTTGAATTACAAGCTTCTCTTGTGACAGAATGACTTTCGACGTAATCATAGAAGAGAAAAAATTCAATTCTATAATGATCATTACTTGCGAGGGTGAGTGCGACACTCCATAGCATGGCAACGTGTCAATAATTTGGATTGGAGTGTCTCACACACCCACCCAAGTGTTAGTTAACAAAAAGTTAGATTACGATTTTTTTTGTGACAAAATGACTTCTGGTGTCCGCATAGAAGACAAACATTCAATTCTTTGATGACAAACACTTGAGTGGGTAGGTGGTACATTCCATGGCATGGTACCAAGCCAATAATTTAAAATAGAGTGGCCTACCCATCCACCCAAGTACTAGTTATCAAAAAGTTTGATCACGAGCTTTTTTTGTGACAAAATGACTTTGGACGTCATTATAGAAGAGAAAACATTCAATTATTTGATGACAAACACTTGGGAGGGTGGGTGAGACACTCCAAAGCATGGCAACGCGTCAATAATTTGGATTGGAGTTGTTTTCTTTGACGTTTTTGAAATATTGTTATTTTTCCAAATTTTTGAAAGGAACAAATCTGCACTGGCACTGTCTGGACCAGGAAAATTGGCGAGCTCCAAATCCCGATTTGACGTCCTAAAGCCACGGGACTAGAGCTAAATTTTGTATCATCTTTGCAATCGTTGTTAGTCATTATGTTAGAGAAGGTGATGGTAATATCTAATCTTTTGATAACATGCACCTGGCCGGGGTGTTAGTTAGTTGTCAAGAAATTGAAAATTTCTTTTCTTTTTCCTGCAAGCATTAAAAGTAAGTATGTTACAGAAGACACTTGATTGGTGCGGTTTTTGTTTACTCAATCAAGTGTTTGTAATCAAGAGATTGGAAGTTACTCTTTCAGCAAGCTTTAAAAGTCACTATATCTGATTAGGGGATGCTGATACCAATTTCCCGATGAGCAACACTTTAAAGTCTCTATTTTGGAGATAATAGTGACATTAAATCCCTGGATGACGGGCACTTGATGGGTGGGCGGGACACTCCTCAGCATGATTACGCACAAGTAGTTTGTACTGGGGTCTCCGCCCACTTACCCAATTGTTTGTCATCAAGAGATTGGAAATTAAATGGTGATGGTGATACCAATCTCTTGATAATCAACACTTGGGTGGGCTACTGTAACAAGTGATTACCATCAAGTAGTTTGAATTTAGTGTTTACCTACTCCCAAGTAATTGTTATCAGGAGATTGGAAAGTTTTTCCTTTCTGCAAGTGTTAGAAGTTTCTATATTCAAAGAAGAAGTAGTTATACCAACCTGTAATGCTCACTAATTGGGTAGATAAGTGGGTACTAAGTTTAAACTTTATCTACGTGTAGTTTGGATTTGTGTTGCACGCCTACCCGCTCGACTATTTGTGATCCAATTTTTTTAAGTTTGTGCATATGTAGTTTGAATTGTAGTGCCCCGCCAACCCGCTCGACTGTTTGAAATTTAATTTCTTGAACACAAACACTTGGGTGGGGGGGGGGGAACAAAATTTAAACTTTGTGCGCGTGTAGTTTGGATTTTTGTTGTCCGCCCACCCGCCCGACTAATTGTGATCTAATTTTTTAAACACAAACACTTGGGTGGGTGCGTGGGAACTAAGTTTAAACTTTGTGTGCGTGTTGTTTGGATTTATGTTGCTTGCCCACCTGCTCAAATGTTTGTGATCCAATTTTATAAACACAAACTTTTGGGTTGGTGGGCGGGAACTAAGTTTGAACTTTGTACTCGTGAAATTATATTTTATGTTGTCCGCCCACCTTTCCGAATGTTTGTGATCTAATTTCCTGAACACAAACTTTTGGGTGGGTGGGCAGGAACTAAGTTTACCTGCCCACCTGCTTGAGTGTTTGTTATTCAATTTTTTTAACACAAAAACTTGGGTGGGTTGACGGAAACTAAGTTTAAATTTTGTACGCGTGTAATTTGGATTTATGTTGCCCGCCTACCTGCTCGAATGTTTGTGATCCAATTTCCTGAACACAAATTTTTGGGTGGGTGGGCGTAAACTAAGTTTAAATTTTGTGCGCAAGTAGTTTGGGTTTGTGTTGCCCGCCCACCTGCCCGACTATTTGAGATCTAATTTTCTAAACACAAACACTTGAGCGGGTGGGCGGGAACAAAGTTTAGGCCGAGTGATTGTTATCCAATTTCTTGAAGACAAACTTTTGGGTGGATGGACGGGAAGTAAGTTTAAACTTTGTGCGCGTCTGGTTTGGATTTGTAATATCTGAGTGTTTGTGATCCAATTTTTTAAACACAAATTTTTGGGTGGGTGGGCGGCTACTAAGTTTATATAATTTGGATTTATGTTTACCGCTCACCCGCTTGAATGTTTGTGATTTAATTTCCTGAACACGAACTTTTGGGTGGGTGGGCGGGAATTAAGTTTAAACTTTTTGCGCTTGTGGTTTAGATTTGTATTGCTTACTCACCCGTCCAAGTGCTTGTGATCCAATTTGCTGATCACTAACACTAAGGTGAGTATGTGGGAACTAAGTTTAAACTTTGTACGCGTGTAATTTGTATTTATGTTGCACGCCCACTTGCCCCAATGTTTGTAATTTCCTGATCACAAACTTTTGGGTGGGTAGGCGGGAACTAAGTTTAAACTTTGTGCGCGTGTAGTTTGGATATGTGTTGCCCGCCCACCCGCCAGACTATTTGTGATCCAATTTTTTGAACACAAACATTTAGGTGGGTGTGCGAGAATTAAGTTTAAAATTTGTGCGCGTGTAGTTTAGATTCTAGTGACCCGCCCACCCGCTCTATTGTTTGTGATTCAATTTCTTGAACTAAGTTTAAACTTTGTGTGCGTGCAGTTTGGATTTATGTTGCATGTCTACTCGCTCGAATGTTTGTGATCCAATTTCCTCAACACAAACTTTTGGGTGGGTGGAAGAAAACTAAGTTTGAACTTTGTGCGCGTGTGGTTTGGATTTGTAATACTCACCCGACTGTTTGTGATTCAATTTTTTGTACTCTACTCTTGGGTGGGTGGGCGGGAACTAAGTAAACTTTTTGCGCTTGTGGATTAGATTTGTATTGCACCCGTCCAAGTGTTTGTGATTTGAACACAAACACTTTGGTCGATAAGCTGGAATTAAGTTTACACTTTGTACGCGTGTAATTTGGATTTATGTTGCCCGCCCGCCCGTTCAAATGTTTGTGCACTAATTTCCTGAACACAAAGTTTTAGGTGGGTGGGCGGGAACTAAGTTTAAACTTTCTGCCTGTGTAGGTCGATTTGTATTGCTTCCCAATCCGCCCAAGAGTTTGTGATCTAGTTTTTTGAACACAAATAATTGGGTGAGTGGGCAGGAACTAAGTTTAAACTTTGTGCACGTGTAGTTTAAGTAAATAATAAATTGGATGACACACTCTTGGGTGGGTGGGCGTAAATTGAAGTTTAAACTACAATCCCGCAATTAATGATTTGAGAATCTCACCTACTCATCCAAGTGTTAGTGATCAAGAAATTGGATCACAATCACTTGGGTGGATGGGCGGAAATTGAAGTTAAAACTACTGTTCTGCAATTAATAAATTTAGTGCTCACCCAAGTGTTGGTTATCAAGAAATTCAAATTATCGGAAGGGTGGGCGAGAACTAAAGTTTCAACTTTCGTCTTGTAATCAATCAATAAACTGAGTACCCCATCCAAGTGTCCGTCTTGAAATGGGCGATAAACTAAAAAAATGTTTTTTCATCTCCGGTCAGTTTTTTGTTATATATATATGAATTAAAAAAAAAATGTTTGTTCAAACAATTGAAATTATTAGGTTTTATCTAAAATAAAAAGTATATTTTAAATAAAAAAGAGTAAGCCAAGAGAACAGCCTGGACGATGATGATGATGATGATACTATTTAAGATGTCAAACCAAAATTAAAAGAGGTAACGAAGAAAAGCATTCCAGTTTTTGATTTTTGCACGATATACTAAAGCGAACCGAGAGTATTGACGACATATGTTACAATAATAAGTATGGGTACTTGATGTCCAGTCTACATTTATTGAGAAAATATGTAAGATCTGTATTAATAAAGATTAGAGAACTTATATACAGTTTCCTGGGACAAACAATTTAATGCGGTTAGACAGGCTTTATATGTCCTTACCAACGGATTCCACTCATTATTGGTTAATACCACTGTTCTTAATTCTTATTTAACTTAGGAAAATGACATTTTATCGACAAATTCGAACAAAAACAACAGAGTAGGTGCGCTAATTTGCCGGATATTTTCTTCAAAGCTTAAAGTTTTGTAGATTTACTCATAAATTATCTGGATATGTGATACCTATTATAAACGATTTAATTTCTGTGTCACAATATAGAAACAACAATCAACTTAAACAAATTTCATATAACTCGCAAACTAATTTCACATCTAACAGAGGCTGTTTTATGTAATTTGTAAAACTCATTAAGTTCAATAAATAGATTTAACCTTCAACTCACACGAAACAATTAACACGAATATTAGCTTTGATGAAGAAAACAAAAGGATACCTTAATGTGTGACTCCTCTTTGTTGTTAGTTTTTATAACAATTTAAATAATATATTAATATAAAATAAAAATATATTACGTGCGAGTTATTAATCAAGGTGAAACTTTTACATTTATTGAAGGTTATTGAAGGAAAAAATCAAAGTTCTGCATGAAATATAAATAATGAGATAATAAAAAAAATATATTATAATCTATAATAAACTAAAAAAAAGTTAAAATACTTTTAAAAGATTGTGAGTTGATATAACAAATATTCGACTTTCAAATTAATTATTTTTTTTAAATATAATCTGATAATCTTGTCCTTAGAGTGATGTTTGACTTGTTAAAATTTGATAGTATTTATAATATTTAATATTTTAATAATTAAATCAATTAAAATTGAGTGACTTAACTTAATTTAATAAAATCTGTGATGATTTTTGAAACTAGTTCTAAACATTTTTCAATATTTTTAGTCAAATTTATTACATATTTGTTGTATTAAACTTTTTAATTTTTTATTTCAGGCCAAAGATGACGAACTTGAAAGCGCACTCGAAGCTGCTTTGGAAGCCGGATACAGGCACATTGACACAGCATACGTCTATGAAAATGAAAAGGTCATTGGGAAAGTACTCAAGAAATGGTTATCATCTGGAAAAGTTAAACGTAAGTTTGTTTTAATTTTGTAACAAAACTATTGTCATGGGATTCCTCAAAAGATCTAGCAATAGTGATGATGGTAATGTTGGTTATGGTATTGCCCGCTAGTAACAAATATTGTTCTACAAGAGTCTACTTTGTCAGTTCTTAATTGATTGACTTGATTGTTGCAAAACCAGGCCATCTAAGATGTGTCGAAAATATTGTTGGGGTTTTCTCGGTGTAGGATCTCTAAGGAGTTTGCTGGTTGGACAATTGAGAGTCAGGTGCAATGACCTTTATTAACATTGTTTATTTCTTTAGGTTTTTGTTTCTTGATTGGATTGTGCCCGGACTTTAATAAGAGTTTGACTTAGTTTAACAGTGCGGATAGTGGTTTGCTTATAGCAATACTACCTCGATTCACGGTTGTTTTATTGTTGACAGAGCTTTTGACAGAAAAAGTATGAAACACTGAATTTTAGCTGGTTTAAGAGCGTTGGTTGTGCAGAACCTTGGGTTTTGGGTGCTGTTGTAGCGACGTCTTTCATATAACTAATCAGTTGTACATCCTACTTTTCAAAGTTTACAAGGTGCGATTCAAGAGACTTTAGGAAGGTGGGATTCAAAACCATTATGTTTTTGGTTGTGCCTGCTTGGGTGTCAATTATTAACAGTAGCCAAATATTTACTTATTGCGGGGTGTGCAAAACCAACGAGCATAGAAACAAACAGATCTGTGCAGATTTTGTAGATAGTGGTAGTGATAAACTTACTACAAACTCCAAGCGATTTAAGACCATTTAAATGGGAAAGTAGCTTTTGTATGCCTGGTGAGGTGATCCGTCTGTACAAAGCTAAGTTTTCACTTCGAACACAGTGGTTCTATACTGGAGATTGTTCTCTCTAGCCATTTTAAGTATGCGTCATCATTACAGGTGATTTTATGAATCTGGAAACACTTCATCTTTGGGAGTGGACAGGATTTTATGCAGCTATCGAGTTAGGGCAGCTTTGATGGTGTTTGAATACAGCCTTTTTGTAGCTGACTTTTATCTTTTTTGTTAAAACAAGAGAAGTTTTTAGGCTTAGAACAGACTCCTTTGTTTTCAGATTGCTTAGGTGAGGGACGTGGATGACCTAACCTTCTCTTTTATTCTCCTTGTTCCAAATGAGTTTTTTTTTTATGGAAGCTTAATATTTTTGACGATTATGAAAAATATCAGACTTGAAAAACATTTTTAAAAGTTTTGGAACATTTTTGAACAGTTTTGGATTTATCAAATAACATTTTTAACAATTTTTGAACATTTTTGACAATTTCAGAACATATTAGTAGATTTGAGGAATAGTTTTTACACTTTTGAAACGTTTTTGACGATTTTGTAACGTTTTTGACAATTTTAGAATATTTTTGACAAATTTGGGATATATCACAGACTTGAGGAAACATTTTTGACAATTTTGGAAACATTTTCAACAATTTTAAAAAACATTTTTTACTACTTTTAAACATATTAATAGACTTGAGAAACGTTTTTACATTTTTGAATCATTTTAGATAATTTTGTAACATTTTTGACAATTTTAAATTTTCGAACATATTAACAGATTTGATAAACAACTTTTTAAACTTTTATAACGTTTTTGACAAATTTGTGACATTTTTGACAATTGTAGATCATTTTTGACAATTTTGAAACATAAAAAGCTTGAGAAACAATTTTGGAACATTTTTGACATTTTTGACAATTTAGTAAAATTTCAACAATTTTGAGAATTTTAGAACATATCAACATATTTGAAAAACTTTTTTGGTATATTTTTGACAATTTTGAAAAATATTAATAGACTTGAGGAAACATTTTTAACAATTTTAGAATTTTTTTGAAAAAATTTGATACTATTTGACTCAATTTAGCATAACCTTATTTGAGGATTTTTTTTTTAGTTTTTAAATTTTACTTGGACAATTTTGAAGATTTTGAAGTATGTTGACAATTTTAGATCATTTTTGAACTTAAATTTATTTTTAAATTCTTTTTGAACATTTTTGATTAATTTGAATTTTTTATGATTTAATATCAATTTAACGTTATTAGAACATTTTTGACAATTTTAAAATGTATCAAAAGATTTGAGAAACGTGTTTGACAGTTTTGGAGCATTTTGGACACGTTTGTTACATTTTTGACAATTTTAGAACATATTGACAGATTTGAGCAAATTTTTTTACACTTTTGAAACGTGTTTGACGATTTTATAACATTTTTGGCAATTTTAGAACATTTTTAGAATGTTTTTGACAATTTTGGTAAACATCAACATGTGTTTGACAGTTGAGAAACATTTTTTACACTTTTGACAATTTTATAACATTCTTGACAGTTATGTTTTAAAAACGTGGCATTTTTAAAATATTTTTGAGAATTTTGGAATGTTTTTTAAATATATCAATCAAATTGAAGAAAACTTTTGACAATTTTGAAACATTTTTGACAATTTTTTGAAAACGTTGAGTTTTTTTGGATAATTTTAAATGTTGGTAAATACAAAGAAACTTGAGAAACATTTTTGACTGCCTTGGAACATTTTTGACGATTTTTTACACTTTTAAATGGTTTTTGACAATTTTAAAACATTTTTGGATTTTTTTTTTATTTTTTGAAAATATCAACAAACTTGAAAAACATTTTTGAAAGTTTTGAATTACTTATTGGTATTTTCTCTACGAAAAGTATCAGATTGAACTATTGGCTAAAGAAACAGATAACGGTCAAATGCGATAGAAAAGCCAGAACAATATGTCTTGTATAAAGCAAAAACATATTTGGTTTTTAGACATTCAGAGGCATACCTGTGAATGTCATATATAAACTATTTAAGACTATAGAAACGTTTTGAAGTGTTGTACATACAGTAAAAAACCGTTGCAGAATTTTAACTTTACAACTTTACATTAACAAGTTTCTATAATATGACATTTGGTAAGAATGTTGTGATTAATTTTTGTTAATGGCACTTTTTTTTAAGCGCTAGTTGAATCACACTCGAGTTTGCCTAGCAACTAACCGATGCTATGAGCAGGAAACTAGAAGCATTTGAAATGTTGAGAGTTTCGTGGAAGGATTGCATAACCAACACTGAGATCTTTTACAGAATGCAGAAGGAGAAAAAGGTCCTCAACACCATAAAATGCAGAAAACACATGGGGCATATTATGAGGAATGAAAGCAAATTCTAGCTTCTGCAAGGGAAAATAGCAGGAAGAAGAGCTGTTGGAAGAAAAAGGATATTATGGCTGAAGAATCTTTGTACATAGTTTGGCATGACCACCATCGAGCTTTTCCGAGCAGCATTAAATAAAGTAATGATTGCAAGAATGGTTACCAACGTTCGGAACGGATAAGGAACTATAAGAAGAAGAAGAAGCAATGCATTTTTATGGTTACACTGGAACATAATGACTAATTATTGTTTGACCAAAATTTTGGTTTGGATTTTGCATTTTTTAGATTTTTGTTCAATTTTTGGTGGTTTTGGTCAAAAGTTTTTTTATTTTGGCCAATTTTTAGATTTTTGTTTAGTTCTTATTTTTTGACTGAAGTTAACGTATAGTTTGTTTTTGGACATTTTGCAATTGGCTTTGGCCAAAAGTGCATAATATTTTTGGCCAAACCTAAAAGTTTTTTATTACAAATTTATGTTTAAACAAGTTAATTTTTTTCTAGTTTTTTGGAAAAAGTTTGTTTCAGTTTTGGCTTTTGACCAAAATCTTTAAAAAAAATTGGATTTAGTTTTGGCTGACCGAAAAATCACAGAACGTATTTGGCTTTAATTTTGGTCTAAAAGTAAAACATTTTTTCAGTCACTACAATATGGTCTTGTATTTAACAAACAAGTTTTGTGAAGCGCAAACAAAGAGAGTTAAAACCGCATAAGGACTGTGATTGAATACTTGTTTTGTTCATAAAATTTAATAAAAATTGCGCTGTAAATTAATCTCAAATTGCGTAGAATACCTAAAAAACTGCATAAAAAAGCCATTTCTTACATAAAAATTTAAACAAAATCTTGCAATTTTCCAAAAATTGCACAGAAAAATGATTAAAATTTGCACAAAAACTAATTTTCTTTAATAAACTTGCGCAAAATTTTTATTTATTGTACAAAATTAATCTAAAATTTTATAGAAAAAATTGTAAAAATTACTATTACTTTTATAACATTTATCTAACATTGCTCAAAGTTTTTATTTCTTAATTAAAATTTATTTAAAATATTTAGAAATCTAATAGTTTTGCATGAAAAGGTGCACAGAAATGCTATTTTTGCATAAAATTTACACACAAAACTGATTATAACGCTATAACCTTTTTTATTCTGAGTAGTAGTAAACTTTGAGTGTTTTTACTGATTTTTTTTATTTGGCAACATTTTTGTAATAGACTGCTTTATGATTTTTTGCATCAAAAGATAAATTGATTGATTTAACAGGTTTCCCCACTGGCTAAAATTTAAAAAACTGCAGAAACTTTAGATTAAATTCTTGAACCATGGTTTACGTGGTTTGTATACTTACTACTAAATATATTTTGCAACTGCAATAAGACCAACCTGTTTGAAGCTGTTTTATTTATCAAAACTTGTTTTTAGTATTTTGAACAATTTTTTCTGGTTGTGTGTTTTTAAACATTTGTTCAACCTTAAATGCAAACTTTTGGAAAAATAAACATTAATAAGTTAAGCAAACATTTAAACTTTGGTAGAGGTTCGTTGCTACAACCTATTTGCTGCTCGGACAAAGAAATTGCTTACAAGTTGTGTATGAGTTAATGTTGTTTATGGTTTTAAGTTGGTCTGAAAAAATTGTTTGTTAAAGAGGTTTTTTTTTTGGTTTTTCTCCTACCGGAAGTTGGAAACTATCAGGTTTATTATTATATTATTGACTGTTGGCTTAAAAAGTTTGTACGAAGTACACCCATACTATTTTTTTTTTATACATTATTTTCCTGAAGTTTTTCGTTTTGTTATAAGCCTGAAATTTGCTATTTTTCTCTTCTTATGACAAGACCTAAATATTCCAGTTTGCGTTTTTTTTATGAATTTATGAGTTCCCGTAATCTACGCAGTATTTCTTACATCTGTATGTAGCATTACATTTCAAAAGTTTTAATATTATTGATATTACTTTGTTTTAGTGTTTAGGTTTCTGGTTTTACAGGAGTGTGTAAAAAATGTAACATTTGCAGCATTTGCACTTTAAGATCTAGGTTTATGTCTCTTGTTCATTTGTGTAATCCATGTTTTTAGGTATTGGATGCCAAATAAGTGGTCCAAGTAGTGTTCCTTGTGCACTATTCTTCTTTTTTTTTTTAAGTGGCATTTCTTTTCAGGAGGTTTGCAATCATCATCGCTATTTTGACTTTGGAGAATGCAGTTTGGAATAAATTTTTGGATGTTGTGTTGTACCGTTTCTTCAGATCCGGTTTTGTCTTGGGTCGGGCTTGTAATGATTTTTACAATTCAATTTTTGATCAATTGATTGTATCAGTATCTAAGTTTGTTGTAGGTGGTAGCGTTGCGGCAAAGTTAGCGGCAGTGGCTAGCTCAAACGTTTCTTTATGTTTGGTTTTGAGGTTGGTAGATGTCTCCAGTTTTGATTTAAAGTGAAAACTGTAATAAAAATGGTTACTGTACATCAAAATAAGCGGACGCATACAAAATGTTGTTGAAAAGGGTTTTTTTTATGGCAGAGGAACCGTGTTTTGGGTTATTTTTTCATTATCCTGGATGCGGCTTTTGTGTTTTGTACAATTTTCTTCTCTTACGCGGCGGAGTTTGGGGTAAGGTATCTGAAATTAAAGTAGCATCTTGAAGGTGGTTGGTTATCTTTAATTTGGGAAAGAATTGGTGATTCAATTTTTTGTCCTGAGGCTTGGTAATTTTGGGATGGAATATGAAAGATTTGTGGTGGTGGCCATAGTTGTGCCAGACTTGCCCAAAAGATTTTTCTGGTGAAAGATGACACATCTATCTGGATGGTTTTGATTGCTTTGTTGATCTTAGATTGCTTGTTAGACGTGTTATCTTGGACGCCGCTTTTGTGTTTTTAACAATTTTCTTTATTTACGCGGCGGAGCTTGGGGTACGGTGTCTGAGATTGAAGTACCGTTTAGCAGGTTTTTTTGTTTGGGGTGAAATTGGTGATTTGATTCTTTGCGGAGCTTTTGTGACAACAAATTTCAGGTTACATTGGTCTTGAGGTTTGGTAATTTTAGGATGGGAGATGAAAGATCTGTGGTGCTGGCCGCAGTTTTGCCAGACTCGCTTAAAAGATTTTTCTGGTGGCAGATGGCACGTCTATTTGAATGGTTTAGATGTTGACGTTTTTTGTTGTTTTTTTTTACATTTGCTTTGTTGATTTTTGATTGCTTTTTAGACGTGTCATCTTGAACGCCGCTTTTGTGTTTTCAACAATTTTTTTTATTTACGCGGCGCAGCTTGGGGTACGGTGTCTGAGATTGAAATAGCGTTTGGAAAGTCCTTTGTTTGGGGTGGAATGGAAGCTTTTGTGACAACAAATTTCAGGTTACATTGGTCTTGAGGTTTGGTAATTTTGGGATGGGAGATGAAAGATCTGTGGTGCTGGCCGGAGTTTTGCCAGACTTGCCCAAAAGATTTTTCTGGTGAAAGATGGCACGTCTATCTGAATGGTTTAGATGTTGACATTTTTTGTTGGGATTTTTTTTAATGGTCGGACTTGTTGCAGTTTTTGCAAGTGATCTTCCTTGTTAGTAATTTGTAGTTGGTTGCTAGTCCGGTTTGGTTGATTTACACTTTTTTGCAGGCAAGTTTTCTACTACTATGCTATCTTGGTCTGTTAGATTGGATTGTATTTCTTGGTGGTACGTGGCTACATACCGATGTAGAAGTTACAATGCTTCTCAGTGACTTTTTTTTCCTTTTGCTTTTTGATCTTTGATTGCTTTTTAGACGTGTCTCGTCGAGAGTGGCCAGGCTGCTGGTTGGGCGATTGGATTGCTTCAGTCGGAATTGGGAAAATGTAAAATTTGCACAAAAAACTTTTTTTTTTATGAAATTTATTAATAATTGAGCAAAAAATTGAACTAAAATTGCGTAGAAAATATAATGGTTATAAAATTCTATAAAAAATTGCAAAAAAATCCATTTATTGCAAACATTTATTAGGAGTAGAATAGAATTTTTTACAGAAAGTTTGCACAAAAAAGTTATTTTTTATTAAATTTATTCAAAATTTTGCAGAAGATAGATTATTTTTTAATTAAAATTTACGTAAATCGAAATCTAATTGTTTTTAAAAATAAGATCAAAAACTTCACAAAAAAAGTTATTTTTTTGCAAAAAACAATTAGTTAGCAAAATTTATTTAATTTACTCAGAAATCTTATTGTTGCACGATCATTATCAAAAATTTTACAAAAAAGCCATTTATTGCATAAAATATATAACAAATACAAATATATACTACTATTGAACCTGTTAATTACATGGTGGGGCAGAATAAACTTCCTAGTTTTAACCAAATACTGACGGGTCCCCGGAGCAGGTAGAAGAGTGGGGGAAGTGTGGTTAAGTTGAGGCAATAACGCCATTTTCAGTAGTAATCATGCCGTGGTTGGAAGAGCAACGCGGTTTTGTTGTTGAGACATTTTTGAAAACGTCAAAAGTGTGCAGAGAGTCTTTTGCAGGCGGTTTAGTTTAGCTTGTCACGACAGAGTTCCTGATCTTAAAACCATTTGAAAATGGATTAGTAATTTAAGGAAGATTAGATGTGTATTTTGTAATAAACCAGTTGGGCTACCTGAGTGTCAGAATACCCGAAAACATCGCAACAGTTAGAGCGTCTATTGAACAATCGCCGACGCATTTTGCGTGGAAAAAAACCGTTTTTCTTGGGCTTTTGCATAAAACAATATGGCGAATTTTACACACAGATCTTAAGTTACAACTCTTTAAGATGATGACTGTCCAGGAGTTGAGCTCACAAAACTGCATGAGACGTACAGATGCTTGCAATGCAATCCTAACAACTTTACCTTCGGAGCTATTGTGTGGGCAAGCAACCAAGTGCATTTTCACCTCTCTGGCACAGTAAACAAATAAAAACTTTTGTTACTGGGCTACTAAAAATCTTTGAGAAGTTCACCAAAAGGCACTTCACAACTCTAAAGTGACAGTGTAGTTGGCTGTGTTTTCTATTGGGCCTTATTTTATTTTAAAGAGAGGTTCAATTGTAAGAAGAAGATTATGATGCAGAAGCCTTCTGGTTTTAGCAAGATGGAGCCACGGCCCATACTGCCCGTCGTTCACGTGATCTTCTGCAGTAGTTGTTCCTGTTGCCCGATTTTGTTGCGAGGGGATATTCTGTCTTCTTAAATTCCCGGTTCTGACTTCTTGCAATTTATCTCTGTGGGGATACTTCAAAGGTGAGGTTTACAAATGCCGACTTCGAACCCTGGAAGCTTTAAAAGTTGCAATTGAGGAGGCAATTGCCGGAATTCCTCAAGATATGCTGGCAAGAGTGGCCTAAAACTTTGTGGAACGCCTCAACATGTGTATCGCCCGCCAAGGCCACTACTTGGGTGACATAATTTTTAAAATATAACAAAAAAAATGGCGTAGTATGTACTTTTAGAAAAAAAATTGTTTACCGTTTATTCAGAATTTACCCAACAAGTGAGGTCACTCTGCACCACTTTGTACATTAAGTTGAAAAAATTTAAAAGCAAATTTGGAAAGAAAGATTTTTGAGGGATAAAAGAAGTGATCTCTTAAACCAAAACATATCTAGCAAGTTAGGGTTTACCTTACGCGTCTTTTGTTGCTTTTTTTGACAATGTCTCTAACCTTTAATACAAGAGAATGCTCATAAAATAAATGGTTTTGTTAAGGTTTTTATACAATTCAATTTTCAATCTTTTCTTGAAATGGATGCGTTTTATTGAGCTAATAGAACAAATCTAATATTATTTATTATTACAGGTGAAGATCTTTTCATTGTATCCAAACTTCCACCAAGCGGAAACAGGCCAGAAGGTGTTTCAAAATACTTGAACAAAACCCTCGCTGATCTGAATTTGGATTATTTGGATCTGTATCTTATTCACGTACCATGGACATTTGTAGATGTTGATGGTGACGTTCATCCTATGAAGGATGGAAAGATTATGCTGGATACAAGCACCAATCATATTGCTACATGGAAGGTAAGATATTTTTGAATTGTCTATACTCATTACTACCATAGAAATAATTCTATAAATAGTATAATTTACAAATGTACAATATAAGCATATAATTATAATGACCTAGATTTTTCAAATTAAAACTAATTTTTCATAATTTTTTATAAAGTTTTAGACTTACGAGGTCTGTATAACTTAAAGAATAGATTAGCCGGTATAATAGGCAACTTAATATACACAAAAAAACATGTTTGCTCTGTTGCACTCATGCCTTTGCCCGTTTTAGCATTCTTTAGTCGTGCTCACATTTTACACATTCCATGGTCCACAATGTTCTGGGATTACTATCGTTGTCAGCTTCACTCTTGATTGTTTTTTAATGAATTATTTATTTATTTCATAACTAAATTTAATTGTTTAATTCCGTTCTAAAAAAAAAATAATTTATTTATATTTCAGGCAATGGAAGAACAAGTTGATAACGGCAAAGTTAAAGCTATCGGCATTTCAAATTTCAACATAAGCCAAATTCAAAGACTCCTTGATAACAGCCGCATTAAACCAGCCAACCTTCAAGTCGAGTTACACGCTTACCACCAACAAGTACCAATCGTCGAATTCTGCAAGAAAAACAACATCGTCGTCACAGCCTATTCCCCATTGGGAGCACCAGGCCTTGGCAAATTCCTCACGCAATTCGGACAAAAGTAATAATAAAATAATTTAGTCATACATCAATAATTACAATAATATTTTTTACAGCGTCACTTTACCAAACATATTAAGCAATCCTGAAGTACAAAAAGTGGCCAAGAAACATAACAAATCCGAGGCGCAAGTTGTATTAAGGCATGGAATTCAAAAAGGCTTAGTTGTGATTCCAAAAAGTACAAACGCTGATCGTTTGAAGCAAAATTTGGATATTTTCAATTTTGAATTGGATGCTGATGATATGAAGACACTTAATGGATTGGATAAGGGTGATAAAGGAAGACTGCTTGATTTCACAGCATTCCCAGGGTAATTAATAAATTAACAAATAGTTTTAATGTTTAATTTGTCTTTTATTTGCAGGGTCGAGGAACATCCCGAATATCCCTTTAAATAAATGCATCCGATTTTATCCCATTATAAGGACACGATGAAAATATTAATATATTTTAGTAATTATTCACAGCACAGCACTATCTTTTTGTCATTTTTTGAGTAGATTAGGCGTTAAAATACAACAACATATTGTCTTAAAAATATATACAAAGTTTTTTTTTATATTTATAAATTAATTACAGAGAAGAAATCTTTTTTTTTTTGGGAGTATCGTTGCACAACCTACAATTTTATTTTCTTATTGATATATTTTTTTTAATATGTATATTTATTGTTTCCTTATCATGTAATTGACTTATTTACAATAAATAACAAGTGAATAAAAAAAAATTGATGTTTTAGATTTTTATTGCACTTGAAACATCCGGAAATTCAGCACAGGATATATTTAGCTGCGAATAGATATGTTTATTAATTAATGTTAATTTGGGAAATGTGCGAATTTAAATATTGAAATTAGATAATATAATAATAATATTGTGAAAAGTTCTTGATAAGTTAATCAACCTGGTAGATTGACAGAGTTAGTTGCTTATGTGGTTTGCTTAAATGGTTTTAGCGACAAACAAAATTGCAGCCATTAATCATTTTGCTTCATTTTCACCCCTCGCAATTGGAATGGCCTTCGGCCTACTAAAACCAGGTTAATCTTGGTTATTAGTAGAGATCTATCATTCATGGTCAATGTTTTGTTTTGGTTATTCATAGATTAATGTATGGATGGGATTTTTATGTAGAATAAGTAATCCTTAGTACAGAATAAAAGTTGCTACTGTAAGAAAAGTGTTAGTTTACTAAGAATTGTCTTCTTTCAACAAATATATTTCTGATTAATTAAAAATACAATTTTAAAACTAATTTCAATATCAAAAGAAATTCAAATATATCAAAATCCAAGGATATTCTTTTATTCTTTTGTGAAAAAATTCTAATAAAATATCCTGTGAGTTTTCGCCCCAGTAATTTTTCCCAATGCGATAACATTTGTCTTGTTTCCTGTGCCTGGAATTTCCGGATAACCGTGAATCAATCATCGATTCGCTCTCCGAATCCCTATATACTTTATACCCACACTGACACATACACACTCACTTACACCTAAAAAACATTATTTTTGTTTGTTTTGTTCTCTGTTTCATTTTAACTATACAAAGCGTATGTACATTCATAACAATAACATTAGAAAATAGTTAACAATATAATATAATTATTAAAAAGTATTATTTAATTATTCGAACGTAGTATAGAATTAGATTCAAGTATTAAAAAAATATCTGTAGGGAGATATTTGTTTGAAGGTGAAAGGTGCAATCAATATTTATTATATTTTTACAGGATGGCTTAAATACTTTTAATTAATTATTGTAAGTATATTTGCACACATATTTAATAGTGCAATCATTGCTATTTATTTCCATATCCGCTCGCATTCATCATAATGATTGCACTATAAATCTGATGATTTATCTGCAAAGCTCAATAAAAAATTTCCATCGTATACAAATATTTATAACATAGAATGAGACAAATGATGTTTTGGTGTTCTTTTAACAGGCTTTTTGTGAATTAAGCTTTAACCTAAACCCTATTTATGTACATCGAACTTACTACTGTTAACGAGTTATAACTAATGTTAGGATAAAAACTCGGACAGATCGTATTTATCATTTTGCCTCTTTCAATGTCAAATAGTTTTTTTATTGTGCTTGATGTTAGTACAATATGGCCCTTCATAGTCAGTATAAAATCAATTGATTAAGGATGTTTTAATTATTTATTATTAGTTTTAATTACAATTTGATTAATTGAACAATTTACCTCAACCAAGAGTCGAGCAATTTTAATAAAATTTTCTGATTATTAATAAAAAATGTAGCCAAACATTTTGAATTATTTAAAGTTGTTATATTTTGACGCAAAATTCGTTTTTTTAATGTTTTCTGTTAAAAAAACGGTAAAATGTTGCTTAAAATTGCTGTAAAACAAAAACTAATCAGATAACTTTAATAAAACTTTCTAATTATTAGTAGAAAATGTGGTCAAACATTTTGAATAAATTAAAGTTGTCATATTTTTACGCCAAATCAGTTTCTTTAATGTTTTTTGTTAAAAAAACGGTAAAATGTTGCGTAAAATTGCTGTAAAACAAAAACTAATCAAGCAATTTTTATCAAACTTTTTGATTATTAGTAGAATATGGAGTCAAACATTTTGTGTTATTTAAATTTGTTATATTTTTACGTCAAATCAGATTTTTATTTTTTTTTTTGTTAAAAAAACGGTAAAATGTTGCGCAAAATTGCTATAAATGATAAAATAATTGTGCAATTTTATTTAAACTTGCTGATTTTTAGTAGAAGCTATAACCAAACATTTTAAGACAACAAAATTTGTCTAATTTTTACGCCAAAATAGTTTTTTTAATGTTTTTTGTTGAAAAAAACGGTAAATTGTTGCGTAAAATTGCTATAAATGATAAACTAATTGTGCAACTTTATTTAAACTTGCTGATTACTAGTAGAAATTACAGCCAAACATTTTGAGACAAGAAAAATTGTTTAATTTACACGCCAAATTAGTTTTTTTTTAGTTTTTGTTAAAAAAAAAACGGTAAATTGTTGCGTAAATTTGCTATAAAAGAAAAACTAATTGTGCAATGTTAATTAAACTTGCTAATCATTGGTAAAAAGTATAGCCAAACACTTTGAGATAACTAAAATTGTCTAATTTTTACGCCAAATAAGTTCTTTTAATGTTATTTGTTAAACGGTAAATTGTTGCGTAAATTTGATATAAAAAATTAACTAATTGTGCAATTTTAATTAAACTTGCTGATTATCAATAGAAGATATAACCAAACATTTTGAGACAATAAAAATTGTCTAATTTTTACGCCAAATTTGTCTTTTTAATGATTTTTGTTGAAAAAACGGTAAATTGTTGCGTAAAATTGCTATAAAAGACAAACTAATTGTGCAATTTTAATTAAACTTGCTGATTATTAGTAGAAGATATAGCCAAGCATTTTAAGTCAACAAAAATTGTCTAAGTTTTTAGGCCAAATAAGTCTTTTTAATGATATTTTCTTAAAAAAACGGTAAAATGTTGCGCAAAATTGCTATAAAAGATAAACTAATTGTGTAATTTTAGTTAAACTTGCTGATAAGTAGTAAAAAATATAGCCAAACACTTTGAGACAACAAAAATCGTCTAATTATTACGCCAAATTAGTTTTTTTAATGTTTTTTGTTGAAAAAACGGTAAATTGATGCGTAAAATTGCTATAAAAAATAAACTGGTGGTGCAATTTAAATTAAATTTGTTGATTATTAGTAGAAATTATAGCTAAACATTTGAAAACAACAAAATTTGTCTAAATTTACGCCAAAATAGTTTTTTTTATGTTTTTTTTTGAAAAAAAAGGTAAATTAAACTTGCTGATTATAAGTAGAAGATATAGCTAAATAATTTGAGACGACAAAAATTGTTTAATTTACACGCCAAAATAGTTTTTTTAATGTTTTTGATTGAAAAAAACGGTAAAAGGTTGCGTAAATTTGCTATAAAAGATATACTTATTGTGCAATTTTAATTAAACTTGCTGATTATCAATAGAAGATATAGCCAAACATTTTGAGACAACAAAAATCGTCTAATTATTACGCCAAATTAGTTTTTTTAATGTTTTTTGTTGAAAAAACGGTAAATTGATGCGTAAAATTGCTATAAAAGATAAACTAGTGGTGCAATTTTAATTAAATTGGTTGATTATTAGTAGAAATTATAGCTAAACATTTTAAGACAACAAAATTTGTCTAAATTTACGCCAAAATAGTTTTTTTAGTGTTTTTCTTTGAAAAAAAAGGTAAATTATTGCGTTAAATTGCTGTAAAAAATAAATTCATCAGGCGATTTTGATTAAACTTGCTGATTATAAGTAGAAGATATAGCTAAATAATTTGAGACGACAAAAATTGTTTAATTTACACGCCAAAATAGTTTTTTTAATGTTTTTGATTAAAAAAAACGGTAAAATGTTGCGTAAATTTGCTATAAAAGATATACTAATTGTGCAATTTTAATTAAACTTGCTGATTATCAATAGAAGATATAGCCAAGCATTTTAAGACAACAAAAATTGTCTAATTATTACGCCAAATTAATTTTTTAATGTTTTTTGTTGAAAAAACGGTAATTTGATGCGTAAAATTGCTATAAAAGATAAACTAACGGTGCAGTTTTAATTAAATTTGTTGATTATTAGTAGAAAATATAGCCAAACATTTTAAGACAACAAAATTTTTCTAATTTTTACGCTAAAATAGTTTTTTTAATGTTTTTTGTTAAAAAAAACGGTAAATTGTTGCTTAAATTTGCTATAAAAGATAAACTAATTGACCAATTTTATTTAAACTTGCTGATTACTTGTAAAATATACAGCTAAACATTTTGAGACAACAAAAATTGTTTAATTTTTAAGCCAAATTAGTTTTTTAATGATTTACGTTAAAAAATTGTAAATTGTTGCGTAAATTTTTTATAAAAAATAAACTAATTGTGCAATTTTAATTAAACTTGCTGATTATTAATAAAAGATAAAGCCAAACATTTTGAAACAACAAAAATTGTCTAATGTTTACGCAAAATTATTTTTTTAATGTTTTATGTTGAAAAAAACGGTAAATTGTTGTTTAAATTTGCTATAAAAGATAAACTATTTGTGTGTTTTTGATTAAATTTGCTGATTATTATTAAAAAATATAAGCAAACATTTTGAAAAACAAAAGTTGTCTAATTTTTACGCCAAAATTGTGTTTTTATTGTTTTTTGTTAAAAAAAACGGTAAATTTTTTGTAAATTTGCTGTAAAAGATAAACTAATTGAGCAATTTTAATGAATTTTACTGATTATCAGTAGAAAATATAAAAAAATATTTTAAAGCAACAAAAATTGTCTAATTTTTACGTCAAAATTGTGTTTTTATTTTTTTTTGTTAAAAAAACGGTAATTTGTTACGTAAATTTGCTATAAAAAATAAACTAATTGTGCAATTTTAAATAAACTTGCTGATTATTAGTAGGAGATATAAACAAACATTTTGAGACACCAAAAATTGTCTACATTTTAGTTTTTTAATGATTTTTGTCAAAAAAAAAACGGTAGATTGTTGCGTACATTTGCTATAAACAATAAACTGATTGTGCAATTCTAATTAAACTTGCTGATTATTAGTGAAAGACGTAGCCACATTTTTTGAGACAACAAAATAATGTCTAATGTTTAAGCCAAATTAGTTTTTTTTATGTTTTTTGTTAAAAAAAACGGTAAATTGTTGCGTAATTTTGCTATAAAAGATAAACTAATTGTGCAATTTTAGTTAAACTTGACAATTCTTAGTAAAAATATAACCAAAAATTTTGAGACAATAAAAAGTGTCTAATTTTTACGCCAAATTAGTTTTTTTCAAGTTTTTTGTTAAAAAAACGGTAAATTGTTGCGTAAATTTGCTATAAAAGATAAACTTATTGTGCATATTCAATCAAACTTGCTGATTATTAGTAGAAAAACAAACCATACATTTTGAAACAACAAAAGTTTTCTATTTATTACGTTAAAATAGTTTTTGTAATATTTTTTGTTGAAAAAAAGGTAAATTGTTGCAAAAATTTGCTATAAAAGATAAACTAATTCTGCAATTACAATTAAACTTGTTGATTATTAGTAGGAAATAAAGCCTAACATTTAGAGACTACAAAAACTGTCTCATTTTTACGCCAAATTAATTTTTTTAATGTTTTTTGTTGAAAAAACGCTAAATTGTTACGTAATTTTGCTATAAAAGATAAACTAATTAGGCAATTTTAATTAAATTTGCTGATTATTAGCAGAAAATGAATCTAAAAACATATTTTGACGACAATATAACTTTTTTAAGTTTTTTAATGCAAAAAACGGAATTTTTTTACATAATTTGATGTAAAAGAAAAGTAAGCCAATCAATTTTTATAAAACTTGCTAGTTATTAGTAGAAACTGTAGCCAAAGATATTGAAACAACAAAAGTTGTAATATTTTTACTTTAAATTAGTTTTTTATGTTTTTAATGCAAAAACAAGAAAAACTTTGCGTAATTTTTTGCCAAACAAAAACTAATCAATTGATTTTTATTAAATTTGTTAGTTTTGGTGCAAAATATAACCAAACACATTTATTAATGGCAAAAATTGTAGTATTTTTTTGTTAAATGGTTCAAGGTTTTTTTACTGCAAAAACGAAAAAATTGTTGCGTAATCTTTTGCAAATCAAAAATTAATTGGATGATTTTAATCAAATTTGTTCGTTATTTAGAGAAACTGTAACTAAATACATTTTATTAGCAAAAATTAAATAATTTAGTACCCCAAAATATATTTTTTTAAAGGTTTTTACAGTAAATATGGAAATTTTATTACAAAATTTGCTGTAAAACAAGAGTTTAATTGAAGATTTTAATCAAACTAACTAATTATTAGTACACATTTTAATAACATAGGGCGTAATAATATTACGACAAAACATTATTTTTTTAAATGTTACGGAAAAAATTATCCGTAAAATTGCTGCAAAACTAAAACTAATCAGGCGATTTTAATCAAACTTGTTGATTATGAATAAAAGATATTGTCCAACGTTTTAAATCACCAAAAGCCGTAATATTTTTACGCCAAAATATTTTTTTTAGGTTTTTACGGAAAAAAAAAACGGAAAAATTATTACAAAATTTGCTGTAAAACAAAAATTAATCAGACGATTTAGCTCAAAGTTGCTGATTGTTAGTAGAAGATAAAGCCAAACATTTTAATTTAACAAAAGTTGTTATATTTTTACGCCAAAATAGTTTTTTTGAGGTTTGTACTGCAAAAACAAAAAAATTATTGCGTAAAATTGTATAAAACAATAATTAATTAAAGAATTTTAATTGCTTTAAGTAGAAAACACATTAAAAAGATAAAAATGTAATTTTTTTAAACTAAAATAATGTTTTTTTTCTTAAAACACACAAATTTTGTTATGAAATAAAAGTCTTTACACAATAACTAAGTTTTTTTATCTAAAGGAATTTATTTATTAAACAATATTTATTTTTATCGAGTTTTAAATTGTAATTTAAACAATATTTTAACCAATAAATAACATTTCTAAGCAGTTTTTGGTAGACTTTACGCAATAAATGTGTTTTCTGCAGAAGTTTTAATAAAAAATAATTGAAATTTTGTAGTAATACATAATTTTTATTCAAAATATTGTTTACAATATCTTTGTAAACAATAATTTGATTTTCTAATCGAATTTTATACATTTGAACCCAAAAAAATGATTCCTGGGCAATTTAAAAAAAATGCGTTTATTGAACCATATTTAAATTTGTTATTTGTAGTCAATTTGAAGTATAAATATTTATTTTTTTTGTTTTTATTCTTTGTTTTTGTTATTTTTGTTGTCTTTTTGTTTGTGTGTGTTTTAAAATTTTCATATTTTTACTGTTTTCTATAAATGTTTTAAATTTGTCTGTGTTATATTTTTAGTGTTTTTTAGATGTTTTTACTTAAAATTCTGTTTTGTATACTCGGGTAGTCTCGGTTTGTGTTTTTTGTCGCTCAATCTTTTTTAAAGTTTCTTTGAAGATTTATTGTTTTACTGAGACTTTTTTTAATTTACAGTTTGTGGCGGCAAAAGAAAGTGGGGAAACTTATTATTTGATCCGGTGTCCGTTAGGGACACGTCTCCTGAGTTATTGTGCAATGTTCTGGTGTATCAGTTTGTCTGTAAGAATTTTTTTAGTAAAACAACTTTTTTCCGTTTTGCCGAAAAAAATGATGGCCAATTGTCGAAAGCAACGCGCTACTGTAAAATTTTGTTTTCTGTTGAACTATTGTAATGCTTAAAACTGAGGATGCTGCCCTAAATAAAACTAGAATCTAGGAGTAGTTTTCAAGTTTTAAAAATGTAAAAATGTCAATTGAAAACTAACCCCGTTCAAGACGCCCCTTAACGTCAAGAAGTGACAAAATCGTTGACAAAACCAATGCTCACGTTTGTGAAGACTGTCGCCGAATCATTGATCAACTCTGTGATATGTCTGGAATATCTTGAAGTTCAATTCAGAGAATTTTATCCAAAGATTTGCTTATGAGAAGAGTTGCAGCCAAATTTGTTCTTTGCTTTCTCACAGACGAGCAAATGGAACGTCAACTTTAGGCATGTTTTGGGCTTTAAAACCAGCTCAAAGAGGACCTTGATTTTTTTTTCTAACGTTATTTTTAGTGGTGATGAATACGACGAAGACACCTGGCTTTTTTTGTCCCAAAACAGCTTGCCAAGTGAAGTCAAACATCAAGACAACATTCAATTGTTTCTTCGATTGTATACGCGGAGTTTGTTCTCCAGGGTCAAACTGATTTCAAAAGTTCTACTTGGAGGTTTTGAAAAGATTAAAAAAGAGTATCCAAAAGAAAAGAGCAGATCTGTGGCGCACAAACGACTGTTTCTTCTATCAGTTTTTGTTTGCGGCAGCATTTTGTCCGTACACCGTTCTATCTTTAGTGCAAAGATTAAAGAAAAACTTTAGCTCACGTACTTGTAGCAGGGCTATTTTTTTTTAACTGACCTAACTCAAATCTGTTCAATAGCCAATGTAGCAAAATTTGCAGGTTTCTTTGTCGGAGCTATTAAAGTTGAAGTATGCCTCTAAAACTGAGAATTAATTGCGTTTCTTTAGATTGTACAAGTCAAAACGTATGTTCCGTTTAGGTTTTGTATAAACCTGCAACTGCACTTTGTGGGTTTTGTAGACTTTGTTAATAAACAATCTAAAAACCACCCAATCAGATAAAAGATATTTTTTGTGAAGTTTCTTCTACATTTTAACATTGTCCCACTTTGACGTTTTACTATAACTAAAACTACAAACAAAAAACATTAACTGGTACGCGTTTTACAGAACTTGTATTCAGTTTATTGATTATAAGTGAATAGTTTCAACAACAGTTTTATAAATTAAATGTATCTCGCTTCTGCAAAGTAAGTTAATACATTTTGAAAAAATGAATTTTCTACTAAGGTTTGAGTCTTGGCTAAAGGTTCAACTCGCTAGGTGTACATTAGTTTTGCCTTCTATCGTAAGGTGGTCATTAGTTGTCTCTCCTGCCGCTAGGTGGACTGTAACGGCAAGGTGTTGGTGGTGCTAGAAACGGCTATTGATCACTACTGGCAGTTTTAACTTATTGATAGCAAACACTTGGATAAGTGGACAAAAAAACCTTTACTGTTACCCCTGAGACCATTACTAGAACCTGAACTAACAGGTTTTAAACCTCCCGTGCTTTGAATGTTTAGACTTTTAAACTTTGCAACACTAAACTCATAATGGATTCCCAGTAAACACTTTTCAAACTCTCTCCCCAAACCCAATTTGACGTTATCTGGATCATCTTTGTGCAAATTTGAAGCGGAAGCTTAGCCTCTAAAGTTTGGGAGAATTATTGCAACTAGTAGGCAAAGTAGTAGTTATTCAGATAAAATTATTGTCGCCCAACTAATAATTAAAAATAAAACATTTTTCATATTTTTCTAAATTGTTTTCTGTGACCGCATTCCAATTGACAGTAAATAAGTTTTGGTGTAACAAGTTGCTTAGCTATTGTAGGTTTTTCATAAGTTTCTAAATCTTTCTCCAAATATTTTGTTGCTTTGCAATTGACGGTAAATATTTTTTGTTGTATGCTGCTTTGCAATTGGCATTAATAGCTTTTATAATTATTTTTTTTAACTAATTTGTTGATGTTGACAATAACACATTTTGTTAAATTTTTAGTCTTATTAACCAATCAGCAAAATTAAACATGTTTTCTCCTTTTCATTACAAATTTATCTATTTTAATTTTGATTATTTACAAAAATGTGAAAATTTTTAGATTTCTGGCAACAAGTTTTATTTTAAGCATTTTAACCCAAGGTTGAGGTCAATAACCATTTATTTATGTTTATATAAATTGAAACAAAAAAAGTGCTATTAGAATATTAAAATTTAGTGTCAACATCCTTTTATTGTCATCGACTTATTCACTAAATAATATTAAACAAATGGACGGTTGTTAATACTCAAGTCATCATAAACGGACCATATTTTCTAATTGATTGCACCCCCTTATCTGTATCATTTCCTTAAAATATATTTACATTATTTACTAAAAACTACTTTGTTTACAAAAAGGTTTGGGCTTGCTGCCGAGTGGATTTTGGACACTGGCGTGACTCACAACGCGATTGAGTCTTTGCCCACCACTACCTCGCGGCATCTCATCAAACTCCTCAAAGTTTTCCTCGGATGCCAAGTACTTACGCTCTGGAACACATTCGTTTTCGATATGTACATTGCTCGAGGTACCCGGTGATAATTTGATATGTAGCCGATTTATATTTACACGATTATTGGAAGAATTTTGAACACAACTATTTGTTAGGCCGGTATTCAGTCTGTTTGTGGATTCCATATTTGTTTGTTTAAACATTAGACTGACTTCGCTGTATGAGGGCGGCAGGTCGCAAGGTCGGATTCCGCATATCTCGTCGTATGTTGGTGGTGAAAGGCCTAATGATGTTGGTGATAGACCTTTGCTTGTTGTTTCGGAATCGAGTATACTGGGTGTACTGCCGTATTGTAGATGGTGGGCGCGTATTAGATTAGCGCTCAGTTCCATGAAGTCTAGGCCTGCGTCGTCTGTTTGGAATTGGGCGAAAACGCTGCGGTCCACCACAAGCATCCTGCCGAATGGCAATAGGATTATTGTCGGTGTCGTTGAGGTGTCGACTGGGGTACCTGTAAAGAAATAGATATTATAAATAAAATATTTTATTAGTTTTTGTTAATAAGTAAATTTCAAAACACACAAATAATTCTTTTTAGAATCATAAAGTTTCATTATTAATTTAAAACTTACCTGATAAAATATCAAAAATTGATTAACAAATTAAAAAAAAAACAATTCATCATCGATGAAAGGGTTATTTTAAGAAAGCAATTACATTGAACGTTGTTATTAAATTATTTAAGTGACATTTATGCTCAGAGAAAGAGCAATAAAATTGACTCGAATTGTAAAATAAATTATATTTAGTACTTTTATAGCTGCGTTTATAATATAAATAAAAATTTGAGTTGCATTAAACGCAAATTTGTGCCAGTGTTCTTTGTAACACACAGAAGTGTTAACCACAATAATTGAATAAAAAATTAAAAAACCTTAACAATCTTTGATAATAGAGGTTTTATAGATGTAAGCAAAGAATATGTAAAGTTTCGTCTGCTATAAAAAAAATTGAGAAGTGAATGCAGTCTTTAGCGGATTATTGATGCTTAGAGGGCTTGCTTTTTACATTCAAATAGATGACTGTACTTTTTCTGTAAGTTTATTTATATCACATAAAATATTAGATAACAATCTATCAGTCCAATTACGCAAAAATGAGTCTAAAAATTCCATACAGCTCAATTACACTACAAGTTTTTGGATTTAAAGTGTATAACTTAGTTGGTGGTAAGCCTAAGATAGTTTGAGTTTTACTTAACGTATGTATGACTACTGTTTTGTCATCACCTGTTGGGCCTACAAGCATGGTTGAATGTCTAGTCATCATTGTTTCATACTTTTGAACAATTTTATCAGTTTATTCCGGTAATATTATAAAATTATATTGTTTCAAACTTTCTTCAACTGCTGCATTAAAATCTGGATAACCAACAGGTGGACAATCCATACCAAGAAATAAATCTCAAACTAAACTTAAAAATAAAGAAAAATTATTGAAAACAAATTTTGAACAAATCATATCTCTTAAAGCACGCATCAAAACTAAAGTTTTAGACAAAACAGGTGTAACCCGTTTTAATACTCCAGCTATACGCAAAACTGAATTCAAAGCTCTTAATCTCCAATTGTAATAAAATCGTTTTGATAGTTGTTTTCTTGAACGGTAATTTTTTTTGGCCAACATGTTGGCCATTAGGAATTTATCAGAAAATAAAGAAATTATACAAATTAACTATAAATTTGGCATTTGGCATTTGGCTTTTACTGATTCGGGTAGTTTGGTGCGTTCTGCATATTCAAAATTCAATGTGATGAAGATGCCTACTTTAGTATCCAAATCAATTTCAATTTTTTTAAATATAAATTTCTTAGCTTGCAGTACTAATGCATTACGTATTGTTTGTGGCTGTGATGCTATGACTAATAAAACAAAAATATCAATTCTGTTGAATTCAAATTGAACCCAAGCTCCACATTAAGCTAAACCTGCTAAATTTATGCTGATTACTTTGAAATCCATGCCTTGACCACAATTAGTAACTACGCATAATAAAGCTAACGCTTTGGCTAAAATTTTGAAAATCTTGTTTGCTTAGCATCAAAATAATTATTTAATGATATTTGGCACTTATCTAAACCATCACCCAATCCTTGAAAATCTAGTATTCTATCACTAGCTTTGCAAAAATTTAATACGTTTGGATTTTTTGAGGTATCAACCATGATTCTTCTAAAATTTTTGTCAATATTATCATTTTTTTTAGTTTTTCCGGTAATTGGACTATGATATCACCAGCAACAAAAATTCTTTCCAGCCTGTACCAATAACCACTCATCAATAACTTCACAAATTAAAGATCAATTTTTTTCCCACTTATGTACAAGTTGCAGAAATGAACCAACAAATTGTAATTCTGCCATGCTTTGCAAATTTATTGAATTATTATCCAATATTTGCATAATGTCATCAATAGAACCTAATATATAACCACAATCCTCGTTTCTTTTGAGATGTTTAAAATCACTGAAGGCCATTGTATTCCAAACCTCTATAATATCCTTAACTCCTTTCTTAATCCCTAATTCTTTAATAGCATTGTTTATGATTTTTCTATGGTTTTAGCTAATTATGTTTGCAAAGTTTTCAATAATTGACCAATGTTGAAATAAAATCGGATTTAACAATTAAATATCAATAAGCATAGCATAAGAACTGTTATTACTAAAGCAAAACTTTTAATGATGAAATAGAAAAAAATTAAGTTAGACATTTTGAGTTTGGGTGATGGTACACCTTCTATAGGAGCTGTAGGAAAGTTTTGATTTGAGTTAAGGAAACCTAACATCACAATAAACATTCAATTATTAAAAACAAGTTTTGCCTTAATAGCAAATTTTTAAGAGTGGAGAGATTTTATTCAACTACCACCAGCCGAAGCAACATCATCGAGAGCAACCACTTCAATCTCACCCGACTGAAGCAAAACGACATCCCGGTTAAATGCAATTTTAATTGCAACCACAAAACAAAATACAGATAATTTAATTGTGTATTAATTTACCAATCAAAATCTTCTATAATTAATTAATTCAGTTTTTTTTTAGTATGGAGCCCGACAAGTTGTCCAATGGCAATATCAGTTTAAAGACCATCTGAAAAAGTAGGATAAAAAACTCAATGGGTTCAAACGCAAAAACTAAGAAAATTAAAACCGTTTCTATTGCAACTACATACAGGACTTCCTGCCAACCAAGTTACTAAAAGTTTTAGCTTAAAAACGTTCAGGAAACCAAAAAACTGCTACAGCCAAGCTCTAGCCTACCAAGTCTCCAGACGTGCAAATCTCTCACAAGAAGCCTGTCAAGAATTTAGTCAATTACAGCCTATCTGACGACAAAATTATAGGGATGTCCAACTGAATAACAATGCCGACGTTTACAAGAAAGTTTTTTTTTTTTTTTTTTTTTTTTCTCAAGTTTAATACATTTATTTATACATAATATACTTACATTTATACATTCATTTTATTTTATTAAAGAAAAAAAAAATATTTTGTAATATTCCAGCAGTACCGCCATCTATCCGTGAGGATTCCCGGGGCCTGGTATTGGAAATTTATTTAATTATCCTGTAATGTTGTGATGTGCATTAGTTTTATATTTTAATTTTTATATTTGTTTTTTCATTAAATATTGTTAAATTAAGTTCTGCATCAAAAATAAAAATTTACTATTGTGCACTAAGAAATCAAAAAAGCAAAAGAAGAAATTGGTTAAGTTTCTTTCAGTTATTGTTTCAACTGGACTATTCTTCAACGCTTTCAAAACAATAAACCAACAAAATCAAAGAGTATTTACCCCAGCTGGCTCTTAAAGCTTAAACGTCCACCTTTACTTAGGCTCTTTGTTTAGTCCAAACACTTTAGCGCCCACTTTCTATTGTTATACGGAATTCTCTTCTTCTTCTTTAGCCTGTATGTGTCCACTTCTGAACGTAGGTCTTTTTTAATTTCCTTCATCTGTCTCTGTCTTGAGCTGTTAGAATCCAATTTTTCTCTGCAATGTCAATATTGTTTCTTCATCTTCTTTTTGGTCTTCCAGCTTGTGTCATCCTGTTGGTCCACTTTGATTGATTTTTTCTTGCCACGTGGGCGGCCCATCTTCATTTCAGTTGTCTAAATTCTTTTCCGGATTTCCTTGTTTATGATTTTATCCGTAATTTCTTAATTGCTCGTTGTGTAGTTTGGAAACTATTTGCCGTTTTTATTGTTATTGCCATGGTCTCGGTCCCGTAGAACTGGTAGTTCGCACAGTTTGTATACTCTTTTTTTTTGGTGCCTTGACTAGAAAGCCTAATTTTTCAAAGAAAATTTGTTTGGATAATTCAAAGGACTGGTTCTTTTTACCTAGTTCTATTTTGTATCTAAGATAGACATAGTTGTTAACGTTTTCAAGTATTTCATTTTTGATAGTTATGTGATAGTTCTTGAAATTTTGGTTTCATTTAAGTTCATTTCCAAACCAATGTTTTTTTATGACTGATGTAATTGTACAAGCATTGTCTGTAGGTCATCTAAATTTGTGCTAATGAAAACAAGATTGTCTGCATATTTTAGGTGGCTTAGATGTACTCCATCAGTTGGAATTTTTATATGATTTCAATCTAGTTCTTTAAAGATTTCCTCCAATGCAGCTCTGAACAATTTTGGAAAGATGGTGTCCCCTTACCGCTTTGCTTTTTTGATTAATAAATTTTTCTGTTTTTGTATCTTTGTCTATTTTTGTATAAATTTTTTATAAAGTTTGAATATTTTTTTGCCCAGGTTTCAACAGAGTTAAATGCTTTTTGGTAGTTTACAAAGGTGTAGGAGGTCAATGGTGCTGTATCCCTTTCAAAGTCCAGTTTTTGTGTCAGTCTATTTGTGACGATTTTAGTTAAGAGTTTGTACAGGTGCAATAATGAGCTTATTGGGCGGTAGTTTTTTTTGTTTTTGTCTTTTTTTATGTAAAATAATAGTTTCTGCGTTTTTCCATCTACTTGGTATCAACTCTTCCTTTATACATTTAATTAGTAGGATTTAGTCACTTTTTGTAAACTTTCTCTTCCTATTTTAAGTATCTCAGTCGTTATGCGGTCTTTTCCTTCCTTTTCCTTTAGTTTTTTTTGTTAAATTTTTCTGATCTGATATTTTGGGTCTGTGGTATTATCGTTTTGGAAAGTGAAACCGTAGAAAGTTTTGTAAAGATCTTGAATCACTTGCTTAATTTCTTTGTAATTTCTGGTCAGTGTGTATTGTTTATTTTTTAGGGCTTTTTTGTTTTTCCTTGAGACAATTTGGATCTCAGGACCTTTATGTTTTTGTAGGCCTCAATGGTATATAATATTTTTGCTTATGTCTTTGTTATACGGAATACAATCGTAAAAGTCATTATCAATTGAGCTATGAACGTAAAAAATGTACTTTCTGCTGTTCAAAAAGACTTTGAAATTCGTCATAATGCAATGAGCTGCACACAACAAGTTACAAAAGCTGCTTATCTCAAGCTGTAGGCAAGTAAAACTCCATCTAAAGCTTGCCTCAATGCACCTGCCTTTCAAAAGCAGATTTCTGTTCCGCACCGGTGAACTTCTAATGTACGCAAAGAGAAATTCTACGCAAACGTAGCAAAAAATCAGACGCAACACATAATTGTTATCTCACTCAAAAAACAGCTTTTCTTTCGCTTGGCATAAGCATACATCTCCTAGATACAGACAAATTGTCCGACAGTCTGCTTATAAAGTTGGCACCTCACTAAGACCAATATCAATTAAGCAAAAAGGTCCAAAGCCCACTAAGTGCCAAACTTTTTTAAAAAGATTCTCCTTCCAATCCACAAAAAAAATCTACTTTTTAATGTATAAATGAGTATTTGTTGTTGTTATTAGAAGTTGAAATTGAATATCTTGTATTTAGACTTTCTGCTTTGCTAACAGTTTTAGTAAAGTTTAGATATATAAACTTGTGTTTTTTGACAATATTTTTATACTTTGTTGCTAGATTCTTCTATATTTGACATATTATAAACAAATTTTGCACATTTTGACAGTTAATTTTCTATGTCACAGAAATAAATAGTAATATCCAATCTCTTAATGACGGACACTTGGGCGGGTGGGTGGGTTACTTCAGAACATGAGTACAAACAAATTATTTAAATATTTACAGTTTAGAGCTGAATTTTAATGTTTTTCTGACAATTATTTTTGCGGCCAAATTTTGTTGTTTTTGCCATTATATAAACAAAACTGGATTTTAAATTTTTTTGAAAGTGCTTATAATCAAATTTTTTGACTTTTAAGAACCAAAATGATTCTATTTTTAGCAATATTTTGATCATTTATAGCCAGATTTTGCTATATTTTTTTTTTTACAGTTTTTAGCTTGATTTTTTTTCTGACAATAATTTAGTCTTTATGACCGGATTTTGTTATTTTTGACATTTTATAAATAGATTTTTTCACTTTTAGACAGTTTATAGCCAAAATTTAGTTTTTTTCTAACAATATGTTAAAATTTTATGACCGAATCTTGCTATTTTTGACATTTTATTTTAAGAATTTTGCGCTTTTTAACAGTTAATGGCCGGAGTTTTGATTTGTTTAACAATATGTTCATATTTTATAGCCAGATATTGTTGTTTTTGAATTTTTATGAATAAAACTTTTCATTTTTCAACAGTTTTATGCCAGGATATTAGTGCTTTATAACAGTATTTTAATGTTTATAAGTTTAGAGCTTGTTAATTTAATTTTATCAATAGGGTTCTGCATTTTTAACCGTTTTTAGCAGGATTTTTCTAAAGTTTTTTTAATATTTTATGACCAAACTTTATTATTTTTAACTTTCTATTAATAGAATTTTGTTCTTCTTAAATAAAAATATCAAAATATTGTTAACTAGCAATAAAAACTGTTTAAAATTGTAAACTTCTAATCATAAAACGTGAATATATAGCATAGTCTAGCCATAAAGTATTAAAATATTGCGCAAAATGAGCACTTACAATAATGTGCTTAAACTTTATTTACAAATTAATATTGTTATAATTTATTGAAACAAACGCAAAAAGTAGTGTTGGACAAAAGTCTACTTTTTTACATTTTTTTATATAAAGTTTTTCAAAGTTGACCAATCTTGGTATTGAAATCAATAAGTAAACTGATTTCTATCACAATCAGTGAGAGACTAGCTTTTGATGCGCCCTGTGCAAAAGCATTGTCTGCGCCCCTAGCATCTGTTCACAGTAGTGCGTATTTCTTGAATTTGTTACTAACAATTTTTTTAAAGCTTCCAAACTCTAAAGTTATGAAGTTAAAGTTGTTATCTGCGCTCCAACCAAGCTGCACTCGGTGCAGAGCACCTACTTACGGCAATGACCAGAAAAAAAGGAAAAAGCGCTTACTTATAAATAACGCATTTTTTAGTTGGAACAAGCAACAGACAAAAACTTGTTTCTACTACCAACTGCCACCGCACTTCATCAGTGTCAAAGACAAAAAATCAACAAAAAAATAAATAATTTCCAAAACTCAATGCCACTTCTAAACATCACCACACAACCCCGACACATTCTAAAATAGGCTTTTTAGATCACGTTGCAACGCCCCCGGATATTTGAAAAACAAAGAAAAACAATAATTAGTAAAAACAATTCCTCCAAACAAATTTTAAAGTACCAATAAAACAAATCGCACTCAAACTCGGGTGATTTGAAAGTCAGAAAAACATACTGCATGAAAGAGCAACTACCGACTTGTCTCTTTTCATTACTACTCTACACAAACAACCAATACTCACATACATCTACACACCAAAATTCCACCAGAAACCGGCTAACCTTCCTTCCAGGCACGACCTTACACTCCTATAATAGAGCAATTTTGTTTCCTTCTTCTACTTTCTCTTTAATGAGTATTTTTAAACGAAAAACTAAAACCAATCTATTACAAATTTTTCTCCTTAACCTACAAAAAAATTTGCTAGTTTGCTAGCATGCACAAGAAACAATTTTGCAGAAGCATTTTTTAGAATTTTTCTAGCGCTTAAGAACCTGTCTATATTCCACAAATACTCAGACACCAAATTATCAACAACAACTTTAAACATAAATTGGTACAATTAATAAATGCAAATATTACACCAACAATTGTCCCGCTCTTTTTAAAACTAAAAAAAAAAAAAAAATTATCCTAACTTAGATACACACGCGCTTAGTAGCATTGCACCCAAGTTGCCTTTCAAGTTTCTATACTAACTCAAAACTGATTCACCACGCACCTCAGATTCTTTAAACCAAGAGAGGCACAAAAGCTTTTTTGGTGTGATTGCACACCTTAAGTCTTGAAATCACCAATCAACAAATGCCCATAGTCTTCTCTACGCCTAAAAAAATTGGAGTTTTCTGTAGAAAAGTAGAATCTCTACCAAACAACATAACCTAAAATAACTATAAAGTTTTACCGCACACAATAAAAACTTACTAGGCAAAGATGATGCGTTTCAAACATTATCTCTAAAATGTTGCATCTTTTCTAGATCACCACCAAATTTAGAAGATGGTTACACGATCTTATTATATTTTTTGTATGCTAAACATTTAACAATTTAAAAAATATTTATTTGATTTAAAATAACTGATTTAACATTCAAACAAAGTCATATTTAAATGAAGTTTAAAGTTTGATGTCATCCTTTATAAAAGTGTAAAAAACAATGATTTAACTAATCAAACTTAACTTTTTACCAACGGACGTCCTCAAAAGCGTTGTTAACTGCTAACGGTCTAGGTTGGTAAGTACAACTTACCAACCTTGTTGCTAAGCTGGTAGAAAAAATAACCAAACTACAGCTATTTAAAATCAATAATAAAACACAAAACCTTCATCAAATGGAGCAACAATCCATATTGCTTCAGAAATTTGCCTCACAGAGCTAGTAAAACACCAATATTTTACTGAGATTAATCATTAAAATCCTTTGTTTTAAATCGACAAATTTAACTACTGCACATTGACACAGATTTGAAAACAGTTTTGCTACCAATAATCGGAAAAAAGCCACTCTCATAGCCATTACCTAAATTTTGTAATAGAAGCAACAATTTATTTGTGACACCACAAAATAATTTTCGGCTAACGGCACCAATTAAAATTTTAAAAAAAGCTGCGTCTAACCTAACCTAACCTTCAACACTTAGACCAACATTTACAACAACATAACAACACAATAACTTTTCTGAGCCCTAATAAATAAAATCCTTATATTTGTGCCACATCAAACGTTCTAAGAAACTACTAAACATTTTTACTTACTTAAGAAGCCCAAATCAAGTAAGGTATACACACTTTAGAATTGTAAAAAACATTTAAAAAAAAGTTTTTTTCAAAATCGCAGTAGCTTTTTTGTTCCAACGAGAACGTTGTGAGCTGTTATTTTTAAACTGAACGTTGCTTAGTAAGTTATTAACAGTATAGCTTAAGAATAGCTTAACATTGTCCAATTAAAAATTCCAAACCAAGCCTAAAAAAAATCTGTCATATTGCATTACAAAACAACCAATCGACCAACAACCAAAAACACCACAACTATCATCAGTTACAAAAAAACTATGTACAAACCAAGCCAAGTAAGCAGAGTATGTCACCGGCTCAAAAATGTGTATTAGAACCAGTGCCGTAACTAATTTCTGATGCGCCCTCTTCCCTTTGTGTATAGTGGAAACGTCAAGTTGACCAATGTGTTTTACCTGAATTTGTTGCTACTTTTTTCTATTACTACAATCTGATGAAGATAAAGTGGTCACCGTACTAGTTACGGCACTGGTAAAAAATACCACTCATAGATGCCGTCATTTTTTTTACAGTTTTGTGATTTTTTGCATCACAAAAATCAAAACATAAAAACATTTTAAAAACACCAAACAAATTCCATTATCTTCAAACGGGCGTAATCTATCTAACTAGTAATATAAAAACTAAAATTTACATTATTGGCTCCCATTTTTAAACGGTTCAATGTTCTCAATTTTAGTTCTTGCAAAGAAAAAAAAGAAGAATAAATTAACTGCAAACTCAATTCGTCAATCAAATTGATGATCATTTATGCATGCAAAGTAGAAAATAGAAAACTTTAGATAGTTTATCTAAACATTATAAAAAGCATTTTAAGTTGCTTTAATTAATTTAAACAAACCTGCAGCTGATTAGTCTAATAATGTACTAATATCTCTTTAATCATTAAACATTAAAAGTAATGCTCCAAATAACCTTAACAATAAATGTATAACCAAATAATTAAACAATTTATTTAAACTCCTTAGATATTATTAAATATTTTAAAAATATTCTTTTAAACTAACAATTTACATTTTGTAGCTTTTCATTAATGTGTTTTTTGGATTGTAGTACAATAGATTAGTATTTCCTAAAACACGTCTGGCTAATGCCCAAACCGGAAAACAGATTTGAACAATTTTTCAGAACTACGCCGTAATAAATCTTGTGGCAGAGTATTTAGTTATTTGGCACAAAACACCACCATTAGTATACCCAAACAAATTTAATTGAGCATATCCATTTACACATCACGTGTGATAGTGGCGTGTGTGTTCTTTTTAACTACAATGTAATTATGTTTAATTTTAATGTAAATTTAGATTTGTTTGCATTACTGCAGCATAGCATTGTATTGATTGAGAATTTTTTAATAGATCTGTAATCAAAAATCAATTTTTAATAATTAGAAAAATGTTTCTTCAATTATCGATACAATTTTTAAAACTTCAGTTGTTGATTATAATTTTATTGTGTAAATAGGTCAAAAATATTATTAAAAAATACAAAATAATTAAAAATAATAATGCTTTCTTGCTTCTCAAAATATTCTTCTTTAAAATCTATACACTTTTGCACCCGATGTAACCAATCTTCAAAACAATTTTGCCACTCTGAGCAAGGCACCTCCAAAACAAGTGATTTAAATGCTTCAACGGCCTCTTCAGGCAATGAAAAACACTCGCCACGCATCTTATTATAGCAGAAAGTTGAAAAATAAGAGTGCAAACAAACGTTTAGAATAGTTTTTGTTGTAAGATTTAAACCCACAATCTTTGGTGCAGCAATCAGATGCTTAGACTACTGCACTACGCTCCAAAAAATGTTTTAGTCCAGATTTGTTTACTACTGCACACTTGTCCATTGCTTTAACTCACCACACGACTCGTGGTACTAGACGGAACATACTTAGTATAATACCAAAATCACCTCATATCATACTGAGGCTGTAAACAGAAATAGCAAACCATTTTTGGTTATAACTAAAATTGACATACAAGACTAGTTTAAACAATTTCTAAACTTCAAACTTTATAAATTCAAACTGTTAACAAATGGCACACAACATAGAGCAACCAAATGTATAGCGCATTTACTTTAGAAGCTACTGACGTCTGTTAAGTCACTTCAATAATTTAGACAATCAAACAACCTGCTAGACAAGAACTTTGCCAGTTATCAGTAATAGTTTAAGAATTTCCCGTACACCTAACTAAACTATTGACATGCACACTCATATGCACGATTGATAGCTAAAAAAAATCAATTAATAACTTCTAACTACGGCTTACTCGCAATCCAGAAACCCCAATCAAGACTTGTGAAAATAAGGCGATCAAAACTTTGATTCGGAGAAAGAAACTTTAAAAGATTATCTAAAATAAAAATTTCTAGAGCTTAAGAAACCTAGACAACTTTTGGAAGAAGACCCTTAGAATTTTACCTCTATGGGTTCAAAAAGTGTAACTTGCTTACCATGCTAAGCATTTTCTACGTTGAATTTTGGACCAACATTGCAGCTTGTTGGCCAGGCTTAAACAAAAAGAATTCTAACAAAAAATATTACGCCAAAGTCTATCAGTTGTACCAAGCTAACACTCAACGTAGTTTATTGGACAAAACTCCTGACATCCCCGCGTTAGAATTAAAATGCAACATAAGTCCACCATCACTAGTGACTGACATAGTTCCTTTACTAAAAGAAGTAAACCTGGAATTTTGTGACGTAACACTAATGGGGCAGCACAAAAGTGACCTTAGCGCGGGAAATAAATCAAAAAAATTGAGCTTAGTGACGCACTACGCAAACCAAACTCCCACAAACTTTTAAAGCCACTAAATTAGTGACCCCTTGGAAACATTAGTAAGTCAATTAAAGGGTAGTCCAACCATAATGCACGATGTTAATTGTAAGTCACACCTTAACGTTAAGTTTTTTGCCCAACTTAATTTGACATTTTTTTGTTTCAGTGTTTGGCAAATTTAACCATGGAGAGGTACACAATTAAGCAGCTCGTTAAGATTGTTGAAGTCTTTTACAAAAATGAGCGTTCAAATCAAAATACATTTTGTGCACTTCGTAATTTTTTTAGTCAGCATAATTGACCAAATGTGTCCACAATAGGGAGTGTTGTGTGCAAATTTCAGCAAACCGGGTCTGTAGAAAATGTGAAAACACCCAGTTTGTTCTGCGGAAAACATTGCTGTTGTTTGCGATAGTGTGGCAAAACAGCCATCAACCTCGACTTGTCGTCGTGCCCAACAATTCTCACAAACATCACTGATGCGAATTTTGAATAAAGATTTGAATTTACTCGCTTACAAGGTTCAATTTCAGCTGAAACTTACTGGCCATTTTAAGCGCCATCAACACGCCGAATGGTTGGTTGAACAGACAGAAGTAAATAGTGATTTTACAAAGAAAATTATCTTCAGCGACAAGGCACACTTTTACCTCAGTAGATTTGTTAACAAGCAGAATTGCCGCATTTGTGCAAATGAGAATCTACGAGTAATTGTTAAAAAGCCGATGCAACCACAAAGAGTGACTGTTTGATGCGGTTTATGGGCTGGAAGCGTCATCGGACCAAACTTTTTCGAAAATGACCTAGACCTGGACAATATGTGGTTTCAACAAGATGGTGCCACTTGCCATACAGCCAACGAAACAATGGCTCTTTTGCGCGAGAAATTTAATGGCCGTATTATCTCACGTCGTGGCAAAGTTAATTGGCCGTCACGATCATGTAGTTTGAAACCGCTGGGCTTTTTTCTTTGGGGTCATTTAAAAGAAAAAGCGTACGTCAATTAGCCAAGAACAATTCAAAAGCTAAAGGATGAGATAATTGAGCATATTAACGACATTGAACCTCAATTGTGTCTCAGAGTCATTGAAAATATCGACCATCAGATAGAAATATGCCACCGAAGCCATGGCAAGCATTTGGCCAATATTTTGTTTTACACATAATTGTCATAGATCCTTCTATCATAATAAAAAATATTAAGATAATTTTCTGAAATTTTTTTGTTTTATTTACAATTAACATTGTGCGTTTTGGTTGGACCACCCTTTACAACCAACCTTGAACGTAACAATACCCGCAAATAACACTTGGACATAATTTATAGTAGAAAGAAAACTAAGCTTACTATACCGTAACTTATCCTGGATGTACGTACATCTTTGAGAAAATTGACTTTTTTAAATATTTTTTAGAAATAGTGCAAAGACAATAGTGCGTACCCTAAAAAGTGCACAACTTGTCGCAAGTCATTAAAGATGGCTGCAGAACTAATTGTTTCAAGCACGTGTCCGCAAAAATAAGATTTGCCAGCTAGTTCTACCGCAAGCTTAAGACCCCAACACTAACTCAGCTACCACCAAACATCACAAAGAATTGCTAAAAGAAATTGACTCCAATAACCTCCAACCAAGACCCAGCATTACACTACATAATTAAGCTATCAACTGCAATGGATCCTACAAGTTTAGTTCCTGTCTTCATTTTTAAAACTTAATTCTTTAAAAGTGCAACCACTATAGCATCGTTTTACTTCTTAAAGCACTTTCCAAAATAAACAAAGCCCAAACAACCCGTTCTTTACTTTGTTTACTAAAAGCTATCTCAAACATAACACCGCCCAAAAACCGCTTCAACCGCTTTCGACTAAATTTAGACCATAACATTTGTGTTGCAAACACCAGTAACTAACAAACAGCGTAAGCTTACCGACATTGACTTGAAGTAAACCGTTTCCATCTAAACCTATAAATCTTATAATTACAACCCTTTTCACTACGCTATGTCCGCTAAATTTGCTCCCAAGAATGTTACCCAAATTTTATAAATTGCACAAAACCTACAAACATTTTTTGCTGTATGTTCTTTTCAAACCACTAAAAAGTCTAACTGCAACACCAGCAATCCCTTTAAGTTTTGTACGTGCATACATCAGCCACATAAAGTGGCTGAATGCCAAAACAACAAAAGAGAAATCACCATTTTAGGAGTTACAAAAACCTAATAAAACATCCGTGCAGTAAACTATGGTTTACCCTCCAACTCTAAATCCAAAATCCAGACTGCTTTGAAGGTTTGCAAAATTATTTCCATTTTTGAAAAATTTTGAAAAATTATTCAGACATTTTTGAAAATTCCAAAATTTTGGAAACCTATGTATTAAATAACTTATTTTCAATGAGTGCTCCAAGTTTGAAGCAAAAATTCCAAAAATTGTGCCTGAAAAAGCAGTTTTACTGAATCAAAGTTATTTTCATTTTTGAAAATTTTTAAAAAGTTAATTAGAAATTTTTGAAAAATTTCAAATTTTGGAAACTTGATAAACAGCTTATTTTCAATGAGTGTTGCAAATTTCAAGAAAAAAATGCAAAATTTCTGTCTGGAAATGCAGTTTTACTGAATCAAAATTATTTCCATTTTCTATCCAAAGCCACAACTAACTCACGGAAACCACGTCCGACGCTTGAAGATTACGCACACTAGACGTCTTCTTTTTCTTTTTCTTTTTTGGCTTGATTTTGTCCACTCCTGAATAGGCCTTTTTCATACGCTTCCATGTCAATCTTTGTTGGGCAGTCTGTATCCAGCTCCTGACTAATTTGTCAAAAGCTGTCAATCCGATGCGCTTGGTAATTTCTGTTGTTAGTAAGCTAGACGTATTACAAGGCAATAGCATTGTTTTTACAAAAAACCCAAAATCTTCCTTAAGTGGCCTCTTGAAGCGTGCACACAATTGACTAATACTCTTAAACCTATACTCTTAAGACCAGGCGTCTTTTACTTTTTAGAGACGCTTTTATCAAAAAACTTATAAACATCAGCAGAATGCTTGACAACTCTTTTATGGCTTTTAAAAAGTAAATACTACGGTAACCCACTATTTGCTCATGCTGATACATTGAAGTAATGTCAAATCAACCACTTTACAACCGCCGACGGAAACCGGTAACCAATGGCGTCCAACATGGACTTATAAAAAGCATAATGCTTATACAGCTTCAATATGACTTAACTACACGTATATAAATTAAACCAAAATACAAACCAGAAGAACAAAAAACCAAATATTTTAAAGAAGAGAAAGAAGCAACAACAAAGTGAAAATGGACCCGTTTAAAGGTAAGCTTGGATGCCATCCGTTTCTTTTGTACATCGACAACAATCCCAAACAATGCTGCACAGTTGGAACAGTAATTGCTCATTCTACTCTAAACTGCAGCAATTCATTGGCAAACTGCTCAAAAACCCTTACTTTTTCTTTTCCAAACGTACGCAACACTTTCAGTAGAATCAAGTTTTCTACATCACTCACCACTGCTTCTTTGTGCAGAAACTTAAAAGGAAAAACTTATTTGTTTAAATAATAACACAAACAGAAACCTTCACTTTATACACAACTAAAAGAGTACGCCAACTCAGCAGTAGTAGTAACAAGATTGAGCTCGCAACACTACATTTCCGAAAAATTGTAAAATGGTTTTTGCGCCGCCAGGCTGCACTCTATTAAAGAACACAAACGTTCTAGCTGACTTAGTCAAGCCACATATTCAGCAATTGTTTGAGCCTAATACACTTTTAGTCGTTTGATTAAGTCGTTGGAGTATCAAAACAAATAGTGCTTGTCGGCGTACTAAAACAAAAAAAAAACAAATTACACAAAACCAATTGTAACACTCAAAGTTTGAAAAAAAACAAAAAACCGGCTAGGAATCAAGCGTAAAACCTGTCTGGCTATTAACAAACAACCTCTAATAAAACAAATAACCATCAACCTAACCTAACCTAACCTAACCTAACCTAACCTAACCTAACCAGGTTAGGTTAAGTTAGAGTAGTAAAAAAACCTTAAATTACCAAAAAAAAGAAGTTAAAGCGTTAGTCAACATAGCTTATAGCTACTAAAAACTAAGCTGTTGACCATAACTAACTTGCAAACTAACCCCATGGTTTTTTTACAAATCACGGGGTTACCTGTTAAGCGTTCAAACCGTGAGTTTTTATTACACCGCAAGTTAGGTTTGCTTTCATTTATGCTCTCCGGCCAGTTAATTGAACGCTTCACCTATAGGCCTACATTCACTATTTTGACTAATGTTGTTCCTTCGTCTACGCTCTCATTGACAGAGCAAATTGGCTGTGGGAGACGGTAGAACAAGGTCATATGAGCAGAACATATTCCCCCCAACTTAAGGTCATGTTTTTAAATAAATGGACAACTCAACCCACTCTACCTACTAAGGAACAAACGCCGCCACTGAAAAACCAACGCTATGCAAGTAGGTACCAGCAGCCACCAGTAGGGCTTTTACTTTTTCTCAGTATTTGTGTCGCCACTTGTACCTTGCAGTCTAAGAGGTTTATCTATTGCCTAAAAACTTGCAATAAGGCAAAATCTGCACCTAGTTTGAGAGGAATTTGTGCCATCAGGTACAACCAAATTCCGGTATACGTTTGATAGGTATGGGTATAAACAATACGGGTTTGAGTGTCGACGTATGAGGATCGGTTCACCCACTTCTTAAGTTTAGGGTAGAAGCCGTAGAGTCAAACTACAACTAACTACCCTACAGATGATTGGGTTTTTGAAAACAATTGTCTAATGTCACCGCCTTGACTCATTTTAAAGGTAAACCAATTAGAAAACATTGGATAAAAGAAAAATTAGAACAACCAAACCATTGAAGAACTAAGCTTCTATCAACCCGCAGGTCAAAATAGTAAAAAATTTAAAAAAAATGACACCACAACCAAAGACAACCTAACAAACCTTTGCGATAAAGCTTCCAGAGTGGTTAAATACCATGTTGGTAACTACACAACACCACCAACGACCTACGCCGCAATCTGCAGATGAATGATGTTTTTATCTAAAAGTTGGTGCCGTTATAAGGCATCAAAAATCCAATCAGTAAGACGAAAGCTCATCCGGGAGGCTATAGAAAACATAATTTTGTACCACAGTTAGTCAGTTGAGACTATCAGCCAAAGCAACTACACCTTACAGACCAGCAAACTAAAGTGCAAACCATTTAAGATCTAGGTTCAGAAAATTTATTACTAACGCACTTCTTGGTCACACCTGCAGATAAGCCCAAGGCGTTTATTTAACTGCCAGACCAAGCTACATCTGCATTGCAACCCAGTAATATTAAGACGTGCCGGCGGATAGATTGCACGTGTCACCGTAACTATCCTCCTGGCACACATAGATGGATTGATGAGTATTGCCAAGTGCAGATGGTAAAACTGGACAATCAACAAATTACTAACTAGTAGCCACAAACGACATATAACTCAATAGTAAAACGCTAGGGTTCAATTCCTAACAGGACCAACTAAAAACATGTTCTGTATCCAACAGGGTGGTTTGGATGTCACCTAATAAGTTGTTGGTTCCATAAAATCTTTTTAAACAAATTGTAGACTTACTATGCCAATATAAAAGTTTTCTAGAAAAAATGTTAAGCCAAACAGAAAACATAACCAAACAACAGAAAAGCTACCCAACAACAAATCCACCACTTAAACCTCTAACAAATTACGTTGATAACTGCCTGAGCAAATCAGATTGATACCCACGCACCTACAAACGCACCGCTTCCTCATGCCAGAGATGTAGCCAATAACCATTACAACGTCACAATGTGAGTATTGCACCAACCTCAACGCCGTTTGGCCGCAACTAGAAGTTGGAACTGGGTGTTTCCATAATTTGAGAAGTCTACACTGTAAACTTGACAAAAGTTTTTCCTGTGTCTCTACACTCAATGCCGGGAAATCGATTAACCTTGCCCCAAAGTCACTTCACACCTATAAAACCTCTCCAAGGAGTTGCTCAAAAACAACAACAAAAATCTAAAAAGTTATGTACTTTACGGCGAGCACTTATTGGCTAAAGTTGGTGTTACCACTGCATCATCTTTGGGGTACTTGGGTACTATGGAAAAGCCATAAATCATCTCCAGACCACGGTAACATTAGCTTTAACACGTTTCATAAGTTTAAAATATTTTTAGTTCTAGCATTTCTTATGGTAGATTTGTATAGTTGCAATCGGTTTCTTATTAAGTTATCAATAAATTATTTAGATATTTTAGTTATTTTAGATATACAGTTTTATACACTTTTAAATTACTTCTTGAAATTCTTATTTATTATTTTTGATATTTATGCATGACAAAACCGGAAAATTAAGTGTAAATTCCACGCCGTCATGGCCGAATTAAAAAAATGTTAATAGCCCGGCGTGCTGTTGAAACTCACGATTTTCTCATTAAACGTGCTGTTAGCAAAGCATCAGCCAATTTCAATTTGGCTCATTTTAATTTAACTCAAATAGTTTTGATAGACATAATAAAATGTAGTGTCCATCGGGTGTATATAGAGGACGAACGTTCTCTGACAATTAATCTCCTACACGACCTACCAAGACACCTGCCAAAATGTATTATTAGCATAATCTAGATAAAAACTTAATATACAATGTAACAACATGGTTAATTCAAACTTGTTAATAATTTATTCATGCTTAAAACTTATTGTTAATAAAATATAAAACAGCACACAAGGTTATGTATTAAATTTTTTTATAATCAAGCGAACCCCATTAATTACCTCTCCATTTTTAGCCGATTGGAGGGCTGTGAGTACTATGAATTCTCCATCATCCCTCCCGCGCTCTGAAAATTTTTGGAAGCACTTATAAATCATCCCTTGGAATTTTATTAATCCTTAATTAAATTATTAATTAAACTATGCACTGAGCGCTTTTAATAGGGTGGCAATAATTTTAAATTTATTAATATTTTATCAACTATTATCTATTCAATTTCTCATTAAGTTGAGAAGATAAATTGAATGCATTCCAGTAGGAATTTACTTTTGTTTGACAGTTTGAGTTGTAAGGCAGATAAATTGTCTCAAGAAGTATTTGATACTCCGTTGCTTACAAACAAACGTCTGAAGCAGTTACTGTACAGTCGACTTGACCCAGCAAGATTGATAATTGTGTCCAACTCCCAAGCAAATATACGATGTTATAATTAGATTGTGTAATTAAACTGTCTCTGGATGATACTTGGAGAAATTAATGTTGCCATTTCATATTTACGAAATAATAAAATTGTGTTTTAATAGAAAGCAGAATTATCAATCATTTTATGGCACACGCTTTGCTTTTTTTTGGGATATAACAGGAAATATGTTTTAGGAGTGAACGAATGTCTTCAGTAGGGTTATTAATGAGGTTTTTATTATTGTTCATTAATCATTGACTTGCTTAAAGAATAATGTATCGTAGTCTATTACAATAAATAAAAAATTTTATAATGGATTAAAGCATAAGTATAAAAATAGTTGATACCTTTACTATTTGTTCAGTGGCGTAGCTACTGTTTGTTTCAAAACCTGGAAGGGTTACATAATAATGTTTTTTTTTTTCTAAAACCGTCATTACATTTTTTTAATATTTTGTGGTGGGGCCTCTACGACATATTAAGGACAAACATAGCATCATAAAAAAAAAGTTTTTCAGATAATAGAGCACAAGTGGGATTTGTTTATGCCTGACCGCACTAATCAATAAAAAAAAAAGTTTTTGCACCAAGTTCCGAGATATACTGCAAAAGCTTACTACCAACCACATTTTGTTGCAGACACCGACTGTACCGTTTAATCTAATATTCTTCAACATACCACACAAATTTTTTGACAAGAGTATTCACAGTACGGTCATTGTTTCTTAACGCACGTCCTTCAAAGACAAATCCAAACTTCTTCTCAAGAACAAACATCTAAAGTAAAATTGACTACGTTTGAAAAAAAAAATTTGTTAAAAATCAAAATGTTACTAAAACCCTTTGATTTCAAGCCTGTTTAACTTTATTATAGGCAACAACAAAATATTAAGTCGTCCAAAGCAAAACTGTGACACAAGGCATTTTGTGGCCCTTACTCGCTGACAAAAATACGCAGACTTTACAAACGCAGACCAACACCTAGTTTAACAGCAAACCTGTAGTACAGTACTTGAATTCTACACGTGCAACGTCACGATTATTATCATCAACAATGATTACCAAACTGTTTCTACAAAATCACAAAAAAAATTGTTTTACACTTGAAAGTACTTCAACAAAATTTAGGTTTATTATATGTAAGAATCTGAAAATGATAGACTAGCAGACTCAAATTAAAAAACTAAATAAGAATATTATTATTTAACTAACCTACCACCACAGCTACCAGCCAATCATACAGGTCATAAAGTATGTCAACCGTGCTCAGACTGTAACGGTGCCAAACTAACTTGGCACCGCTACTCCATGACATGAGATTTGCAGACTTTGCATGCACAGACCAATCGTTTTTTGACCAAACCACCACAATTTTATATAAAAGAAATCTGAGTACACTACTGAGATCTTTGAACAAAACAAAAATTCATGCTTATTTTTAAAAGTCTTTACCACCCAAGAAAGCAAAAACGCAATTTTTTGCCCAAAAAATTATGGTCACAGTTTTCTGGGACGCTAAGAGATTCTTTTAACTAAGTATGTGCCAAAACAAGTTTTGTAACAAAAAAACTAGTCCAAAAATGGTTCAACATCTTTGATTAGTCTATGACAGATACAACAACAAAAACGTTAAAATTTCTCGTTTCTTTAAATCATATTACTATTATCATGTGAAGGAATCATAAAGCAAAAAACAATAAATACTCCGGTTGAGAGGAGACTATTAAGAACAAGCTTATCATATAATACATAAAACAAGTTTCGCTCAAAAATGGTTACAAAAAAATTACTGTTAATTTAAGCCAAACACTACAACGTTGGAAAGAAGAAAAAAAAATTACCACAACAGTCATGGGCTTCTACAAAATGTTAATTATAACTTTTACTGTGTCTTTTAGCAACCAAAATTTGTCCCATTTTAAACATTCTTCTATGTGCACAGTTTTTGGACGACGGTATATGCACTTACCGGAGCTAGTAACTGCCAGCATATTTATGAGTACAGTTTACTTAACATAGCACTATACTAAGATTTGCAAACTCTGCAAGTTTGGTGGTTAAAAAAATGTAGATTTTAAATTAATTTTTTTTTTGTTTTTTCACAAAAAAATAACATCCGACCAAAAACGGTTAAAACGCAGTTTCTAAAAGTTCAGATAAGGTCACCGCGTCTGTGCCATCGGATGCTTTAATACGCAGAGAGCAAATGGCGTTTTGCAAGCGGTCTGTGTTGACTGCCAGTTGCCGACGAGAGCCAGTCAACATTTCAGTTAACCAGTTTCACTAAAGCAAATAATTTTTACATTTTAAACTATATTTAATAATTAACCAAAAATGGACTTGCAATGGCGCTTCTGTCAAAGCAGCAGCTTAAAGATGAGCAAATCTAGCTAAACTAGAAAGACAGAAAAAATGATGGAGATAAAGAAACTGATTAAAAAGTTAGGTTAGGTTAGGTTAGGTTAGGTTAGGTTAGGTTAGGTTAGGTTAGGTTAGGTTAGGTTAGGTTAGGTTAGGTTAAGTTAGGTTGAAAAAGAGATTGACCATAGATGCTATGGAAAAAGTTAAAAATACAGCCAACGCGGCAAAAAATTATGCAGTACAAAACAGACGATATTGTATTCTAACAACCATATATATTAAAAACGCTTTCAACACGGTACTTTAGAAAAAAATATTAGTAATGCTAAAAAAAAAAAAACTGGCAAACTTATGAGGAAAGTGCTAACTAGCTACCTCCCAAACAAAAAACTTTCTGTCAAAAATATGGAATAATAAAGCTAACATGTGAGGTTCCGAAAGGATCTGTTTTTGGCTCACTACTATAGAACTTGTACTACAACGACATTGTAGAACACGGCGCTAATAGTATGGCCACGAAAGATAGGAAGCTGATCAACCATACCAACCTTCAAATCCGGCGTATAAAAAAAATTTAAGAACTAAAGCTACAGATCAAAGACAGTAAAACAGAAGTAGTACTCCTATATAGAAGGAAGAAACTAAGAGAGATTACTTTCAACATTGGAAAGATACAAATCCAATCAAAAAAAGCTATAAAATATTTTAGAGTGTAGATAGATCACAACATGACCATAAAAAAACACATAAGACAAACAGTCACAAAAGCGGAGAAATCAGTGCTGGCATTAACAAGGTTTATGCCCAGAATTAAAAGCCCGATAGCTGCCAAAAGAAAAATATTGAGCACGGTGTCCCACTCAATAATGTTGTACGGTGCCCCAACATGGAAAAAAACAATAAGACTAGCAAGCTATCGCAAAATGCTGAAAGCACACCAACAAACACTTACAATAAGAATAGCTAGCAAGTACCGCACTGTTTCAACAGAGGCGATAAGGGTGATAGCAGCAATAATACCCATAGAATACATGGTGGAACAAAGAGCAAGAACAAGCAAGAAAAAGACAACATCAAAATAGAATTGCTTGACAAATGGCAAGTAAGCTGGAGCGCGGAGATTGGCAAAACAGCTTGGACAAAATGTTTATTAAAAACCTTGATAAATAGACTAACAGAAAGCATGGAAATGTAGACTACTACATTACACAGTTTTTGAGTGGTCACAGATGCTTTAAGATCTACCTTAAGAGGTTCAAAAAACGCAATCAATCGGTGCACGTTCTGCAACAAAGAAGATACTTTGCAACATACGTTTTATCAATGCCAAACACGGCAAACCAAAAGATAAAAACTAAATGCAGAAGCAATACTGTAAAGACAATGCTCAAAGGAAAAGAGGAATGAGAAACCATAAAAAAATACATACACGAAGTATAGAAAGATAAAGAGACTGAAGAAAGAAAATTGTCAAAAGACAATCTAACGTCTCTGATAAACTAGCTTATCAGGACAATCCAAAGATAATAATGATCCAGTCAAGTGGATTAGGGATTTAGTGGATGAGAGCTTCACACTCAGGTTGACAGAGCTTTCCCCAATCACAAAAAAAAAAGTTAGATTAGGTTAGTTTAGGTTAGGTTAGGTTATGTTAAGTTGGGTTAGATGAAGAAACTGATTAAAAGGTTAGTGTGTCATCTATTGTAATGACAGCCTACACAACTTTTAACCTAAGACACAAGAACCCACCTTCTGCCCTAACAAAAATATGCTACTAGAAGAAGAAAAAGTGGTATAACCCCCAACCCACAAACGTCCGGCTTTGGATTTCTAATTAAAGAGCAAAGGTAAAACCGCTTTAATGCTGCTATGTGAGCTGAGCTTCAATAGCATCTTAGTCCTTTGTTCTCCGTTTCTATAAATACTTGACATTTACGGCCACCATTAGTCAAACTCTAAAAGCCAAGCAGAAAACATATAAAGCCAACATCACCCTGACCACCATAAACAGGAATTCCGTCTGGGTCATCCGGTAATCACCATCATAAACACTGCAGTTTCCGACATAAACCACCTTGCACGGTGTCGTCAACCACCATTCACAATAGATACTTTTGAGTTAGGCCAAGACTATTGTAACCCCGTCCTCTGGTTTACACCTTCACCAGAAAACACTACAAACAAACATAGAACCTATATGGACCAAACAATCCATATTGCGCACAAAAGCCTCTTTTGCCATGCAACTACAACCTTAGAAGATAACCCAATGCTTTCAAGGACACACACGGCTTTACCTTTAACACCTGGGGAAAATGCAGCCGGTGACAAATAAAACCTAACGTGGGGCGTCAAAAAGCATAGCGTTTTTGCGTTCCCGTAACACACAACTTGAGAAAAAAAGACTAAATAACAAAAACGCTTTAAAATACTCAGACAAACAGTTTCTGATAATGACAGAACCACGTATCACCAGGGTGACCATAACATTGCAGTTCCCAACCAGGTTGAGACCCTTGTCGACCGAATAGGTGTAAATACAGTCAGCACATCTCATACCGTCATGGGACATGTCCAGGCTTATATTCCGTACCAACTCCAAACGGCTACGGTTTTGCAACGTCACCAGTTTTGGAACCACTAATACATAAACAGATACTTTGCGCTATATCTGTCCGTCACCACACTAAAGTGCGGCGGCGGTCTATGATTACAGTAACTCATCACCCCAATAATTCTTCAGATATGACGGGACATTTGACCTACCTAGTAATAGTCTTTCAGGTAGATACAGAAATCAATCAAGACACCACCAGCTACGACGTCATCTATTAATTGTTACAAGAAATAATAGACCTGCTAACGATGATTGAGAATCCGCAGTACATCTGCAACATGCAAGTTGCGCACGAGGCGCACATGTTCTTGGTGGACGTAGCCAACAACATGAACAACCGAGCAAGATACCTGACCTTGTCAAAAAAACTGAAAAAGTCCAAAAACTTATACCGAAACGAAACAGCTCTCAACAAAACATGTACAGTCCATGTGCATGCCACCGACACAGTCATTGCCGTCAATCACGACAAAGCAGACATCTTCGGCACGCAGAGCTTACTTTCATCTATAGTATTTGTCAGCTTATATTAAAGCTAAATTTACACTTCAACCTTTTTTACCACTCTAGTTTTTCAAATCCCATCAGAAATATATCTCCAAATAAAAAACAATGTTTTAAAAAAAAGTTTTTTGTAAACTTTCTGTTTGATCTAAAAACAGCTTGTTATTTGTAAGTCGTAAACAAAATTGGTTGGTTAATCTATGCCAAAATTAAACAAACGTGCAACTACTCACTTGCCTAAAACACAAAACTAACGATAGATTTCTTAGAAACAATTTTTCCGCTGAGACAACAAAACAGAACAAGCTTTTTATGATAAAACAATTAACTTGAAACTTAATCTTAGAAGTCAACTTTTTTATTGTTTTTTAGACAAATTTTGAGTATTTAAAGTATACAAACAAATAAAAACATAATTAAAATTGACACCACACAATTTAAAACCCCACATTGGCTAAACTTTTTTTGAAAAAAAAATAAAAGAAGCTCACAATTTAAACTTGGTTCCCGCCTTCCCACCAAAGCGTTTAGTATCAAGAAGTTTGTTGTAAACTAATCCTTTGTTGAATTGTTAACAATTTACAATAATCCTCTTGTCAAGAAAAGCCAAAGAAATACAAAAAAAAGCTACCAGCCCACAATTTAAACTTAGTTACCGCTTTCCCACCAAGGCGTTTGTTATCAAAAAAATTGTTGTAAACTAATTCTGTTTATTGTTAACAATTTACAATAAACCTTTTGTTAAGAATAGCCGCAGACACACAAGCGGTAGTTGAAGTAATATATCTTTAAATCAACAACATTTGGGCGAGTGAGGGGCCACATTAGAAGAAGCTACCCGCCCACAATTTAAACTTGGGTTCCGCCCGTCCACCCAAACGTTTGTTAGCAAGAAATTTGTTGTAAACTAATCCTATGTTGTACTGTTAACAATTTACAATAAACCTTTTGTCAAGAATAGCCGCAGACACACAAACGGTAGTTGAAGTAATATATCTTTAGATCAGCAACATTTGGGTGGGTGGGTGGGCCACATTAGAAGAAGCTACCCACTCACAATTTAAACTTGGTTTCCGCCCGTCTACCCAAACGTTTGTTAGCTAAAAATTTGTTGTAAACTAATCTTCTGTTGTATTGTTAACAATTTACAATAAACTTTTTGTCAAGAATAGCCGCAGACACACAAACGGTACTTGAAGTAATATATCTTTAGATCAGCAACATTTGGGTGAGCCACATTAGAAGAAGCTACCCGCCCACAATTTAAACTTGGTTTCCGCCCGTCCACCTAAACGTTTGTTAGCAAGAAATTTGTTGTAAACTAATCTTATGTTGTATTGTTAACAATTTACAATAATCTTCTTATCAAGAATAGCCGTAGAAACACAAACGTTGGTTTAAGTAATAAATCTTTAGATCACCAACACTTGGGTGGGTGGGTGGGCCACAGTATGAAATGCTACTCGCCCACAATTTAAATTTAGTTCTCGCCCACCTAAGCGTATAGTATCAAAAGATTTGTTGTAAACTAATCTTCTGTTGTATTACCAACAATTTATAATAATCCCCTCGTTAAAAATAGCACAAATGGTTAAAATAATAAATCTTTAAATCGCCAACTCTTGGGAGGGTAGGTGGGCCACAGTAGAAAAAATACCCGCTCACAATTTAAACGTGCCAGAATTCTAATTTGTTCTACCGCCAGCTTCGAGACCACAATATTCAACTCTGCGTCACCAGTCAAAAACTAAAAAAAAATTTAATCCTCATCTCTAAGACGCAATTCTCTAGAAGGACATTTACTATCGTAACTGTTTCCACTTTCTGTTGCAAAGAAAAACAATAACTAGAAATCCCACATTACTTCTGATCTTTTCAGAACCAGCCCAAAATGTAACAGACGACATGATTGCATAAAAACGGCTATTTTCTTCTCTTTCTGAGAAATATATGTAATCTTAACTCTTTTTCCATTTCCTTTGCTGTTGCAAGCGCGCGTTAAATAAGTGCATTTACAATTTGTTTAGTAATATTTATGTTCTTTTAGCATCTAAAAAGACGAAGCAACATATTTGTAATTTGTAGAGAACGCTATAGTAGGTAGCTCCGCTAACCAAACCAAAGTATTAAAAATTTTAAACAATGTTGCTAATTGCCATGATATTTTGTCCCAAATTTTGGCTTTATTTTGGGCAGTTTGCAACAATTTTTTAGTATTTTTGTAGTTTTTATTTATTAATTACTGTTTTAAAAGATTCATGAATCTTTAGCAGTTTTTGAAATAATGCAAAAAAAAATTCAACAAATTTAAAATCTCTGGATACAACATAAACATAAAACCGCAAAACTTAGAAATTGAAAAAATGTTAACACCAAACATCTAAAATATTTGTATAAAACCAAGCTCACTAGTAAAACAAAACATTTAAACCTGCCTAAAATACACTGTTATTAGGCAAACTATTGAATTAATGCAACTCAAAATAATTTTAGAGAATGTCCGCTGTTTGTCAAACATCAAGTAAATCACCTACCGGATATGATTATTAAATCATAACTACATTTTACACTTACATACTTTTTCAAAAAAAATGTTGACTTAGATAACATAAGTTCCTAATACATCTAAACATACAGGTACAATTTACAGAGTTGATAATGTGCGGTTCTTGACTTGACTAAACTTTAAATGAATCAACTATATCTATTTTAGACCTGAACTTGATGTAAGTATTGCTAACCTTATATATTTTATTTGTTTTGTTGTGATCTGCGTTATCATATTGTCTAGAAACAACATTTCCAAAATACGCAACCAGTGTATACAAAAAGTAAAGTTGCGGTTGCATGTCGCAAGCACGCGCATTGGAATAGCATATTGTTGTGCAAAAATAAACATTTCTACTTTCAGAGAAGTTAAACCAAAACTAGAACAGAAAATGGCTTCAGTTTGACAACTAATACCACAACAGTCGCACATTTTTTAACATTAAATTATCAGACCAGTCAACAAACGTAATCCAATCTTGGACAAACTTTGCAAAAGTATTATATATTATTTGCTTTAGTATACTTTGCCTTATTATGTCGCCCGAAAACAGTTTTGCTAATAAAGATTGTGTTACTATTTCTAACTGCATTTAAGTTTGCCAAAATCTAAGAAAGATATTCTAGGCCTCAACAGCTTCGTCCAATCTTAAAAAAATTATCTAAATGAACAGCATTAAAATCATTTTTTATTAGTGCTTCTATGATTATTAGCTTATTATTGTAGCTACCACCATCTCTGGACATTGCCACTTTAAAAACATCTTCAGAAGAGTAGTAAATTTTTGGAATTTCTAAATTTCAGTTAAAGACTTTTTGAAAACATTATCCGTTAAAATAAAACTAGTAGCTTTAAAAAAAATCAATAAATAGCTTTTATAGATTGGTAGTTTTAAGTTAAATACGATATATTAACTAATAAAGTAGTAATTTTTAAAATTTATTTTGTTTTGATTCTTTTAATTTATTGCCACCCAATTTATTAAAAAAATATGTCTTAACAGCTCAGTGTATTAAACAATAAAATAAATTAGTTCCGCTTTGAGTTATTGAAAGTTATAAATAGTTATTAAAATATGTATATACAATTGCTATATTACAAGCAAACTTCCCACACCTAAAGCTAAACACTTAAGTAATAATTACAAAAATAATTAAATAAAAATTCATCCTACTCTACTTCATATACAATTAAAACCTCTTACTGACACACTAGATAAATATAATACACAAAATGTATTCAAGCCTTGCCAAAAATAATACATATTTATGTCTGCAAATTTATTTCTGTTTTAATGATTTTTTTGTTGAGTTAAATATGATAATTATACCTGCACTTTCGTCGGCTTCCGGTTCAGGACAGCAGCAGCACACTCGTTTCCTGCAGAACTGACGCACTGCCGGCGCCCCACAAAAGCAGAATATCAGTATAATAGCGAGCACTGCTATCATGGTAATTAAGGGCGCTATACTGGCGACGCTAGGACCTCCCGGCGCTTCCGATGCATGGTTCACTGCCGGCGGTGTGATATCTGAAAACAATGGAGATGAATAGTGTTTAAAAATAAAGGGTAGACGGTCTTCATATTTTAACAATGAATGTAATAAAGTTACAGTTGTTTTTTATTTAAATGCAGAGAATTAAGGTAAATTATTTAACAGGATTCTTTTATATTGTAGACAACTTTTTCTAAAATTCATGAGCTTAAGCGCATTATCTTGCAAATAAGCTTGTTGTTGCTAGTTGTTGAATTATTAATTATGTTTCAAAAATAGACAACGTTTTTTTTTTTTAATTGAGTTTTTTATTCAAGTTGTTAACATCTTGAACAAAAATTGTTTCATTTAATATTCTGTTTATTAAACCTTAAATTAATTTTGTATTATGTTAAATTTAAATTTATTTAATTAAGCAAATTTTAACCCAATTAATATTTCATAGTATCTGGTTTACATATTACGTAACTCAAATAATTGCTTGTGTTATCACAAATCTTTAGGGACCGACAAAAGGACGCTTTGGAGAGAGGATGTAAAGAGTCCTTACTATTAATTAATTACCTCTCTACACAGGGCAAACAATAAGCGATTATAATCGTTAAAGCAGGCGACCATAACTGCCTCTATCAATTTGGCTGTGGGGACTGTTAATTATGTATTGGTATTTCCGACACATATACACTCTACACACATAACCACAATGACCACTTTATCAATCAGTTAACACTTTAATTAACATGTTTTATAAAGCAAATTAATGCAAATTTTGAAATTCAAATAGTTTAATGTTGGTAAATTAATAGTTTTAAATATTACATAATTTAGTCACCCAAAACGTATACAAATTATGAAATATATAAAATCCTAATAGCTATTAATTTAGTAAACAAATATAAACTATTAGATGCTTTACATTTTAGAGAACAAAAATTTATAGAAAAAACTTAATGATTTTCAAAGTAAGTTAAGTTCAAATACTTCTTTAGCAGATCTACCTGTTAATGCAGCCAACTTGCAAACTCTATTTCAAGCATAAAATACGGATGAAAAGTTTAGAAAAACTATTCTCCCTATACAAAGGGGCAAATCCTAGTAATATTTTTTATCATTAGACCATACAATTTATATGAATAGTTATAATACAAAATTAATTAAAAATATTAATAATTAATGTAATAAAATGTCAATAAAATAATTTACATTGTATTACTTAGATAATCCAGCTACTAAAAAAGCTTACAACTGTTTACATGTATTAATCAATTTATTATACAATTTTACACATGCATACAATAAAAAATTAAAAATAGTTGTGTAGTAGTTTATTATTAAATAGTTTACATTGCAAGTATTAAATATAGACTAAAATTTTGATATATTTTTTATTACAAAATTATAAAATAAACAGAAACCAGCGTTAAAAGATGATAAAATAAAATAATATTTGCAACTTTCAAGTTTTTAAAAATCAAATAATAATTTTTGTTAAATAAATATGCAATTTATGACAGATAGGTATTTCAGTACAGATTATTAAAAGACTGTAATCAATATTATGAACTTAAAACATAATTAATCATTAATTTTTCAAAAGTTTATTAATATTATTAAAAGCTGATGTATCAGTAAATATAGCCAAACATTTTAAGTTAACAAAAATTATTACGTTTTTACATTAAATTATTTTTTACGCAGAAATTATTGCGTAAAACTGTTGTAAAACAAAAATTAATCAAGCAATTTTAATAAAACTTTCTGATTACTAGAAGAAGATGTAGTCAAACATTTTGAATTATTTAAAATTGTAATATTTTTACTACAAGTTAATTTTTTTATGTTTTTCTTTGAAAAAAACGGTAAATTATTGCGTAAAATTGCTGTAAAAAATAAACTAATCAAGCGATTTTAATTAAACTTGCTGATTATAAGTAGAAGATATAGCCAAACATTTTGAGATAACAAAAATTGTCATATTTTTACTATAAAATAACTTTTTTGAAGTTTTTTACTGCAAAACGGTAAAAATGCTTAAATAATTCGTTGTAAAATAAAAACTAATTGAGCAATTTAATTTAAACTGGCTAGTTATTAATAGAAGATGTAGCCAGATATTAAAAAAAAAAACAAAAAACGTTATATTCTAACGCCAAAATAAATTTTCTAAGCTTTTTTATTGCAAAAACGGTAAAATTGGTGCATAATTTGATTTAAAACAAAAGAAAGTCAAGCAATTTAAATAAAACTTATTATTTGTTAATAAAAGATATAGCAAAACATTTAGAAACAACAAAAATTTATGTTTAAACAATTTTTCTAATTGTTTTTCTAAAAAAACGGAAAAATTGATACATAATTTGAAGTAAAACAAAAGTTAGTCAGCAAATTTTTATAAAACTTGCTGATAATTAGTAGAAGATAAAGCCTCACTATTAAAAATAAATAAAGTTGTAATATTTTTACGTTAATTTAGTGTTTCTAAAGTTTTTAATGCAAAAACAAATAAAAAATGTTACGTAATCTTCTGCAAAACAAAAACTAATTGCGTGATTTTTATTAAACTTGTTGATTTTAGAACAAAATATAGCTAAACACAAGTATTAATGGCAAAAATCGTAATATTTTTACGCTAAAATAATTTGTTTAAGGTTTTTATACTGCAAAAACAAAAAAAATGTTGCGATATCTTCTGCAAATCAATAACTAGCTAAATGATTTTAATCAAATTTATTTGTTATTAGTAAAAAATGTAGCCAAACACATTTTATTAGCAAAAACAAAAAAATGGTTACAAACAGTAGTTTCAATTAGAGTTTCCGCCCACCCGCCCAAGTTTTTGTAATCTAATTTCTGGATCACAAACACTTAAGTGGGTGGGCGGGCCATTCAATTCATTGATTGCAGGACAGTAGTTTTAACTAAAGTTTTCACCCACTCGTCCATTTTTTTGTGATTAGAAATTTGAATTACAAATATGTGGGCGAGAAGGTGGGTCACGCAGTTATTGATTACAGAACAGTAGCTTTAATTAGAGTTTCTGGCCACCCACTCAAATACTTGGGTAGGTAAGCAAAGCACTCAGATGATTGATTGTGAGACAGTAGTTTTAACTGGAGTTCCCCTCAACCACCAACAAAATTGATTGTGATCTAATTTCTTTATCACAAACACTTAAATAAGTAAGCGGGTACTCAAGTCATAAACTTTCAGTTTGGTGATTGCGCAACAATAGTTTTATATATAGTTTTAAATTGTTAAATTTGATTTACAATTTTTGTCAAATTTTAAATTTAACATTTTATTATATTGTAAAATATATTTGATATTTTACAATATAATAAAATGTTAAATTTAAAATTTGATTAAAATCGCTCAATTAATTTTTGTTTTACGATTGATTATACAAAAATTCTTCCGTTTTTTCTGTTAAAATCTTCTAAAAAAATTAAGTTATCGTAAATTTATTACAATTTTTATAATTTTTATTTGTTTGTTAACATCTTGAAGTAGTAAATAACAAATTTTATTAAAATTGCCCATTTAGGTTTAGTATTACAATCAATTATGCAAGAATTTTTCCGTTTTTTTGTTATAATCTTCAAAAAAATCAAGTTATTGTAAATATGTAAGAAATTTTATCATTTTTATTTATTTGTTAACATCTTGAAGTATTAAATAACAAATTATATCAAAATTGCACGATTAGTTTTTGTTTTTTGACTAATTATGCAAGAAATGTTTCACTTTTTTGTTATATTCTTTAAAACAAATCAAGTTTATTGTAAATATATTACGACTTTTATAATTTTTATTTAGTTGTTAACATCTTAAGGTGATAAGTAGCAATTGGTTTTTGTTTTAAAAAATTTGCTGTAAAACTAAAATTATTTAGAGAATTTAAACAAAACTTTATGTAAAACGTAACCAAACATATATTTTTAAGAATGTCACCACAAAAACTGAGAAATTCTTACGTAAATCTGCTACAAAACTAAATCGGTTTTACTGATTAAGAATAGAAAATATAGTCAAATATTTTAAATTTACAAAAATTGTAGTTTTTTTTTAAGTTTTTACTGTAAATACAAGAAAATTGTTATAAAATTTAAATCAAACTTGCTGATTGTTGGTAAAAAATAAATGAAAACATTTTAATTTGACAAAAATTATTATAGTTTTACTCTAAAACAGATTTTTTTTTTTTTTTAAGTTTTAAAATTGTTTAAAACAAAAATTAATTGCGAGATTTTGATCAAACTTGCTGATTTAAGTAGCAAATATAGCCAAACATATTGAAAAAATAAAAATTGTAATATTTTTAAACCAAAATTTTTTTAAGGTTTTTTTACTAAAAAACGTAAATTTTGTTATAAAATAAATAATTTCACACAATAATTAAGCATTTTTATCAATAGAAAGCAGTTCTAATAAAAAAAAGTAAAATACTTTAGCAATAGAAATATTTGTTAATATATTGTAAACAATATTTTGATTTTCTTAGCGGATTTTATACATTTTAATCAAAGAAAATGATTTCTTAGAATTTTTTAGTAAAGTTTACGCAATTAATGTGTTTTTGGATCAATTTTATTCAAAACAATGCTTTCATTAAACAATATTTAAATTTGTTTAACAAATTGTTTAAATTTTTGGATAATTATTACGCATTTGTTAATAAATAAAAGAACAATTAAATCAACGCTGCTCAAAACCAAAATCAGCAAAAAAACAGTGTACAAGAATGGCTGACAGATAATGATAATCTTTAGTAAAAGAATTGGAAGTTATTTTCTTGGTTAAATTAATATATATTCTGCATTTTTTTACAAATTTAGGTTTTTTTTTAAACAACTCAAAAGATTTCAAAATGTTTAACAAAAATTGCCATTAGTTTTTACTTCTTGTCATTAGAAATTATTTTAATAATTAAATTAATATGTTTCCTGCATTATTTAAAAAAAAACTATTTTGAAACTTATTACTTAAAATATTTCAAAATTTTTAATGAAAATTGCAATTTTTTGTTATTGGAAGTTATTCTTATATTCAAATTAATATGTATTCTGCATTTTTATAAAAGTTTAGATAATTTTGAAAAATAATTCAATATTTTGAATAAAAACTGCAATTGATCCACGGTTTTTATATTTTTCACAAATTTAGTTTTTTCGAAAACCATTACTTAAAATATTTGAATATATTCAAAAGTTTAAATTTTTAAAAAAGAATTAATAATTTAAAATTTAAATAGAAATTTTCACTTTTTGTCAAGTTTTTTTCATAATCAAATTTTTCGGAAATAAGTAATTTTTCTAAAATAAATATTATTTTTAGTTTGTAAATGTATTATTTTATACAATTTGTTGTTAGATAGTATTAACAAATTAAACACTCAACAATAAACCACTGTCAATACAAATACAGAAAAGGAAATAGCGGAAATGAAGATAAAAGAAGAGAGAAAAAAGAAGAATAAAAACATAGAATGTAAGAGAATACATGGGAAAAAAACTGAACTTGTTTTAAAAATAATAAACCAAGAAATAAAAATACTAGAAATAACATAAACAAAAAAGAAAGAGCAAAGGATAGTAGAAATACATAAAGGATACTGGTTAATGTAAAAAGATGTTGAGGAAAATGAGTAGGAATGATAATAGCTCCAAAATGAATAAAAGATATAATTAAAAAAAAACAACACATAAATAAAAGAATTATGAAGTAGAAATGAAGCTAGTAGACAATAAAACATAGACCATAATAGTAGCATACTATAATAAAGAAAAGAAAGACAATTTCTATACAAAATTACAACTAAAAATAGACAAAAGAACAAATTAAAATAACGAAATAGAAAAAACAATGGGAAAAGAAGGAGAAAACATAAAATACAACAACAGAGAAAGAATTATTTAACTATGCATCAAAAACAATCTAGTAATAACAAACGCCAAATTCAAACACAGGGAAATTTACAAACACCAAGAACACAACCAACCAGAAACAAAAAACTAATGATTGACTATTACCGTTGAATGATAACTCTAACTAGAGTTATTATTCAACGCTAATGCCTAGTTAAAAAAAAACAAGATAAAAATGTAAGAGTAACAAGACAGGCGGAAATATAAAGCAATCACTGTTTACTATGAATGGACATTAAATGGAAAGCAAAAGTGAAACCAGACAAAAGATAGAAAAAAGTTAAGATAAAAATAAAAACATACAAACTAAAAAAAGAACAAATACAAACGGCATACCAAAAGATAATACAAAATAAATTCAAAGAAAATGAAAAAAGAACGTGCAAATAAGAAAAATGAAAAACTTTCAAACGAATTATTTTTGAATCTGCAAAACAGAGCTGTGGAACAACTAAAATAGTAAACAAAGATATAAAAAAACAGTTGGTGGACAGGAAAAATCAAAAAAGAGATAAAAAATTAAAAAAATGAAAACTTCAACCAAAACGTTAAATCAACTAAAACAAAAAAAGAACACAATATGATAAACATAAAAGATAAAAATAGAAAAATAATAACGGAAAAAGACAAGATAATAGAAAGATGGAGACAAAATTTCTAAGAACTAACAGAACAAGAAGTGGAAAAAAACAAAACAAGAAAAGATAAAAGACTGCTTTAGGGCAAAAAAACTAAAAAAATTGAAAAAATTAAAAAGTTAAAAAACAGGAAAGCTTCAGAAACAGATAAAGTAAAGCTGAAAATGATAAAACTCACAAAAGAAAAAAAAATGCACAAATAATGAAACTAATAGATAACAATAAAAAATGGAAAAACGCCAAGAAAATGGTATAAAAAATTAATCCTACCAATACATAAAAAAATAGATAAAAAGAAATGTGAAAACTACAGAGAAATCACACTAACAAGCATAACAAGCAAAGTATTTATAAGAATTATAGAAAAAAGAATGAAAAACAAATTAAAAACGATAATAGAAGACAACAAATGTGAATTTAAAAGAAGAAGAAGCACACAAGATATAATATTTATAACGGTGAGATAACACAGTTATAAAGCGTTAGCGTAGCAAGCTAACAGTCCGGGGTTCGATCCTCGAATAAAATAATAACTTGCTCTTTATCCACTAGGGTGATTCGGAAGTCACCTAATAAGCCGTTGGTCTCATCAACTCCCTTCAAAAAAGTTGTAAGACTTCTGGGGCGATGTAAAATAGCTGTAAAACGCGAAATAAAAAAGATAATAAAACAGCTAAGTAAGAAGATAATAAAAAAACATCAGAAAATAAGATCAAAAAGTAGAATAATAGAACAGGTTGAACAATACAAATACTTAGGAATAATAATACAAAGCAACGGAAAATTAGACAAAAATAGAAGACAACATAGGAAAAACAGCAAAATTATATAACATTTTAAAAAACACTTTCTTCGACATAAAGGAAATATTGAAAATAAAAAAAAAAAAACAAAAATAGTTAAAAAAGTAACATTATACTTTAATAGAGAGAACGGGAGATAACATTTCTTTTGGTTAAAATATGTTTATTACCAATCAAAAAACAAATAAAATTACAAAAATTATTTTTTTTTTGTTGGTTTTGGGTAGGTCAATATTTCCACCACGATCCAATTAGGTAGTTAGAAAAAGGTATTAGATACCGGTTCAATAAGCAACCAATTTTAATAATACATAAATAGTCTTTGCAATAACAGCATTTGACTGTTTATTTATTATAAAGCAAAACAAGATATGCATAGTGCAACTTTACAATTCGAGCATTTGACATCTGATCACTTTGGATTTTTTTCCGGTACTGCATAGAGCACACCTACGAGAAGATGTATGTATGTTAGGGTAAATAATGAATTGCCAAGTTTTACAAAATTTTCTACACTAACAGAGCAACCATCTTTTTAATAGTTTTTTTTTCAATTCTTAATCAAGATGACATTATTATTTGTTTTTGAAGTAGAACGGCTTGCTATAGAAGATCCTGAAGTTGTGGAATTCCTAGCTTCTTTTGCATCTGAATCATTGTCAATATTAGAATCTATAACCTAAGCGTCAACAATTCTATCAATAAAATCATAAAAACTATCTAAATCCACTGCTTCAAACTTATCAAAGTAAAATCTGTTTTCAATGTTTGATTATAAAAAAATTTGCTTTATTTTTTTTATAGTTTAGTTGTTATTGTTATATTAATTAGACATAAATTTACATAAATTTTATATTTCAAGTACAAATTTTAATAAGTAAAGTTTAGACTTGTATAAAGCTAAATCATAAATCACTGCGTTTTTGTAAGTTATACCAAAATATATGTCTAATATCATCTTTTTGGTTACATATGCAGTAAATCTAACTATTCTCATATTCAATATATTATATTACTTTACCTATCTACCAATTTTTAACTTTCACTTTGGTAAAATAAAGATATATTATTTATAGAAAAAGTTTTCATAGCCAAAAATTATTTTTTTTTAATTTTAAAAATTTGACAGAACTTTAAAAAACAGTTTTTCTTTAAAAAAATAAAGGGTATTTTTCTTTTTTCTCGAATATGGATAAAAACGTACTTTTATATGTGCAAAAGATCTACAAAAATACTTAAAAATAGCAAAAAAAAGGTAAAATTTTAAATTTACTTTTTTTGATTGTATGTAACTTCTCAGTTTTTTTTTTTCAAAATTGTTTAAAAAATAAGTTATAGCAGACAATTTTTTTTTTTTTAATTTTGATAATTTTGCATAACTTTAAGAGAAAAATTGTCTAAAATATTTGGCTATAAAAACTTATTGTTTGAATAATTTTGAAAAAAAAGTTATTTATAATTTTTTCATAAAAATACAATCCTGAAAAGTTCAAAATTCAAAAATCTTGATTTTTTTAAATTTTAATTGCTTATTTGGAAATGGCCTACTGAAAAAACCTAAAAAAATCAAAATTTATGTAAAAGAAGGCATTTTCAGTGGTTTGAGCAAAAACAAATTTTTATTCCGTACACTTGGTTTATACATGGCCATATATACAAATAAAATTTTAAATTTTTAACAAGTCAAATTTTGGTTTATTGTAATAATATTTCATAGTTACAAAGGTGGCTATTAAATAACGAGACAGCTTATAAAATACAGTTTTATTTTAAAAATTATTCTATAATTCAATGTACTTCTTTGCCATACACCGTTTCATTCATTTTTTCTATTGATCAAATCAATGCTGGAAGTCTTTTTTTGTAAGAGCGCCGATTTTTGCTTTACCTTTTCCATCGATTTCGAACCGGGTTTCTTCTAAGGCAGACTTGATGTCCGGAAACAGAAAAAAGTTACAAGATGCTAAATCAGGCAAGTACGGCTCGTGTTCGAGTACTAGAGTGCCTTTAGCGGCTAAATAACGCTTCACAGACAGAGCGTTATGAGCAGGTGCAATGTCTTGGTGCAAAATCTACAAGTTGTTTTTCCACAACTCCGACCGTTTTTTATAAACTCGCTCTTGCAGTATTGCCAAAACTTTCAAATAGTAAGTTTGGTTCTCAGTTTGACCCTCTAAAACCTAATCATCATCACGATTGATTTTGATCACTGTTTGCGGAGTTAAAACAAACTGGTCGACCTGGACGTTAATTATCTTCGGTTTTCTCTTGGCCTTCAGAAAACCGTTTATAACCTCTATAAAAAAAATATTTTGTACTGAAATAATAGACACTTCCAGCTATCCAACGCTGTATTTGTTTCCCCGCCTACCTCTCTAGCACACTTTCTGCGATTGCAGTCTCGTTATTTAATAGCTAGATCTTGTATTTGCTATTTTTGCACTTTTCAACAGTTTTTATCTAGATTTTGGTGCTTTCTAAAAATATTTTGATGTTTCAAGACTGGATTTTGTTATTTTTGACGTTTTATAAATAAAATTTAACAATTTTCAACAGTTTAATATCTGAATTTTAGTGCTTACTAACAATATTTTGATAAAAAATTGTTAAGATGTTGTTCACTTTTATAAGGTGTTAGCAATGCATCTATTTTTTTCTTCCTATTGTTTGCACTATTATGTCTAAATATTTATCTGTCTCTATTTCTTCAGTATTAGTTAGTCCATTTTCTTTAATTTAAAATAAAAACTTTAACTTACCGCTTGTGCACCTATACAAACTTATAAAATATTTAATTTGATTCTATTTATTTTTATCATTATTTAGCATATTTCTTTTGTAATAAATGTTTGAAGCAAATTTAGTGTTTTAAATAATAAACACTTCCACCATGAATATGATACTTTCTATAATAACGCTAAATTGTATCTCGAAATTCATATAAATTTTATATCACACTGTAATGCACTGCAATATCAACATTTTCAATTTCAAAACTTTATGATTTGATATTTTATTGGCTATTCTTTGTACATTTATATGTGCAATGTTATAAGTTTACATTTTTCCCGTCTATATATACATAAAAAGATTCACTTGAATTGTCTCTTGTCTAGTATTTAATACTGCAAATACAGCAAAGTTTTCTAATTTACATTTGTAAAAACGTTTATCATTAAAATCAGTAAAATATTAGAGATTTGTGCTTTGTTTAAACAATAAAACTCCAGCATATATTGTGCTGAAAAAAATCAAAAATTATGGCAAAAATAAATTAAAAGTAGAAGCAGAAAATGCTAGCCAAGAAATTGAAAGAATGAGAATGTCACAAAATTTTGAAAATGAGATATACAAAGCAAGTAAGGAAAATAAGAGTGAAAGAGTCTAGGTACAACGCAAATTATGAACATATTATAAAAAATAAAGTGCTAATGTACCTGGAGAGCGATAGATATAATAAAAAGATTACTGCAAAATTTAGATGTGGTAATGTGTGAAGATATTGAAAAAAGGCAGAAAAAGAATAAAATAGAGTTGGTAAAAAACAAAGAAAAAAAGTAGACAAACACTGAAGTTTTTTTTATAATTTTTATATTTATACTTGATAGTTAAATTTTAAAAGCTTTTTGATTATAAATTATAAATTAATCACTTTTAGTTGGTCTATTATTGTAATTAACAAACTGAATAAATGTAAAATACAAGTTGCATTATAGTAACTATTTCATCATTAAAATTGCCATCAAAAGAATCTTTTGTGACAATAAATGCTAATAACAAATATCAAGAAAACGTGACTGTAAAACTTTTACACTAATAAATGAACTCAACAGTATTTATTTTGCTTTTATTAAAATAATATTTCTCACAATATAATTATTTATAATTGCGTCATTTAAAATATTTGTTTTCCTTTGAATTATATTTCTCTTCAATTAAAATTTCATATACATTTTTCTTTAAATGTTTGAAAGTTCTGTCCAATTTATTTTTTGAAATCTAAATAAAAAAATCTCATAAAATAATTGAGTTGCTTTTATGTTGTAACTGAATAAACATTTATATAATCGAGATCAATAAGAAATAAAAAATATGGAGCTATTTATACATGCGTGTGTGGGGTCGTGAAAATCTATAGAGTTGATTCAATAATATATAGTTATTATGTAACCGGCGCATTCACCATTAATTTATACAATTTAATATGTACAATTTATATCGATGTTGTTTCCGTTCATTTTTAAACAAATAAAATATAGGATTTATGATTTTAAAACAATAAATTAATAAAACATAAAATTAAATTTACAAACCTTTTAAATGCTGTGAATAATATTATACTTAATTATGTCTAAAATTAACTTTTCTTATGCAAATCCGGATACTATAAACATTTCAGTTTGCATTAATTACAAGCATTTATATATTTAAAAACAAATTCAGAAACACGTACATAAACTTTCCTGAAAATACCCTAACCGTGACTTGAAACTCTAGGTCACAGAATCGATTTTCTTTTGGTAGTAATCAGGAAGGTCACGAACGTAGAATAGCACAAAAAACAAACCAAATTTATGTAAAAAATTAATCTGACACGATATCAAAAAAGTTTTTTTGGCAGAATAGTTCAACCGTATCACTCATTACTTGGCGTATTAAATATAAATAGTTTATTATATCCTTCATAATTTTATATTACTAAATCCTACTCAGTTTGCTAACATTAATAAAGCAGGACAGATTTGTAAAATAAAGCAATTAATTTAGTTAAATGTGTATGTTTGGATTATGGGGCAGAATTGAATGTCATATATTATTCATTTTTTGTTGGTGAATTTATTGGTTGAAAATAAATAATTGTTTGTTGATTTAGTTAGTATGTGTTTGAAAATGAATCCATAATAAATTGAAATTAAATAAAAAGTTTACAGAAAAAATATTATTTTAAATTCAATAACTGAATATAGCTTTAAAATAAGACACTTATATTAGATGAATAGATTTTTATAACTTGACTCAACGGACTCCAGAATGTTTGACTGAACTGACTTGTGCATGCTTTACCGTTAAATAATTTTGATACGTTAAAGATGAGTACAAATAAATTTACTTTTCAACTATTCATTTTTTGTGAAGATTTATTGTCTAAAATAGGCATCAAGTTATAGTACAATGTAGTAAAAATTACCAAAGCATTCTTATATCAAAATCTTTTTAGAATTGTTTAATTTTTTTAAAAACCTGTTAAGCGACTGCAACTCAAATTTATATAGTGTCGTTTTAAGTAGCTTGCAAAGTGATATTTTTTACCAAACTATTTTGCTTGCTTGAAGTAGTATCTGAATTTGTTTCATTTTTGTTTTTCTAGACATTTTAGATTATCCTGATACCGTCAAAGTTCTGTAAAAGATTCTTAAAGTAAAGTCATTTTTATAATATTTGCTCTTAACGCTAGAGAATTGCCGGGTTTAGTCGCCCCGTCCTGGTTTGGTGCCACTTGTAGTATTGTTATGAAAAAATATTAAATCCTATCACATCTACGAGAATATCAGTAAACCTTTCTTTCTAGAAAAATATTGACACGTACAGCGCCGTTTTTAAATTAAAATTGGTTCTTATAGGGCAAAACGCCAACCAACTCAATATCCAAACGATAAAATTTTAGTCATCACTTTTTTTATATGTTGAACTACATACAATATTCTATGTCTTTATGTTTTTGGTTAAAAATTTGAAGTTATATTAAACTAGTAAAATATTAATAAAAAACTAATTAAAAACGTCACTTTTTAAAAATTAATTGCATCAAATTTCTACAAATTTAAGGACACAAATTGGACTCTCTTCTACTATGTGTGAAAATTTTATTCAATTATATTTAGGCGTTTTCTTGCTGAGTTGGATGCTGTAGACCCTTATAACAGCGCAACTATTCTCCCCCGTTAAATTAAAGTATTTTTGTAGATACATTATAAGATATCTCGGAGCGTAGTACACAGTACTTCCTGAAATTTTTAGAGTATCTATTGCAACAAGTTTAACAATTTTTGGTGTTTGTTTGCTTGGTTGACGTACGTAGACTGTGGTAAAGGGAGTACAAATGCAAATGGGTGTCTACGACCAAACAATGATGCCGGTTTTTAATTTGTTGAGAGGCAACAAAGAGATCGATGTAATGACCCAGAATTAATATATAAACCATATTATGTAGCTTACTTGCTGGTGGTTACTAATTACACTCTAATACAGAGGACTGTTGGGTTCCTATAATTTACCTTTTGATACATTGTGACGTAGCTCTAGGTTGATGATTGAAAGAAAGTTTGATTTTATTGTTTGTGCATTGCACACGTACATATATGTATGTTTGTATTGCAAGTTAAAAAAATAAAAAAATTATCCAAACTTGTGACAGTAACGCGCATGCGTGTAATTATTCACTCATGCGCAATCAATGATATGTAGAAAATCCTCTTTACATAATAATTTTGCTTTCTCAAAATTGTGTGCATGCAATATCTATCAAATGTGGCATCAACATGTATTTATTAAATAAAAAAACATGTTCTAAAATACAATTGCTATTAAACATGCAGAAATCATTATATAGATTGCAGTAATATAAAATTCAAAAAAAAAAGTTTCTTATAACCTTTTTTAAAAATGCAGCCCTAAGAATTACAAACAATAAAAAAATGTGAAAAAATGCAAATAAAATCAATTTTTTAAAACTTTGATTGCTTAGTACTCAAAAATGGCTCACTGAAAAAATCTGAAAAAATTCACATAATTAGGATTCATGTAAAAAAAAAATTTTCAGTGGTTTGAGGAAATAAAATTTCATTCCGTACACTTGACTCATACATGATGATCTGATTCAAATGTTGCCTGCCAGTATAAAAATTAACTCTTTAAATCTTTATACACATACAGTTCAACTTACTCATACTAGAAAATTTTGCATTACCACTTTTCTTATTGATATAATTCAATCTATAGCTTAACATAACGTTTTGTTTGCTTATTGAAAAAGTATTCCTTGTATTCCAATAACAATTAATTTTGTAATCATTAAATAATGTGTACAATATTTCACAAAAGTTAAATATAAATTCAATATTTTTAAGTACAGAACGTTTTTTAATAAACAGAGTAATATTAGTACATATTGGTAGTTTCTCAGTCATCGTTTTTAAGTTTTTGTAAATTAATTACTCAGCACATTGATTTTTAGATTTTGTGCTATATAAATATATTATGTGCTATTTTGTCTTTTCAATTTGCGTTTTATATTCTGTTTTCAATATAACCACTAGTTTATTAAAATTCAGTTTAAATTCTTATTACATGTAAATTATGATTAATTTAATTTTTAGTTAGATGCTTAAGTTTTTTAAAAAATTCACACACAGTATTAATAAAACGCAAAATTTTGCGTTTACAGATGATATTCTGATTCTGGATTTGAGTGGCAGAGTAAAACCATTTTTCTGCACTTTATTAAGCCCTTTATAACTCTTCCAGTAGTAAACTTTATTCCTCCGTCCCAACCTATGTGGCTAAAGTATGCTAAGATATTGCTTAGAAAGGTTTTTTTTATGCTTCAATCCAGCAGTTTCCTAACATGGATTTTTATCTTTTGCACGCCAATCTATCAGCCTTAACGTTAACACACTATTTTGTACTGCAAAAAATAGCAGGTAAAAAAGAAGGAAGAAAAGAAGAAGTGTGAAACAGATATTTGATACAAAATCTCAGCAAACAACTTAGTGGAACAGATGCTAGCCAAAGAAAAAATAGAAATCTATAAAAAGACTAATCAAAGAAATAATGGAAAAAAAACAGAGACAGAAAGGAAAACTTCAAAACGTAAAGAAAAAACATCTTTTTTACCCCTCGGGCTGAAGAATGAAAAGACAATGTCGGCTTTGAGCTGTTATAGACGGTAAAAGGAAGAGTTTAGTGGGTAGGACTTTGGCAAATCTCACACTCTGTGCTTAAATGCATTCTCTCCTCTCTAAAAAAAAAAAGACTAGTATGCATAAATTTTATAACCATAATACTATCTTTGAAAACAGTCTTCATGTTTTGCTAACAATCGTTTGCATTGCCAAAATAGCATATACACTTTTTTACATCTAATAAAACTTAATGTTAAAAACCACACCTAAAAGTTTTAAATTGGTTGGCAACTTTCATAAAGTGTTTAGGAATTTTGGTAGAGAATCAGTTTGGTTTTTTAAAAGTTAATCATAAGAACCCAACCTTTGTACCAATTTTTAAATATTTTTAAAACCGTTTTGCAGTATTTGCTCAAATTTGCCATTTATATCATCTGCGTAACCAATTTTAGAGAAACCACTGTCATTGAGTTGTTGAATTAGGCTATTTATTACTATATTCCATAGAAGTAGATAAATATATAATATTTTAAAGATAAATTTCTCAATTGTAATATAAAAATTATAGATGCTTATTTTTGTAAATGTTGTTTTAGTCCTTTCAAATTAGACAAAAAACGTCGTTTTAGAGAAATTTGACTCACAGCGATCTGTATACTTAGATGTATTTGGACTGTCTGAAGACTATTTTCACCTAGCGCACGCATGAAATGGGTGATTCAGGAGTAATTGACATATTTATATCAAAAAAATTAGAAGCAATACATGTAAAATATTAAAAATGAGTGCTAGGTTTAAAAAGAGAAACTGCAACATATATTGTGCTGGAAGAAGTTAAAACAGATAAGTTAAAAGTAGAAGCTGACAAAAAAAACAATAAAGTATGAACAAAAAATGAGACATAGACACAAATATAAAATCTTACAAAAGTGCATGAATAAAAAAATTAAAAACAAAAACAAAAAACAAAAAACAAACCAAAAAAAAAATCACAACAGAAATGGTTATGCTAGCTAAGAAATTGAAAGAATGAGAGAATCTAGGAAAAAGACATAGCACAGAATTATAAAAATAGAGATACACAAAAGCAATAAAAAAGTATATAAATGAACACAACGCAAATTTTGAACAGATTATAGAAAGTAAACTGCCAATGTACCTAGAGAGCGATAGATATAACAAAAAAGATAAAAAGATAATTGCAAAATTTAGATGTGGTAATGAAGAACAAGTAACAAGAGACTAAGGAAACTATAAAACATATGTTAAAAAATTGTAACAAAATAAAAAAGAGCAAATAGGAAAAAATGAAATATTGAAAAAAAACAAAAGAAAAATAGAATGGATGAAAGCAGTTAAAAAACAAAAATTAATGTAAACAAACAGAAAAAAAATTAATTGTGTTAATTTTATTTTCTTTTAGTGCCATACTCGCTACAAGTGTTTGGCGCCTTTCTCGTATGATTGTGGTGCGCGATAATAGTTCCACACAAACATACGAGACCTACAGTTTAATGTGGAATCCAAACCACACCACTAGAGGGGTTTACTAGGCAAATACTTTGCTGGTTTGTCATGGCCTTGCAAAGGAGACGACCGCATCGAAATATATTCGACAAATTAGATATTGCCGCTGCCGGGAATTGAACAGCCCGAGTTCAATGCCTGCACAACAGTCCTCGCACTAGACCATTGTGCTACGGTTTAATTTTATAAGGATTATAATTTATTGTTTTGGGAAGATATAAATGTATTGATAAATGTAATTTTTAAGGCCAAAAAGCAAGAAATAAACGTATTATTATTGTTATTATTATATTTACATTTAAGTAAAGCAACACTTTTAGATTCTTTTGATAGCATATTATTGCTTTAAAAAAAAACTACTTCCAAGCTGTAAAGTATTGCAAAAGCTTTCTAAGACATGCAGCTTACTGGCATCAAATTAAATCAAATAAAACTTTTTTTTTACAATTTTTTGTAGAGATATTCCGCTATACAGCCACACTTATCGTTTTAAAATAGAAACGGATTTTTAAAATAGACTTTTAGGAATAAATTAAAGCAAATACTTTTTAAAAATTAAAAATAACTCAATAAAAACAATGTTTTTTTAGCGGAGTCATTAGTAGTTTATACTTTTAAGAAGCGCTTGCCTAAATTTACTCTTAATTAAAACAACGCTTTACAACACTTTTGGTTGCCTTTAGTAGTTATTTTGTAAATCACCTCAAAACCGGTAAAAAAATCTAAAAATACATAGTAATTAGTTAATTTTTCTAACCTATACATAACCTAATATGTGCAAAAATAATTAATAAAAACTGACTTTTAAATTAAAGTTCTCAAAATATTTAAGACGAAAAGTTTTTCAAACGTTTTAAGAGTTTTTCAACTGCTTTTTGTTGCTTTCAAGGTCAGAAGTTTTAAGAAAATTAAAACTGTTGATCAAGTTTGTCCAAAAAAGGTTTAGTTTTTCTATCAGCTATTGGGCGTTCACTGACAATACAACTGAATTTAGCGCTTCATTATCACTTTGCACTTATTGCTGCTTAGTATTGAAACACAAAGCTTCTGCAACATGTAGCAAAAGAAACAATCAAAATAAATGCAACAAAAACTTGATGTGGGACTTGTCCAGAAAGCTCTAATGACGTATCTAGTATGTGGTAAACAAAATATGAGATAATACTGACGAAAACATATTCCAAAGCATATTTTTATATAACAAATTATAGAAAGATAAAAAATACTACTAACCTCGCTGCTAACCTATTTTTTTAAGGAGCAATGTACTAAAAAACTATTTAGATCAGTGTTTTTTGTGCCATGTCCAACCTAAGCCTTTCATAAATTCTTATGCCCCTCTATGTAACATATACTTCATTTTTAATATTAAAAAATTAAATTGTTCACTTAAGAAACTTAAATGATAAGTTTAAGGAAAAAATCACTAGGAAATTGTTAACACTGCGTTGTTTAGCAAGATTTTAAAGCGTCCGGGGGTCCTCGCGGAGCCTGCAGTCTACCGCAGGGAGGTTAACTTGACGACGCCAAAAACCCAGTTGATATTTTGGTCTTCTCAAACAAATTTATAATATTTATTGACCGCAAATATTTAAGAATTTGCTTTTTCTTTCAATTTTGGCACTAAAATCTAGCATTGCATTTAAATGGCCCGACGCAAAAGGGTTAAACTCGTGCCAAGTCCATTTTCGAATTGCCCCTCTTAACACTGAAATTGCCCTCTTGTGGGGCGTAGGCCCCACGTTGGGAAACACCAATCTAGATTATAAAATTATTATTTAATGCCAAAATAAATGATTTTAGTTAGAAATCAAAACATATGCAATTTTTTTAAAAGTTAGCAAGTTTTTAAACATAATTTGTAGAAAATAAATAAAACACATTTACTATGTACTATATCACTTATATAAAGGGTGGTCCATCTAGTGGTATCTTTTTAATCATTTGTTATTTTGACAGTGACAGGTCTTTTCCGTAATAAATCTTGACAGAAAGTAAGTATCATATCTCCCCAGAACGAAATAAATCGCTTTACGCTTGAACAATATTGGGAAATATTGCAAACTTATTTCCAAAGTCAATGCTGAGTAGCCCAAACAATGCGCTTATTAAAGAAAAGCTTTGGTCAAAATAAGGCGCTATACGCAAGCTTGGCTGCCGTAGCCAAGAGTAGGCAACTCAGTCCTGGAACATTGACATTGCCATCGATCTCAACAACTCAACATCACGCACCAGCCTGATGCAAATTTTGCACAAAGACCTCTAATTATTTGTTTATAAAGTCCAATTAACTCAGTAATTGAAGGCATCCGGTTTGTTATCAATCCCAGTTTGGGCCTGAGAGCAGTTCAAAATTAACAACAATTTTGCTCAAATAATCATCTTTTCTGACAAAGCGCATTGCAGCTATGATACCAAGCAAAGCTGTCGCATCTGGAGATTTTAGAGCGGTGGCATAATTGTCTCATTTTTCTTTAAAAATTTTGCTAGAAACGCCATTTTGGTTCAAGTTGAGCGCCACAGAGGCATGATAAACAATTTTTTTGTGGCCGGAAATTAAAGACATAGACTTGAACAAGCTTTGGTTTTAGCAGGATAGCGCGCCATGCTACACAGTCCTTGCCACAATCGATCTTTTGCGCGCCAAGTTTGGTAATCATGTTATCAGCCGTCTCGGCAATGTCAACACCTCGGAGCTGCGATTTGACGCCGTTAAACTTTTTTTGTGGGGTGTCGTGAAGGACCAATTATGCAAACAATCCATTAACAATTCAGGCTCTTAAGGCAAATATTGATATAAGATAGAACCAGAAACCGTCACCAAGATTTTGAAAAACTGGGTTAACAGGATGAGCTACTGCTAAGCCAGCCGAGGTAGTCACATCAATGAAATTGTGTCCCATAAATAATGGAAATGTTTTCTCTTTCAAATAAACCAATACTACACCAATTTTTTTTCTTTTTTGAATTTTTAAAAATAGGACCACCCTTTATTTTAAAAACCATAACTAATTTCAACTTTTACAAAGCCATCATCAAGCGGTAATACATACAATATATACTTTTTTGTATCACCGTCCAAAAGAAAAAACCAAGACAATAATCCTGTACGGAGGAAGAAAATTTAAATATACAGTAATCAAGGTGGTCAATAAAATACTTGGGGAAATAGTATAATCACAACACTAAAATGAAAGCACACAATAAAAAAGCGGCACAGAAAGCAGACAAGACAACAACCACACTAATAAAGCTAACGCCTAGCATCAAAGAATCGTTGAAGTAAAAAAAAAATACTGTCCAGCGTAGCCCACTCTATAATGCTCTACAAAATACAAATATGATAAAAACATTTAAGTTTAAAAGCTACAGAACTTTACTAAGTAGGCATCAAAAAAATTAAAACAATCAGCGGATACAGAACGACATCTACAGAAGCCATTCTTGCAATAGCGTCAATTATGCCTATAAAAATAAAAGTGAAGCAAAGAAGCAAAACCCATAAATAAAATCACGTAAAAAAAAAAACAAGTAAAAGAAGACGCCATGAAAAAATGAACAGACACATGAGAGAAGGATTCGAGAAAGACAAGATGAACAAAAAGATTAATAAAAAAATCTTCTAAAATAGATCAACAGGAAACACGAAAAAGTTGACTACACCCTAACACAATGCTTAAGCAGACACGGATGCTTCAAAACATACCTCAAAAAATTCCGCATCATAGACAGTATGTGCAATGAATGCAAGAGGATAGTCCAAAACATACACTTTACAACTGTTGTTTCTAGAGGAAAAGCTAGAATTAGAAAAAGAAAAAGAAACAAGAATAGTAGAAACCATAGAACACATGGAATAAAATCAAAAAATATGTACAACAAAACCTACAAACAAAGAACAAAAATATATTATAAAAAAAAAGAAAGTATTTCTGAAGATTGCAATTTCAAGAATACAGAAAAATCGCCAAGTGGAACGGGGTTCAGTAGGTAAGAGCTCCACACTCATACTGGAAGAGCTTTCTCTAAAACACAATTAAAAAAAAGGTTGTACTTATCTAGACCCTTGACGACGTCTATATTACAATCAAAAAACAAATAAAAAAAATTGTAAGAAGTTAACCATTTAGAAAAACTTTTTTTAATAAAAAAAATATAAAAAAAAAAAATTTATTGCTTAATCTTTATGATTATACAAAAAAAACCATTTTGTATATTTATTTTTTAAAGTTTTTTTTTCAAATGTTGGTTGTTTCAAGTTTCAATTTTCGATGACGCGTTTAACCATTTTGAGTGGTATTTGGAAAATGACGGAAGTAATGTTGGTTTTCAATTCTCCAATCAAAATCGGCTTATCTATGTATACTTTAAATTATACGTAGTTTTAAAAAAAAGTCTAGAGGTGCGATATTACATGATCTAGATGAACTGTTCACCGAATGGTTCTTGCAATAAAATCAAATTTTTACAAGCTATGTAGCAAATAGCGCCGTTTTGTTAAAACCAAATGTCGTCGAAATTACCGGTTTCAATTTTAGACAGCAAATAGTCTGTTATCATTGTGCAATAACAGGCGCCATTCAAAGTTAGGTTCCGGCCAGTCATATTTTTAAAGAAATGTTGTACTGACCAATAAACCACACCAACCGTTGTTTTGTTTGAATGTAATTGCAGCTCTTGAATCGTTTCTGGTTGCTCTTTAGCTCAAATATGGCAATTTTGCCCATCGGGCCAGAAATAGGCCTGAACAAAATTTTGTTCAAAAACAGTAGATCTTCTTCAAGCTTTTCAAGAGCCCAAAGTCTAAAACGGTGACGATTTGAAAAGTTGTCCGGATTCAATTTTTGCATGAGTTAAATTTTGTCTACTTTTAAACCAAGATTTTTACGCTAAGTTGTGCCATACAACAAACCAAACTGCAAATTTTATAAAAAAATTAAGCAATAAACAATTTTTTAAATAAAATGTTAACTGATGTAAACAAATTCTTAACCTCCCAGTTACCATACCATGCATATACGTCGTTTATTAATTAATTAAAAACAAATTTTATTTTAAAATAACTTGTTGCCAAACCGTTTATTTATTGCTTGCGTTCAGAACGCCTCATCAGTTGCCAGCGCTGACTCATCAATCAATCACTGGTTGATGAGTTACTTGGTCAGCAACCAATGTATGGTGAATGAAATGACAAACGATGACTCAGCGGTAGTCAGCGAGCGCGTTCAGTACGCATGATTGTTCTGAACGCGGCCAATGCCCGTTTTACTTTACTGCGCAAATGTTACTGAACTTTCCTTCTTTGTTTTGTTTTATTTTGCACTTGTTTCACTACGCTTCATTCGTGCCTGTAATGGAAGTCTTCCTACATTAGGGCGTTTTATAATTTTTTATAAATTAAACCTGCAAATAATTATTAATATATTTTGTTAATTAACAAATATATAATTTTTTGGTAGTGAATTCCTATAATTACATCAATACATAATTTACTATATTACCAATCACTTAATAAACATACCCCTAAAGTATTATCTAATACTAAAGTGTTTATAACTGCTTTTTACTAGTGTAATGTGCCGTGCATACAACCTTAAAGCTAAACCGACAAGTGTAAGCTTGATATTTTTTACAATTATTGTGCAACTTTAAAGACTTCAATTTCTGTGCACAAAGCATGCTCTCAACAGCTTTTACTTATTAAAGAACATCGTAGAGAGAGCCAGCCAGGAAGTAAGCCAGCAAGCAACAGCTACGCTAACGCAGACAACTACCACCCAGCAATTGATATTAAAAAGAAAAAGGAATACACGGGTATTTCTCAACACTTTAAAACCGCAAAAATTAATTACTCGCGCGCCACAAATACCGCTGAGAGAATCCGAATTTCCCCATTAACCATCTACGACTTTTGAAGGGCAATCAAATACCTTGTCAAAAATAATAAAGATCATCACACCTGGCAAACCAAGGATGAAAGATGCCTTGAAGCGGAGCTCACTAAAGTTCCCAAGTTCTTAACAAAGGAACTGATTGGGCAAGAACTAGAGAGACTTGGGACCCAAGTTTGTTTATAGAATGGGGAACTTCAATAAAAAGTTTTCACTGGTGTCGGTGCAGCTTCCCAAGTCCGAAAAAAGCAATGAGATTTTAGGTCTTGTGGAGCTGCTTGAATTCACTATTAAAGTGGAACTTAAAAAAGGACTGGCGGTATCGCGCAATGCACACGCTGTCAAAGACACGGGCATACCTCAACGAGGACCGCATAGAGTATCGGATTGCCGCAAGGGGACACCATCAAAGTGTGCCAACTGCTCAAGGCCTCACCCAGCAAATTATTTAGGTTGCAAATCTTACCAAAGACTTTGGGCAAGTCAGCAGCACGCGCTACCAGCTCCTACCAAGGAGCAAATGCAACAACACGCGAGACGCTTCGAATCGCATAAAAGAGTTACCGCGCAAAACTCTTTCGCGCAAGTTACTAATCTCCCGAGGGACAATAGAAACACGCGAATAGCCGAGCTCCAAAAAAAAATGGTAATTTTCCAAGCTCAATTCTTCTCAGGCATTCTCAGCCCTATCACAACTTGAATAATGGATAATAACAAAACTAACGTAATACTTAAAATAGGCTTCTGGAATGCATTCAGCATTATTAATAAGATGGAAGAAGCAGAAAAATTCTTCTTCGACCATCAACTTGACGTTTTACTAGTATCGGAAACAAAACACAAAGCGTGGCACCGTTTCAAGTTTCTAAATACTTTCACGTACTTGGGAACCAGTGATGTGGAACAGAAAAGTGGAGCAGCAATCTAGACCACTCTGAAGTTGCCACTCCAGACTTTAGATCAAATGCAATCGTCGCGAAAGTGCCTGGTCTCGGGACACTCAAAATTGCATCCGCTTGTATAAATTCTTCTAATTTAATAGAAACTACCAATTTCGACAAAGTTTTAAGTGACCAATTTCCAACCATAATTGCTAGGAACTTTAACGCAAAACACCCCGCGTGGAATAGCCGATTAACGAACGCGAAAAGGAGAACACTCTACAAATACATTTCACAAAACGATCTCCAGGTTCTAACGTTAGACAAACCAACATTTCATCACAACGCAGTGCACCGGGAAGATATACTTGACGTAGCAATACTCAAAAATATCAAAGCCCAAGTAAACATAAGAGTAGTTAACAAACTAAGTTTGGACCACAGCCCGCTAATTCTAGAGATTTTCGGAAAAGAATTGGGGGAGGAGAGGAGGTTCGTACACAAAACGGATTTTCCTCTGTTTGCCCGATTGCTGGAAACGAGTCTGGACAAATTACCCAAAGCGCGTAACATACCAGAACTTGAATGTTCCGTCGCGGATCTCACAAACAAAATTAAAATAGCTATAAAGAAAGCTACCAAATCATTTCCCGTACGGGCCAATAACCTTTTAGGACTTTTGCACGCGACCAAAAACCTCATGCGCAAACAAAACGCGGCCAGACGGCTTTGGCAAAGAACTCGCGATCTAGACTATCGCGAGTCAATGAATATGCTAAACCGTCAAGTCAAAGAAGTCATCAAAGGCCATAAAATCAAGAACTGGAACAGAGCCATGAAGTCCACCACAGAAGATGATAATCTAATGTGACGGATCGCTTCCGTAATCCAGCTAAACCTCTCCCTATGATTCACGGCGAACGCGGATTAGTATATTTATTGGAGGAAAAAGCCGAGGCATTTGCCGACAGTTTAGAAGGACAATGCACCCCAAACCCGGACGACGATGAGGTTTGGGAACATACCAACAGGGTACGCCGAGAGGTACGCAACCGATTGGCAAAACGCTAAAACCACGTACCATTAGAAAGCGCTCGCCACTCCAAGATAGCGCAAATAATCTCGCCACTTAAACCGCAATCAGCACCGGGTCCGGACGGTATACCCAATATGCTCTTAAAGAATTTTTACCTAAAGCAATTATGGCGGTCACCAACATAACCAACGCAATTTTTCGGACCGGCCACTTCCCGGAGTCATGGAAGAGGTCGTACGTCATTAACATCCCCAAACCGGATAAGGACACAAGGTTTCCTCAAAACTACCATTCTATTAGCTTACTATGCCCTTTAAACAAGGTTGTAGAAAAAGTCATTTTGGAGCTAATCTTAGAGCACACAGAGACGGAAAGATTGCTACCCGATCATCAGCACGGGTTCCGTCGCGAACTCTTAGTAATTCACTAACTGATCATATTACCGAAGCGTTTCGACAAAGAAAATCTACTGGAGTAGTATTTTTTTATGTTGAAAAAGCATTTGACAAGGTGTGGCATAAAGGGCTACTTGTTAAACTTTTCCGCTTTAATTTTTCTATTTGTCTGATAATATTAATTGCATCATTTTTGAAAAACCAAACTTTGGCAGTCAAGCTAAAAAGTCATATCTCTACGGCGCGCAACATAACCACGGGGGTTCTGCAAGGATCGATCCTTTCCCCAATTTTATTTAATCTATGTTTCCGACATGCTTTCCAAGGTAAACGGAGTCAAAACGGCGCAGTATGCTGATGATACGGCGCTGATCTATAGTTCAACGGCACCCTGGATGGTCACCCGAATTATTCAAATAACCACCGAGGCATTAGAAAACTGGCTATCAGTTTAAAGAATTAAAGTCAATCCAAAAAAGAACAAAGCGGTTTTTTTCACGCGCCGACACAAAAAACCGCATGGCAATGTTTTCCTTGATGACATTCCAATACCGTGGACGGATTCCGCAAAATACCTCGGGGTTACTCTGGACAAAGAGCTGACATTCAGATTGCACGTGCAATCAATTCTAGCTAAAGCTAAGATGGCAAAAAACTGTTTGGTCCCGGTTTTACGACTAAACAGTAGAATGTCACTCAGCAATAAAATTCGTCTCTTTAAAACTGAAATCCGTCCACAACTAACATTTGCGTCTCCGGTATGGAGTACTACCGCCATCTCATACCTTGCTAGACTGGAAGCCTTCCAAAGTCAAATTTTGCGTTGGTTTTTTAAAGCACCGTGGTACGTCCGCAACACCAAAATTCGCCAAGATCTTGAGATTCTAGAACTACGCCAATTTATTAAAGAAAACGCCGAAAAATATTTTGATAATCTATCAAACCATAGCAACCGCGATCTGGCCAGACTTGCTGAACCAGGTAAAGATGACGTCTCTTCAAGACAAAAACGCCCGATCAATATGCTTGGAGCATAACACGCGTGGGTAACAATAATATCCTAACCTAACCAGCCTATAGGGCAATCCTAAACAACTTCTCGTCTCCTCAAAAAACCCTTCTATCAGAAGGTATATGCGCAGAAATGTACCAAACTTTCAGGCAATTCCTCCCGGAAGGGTGAATCCAATACGTCCTGGGAAACAAAAAGTCTTTTGAAAATTCTCCACCCACGCCACCAAAAAAAACAATACTTATAAAATCTCTATACCAAATACGGTCTTAATGGTCAACCTCAATACTTTAAAATGCCAGTGTAAATAACAATCTTTTACAGACTATTACAACCTCAATTCTGCCAGCTTACCTAGCTACAACTGTCAAGTACCATAATGACCCCAATGCTAATGTAGCGTGTTTTACACACCTCCAAAACCCTTCTCGGTCTTAATATAAATAACCTCAGACAGTTGTTGCAAAGTACCTCAATAAGCTCATTAAAAATGTACATTTTTACAATTCAAGAACTCACTTGGTCTATCGTATAGAATATATTAATTATTATATGCTAACAAAAATGTTAATGAATCTAATGAAAAATAAACCATTTTTGCAAAAAAAGTTTTAATAAAATTAAGATGCATAATTTAATTAATTAATTGCTAAAAAACTTCAACTTCAATCAATTCGAGAATGTTCTCGAAAAATCAATAAAACTTATTTACACCTAATAAAACATTAATAAAGATGAAAGAAAACAGAAATCACAAAAATACAGTCGGAAACCATTATTTAAAATACACACACACACAACACTAAAAAGATGAATCTACTACGCATATATAATAAAAATTTAAATAAAATCAAAACTTTATCTAAACTAAATATGTATTAAATTGAAAACCGGTAGTACATTTATTATTTGCGCTTTGTTTACATTTACTTAATTATCTAAATTGCTTTTAAGTTTTAAAAGCATTTGGAAAATTAAATTAAATCAAAATATATTGTGATTCAATTTAATTATTCATAAAATAAGTTTTAGTCAATCATTACTTAATGAACAAAATTTGTTTTTTTAATATAATTACACTATTTCTTAACATAGCCATGACCGAAAATTATTAATTAAAAGTTTTCCGCAACACATACAAACGATTTGATTGATTCATGTTTGCCGTTTAAATCAAAATCAATTTAATTTACGCATGCAAACGCCGTTAAACATAATAAACCGTCAAGATTATTGTCATTCTTTAAATAAATAGCTCGTTTAAAATTAAATTACGGGACAAATTACACGCACATTTTACATTTACGTTATGGAATGCATTAACGCTGATTGAAGCAACGTGTCTTTCAAAGAAAACTTTTTTATTTTATTTTGAAATTCCAAATGCGCTTGGCATTGCTTACTTCCACGACATGTGACGTGAAATATGTTTGATATAATTTATACATTATAAAGAAAAAAATATATTTGTGATGTGCCAAGCGAGGTGAAACCACGTTTATTTATTTACTTTATTTTTATTTTTTCCGCACGAGATATTGTCATTGTGTAACTGTGAAAAATGTATTAATTATCCTATTCGAGAATCATCAATTTTCATTTGACGTAAGCTTTATGGGTTATTAATCATTGGTTTAAGTGAGATGATGAGGTGTGAGGATATTGAGAGTTATTTTGTTGGAAAAAGCTTGTTTTGTTTATATTCATATTGAAGTTTATTGTACTCACAGAAGCCGATTTAAATACTGTGTTTGCATGCGTTATTATGATTATTATATTTAAGTATTGTTTGGTTATAATTATTTAAGTACTATCAATATTTTGTTAATGTTTTCAATAATAAACCAAGCGGCACTTGCAAGAAATATTAGCAATTGTGAGTTAAATAAGATTTATAAAATGAATCATGCGTTCTTAGATGCTGCGCAAAGCTTTTGGAATAATTATCAAATTTTGTAAAAATAATTTCAAAAACTACTTATTTGTTGCTTAAATAATTCTGTTTATATTTTTTAAGTAAAAACCCTTTTCACTTTTGCTGATTATGTTAAATTCCAAATTTATTTTCATTACAGTTTTACGTTTTTATATTTTCCAATACAATTCCTACATACCCATCCAATATCTCGTTCCTCGTAAATGCAATTTATAAAATGTGTCATGCAGTTCACTCAGGGGGAAATTGAATTGGCAAAAAATAAGCGATCCAATTCCAATGCATTTTACATTTTGTACTGAGGGGAACCCCGCGGGATTTGTATCTGGGATTCAGTGACTAGAGCTAATCGCTCCAATATCCCCTCGACAAACAACAAAGCTTTGCTGAAAAAAAGCCAGCTTTTCCTCACGCCGGATTTAGCACAACATGTCATTCCAATTGTTTTGTATAATAAAAATATATCAAAACGTTTAGAAATGTAAAGAATAAAAAAGGAAATGTTTATTTTTATTTGCAAATAAATTTGTAATGAATTGAAATCAATCAAAATTGTATTAAGCTGCTGACTTATTATTATAATAAACAGTAATTAAAAACCATTTAAAAAAATTTGAAAAAAAAATTAAGGGCGCGGTTTATGAACTCATAAAACTGTGAGCTGAACTTTAAAATCGGTTTTTTGCAACGTGTAGAGAATAAAAAAAATTCAAAACCTTCAATTGTAAAATTAATTTGTAATTTTTTTGTCAAAATATTTGCTTAAACTTTAAAAGTCATACTTCATTAAACATCAAATTTAGTAAACTTTTTATTGAAATTTGAAATTTCTCCGTGTATTATTTTTTTTTTAATTTAGTGCTCTTGCTTAATTCTCTTTAAACCGCGCCCTTAAAACATTTTTTAAAAATATTCTCTAAAGTTTTTGTACTTTAGTGCAAAACGTTCATATAACCAAGAAAATAAATCTTCAATATTTTTTTGTTTATAAACTCAATAAAGAAGCGTGGCGCAGTAGTTGCAGGCATCCAACTGCTGCACCAAAGATTGTGAGTTTGTATCTTATAACAAATATCATTTTGAACGTTCATTTACTCTCTCACTCTCCAATCCGCTTTGGGTTCTATGACTAAAATGATCTCTGGTCCGGAGTAAATTAATAATCTTTCCAGTAGTTCAGAATCCACTCAAAACTGTAGGTCTACCCGTAATGTAAATTGTCAGCATTACGGGCAAAGAAAAGACTACCGCCAGCAGTGACGTAAATACGGTTAATGCAAAAACTACCGGCTTACTGGCTTTCTTCATCTTAACTAGTTTTAAATCTTCAAATCTATCAAGTCATTCAAGCGACCGTAACTCACTTGTACACCTGTAATTTGTTAGCAAAAACTGCAGAGAAGGTTGAGATAAAAAACCAAGCAAGATGCAATATCTTACTATCCCTGAACAAAGCATGTAATACGCCCGCTGGACATCACATTAACATACTAAAAGTATGTATTTTTTAAACTTAAGAAGCACAAGAAACAGCAAAAGAGTTTCTGTTAAATCATGCAGCGTTAAAGCAAATCCACTATCCGGAGATTACCGATGACATTGCAACACAGAAAGCAATACTGAGTATAACCTTATCTACATTGTGCAACCTGGATTATATATGAAAGAATTGTTTAATAAAGTTTAATTTGTGGGCGCGTTACTTCTTCTACTGTGACTCACCACCACCCGCCCAAGTGTTAGTCATCAAAGAATCTATTTTTTATTCCACTTCTTGTGTGCTTGTGTTTAGATATGAGAAAATTGTTTAACAATAAATCTCTTGATAAGTAACGTTTGGGTGGGTGAGTGGAAACAAAGTTTAAATTGTGGGTGAGTTATTTCTTCTACTGTAACCCACCTACCCGCTCAAGTGTTAGTCATCTAAAAATCTATTGTTTGTCCCACCTCTTGTGTGCTTGGTATTAGATATAAAAAAATTGTTTAACAATAAATCTAACGTTTAGATGGGTAGGTGGGAACAAAGTTAAATTTGTGGGTGAGTTATTTCTTCTACTGTAACCCACCCACCTACTCAAGTGTTAGTCATCAAAGAATCTATTGTTTGTACCACTTCTTGTATGCTTGGATTTAAATATGAGAAACATGTTTAACAATAAATCTCTTAATAAGTAACGTATAGGTGGGCGGGTGTAAACAAAATTTTTAGGTGAGTTACTTTTTTTATTGTAACTCTCCCACCCGCCCAAGTGTTGGTTGTTATAGAATCAATTGTTTGTTCAACCTCTTGTGTGAGTAGATTTAGATATCAAAATTATTTAACAATAAACCTCTTAATAACTGACGCATAGGTGGATAGGTGAGAACAAAGTTTAATTTGTGGGTAAGTTACTTCTGTGACCCTCCCACCCGCCCAAATGTTAGTCATTAAAGGATTGTTTGTGCCACTTTTTGCATGCTTGGATTTAAATATGAGAGAATTCTTAACAATAAATCTTTTAATAAGTAACGTTTGGGTGTGCTGGTAGGAACAAAGTTTAATTTGTGGGCAAATTACTTCTTCTATTGTGACCTTCTCACCCGCTCAAATATTACTCATCAAAGGAACTATTGTTAGTCCCATCTCTTGTGTGCTTAGATTTTGATATAAGACAATTGTTTAACAGTCAATCTCTTTATAACTAACGCTTTTGTGGATAGGTGGAAACAAAGTTTAACTTATGAGCAAGTTAATTCTTCTACTGTAATCCAGCCACCCGCCCAAATGTTAAACATCAAAAGATCTATTGTTTGTCCTACTTCTTGTGTGCTTGAATTTAGATATGATAGACTTGTTTAACAATAAATCTTATGATAACTAACGCTTGGGTGGGCCTGTAGAAACAAATTTTAATTTGTGAGCAAGTTACTTTTTTTACTGTGACTTTTCACCCGCCCATGTGCTAGTCATCAAAAAATCTATTGTTTGTCTCATCTTTTGTGTGCTTGGATTTAGATATAGGACAATTGTTAAACAATCAATCTCTTGATAACTAACGCTTGGGTGGGTGGGTGGGAACAAAGTTTAATTTGTGAGAAAGTTACTTTTTCTACTGTGACCCGCTCACCCTCCCAAGTGTTTGTCATTAAAAGATCTATTGTTTGTTCCACTTCTTGTGTGCTTGAATTTAAATGTGAGAGAATAGTTTAACAATAAATCTCATGATAACTAACGCTTGGGTGGGTAGGTGGATGAAAGCAAACTTTAACTAATAAGCAAGTTACTTCTTCTACTGTAACCTACCCACCCGCCCAAATGTTAGACATCAAAGAATCTATTGCTTGTCCCACCTCTTGTGTGCTTGAATTTAGATATGAGAGACTTGTTTAACATTAAATTTTCTGATAACTAACGCTTGGGTAGGCGTGCTGGAACAAAGATTAACTTGTAGACAAGTTACTTCTTTTACTATGACCCACCCACCCGCCCAAGTGTTAGTCATCAAAGAATCTAATGTTGGTCCCATCTCGTGTGTGCGTGGATTTAGATATAAGACAATTGTTTAACAATCAATCTTTTAATAACTAACGCTTGGGTAGTTGGGAGAAAACAAAGTTTAACTTGTGAGCAAATTGCATTTTCTACTGTGACCCAGCCACCCACTCAAGTGTTAGTCGTCAAAAGGTCTATTGTTTGTTCCACCTCTTGTGTGCTAGAATTTAGATATGAAAGAATTGTATAACAATCAATCTCTTGATAAGTAACGTTTGGGTGGGTGGGTGAAAACAAAATTCAATTTGTTGGCGAAATACTTCTTCGACTGCCAAATACAACACATAACTAATAGAGCTGATCTACGCTAAATACGCCACAGTCAGCAACAAAGATTACAAAAAAACACACGTAGTGGCCGGAGGTCAGTCCCGTAGCTTTTATTGCCAACTCCACCAATGCAAAAACTAAAAAACTGCAACAACAAATACAAAAATTGAAAGAAACTATAAATAAATTGGCCGATTGGTTTTTGTTTTACGGCCAATTGCGGCCAATCCGTTTTTTGCATTTAAAAGCTTATAAAAACCATATTATCGTAACAATAATACAGTTTCTACAATTTTAATATGTTTGGAAACATTCTGAGCTTCTGACCAGCAATTTTAATTGAGATCGTCCAATTAGTTTTTGTTTTATTTACAACAAAAAATTACCGTTTTTTGCACATAAAAGCAAATAAAAAGCATTTTGTCGTATCAATATTACAATTTCTATCATTTCATTATTGTTGGCAACATTGTGTGCTACTAATCAGAAATTTTAAACAAAATCGCCAAACTACTTTTTGGTTTACAACTGATTTACAACAGAAATTTACCGTTTTTTGCACTTAAACTTGCATAAAAATCATATTGTCGTAACAATATTACGCTTTATATAAATTCATTATAGTTGGCTACATTTTGTACTATTAACCAGCAATTTTAATTAAAATAGTCTAATTGGTTTTTGTTTTACGGCCGATTACGCAAGATTTTTACCGTTTTTTCACTTCAAAGCGTACAAAAACCAAATTATCATAACAATACTATAATTTTTATTTTTTCAATACCTTCTACAATATAATGTGTTATTAATAATCAAATTTAATTAAAAGCGCCCTATTAGTTTTTGTTTTACGACTGATTATGCTACAATTTTTCCGTTTTTTGCACTTAAAAGCTTATAAAAACTATTTTATTGTAACAATATTACAATTTCTATTACTTTATTATTGTTGGCAACATTTTGCGCTACTAACCAGCATTTTTGATTAAAATCTTCCGATTGGTTTTTGTTTTACGGCCGATTACGCCAGAAATTTTCCGTTTTTTGTACTTAAACGAGCATTAAAACCATATTGTCGTAATAATATTACGCTTTCTATAAGTTCATTACAGTTAACAACATTTTGTGCTACTAACCAGAAATTTTGATTTAAATCGGCTAATTGGTTTTTGTTTTACAGCCGATTACGAAAGATTTTTACCGTTTTTTCTCTTAAAAGCGTATAAAAATCAAATTATCATGACAATACAATGATTTTTAGTTTTTCAGTACCTTCTGCAATATTATTATAAAAAAAAATTAATTAAAAGTGAACTATTAGTTTTTGTTTTACGACTGATTAAGCTAAAAAATTTTCGTTTTTTGCACTTAAATGATTATAAAAACCATTTTATCGTAACAATATTACAATTTTTATTATTTCATTATTGTTGGAAACATTTTGTGGTACTAAACAGCAATTTTGATTAAAATCGTCCGATTGTTTTTGTTTTACGGCCAATTACGATAAAAATGCCATTTTTTGCACTAAAACGCGTATGAAAACCATATTATTTTAAAAATATTAAGATTTCTATAACTTCAATATGCTTACAAACATTCTGAGCTTCTGACCAGTATATTTAATTCAAATCGTCCAATTAGTTTTTGTTTTACAGCCAATTACGCCAAAAAATTTCCGTTTTTTGCATTTTAAAACTTATAAAAACCTTTTTATTGTAACAATATTACAATTTCTATTATTTCATTATTGTTGGAAATATTCTGTGCTACTAATCAAAAATTTTAAGCAAAATCGCCCAATTAGTTTTTGTTTTACGGCCAATTACGTAAAATGTTTACCGTTTTTTGACTTAAAAGCGTGCAAAAATCATATTGTCGTAACAATATTACAATTTCTATAACTTTAAAATGATTAGAAGCATTCTAAGCTTCTTACCAGCAATTTTAATTGAAATCGCAGGATTAGTTTTTGTTTTAAGACCAATTACGCTAAAAATTTGCACAAACATAAAAAAACCATATTGTTGTAACAATATCATAATTGCAATACATTCAATATAGATTGAAACATTCTGGGATACTAACCAACAATTTTGATTAAAATCGCTTGATTGCTTTTTGTTTTACGGTCGATTACGCTAGAAATTTGCCGTTTTTTGCTCTAAAAAGCGTATAAAAATCATATTGTTGTAACAATATTACAATTTCAACCATTTAAATATGATTGCCAGCATTGTGACCAGCTAGCCAGTAATATTAAATTAAAATCGCCCGATTGGTTTTTGTTTTACGGCCAATACCGCCAAAAATTTGACGTTTTTTGCACTTGATGTGCATTAAAACCATATTGTCGTGACAATATTATGCTTTCTATAAGTTTATTATGGTTGGGAACATTGTGTGCAAATAACCAGCAATTTTAATTAAAATCGCCTAATTGGTTTTTGTATTGCAGCCAATTACGCCAGATTTTTACCGTTTTTTCACTTGAAAACGTATAAAAACTATATTATAGTAACAATATTACAATTTCTACAAATTCAATATGTTTAGAAACATTGTAAACTACTGACCAGCAATTTTAATTAAAATCGTCCGATTAGTTTCCATTTTACGACTGATTACGTCAGAAAATTTTCGTTTTTTGCACTTAAAAGCTTATAAAAACCATTTTGTCCTTAACATATTACAATTTCTGTAATTTCAATATAATTTGCAACATTCTGTGCTACTAACCAGCAATTTTAAACAAAATCGCCCAACTAACTTTTGTTTTACAACAAATTACGCCAAAAATTTGCCGTTTTTTGTACTTAAACAATATTACGCATTTTATAATTTAATGTTTGTGAACAAGACATTGGATCACAAACACCTGGATAGGTGGACGGGGCACTTAGTTCATTAATTGCATAACAGTAGTTTCAAATAAAATTCCCGCCCAGTGTTGGTAATCTAATTTTTTGAACACAAACACTTTGGTTCCCAATTGCCTTATGCTTTACGGAACAATAGTTCAACTAAAAACTTGATGCAAAACTTCAAAATAAAGTTTATCTATCGTTACCTAAGCAGAACTATAAAAAAAAGAGGAAAAACTAATCTAAGCCAAACACACTTACCAAGACGTTTAAAAGAAACCCAATTAGGAAAAACCTATTCAAAAACTGTTAAACATCCCTCTAGACAACTTCATAATTAACAAAACTCGAAAGGTAAGCCTGATGACGCAGGACTGCTCCCGATTGGAGACTAAACTTTAGCAAATGCCAATGACCAAAAAACAGACAAAAAAATCTATAACTGATTTTGGTAACTTGATCAAACAAAACCCACAAAAAAAGGTTTTGAACAAAACAATCCAATTGTTTAAACACCAACGTCAGCATAGTTTTTCTTAGCAAGCGCCTATAATGCCATCAAAGATTGTTAGAGCAAAATAAAAAAAAGATGCAAACCGACCTAATCAACAACCAATGACGGATTCTTAACAAATGAGCTCACTTTCAAAAATTGCAAACCGGCACTAAAAAGAAGAAAAACCAGAAGACTAAAAAAACCACAATAAAAACTGACGTCAACATTATCGCTACTAAGATGGAAAGTGACAGCTTCCAAAGAAAGAATTTTTTGAGCAAAAATTGCAAATTCTCAACTACCAATTTAGATTAAAAAAACCCATCCTAAAGCCACCATACACCAAAACCAAAGCAACTAAAAATTCCTTGCCAGAAGGGCTTTGCGTAGAATCAAACTCTTGTGACTGTTTATCATAGTACCCATATTACCTTTCCAAAGCACGGTTCTTCTAACATCAGAGGGCTCTGTTAAGCGGCGTTCCGTACACAGTTTGCGCGCTCGGTTTTTAATAATCCCGCATTTTTACTCTATCTCTATCAAAACAATAACATTTCCAAAAAGAGGTCATAACACAAAAAAAAACTAGACCTGCCAACTTCATTGATAAACAAAACCCGAAAAATAAAGCTGATAACACAGTACCGGCTCCGATCAGAGTTCAAACTCCAGCAAATACTAATGACCAAAAAACAGGCAAAAAAAATCTATAACTGACTTTGGTAACCCAATCAAACAAAACCCAGAAGAAAAGGCTTTGACCAAAACGATCCAATTGTTTAAACACCAACGTCAACATACTTCTTCTTGGCAAGCGTCTCAAAATCCATCAAAAATTGTTAAAACAAAATAAAAAAAAGTTTCCGAAAAACATCGCAACTTCCACACTAACATGTAGTTACGTGCAATTAAAAAACAAAACGCAAGCCAACCAATCTAACCATCAACAAAATATTCTTGCAAATTAATTTACTCGCAATAGCTGCTAACCTAACCTAACCTAACCTAACCTAAACTAACCTAACCTAACCTAACCTCAATAAAGAAAGAAAAAAGATAAAAAAAGATGCAATCCGACCAGATCAAACCAACAACCAATGACAAATTCCTGTCAGATGAAGTCACTTACAATCAAAAACTGTAAGCCGGAACTAAAAAGAAGAAAATGCTAAGAAACTAAATAGACCTTAATAAAAACTGACGTCGACATTATTGCCACTAAAATGGTAGGTAGTATCTTAAAAAAAAAAAATTTTGCAAAAATAGCAAATTCCCAAGTACCACTTTAGATGGAAAAACCTATTCTAATGCCACCATACCCCGGACTATCCGTGACTATCCTACTGTCCAGCATAGTCACCATGTTACCTTTCCAAAGCACGGTTTATCCACTATCAGAAAGCGGCGTTTCGTACGCAGTTTGCACTCTCGGTTTTACAGTAATTCCGCATTCTTACTCTAAGTCCTAACATCAAAGCAGTAACATTTTCAAAAAAAAACTCCTAGCACGAAAGAAGTTTGGACCAGCCACAACCACTGCTACTTGCCATGCAACACCGCTGCCACCAATGACAGACTTGGATCACTGCTTTTACCAAACACCTTGCTTGGCAGAGAGCTACAACAAAAAAAAAGAGTTGCTAATGCACCAATTTAAAAATTATAATATAAAAATTCTTGCATAAAATAAAGATTATAACTAGACTAAAAATGATCCTCAGTCCAAATAATTTTTTTTGCATATAATGAAAAGAAGCAATATGAAAAAAATAAAAAAATTTAAAAAAAAAGCGCCAAGTATGAATAGAATACAGAATGAAGCGTGGTTGTTTGGTACAAATGAGTCGATTGAAAGATTGAGTAAGTTAATAAATAGATTATGAACCGCAAACAACCAGTTATAATGCTCAAAAACCAAATAATAGAAACGGTAAACAAACGCATTTACTTATGGCATGCTATAAAACAGGAAAAATACAACCAAAAAGCAGAAATAACACAAAGCATAAGAATGGCGTTTACAAAACTTAAATTCATTTTGAAAAATTTCGACGTATCAATTTGCCTAAAGAGGAAAGTTTTAAACACGTGTATCCGTCATGACATACAGCTTAGACACAATGGCGGTAACAACAAAAAGTGCAAATAAACTTAGAACCACCCAATAAACAGTATAAATATATAAAAAGATGACATTTGCAAAGTAACCAGAAGAAAGTGGTACTTAATTGCCAACAAACAAAAAGATTGGCAAACACTAGGAGAACCCTACAGCAGTGGACAAAATAGTGCTAGAGAAGAAGAAGAAAAAATATTGATAGATTATAGAAAGAAGAAAAGTTTCCGAGTCAATGTAGAGAGGGCCTTGTATGCCCAATACAAAAGAGTGAAACCAAAAATCTAATTAATGATTATAGAAAAATAACACTATTGGGTACGGCATACAAGATCTACGCCATAATATTAGAGTAAAAGTTAAATAAAGAACTGAATATGAATGTGACGGTTTTAGACGGGCAAATCGGCTTCAAGAATGGAAGAGGTATCATAGATAACGTATATATTTTACACCATATTGTTGAAAAAAAAAATAGCAGAAAAAGACAAAAAAATATAAGAGTTATTTTTGGACTTAAGGCAGCATTTGATAGTGTAGATAAAGAGAAACTGTGGAAGTATATAAGAGAGAAAATAATTAGCTAGCATCCGGTAAAAAGAATAGAAAAAGTGTATGAGGAGACAGCAAAAGAAGTAAGATGAGACTGTCTATTCCACTTTGTTTTGCAACCTACATATCAGATGAAGAAGTAAAACTGAGATTGGCTCAAGCAAGGAAGTAGTAGTTAATAGAGAAAAAGTGTGGTCATTAACATAAGCGGACGAAATGGTAAAACTAGCAAAAGAAGCAAAAAAAAATTTGGAAGTTAATGTAGAAAAAACAAAAAAATAAAAAATGTAAAAAAAAAAAACTGGAAATGGAATAGGCAAGGTATTACAAGTAAAATCTTTTAAATATTTGGGATATATTTTTTGCACAAATAACGGCAAAAGTGCGCACATTAAAGAGATGGTTTAAAAAGCAAATAAAGTAGTGGTGCAAGTTTGGGAAATAAGTAAAAGAAAATTTGAATGTAAGAGAATAAAAAGACTTATGTTTGATAGTTTAATTAGAAGTATAATATTGTATGAGTCAGAATCATGAGGATGGAAAAACAAGCACAATTAGAAGCAATACATGTAAAATATTAATGATGGGTGTTATGTTTAAACAGAAAAACTACATCACATTGTGCTGGAGACAGTAAAAAAAGGTAAGTTAAGAGTAGAAGCAAGAAAACGAGCAATAAAGTATTAAATAAAATGAGACAGAGACACAAATGTAAATCTGAGAGCAAAAAATGAAAAACTAGGAGAGATTAGGGAAAATTATGACAACAGAAGTGGTTATGCTAGCCAAGAAATTAACGTAATGAGAGAATTTGAGAGAAAGACATGGCATAAAATTATGGAAAGAGATAGAGATATACAGAGCAACAAAAGAGTACACAAGTGAAAGAGATGGAAAAGGATTTGAAAATGTGGAGAATGTGCAGAGAGACTAAGAAAACTATAGAACAAATTTTAAAAAAATGTAACAAAATAAGAAAAAAACAGATGGAAAAAAATGAGATATTGAAAAAAAACGGAAGAGGGATAAAATAGGTAAGGGCAGTTAAAACACAAAGAAAAAAAGGAAAAAAACAAAAAAATATTAATTGTGTTATTTATTATTTTAAAAAGTTATAAATATATTTTTTTTAATTATGTTTGTATATGCTTATTTGTTTTTTTTAAATATACAAACATGACCTGCAAATGAACAAAAGCTATTGATTTTAATAAACTTTGAACTTTGAATCCGAAATTAGATAAATATCGACAAAACATATTGAATATAAAAGAATAATTACGTTACATACTTCATTAAGATTTCAAATCAGCTTTCGATCAAAACATATTATTCCATCCATAAATAAAATGATTACTGCAAACCAAAGCGATCAAAGCAGAAATTAATGAATGCCTTCCTAAACGTAAACAACTTTAACATTAAACATACTCATGTTTATAATTAATCAATTTTACCTTTAACATATTCCAGCGGAAAACTCAAATCTTGTAAATTAGTTTATTTTATTTCCCGCACTGTTTAACCGTGCGCTTTTATACACTATCTTTATTATTATTAGTTACAGAACGCAGTCCCAGAATAGTTCAGTTTGTTTTTGATAGCTTTTCTTTATTATTTTTTAATTTTCCACACAATTTTATTGCTAGCTTAAACAAACCAACGATTTTATAGTTAATTAAGCATTTTAATGTTTACGATAGAAGTTCGCCAAAACGGTTTAATTTATTTATGGTTTTGATGCATTCAGCAAAATTTATGGCCCGTTTCATTGGATGTGTTGTTTGCATTTGGGATGTGATTACTTCTGCGGTTTAAGTACTTTAAGCTTAGATTATTCCAAGATAAATAATCCAGAAAACGTGTTTAAATCTAATAATGTGAATAGTTGTGCTCCAGATATAACTGGGATGTTTATTAAAAATTATGTAATTGAGGAAATTGGATTGAAATCCTGTAAATGACATTCAGTTTTGTTAGGTTGTAATCAATAATCGATAATATAACCAGTTGCTTTTAAAGTTGAAACATTAAAACTGCATTATTTTATATATTCATGTCTCAATTTATTTTAAGTAAATATTTTATTTCAATAAATAGAAAAAGAGCATGAGTTTACAAAATAATTGAAGCAAATATAAAATGTATGAAAATTAGTTACGTTTGAACAAAAAGTATAACCAATCCAAATACTTATTTATAATTAGATGCAAAGTAGTATTAAATGCAATGCAAATTAGCTTTATGGGAGCATAATTGACAAATCAAATTGTACCAATTAGAAACGATTAACTGAATTAGGTATGTCTTTCAAATAAAAACAATTTTATTAACTGCGTGGGTTATTATGCTCGAGTTTAATATTAAACTGATGTAAATTTAATAAGCAAGTAATTTATATTTTTAAATTTTATGAAATCAAAAGTTATTAAAAAAATGGAATTTGTCAATCCGCTTCTTCTTCTTCAGCCTATATGTGTCCAGTCCTGAACGTAGGCCTCTTCCAGTTTCTATCTTTTACTGTTTCTCGGTTGTCATTGTGTCACTCTGTTGGTCCACCTTGATTGATTTCAGTTGTGCTATTCGCGTCATTACATCCATTATCTGATTTTTCTCCAAATTTTCTTGTTTTTGATCTCTCATGTTAATCTCCAACATGGCTTTCTCCATTACTCATTGTATAGTTAGAGTATGTTTTCCTTATTTCTTGTTATTGCCATAGTATAGGTGAGAACTGCTAGTACGCACGATTTGTATACTCTTCTTTTCTAGTTTATAGACATTTTTGGTGTCTTGAGTATGAAGCCTAATTTTCAAAAAACCGCCCAACTAAGTCCTATTTTTCGGGGTATTTCACAAGATTGGTTCTCTTTACCTAGTTCTATTTTGTGTCCAAGATAGACATAGTTGGTTACGTTTTCAAATACCTTATTTCCGATGGTTATGTGATAGTTTTTTAAACTCAATACTTTGGTTTTATTCGAATTTATTTTCAAACCAATATTTTTTTATGCCTAATGTAATTGTACTAGCATTGTCTGTAGGTCATCTGAATTTGTGTTAATAAAGACAATATCATCTGCAAATCTTAGATGGTTAAGGTGTACTCCATCAATTAGAATTCTTATATGATCTCAGTTTAGTTTTTTTTAAGTTTCCTCCATTGCAACTGTAAATAATTTTGGGGAGATGGTGTCTTCTTGTCTTATTTGTTTTTGTATCTTTGTCTATTTGAACTTGTATTGACGCATGTTTTTTATAAGGTTTGAATATCTTGAGTCAATTCTAGCTTTATCAAAAGTTCTCAGAACAGCCCAGGTTTTAACAAAGTCAAATGCTTTTTGATAGTCCACAAAGGCAATGTAAATGGGTATATTGTACTCGTTGCTTTTCTTAATAGGGTTTTTGAGTGTCTATAGATGGTCAGTAGTGCTTTATTTTTTTCAAAATCCAGCTTGTTTGACTGGTTGATGAAAGTCCAGTTTTTGAGTCAGTCTATTAGTGACAATTTTAGTTAAGAGTTTGTACAGAAGCGTTAATAAGCTTATCGGGCGGTAGTTTTTTATGTTATTTCTGTCTCATTTTTTATGTATGTAAAATGATAGTTTTTGCGTTTTGCTATCTACTTGGAATCAATTCTTTCTTTATACATTTATTTAGTAAGATGTGGACACTTTTTTGAAGATTTTTTTTCCTATTTTGAGTATCTCAGTCGTTATACAATCTCTGTCTTGGTTTTTCTTGTTTTTCAATTGGTTTAGAGCTGCCTTTAATTCTTTTTAGTTGGTTTCTGAGATTTCCTTTGATCCGAGAAGTAGAGCTGTAAAGAGTTCCGTAAAATCTTAAATCATTTGTTTAATTTTTATCTGAGTTTTTGTTATTGACTGAGCCAATTTGGATATCAGGACCATTATGTTTTTGTTGGCCTCGATAATATCTATTATGAGTATTGTGTTGTATTTTTTTAAGTCCTTTCGTATATTTTTGTTTATGTCTTTGTTTAGTTTTTTGTAGTTATTGTCTATGTCTCAGTTCAAGTTTCTTTTTTGCTTTATTAGTTTTTTTAGTTTGTAAGCTCAATTTACTCGTGTTTCTTTTTGTGTTGCACATATCAACTTTGTTGCTGTTTGTATACTTTTGGTAATATTTTTGGAAAGTTTTTCGGAAAGTTTCTAAACTTTAAAGTTATGAAGTTAAAGTTGTTGCCCTAACTAAGCACCTAGTTACGGCAATAACCAGACATAGCTTAGTTATAAAAGATCGCATTTTCTAATTAAAACTAGCAACAGCCAGCCAGTAACCAACAAAAACTTGTTTTCACTACCAACTGCCAACATACTTCATCAGTGTCAAAGACAAAAGATCAACAAAACAATAAATAATTTTCAAAATTCAATACCGTTCCAAACATCAAGCTTCCCTTGGAGTTTGTCAGGTCTTCTATAGGTGCGTCCCGTAGGAATCGAAGAGCTTTTGCCGGCTTTCTCAAAAATAACGGGAACATAAAATATATATATATATAAAATAATAAACATGGATATGTCAAAGGAAAAAAACAGTCCACGCTAGACAAAATTTGAGGGGAGCAAACCAATGACAGAAGACAAAAAAGTAATATTAACTAAAAATACAAATACAATTGGGGACTCTTCAAAAAACCCAAGTTTGGCAAGCTTAAGCAAAGTCTAAACCGCAAAGCCTAGGCTTTCTGAGGCGGCGGCCAGGCGTAAGCTCCAAAGACAACAAGGTGCACGGGGGAGCAAGCAACTGATCCAACTAAAGCATCCAGTAATGCAACAAAGACACAGAAGCGAGACTCTACACTAGCTGCACCAAAGACCTCTGGAACATCATGAACGTAAAAGCAAAACCTTTCAAGTAGCAGAACGACAAAATTGCAAAAAAGAGCAATATCATAGAAGAGACCTCAAAGAAAACTTTTAGGGACACCCTAAAAGGCATTGCTCTAGCAATCATTCCAAACAAATTTTCCAAATGTTACCTCAACTCTGAAAAAGCAAAGTTGGTAAAATCAACTATTCTAAGCAAAATTGAAAAAATTGACAAAAGCAGGCATTACCTTGTTTTATCATGCATACATCCGATTCAACATCAAATCTAAAATAACGCTTCTTCTTCTACAGAAACCTGCAAAAAACTAACTAGGATCTATACAACAAAATACTAGTAGGCCTAATTGGGGACTGTCCAAAAGCTGCAAAAACATCACAACAGTTTGAAGTAATGACAGACATATTTGTCAACCGCCTTTAAAGGAAGTTGCTCTAATACAGTCAAGCACACCTCCAACCAGACTATTTGGTAAAACAAGGTACTAGACAAGGCTAGGGCGGATACTAGAAAGCTATTCAACAAAGTCAACAAAAATGGTAACTGGGCCACATATAGAACCAATCTTAGGGCTTATATTAAAGCCATAAAAAAATCAAAAGTGAACTATGGAGAAGATACTGTGAGCACGTTTTAAACTCACCCACATGCTTACGTCTCCAAAAAGTCTTAAGCAAAGACCGTACTGAGAACATTGAATCCCTGCGGATCAAAAATGGAAAATTCAAAGAATCAGTCGAGGGCACTCTGCAAGAGCTGATGCAAACACACGTCCCGAGCTCTAAGCTAACGAAAGTACGTAATCAAAAGGACCTGCAACTGCCAAATAAAACGTCAAACAAAAAAGACTGGAAAAAGCAAATAAATCAAGTCAATTTGAAATAGGGGATCAACACATTCAAACCATTTAAGTTGCCAAGAACCAATAAAATTTATCACATCATGCTACAGAAAACGTTTGCAGTGCTGAAAGAGCCTCTATGCAAGATCCTTAAATCAAGTCTAGCACTTTTGCAAAGCACCTGGAGAGTGGTTAAAGTGGTATTTATATCAAAGCTAAAGAGACCTACTAAACGAGTAAAAAGTTGTTGGCGGGTGCCCACAGGAAGGCGTATTCTCACTCCTACTGTGGTGTTCAGTCATGGATAAATTACTACAGATACTCAACAACATAGACATCTTTGCCTTAGGTTGTCGACGTTTTAGGCAGAGGTGGCTGCCATCGAGTGGTGCGCCAAAGACATGATTGAGAAGGAACTAGAACCTGACAGACCAGTAACCATCATGTCAAAACAGTCAAACGGCATTACAAGCTTTGCAATTGCCAGTAATAAAATCCAAATTGGATATTACATGCATACACAGTTTAAAAACAGTAGCCACACCTTGCAATGTTTACCTGTTATGGATACTCAAAGACCAGGAGATAAAAGGAAATTTCAGGGCACATCAACTTGCCAAACAAGAAGCACAGAGAACATTTACTGAACCAGAACCCGCTATTGAAATCTCATACAAGACTAAAAAAGCAATAATTTGCAGCAAACCAATGATAATACAGATGAATCGTATTAGATTTTGAAGGCTCACAGGACTGATAACCGGACACTATAGACTCAACAAACACGTGTATAGAATGGGAATAAGAACGGGCCTTCTATGCCGCGGGTGTATGTAAGAAGATAAGACTTTGATACACTTGCTGAATGAATGCAAATCTTACAAACAGCAACGTATAACCATTTTTGGCAAACACAACCTAAACAAAGACTTGCTAAAAACAACCAACTGGGTAAAGGTACTGGACTTTATTGAAGAGACGGAGCTGCTTGAGTTGCCTTTCAAAACGGCTACTTAGTTAGACTAAATGCCAACTTAAAACTAATCTACCACTCAACCTTTAGTTACACCTAAAATTTCCTAAGCCAAGAAAAGCACAAATCATCAAACAACAAATGCCTATAAACTTCTCTACACCTAGAAGACTAAATTAAATAAAATTTTAAGCAACATGATCAATAAATCTAGTTATAATTCCCAAACCAAACATTAAATTTTAATACAATTTGACAAAAATCTGCTTAAATGACATTTCTATCAATTGTGTAAACTGCATTTGATTTGATTCTATCAGTTTTCTATAAACTAACATCTCTTGACTACATTTAATAAAAGTTTCAGCAACAAGGTCAACAAATCAAGCCATAATTCTTAAATTAAACATTAAATTTTGATGCAATTTGGCAACAATGTACTAAAATAACATTGCTATAAACTGTGTAAATTGCATATAATATGATTTGATTAGTTTTCTACAAACCAACATCTCTTGATTACATTAAATATAACTTTAAGCAACATTGTCAACAAATCATGTCGTAATTCTTAAACCAAACATTGAATTTTAATGCAATTTGGCAACAATATGCTTAAATACCAATGCTTTAAACTGTGTAAAGCGCAATTGATTTGATTTGATCAATTTTTTACAAAGCAAAAATTCCTGACTAAATCAAATAAACTTTTAAGCAACAAGGTCAACAAATCAAGCCGTAATTCCAAAAACAAACATTGGATTTTAATACAATTTGGCAACAATGTGCTTAAATAGCATTGTTATAAACTGTGTAAACCGCATCCAATTTGATTTGATCAATCTTTTACAATCCAACATCTTTTCACTAAATTAAATAAAACTTTAAACATTAGGGTCAACTAATCAAGTCGTAAATCCTTAATCAAACATTGAATTTTGATGCAAATTGGCAACAATTCGTTTAAATAGCATTACTATAAACTGTGTAATCCGCATCTAATTTGATTCTACTTTTTTTTTTTTATCTTTAAATTAATGCAAACGTAATCATTCTAAGTTCAGTAATAATCTTGATTAAAATGAAGATTATTACATAATTATCCTTAGTCCAGTAATATTTTTTATTTTAATCAAGATTGTTACTGCAATAATCCTCAAATTGATGCAAACGTAAACATCCTTAGTCCAGTAATAATCTTTATTTTAATCAAGATTATTATTGCAATAATCCTTAAATTGATGCAAACATAATCATCTTTAGTCCAGTAATAATCTTTATTTTAATCAAGATAATTACAGCAATAATCCTCAAATTGATGCAATCATAATCATCTTTAGTTCAGTAATAATCTTCATTTTATGCAAAAATGTTTTTATCTGAACTGAGGATCATCTTTAGTTTATTCAAGAATTTTTATGATTGTTTTTTAAAACAAACATAACACCGACACTCACAAACAATAATGTAGTTCTATCTAATTTTTTTTTTTTTAATTTTGTTTGAATACTTTTACTTACATTTTTGTTGTTGTTAAAAGTTGTTGTGTTTACTACTTCACATATTTTATTACAGTTTAAAGAATATTACAGTTTCTTTTATTAATAAAAAAATATTACAGTTCTCTTTAATAATAAAGGAAACTGTAATTCTGTATGCAGATAACTTCACGCTATATGACAGTGGCGGCGCGTAAACAATTTGATCTTTTTAAATAAATATTTGGCTTAATCAATCTTTCCATATTATCCTACGAGGTATTTAATCAAAATCGATTGACAAAAATTAGGCATAACACAAAGTCCATAGACAATATACAGAATTAATTAAAAGCACGAGTTTAATACATTTCAAACCAATGAATTGATTGGCAATATCTTCGATAGAATAATATGGACTTGTCCAAATTCTCAGTAATTTTCACGGCAATCCGTTAAAAAAGAACAAAGATATTCACTATAAAGTGGAAAACCCAATTGAAAATACGACGCGTTTGAATCGAAAGCCGCTACAAAACTCAAAGTTTAGAACAGATCTTTTAAGAACCACGCACCGAACAAACTGAAAGCTTTACCCCAAGTTTATATTTGCAAAGGTAAAAAAAATACAGCCCTTTTAAAGATTTTTGAAAAATCCAATCAGAGTTTCTCTTACAATACATTAAAATTAACAAATGGCCACACAAAAGCGCAAATAACCGAAGAAGGCAAAATCCGATCAAAACAAAACTTGGGTTTCTTGAAGAAAATTGTGCGGCGGATCCAAATCAACTTTGAACAATCGTAAAAAGGGTGTTGTAAGCAAAATTTAAAATAATTGCTTTTACAATACGTGCTTCCATCTTTTCTCTTTCGAACGAAATCAAGCCAGATTCTCGGCGTCAATCCCCGAGACACCTCTATTCTTTCGCGCGACCCCACTTTTAGCGTTTTTTTTTACCCTCGCGTCGTCACTCTTAAACGCAAAAATACGAAGAACGAAGGCCCGATTGAGTCAAAACTTGGGTTCTGATGTTAAAACGGTCTTAAACTGCCCCTCCCCGTACCGCAGCCCAATTTGCGGCAAAAAAAATTTAAATTTTTTTTAAAAAATTGGCCGGTTTTGAAAATTTGTAAAAAAGGTTAAGGGCCAAAATTCAAAAATCCGCTACTAAAATTTTTGCGCGTTTTCTTCTTTTTTTGAACAATACTAATCCCGATTCTCTGCGTCAAACTTTTGGACACTTTCGCGCGACCCCACTTTTTGTCCAAAATCGCGTTTTTTTGGACCTTCAACGCTCCGCCGCTGGTTAGCACGTGGATATATTGAAAAACGGTAAAAGGGGTAATCGAAAGACGGAGGACGGATCTTGCAAATAAGATAGGTTTCAACTTTTTGGGAATTTTGAGGGACCGGCGGCGGGCTTTCAAACTGGAAGTTTAAAGTCCTGCTTCGAGGGACGGCGAGTAAAAAACAAAGGTCAAATTCAAAAATTGCTTCAACTAAAAACTTTTTTGAGCCCTTTCTCTTTTAAAAACAAAGTTTTGCGTCCAAAGATTGCCAGGGAGCGCACGAACCGTTGTCGTTTTTCACTTTTGCAAAAACGCAATTTTTGACTTTGGACGCATAAGTTTTGGTGTTGCCGCCCTTCGATCGGGACGAGGTAAAAAGGGCCAAAAAAACGTTTTGACGTATCCGCCGCTTTCGTGCTGTCAAAAACGGCAAAAAATTGCCGCGCAGGCCCCAAAGGTTTTAGATAAGTTGGGCGCAAAAATCAAAACTTCTGATTCCCAGCTCCGACTACAAAAAAGTTACGGCCTTGTGGCCGTTGCCAAAAACCGCTAGTTGAACCAACCCTTTGTTTGCCCCGAGCAAAATTTCAAGCGCCCCTTCCCCTAATCGACGGACGGCTTGCAAACGGGGAGGAGCAACAGCCGCAAAAAAATCACAAAAATGCTCCAATAACTGGCGGATTCAAATTTTGAGCCGGATTGCCCCAAAAAATAAAAAGACTCCGACGGCTGTCAACCGCGCGTCGTTTTCAAACCAGACAAATTTTGGCGCGCGCCCTTGTTTGCAGCACAAAGCGGCGTCGAGATTTGAAGCCCGAATTCGGATTCCGCCGTCCTTAACGGTGGAAAAAGATATAGGTCGCGTCGGGATTGGACGTCGGGCTCCAGAGATTTAGACCGACAAAGAGGCGGCCGAAGGAGTCCCGATTTTTACAGATCGGCAACCAGGAAAAACGTAGATATCTCAAAAACGGTGCGTTGGTGAAAAAAACAACTTTATCAGAGATGGACCTTAAAAAGGGAGTAGAGAATGATCCGGTAAACGTTCTAAAAAAAAAATTTGCTTTTTTTGTTCACCGGGAGCAGAGATAATGACAAAAATGGTAAAAACCGTTTTTCGCACATTGCCGCAGAACCGAAAAAGCGGCTTCGGTTTTTGCCGATCTCATTTTTTTTTTGGTACAATTTTGGTCGGTAGAACCACATTTTTGCCCGCGGCACCTCTTGCCCTAAAACACCTTTTTGAATCAGAAATCTAAAAGTAATGAGGAGATCAAAAGACTTGGTTAATGTAATTTCAGCTCTCAGACAAGGGACAGCGCTAAAGTTTGCAGAAAATGTAAAGCAAAACACAAATTACGTTATGTAAATTGCTTTATTGCTTCTCAAAATATTCTCCTTTAAAATCTAATAACTTTTGCATCCGATGAAACCAATCTTCAAAACATTTTTTTCACTCTGAGCAAGTAATTTAAATGCTTCAACGGCTTCTTCAGGCAATGAAAAACGCTTGCCACGCATTTTATTTTTGATATGTTGAAATAGAAAAAAGTCATTGGGCAATAAATCAGGCAAATATGAGCAATGAGTTATTAATTGGATGTTGTTACTGATCAAAAACTCTACAGTTTGTCGTGCAGTGTGTGAGCGCTTGCATTGTCATGATGAACAATGATTTTTCGGTTTATGTTGTTTCTTCTGATTTCAGCGATAACTTCTGGCAAACAAATTAAAGTATACCAGTCAGTATTAACTGTCCTTCGAGCCTCTAATGCAACAGTTGCAACATGATTTGTTTTTCCGAAGAAACAAGCAATTATTCTTTTTGAAACGCTTTGTAAACGTACCACTTTTGTGGATTTAGGTTCATTTTGAAACACCCATACAGTCGATTGCTGTTTAGTTTTAGGCTTATATGAATATATCCAAGATTCGTCACCTGTTACAATGTTATATACCAAATTTGAACAACCCTCTTCATATTTCTTTAGCATTTATTTAACACCTGTTTTTGTTCTTCTTCCAAATTGTGTGGGATTCAACGACTGCAAAGCTTCCTGACATGCAAATAATCGTGCAAAATCGTATGTATTTGTTTTGCTGCAATGCCTAAGAACGCCTCTATCTCACTATAGGTCACATCTGACAAAATCATTTCACGCACAGCATCAATATTTTTTGCAACAATAGAGGTGCATGGACGACCTTTGCAAATATCGTCATCAAACGTTGGTCTTCCACGCTTGAATTCTGCGAACCATTTGTAAACTATAGTTTTATATGGTGCTTTATCCCCAAATAACAAACTAAGTTTTTCACACATTCCTGCAGTGTTAAACCGTATTGAAAATAATAAAAAATCATCACTCGGAAGTCACAATTCAAAATTTCTATTTTTCATACAATTATTACTAAATTTTGTTGAAACGAAACCGAGCAGTTTGAAATCAAACTGTCAACTGAATTATAGGTAAAAAACGTCAAATTTTACGAATATGGCAATTGGAGAATGCTGGCAATACAGACAGTACTTCATTCTGCAAACTTTAGCAGTGCCTCTCGTACAAGACATAAATAACATAAAACAAGAAAGAAGAAAGGTGACTAAAAACTAATGCAAATTTATGAAATAATAAAACATAAAAAGTTTTTTATTACAAATTCATTTGTAGAAGGTTCTAGTAGAGCCAAAACTAGTAATGAATTTGTAAAAATAAATAGTAAATTGTTCTATTATTTCATAAAATGAATTATCACGTAGTAGAGGTCACAACCATCAATTATTGTAACAAATTTGTTAGGTTAAACAAGATTGATTACAAAACTTTTAAAGAAAAGTCAAATTATAGTTTACAGAATAGAAGATAAACCAACATTAAAACAAACAGAAATAAATAGCTACAAGTAGAACTAATAAAAAATAAGAATAGATTAATTGATCAATATTTGTATTACTTTTTATCATTAAGTTATTCATATTTATAAAATAAATGCATTACTTTGTTTACAAACAAATAAAACTTAAAATCTACAATACATTAATTTCAAACATAAAATAATAAACTAGTTTACAACATTACTGATAACATAATAATCTCTTCAAACAACACATTTTTTCTAAAAGCATCTCATAAATTCCCATCCCACCTTCACAATATTTATTATATTTTTTTGCGTCTACTTCATAGTTATAATATATTTTTTTAATCCACTATGCATTGTTTTAAAAATAAATGTGATGAGTTGTTTCATTGAAATGCTTGGCGCAACGCAGAATACCAGAATATTAAAATAACAACATGAATGATAAATAATCGTACTTTAATTTGAGCAGAGATAGAATTAAAAAAAAGAATTCAATTTATCTTATAAAAAAAAATAAAAATCAAGTTTGAAGTCATTTATTTCACATTAACTTTATTACTATTTAAAATGTTAATTAATTGTTTTTATAATTAATATTTGTACTGTTCATATCCAAAAATTCAGCTAAAAAATAATTTCTGATTATGTAAATTTGTTTGATAATAATCAATAATTCTGAAACTAAATATAAATAGTATAAATCAAACAAACGACTGATTATTTACACAATCAATTGTGATGCCGTAGTCATACAAAGCACACTGACAAGGTTTGTAGAATTAACAATAGTTAATAAATAAAATAATAATCTATGATTTTAAAGAATAATTGTTTTTAATTAATGTTGATTAATATTCTAATACATGGCAAAAGTTTTATGTTGATGAGCAAAAATATTCAAGTAGGGTTTGGTTTCATTTTATCCTTAGTACTTCAAGCAGTTTCTAACCAACTCACGTATCCTACAAAACGTTATCAATAGCCTGAAGTGCACATGTGTGTCGTCTAGTGCATTGCCAAAATATACAATCAAGCGCACCGTTTACTATAAGCACTGAAATTTTAAAAAGCGTTCAGTAATATTTCAGCAATTTCTTTTTAACTAATATAAAATAAAAGCAATTTATTTCTTTAATATTATTAACTAAAACTCAGTGTAATATAACAATTTTTATTTTTTTTGGTAACCTAATATATTCTTAAAGTTACTTTGTTTTTCTTTAAAACATTGTGCTCTGTATTAATATTACATTTTATAATGTGACAATAATTTTTCAGTTAATAAATTAAATGACAAATTGATGGATTATCTGTTGAAACATGTTGTTGATGTTTTGCACGAAAATTGTAATATAGTGTGCAGTTAAATTGTGGGCGTGTAGAAATAATCTAACATCGTTATTATATCGTAGACGACATATTACTCATTGAATTTATGCATCTACGACAAATTACCTTGCTGACGATTGTTTACATTTACTGATCGTAAATTGATAAATTTAAAAATAATTTAATATGAGCGATATAATAATAATAATAATAATAATAAAATTATATCTTTATTACTTTCATGCGTAATCATTTATTTTTAAAACACCATAAATAGCTTTTAAGTTTAAGAAATGTTGAGATAACAGTTAACAAAATATAGAAACATAGTTATTCAATATAGGTTACTAATATGTTCTAATCACTCTCATTTTTTTTGTTAGAAAGTAAGTGAAAAATTATAAAATATATTATTCTTATAGCGTCGCCACTATGTAACTGCGTTGCTTCATAAGAAATTTTTGATTGTTTATAAAATGAATTAATAACAAGTATTAAAACTACTTACATAATGCCAATAAATCAAAAAACAAAATAGTCACCTTAGAAATGTCTTAAAAATGCTCTAAATAAAACCTTTTTTTTATACATTAACAAATATTATTTTTGAGATGATGACGTATTGTAGGAACAATTAAAAGTGTTAATACATTGACAGTTTAAAAATAGCAACTCTGCTAGAGTATTACACTAGGGAGGCTGAATGTTTTATTATTTATTTCTTACACAGTGAAAGAGTGAAACCCATTAATATTCATCGTAAAGTTACAATTTGGAAATTTAGTAATGCTAAGAATAATTAATATTAAAGTCAATAAAATGTTAGATTTAAATGTGATCAAACTAATTTATTTAGTTTGGTAGTCATTGTCAGTTAGTGATAATAAAGAAGCCAAACTATTGTTTTGAATACATTTTAAACAACAAAGTTGTTTTATTTTAAGAGTTGTATCCGTTTAGTTTCTACGGCTTTTATAGGTTTGTTGGTAGAAGAGTTTGGAAACCCAGCCAGTGGCGTACTTGAGAGGGGATTCGCACCGGGCGACACATATTTTGAAGTACTATATGATTTCCAATATTTTTCCTCATTGTCAAGTCAATGTAGAGTTAAAAATATCATCTTTAAAAATTTTGCTTGGATACATACATCAGTTTATAAAAACCACTATTTGATTGACTTAGAAAGGGCGGCAAATTGGAGACCGCTCCAAGCGGCAAAAGTTCTAGGTACGCCACTGAACCCAGCTGTTGTCTACTGTGGTTTAGAGCCACTAAACGCATTGAGGGGTATTTATGCATCCAAGGGTTGAGTGCTACCTCGTGGTACCCAGGTATTGGCACTTTTTTCTTTAAGCTATTGAGAAGAGGTGGCGTGTGGATTACCATTTCCTCTAATATATCCCATTAGTTGTAGTTTGCCACAGTTTAAGCGCAAGTTGGCAGCAGGTTGGTTCAGAAGCGCAGAATGCACTCCCGGCTGGTACGTTGCGATTGACTTCATACTTTTTCTATCCATATTTGTTGCAAAGATTGTCATTAAAGTTTCTTGATCTCACACAACAGAAAACGCAATGCAGTAGAGTTAGTAACTTCCTGTGGTAGAGATGCCATACCGCAAGTTGTATTCAAAATAAACTAAAATAACCAACTAGCAAGGCGGAAGCTTATCAGGGCTTTTAAAAAATACGCATTTTTACCATAGTCAGTCAAAGCAGACAACTTAGCAGACCAGCAAACCGAAGTAAAGATTATTTAAGTTCTTGTTTAAACAAATCTACCACTAATGCAATTCTTGGTCACACCTGCAGTAACCCTTTTACCTGTCAGTAAAATAAAAACGTGCTGGCGGATAGATTACACGAGCTCGCCGTAACTATCTTCAAGGTATACATAGATGGATCCAGCAGATGGCAAAACCGGACAGATCACTATCTGGTAATCACATAAAAGACAGTTGCTATATCTATCTGAGCAGCTGTGCAGAAAGAATTCTAAACTAAAAAAAATCTTAGCCAAGCAACAAAACTTTTAACGGATTACAATAACAATCCCTGGATAGAACTTTAAAGACAACCCCTTGCAATAGACTGGTTAATGCAACAAATCAATACTTATGCACCGCTTCCTTATGCTAAAGAAGTAGCCAACTATCATTACCACATGGCGCACATGTGCTTTGTGGCATAGCACCAACTGTCCTTGCTCACGCATTTTAGATTGGCTACTAACGCTGTCTCAACGCCGTTTGTCCACGCAACTGAGAGTCTACAAACTCCGCAGGCTCAACCAGTAAGTCTTTACTATATACCTATTAGGAGATTTCCTGGCACTTGGTGCCAAAAACCCGAACAACATTGCTTCATGGCCTTTCCTCCATACCTAAAAAACCTTTTCAAGAAGTCGCCCATTTACACCGGGCAAAACCAACAACATTAAAAAATTGAGAAAGTTAGTGTATCCACTGCATCAAGGTGTTTTCCACTCCATGGGTTGTTAGCAGATTGGGAGGACAATGACAACTCTTTCCTGTTGCGTTCTATCAGCTCACACACGTAAGAGAATAACTAACTGTCATTAAGTTAAAAAAGCGAACTAAATCTTAAATTACAAAATAAATGAGGATGATTCAGAAAACTGTTTTTAACCATTCCCCTAAGTGTTTGTTATTAAAAACTTAATGTTATTATTTTTTTCGCATTTTTGAAATTACAAAATCCGGTCATATAATATAATTTTCAGAAAGCACCAATATCCGGCAAAAAACTGATAAAAAGTGCCAATCTTAAAATCATAAAAAGTAAAAAATATCAAAATCCGGCTATAAAGTTGTAAAATATTGTTAGAAAAAACCAATTTCCAGCATAAACTGTTGAACAATGCAAAATTTTATTCATAAAAATCAAAAATAGCTTAATCCGGCTTTGAAACATAAAAAACATGTTAAAAACACCAATATTTGACCTTAAACTGTTGAAAAGTGCAAATTTTGATTAATAAAATATCAAAAATAACAAAATTCGACCATAAAACATTAAAAATTTTCAGATTTAATCAAAATCCGGCAAAAAACAAAACTTTATTTATTAAACGTCAAAAATAGCTAAATCCTGTCTTAAAACATCAAAATATTGTTAGAAAGTACTAAAACTTAACCAAAGATGTAAAAAAAATTACAAAATTTCAAAATTAGCAACTTTTGACTATAAAGTATCAAAATATTTTTGAAATTACAAAATTTGGTTATAAAACATTACAATATTGTCAAAAAAAAACAAAATCCGGCCATAAATTATTAAAAAATGCAAAATTCTAATTATGAAATATCAAAAATAACAAAATCCGGTTATAAAATATTAAAATTATGTTAAAATTCTACATATAAGAAATTTTGAAATTAAAATTTAATGTTAGTAAATTAATAGTTTTAAATATTACATAATTTAGTCACCCAAAACGTAAAGAAATTATAAAATTAATGTTCTTAATAGCTATTAATTTAGTAAACAAATAGAAACTATTAAATGCTTTACATTTTGAACAAAAGTTTATAGAAAAAACTTAACAACTTTCAAAGTAAGTTAAGTTCAAATACTTCTTTGGCAGATCTACCTGTTAATGCAGCCAACTTGCAAACTCTATTTCAAGCATAAAATACGGATAAGAAATTGACAAAAACTATTCTCTCTATAGATAGTTTCAAATCTTAAGTAATAATCTTTATTAACTTAGACCATACAATTTATATAAATAGTTATAATAAACAATTAATTAAAAATATTAATAATTAAAGTAATAAAATGTCATTAAAGTAATTTACATTGTATTACTTAGATAATTCAGCTAATAAAAAAGCTTGCAACTGTTTACATGTATTAATCAATTTATTATACAGTTTTACACATGCATACAATAAAAAATTAAAAATAGTTGTGTAGTAGTGTATTATTAAATAGTTTACATTGCAAATATTAAATATAGATTAAAATTTTGATATATTTTTCATTACATAATTATAAAATAAACAGAAACCAGTGTTAAAAGATGATAGAAAATAAAATAATATTTGCAACTTGCAAAATCAAATAATAATTTTTGTTGAATAAATATGCAATTTATAACAGTTAATAACTGTAATCAATATTATAAACTTAGAACATACTTAATCATTAATTTTTTAAAAGTTTATTAACATTATTAAAAAAACAATTTTAAATAAGTTTGTTAATAAAAAGCGTAAAACTGATGAATCAGTAGATATAACCAACCATTTTGAGTTAACAAAAATTATTACTTTTTTATATTAAATTATTTTTTACGGGAAATTATTGCGTAAAATTGTTGTAAAACAAAAACTATTTAATCAATTTTAATAAAACTTTTTCATTATTAGTAGAAGATGTGGTCAAACACTATTTAAATTTTAAAGTTGTCATATTTTTAAGCTAAGTTAATTTTTTAATGTTTTTCTTCAAAAAAATGATAAATTATTGCGTAAAATTGCTGTAAAAGATAAACTAATCAAGCGATTTTAATTAAACTTGCTGATTATTAGTAGAAGATATAGCTAAACATTTTGAGATAACAAAAATTGTCATATTTTTACACCAAAATAATTTTTTAAGGTTTTTTACTGCAAAAACGTAAAAATTGTTAACAAAAGTCGTAATATTTTTATGTTTAAACAATTTGTTTAATTTTTTTTCTTAAAAAACGGGGAAATTGTTTCATAATTTGAAGTAAAACAAAAGTTAATTGGGCAATTGTTATAAAACTTGCTGATTATTAGTAGAAAATGTAGCCACATTTTTACGTTAAATTAAAAAAAGGTTTTTTAATGCAAAAACAAGAAAATTGTTGCGTAATTCCCTGCAAAACAAAAACTTATTGCGTGATTTTTATTAAACTTGTTAACTTTAGTACAAGATATAACTAATTACAACTATGTATTTATGGCAAAAGTTGTAACATTTTTACTCTAAAATAATTGGTTTAAGGTTTTTTACTGCTAAAACGGAAAAATTGTTACAAATTAAATGTATAATAGTTGAGATGGTTTTGGAGTATCTGTGTTTTTTAAATTAATATTATAACAAAAATTATAGAATTTGGCATACTACTATGAATAAGTACAAGAATATTTGAGGCATTGAGAGCAAAAGTGGAGTAACCCCAAAAAAAAAACAAATTGAGCAATATGCAATTGAAAATAATTGATTTCAATGGCATTTAATTTTGATCAAATTGTAGTTTTTGTATTCATAACCATTAGTTTAGAATGTCTAAATAAAACCTAATTTTTCAAAAACAAAAGTAACTTTTGCTATTGCATTTTACTATTTGGCGTTTATATAAGATAGTCCGCTAGAAATAAAACCCAATATGTACTACAAAACTTTATAATAAATCTTTACTACAATAACTTACAATAGGCAATTTACTAACAGAACTATCAGTACTAGTCTTGATTCCTATATAATAATCATGAAATATAAGTGAAACATAATCTAGCAAACTAAGTAAATTTTTTTTTTTAATGAATTTATACAATTTTCATTGGGATACAGTAGATCTAGTATAGTGATCAATGTGGAGTTTTTGTTTTCAACATCAACTTTGTTAAATAAATCTAAACTATCATTTAAATATTTGCAATAAGTTTTGAAAAGATTCTCAACCACAAACCGCAACCATTGAGTTTTTAACCATTCCATTTTCTAATGGGCAGTAGAAATTTTTCAATTTGTAATACTTTGCTTGTTTGTTAAGAAGAAGTCATTTTTATTCATTAAAATAACTTTAAACGGTTTTCTTTTCCGAGCAGTTGTAATGACATGATGAAAATTTTCAATAAAATAAATATTTAAAAAATACTTTTTCTATTCTATTAAACCAAAGTCTTGATCGCACGGTAAATAAGAATTACCACTGACTAAGAATTTATTATAAATCTTATTTACTGTGAAATCGAGATTACAAACAATGTATCTGAATACATAATAAGTTTTTGAGTATTGACATAGTTAGCCTAGCACGCCAACAGTTCGAGGTTCGATCCGGTGTGATTCGAAAGTCACCTAATGGGTCGTTGCTTCCATCAACCCTCTTCGTCGTAAGACTTCAGGAGCGATGTAAAATAGCTGTAAAACCGCAATAAAAAAGATATTGCTAGATAGTAATTTTGTTATCATCTAACAAGTGTTGTTTTTTTTTTCAACCAAACAAAACAAAAAATCATTATTTAAAATTTTGAATTTTTTTAATTTTTCAAAATTTTTTTTTGGTTTTTTGTCAATCAAACAAATGTAAAAAAAAGTAAAAAAATATGATTTTTATAACTTTTTTTTATTTTAAATTTTTTATTTTTTATTTTTTTTATTTTGCAAATTAAAAAAAATATAAAAAAACCTTTTTTTAAAAAATTATTATCTTTTTTAGAGAGTTGCAATGGATTTTGTTTGCTTGTAATGTAAAGTAAAGTAACACAAAAATCTTTAGCTAGCAGTATATACCTTGCTTACTTCTAGCAATGTGCATAGAGAATAGCCCCGTATAATATTCTTATTGACTATAATATTATTATAATATGACTATAACAATGCTTTACCTATGCAAACACGAAAACACGCTCCCAATATTTTCACACGTGGTCGTCTTCTATAGGATTTGCTGAAATTTGTCGAAGCGCTACATACGAGCAACGCGATGAACTAAATTTTGACGCGCGCATCTAATTATTATTAATATTTAATTTTGCAAATAACTTCAAACATTATCAACATATAGATTTGAATTTTGGAATTGATACTCAAGTAATTGTTTTTTAGAGCATGAAACCAAAATAAATTTTTATTGTAAATAGAAATAATATATTCATGCCTTTCATTGTTTATTTCTACATATAAATTTTGTTTTTTAAATTTGTTATAAATAATACTTTTTAAAAAAATTGCGAGTTACGAACTAGTGTGAAAATTCTCTGCTCTTAAAGTTTTGCAGAATTTTCAAAACTTAAAAAAAATTGTCTGCGTCTTTAGACAAATTTGTAAAAAAAAATTTGTTGTAAATTTAAAATTTAAGGCTTTTTTGCTATTTTTAAGATCTCAGAAGTAGCACACTGCACTTCCTGAAATTTTTAGGATATCTTTTGCACATAAAAAACACGTTTTTATCCATACTTAAAAAAAACTGTTTTAAAGTTCTGCAAAACTTTTAAAATTTAAGGAAAAAAATTGTTGCTATGAAAACTTATTCTTTGGACAATTTTGAAGAAAAAAGTTTCTTATAATTTTTTTCAAAAAATGCAACTCTGAGAAGTTACAGATGATCAAAAAAATGTAAAAAAACTCGGAAAAGACTCACTAAAAAAATCTGAAAAAATTAAACAATTTTCATTCCGTACACTTGACTCATACATGGCTTTATATACATTTTTCACTTAAAATTAACTTTAGAAGTAGTTGATCGGAGCCCCGTTTTGCATTAAAAAAGAACATACATTTTAATACTTTTGTGAATAAAAATAATCCTTTTCCTGTCAAAAATACCAAAATTGTCTTAAGAAGTAAATACTTAAAAAAGGAAATTTAACAAATAAAACAAACAATCAAAAAATTTATACTTGCACTTAGGGTGGTGGTAAGTTGTTTTTTTAAATAAATAAATAAAATGATTCACCAGCTAAAGGACAAGTATCCTGAAAAAAATAGTGAAAATCTAAAGTGTTTCACAAAAGTGTTCTAAAATAATAAATGTATTTATTGCATATAATGTGCACAACATTTTTTAATAAAATTTATAAAAAACTACGCAAAATTACTCAAATTTATTAAAAACTATAGATTTTATATTAAATATGTATAAAACTGCTTAGAATAGATAATTATTGCATAAAATGTATACAAAAAACATATTTTCTTATCAAATAATTATTGCACAAATTAAAATTTTAAAAACATATTTTTATAAAAGTCATCAATAATTATTATTTTTATACTAAATTCGTATTTTTTTATTCAAAAAAGCAAATTGTTTGTGCAATTGTTCTAAAATTGCTAAAAAAACCATGCATAAAATTTGCACTAACAAAGCCTATTTACTCGTCAACTTCATCAAAAATTATACAAAATATTTTTTGTAATAAATTAGTATTAAACTGCTCAGAAAAGCTATTTGTTGCACAAAATTATTATAAAATGACAAAACTCACTCACAATTCTTTGCATGAAATTTGCACACAAAAAAACTTACTTTTTTATAAAATTTATCAAAAGTTACACAAAATTGCCATTTTGTATACTAGATTTGTATAAAATTTCTCAGAAAATTTAATTGTTGCATAAATTGTTCTAAAATTACAAACAAAAAAACAAAAAACTCATGAAATTTATCACAAATTGCACAGAATCACAATGTTTTACACCAAAATTCTATTTTTTGCATAAAATTTGAACAAAACAACATTGTAATTGCTTAGAAAACTTAATCGTTGTACAAAATTGTAATAAAATTAAGCAAAATCCTTATTTTTGCATAAAATACGTATAATACGTATTTTAGTTATAAGATTCATCAAACAAAACTATTTGTTGCAAGAATTATAATTACAATTTATTAATTAATTGCACAATTTGTTGTTGAAGTATCACTAAAATAAATGTCCCAACAATTTACTATTCAATTGTTGCATAAAATTTAAAAAAAAAAACATTTCTAACAACAAAAATTAGTAAAATTATCATTTTAATACTAAAATTGGAAAAAATTGCTCAGAAAAGCTAATTGTTTGCACAAAAAACATGTTTTCTTATAAAATCTATCAAAAATTGCTACTTTTTTTACTTTATTAGTATACAATTTCTCAAAAAAATTAATTGTTCACTAATTTTCTAAAATTTAAATTTAAATTTATAAAAAAATTTACAAAATTGTCATTTTTTTATAACAAACTTATATAAAATTGCTCAGAAAAGCTAATTGATGTACTAAAACTGCAAAACATCTAATTCATTGCGTAAAATTTGCAACTACTATTATAGATAAAATTTATAAAAAGTTACACAAAATCGAGAAATTTTGTATACTAAATTTGTATAAAATTGTTCAGTAAAGTTATTTGTTGCACAAATTCTTCAATCTTAATTCTTTTTATAAAATTTGTACAATAAACCAATTTTTTTCATAATTTCTTACACTAAAATTAGCGCAACTTGAGTAGCAGACGCGAGCTAAACTAACCTAACCTAACAACACATGGATGACATTGGGTTTGGTTATGTCGCGGTCGTAGTCTTCAATGTGTTTTTAACAATTAACAGTCAAACTTAACACTTTATGTACTAGATTTCTAATTTTAAGACTTTATTTACATTTCTAAAAGTAGAATTTATAGTTTTAAAAGGCAAAATGACAATTTGGCTCAACACGTTGATGAACGGATATCCAGTATTAAAGACTGGTGAAGTGTAAATTTTAAAGACCGGATTTAAAATTTTTGGATGCCAAATTTAGCACGTTGACCGAATTTACAATTTTAAAAGTTTGAATTACAAGTTTTAGAGTTAGAAATATGATTTGCCAGCCAAATTCTAGTTCCAGGTCAGATTTACACTTTAAAAGATAAATTTACAATTTAGATACCAAATTACCCAAACTTAACAAGTTGATGGTCGGATTAAGATTTCCAAACACTTATAGCATTTTAAGAGTTTTTTATTGGTGTAAACTGAGTGTAGATATGTTGCGGCCATGGCCGCTAATCTGTATAACTTTGATAATTAGATTTTTAGTTATCAATGTCCTATTTACACTTTTAAAAGCCCGATTTTTATATACTGAATTTACAATTTTGAGGCCAAATTGGCAGATTAACTTAACACGTTGATGGTCGGATTTATTTATTTTTTTAACTGAATCAGGAGGCTGCATAAGATCTATACACATTGATGCAATCTGAGTGGCGGCCGCCTAACCTAACCTAACAGCTCATGAGTGACATCACACACATTTATGATGTTTTGGCATTTTTTTATTGGTTGGCCTCTAATGTGTAGGCTTCTAACAGTTTGGCAGCCAAACCTTACACATTGGTGACCGGATTTCAAATTATCAAAGCCCTAATTACATTTTTAACAGCCGGATTTATACTTTTAAAGTCTAGATTTACAATTTACAAGTCTGAATTGGCAGCTAAACTTAACACGTTGATGGCCGTGTTTTCAGTTTCAAAGGTCGGATTTACAGTTACTGTTTTGGATTAAGATCTTTACACATTGGCGCAATCTGGGTGTTTTAATATTTTTTTTATTAATTGAATTTGGGTTTGGTTATTTTGCTTCCAATGTAGACAAACCTTTAACAGTTTGGCAGCCAAACTAGTGACCAAATTTCCAGTAATTGAGGTTCTATTTACACTTTTCAAGTTTGAGTTTATAATTTTATAGGTCGGATTTATAGGTTTGGAAGCCAAATTTAATATTTTAATTGCCGGTTTTTCAGTTTTAAATGTCGGATTTACATTAAGAACCAGATTTTAGTTTTAAAGAATTTATTTAAAAAAATTATAATCTAAATGAGCTTTTAAGTTAGATTTATAGTTTTAAAGATCAAATTGACAATTGGGCTCCCAAACTTAACATGTTGATGAACAGAATTACAGTTTTTAAGGCCGGATTTACATTTTAAAAACCGGATTTTTTGTTATAATGACTTACAATTTTGAACCCAAATTAACGGTTTAGCAGGCAAATTTAACACGTTGATGGTTTTAAAGGTCGGATTTAGAATTGTTATCGACCAAATAGGCCTTATTTACATTTTTAAAAACCGGATTAATGGTAAGCCAAACTTAACAAAATTTGTTTTAAAATGACACAAAAGTTAAATTTTTGCATAAATTCACTCAACAAATTGTTCTAAAATATTGCAAAATCGTTACTTTTTGAATCAAATTTGCACAAAAACCTTATTATCCTCATGAAATTTATCAAAAATAAACACGAATTGCAATTTTTTACACTAAACTCACATAAAATTGCTTAGAAAATCTCATCGTTGCCCTCAATTGTAATAAAATGAAGCAAAACCATTATTTTTGCACACAATACGCATCACATTGAATAACAATTTTAATTTATTTTATTATCAGTTTACAGTTCATTCTTTTTTTTTATGAAATTATGGTGATATTATCTATGTGCGTTGTTTAGATTGTTAATTAAATTTATAACCTTTCTCTTTCTTCTAAGCAGCTGAGTCAGGCTAGCCCTTAGAATATTCATAGGCTATTTACAGCATAAAAATTAATTGTAAACCATAAACATGAACCACAATTCATGAGATACAAACTAATAGTATTTTTTCACGAACCCTCACAAATCGTTTGTGGTAACACCAAACAAGATTAATTTTATTAACATTCACAATCAATGTCTAAATTGTGTTTATAAAATACAAAAAGGATAATATCACGTTTGAGATTTTCAATTTTAATTTTTCCATTAACAAAATTTGCTATAGAATTATGATTTATTACCTCTAAAGATACAAATCAATTTAAAATATTTTTATTGTTTTTAAAATATACTTTCTAAATAATTTTTAAAAATATTGAATGGCCACTAGAACATTATGTTGTGTTTAACAATAATTATATAGAAATTTTGAAATTTCTTCACAACACTGACAATTTATTTTTAAATTTTGGTTCAGTAAAATGACTAGTCTCAACTGTTGGACTGGGCATGTCTAAAAATTGAACACATGCTTTAAATACTACTAATGGATTTACCTTTAAACAAATATTTCGTTTAATCTTTTACTGTTGACTATAAAATTGTTATGGGTAGGAGGATTTAACTGCGGTATAAATATTAAATAGTTATTCTCAGACACATTATGAAGCGGTGTTGGTATGCAAAAGAAAACGCCACACGTGATACTAATACAAACGCGACAAATTAGAAACACAATGAAAGTTGTTATCTGTTTATTATAGAGCACCATTAATGTCCATACAGATTTATTAAACATTAAAAAAAATTAAATTAAATTTTATGGATACTTACTGGTCGGCTTCGGTACTTTCCTGTATACATCCATGCTAGGCACAATTAGACCTCATTAATTAAACTAAAGAAGAAGATATAAAAACTATCCGAAACGAACTAAAGAAGAGCCGCTAAACATGCGGTGGCATCAGTCCAAACTTTTCTAAATTTATCACGAAACACATACTAAAAACTCCCAACACAACGCGGGCTCTTGTTTGTTTAAAATCTTATAAATAATTTTAATTGTCACGACGCGCTCTGCAAACTGGCGCGATAAGTAATGAGGAACTTTATAAAAAAAAAATCCAGGAAGCTTCAGCGCGCGCGCTTTGTGTGATTATTAAAAATTATTCTTTCTCACAGCGCATTGTTTTTATTATTATTATTATTGCTATTATCATCGCTGTGTGTTCGCGGTCGCGACCTGCCGTGTACTACTGTTCGCCTCCGGAGTCTGTGACTACACGCGGCGTCCCGTGACGTCATTCGCGTCCCTTCCTGCGTCGATGCGGGGTGGTTGGATATTCCCAAATATCCTTTCCTTCTCATACATGCCCTATATAGGTTTATATGTAGGTTAGCACGTTTCCCCGTGGCCGGGTCAGGTCGTCGAAGTTTCCAAAACAGTTTTCTAAAGTCTTGGGAGCTTTTAACAGCTTAGCGGACAGGTGCAGAAATTCCCCTAGACTAATTAAGGAAGTCCGTTTCAATTGCTTGAACTTTTCAGGAAATAAATAAAATATAAGTATTATTGTTATGTTGACTACGGTTTATTATTAGTGTGCTTGAATTAACAATAGAATCATAATTGCATTAGCATTAATTATAATAAAGACATTATAAGGGTGCTTTTAAGGGTTGTACATGAAAACTATGATTAAGAAGATAAACTGTTTGTGGTATTTACACAATTAGTATCTATTATTTTGACTAATCATTTCTGCACACATGTAGTAAACATAGTTTTTTTGATTTAATATAAAAAAAACATATTTCAAATATAAAAAAGTAATTAATATTAATATTAAATTTTACAATTTATTAGTTGGCAAAAATTTCAAATAACTTTATGTTAATCATAAAATTAGTCAGTAAAAATCACTTTATAAGTTGGCAAGAATTTTATGATAACTTCAATTGCTATAAATAATTTTTAACTTTGATACGATTTTAAACAATAAAATCTATGGATTTGTCAGTTTAAATTTAAAACAATTAATTTAGAAAATTGTATTTGTTAAGTGCTAATAAATCTAGATTAGATTATAGCAACATTTTCTTTTTTAATGTTTCCTTTAAAGGATTGTCGATAAGAAAAACGCTTGTGTTTTTCTTATCGACAATCCTTTGAAAGTTGTTTTCATGTAGCGACATCTTTGATGAAACACAACTGAGATTTTGCTCCAACCTAGCATTACCATTATTTAAAAACACGTTTCAACTCTAGAAGAGCTTCAATCCTAGTTAAGTACTATTATATATTGTTCTATTCTTCAAACAAAAATACCAAGTTAGGATCAAAACTACTATTTCAGAGTCAAAACGTTAGAACAAAAATCTTTGTTCTGTTTATAGCGTTAGTCTTGGTACTTTAGTGGGAGTCAAATCCAACAATTCATGTGCTATAAATTTAAAGAATAACGGCTAGTTTAGCATCAGAACTCTTGTCAGAACTCACATAAAACTTGTAGGTATAGTGCACTAAGTTTATTAATTATATAACAGTAGTTTTGACTTTAGTTCCTGCTTACCCACTCAAGTGTCAGTTATCTAACTTTTTGATCACCAACAAGGGCGGGTGAGTGGGGCACTCAGTTCTTTGATTTCGGGGCAGCAGTTATGGCATTAGTTCCCGCTTACCCGTGTTTGTGATCTAATTTTTTTATCATCAACACTTGAGTAGGTACTAAGTTTATTGATTGCAAAAAAGAAATTTCAACTTTAGTTCCCACCAACCCACCCAAATGTCAATTATCCAACTTCTTGCTTACCAACACTTAGGTGGGCGGGTAGTTTATTGATTGCAAAACAGTAATTTTAACTTTAGGTCCCGCTCACCCACCTAAGTTTCAATTATTTAACATTTAGGTAGGTGGGTGGAGCACTAAGTTCATTATTTGCAAGACAATAATTTTGACTTTAATTCCTGTCTACCCACCCAAACGTGTGTGGTTCAATCTTTTGATCATCAACACTTGAGTAGGTGAGCGGGGCATTTAGTTTATTAATTGCGGGACAGTAGTTTTGACTTTAGTTCCCGCCTAACCACCCAAATTTTTAAAATCATCAACACTTGGGTGGGCGGATGGAGTACTCAGTTCATTGATTGCAAAACAGTAGTTTTGATTTTAATTCCTGATCACCTACTCAATTGTCAGTTATGCAACTTTTTAATCACCAACACTTAGGTAGATAGACAGACAGATAGTTCATTATTTACAAAATAGTAGTTTTGACTTTAATTCCCGCTTACCTGCCCAAATGTTTGTGGTCCAACTTTTTGATCACCAACACTTGAGTGGGTGGGCGGGGCATTTAGTTTATTGAATACAAGACAGTAGTTTTGAGCAAGCACTCTAATCAAAGCTGTGCGTATTTATAAACTAGTGCTTTCGACTACCCACCCAAGTGTTAGTCATTAAGGAATTGGATCTCACCAATTGTTCTTTCAACAAATGACTTCTGACGTTTGCAGAAACGGAAAACATAAAATCTCTTAGTAACAAACATTTGGGCGGGTGAGCGGGGCACTTTAAGCAAGGTTACTTGCGCGTAAACATAAACTCGTGCTTCCGCCCACCCACCCAAGCGTTAGTCATCAAGGGTTTAGAAATCACTATATCCTTGTTTGACAAATTAACTTTTGACGTTTGCAAAAACGGAAAACATAGAATCGTTTAATAACAAACACTTAAGCGGGTAGGCGTAGCACTCCCTTCAAAACTACTCGCGGGTAATCTTAAACTCGTGTTCCCGCCCACCCACCTAAGTGTTACACATCAAGGAATTAAATATCACCATCTTTTCCTTCAACAAAATAATTTCAGACATTTGTAGAGACAGAAACATAGATTCCTTTAATAAGAAACACATGAGCACGTAAGCAGGTACTCCTATCAAAACTACTCGCGTGTAATTATAAACCACCCAAGCGTTAATTATCAAGGGATTAGATATCACTATTTCCTCCATTATCAAAGTGACTTCTGACGTTTGTAAAGACGGAAGACAATACCTTTTTACACTTTGGCGGGTAAGCGGAACACTCCATTCAAAGCTACTTGCGCGTAATATAACGTGAGCCATTAAGGGATTAGATATCACTATGTTTTCTTTCAACAAAATGACTTTTAATGTTTGCTGAGACAAAAAACATTGAATTCTTTAATAACAAACACTTTGGCTGGTGAGCGAAGCACTTTAAGTAAGGCTACTTGTGTTCCCACCTACTCATCCAAGCGTTAGTCATCAAAGGATTGGATATCTCCAAGTTTTCTTTCAACAAAATGACAACTGACGTTTGCCGAGACTGGAAACATAATCTTTTAATAACAAACACTTAAGCAAGTAAACGGGGCATTCCAAACAAGGTTACTTGCGCGTAAACTTAAAATTGTGTTCCCGCCCACTCACCCAAGCGTTGGTTATCAAGGGATTGGGTATCACCATCTCTTTCTTCAACAAATTGAGTTCTGACGTTTGTAGAAACGGGAAACATAGAATCCTTAATTAACAAACACTTGGGCGGGTGGGCAAAGCATTCGTATCAAAACTACTTGCGCGTTATTATAAACTAGTGTTCCCGCCCACCCACCCAAACGTTGGTCATCAATGGATTAAAAACCACCATATCTTTTGTCAACAAAATAACTTCTGACGTTTGCAAAGACGGAAAACGTAAAATCCTTTAATAAAAAACACTTGGGCGGGTGGGCGGGGCACTTTAAACAAGGCTACTTGCTCGCTATTTTAAACTTGCGTTTACGCCTACCCACCCACCCACGCGTTAGTCATCATGGAATTGGATATCACTATAACCTCGTTCGATAAACTGACTATTATCGTTTGCAGAAACAAGAAACATTGAATTCTTTGATAACAAACTACTCTAAGCAACGCTACTTGCGCGTATTATTAAACTAGTGTTCCCGCTCACTCACCCAAGTGTTAGTCATCAAAGGATTGAACATCATCGTCTCTTTTTCTATCAATGTGACTTCTGAGACAAGAAACAAAATCCTTTAATAACAAACACTTTGGCGGGTAGGCGGAGTACTGCAATTAAAACTACTTGTGCGTAATCATAAGTTCGTGTTTCTACCCAAACAAAATTATTTCTAACGTTTGCAGAGACGGAAATCCTTTCATAACAAACAATTTAACGGGTGGACGAGGCAATCTAATCAAAACTACTTGCGCGTAATCTAAAACTAGTGTTCCCGATCACCCACCCAAGCGTTAGTTATCAAAGGGTTGGATATCACTATATCTTCCTTTAACAAAATGACTTCTGACGTTTGCAAAGACGGGAAACATAAAATTCCTTGATAACAAACACTTGAGAGGGTGATCTGGGCACTTTAATCAAAACTACTTGCACAAAATCATAAAATTTGTGTTCCCGCTCACCCACCCAAGCGTTAATCATTAAAGAATTATATATCACCATTTTTTCCTTCAATAAAATGTTTGCAAAGACGGAAAACATAGAATCCTTTAATAACAAACACTTGGACAGGTGGGCGGGGCATTCCAAGCAAGGTTACTAATCATGAACTTGTGTTTTTGCCCACTCACCCAAGCGTTAGTCATCAAAGGATTGGACATCACTTTATATTCGTTTGACAAATTGACTTTTGACGTTTGCCGAGACGGAAAACATAAAATCTTTTGGGCGGGCGGGCGGGACACTCCAAGCAAAGTAGTTGATTGCGCGTTTTTATAAATTAGTGTTCCCGCCCACTCACCCAAGTGTTAGTCATCAAAAGATTAGATATCACTATTTCCTTTTCTATTAAAAAGACTTCTGACGTTTGTAGAGACAAGAAACAGAGTCTTTTGGTAACCAACTCTGTGGCGGGTAAGCGGGTCACTCTAAATAAATCTACTTGCGCGTAATTATAAACTCGTGTTTCCGCCCACCCACCCAAGCGTTAGTCATCATTTGATAACAAATACTTTGGTGAGTGGGTGGAACACTCTAATTGAAATTACTTGCGCGTAATTATAAACTAGTGTTCTCGCCCACTCACCCAAGTGTTACTCATCAAAGGATTGGATATCTCCTTCTCCTTTGATAACAATCATTTTAGCGTGTGGGCGTGGTACTTGAAATAAAACTAGTTGCGTGTTAATTATAAACTTGTTTAAGATCACCAACACTTGGATGGGTGAGCAAAGCACTTAGTTTATTAAATGTGGGACAGTCGTTTTGACTTTAGTTTCTGCCTACCTGCTCAAATGTATGTAGTCTAATCTTTTGATTACCAACACTTGAGTGGGTGGGCGGGGCATTTAGTTCATTGAATACGGGACAGTAGTTTAGACTTTAGTTTCCGTCCACCCACTAACGTGTTAGCTATGCATCTTTTTGGTCACCAACACTTAAGTGGGTAAGTGATCACTAAGGTTATTGATTGCAAAACAGTACTTTTTATTTTAGTTCCCGCGTACTCACTCAAGTGTCAGTTATCCAACTTTCTGATCAACGACATTTGGACAAGACTACAAATTGACAATTCCGTACATGTACAACTTAATAACTAAAAAAAAAATTTGCATTTGTTTAAGTAAGTTTTTTTCTAGCTTATGCTCATTTCGTTTGAATTTGGTATTCTAGATAAACTCAATATGCTAATGTCTTTAAAAGTACAATAGTTAAATCCCCAGCTTCTCCATTCCCTTTTTTTTTCTTTTTGTGTATGCATGTAATTGTTAAAACCACAGCGTCCAGTTTTGTGAGTCTTTGCAATTTAATTTGACTTATTTGTGTTACCCAAGTTTTGGTATTATGTAATAATTTCTTTACAGTTTTTTTTTTGGTTTGTCTCATTGGATTTAATGACGTAAACCGGTAGAGTAGTAGTGCTTAACTCTGGCCGGCCATTTTGTTGTTTCCCAAATTTTTCAGGGTTTTGCTCTTAGTGTTTAATCTTTGACTACTGCGGTGCTCTATGTTGGCTTCCATCTTGTTTGCGCATTTGATCAACTGTTCGAGGTTGCACAGTAGCTCTAGAAATTGCTATATTCTCGAATCAACCCACGTCACCCACATCAATCAAACTTTTACTAGTAAAAATGGATATAAATATAAACCAAAAAAACTAAAATTAATGCTAAAATGTCTAAAATAGACATTAAATGTTCTATCTGTTTCTAAAATTTTAAATTGTCTAAAATTAAACAACTGTTCCAAAACTCAAAAATTGTTTAAAAGCTTTGAAAAGTGGTTCAAGATTGTTTAAAAATAAACATAAACAGTTTCAAAAATGTTGATATTAGTCCAAACATACCTTAACTGCTTTAAAATGATTATGTAAAAGTTAGGCAATCCAAAGTATTCTAAAACTTTAAAAATTGATTTTAAAATTGTCTAAAACAAACAATTTTGGAAGTCTATTGTCTAAAATAAACAAAAATTGTATATATCAGTCCAACCATACTTTAATAAATTATGCAAGTAGTCAGATAATCCAAAATTGTGTAAAAATAGACAAATTTTTAATTTTAGAAATTGGTCCAAAATTATCAAAAATTTAAAAAAAAATCAAAACTTTAGAAGTTGCTTCAAGATTGTCTAAGAACGCACATAATTTGTCTGTTCCAAAAATTTAAAAACTGGTCTAATGTTGTCTAAAATTGGATAACTGTATAATTTTTTTTTTATTTAGTTCAAGGTTGTTTAAAAAATGTAGATTTTTGACCAAGCATATCATCATCAACTGCTTTAAATTGATTATACAAGTAATTGGGTAAGATATTGCAAAAATGAACAAATTATCCTAAAACTTTGAAAAATTGTCTAAAATGGACATAACTTGTTCTAAAACCTTGTAAATTGGTCCAAAATTGTATAAAACAAACAAATATGCTCTTTTGTAAATTTTAGCAATTGATCCAAAATTGTATGAAATTAAAAAAAAACCTTTTCAAAAATATAAATATTAGTTCTACCATACTTTAACTTAAAATAATCAAGTAAGTAGTCGAGTAGTCTAAGATTGTGTAATACAGACAAACTCATCTAAAAATTTAGATGTTTTGGTCCAAAACTTTGGAAATTAGTCCAAGGTTGTCTAAAAATGCACATAAAGAGTTTTGAAACTTTAGAAATTGTCTAAAAGAGACATAATTTGTTCCAAAACTTTGTAAATTAGCCCAAAATTGTCTAAAACATACAAAAATGTTCTAAATTAGTTCAATTCAGTCTTGCCATACTTGAACTGTCTTAAAATAATAATGCAAATAGTTAGGTGGTCTAAGATTTTGTAAAACGGGAAAAATTTAAATAATTTGTTCCAAAACTTTGGAAGTTAGTCCAAGATTGTCTAAAAATGAAAATGGAAAACTTTGAAAATTGATTTCTCACACAAAGCATGTTTTCTAATGAGATCGGTTTGTTGTTTGTGTTGCACGATGTGATTCAGCGCAAAGCTATCAACAATGATTGTGGAGAAGTACTTGTTAGGGTATGCAACCGAAGGGTTTTAAAGTTTCGATGCATGGACTTGGGAGTTGGAAGCTACTATCTATAGCGGTTGTGGTTCTAGACGAACGTAGTTTTGGTTTCGAGTTTTTTTCAATCTGCTTGACGGTTTGTTGGTCGATTTGCGTTGTTGAGACTCTGGACTAAACTGAAGAATTAGTTTTTTTTTTCTAATGATTTGCATGTGTCGGATACACTATAACAAGCGTCTGCCGACTAAACTCCCCTTGAGTAAATACCTAGAAGTTTGCGCTTTATGACTTTTCTGCCTGTGAAGTGAAATTTTCTTATTGTGAGGAAAGCGTTGTATAGAGTTTGTCTCGTATTTGTGCCACGTTTATGAAATCAGATCGGTCGGACAAATAGTCTTTACTTTTTAGGCTAGTACATTGAAGATAAATATATCTTCTTAAAAGTAGTTTTTCTCGATTGAGCCAAGCGGTGTAGAAGCTGATTCCGGACGGAAACAGTTGCATTTTACGACTGTGCGTGATAAACACGGGAAAAAATAAATTTTTATAGAAGCGGAATTAATGAAAAGCGTTGTAATTAGCTACAGTCTGCGTTGTAACAATCCCGAAAACTTTTTAGGACAGATCTTCCGGTTTCATCTAGGTGGTAGGTGATGTGATAATGATGTCAAGGTGATTGCCGGTTTGGTTTCAAAGCACTATTGTTTAGAACGGGACTAGTTTGTATTAAAAAGTGTTCACTAGAAGTTTACTATGAATTCGGGTATTACAACTCTATTCACTTGATGGACAGGCTGTTCTATTGGCTAGGTGTTGCTATATCTCCTCAAACTTATTAGGACAGATTTTCTGATTTCATCTAGTTGGTAGATGATGTGATGATGATGTCCAGGTGATTGCCGGTTTGGTTTTGAAGAACAAGACTAGTTTGTATTAAAAAGTATTTATTAGGAGGTCACTATCAATTCGGGTATTGCAAGTCTAAACATTCAATCCAAAACTATTTTTAAGGTTTTGGTTTAGGTAGCAGTTCAAGATGTACTCTATTTTAACGTGGAGTAGTTTCCAAAGTAAAACTTTGAAACTACTTTCGAACATACTTGCACAATTTCCGAACACGCAATTTGGTTGGTGTTGACTTTCTTCTTCTTTTGGCAACATTAGTCTTTGTAAATTATGTCTCATTTTCTTTGTGTAGACTTACTGGCCTGTTTGTAATGGTACTTGTTGTTCCGTTGACGACTCCTGCAATGTTGATAGCACTGGGCGGTTTTTTTTTATTGATCTCTGCGAGTTTAATCTGGTTCATTCCGTTGACGTGATATTACCACATTCTTTGTTTACTTTACAATGTCTTCCGTGTAACAGTTTTGTTTGATTTGTTGTTTTGGGTCTTGTTTGTGATTGTTTTTAGAATTATTATTTGGTTTTTTGTTTATTTTTTGTGATCTATGAATCACCTTTGGTTTCTATTGCGTATGCGATAAACTATCCTTAATGTCCCAGTTTTAAATTTTGGTGGCACTTCTAGGAGTTTCATGATTTAAAGTGGACTGCGATTCAAGATGAAATTTTGAAATCTTGGAACGTACTTGCACAGTTCCCGAACACGTGGTTTGGTTGGTGCTGACAGCCAACAACACCCTTTTGGCAACGCCTGTCCTCGTAAATTACGTCTCTTTTTCTCCTTCTTCTTTTTTTTTTTGGATTGGCTTACTGGCAGGTTTGTAACAGTATTTGTTTTTGTGTTGTTAGTGACTTTTGCAATTTTGATTTCTATGGGTTTTCACGTCGTTTTTTGCGATTCTATTCTGGTGTATTCTATTGACGTGATATCTTTATATTGCTCGTCTACTTTACAATGTTTTCCGTGTAGTAGTCTTGCCTGATTTGTTGATTTGAATTTTTGAGTTCTGTTTGTCATTGCTTTTAGAATTTAAATTTTGTTTGTTTAGAGTTTCCTTTTTGTCAGCGATGTGTCGTCTCTGGTTTCTACTGCGTATGCCAAAAACTGTTTTTTTGTGGTAGTTCTAGAAGTACCAAAGTGGCATGCGTTTTAAAGTTCAGGTCTTGCAAGAAGATTCCCGCTTCAGAACTTTTACTAATTTTGAGTTATCTGCTTCTTTGGTTCATGTATGTACACGTTGTAGGGTATCTACAAAATTATCTTTAATGTCCAGATTTTGGGGTCAATTTCTGTGTTACCCTGATTTAAAGTGCAACCTTAGAACCTTGGAACGTACTCGCACTGTTTTCGAACTCGGGAATCTTTTGGTGACGCTCGTTCTTGTAAGTTACTTTTCTTTTTGTATATTCTGATTTTATTTTTGATGTTCAGGTACTTACTTTTCTAAAATATGTGTTTGAGATAGCCAGAAATTGATGTTGCCTTGTTTGTGTGAGCAAGGACTTTCTTGGTTTGAATGGTAATGTATTTATTAAAAATGTTGACTGGTTTGTCGTTTGCCAATAGTTTCTTGGCTTACAGTTGGACTTTTTGCTTTTATTTTCAGTCGAATATTTCTGTTTCTCTCATTCCATATCCTCTTCTTGCTTTAGATGTATCTGCAATAATTTTGTTCATAATCGTATTGAACAGAAAACTTAGGCTATTGCTTTGGCTTATCCTATCGGTTACCGGTACTTCATTCGTGAGATGTAATAGGACTCTAATTTTTGTTTATTGTTTTTTTTAGGTAATTTTATGATTTTTATTATGTTTTGCGGGAAGCTGTGATCATTGAGGAATGCTTTTGTCAAGTCGTGTAGGCGTTGTCAGATGTAGGTTAAGCTTGGCACCTTGACATGTTATTTCCTGTGTCATATTTGGGTTCTAAATTTTGGTTCTATAGGCTTCTATAGGTTTTTTCATTTTTGTTAAAATTGTTGGTGTCTTGATGTTTTCGAAGCGTTGTGTACATTTGGGTTGTTGTGATCAATCGTCGATTATCGATTATCACTTATTTAATCTCGAATTGCTTTGGTTTATATTAGAGAGTTTCCTTGGTTTTCGTAGTGACTTTGTTGACAATGGTTGTCCTAATTTGGAGTACTCACAACAGCCACTTGGTTGCGTTTTACAGGCTGCAAATAACTTAATGATCCATTATCAGTTAACAATAGTTTCTTCACCGTTATTAAAACTGGTTGATGAGGTACCACAACTGATAGATTGGCGGTATGGTTCAGCTCAGCAGAAAAACTGGGCTGGAGAATTCATCCACAGTTTAATAGTGACAAAATAACTAACTTGTTTTTCTTCAAATATACTTTTTGTGTGTGTGTAGATGTAGTTAGCGATGCAGTCAGTAGATTTGGCACTGTTTGGTTAGGTTAGCGTATATTGTGGACTTGTTAATGGTTCCAGTCTATAGATGTTGGTTGTTAATCCTTTTTTTTTATAACTTTGGCACAGTGATAGCTTCTGTCGTCAGCGTTGGAAACTGTCTTTAAAGTTGGAGATTGTGGTTTGAAGTTTGAAACAATTGAAATCTTTTTTGTCAAATCTATAATTCATGATGAGTTTGACTCGGTCATGTTTTGGCTTATTTGTTAGGCTATTAATTTAGTAATGGGTTGTTGCCATAAAATGTGATTCCGGCCTTGGTAGGAGGTGAAATTGGAACCTACTTGTATAGGGTATAGCTGGAGGCGACCTGAAGAGTGCAAGAGTGGATCCTTAATATTTTTGTTTAAGTGACTACAAAGTTTTTGTGAGTTTTTTGATATTTGAAGTTTCTCTGGCGGCTTAACTAGCTAGAGGAAGCCGTATCTTTATCATTATATTTTAGCTAAAAATCTCAAGATGTTGATACCAAAATTCCAAAAATTGTTGATTGTGGTGGAGTCAAAATGCAAATAGATTTTTGTTAATACTTTTAAGCAAACTTTGGTCTGTTTAATCATTGACGTTTTCTGAACTCAAAATGGATCTACAATCTTTATGCTTGTTATTATTAACAATACAGTTGAGACGGCAGTTTTAAAAAGCTGTTAACTGTGTTTTAAGGTTTAATCCTGAAGGATTTTTAGAAAAACTCTAAAATATGGTTCAAAAATTGTCTAAAACAGGCATAATTTGTTCCAAAACTTTGTAAAATTATTCAAGATTGTCTAAAATGTACAAACATGTTGACAATTGGTCCAAGATTGTTTGAAATTAAACAAGTTTTTTACTATCATATTTTAACTGACTTAAAATAATTTTTTAAAAATAGTATCAAGTGGTCTAAAATTGTAAAAACGGACAAACTTGTTTAAAATTTTAAAAATTGGTTCAAGATTACCTAAAAAGTTCAATAATTTGTTCCAAAACTTTAAAATTTTGTCCAAGATTGTTTAAAAATGCTTATAACATGTTTCAAAATTTTGAAAACTGGTCTAAAACTAAACAATTGTTTCAAAACTCTAAAAGTTGGTTCAAAAATTGTCTAAAATAGGCATAATTTGTTCAAAAATCTTGTTAATTGGTCCAATGTTGTTTATATATACAAAAGTGTTGGCAATTGGTTCAAAATTGTTTAAAATTAAACAATTTTTTTTTCAAAAATGTAAATATTAGTACCACTATACTTTTAACTGTCTTAAAATAATTTTTAAAAAAAGTCAAATAGTCTAAGATTGTGTAAAATAGACAAATTCATTTAAAATTTTAGAATTTGGTCTGAAATTATTTATAAATCTAGTTAATTTGTTCTAAAACTATGGAAGTAAATCCAAGATAGTTTAAAAATGCACTTAAAGTGTTTTAAAACTTAGAAACTAATTTAAAACTAAATAACTGTTCCAAAAATCTAAAATTTAGTTCAAAAATTGTTTAATTTGGCAAAAATTTGTTCCAAAACTCTGTAAATATGTCCAAAATTGTCTAAAATATACAAAAGTGTTGGCAATTGATCCAAGATTGTTTAAAATTAAACAAACTTTTTCAAAAATGTAGATATTAATCCTACCATACTTTAACGGCCTTAAAATAATAATGCAACTAGTCAGGTAGTCTAAAATTGTGTAAAACAGACAAATTTAATTCAAATTTTAAAAACTGATTTAAGATTATCTAAAAATTTAGATAATTTGTTTCAAAACTTTAAAAGTTAATCCAAGATTGTTTAAAAATGCACATAAAGTGTTTCAAAACTTTGGAAATTGATCTAAAACTAAACAAATTTTCCAAAACTCTGAAAATTGATTCAAAAATTGTCTAAAATAGACATAATTGGTTTGTAAATTGGTCCAAGATTATCTAAATTATACAAAAATTTTGATTATTACTACTATACTTTAACTATCTTAAAATCATTTAAAAAAGTAATCACGTAGTCTAAAATTGTGTAAAACGGACAAATTTATTTAAAATTTTAAAAATTTGTTTGAAAATACCTAAAAAGTTAGATAATTTGTTTCAAAACTTTATAAAATGGTCCAAGATTGTCTAAAAATGCACATAAACTGTTTCAAAACTTTCGAAATTAGTCAAAAATTAAACAACTGTTCCAAAACTATAAAAATTGGTTCAAAAATTAATTAAAGTAGACATAATTTGTTCCAAAACCTTGTAAATTGGTCCAAAATTGTCTAAAGTATACAAAAATGTTGGCAATTGATTCAAAATTGTTTGAAATTAAACAAACTGTTTTAAAAATATGGATATTAGTTGCACCGTAATTTAAATAAGTAGTCTAAGATTGTGTATAACGGACAAACTTTTTTAAAATTTTAAAAATCGATTCTAGATTAATTAAAAAGTTATATAATTTGTTCCAAAACTTAAGAAATTGGTTTAAGATAAGCTAAAAAGTTAAACAATTTGTACCAAAACTTTGGAAGTTGGTCCAAGACTGACTAAAAATGCACATAAAGTGTTTCAAAACTTTGGAAATTGGTCTAAAACTAAACAACTGTTTCAAAACTCTAAAAATTGGTTCAAAAACAGACATAATTTGTTCCAAAACCTTGTAAATTGGCTCAAAATTGTCTAAAATATACAAAAATGTTGACAACTAGTCCAAAATTGTTTGAAATTAAACCAACTTTTTCAAAAATGTGGATATTAGTACTAACATACTTTAACTGTCTTAAAATAATCAAAAAAAAAGTAGTCAAGTAGTCTAAGATTGTGTAAAACGGACAAATTTATTTAAAATTTTAAAAACTGGTTTATAATTATCTAAAAATCTAAATAATTTGTTCCAAAACTTTGGAAATTGTTCCAAAATTGTTTAAAAATGCACATAAAGTATTTCAAAACTTTGGAAATTTGTCTAAAACTAAACAACTGTTCCAAAACTCTAAAAATGTGTTTAAAAATTGTCTAAAACAGACATAATTTGTTTCAAAACTTTGTAAATTGGTCCAAGATTGTCTAAAATATACAAAAATGTTGATTATTACTACCATAGTTAAACTATCTTAAAATAATTTTAAAAAGTAGTTACGTAGTCTAAGATTGTGTAAAACGGACAATTTTATTTAAAAATTTTAAAACTAGTTTAAGACTACCCAAAAAGTTAGAGAAATTGTTTCAAAACTTTAGAAGTTGATCCAAGATTATCTAAAAATTCACATAAACTGTTTCAAAACTTTCGAAATTAGTCTAAAACTAAACAACTGTTCCAAAACTATAAAAATTGGTTCAAAAATTAATTAAAATAGACATAATTTGTTCAAAAACCTTGTAAATTGGTCCAAAATTGTCTAAAATATACAAAAATGTTAGCAATTGATTCAAAATTGTTTGAAATTAAACAAACTTTTTTAAAAATATGTATATTAGTTCCACCGTAATTTAAATAAGTAGTCTAAGATTGTGTAAAACGGACAAACTTTTTTAAAATTTTAAAAATCGATTTAAGATTAATTAAAAAGTTAGATAATTTGTTCCAAAACTTTAAAATTTTGTACAAGATTGTCTAAAATGCCTAAAAAATGTTTCAACATTTTGAAAATTGGTCTAAAACTAAACAATTGTTTCAAAACTCTAAAAGTTGGTTCAAAAATTGTCTAAAATAGACATAATTTGTTCAAAAATCTTGTTAATTGGTCCAATGTTGTTTATATATACAAAAGTGTTGGTAATTGGTCCAAGATTGTTTAAAATTAAACATTTTTTTTTTCAAAATTGTGAATATTAGTACTACTATACTTTAACAGTCTTAAAATAATTTAAAAAAAAAGTCAAGTGGTCTAAGATTGTGTAAAACGGACAAACTCATTTAAAATTTTAGAAATTGGTCTAAAATTATCTAAAAATCTAGTTAATTTGTTCCAAAACTTTAAAAGTAAGTCTAAGATTGTTTAAAAATGCACATAAACTGTTTTAAAACTTTTAGAAACTAAACTAAAACTAAACTAAAACTAAATAACTGTTCCAAAAATCTAAAGTTTAGTTCAAAAATTGTTTAATTTGGCAAAAATTTGTTCCAAAACCTTGTAAATATGTCCAAAATTGTCCAAAATATACAAAAGTGTTGGCAATTGATTCAAGATTGTTTAAAATTAAACAATTTTTTTTTTAAATGTAGATATTAATCCTACCATACTTTAACGGTCTTAAAATAATAATGCAACTAGTCAGGTAGTCTAAAATTGTGTAAAACAGACAAATTTAATTCAAATTTTAAAAACTGATTTAAGATTATCTAAAAATTTAGATAATTTGTTTCAAAACTTTAAAAGTTAATCCAAGATTGTTTAAAAATGCACATAAAGTGTTTCAAAACTTTGGAAATTGGTCTAAAACTAAACAAATTTTTCAAAACTCTAAAAATTGATTCAAAAATTGTCTAAAATAGACATAATTTGTTTCAAAACTTTGTAAATTGGTCCAAAATTATCTAAATTATACAAAAATGTTGATTATTACTACTATACTTTAACTATCTTAAAATCATTTAAAAAAGTAATCACGTAGTCTAAAATTGTGTAAAACGGACAAATTTATTTAAAATTTTAAAAATTAGTTTTAAACTATCTAAAAAGTTAGATCATTTGTTTCAAAACTTTAGAAAATGGTCCAAGATTGTCTAAAAATGCACATAAACTGTTTCAAAAATTTCGAAATTAGTCTAAAACTAAACATTTGTTCCAAAACTATAAAAATTGGTTCAAAAATTAATGAAAGTAGACATAATTTGTTCCAAAACTTTGTAAATTGGTCCAAAATTGTCTAAAATATACAAAAATGTTGGCAATTGATTCAAAATTGTTTGAAATTAAACAAACTTTTTTAAAAATATGTATATTAGTTGCACTGTAATTTAAATAAGTAGTCTAAAATTGTGTAAAACGGACAAACTTTTTTAAAATTTTAACAATCGATTCAAAATTAATTGAAAAGTTAGATCATTTGTTCCAAAACTTTAAAATTTTGTACAAGATTGTCTAAAATGCCTATAAAATGTATCAAAATTTTGAAAATTGGTCTAAAACTAAACAATTGTTTCAAAACTCTAAAAGTTACTTCAAAAATTGACATAATTTGTTCAAAAATTTTGTTAATTGGTCCAAGATTGTTTATATATACAAATGTGTTGGCAATTGGTCTAAGATTGTTTAAAATTAAACATTTTTTTTTTCAAAAATGTTAATATGAGTACTACTATACTTTAACTGTCTTAAAATAATTTTTAAAAAGTCAAGTGGTCTAAGATTCTGTAAAACGGAGAAACTTATTTAAAATTTCAAAAATTATTCAGATTATCTAAAAATTAAAATAATTTGTTCCAAAACTTTGGAAGTTAGTCCAAGATTGTCTAAAAATGCACATAAAGTTTTTCAAAACTTTGAAAATTGATCTAAAATCAAAAAACTGTTCCAAAACTCTAAAAATTAGTTCAAAAATTGTCTAAAATTAATATAATTTGTTTCAAAACTTTGTAAATTGGTCCAAGATTCTTTAAAGCACACAAAAATGTTAAAAAGTAGTCCAAGTTTGTTTGAAATTAAACAAACTTTGGTTTAAGATTATCGAAAAAGCTAAATGATTTGTTCTGAAATTTTCTAAATTTTTACCAAAATTGTCTAAAAATGTTTTAAAACTTTAGAAACTGGTCTAAAACAAAACAACTGTTTCAAAAATTGTTTAAAATAGATATAATTTATTCTAAAACCTTGTAAATTAGTCCAAAATTGTCTAAAATAAACAAAAATGTTGGAAATTGTGCCAAGATTGTTTAAAATTAAACAAGCTTTTTCAAAAATGTGGATATTACTTTTGCTATACTTTAACTGCCTTAAAATCATGATGGAAATAGTCAGCTGATTTAAGATTGTGTAAAACCGACAAATTAATTTAAAATTATAAAAATTAATTTAAAATTATCTAAAAAGTTAGATAACTTGTTCCAAAACTTTAGAAGTTAGTCCAAAATTGTTTAAAAATGCACATAAAGTGTTTCAAAATTTTGGAAACTGGTTTAAAACTAAACAACTGTTCCAAAACTCTAAAAATTGTTTAAAATAGACATAATTTGTTCCAAAAGCTTGTAAATTAGTCCAAGATTGTCTGAAATATACAAAATGTTTGGCAATTAGTCCAAGATTGTTTGAAATTAAACAAGTTTTTTTAAAAATGTGGATATTAGTACTACCATACTTTAACTGTCTTAAAATAATTTAAAAAAATAGTCAAATAGTCTGAGATTGTGTAAAACAAACAAATTGACTTAAAATTTTAAAATTTAGTTAAGATTACCTAAAAAGTTAGATAACTTGTTCTAACACTCTGGAAGTTGGTCCAAGATGATTTAAAAATGCATATAAAGTGTTTCAAAATGTTGGAAATTAGTCTAAAACTAAAAAACTGTTCCAAAACTGTAAAAATTGGTTAAAAAATATCTAAAACAAACATAATTTGTTCTAAAACCTTGTAAAATGGTTCAAGATTGTCTAAAACATACAAAAATGTTGGCAATTGGTCCAAGATTGTTTGAAATTAAACAAACTTTTTCAAAAGTGTGGATATTAGTCCTACCATACTTAAACTGTTTTAAAATAATTATGCAAGTAGTCAGGTGGTCTAAGATTCTGTAAAACGGACAAATTTATTTATAATTTTAAGAATTGCTTTTAAGTTGATCTAAAAATCTAAATAATTTGTTCCAAAACTTTGAAAGTTAGTCCAAAATTGTCTAAAAATACAAATAAAATGTTTCAAAACTTTAGAAATTTGGTCTAAAACTTTAAAAATTGTCTAATATAGGCATAATTTGTTCAAAAACTTTGTAAATTGGGCCAAAATTGTCTAAAGTATACTAAAACGTTAGCAATTTGTCCAGGAATGTTTGAAATTAAATAAGCTTTATCAAAAATGTAGATATTAATAGTACCATACTTTCACTGTTTTAAAATAATTTTAAAAAATAGTTCAAAAATTGTCTAAAATAGACATAGTTTGTTCCAAAACTTTGTAAATTGGTCCAAGATTGTTTAAAATATATCAAAATGTTTGCAATTGGTCCAAGATTGTTTAAAGTTAAACATTAAAATTTAAAAAACTGGTCTAAGATTATCTAAAAATTTAGATAATTTGTTCCAAAACTTTGGAAATTAGTTTAAAACTAAACAACTGTTTCAAAACCTAAAAAATGGTTTAACCTTCTCTAAAATGCATAAAATTTTTACCAAAACATTACAAATGATCAAAGATTATTTAAAAATAACAATTTTAAAAATGTGGATTTTAGTCCAATTTACTACTAGTCCAAAATTGACTCAAATTGAACATAAAATTTTAAAGTTGAAACTGATGCAATAATGTCTAAAGCCGACATTAAATGACTTAAACTGCTTTAAAATAATCTTGCAAATAGTTAAGTGATTCAAGATTTTTGAAAATAGACATGAACTGTTCCACATATCTGAAACTAATCAAGATCAAAAGCTTATGATAATAATTCTGCAAACAAGCGTATTGTCTAAATTGACTAAAAATAAACACAACTGTCCTATAACTATAAAAATTAGTTTAATGATATCAAAAACTACTAAAAAAACAAACAAAAAACTTTAAATTGTTCTAAAAAACGTTACACAAAACTATGAAAAGTTTTAACAAATATCTTAAAGAATAAATAATGCATAAATAAAAAATAAACTAGTCATTTATAAATGTATAAATTTAATAACATAGAAAACAAAACAATAAATACTTGAATAGGGTTAGTAGCAATTGAAATATTTTAATGAAACTAAAGTGCACAAAAAGAATTAAACTTCAAGAATTCGACAGATAGATAATTACTTGTTCAAACTCACTTGATGGCAATTACAAATGAAATGTTATTTTTTTTCTTATTGTAGTTGGACGGATTAAGTTGTAAAACTCTATTTGCTATGTATTGAAAAGATTAAAAAAAAAATTTCAATGTAGAAAAAATATAAATTTTAATAACCCAGCTTTGAAATATAAAAACCAGAATAGATTGAGGTAAAATCCGTATATATACATTTTCCAGTATATTGTTCAATTTATATTGTTAAATTTTTATAGCTCCGGGCTATGCTCATCAAAAAATTCAGAACAATTATTTGTAGTATTAAGCTGCCAACAAATAAATTAAAATATCGGTGGCCTGCAACCAACATCAATGGCAAATTATTCTAAAAATAATATTTAAAAATTAAAACTTGAATGAATTCTATTAAAATATTTATGATATAAAAAAGTTTCTTAGTACAAGATAAATCAAACCAATTCGATAATTTATTATTGCCATAAATAACATGAAAATTAAATCATAAATCAGCTCCAAAAATATATAATAAATAAAATTTTATAGTTTCCCCATTATACAATTATTATTATTTCAACTCATCAATATGATTTATGCAGTATATAAATATGATTAATCGCGATTTTATTTACAAATTGTAATTAGTGCTAATTTACGCAAAAAAATGAACGCTGTATAAAAATGTTTCTTGCCGTATTTTTAACACCTGTTTGACCCAGATGTAGCGGTAAGCCAATAAGACCGGAGGTCCGTTTCTTTTTTTAGTACCTTTCAACCAAGACTATCAAAAGCCGCCTGCTTCCCTATTTACATTTATATCATCCCGTAAATATAGAAATTGCAACGAAACGTGTCGCTTTGGTAATTAACGACGGCTAACAAAACATGAATCACGAGAAAAGATGGGAAGCTTATTGGGCAATTTTTTTTTTAAATTATTTATTGTTTACTCTCAATATTTTGACAGCGTACAAGTCTCCAGATGTTTGTTGTAAATGTCACAATATATGCGTTTTGATCAATTTTTAATGCATTTTGACATTTATTATATATAATTCTATCAATATTTTAAATGTGTAGGCATGTTAATTGTTCTATTTTTAAATTAATGTCTGTTTTACTGCGTTTAATTCACTACTACAAACAGTTCATAAATTTAATTATGAATAAGAAGTAAATTAAGACCCAAAGACTTAATTTATATAATAAAAAAGAAGTAAAACTTTAAAAACTTATTTTTTATTGGATTTTTTAAATCAAATAAAATTTAAAGAATTTTTTTTACTTTTCAATAAAAAAAATGTTTTTTGAAAATATTGAAATATTTGACCCTCAACAATAAAAAAATTAAATTGTGTAAACAAAAAAACAAATATCTTAAGTGCTTAAAATCTTATAAACATATTATTTATATACATCAAATTTATAGCAAAAAAATTGATTTCTTTAAATAATTTAAAATGATTTCTCATGCTAATGTGTCAAGCACCTTTAAATTATTAGTGTCCTAGAACTATCAACAATGAATTAAAAAAAATGCAAAAATAGTTTGTTATGGAAATAATTTCAATAACAAAGAAGCTCTTAGACATTTCCGCACATTAAAATATGTAATAAATATACTAAGTAACATGTCTGACAAACATTAGTATGATTTGCAAAAAATTTGTTCGATCCAAGTGTCTCATTTTAATTTGTTTATCACCAATATATTATAGTAATTGGCAATGCTTTATTTTTATTTAACTTAATGTCAGAAAATAACAGCGATTCCGTCTACCCTGATTTCAATTGGAATTCCTTTTGAAATTTCTAAACGTAAAGACGCGATGCCAAATGACCAAAGGATTTTGTTTGCGCGTGCCAAAGTGCAGTCTGGGACAATGCCTGTGGTTTTAAATTAGAATTAGATTCTATTGTTTTGTTCATACAAAAAAATACAAACGTTCTTTTAATTTTATTATAATACATTATTAAAATTGAATTATTAAATTTATTAATTTTAACCTACTTAAAGTCACATGTATAAAATTCTTTTGAATGCTGCAACTAATTCAATCATTATTTAAGAAAATAATTAATTTTGAAAGTTGTAGGTTTTGCAAGGTTTCCAGAAAAAGTTATTATTGAAGTTAAGTAAATATCATAACACAACCAGTACCGTAACTAGCTTCTGTTCACAGTGACAAATAGACTTTTGCGTATTTCTTGAATTTGTTGCTAGCATTTTTTTTTTAAGTTTCCAATTTTTAAAGTTATGAGTTAAGGTTGTTATCTGCGCCACTACCAAGCTGCGCTCGATGCGGAGCATCTAGACAATGACCTTATAAAATAACGCATTTTCCAGTTGAAACAAGCAGTAGTCAACCAGCAATCGACAAAAACTTGTTTTCACTATCAACTACCAACGCACTTTATCAGTGTCAAAGATAAAAGATCAACAAAAAAATAGATGATTTCCAAAATTGAATGCCGCTTTCAAACATCACCACACAACACTCATACATTCTAAGATAAGGTCCTTTAAAAAATGCCACTTCTCAACGCCCTCGAACATCCAAAAAATAGAAATAAACTATGGTTAATAAAAACAATTCTTTCAAACCGTTTTAAAGTACTGATAGAACAAACCCCATACGAACACGGGTGAATTGAAAGTCAGAAAAGCATGCTGCAAGAGAAAGCAACTTTCTACTTGACTCATGTCTTTTCATTACACTCTACACACTCACAAACACACAACCAACACTCAAATACACTACATCTACACACCAAAACTCTACCAAAAACCGACTAACCGCAGTAACGTGACTGACTCCCAGACACGACCTTATAATAGACCTCTTTCTACTTTACTCTTTAATAAGCTTTCCCAAACAGAAAACTATAACCAATCTTTTGCAGATTCTTCTCTTTTACCTAAAAAAAAATTCTAGTTTAAAAAGTAACATGCACAAGAAATAATTCCGCAAAAGCATTTTTTAGATTTTTTTTTCAGCGCTTAAAGACACTAAATTAACAACAACAACTTTAAGCATAACTTTAATAAATGCAAACTCCCAAAAAAAAAGATATTTATCCTAACGCAGATACACACGCGCTTAGTAGCATTGTACCCACCGCCATTGAAGTTGTCTTTCAGGAAGGCTACTTAGTTGAACTCTAAGCCAACTCAAAACCGATCGACCACTCTGATTGCACCTGAGATTCCCTAAACCAAAAGAAGCACAAAAGCTTTTTCGGTGTGATTGCATATTTTGAGCCCTGCAATCACCAAACAACAAATGCCCATAGATTTCTCTACACCTAGAATGTCCGTAAAAAAATAGAGTCCTTACAAAACAACACAACCCAAAATCACTATAAAGTTTTACTACACACAATAGAGAACCTAATAGGCAGAGATGATGCGTTTCATACATCATCTCTAAAGTGTTGCGTCCTTACCAGATCACCACTAAATTCAGAAAATGGTTACACGGTTTTGTTATACTTTTTTGTAAGCTAAACATTTAACAATTTAAAAAGTATTTATTTGATTTAAAATAATTAATTTACCAATCAAACAAAGTCATATTTTAATGATATTTAAAGTTTGATGTGACCAATCAAACTTAGATTTTTATCTAACGGACGTCGTCAAAAGCGTTGTTAACTGCTAACGGTCCATGCCGGTAAGTACAACTTACCAACCTGGTAAAAAAAAAATATCAAAACTATAGCTATTTAAAATCAATAATAAAACAAAAAACCTTTATCATATGGGAGCAAAAACTCATATTGTTTCAAAAATCTAAAGCACAAAGCTAGTAAAACAGCAATATTTTACCGAGATTAACAATCATAAACCTTTGTACTTCTAAATCAACAAATGTAGCTACCGCACATTGACACATATTTGAAACAAGTTTTGCTACTAATGATCGGAAAAAAGCTACCTTCTTTGCCATAAAAACTCCATAACTAAAAGCAACAATTTGTTTGTGACACTACAAGATCATTTTCGGCTAACGGCATCAATTACAATATAAACAAAAAGCTGCGCCTGGACAACCTTTAATACTTAGACCAACATTTGCAACATCATTAAACCCCAATAACCTTAGTGAGCTCTAAAAAATAGAATTCTTATATTTGTGCCTCATCAGACGTTCAAAGAAACTACAAAAAATTCTTATTTACTTAAAAAACCCAAATCAAATAAGGTAAACACACTTTGGAGTTTTAAAAATTATTCTTAAAATAAAGTTTTTACTAAATTGCAGTAACTTTTTTGTCTCCACAAAAAAGTTGTGGGCTGCTATTTTTAAACTAAACCTTGTTTGGTAAGTTATTGTAACATAATAACGAGCCAATAATTTGAAATAGAGTGTCCCACCCATTACAACTTTTTTTTGTGACAAAATGACTTCCAACGTTTGCGTAGAAAACAAACATCTAATTTCTTGATAACGAACATTTGGGCGGGTAGGTGGGTCACTCCAAAACATTGTAACGGGTCAATAGTTTAAAATGAAGTGTTCCACCCACTTACTCAAGTGTAAGTTATTAAGAGTTTAGATCACAACCTTCTTTTAAGACAAAATGATTTCCAACGTTTGCATAGAAGACTAACATATAATATTTTTATAACAAACACTTGGGTGGGTAGGACACTCTACAACATAGTAATAGACCAATATTTTTAAATGAAAGATTTTGACAATTAGATAATTTTTAATGTTTTCAAATAACGTTCAACATTTTTTTTAAAACTAGCTTTGGGTAAGGTATGCCATCAAAACTTTAGTTTTACTACCTTAAAAGCTTGCTCATAAATTTGTTTTATTTGGCAAAAACAATAATTTTACTACTAAAAACTTTAAATTTTTGAGATATAAGTAGGGTCCATACGTCCTGGTTTTAACTTTCTCGTCCCGGTGACCCGACAATTCTTTCCGGAACAGTTAATTATCCCGGTTAACTAAAAAAAACTTTCCCACAAATTATTAAAAAAATCTCTAATAGAATCATTAATAAAACTATTGTTTTGCAAGAATGCAATTTCTTTCAATAAAGATCGTTCTGTCGTTTTTTTTTGGTTCTTTGTCCCGGTTGGATTCTGAAAAAATGTGGACACCTAGATATAAGCCAATAACTATAAACATTTTTAAGTTTCTGTCTAAAACTAGCTATTTGCGACAAAAATTTATATTTTTTTTGCTTTAATTGAATGCACAAAATTGTTTACAATTTTAGACTTGCACGATTTTGAAAAGAAGGCTATAAACCAAGAAAATACTCAATTTTTGTTCAAATTTAGCTTTATGCGGTAAAATTTTATAGTTTCTAGATTAGATTCAGGTTATTTTGATACACAAAACAGTTTTTTTAATGGTTTTAGCACTAAAAACTTTAATTTTTTTATGAAGACATCCGAAAGTTAACATAACATTTATTTTTTGTCCAAAATTAGCTTTTTTTTGTCACAAAATTAATAATTTATATTAATGCAAATTAGCACTAAAAACTATAAAATTTTTAATCAATTCTCTCTTATCTAAATTCAAGCACACATGAGGTGAGACAAACAATAGATCTTTTGATGACTAACACTTGAGTAAGTAGGTGAATCACAGTAGAAGAACTAACTTGTATACAAATTAAGTTTTGTTCCCACCCACCCACCACAACGTTAGTTATCAAGAGATTTATTGTTAAACAATTTTCTTATATCTAAATCCAAGCACACAAGAGGTGAGACAAACAATATATCTTTTGATATCTAACACTTTGACGGGTAGGTAAAACACTTCATATTACAATAACGAGTAAGTAGTTTGGATTGGATTGGCCCACCTACCCACCCAAGTGTTAGTTACCAAGACGTTGAATCACAAGCGTTTCTTGTGGTTAAGTGACTTTTGATGCTCGCAGAAAAGTCAAACTTTAAACTTTTTGATGATAAACACTTGGGTGGGTGGGTTTAACACTCCATATTATAATTTTGATTCAGTAGTAAAAAACCTCAATATATTTTTTTATATGCGCTAAAAATAAGGTAATGTTTTTCAAATATTGATTTTATATGCGGTTAAAAAAGCAAGAAAATTCAAAATTTGAATTTATTAAATTAAATTATTTGTTATTTATTAAGGTTATTGTTTCATAGTGAAACTATGTCGTTTATCGGTAAGAACGTTTTTTGTAAAAAAACAAAAATTGTGCGTTCTTCTTGAATTGCCGAAGGCAATGCACAGCACACTGCACAGCACACTGCACAGCACACTGCACAGCACAGCAGCATAGTTCCCCTCGACATTGCCACGCTCTTGTAATTGACGGGGAATCCCCGTGCTTTTGTACATTGCAATGTGCCAGTGGCGTCCGAGCCTCCAATAACATATTTTAAAAATTATATTGTTTTTACTGACTTTTTACTATAATAAATTATTATAATAAAAATATTGACTATATATGCAATTATATGCGATTATATGCTGGTAAATGCAATTATATGAATTATAAGTTTTTATGCGGCAAAAACTCAAAATAATAAGTTATATGCGCAATAAAACTTGGTATTTGGGTTTGTTTCTAAACGAAACGTGTGTATACAATTTACTAGCTTGATATATAATCAAGTAAAACATGTAAATAATATAAATCCAAGCTCTAATGATAACAAATCAGTAATTTGGATTGGAGTGGCTCACCCGCCTACCCAAACGTTAGTTACAAATGTAAAATTTAAAATAAAATATTTTCAGTTGCCAGAAAATGTTTTTAAATATTAAAAAACGTTTTCAGTTATCAAAATATGTTTTAAATTTAAAATAAAATTATTTCAAATTATTCTTAAAAGTTTTCATGGTTTTTATGCTGTAAAAAATTTTTCAACTACCAGGAAACAATTTTAACTGTTAGAAAATGTCAAAATATGTTTTAAAATTTTTAAAACATTCTAAAAAAATTTCAATATGAGCTGATATATGTTAAACTGTTAAAAAAAGATCTTAATTATTAGAAAACGTTTTTAATTAAAAAAATGTTTTTAATTGTAACATAATGTTTTAAATATCAAAATATGTTCTTATATGAATAAAATGTTTTAAGTTGTCAGAAAACATTCTTAACTGTTGCAAAACGTTTATAAGTATCAAAAAATGTTTTTAACTATCAGAAAACATTCTCAAGAGTCAAATAAAATATTTTTAAATATTTTAAAACTTTCTCATATGCTTTTTATAAAAAACTGTCAAATTTTATAAGAAACTGTCAAATTATATACAAAAATGTAAGCAATTTCTAATATCATTGTCAAAGCTCTATGAAAAACATTGAAAATCTATTAAAAACTGACAAAATATACAGGGTGTTTCAAAACATGTGTCGGAAAATAAAAGGTGAGATTGGTTGGCTAATTATAAGAAAAAAAGTTTCCATTAACATGGTTTCGCAAACGCACCGTTTTCAAGATACAAGGTGTAAAAAAAATATTTTTAATTTTGGACGATATCTTAGGAACCGTTTGCGATACAAAACTCAGCTTTTGTACACATCTTAACATTAATATTAGCTACTTTTTAAGCGCTTATTCAATTTTTTCAAGTGCCATTGACAGAGATTTTAGGGTTGAGTGAGGTTTTTATTAGTTGGCATTCTGAAAGCACATTGTAAACCACCAATATTTTCAACACAAAAAAAGTATTCTTAGTCAAAAGCTCTAACTTAAACCGTTTTAAAGAAATACGGCATTTTATGAAAACATGAAAAAAAGTAGCATCATGTTTTGTTGTTGATAACAACAATTGTATTTGATCTAGTCGTCAGTGTTCATGCATTTGAATTATTAACAAATGTCGTTTAGTTGTTAAATAATCAATGGGAAACCTCAACTGCTACCTCCGCTAATTGAAGAAGATGTTCTTCAAGAAATCGAAGACGATCCATCAACTAGCACTAGAAAAATAGCTTTAAACCTAAACCTTAGTCACGTTACAGTGTGGAGGATAATAAAAAGCCAGATGTTATATCCTTATCATATACAGCAAGTACAAGTCCTATTACCAGCGGATTTTCCGCAAAGATTGGTTATGTGTCAATGGTTTTAAAAAAGAGTTACGCAAAATCCTCTATTCTAAGACAAGTTTTATTTACAGACGAAGCAAATTTTTCTTGCGATGGGATTATAAACTTCCATAATAATCATGTATAGGCCGACAAAAATCTACATGTCATAATGGAATGCCATCATCAGCAAACATTTTACGTTAATGTTTGGGCAGGTGTTGTAGGAGACCATTTAATAGGTCTTTATTTTTTGCCGTTTAGGCTAAATGGACAATCATATCGTAATTTTCTTGAAGAAGAGCTGCCAGGACTTTTAGAAGACGTTCCGGTTCAATTAAGTTACAAAATGTGGTTCATGCACAACGGTGCTCCGGCACATTTTAGTTTAGTTGCGCGTCAATTCTTAAATGAACAGTATAAGAACCGTTGGATAGGTTTGGTCTTCTTGGTCTCCAGATCTAAATGTTTTAGATTTTTTTTTGTGGGGCCACTTAAAAAGTTTAGTTTACACTAGATCAGTTAATACTGATGAAGAACTAAGAAATTGCATTATTGCATCCTGCAATACAATACAAAACACTCCAGGCATTTTCGAACGGGTACGTCAGTCACTAAGACGTAGGTTGGAAGCCTGCGTTACCGTAGGAGGAGGTCGTTTTAAACAATTTTTGTGATTTTTCTTGTTTTTTATGTTATTGCTTAGTTTTGGAAAATAAAAGTTTTGTGATCATGTTGCTACTTTTTATTTCAGTTCCTGAAAATTGACAAAAAAAAAATTTACTGTTACTGTTATGAAAAACTGTCAAAATATATACAAAAACTGCCAAATCTGTCAAATTTCTATAAAAAACATTAAAATATATTGTAGTTGTCAAAATATATAAGAAACTGTCAAAATCTATAAAAAAACTGTCAAAATATATACAAAAATTTAAACATTTTCTAATACCATTAGAAAAACTGTAAAATCTCTGTAAAAAAATTTATCAAAATTTGACAAAACATCAAAATGTACTCTAAAAATACATAAAAACTGTAAAAATCTATAAAAAACTGTCAAATTCTATAAGAAACTGTTAAAATACATACAAAAATTCAAGCACTTTCTAATATTGTTAAAAAATAGTCAAATTTTATAAAAATCTGTCAAATTTATATGAAAAACATTAAAAATTTATCAAAACCTGGCAAAACATGACAAAATATATAAGAATTTGTCAAAATATGTACAAAAATTTAAGCTTGTTCTAATTTTATTTAAAATAACTCAAAAAAACAATAAAAATCTGTCAAACTTATAAAAATCATTAAAATATAATGTTAATGTTAATTAAAAATCTATCAAAAACTGATAAAATTTATAAGAATTTGTAAAAACTTATAAAAAACTGTCAAAATATATACAAAAATTTAAACATTTTCTTATTTTATTAAAAAAACTGTCAAACTCGATCAAAATCTGTCAAACTTTTATAAAAACATTAAAATATACTGTGATTGTCAAAATATATAAAAAAACTGTCAAAATTTATAAAAAACTGTCAAAATCTAGTAAAAACTGTCAAAATATATACAACAATTTAAACATTTTCTAATACTATTTAAAAAAACTGTCAAGTTTTTGTAAAAAACGTACAAACTTATTCAAAGTTTACTAAACATCAAAATGTACTGTAAAGATACATAAGAAACTGTAAAAATTTATAAAAAATCTGTCAAATTCAATAAGAAACTATTAAAATATATACAACAATTCAAAAACTTTCTAATATAATTAAAAAAACTGTTAAATTTTATAAAAATCTGTCAAACCTCCATGAAAAACATTGAAAATTTATTAAAATTTGACAAAACATGAGAATATATATGACAATTTGTTAAAATCTATAAAAAATTGTCAAAATATTTACAAAAATGTAAGCCTTTTCTAACTTTATTTAAAAATATCTCAAAAAATTGATAAAAACTGTCAAAAATATTAAAATATAATGTTACTGTCAAAACATATAAGAAACTGTCAAAATTTATAAAAAGCTGTCAAATTTTATAAAAAACTGTCAAATTATATACAAAAATTTAAACAGTTTTTAAAAATTTGGTCAAAGCACTATGAAAAACATTAAAAATTTATTAAAAACTAACAAAATGTACAAGAACCTGTCAAAATTTATCTTAGTTTTAAACATTTCTAATTTTATTAAAAAAATTGTCTAATTTGAAAAAAAATCTGTCAAATCTCTATAAAAATTAAAAAAATCCAATAATTTATTTAATAATAAAGTTAAATTTGATAAAAATCTGTCAACATTTATAAAAAATATTTAAAATCAGTCTGTTAAAACATATGAAAAACTGTAAAAAAATTTGAAAAATTGAGAAGCAGAAGTAATTTATTTGAATTAGCATAGAGATAAGCAACAACGGCACCCTTGATGTACCTGCAACTAGAGAAAAGTTAATAGCTGATTGAAGAGCAGACCATCAATGCCTCAATGTTCCTGGTAGAGCACCAAACCGAGCGGATTGACGCTCACAAGAACAAATTTAAGCAAATGCAGTTCTACCAAGAGAAAGGGGAAAGGGTTATCTAATGGCGTTTTTGGCTGTAACATTTGAGGTTGCCCTATAGAACATAAAAATATGCACTAAGGGCACCGCAGTGCGCAAAGAGTAATATGCCCAAAAATGCCATAAAATAAAGCAGAACATACCTAGCCCCCGTCTCCGGCACCGACCATTACCAAATACTCTAAAAAAGACATTTGCAGCAACCACGGTTCAAACCAGCAAACCATCAAAAACTCTGGCGTAAGCCACTCTCATGAGACCAAAGAGTTCTCAATCCAGTCATCCCAACCAATTCTAGTCCGATTCCCATTGTTTGGAATAAAGCCGTTTACCAAGTGCTATTGGCAACGTTTAAGTCAATAAACGTAACTATTGACAGTGCAGTAAACGTAGTCGATAGTAAGTGCACATTGTACAACCAATAATGTGCATCACTACATTTGCAAATAAATTAGCTCCCATTCTGATCAAAATATTTGCCTTATCATACAAAAATTAAACATTCCCAAATTGTTGTAAAATTGCAATGTTTAACATACTCCTAAAAATGAAGACAAGTCTAATTCTTCAAATTATAGACCAATAGGTCCAAGCAATATTGCACAATCCGCCAAAAAAAATTGAAAAATATATTCATTTTTACATTGTCAAATTCTTAGAACAAAATAACTTCATTATAGATACTCAATATAGATTTCAATCAAAACGTATGATAATAAATCTTCTGACTTATGTTAGTCACAAATAGAACTCTATTTTAAAGAAACAAAGAAAAAATTTTGCAGTAGCTCTAGACATTTCCAAAGCGTTTGGTAGGGTACGGCATCCTAATCTTGTCAACAAGCTCTATTGTATAGATCTTGATAAAAGAACTGTAAATCGCATTAATAGTTTTCTTGACAATAGAAAAATTATAGTTAGAATTAATGGTTTTAACTCTGACTGGTGTTTCTCAAAGTTCTGCTTTTTCACCAACTTTATTTTTGATTTACATTAATAAACTTCTTCAAATAACTAAAAGTCCTATTTATTGTTTTGCAGATGATAGCACCTATCATACTTCATACTTTCTAAAGACAGTATCGACAAATATGGCAGAACGTCTTAAAAATTATAGGTTAGAATCTGTAGCATCTATAAACAAAAATTTCAAAACAATATCTGAATGAGGCACTTCCAACATAGTCAATTTTAACTTTAAAAAACTCAACTTCTTACTGTTTCAAAATTCAAATCCTAGATATTATTAGTATCAAATATTAAACTAAACAACAAATCTATATCTAAATCTTCTTTAATTTGTTTTCTAGGTGTTACAATCTTTTATAATCTTCTCTGTATCTAGAAAACTAAGATTTTTAAATAAATGTAAAAAAAAATTACTTCTGTTCAATTTCTGCATATACATAAAACTTAATGAATATTGTTTCCAAGTATGGGGAGGAGTATTGAAAACTACACTATCTCTTCTAAACTCTATTCAGAAACAAGCTATTCGAATCATTGCCGATCCAAAATTGACTAATGATTTAGATACTTTATAACACATGCGTAATGTTGCAGATCTTTGCATTTTCTATAGATATTTTAATAGACATTTTTCAAACAAAATACAAGACATTTTGTCATCTAAAAAAATATTTACTCGTAGTACAATGCGTTCTAGAAATTCTAACAAATATTCACCGACAGTTCAGAGATGTAGAACCAAAACTTTTAACAAAGATTTCTTTAACCGTACTATCGACAAATAGAATAAACATCTAAATTCAGTATTTCCTAAGACTTATAAGCCACAAATATTTAAAGGTTGCTTAAATCAAGTCTTCAGCGTGATAGTTTCAGCGAAAGTGGTTTCACTCGTTGAAATTCAATGGTATTTTTATATTGTAGCATATTATGACTTGGAAAACATTTGAAACCTTTACAGCTGACATTATTTTGCTGCTTTATATTAATAAAGTGACATATAATGCAAAAAATTTACAAATTGAAGAACTTAAAGTTATTATTAACCGTAACATCCCTGACTTCAATACAATACAAAGAAAAATTGATTAACATATAAATTGCAACCGGATCTATATTTAGACCAAAGACATGAAAAAAAAATGTGTATGTTATGGTAACAATTCCAGTTATAATGAAATTGCGATCGATCCTGTAATATTTATATGCAGCATATTCAACCCTGACCTGGCAGCCTTGACCGGCGAGGGTGGAATGGTAAAACACGCCGATCGAGGTCTCCCTAACACCAATGTGGAGCATCCGCCGAAGCAGCATGTACACACACACAGACCGCGCGCCGCTTTCTCTGTAGGGCGGCTAGCGAGGCCTCTGACCCACTTTCACACGCAACAGCCTCGGCCGTCCCCATCCCCAGGACACACATCGATTTTACCATCTTGCAATTTTATTGTTATGATATTGAAGGAACTTAATAATTTACGATTCTCTACATAGTTTGTCAAAATTAATCAAAGCTATTAAATGTAATTTATTGAAACCCTTCATTTGCATTTAGTTGAGATAAGATGCTATCTACTAAATGTAATATTCTATGCTAATTTTGTTAATAATGCAGCAGAAGGGAATTAAAAGTTAAATAAATTTTCTACTATCTTTTCTTTAATTTAGATTTAGTGATTTAGTTTTTTGTTTTTTTTTTTTTAATTTCAAAATGTCATATTTAGGAATTAGATAATATGCTACAACATAAAAATAGCTTTGAATTTTAGCAAGTAAAACCGTACTCGTTGAAACTATCACATTGAAGACTAGATTTAAGCAGTCTGTGAACATTGACTTTGAATATTCGTGGTTTATAAGTCTCAGGAAATACTAAACTTAGAAGTTTATTTCATTTGTCGATAGTACGATTAAAGAAATCTTTCTTAAAAGTTTCTGTCCTACATCTCTGAATTGTCAGTGAATATTTGTTAGAATTTCTAGCAAGTAAATATTTGTTTAGATGTCAAAATGTCTTATATTTTGTTTAAACAATGTTCATTAAAATATTTATAGAAAATGTAAAGATCTGCAATATTACGCCTGTATTGTAAAGTATCTAAGTTAATAGTCAATTTTGGATCGGCAATGATCCGAATAGCTTGTTTCTGAATAGAATTTAGAGGAGATAGCGTAGTATCCGATGCTCTTTCCTTCATACAGAAGTAAAATACTTTTTTCTTCTATTAAAAAATTCAAGTTTTCTAGATACTTTCAAATCAATGTCGGCAAAATGGTCGTTTCAGAGAAGATTATATGAGATTGTAACACCTAGAAGACAAATTGAAGAAGATTTAGATATAGGTTTGTTGTTTTCTTTAATGTTTAGTACTGATGATACCTCGTATTTAGATTTTAAAACAGTAAGAAGTTGAGTTTTTTAGAGTTAAAATTGACCGTGTTGGAAGTGTTAGATATTGTTTTGAGGTCTTTGTTTATAGATGCTACAGATTCTAACCTAAAAAATTCAAAACCCTCTGCCATATTTGTCAATGTGGTCTTTGGAAAGTATGAAATATGAAAGGTGCCATCATATGCAAAACTATAAATAAAATTTTGAGTTATTTAAAGAAGTCCATTAATGTAAATCAAAAACAAAGTTGGAAAAAGAACAGAACCTTGAGGAACACCAGCATTTATGATTTTGTGGTTAAAATTACAACTATCAGTTTTAACTATAATGTTTCTATTGTCTAGAAAGAAAACTTAATTAATAAAATTTACAGTTTTTTTATCAAGACCTATACAATAGAGTTTGTTGACAAGATTAGGTTGCCATACCCTATCAAACGCTTTGGAAATGTCTAGAACTACTGCAAAATTTTCTCCTTGTTTGTCTAAAGTAGAATTTCATTTGTATCTAACATAAGTCAGAAAATATGTTGGCAAACAATTTTATCAAAATCTATTTAAAGTATCTGAAATAAAGTTATTTTGTGACAAACAAACAAACAAACAAAAAATTTAAGATAATAATCGGAATCTATTAGATTAAAGCAATCTAGATCTTTATTGTTTACTTTGGTTTTAGACAAAAAGAGGATGTTGAAGATGTTATTATATATATTATATTATTAGAAAAATTAACTTTTAAGCAACAATTATTAAAAAAACGCACTTTTTAAAACTGTCTGAAAACCGAAAGTTGTTTCAGATCTTACCCTTTTCTTAGAAAAGTTTTGCGTAGATATACTTTTTCCAAAACATACGTCTAAAATAATTTCAATGCAATAATCTGTACCAGAATTTAAGCGGTAACAAACAGCGCCCAACGTAGGATAACTTTTAGAACAAAGCTCCTCCAATCTGCATGTTTCTAAATCTGTGCTACCAATTAAAACAACATTCCAAAACTTGCTAAGACATGTTAAGCATTTGAGGCACATTGTTAGAATATTTTATAAATTTTTCAAATAAAAGTTGGTCATCATAAACCATGAAAACACCATCTGTTCTTAAAAAATTTACTCCAGTCATGCCCCAGAAAATTTAAAAAAAAAAATATAATTCATTTCTTTTTTGTAAACTACTACAATATCCAAAATAATAAAAAAACATCTCAACAGCATTTCTAGAAATTTTTTCAAAAATTAGTTAACAATTAATTGTTTTTTGATTTTTTGGAAACTGCTACAACATCCTAAACCATAAAAAACACCAATAAGCTAAACCAAGATGAAAGACATTTAAAGGTTATCTCAAAAGTTTTTTTTTTCTAAAAATTATACTTTTTTGCTTTTTTTGAACTGCTACAACATCCAGAAGCATAAAAACACCAAAAATATAAATCAAGACAATCGACACTTGAGAGGCATTTTTAGAGTGATTTTTAATTAATTTTTTTTTCACATCCTAATTCATTGAAAAACACCAAAGATCTAAACCAAGTTAAAAAAGACATTTCTGAAAGTTTTTTTTTCTAAACAATTTTTTAAAAACACATTTTTTTGTTTTTTGAAAAACTGCTACAACATTCAAAATTATAAAAAAACACTAATAATTTAAACCAAGACAAAAAGCACTTGTGAAAAATTGCATAAGTTTTTTTTTTTTTTTCAAAAAATATTGTTTTGATTTCTAAAATATTGTTTCAACATCTCAAACTATGGTTTAAACCTAGACGGAAAACGGTACCAACAGCATGGGTTTCTGATTTGTTTTTAGACTTTTCTCTCAATAAATCTAAATCTATTTTTTTTTTAAATTTACCAAAAGCGAATACTAACCAAAATTAAAATCCTTTCTACCAAGTTAAACAGAATCTTTTTAAACGTACAAAAAGACGTCTCAATAGTAAACGCGTTTTTTTCTTTTGTTAAAAATGCGTATAAATTATAAAAAATGTTAAAAACTGTGTTGACAAAAATTAGAAAAAAAACTTACTAATACTCTCCAAACCAAAATATTTGAAATATTATGAAAACAACAAATTGACCATCAAATGTCTGCAGGTTCTTCCATCAACAACGTTAGCTTACAATATAAAACCCAAAAATAATAAAATCGTTGTACTGTTTTTAGACAGCAAGTGTAAAAGTTTCTAAATGATCATAAACGTCATAAAATATTTCTGAACTGTCATAAAATGTGTCTGAACTGTGATAAACATCATAAAATGTTTCTGAATTGTAAAAAATGTCATAAAATACTTCTAAGCTGTCATAAAACGTTTGTGGGGTTTCATAAACGATATAAAATGTTTGTGAACTATAAATTTTAATTTGTTATAAACGTCATAAAAAACTTCTGAACTGTCATAAAATGTGAGCTGTTATAAACATTATTAAATGATCCTGAACTATAATAAACGACATCAAATACTCATGAGCTGTTATAAAATGTGGAATTTTATAAACGTCATAAAATGTTTGAAAATTGTCATAAACGTCATAAAAATTTCCTAAATTGTCATAAACGTCATAAAAATTTCCTAAATTGTCATAAACGTTAAAAGAAATCCTGAACTTACATAAAGTGTTTGTAATATGTCATAAAACGTTAATTAGCTCTCATAAAATGTTTGTGAGCTGTTATAAAATGTTTGTGATCTGTCATAAACGTCATAAAACGTTTGTAACCTGTTATAAACAGTATTAAACGACCTGAATTGAAATAAACGTCAATAAATACATTTAAGCTGTCATAAAATGTTTGTAAGAATTTATAAACGTCATAAAATGTTTGTAAGCTGTCATAAATGTCATAAAAAGTTCCTAAATTGTCATAAACGTTATAAAATAATCTTGAGCTGTCATAACGTGTTTGTAATGTGTCATAAACTTTATAAAATAATATAGTTGTTATAAACGTTATAAACTATTTGTAAGTTGTCATAAACGTCATAAAATGTTTGTGAGCTGTTATAAACGTCATACAATGTTTGCAAGTAGTTATAAACGTCATAAAATGTTACTAAGCTGTTATATACGTCATAAAATATTCCTAAGCTGTCATAAAATGTTTGTGATTTGTCATAATTGTCATAAACATCATAAAATGTTTGTGAGCTGTCATGAAATATTTGTAAGCTGTCATAAAGATTATTAAATATTTCTGAATTGTAATAAACGTTATAAAATACTCTTGCGCTGTCATAAAATGTATGTGAGATTTTATAAGCATCATAAAATAATTCTGAACTGTCATAAACGTCATAAAACACTGTTTAGCTGTAATAAAATATTTATGAGTTGTCATCAAATGTTTATAATGTAACATAATCATCATGAAATATTTGTAAGATGTCATAAACATCATAAAATGTTCCTGAGCTATCATAAAATGTTTGTGAGAGAGTGTTATAAACGTCATGCAATTATTTTAATTAATAAACATTTGGGAGGGTGAGCGGGAATACTATATAAAACTACCTGCCCAATATTTATAAACTGTATTCCAGCCCGCCCGCCCAAATGTTTGTTATTAAAAAATTGATTATTGCACCCACCTCAGACGTAATAGTGACAATTGTCATTCAATCTGTCATAATTAAAAACAACCAAATTGCAACAAGTGTGGGAATAATCCAATTTCTTGAATTAATACTTGGGTAGGTAGGCGGAAACACTTTATTAAACCTAATATTTATAAACTTGGTAAAATCAAAATAAACACCTTTGACACCTTAAAAAACTTGTCAGTCATAGCGTTTTATGCTGATAGTGGATAATCCAAGAGACTCCTTCAAGCAATTGTCTCAGTGGCTGCAGCAAACCTATTCTTGCTGTTTATGCTTAGACAGTATGTAACAAAACGGCTATAATGGTATAAAGACCAAATAAACTTAGGTTTCTTAAAATTTATCAAAATTTATTGGCAACCAGATTAGTGTAGCACAGACAAGATTAATTGGAAAATAAGTACCACGATGCCAGATTCAGAATGCTAAAAGTTAGTATTGTAAAAGTTGCGTCTTATTGGCCTACTGACTCAGAAAGTAAACCACGCAAATCATGTGCTTTTTTAAACTACTGTTACAAATGTAGGGGTAACTCAGATAAGCACAGAGGTACATAATACTATTTATTATAAACTTACGTAAAGGGATGCCAGCAATACCCTACTGGCGACATCGCAAGTAGATAGAACTGCAAAGCACTTACACAGTTATAAGGTAAACAAAGTAAAGAGAGCGAGCCCTGTGCGGAACCAAGTATTTATACATAATTAGTTGATGGCTTAGCACAAGTAAAATACACACTACCCAAAATAGAAAAACAACACTAAAATCATAAATTAGAGCCAGAACTCAGACTGACCTACAACTCAACACAGATCCGTAAGCCTACAACAGAAAGCAACCCGACATCAAAACCAAAAGTACCAAAAACGACCATTTACAAAAAAATAACATGCTAAAACTTGACCTTGACAAACCAGCAATTATAATCCTTGTTCTACCGCCTATAAAAGCAATTTGGACCCAAAATAAAAAAAATTTAAGTTGATTGAATCATATCGCGTTAGTGTCCAACTACATCTTATAAATTAGATCTACAAACCCGTAATGAAACCATTCTGATGACGACTCAAAAAGCATAAAAGTAAGAAACCATCTATAGAGCAGCAGCGGAACGTTATTTGTCGGATGGTATCTCTGACAACTTCTGCTAAGACCTTGTAGTATCCCGAAGCAGCTACCAGCCGTAATGGACCAAGATATCCTAGTCCCAAAAAATTAAACCCAAAAGAAATCTTTAACAAACTTTGCCAAAACTTTGTGTTATCCTAGAAGATAACCGCTGTCTCATTTTCAGAACGCAACTTCCTTCCACAACCTTTTCTATTCTCTGCAGCAATTTCCAAAGAAAAACCAACCCAAAAGTTTTGCATTAATACCTTATTTCAAGCATTAATACGAGCCTAGAACCGTCGTTAACCACCACTTCCAACAAACCTAGATCGTAACAACCAAACCAGCCAGTAAACAAGTTACGAAAAAAAAAACGACCGTTTGATAGCGCTAGCAAAACCGCCCTCATTGCCAAAAAAATTATCATTTCCGCAAAAACTTGGACTCAAAAGTGCTGTGCAATTGCATTGTCTGCAATGCTTTGGTGACAGATAATTAAAAAATTTGTAACCGAACTATAGTGTACATTTACATCACGTTCAATCCACGACATTTAACATTAATCAATTTTCACTTTTATACTTTAGTAACTTTAGTGAATACCCGCAGTTTGTTTCAACATAGGCAGCAACTTTATCAAAGTTTAGAATTTCTTGGACGTTACTTAAAGTTACTGTAGCTTGAATTGAATATTTTGATAACTAACACTTGAGTGGGTAAGTGGAACACTCCATAGCATAAAAACGAGTCAATAGTTTGGATTGGAGTGACCCACCCAAGCGTTACTTATCAAGAGGTTGGATCACAACTTTTTCTAGTAACAAAGTAATTTTTGATGTTTCCAGAGAAGTCAAGAACCTTTTAATAACTAAAACTTAGGTGGGTAAGCAGGACACTCCATACCATATAAACGAGCCTTTCTGCAAACGTCAGAAATCGCTTTGTTACAAGAAAATTTCGTGATCCTACCGTTTCATAACTATCACTTGGGTGTGTGAGTGAGCCAATCCAATCTAAACTATTGACTCGCTATGTTTTAGTAAACTAAAAAAATTATTTACAAATTTAAAACATTTTTAAAATTTTCCAAAATATCAAAAAAATCATAAATGTAATATTTTGTCAAAATAACGTTCTAGTTAATTATAAAGTTTAAAATATTTAGCTTAAAAAGTAAGCCAACTATGTAAGTTTTATTAAATTTAAAAAAATTTATTAGTAAATTTCAAAATATTTTCAAAATTTCACAAATTATCATAAAATTTCGTAGATATATTTTTTTGCAGACAAGATGTTCTAATTAATTAAAAAATTTAAAAACTTAACTTAAAAACTAAGCCAACTAAATCAGTTTTCAAAATATTTTCAAAATTATCAAAAAATTTCTTAGATATAATATTTTGCAAACATGATGTTCTAATTAATTAGAAAGTTTAAAAAATTTAACTTAAAAACTAAGCCAACTATGTCAGTTTTATTAAATTAAAAAAAAATAATAATTTGACAATTTCAATATATTTTCAAAATTTTACAAAATATCAACAAAATTTGTAAATGTATTTTTTTGCCATCATGACGTTCTACTCAATTATATAATTTGAAAAATTTAGCTTAAAACTAAGCCAACTATGTCTGTTTTATTAAATTTAAAAAAAAAACATTTAATTTGCAAATTTCAAAATATTTTTCAAAACATCAATAAATATAATATTTTGCCAACATGAAAAAGTTTGAAAAATTTAGCTTAAAAACAAAGCCAACTCGTTACTATATATTTTTAAACTAATTTTAGCAAAAGTTATGATCTAACTAATCCCAAAATTGCGCAATGATAGTTTAATAGTTAAGCAAGTTATTGCTCCCTTGATGTCAGACCTGCATCCTGTGCAAGCCACATACACTAGTGTTTCAGGGCATGCATCATTCATAATTGTGCAGAGTATTTCACTTAACTAGTGATGTAAATGTAACATAATACATATTATAAAAATAATTTTTAATAAATTATAAATTATATTTTAATAAAACATGTCATAATAAATATCAAACTATTATGCAATCAAACTAGTAACTGTCAAAAAATACCCATTGTTAAATAACAATCGTAAATGTGCACCAAATCAATAACTGTCACAATGATTAAACAATCCTTAATTAATAAATAATGGATTGTGTCTAGACTACAACCATAAATATCAAACAGATTAATAACTGATGAAAAGAGTTATAAATATTATAGTAGGTATATTAGAATCATTTGAAATGATAAACAAATACAAACAGTAAATATTATTCTTTTCATTGAATAAATCAATTATTAACAATATTTAAACCTCCCGCCAATTATTGGAATCAAATAATGAAGCTTCAAGCATTCGCATTGGTCCTCCATTACGTCATATGCAAAAGCTATTTTTAACTGAACGCATGCGCCGATAGAATGAAATCCGCCATTTTTTAAGACTTTGTTGACTTGTTTATGAAACCTATGAAAACCGTATGATATTTATTATGTAAAGGAATAATGAAATAAACCATTGCACAAAACAAAATAATTTTATAATGTACAAATGGTGAGTATCTACTTTCCATGCTATGCATCCATTCATTGCAGGGGAGGTTAGAGGCATGCAAAGTGGTTCCAAATTATGATTTTTTATCATTAATTTAATATTAATTCATTGATACGATTAAGTTTAAATAGTATCGGGTTGTAACGTATAAGAAATTATTTGATCCGAGTGGTCTTACATGCATTTGTTTTTTTTTAAACTGCTGTCACCTTATAATATTGTCAAAATTTTTGTGTGCTCAATGTTTGAAAGCAATATTTATCTTTTCCAGATGTCTATATAATTAAATATGAAGGTTCGATAATATATACACAATAATCAGCGATGGGTGCATTTTTAGATAAGCCAAAGACGGATAAAATTTTAGAACATGGAGAAGGTAAAGTCTGACACGACACTTTTTATTATTATATGGTAGTTTTGAGGTTAGACACGTTTTTTTTAATTTGCATGGTTTTTAAATGTTTGCTTAAATTTATTTTATTGCAAGTATGTTCGGGCTGGTTAAACAGAAAAAATGTTTAAATATATTAGTACTTACGTTTGTTAAATCTGTCACAATTGAAAATTATTGCGATATTAATATTGAATTAAATAATACATTTATATTGTTTGTGGGCTTAAAATGTATTTTGGTAAATCATTATTGACCACTATCAGCATGCACGTGGATTAAATATATTTTCTGGAGGGTGATACATTTATGTACACAAAATATGTTATTATGCGTATTTCAATATAATTTTCTGTCTTTATAATCTATTGAGGGGGTTTAGGTATATCTGCACACTGACTGTCAATGCAACTACATTTGGAATCTTTTTAGGAAGTCCATAATAGCACAAAACTGTCAGTAGCCCCTAAAAATGTTGAATTCTATCAAAATTAAAGTAGAAATAATATTAATATGGCACTCTTAACCCCAGTTTTGGGTCATAACTTTTTCTCATTAAATTAAAATATACTTTTTTTGACAATTTAAGTCAATTACTACCCCCACCATTATCAATACACAAATATGCAAAATTTAAGAAAAAAAAAAAATTTTTTAAACTTATAAAATAATAATGCTAAACTTTGAGTTTGGGTAAACGGATTTACGTTTTTAAAAATTTGGATTTATAGTTTTAAAGATTTGCCAGTTGATACTGTAAATCCGGCCGGATTTACAATTCGGAGGCCGGATTTACAATTCAGAGGCCGGATTTACAATTTGTAGACCGGATTTAAAGGATTTCAGACATTCAGACGGCCAATGTCACGACCTAATCATCACGTGCTTCAAGATTAGGTCTGCACTAATTTATAGAGTTTTTGATGATTTTTTACTTAACACGATGATGGCCGAATTTCTAGTTTAGAAGGCCGGATTTTTAGTTTTATTGTACAATGTTGAAGCCGAATTACCGGTTTGACAGCTAAATTTAACACGTTGATGGCCGGATTTCTAGTTTGAAAGGTTGAATTTACACTTTAAAGTCGGATTTTCAGTTTTTTAGCTAAACTTAACACATTGATGGTCGAATTTTTATTTTTGAAAGCCGGATTTACTCTTTAAATGCCGGATTTTGAGTTTTAAAGGCCGGGTGTATAATTTTAAGTCGAGTTAACGGTTTGACAGCTAAATTTAACACGTTGGGGGCCGGATTTCTAATTTGAAAGATCGGATTTACACTTTAAAGTAGGATTTTCAGTTTTAAAGGGCGGATCTGTTTACATTTTTAAAATTTGTTTGTTTTAAAGGCTTAATTGATAGTTTTTTAGCTAAACTCAACACATTGATGGTCGAATTTTTATTTTTGAAGGCCGGTTTTACTTTTTAAATGCCGGATTTTCAGTTTTAAGGGCCGGGTGTTCAATTTTGAAGCCAAATTAACGGTTTGACAGCTAAATTTAACGCTTTTATGGTCGGATTTCAAATTTGAAAAGTCGGATTTTCAGTTTTAAAGGCCGGATCTGTTTACATTTTTTAAATTTGTTTGTTTTAAAGGCCGAATTGATAGTTTTTTAGCTAAGCTTAACACATTGATGGTAAAATGTTTATTTTTGAAGGCCGAATTTTTAGTTTTTAGGGCCGTGTGTACAACGTTAAAGTCGAATTATCGGTTTGACAGCTAAATTTAACACGTTGATGGCCGGATTTCTAATTTGAATGGTCGAATTTACACAAGTCGGATTTTCAGTTTTAAAGGCCGGGTTTTGATATTTATTAGCCGGATACTAGTTTTACAATTTGGTTGGTAGCCGAAAACTTAACAGTGACTGGATTTCCAGATATTAAGGTTTTATTTACACTATTAAAAGCTGAATTTATCGTTTTATTTGAAATTTTGAGACCAATTTGACGGTTTGGCAGCCGAACTCAATACATTAGTGGTCGGATTTACACTTTTAAATGACGGATTTACAATTAGGAGGTCGGATTTTAATTCTTAGTCTCCACACGTTAGTACAATCTGTGTGACGGCCGCGATCTAACCTAACAGCACATGGCTGATATCTGCACACGTAAGGGCGGTTATTTTGCGGCCGTGGATTCCAATGTCCGCCGAATGTCTAGTTATTAAGGCTCTATTTACTTGTTTAAAAGCAGGATTTATAGTTTTGAGGCCGAATTCCCGGTTTGGCAGCCAAATTTAATAGGTTGATGGCCGGATTTACACTACAAATGCCGAGTTAAGGTAGGATTTAGACTATTAAGTTTTTAAAACCCAGATTTATAGTCGTAATGGCCGAATTGACAGTTTAGCAGACAAACGTAACACGTTGATAACCGGATTTTCAGTTTTGAAGGCCGTATTTACACTTTAAAGGCTAGCCGGACGTAGATGGCCGGAATTTCAGTTTTAAATGTCGGATTTACACTTTAAAAGCCGGATTTTAGCTTTAAAGGTTGGATTTAGAGTTTTTATCAGCTGAATAGGTTCTATTTACATTTTTTTAAAGCCGGATTTATTGTTTTAATTGCCGAATTGACATTTTGCCACCTATACTTAACAAGTTAATGAACAGGTTTTCACTTTTGAAGGCCGGATTTATAGTTTTGTGGCCGATTTGACGGTTTGGCAGCTAAGTTTAACACGGTGGTGACCAGGTTTCCAGTTTTAAAAGTCGGATCTACACTTTATAAGTCGGATTTTTAGTTTTAAAGGTTGGATTTAGTGTTTTTATTGGTCGAATAGTTTATAGTTACAATTTTGAACCCGAATTAAAGGTTTGGCAGCCAAATGTTACAGTTGATGGCCGGATTTTTATTTTTGAATGCCGGATTTACACTTTAAACTCTAGATTTTTAGTTTTAAGGGCCGGGTGTACAATTTTGAAGTCAAATTAACGGTTTGACAGATAAATTTAACACGTTTATGGCCGGATTTTCAATTTCAAGGTCGGATTTACACTTTAAAAGTCGGATTTTTAGTTTTAAAGGTTAGATTTAGTGTTTTTATCAGCCGAACTTTACCTAACAGCACAAAGGTAACATCTGCACATATTTACGGTATTGTTGATTGATTTTTTAATGGTTAATTAGGTTTTTTTTATGACGCAGCCGTGGCCACCAATGACTTTAAACAAATTGGTAGTTGAGCTTAATACATTGCTGATCATATTTTTAGTTATTAAGACCTTGTTTACACTTTTTAAAAGCTAGATTTACAATGTTGAAGTCAAAGTTTGGCAGCCAAATTTAAAACGTGTTTTGATATTGTTGTCTGGATTTTTAGTTATTAAGGCATTATTTACACTTTAAAAAGCCGGATTTATAGTCTTAAAGGCCGAATTGACTGTTTGGTAAATAAACTTAACACGTTAACAGTATTCCAGTTTTGAAGGCCGGATTTTCAATTGGGAGTCCGGATTAAGGTCTTCAAATATTGGCGCGATCTGAGTAGCGGACGCGACCTAAACTAACATCTTAAGGATGACATTAGGTTTTTTTGTTATATCGTGACCGTAGCCGCCATTGTTTATTTAGCGGTTTGGATTTTTAGTTATTAAGCTTCTATTTACATTTTTGAAAGCAGTATATATAGTCTCAAGTGCCGAATTGACAGTTTGGCTTAACTCAACACATCCGTTCATCAAGATTTCCAGTTTTGGTGGACAGTTTTACACTTTAATCGCCGAATTTACAGTTTAAAAGTCGGGTTTTAGTTTTAAAGGTTAATTAACAGTGTGGCAGCCAGACTTAACAAATTGATGAACAGATTTTTAGTTTTTAACGCTAGATTTACACTTTAAAAGCCGGGTTTTTAATTTTATAGCCGAATTAACAGTTCGGCATCCAAGTTTAACAAATTGATGACCGGATTTTGATTGGATGTTTAGTTATTAGGCTCTTACATTTTTAAAAGCAGGATTTTTTGTTTTAAAGACAATATTTTCAGTTTTAATGTTTAGATGTATACTTTAAAAGCCGGATTTTTAGTTTTAAAGGTTGGATTTTGAACTTTTAAGGTCGGATTTAAAGTTTTTTTCATCCGTATATTACGTTTGGCAGTATTAACACGTTGAAGAACAGATTTTCAGTTTTGAAGTTAATTTACACTTCAAAAGCCGGGTTTAAACCTTGAAGATTGGATTTAGAGTTTTTATCAGGCGACCAGGTCCTATTTACTTTTTTAAGAGACGGATTTATAGTCATAAAGGCCGAATTGACAGTTTGGCAGTTAAATTTAACACGGTGATGAATGGATTTTTATTTTAAAGGTTAGGTTTTACTTTACAAGTATCATCAACGTATTGACATTGATTTTTATTTTTGAAAGCCGGAATTACACTTTAATAGTTGAATTTTCAGTTTTAATGGCCGGATTTACAATTTAGAGGCCGATTAATCAGTTTGGCAGCCAAGTTTAACACGTTGATGGCCGGATTTTTAGTTTTGGAGGCCGAGTTTACACTTCTCAAAGCCCAAATTCTAGTATAGTCGAATTTTTATGGAAGAAATGGTAAATGGAAGGGGTAGGGTAATTTGTTATAAAATTAAAATATCCAGTTGTCCTGAAGACCTCTCAAATATGTCAAATTAATTTAAATAAGGTTATAAGAAACATTTAAATTTTTACTCCCAAGCCACTGGATGGAAAATGGTGCATGAGTTATTTTTTTTTTGGCATGCGGCGGTTTAGATCTGTCGGCGTACGATGTGAATCTAAATCTTAGATTAATTGAATAGACTTAAATCAACTATCAAATACTGTCTTCATGTACGTTTTTACTTTCAGGTAATGGTTTGCGTTATGGCCTTGCCAGTATGCAAGGCTGGCGTGTTGAAATGGAGGACGCGCACATGGTGAGGACTGATCTTGGTGGTGCTTTGCCGGAATGGTCTTATTTTGCCGTCTTTGATGGGCACGCTGGTGCCAAGGTGTCGGCTCACTGCGCCGACCACCTGCTGGATGCAATCGTAGCAACAGGAGAGTTTCATGAGGACGTCACCAAAGGCATTCACAATGGCTTTTTGCAACTGGATAATACTATGCGGGAATTACCTGAACTATCATCAGGTACTGTACACAATATTTTTACTTAAGAGTAAAAAAGAGTATTTTTTCAATAAAATTTGAAATCTAATTATCTTATTCGAAGCACCATTTTAGGATATTGTGTGTTAATTTGTTTGTTAATATAAAGAAAATGTATTTTTATGGTACACAAGATGTTTGTAGATAAAAGTAATAGAGGAAGAAATTGTAACCAATTATTTATCTTATTCGGAGGACCATGTTTACATACTGTTTGTTTATGTAACCTAACAAGAGAGTAAAACAAAATTGAAACTTTGTTTTTATTTTTTACTTTGTTCGGACCATTTCGAATTATTTATCTTATTCGGAAGACCATCATTGTCAATTTACTTTTTAAACTTTTTTATTATTATATGTGACTTTAAGGGCTTAATGGTTTCTATCGCTGTCCATTATGCTACTAATAATGATTGAATGATTGAATTAATATGATTCATGTTTGGTGTTTTCTTTATATGTTGCAGGTGAGGACAAAAGCGGAACGACGGCGGTGTGTGCATTCGTATCGCCACGTCAGATCTACGTAGCGAACTGTGGCGACTCTCGTGCCGTACTATGCCGATCTGGCAATCCTGTGTTTTCAACGCAAGATCACAAACCCAATCTACCAGGCGAACGTGAACGAATCGTCAAAGCTGGCGGTTCGGTCATGATCCAACGAGTCAATGGAACATTGGCCGTTAGCAGGTAATAAAATCATATTATTTTAAGATGCCGTAAAAAAATTGTGGGAGGTTTGATTAATTTTGCATTTTCTTTCATTGCAGGGCGTTGGGTGATTATGTGTACAAAAATGTTGAAGGCAGAGGACCGTGTGAACAACTTGTCTCTCCCGAACCCGAGATTTTTGTCCGCGATCGCGATGACGGGGAAGACGAGTTTTTGGTTCTGGCTTGCGATGGAATTTGGGATGTGATGTCCAACAAAGAATTGTGTCAATACATACATTCAAGGTTGATGGTCACCGATAATTTGGAAGAAGTTACTAGTGAGGTTATTGATACCTGCCTGTACAAGGTAAATATTATCACTGCGTTTTTATTTCGAAACCCTCATCAGTGTTTTTATTCATTCCGATTGCATTGATTACATTTTGTTTAATTTGTTTCAGGGTAGTAGAGATAACATGAGCATTGTTCTTGTCGTATTTCCGGGGGCTCCTAGACCTACACCGGAAGCCCTTCAAGCCGAGCGAGATTTAGAGGCCAGCATACAAAGGCGAATGAAAGGTTGTTTAAACATTTTATCTTGCCATGAAATTTAATACCGAACGCACGTTCGTCTAAACAAAACAAACAAAAAATACTATTCTGTGATTCTTGTAGGGCCATCTCTCTGAGACCATTTTAGTTCTTATCAATCTACACTCTTCCTCTATTTATGCCCTCCATTTTACGCTCATAATTTATTTAATTAAACTAAATCTAGTCGATTACTAAATGTACATGATACAAAGCAATCTTAAAACGTGATAAATATTTAACAGCACAAAACGAGCAATATTACTGATTATCTAGTACAAAGTAAGCTTGTTTTAACGGTGATTTTTTAGTTTTTAAGATGTAATTAGTAACCGAGATATGATGCAATCAAAATGTAATTTTATGTGCATTAATTTGTTGAATTTAAATTTCTCGGGTAAATGGCGCATACTTTCGTAGCGGATTTTTTAATCTTAATGAATACAGGGTAATTATTAAAACTATTATTTAATTAAAACCCCTTCGGTATTTTAAAATATAGAAAATCATACTAACTTCATTGAGTAGTGGGTGAGATCCTACCGACTGCGCCATATAATGTTGAGGGTGAAATTTTAATACTCATTTATTATCTCTTTTAAAGTTACATAAAATAAAGTACAAAGTTTATATACAGGGTGTTTACGAATCAATGAAATAGAGGGCGACATGTTACATTCAATAATTGAACATTAAAACAAAAATACGGGTGAAATGACGCGCATGATTTTCACCTTTGTTGTACATCGTTGTTCGCAAAATTAAGAAAGTCAAACTGTTTAAAAATTACAGCTATGAACGTTATTTTTAGTATTTACCCCAAAAGTAAGGTTTCGATTTTTTTTAAGAAATATTTTTGTTCTATTGGCAAATGGTAAAATTGTCATTTGTAGAGCCACTTTAGAGACTAAGCACAGTGAACAGTGGCGTACTTTTAAGAAGTACCCTTAATTGGCGCTTTTAAGATGTTACTTCTCGAAAAGGCCTAAATTAAAATTTTGTGAAATTTGCATAAGACAATAAGCACAAAGTTACTATTTGCGCCTAAGCATACCGTCATGCGTGGCTAGGTTAAATTACTTTTAATTTTTTAAATTGTGATAAAAAAATTGTACGTCATTAGGCGTTTGTGCGAGGTTTGCATATGAGAAATTACTTAAACAGTTTGGTTGGTTTCCTGTAATCAAATTCATCGAAGTTATTGTGAAAATAAGTTTTTTTGTAGAACCTCCGTGGAGCCAGTGGCGTACTTTTAAAAAATACCCCTAATTAACGTTTTTGAGACGTTGCTACTAGAAAAGAAAGGCCTAAATCACAATTTTGTGATACCTGCTGACGGACCCATTTTCTCCTTCCAATAATCTTATAAGGTTTTGGCACAGGTGAAAGCTTGGGGTAGTTATGTCAATTTTTAAGAGTTAAAATGAATATGAAAACTACAATTTAAAATATAATCAGGCGCGACTTTAATATCCGATCTAGACCGCGCGGCTTCTAAGCCGCACGGCTTTTTTGGTGTAGTCCCGCTTTTACTTCACTGAAAAGAGAGACGTGCATGATACTTAATGACGTATGTATTTCTTTACACCACATCTTAATGGATTCTAAATAACGTTGCGAACCAGGATTGACTCTCTGCCATGGCAAATCAAAATGACGTCATTTCAAAATCAACCCTGGTTTGTCATTTTGTATGTCAGCCCATGCGAACAACCTAAAACAAAGAGAATTGTTTGTTTTTACGTAATAACGGTTCACAGCGTCCTTATTTGATGTTGTAAAGCTGTTTTGCTTATGGTGCATTTACATATAAAATTGATACTTTTGAAGCTTTTCGAACGTCATTGATTTATCCAAAACAATTGATACATATTTTGTTTTTAGGTAAATTCGTGGAAATAAACAACACCTTTTGAAACAAGAATAATTGAACAAAGCTAGTCATGCCAGTTAGAAACTATATAGATACTTTTATTTGTTTGTAATTTTTATATTAATATGAGGTTTAAAAATCAAAATTGTCTATTTTTTAATACATTTGAAAAGTATTATTTAAATCTTTCCTAAAATTATAGAAACAATTGGCTTGCAGCGTTTGTGGCAATTTTTGGATTGTTTCAGTCGGTGGACAATAAATTGGAATTTTTTTTGCGTACGCCCCTGACTTTTCATGTAACATGTTATTTTGCTTTCATTCGTATACCACCAGCGCTGCCAAGCTACATTGGTTTTGCTCAGTTGACGCAAATTTCCATACGCGTTCATTGTAACCACAGCCTAACATTAACATGGACAGAATTCTTTAACTAGTCCCAATACATATATATTTTGAAAGTAAGTATTTTTTTTTGCTTTTCTTAATAAGGAAATTTAATATACAGGGTATCCTATATCGCACCGAACGTATAATTTCACTGACCAATTTATGTAATACGAAGTATGTAGTATTATCAGAAAGCCGAACGCACATATTGTAAATATAATTCATACTCTTGCAACGAAATCACAAGTGTCATAATAAATTATTTTATTTGATTATCTATAAATATGACTAGCTTTTCCGCAGTACAGCTTCATACTGTATATTAAACGTGCTTAATCTATTTTAATTAATGCAAATTAGAACAAGATATGTTTTTGCAATTTAAAAACGAAGCTGAATACTGCGTCAATGTATTTAGATTTGCATTTATCCAGTTAAATTCTAGTCTACCGTAAATCAATGTTCCTATACACGTCATTAAAACTTATTACCAATTTACGCAATATCAGTATTGAATCAATCCAAATTAGATAGAGAGAGAATTACAAAAACTGAAACTAATTTAAAAAAACGCTACGAAAGTATAAACCATTGCGCTAACTATAATAATAATGAAAACAATCAATCTGTACATACACTTCTTTTTAAATTTAATATATTGAATGTTATTTATTTTGTTGATAGTATATTAAAAAAATAATATATAAATAAGTAAATTAAATCGACCAAAACAATTTTGTTATAGTGACAATATATTTTGAAACAACTTAATATTGTGATGAAACAGTATTATATAAAAGAGATTATAAAAAATATATATATATAACTAATGCGTGTTTCAACAAATGCGTAAATTTCAAATATCAGTTTGTTCATGCAACAAATTATATAGTTCAACGTAGTTGTAATAGAGGGCATTGCGTTACCACTCAGTATTACTGCTATTGAATGGTAAAAACAAATAAATATGCACAAAATCAATATTTCATTAGCTGCACATTGAAATTTAATATAGAGATAAAGAGATGGTAGCGATTGGTTAAATAAATCATGTGACAACCGACCGGGTAAGCGCGCTATAAATAAAAAGTTGTCCAATCCTCCAATAAACAAGTAATCGAATACAGCAGTGATCATTAATTAATGCTATTAAGTGACATTCCACTTGTTCTCGACAGTATTAGTCTTGTTTTCAAGGCACACGCTGTTTTCCTCGCATGTACGGTGGTATGGGAGGGGGCAGCATAGTCACACAATGGAAAAGGGAATTTACAAGATGGAAGCGTATTTAAATGCACAAATTTTCACACATTAGGTCAGACCTGTCTTTGATGTGAAATTACTAGTGGCATTGTCTTAGGTCTGATTAGATTAGGTTATGTCAAGTTAGGTAAGATTATATTATGTGACTTCAAGTGGCAGACTTGACAGATAGTTGAGTAGATTGAGTATGTTAGGTTAGTTCAGATGAAGTTGGTATTAGAAGTTAGCCAAATGGGACTATTGAAAGGCAAAAAACTGAAAGTGTACAGATCCGTACATTACGGTAAAAAGCTTTTCTTATAACACGACTATAGTTTGATGTAAAAGACGGAAGCTACGGTTCGACTAAGGCAACCTTGCAGTGGGGGGGGGGGGGGGCAGTAGTCTAGGCATCCGACTGCTGCACCAAAGATCATGAGTTCAAACCTCATAACTGAAAATTATTTCAAACGTATATACGCTCTCCCACTCGTGAATTTGTCTTGTCTGCGTGAGATTTTATGACCAAGGTCTTTCTCCGCTCCGAAGAACATAAACAATCTACTCGGTGGTTCGGAATCTACTCAAAACTATAGGTTCACCCGTAATGTAAGTTGTCAGTAGTATTACAGGCAGAGAAAAAGCTAATACGCCAGCGTATACGGCTAAAAAGAAGATCCGTACGATTTTGCTGATCATATCCCAACGCACGAGCTACATGACATAGCTATACTACTAAAGAATTTTAAAATATTGTCAAAGATAGCCAGTGATTTATTTTGCAAGTCTGCAGATTACGAATTTATTCTGTAAAAACTATTGTGCAAAAATTAAAGATTGCTTTTTCGAGATCTAGTTGCATCTACTCTTTGCTGTCTTAAGACTATCGTTGGTGCTTTCAAGAAATGCAGTTGGCATTGACGAAGCCTAGTTGTGCTGCACACAGAGGGACATCTTTTATATTAGGTATTATATTACCACCACACAGCTTTAAATATACTATCGAACCTGTTAATTGAGAAAATGGAAACTATAGATACTGACGTGGCCTAGTATCTGATTCTTGGTTTTATTAAATGTAATTATTGTTACATTGCGATTTTAGCTTGGTCTACAGACGGGCAAACCTATTGAAGATTCGTGTAGTTTGATTGCAAGTTGGAAGCAAAACACGTACATACTTGGAGTAGTGTTCATCCACTTGCTTGACCCCACTGTGCTGCAAAGAGATCTAGAGTGAAGGTACTACTTTGTAATGTGGTTAATCGAGATAAATTTGCAATACAGTTATAGAGCTCAAAACGTTCTCTAGCCGTGAGAACCTTGGAAGAGTTTGTTCTTTCGCTTACGTTGACAACCTTCTATTCCTTCTAGAGTCACAAAGTTGGCATTGATGAAAATAAAAGCAAATAAGGGGGAGCGCGACGCAGTGGTCTTAGTCATCCGACTAATGTGCCGAAGATCTTTAGTTCGAATCTCACAAACCGAAAAAAAACTTTTTGAACGCTTATACATTTCTCTATTTTCCTACCTTGCCTTGCCACTCATACCGTTTTAGCATCTTTTTCTTGCACTCAAATTTCACTGTAGTTAGGATCTACTCAAAACTGTAGGTTTAGCTATAATGTAAGTTACCATTATTACGAGTAGGATAGAGGTTGTACGCTAGCAGTATAATGTCACATTTTAAAATTTAAAAATGCCATAATGCTAGATAGCGAGAGAATAGCAGAAGAATTTCTGTATTTTTTGGGGTGAGACAAGAATAGTGATACTTTATCGTGGACACAATTTGTGAAGGAAGTGGGTAGAGCAAATTACGTGGTTTGATTCTTTATTTTTTATTTGTATTGTCATGACAACTTGAACAAGTTTTTCGAAAAAGAAGGGACGAGCAGGCACTAACTTGTGCGAACTCTCTGTAGACTACTTCTACGTTCTGATACGTAAGACCATATTTGGTCTCTTCGGGAAGCATTTTGAATGAGATTGCGATTTACTGATCGGAGGTTGTTGGTGTAATCTATGAATGTTGGACTATTGGTGTGAATTTGCAAGAATTTGTACCAAAAAGTTGCTTGTGCCTAAATAATGCTGCAGGAATGATGGCAGCTACTATTGCCATAGTTAGGAAAGAGTGGATAAGTAGGTTATGGGGTGAAAACTGTATTTGTAAGGTTTCACATGATTCTCTAGTAGTTTTACAAGAGTTTCCAGGAGATCCTCAAAGTTCCACTGTACATAAAAAATAGTTTTCCAACATTTCAAAGTAGGCCACAAGATTCTACAGTAATTCTTTAGTGCAGCAGTAGTCGCCAAAAGTTTTTAAAGGTTCTATAGTAGTCTCCATTCTATCATTAAAATTTCACAAAAACGCTTGATGGTTTCCCAAGTTTTAAAATGGTCCCAAGGTTATACCGTGCTTCCCCAAGATTTTATAGTAGTTTCCAACAAAAATCTTCAGTAGTTCCTCAAAGTTCTATAGCGGGGGTCTTCAAGAATTCAAAAATTTAGGTTGAAATTCCTGATTTTGCTGCAAAATTCTCAGGTGTGATAGTCTTAACCTCCTCTGGCGTCGGTGATTAGCGTTTTAAAAGACAAAAATAGACGTAATGAAAAAAATTTAAGGTTTTACAGTAGTTCTCTAGAATTTTTTATTGTAGTCTACACGGTTTGACAGTAGGCCCCAAACGTTCTCTAGTAGTTTCCCAAGATTATTATTCTCCAAATTTAGACAGTAATACACAATAATTTCCGAGATTTCAGAGTAGTTTCCACAAAAATACCAATTAGTTTAAAAAAGATTCAAAGTAGTCCAGTTCTACAGTGGTTCTTCAAAGTTCTAAGTAGTTCTCAGTAATTTATCAAAATTTCTTAATCTCTCCACAAAACTTGACAATAACCCGGAAATGTTTCAAAATAGTAGTTCCCAAGGTTCCATACAACACTTCAAAATAGTTGCCAATATTCTACAGTGCATCCCCAGTTTTACAATACCCTCATAATTCTCCAATAATCCTCATAGTTCCCCAGAAGTTCCCCAGGTTCTACAGTAATTTTTTAATTTGGTGTCTCCAGTATTCTAACAGTTTTCAGGAGATTCTCAAGGTTAGTCAGTGCGCTGAAGTGTCTAGTAGTTTCCCAAAATTTTAAAGTTTCCTACAATGTTCTACAGTAGTCCCCAAATCGATCACCAAAATTTTACAAAAGTGCCCGATAGTCTTCCAAAGTTTTAAAGTAGCCCCCAAGGTTATATAGTGTTTCCCACAATGCCATAGTAGTTTTACAAAATTTCTCAGTAGATCCTTACAATTCTATAGCGAGGGTCTTCAATAGTTTCACAGGTTTTATAGTAGTCTCCAGAGTTCTAATACCAAAGAGTTCTATAACTAGAGATTACAAGCCAGCGTTTTGCCGTATAATCTCAATATCTCTGTTCTTGTTGCACAACACTGTACCCTCTACTAGTGATCGAACCGCTCTTTAAACCCACCCCCTTCACGCTTACGGCCATACGTTGTATGTGATAGACAAACGTCATGATGCGACAAAGGCGGAGATACTGTTTATGACCCCTAAAAATTTTCCGGTATCTTACAGTCTCCAAATTTTAAGATTAATCTACAATAATTTCCTAAAATTCTATAGCACTCACAAGTTTCTACAGTAGTCTCCAATAGTTTACACAAAAATACCAGGTAGTTTAGCAAAGATTAGTCCCTAAAATTCTACTGGGGTTCCCCAAGGTTCTACACTAGTTCCTCAAATTAGTTTACAAAACTCTTCAGTATTTTTTCAAAATTCATAGTCTTCAGTAACTCTTCAGGTACACTAAAGTGCCTAGTAGTTCCTAAAAATGTGATATTGGTCCCAAAGGTTATAGAGTATTCTACTGTAGTCCACAAGATTTGACAGTGGCACACAGGTTCCACACATAGCTTTAAAATAAAATGTCCTACAGTGGATCCCCAGTTTTAAGTCCCTCTTAATTCTCCAATATTCTCCATAGTTTTGTCAAGGTTTACACAAAGCTTTGAAGTACTGTAATCCTACTTTAACTGGCTCATAGAGTGAGTGAAATGTGAGCGCGTGTAAAGCGGTTTAGACTGGTAAGTCTTAAAGTAAATTTCAAAAATTAAAGAAGACATGCAGGATATGCTATAAGCCACGAAGAGCATCTTGCAGGATCAACGGACTTTTTACAAGTTTTTATCGATGACTAAGCAAGTCAAAATTAGCCAGGCTCATTGAACATATTAGAGTGAGAATGTGGAAGCTACTATAAGGACATCATACCAGAGAGGACAACGTTTCAAAAACTGACAAAATCTAGAAGACTTTGTTACGGAGTTTTAATTTTCAAATGAGTCTAAGAGGAGAATGGAACAATTATAAAAGACTTGAGGACCTAAGAAATTAATATAATTATATTGGAACGAGTTTTTCTTTTTTTGAAAAATTAGTAGTTTCTGATCATACTAGCTAATCCAAGATGGCCGCTATGTTGATTTCTTTACCTCGTTTATTTCTTATGGGAGTTTTTTGCTTGTTTTTGTCAAACTTTTTTCACTAAATCTCCGGATTGTGATTCTGCTGTGATGTCTAATAGTACCCTCAGAGACTTTCAAAAGATTGTAGAAGAAAAGTAGGAGAACTTGTTAAACAATTAAGTGGTATTAGAGAAATCTTTAATAACTATAAGGGGAATGGCAGGGCAAGAAGAAAGTAATTTCAATGTATAACGGTAGAAGTTGGCAAGGCACGTGGAATCAGAGGCGTGCGACTTTCATTTGTATGTCTAGAGTTTGGGTTTCTTAAACTTGTTAAAATGAGCAGCCATTTTGGTTTAGTGTCGCTCATTTTTTATAATAGCCAGTTTTGATAGTTTTTTTTTTATTGTTTAAGTTTTGGCGGTCATTTTGATACCATTTATCCATTAAATAAATTGGGGCGGGCGGGTGGGGGGGGATAAAATATGTGACTTTAATACTATGCGGCCATTTTGGATTTTAACGCCATATGCTTATTTAAAATAAATCCAACAATTTAATCATTATACAAAAGCTATTCTAATATAATTTGTCATGCATGACAAACTGAATGAATATTTGAAAATAGTATTAATGCTATGACAGTGCACGCTTAAACAAATGAGTAATAAAAACATTAAAAAATAAATAAACAACGAATTTGTTCAAAATAATTATGTTAATTTAAAAAGTAAACCCCATGTACAATTAAAACCAGTAATTTAAGCTAAACTCTTCCTTCTCGATGTACAATTGTTATTTGTTATAAATTTTAATTTGTTAATAATGGTTTCTTCCATTTTTTATTAATTGTTTTTGGAAATAAATGTTATTGATTTGTTCCTCCATGGATTGAGTTGTTTTATTTATTAATTTATACAAAACAACAATTTTATTATTTTTCACGCGATTTTACAATATTTTATTTTTGTTTTTTCTTTGTTTTCCAGAAATAATTGAGGAGTATGAGTTAAAGGATAAAATCGGGTTCCTCTCGATGATGACGCAACTACTCAGTACCGAATTTGAGGGCTTGCCACCTGGTGGAGGTCTAGAATCTAAGTAAGATCGTGTCATTTTCATTTCAAAACGTTTATTATTATTTTGTTTTTCTCTTTTGTATTATAGGAGGTTGTTTATAGAGAAAACGTTTAAAGAACTATGCCCCGGCCAAGCAGATACTGTAAGTTTAGTATGCGACTTTACCGATTAATATGTTTGTTTTTGTATTTTTTTTTTTGTCTAAATTTTGTAAATATGTATTAAGAAGCTTTTTTGTTTGTGAAGATTTTCTTGAATGCGCTTATGCGATGATGATATTTTTTTGCATTAATAAATTCAATTGAATCCAAAAATTCTTTCTGCTCATGTTTACCGATAGCAAAATTGAGGTTATGTAAGAAGTTTGATAGTTGGGGATTGATCATAAGATTCATAAGTTAGATTTAAAGTATTTTAGACATTTTCTAATTTTTTGCGCAGTCGGTACGGATTTGAAATATTGAATGGTTTGGAATTTGATATTTCTGGCGCAGTCGGTACGGATTTCAAGAAACTTAAAATAGTTTCAAACTAGAACAATAAAAAATTTAAAAAAAGTTTTAAAATTAGGCGTAGTCGGTTAAAAAATTTGAATTAGGTGCAAAATAAAAAAGTTATGCAAGGTTTGGAATTTAATATTTCTGGCTCCGTCGGTACGGGTTTGAAATATCTTATGAGTCTGTCTAAAAAAGTACTTGTTAAGTACAAAGTGAACGGGTTTGAAATATTGTCAAACAATTTGAAGCTCAGACTAAATTTGCGTGACATATTACTGTCTTTGTTCACGTGACGTATTAAAATTTCGTGTTTATCGCATTAACACTTCGCATCGCTTACAAAGAATCTTTTCTATCCAAATATAACCAAGCTAACTTTTCTACTATCGATATGCTACATTTGTCGCATCAACTGTGCTCGCGTGTCATTATTTTTGCAACTGAAAGTCGCAAGTGAACACCATTTTATTAATATCCAATTAATGGTTTGGAATGTAATATTTCTGGCGCAGTCGGAAGGAAAGGTTTTAATTACATGACCAATGAATGGTTTGGAAATTAATATTTCTGACGCAAATTTTCGTATTAAAATCTCGATTTCTTAAAACTAACAGAACCAATCTGCAAACCTTACTGCACATGCCCGTATCCCATGTTATACATAATACATAACCTAATTAGAGTTGTGTCATATGAAATATCATTTTAACTTAAATACAGTCGCCATTTTGTTTTGTAGCTCTATTTTAATAAGTCATTTCAATTTTATAGATTGTATTATGTCAAATTTCTTGATAATCTTAAAGCTGCTTTTACATTTGATAGTTTATTGTTCACTTTTAAGGATTTGGAAGTTCCAAACAGATTAAATTGTAATTTATTGATCAATTTCTAGTTCTATTTTGCTTTAATTTATTAATGAAGTTGACGGCAATTACTTATAAAATTGAACAATAAATTGACAAATATAAAATCAGCTTTACATAACCGCCATTTTGTTTTAAACAATGGCCGCGTTCAGAAAGACTCATCATGCGTACTGGACGCGCTCGCTGACTACCGCTGAGCATCATTTTACTCATCATACATTGGTTGCTGACCAAGTAACTCATCAATCATTGATTGATTGATGAGTCGTTCTGAACGCAACCAATATCATTCTTACCTAATATGTCAAATATTACATAACCTAAATACAACTGTCAAATTTCTTCATAACGTTTTGCTTTTGTGGTTTGACATGAGGAATATTTTTATTATGACGGCCATTGTTAAATTTATTATAAATGTAGTTAATTATTAGTACAATTATTATTAATTATTTACACGAACAGTTATGTTTGTGCATTTTTAATATTCTGTAGATACTTGTTGAAGAATGTCGAATTGGTTTAGAAGAATACAGGCAAACTTGAAAGTCGTAAAAAAAGGAAATATGTTATGCAAAGGTGGGGGAAATAAAATTACTGATACCCAAAAATTTAAATGCTTAAGAATTTTCATAAATTACATGACTATTTAATCTATTTCAAAAAAATAGTGATGTTGTGTCCAAAATAGTAATACTCTCAAAAATGGTCAATGATATTTAGTGATATTTTATCCTAAATAGTGATACTTAACAAACGATTGGAAATTGTTCAAAATTATTGTGTAGTCAAAATAGATTACGTGTCAAAATATAGTGATATTAAAAAAAAATTAAGCATTTTTTTAAATTCCAAAACCAGTGATCATAATTTTGTTTGGGGTTTTTGGTCACGAATATAAATATTTGGATAGTGATCACTTGTTTAATAGAATAAATGGATCGATCAAAACGACAGTCAATAATATCATTTCACAAGAGTTTTTTTGCTAAAAAATTAAAAGTTTGAATTATTTAAATCATTCAATCCCCCACCTAAATAGTTTAATGGGAATGAATTTACACCGGTTGGTAGTTGTTTTTGTTTTGCCTTAAATATTGGATGGATTCAATTTCGACAAGTATTCAAAACAAAAGCTAATTTCAAATTCAAGTTTTTCAAATATCAAAAGTTGATGAATGATTGAGAAACTACGGTTCACTGACATATAGATGGCGCTTCACGAGAAATTTAAATACTGATGTCGATAAAACAGTTGAAGTGCAATTGTTATAAATATTTTAATTATTTATTTACATGGCAGCTTTTCATTGCATTAGCATTTGTAAATTTGTCTGTAAGCGCTATCTACATGTCGGTGACCGAAATTTTGATACTATAGTCTATTCAATTACACGGTAGAGTGCAGGAAAAAATCGTGCAACGGTGGATATGCCCTTTAATAGCTTGTGTTTATTAATGTGTTAATGTTTCTTTCTGTCACTACTTAATCGACTTTAGCTTTAAATTGTGTTGGCTTTGATTGAATACATGTCGGAAACTGAATAATGTTTGTGCATGTGGCTTTGCATTGTGATTTAAACAGATTTTGTTTGAACAAAACATACATTACTGTTAGATTTGTTTGTTTTATTTTGTAGCTTTGTATAGTTTTTACTTGTTAATGTATAGCTGCATGTAACTATTTTTTTTTTCTAATGTTTGTATATAGTTTTTATTTGAATTAAATGTACGGGTTACTTTTCTTGCATTCTTATTTTTTGTTTCCTTGTCACCGTTTTCCAAAAATGGGTTAATATTCAAAATGATGAAAATCGATACAATACTACCAATACTTTAAACAAAAAATGTAAAATAAATATTTTATGTACAAATATGATTTTTTTTTTGCTTGTATAGAGTGGGTTACTTCAACTATTGGGAAAAAAATGATTAATGTCGCAATCCAATTCAAACGTGAGTGATAACGCAGAGATTTTTCTGTCACTAATTCAAGAAGTGTTATTCTAATGCTGCACATAACACAGATTTTGAGCTTGGTTTTTTTTTAATTCTGGCAATTTTTTTATATCCATAATCAACAATTAAGGCGTAACACATTTAAACGTATAGCATCAGTTTTGATTTAACTTGCGTTCAGTCAACATGGACTTCTTTGTCTGAAGACATCAAAACTGAAGGAGGTGCTATGATTGGAGCAAAGATTCTCATTTTGTCCGCAGGGGAAAATCTTCAAAAGACACTGGGCAAGCCGTACTGTCCAGTAGTATCAGGTTTTTACTGACTAAAAACTCCTACTTTGCTTTGAGGTGGTTTGCTTGGCACCCCTTGCACTGCGGGCTTACTGATCCTGTTGTGCACCTCTGACGTTTTACTTCTTTAGCAGCTCTGTCTCTTTGATGAAGTACACAATTTTTTACCAGGAGATTACCTTCAGCTCGTCTTCGGTTAGGTTATGTTTGCCAAAGGAGGCTGTGGTATGGAGATTATAGGCTTCGCATTCACTCAGCAAGTGAACTCCTCTTCTTTCTCCTTACATTTGCGCCATAGGGGGTCCATCATTATTCCTTTATTCCCATTCTATGCTTCTGCTTGTTAAGACCAGTTTTCTTCTGCCACAGTCAGCGTTTCATCGAATGCTGTCTTCTTCTTATAGTTCCTTATCCGTTCCGGACGTTGGTAACCATTCTTGCAATCATTACTTTATTTACTGCTGCTCGAAAAAGCTCAGTGGTGGAACGCTGTAGTCAGCTTATTTTAACAGAGTAAGTTTCAGTTGGCTTTAAAGGTAGATTCTTGCGTGGTGTGCCTTTTGTTTGGGTTTGGGCTTAGTCAAAGTCTCTATGACACCGCTACTCAATGCACCAGTCTGCACTTTGATCTCGAGATTGTCTTTCCATATAGTTTTCTGGATGCTTCAGAAATTATAGTTAGTAGTCCCGACAAGAGTGCATTCATGCCAGGTGGATCGTCATGCACATACGTCTGGGTGTCGAATTGTCCTGGCGGGTTGAGATGCTACTGGTGCAGGAATGGAGTGCACTTCTTTTCATCTGGTCAATGGGATATCGTTTCTATCGAGAAAGCTGGGATATATTCAATGGTTTGACTACCTGTGCCTCTATATCATCTTTGGAAGGCTTTTTGTATCTTTGGTGGCACTGAATTCCGTTTTTTGGTTTGTACATTTCTTCAATCTATCATCATCGAATGCAAATTTTGCATCATATTAGGAGCATTATTGGGGTTTTCAACATTTAACCACAAAAGAGCAAGATTTAAATTTTCTTGGTAGAGCTGGGGCAGCACTTACGGTCTCCTTGGGGTGGGGGCGGTTGTTTTACTGGGGGCCTTAGCTTTGTAACTCTGACGATCAAGCTATGTTTGGTATTGTTCTATGGGCAAGGTTCTTATTTATCTTGCCTTCTTAGGCTTTAAACGATCTGATTTTTTTCCAACGTTTTAGTTTGTAGTCCGAGTCGTAGTTGGGACACTGGGACCAGTTTTGGCTAAAGTCGTATTTGGAATCTTTGGCAATTCTAAATACAACCGAAATGCCTGGGTGCGGAGTTGTCTTGGCGCGTAGAGATGTAGCTGGTGCTGTCTTTGGTGGGGAAGTTCTTGACGCTTCATCTTGGTTACGGCTGGGGTGTAATGGATTGTTTGCTGTGTGCAGGGGGCTGCCAGATGAAATGTCTGGTGGAAGGCCGTAGTCATGGCGACGACCCGAGGGATTGTTTGTTGTATGCAAGGAATTGCCAGACGAAATAAGCAATGTCTGGCGACGGAGGAGATGGTGTGGTCCCCCTAGACGTAAATTTGTTTGTAATGCGATAGTGACTGACTCGTCGTTGATGCCGGTACTGTGTGTTTTTGTTCAGGAATCGTATGCATCGTCTTCTTTCCGCTGCTATTTATATGGTTCCATTTTGTTGATATGGTTTAGGCGGTGTTCTTTCGGCCCTAGGTGTGCTCACGATGCTTGTAGACTCTGGTGGTTGAGTGAAGAGCCGAGAGAAGCTGAGCTTTATATTCCTAGTAAGGTTTTTGTCAGTCCAGTGGAGATGGTGATTTCCAAACTAGATCTGGGTGTGAGTGTTTACCCTTTCAGGAAGACCTTGGTGCTTGCTGAGTCCTAACCCAGTGGACATAAATGTATGGATCCATGGAGGGGAAACACCACCGGAGATGGTGCGGTGGTTACACTAACGCCGGCCGATAGGTACTCACATTGGAGCGGAGCACTTTCTCGGATTTTTGTGTGTAGAAAGGCTTGAGGTGTAGAAAAGCCTTGGGGTGTTTTCCGGCATTGTTGAATGGTGTGATACCGGGAAAGCTCTTGTTTGGTCAATGTTGATGACCTGCTGGTTGAGCACACTTGGGTCAAGAATTTCTAGCTGCAACCGGGGGTTGCGTTGTGAAGCGGAGTTGAGCCGGTCTATTCATGTAGCCGTCTAGAGTTGCGGGGACGGTGTGTGCTAGGCACCTGAGCGCGTGTTGTTGACGTAGTGGTGGTCGACCGATGTGTTGTGGTTTAGTGTCACTCTAGCCTGTCCCTAGATGTCCACCCGGATGGGTGTTCCAATTTCTTGCAGGGGTCGTCATCGTTGATTCAGTCGAGACGTGGCTAAGGATTTCTCCTTCGGAGCTGCTTACTGATAACTTAATGTGACTCTTGACTCGAAAAATGGGTCCTTATATCATCCATAGGCTTCGACTCTATGTTTGTTGATGATTGGTTGATGGGATAGCCATTGGGAATTTTTCTCGTTTGTATCAAAAACCTGGTTTTTATAACGATGCGTGTCCTGCCTTGGCGTTTCTTCCGAATGGTTTTTGAGTATACGAGTGCTTGGGTGGTTGCTTTTTGGTTCCGGGCATTCTGTACATTTCTGTCTTTTTCCTGTTTTGTGTGCAACGAGTTATCTTAGTCGGAGTCTTTTTTTTCTGAGAAGTTGTTTTAGGAGTAAGCGAAAGTTTCATGCTCTTGGTTGCCCCACGTTAGGCGCAATTTGTTGCCGGCGTTGTCGTGTGAGGTTCTAGGAATGGCGTCGACGCAAGTTAACGGACCCTAAACGGGGTGACGCCGAAAACACCGGTCACTATTTTTTTTTTTAACTTTGTTCTATACTTGCTACGAGACTAATTACCGATGTCAGAGAGATTTTATTGTATACAAATTCTGCCGGATACTCCTAAGATTGCAACTTAAGTAAGAGTTATTAAGTTTCGGAGTAAGCGAAAGCTCCATACTATCGTTTGCATTATGTTGGGTGTACATTTTCTTTTCTTTTCCAACATTACAGATGTTAGGTTGGCGCTAGCACTTTACGATTTGGGTTTTGGTGGGAACATATGTGGTGGTGATTTATTAGTTGTGCGATAGGTTTGGGGTTTTATTATGAAGCTACCAAGCGTTGTTGGTGCGCTATTGGGCTCATTGTTGCTCTCATTTTGCGATTGTTCGTTGAGCATGGTTGGCGGCCATATTTGTTTCTTTTTTATTGTTGGGCTTTCAACGATCAGATCATTTTGCCTGGGTTTTCTTCTTTGGGAGCATTGATGACTAGATTGGTTGATGTTTTCTAGGAAGATTTATCCTGATTTCAGAAGGATTTTTTTTTTCTTGATTCATATCGTTTGTTCTTTGGCTCTTCTTTGATTTGACAAATACGGGAGACTATTATGGGCCTTTTTCAAAATTTGATCAATGGTAGGTTTTAATTGTTTGTCGTCCAGATTGCGGTAAATGATTCTTTCAACCACAAAATGTATCGCCAGACTTTATTGGGTTAAGGGCATCTTGCCCGATATTGGTAGCTATATTATCAGGAGAGCTTCTATCCAGTTGATGGTGAAAGTGTGATAATGATCCGGAGGTTGTTGTTAGTGGTACTTAGATGTTGAATGTTTGACTAATATAATCAGTAACCTTTATGGAATGATTATGCTTTGAATATTGCGTATAGGAAGTATGCCTGATGGTAAAGGATGCTGAACTAGAAGGAAGTTAAGAGCAGTTTTTAAGATTTGGTTGATGCTGGAGTCCTGACGGACCCTTCTCTTGTTTGGTTAGATCTTGCACTCCACAGTCGTTGCCTACCCAAGGGGTTTTTGATCATTGGAGTTTGCTGATTGGGTTTTTTGAATAAACTTCTGTATTCTTGGTCCATGACTTTTAAGACATTTTGTCCTGATTCCAGAAAGGCGGTGAGCCGTCATATATGATATAGTTTTGTTTTCATGATTTATATTGTTTCATGGCTCTTCTTTGATATTACAAATTCAGGAGACTATTGTCGGATTTTCTTCAGACTTAATGAATTGTCGGTATCAATTTTGTGTTATAAGCTGTCTATTTTATCAAATTATTGGCAGACGTCAATGGGATTAGGGCACTATGCCCGACGTTGGGAGCCCATATTATCATATGACAATGTTTGGGAGATTTTTGTTGTTAATCTCTAGACGCACTTTGGCTAACATAACCAGGAATGGTTTCATACGAGATTCTGACATAGGCGCTCTTTTTATATGATTTGTGGTGTTTGATGATGGTTTTACACAAACGTAGGGGACCTACAGTTTAACATGGAATGCGAATTACACTGTTAGAGGCAGATACTTTGCTGGTTTGTCATTACCTCTGCTGGGGATCAAACTCAGACTTTCGGCGAGGCAGTGCATGGGACCTTTACTGGCCTTCCAAATAGAGGACTCAAACCCGAGACCCTTAAAACACCATCATATTGACATTATTTTATGCAGTGCAACACTTTGCGTGCATATATCCAGCTCTAACCTAATTAATAAATTAAAATTGATTTCTAACCTCACTTTAATGAATTTGCTAACATAACCTAACTTTTAATAAAAATAATTGGTTGATTAAGTATCGATTTCAACTTTTGATTCTTTAAATAATAAAATTTTAATAAACTGACCATTTTTTGTTAGCTTATCTCATATTTATGATTTGCTTACAAAAAACGATTGCTAACCAAGTACTCAGTTTTGTAATCAAACCTAATTTTGTTATAATTAATGTTATAAAATGATTTCAGGACTTGGAAACGTAAGGGGACTCTATTAATAAAAATAATGTTCGGCAGTAAATTTAAGTGAATGTTTTTGTTATTTTTCCTCCTGTAAAATGAAAAAAAAAATTGGAAATTATATTTTCAGATAAAATTGAGCATTTAATTGTTTTGTGTATAAAATATATATAAAAAAGAAAATTTATATGAAATATATTTATTCAAAGTGGTTAAATTAATTTAATATATTTATATTAATTTAACCAAACGATATAATATATATTTTTTTTAACGACTCACTATCTATAATATAATAATATATATAATTTTGTTTTGCTATGAGGTAATTGTACAAATAAGATGATAGATTGTCAGTGTTACAATCATATTCTATTTTTCAAATATGGATATGTATAAAGAAGTTATACCTACATTTGGTGTAAAAGATAGAATAAATTTAATGCTAAATAATTGTTTATTTGTTGATGTTTGAACTGTTTTTTTTTTTATTGTTTTACACTAATAATATGTTTCGGTTAAGACCGAATATATTAAGGTGCGTCCAGACTTGTGAGTTTGGCTCCGAACATGTTTTTACTAGATGGCAAAAAATATATTGTAATATTGATATCGAAAAATTGAAATATGTGCTTTTTGCATGTTGATTAGACCATCAATAGCAAGATTACAATATATTATACAATTTAAAAGGGAAGAACGTCATGAACACTCGCGAGCATTTAATCGAAGTAATATGTTCAAGTCTGGACTCGGCTTTACATTGTGCAGTACAGAAACAATTTGTAACACGGATGTGTGAAATTTTCAGATTTGCTATTTGATTCCATCGATGAGATAGATGCACATAAATTGTATCGTTCTAATGAAATTATTTTGAATGTTTTGCACATTCGTCTAGTTTCTTGTACTTTTTTTTTCTAGATGATGATAACTATTTTATTGTTCATCGTATTACTTGTTTTGTATACAAAATATTTTTGTCACGATTGGGTCCCCCATTGTATATTTACTCGTACGTTTCATTTTTTATTACGTTTCAACTATTATTTTAGTGATTTTCAATAAACGATTAAAAATTTTATTGTTATTTTTTTTTATTTAGTGAGGATTAGAAAATTTGGGTAAGTACTTACAATAAATAAAACAGAAAAATGTAGAGAAGCGAAGCTACTGGAATAAATCATTATGGACCAACATTTACTAAGCAGTAGCGGCGCTAACAGAAGGGAAATAAGGGTAATAAACGTGTTAAAAAGCAAAACTCAATTGGGTGAGGGAAAAGTGTTATATACGATCTTTCGTTTGATTTCCCTACTCTTAGTTATCTTTGCCGTTAGTATATACTTATTTTAATAGTTTGCATCACGATAGTAGTGATTATGCCCGGTCTCTTTCACGCTGGTTCGATTTAAGCAATTAATTGTGTCTACAGTTTAGCTTGGCTTATAGAATGTGAGCGCGAGAAAACGTGCGAAGTCATGAGCGCAAACAATATGTTTGTGTATACTAAGTTGCCTATAATAGCGGCCAATTTATCTTTGGAGTAGTATTTTGCGTCATGTGAAGAGTAAACCACACATCAGGGTATTTTTCATTACAAGGTTAAGCGATCTTTTGGGTTCTTTAAGGACTCAATGTTGGTGTTTATTCAAAACGACGTTGTGTGCTGAAGAGAATGCTTATTCATGGTCTTGGTCTAGTGTTGAGCTATGGTTGGTCCGTAGGGTGTTGGTGTAGTGGCACATCCGGGTTCTGTGCTGGAGTTTGGTAATTGCTTGATGTCTCAGGGTTTTTTTGGGGATTCTGCAAGGTTGGATTCGTACTGAGAGTCGGTGTTCTTAAATTGCTAAGTCCGTCGTAGTGTAGCGAATTGTAAAATTGTCTGCTAAGTTTTATATACAGCAGACAAACTGCATACAAAAGTTTGGATTTTGGACGTTTGCGTATGTGACCAGAGGTAGTTCTTCAATTTTGTACAAAAAAATTTTTTTTTCTATCAGAAAACCGCGTGCATTGTATCTAGTCTCGGTAATTTTCCATGTAACAATACAATTTTTTTAATTCATTTGTGGCTTCAGTTTTAGTACTTGTTGTAGTGTACAGGAGCCGAAGAGCATGGCTTTAAAGTTTATATTTATATTATCAAGATTTTCTCTACTCATTGTATTAATGAGATAACTCAATAGTAGAGCGTTAGCTTAGCAAGCTAGTAGTCCGGACTTTGGTCCCCAAAAATATGACTAAATAAAAACTTGCTCTTGGTTTGTAAGTCACTTAATAAGCCTTTGGTCCTATCAACTCCACAATAGAACAATAAAAGTGAAAACTCAGGAGTTAGCGTAACGTTAGTCCAATTGCGGAGCTAGAATGTTTAGGCACCACCGCAAAATAATAAAAAGGACTCCCTCGCTTTTTTGAAGAAATAAAAATACAAATTTGTAATTTATTTAACTTATTTTGTCAATTTTGGGGTGTCCTAGGCATTGCAGACTGCATTTACAAATACCTCTGCTCATGTTCTGTTTTTAGTACATGTAGACTTCCTGCACTGTGCGCTCTTGGTCCTATCTATACCTCTGGTCTTTCATCCGCCTGGATTTTCATTCTATGTTGAAATATTAGTCCGGTGGTTGCTTGATGTTTTATTTTGTTAAAATGGGTTGCAGTCTGCGCCAACAAAATCAGACAAAAAATTACCGTTTTTTGCACATAAAAGCATATAAAAACCATTTTATTGTAACAATATTACAATTTCTATTATTGTTGGCAACATTTTGTGCTACTAACCAGAAATTCTAAGCAAAATCGCCTAATTAGTTTTTGTTTTGCGGCCAATTACGCAATTTTTTTTACCGTTTTCTTACTTACAATCATATTATCGTAACAATATTACAATTTCTATGATTTCAATATATTTGAAAACATTCTGAGCTTGAGACCAGTAATTTTAATCAAAATTTGCCGTTTTTTACACTTAAACGCGTATAAAAACCATATTTTTGTAATAATATTACAATTTCAATTATTTCATTATTGCTGGCAACTTTCTGTGCTACTATCCAGCAATTTTTATTATAATCGCCCGATTAGTTTTTGTTTTACGATTGATTACGCCAGCAATTTGCCGTTTTTTTACATAAAAGCTTATCATAACCATAGTGTTGTAACAATATTACAATGTTTATAATTTCATTATGCTTGGAAACATTCTGAGTTTCTGACCAGCATTTTTGATTAAAACCGCCCAATTACGGAAGGTTTTTACCGTTTCTTTTGCTTAAAAACGTACGAAAATCATATTATCATAAAAATACTATGATTATTATTTTTTCAATACTTTTTGCAATATTATGTGCTATTAATAAACAAATTTAGTTTAAAACGCACAATTGGTTTTTGTTTTACGGCCAATTACGCAAGAAATTTTTCGTTTTTTCACTTAAAAGCATACGAAAATCATTTGATTGTAACAATATTGTGATTTCTATAATTTTAATATGTTTAGAAACATTCTAAGCTTTTGACCAGCAATTTTAATTGAAATCGCCAAATTAGTTTTTCTTTTACGACTGATTACGCTAAAAATTTGCCGTTTTTTGCACTTAAACTCGTAAGAAACCATATTGTCGTAATAATATTATGTTTACGATACATTCAACATAGTTTGCAATATTTTGTGATACTAACTAGCAATTTTGATTGAAATCGTCCAATCAGTTTTTGTTTTACGACTGATTACGGTTAAAATTTGTCGTTTTTACAAATTAAAACTATTATCGTAATAATATTACGCTTTCTATAAGTTCATTATAATTGGCAACATTTTGTGCTACTAACCAGTAATTTTAATTAAAATCGCCCGATTGGTTTTTGTTTTACGGAAAATTACGGCAGAAATTTGCCGTTTATTAGACTAAAAATCATATTGTCACAATTTTAATAATTTGAATATGGCTGGCTATATTCTGAGCTACTATCCAGCAATATTAAACAAAATCGCCCGAATAGTTTCTGTTTTACAAATCAATCATGACAGAAATTTACTCAGTTCATTAATTGCGAGACAGTTTAGAGTTACCGCCTACCCACAAAGGGTTTGTGGTCCAATTTCTTGTACGCAAACACATGGGTGGGTGGGTGGGTGGGGCACACATTTCATTGATTACGGGACGGAAGTTTTAATTGGAGTTCCCGCCCATCCACCTAGATGTTTGTGATCCAAGTTCTTGTTCACAAACACATGGGCAGGGCACTAAGTTTATTGATTGCGGAACAGTACTTTTAACTAAAGTCTCCGACCACCCACCGCAGTGTTTGTGAACAAGACATTAGATCACAAACACATGGGTGGGTGGGCGGGGCACACAGTTTATCGATTACGGGACAGTAGTTTTAACTGGAGCTTCCGCCCACCCACCCAAGTGTTTGTAATCTAATTTATTGTCCACAAACAATTGAGCGACCACTTATTTCATTAATTGCATGACAGTAGTTTTCACTGATATATGGCGTTCCTGTATTGCGATTTTTGTATCCTATTGTGCACCTTTTTTTACCTATGGTAGTTTCGTTTCTTCCATAAAGTTCAAAAGACTGTCTTGAGTTTGTCTTTGGTAAGCTTATATTTGCCAAAAAATGCACTACGTTTCGCATTGTAAGGCTTGCACTTGTTGAGTAGTTTCTTCAGAGTTCCGCAGCATTGGGGATCCGTCAGAATTCTCATTTTATTCATGTGACCACAAAGCTATAAATTTTGTAAGTTTTTGCAGTTTAAGTGTGTCCCAGTGAAAATAGTCTTCTGTGCTTTATCCACAATGTTTGCTATGTTCCGTGTCAAATTTACTACTGATCCCGAAAACAGACAACTTTGTGGTTCCTTTTTTGTTTTTCGTTTCTACACGACTTCTTCAAGTAAGCTAAGTGTACCGGCACTGTTACCTTAAGTCTTTGATTAATGTCGATCTATTACCGACGCCAAAGGTTAAGACTGTCACATCTAAATTTTAATGCAAATTCATGAATTAACCTAACCTAAATTATTGGGTTCTTTAAGCGTGCACGCAACATCGAGGAAATACACGGAATCTACTAAAGTTTCTCTTCTTATCTAAAAGAAGGCATACTCATCACAACGCATTTTGTCTTAATCAGAAAAACCGGCGATTGCTGTTGGCTGGTTTTAACTCAAAAGAAGCGGAAAAACTCGTTTGTCTGATTGACCGCTACTTTTTTGCTGAAATAGCAAAAAATTGATCGAAAAGGGACAATTTAATTTTTGAAATATCACCGTCCTTGGCACCACCGCAAATTTCAGAAACCCGCTAATGGAGCTTGAAGAATTTTCAATTTTTGAACAATAAACTTTGTAATGTTAAAAATGTTTTTCTCAAAAGAGAAAATGGTTCTCAATAATTGCTTTTTTAATTATACGACAACCTCAAACCCAAATTCCAAACAAAAATTCAAAAATCCGGTCCTGAGGTACGACCCCAAAGCAGTTAGACATTCTATGTGTCGATTTTAAATTTGAGTTGCGTTTTTTATCAAAAAGTTAGGAACTCGGGTTTGATCTGGTTTTATAGATTTGCACAATACCATTTTTCGGTACGAAACGATGCACACTTCATTTTTTGACCGTTTTAACGCCCATGTTGTGTCTCCATCGGACACTTTTTTACAATGATTTAAACCAGAAAAATACGGCACCATTCATTGGCCCCAACGTTAAACCCAAAATTTGGTGTCAACTGGAAGCGGAGTTCATGTAGCCAAGTGTATGCGCCTACACATTGAAAGAAATGATCTTAAACCCGTTTGGCTAAATATATCGGAAATTGAGCGTATCATGGGTGTTTTCGCTGTAATTATATTGTGGAATTATATACGAAAAAGTAACTTTGATGTGTGGTACAGTACGACAACTTCTCCTAACACCGACGACCCTGAAACCGGGACCCCTATTCTGGCATGTATCGCTTATCGCAATTAATGACGTCATCATTAATTAAAAAAATCTGCCGGTGATCTCTTTTCGTACTACAGGACCATCTAGTAATATAAACTCAATACCAAGCTTCATGTTAATTGTATTTTTATTGTCAATATGTATTACAAATTTATGATTTAAATGTCACACTTCCCCTCCATTAATTACGATAAGCAATATGCGATACATGCCAGAATAACCCCCCGGGACTTTAATCCGTAAGTATTGCTCCATGCAACAGTTCGAAAGAAGAAAACTTTATCAAAACTTTTTATTGTCGAGATCGTTTAAGGTTCCAAAACGTATTTGGACCATTTTATAAAGTAGTACGCTGGCCCTACCATGATTATGTTTATAAGAATAGCAACCCCAAATGATTTACTTGCAAATAAAAATCCTAAACTCCTTTCCAAAAAAATAAAAGTCTTCTTTCACATTTTTTTTTCTCTAGATACGGCTCTGTACTCCAAAAAAATGTAAGATCTTCTCCATCATTTTTTTCTCTAGATACGGCTCTGTATATTGTATTCGTTATTGTTTAAGCCCTTAGCGCATATCCAAACAAGACATAGAATGTCTATTTAAATATAGTGATATCGCAATTTTTAAATAAATAATAAAAATTATGTACTTAAATTTACAAATCTTACAAAATGTGTTTGAAGTTAGCAATGAAGTTAGACAAAGTTGTCATTGGCAAATTGACATTAGTCAAAATTGTCAAACCATGCAACAGTTAAATAATAAATTTCAGTGATTGTCCACATGCCAAATTAAAATTATTTTTATGTCAATTAACAATATAATTTATTTACCGGTAAAATCAATAAATGAGAACAAATGAAATAAAACCCATCAACAAAAAAAAAAGAAAGTTCTCTTTTTTTTATTTTCATAGGTTTGCAGGCTTTGTCCGTTGTTCGTGCCGATTAGAAAAGGTGCAAGCTAGAAATAGAGAGAGGTAGTATTTGTTATGGCGACGAGTAGTTCGGACGAGAGTAGCACAGCTCCTAAAGATTTCCATTTGTCTTCGTCTCTGGACAGTGGCAGCCGTTTAAGTCCGAACAGACAGAAGTGTCCACTGTGTTGCAACTTCAAAAAGACATTTTATTGTAGGGAATGCCTTCAAAACGGTGATTTTTGCACGAGTTCGCCGTACCCAGAAAGGTGAGCTCACTGCCACAATACAATATTTATATTACAATCAACCATATAGTTTTCTTGCAATTGTGGTCAGGCTATTAATCATTTATTCATGCAACATATTTAATTGTTAGGTCGTGTTTTGTTTGGGGATTGTTGTTTATAAAAAAGAACATCATTAAATTTGACAGGTCAGCTGTGAGCCTATTGTTGTCCACACCATAGCCGTAGGTGACGATTTTAATTGCACAGGGTCAATCATAATAAATTTAATCAAAACCATCTTCAATCAATCATTAATGTTTTATTTTAAATTAATTTTTATTATTTATTTTTCATTATAGGTTAAATCAGTGTTTCCCAAACTCTGGGGACCTACCCCTAGATGGGATTGAGAATTTATTTAACGGCACAAAAGAAAAGTAATGTATTTATTTCAATATCATGAATTAACACACATAGGTTATTGATATATCAACATAAAATGCTTAAATTGATTTTAAAGTATTACCGGCACAGCTAAAAATAAATATACAGGGTGCTCAAAAATTAAACAGTGTTTGCAGGGTATAGGACAAACAAGGCACTTTATTTTTTAATGTTATTGTCCCAATCTGTGCAAAAAAGCAAATTATGTTTTCGTTTATCTACTTTTTTTTTGTGAAGACCCATTTTTGGCTTTTCATTCTAATCTGTAGAAAGTAAAATAAAATGTTTTGTAGTATTTGAGAAGGTATCTATCTTTGTAGACAGTTTTGCATTATTGAATATAATAAATGTTATTAATAAGTGCACGGTATGCACTTAACCTAAAAATCTAACGTTTTTGATTTGCAACTTATAACTGAATCACAGTAAACACCTAACCTAAAAAAATTGCAACTAATATGAGGTATGCAATTGATAGTTGTATCACAGAGTGCATCATTTTATTTTTTTGTTATTACAAGTTTAATAGTTGAATCAAGTTATGAGCCTAATATAAAAAGGATGCTCGGTATACATGATTATAATAACCATTTTTTTTGTCATTTTATTAGTAATAGATGTGTGCTTTTTTGAGGTGGAAGATATGTTTATATCTAATCTCTTTACTTTTTATAATTGAGTCATGGTATGCACATAAACTTTTATTACTAAATGTCATGCCCAAGTCATTTAACGAGAGAAAAAGTGTTGAAAACTGTCAAAAAAGTGCTGCAAACTGCAAGAAAAAATAATTAAATTGTTGTTAACTGTCAAAAGTGTTTGCAAAAAAGGGCTGCAAACTATAAGAAAAAATAAAAATAAAAATGTTAACTAATGAATTCTAATTGACAGCTTAAAATTTGTCAAAAAATTATTTAAAGTACAACACTGTCAAAAAAGTTGCAAACTGTCAAAATGGTTGTTAATTGTCAAAATAGTGTTGCAAACAGTCAAAGTATATTGACAAATGACACTAAAATAGCTGAAATGTCAAAAAAAATGGAATAAATTATCAACTGTCATTAAATGAAATATAAAAACTATTTAGATATTAATGATTTTGATTAAGTTTATCAAATCAAATGAAAATACTTGTTGCAGGTTCTATTATACAGGTTTCTTTATTAACTTAATTTGCATATAGCTAAGAAATTAAATTTTATCATTAAAGCTGAACCTGAAAGTTATGCTGTAAAAAATGGCACAATTGACCAACTTGTCAAGCACAATGAACAAATATTAATTGTCTTTTTAAAGTTTTTCAGAAAAACATAAAAGATTGACGCAATTCAAGACAGAAATTGAGAAAGTCCATAATGAGTGCCTCTACCATCTCAGCAAGAAACAAGAGGCCGATAGTTTGGTAAGATTTACAACATTACCTACATATTATAAAAAAAACATTTGAGGTTATATTTGAAATGATATTTTGCATATATTTGAGGTTATGAGTAATAATTATACTTTTATATGCTTTTCGTCGAATGTAAATATTTTAACACTGGCGATGACTTAACCGCCGAAACCGGTAAATAAAGCATATAAAAGTATAATAATAATTATTAAAATATTTGAGGTTATGTAATACATTTTTATTACAAAAAATTCTTAAATTAGATTCAATGGAAGATCGCATATTTATGGCGTTTTCGGCTGTGACATTTGAGGTCGCTCTGGGTCGTCTATCCTACAATGTTGCGGTTGTGCCTGCCGAACACAAAAATATGCAAAGAGTGACACAGCCAAAATCGCCATTAGTTTAATGTTGTGTGAAAAAAACATAACCTTAAAGTTTACTTTTAATTAGTGGTTTTTAATGTGATAGCTACTGTTGAGAGTAAAATTTAACTTTCCTTTCTCTGGTCCATATTAAAAATTTGATGCTCTAAAATGCTCAAGTTAGTACCCATCACGCAGTAGATTATAACTGTCGATAGTAACTACAATTACTTCCAAAATATGTCCAGCAATCATCAAATCTTAATAAAAATTCATTTTTTTAAATTTCCTTCAGTGCTCAGCAATACGGCAATGCAAGGAACGAATACGAATCTACAAATTGGCTCTTGAAGAGAAGAAGCAGATAAAGAAGGTCAACGATAAGCAGTTGTTGTATATTTCAGATAAAAATACCAAGCTAGCAAAAAGTCTCCCAAAATATGAGGAGAAAGTTGAGAAGCTTGCCACTTACGTGGCACAAAAACAAGAACAGATTACCAAGTCCAAGATAAATATGCAAGAAAAACAAGAAAAATTGAAGAAATGTATCAAGATTAGGGTGCATCAATTGATCGAGTATATTTTTCCAATTGAGAAAATTCAACCTAAGAGGTAAGAAGGATTCACTTTATTAGTAGTAACTAATATGATTTGTAAGCAAGTAACCTAAAACTAACAACAATCTCAAATTTAACCTAAACAGTTATTTGGTAGTTACTAATCTAACCTAAAAAAAGTTGCTTAGTAACCAAGATTAAATTTGAAAGTAGTTAACTTAACCTAAAACAATTTCAAACTACCCACAATTTTGTCATGTTAGACCATTTGAAGGTATTTAAACAATAAACAAAAATTTGAGGTTAGATTCTCATTCATAACCTAACATTATATATTTATAGTGTCAACACAAGTACGGATACTGAATTGACGGAATCAGAAATGGTGAGTGCGATAGCGGAAGCAGCGCATACAACTTACATCCGCGACAGATGGGTTTACACTGATAATTCGGGTGAATTGCAATATTCGATTGTGGCTCCCACTTTACCAGGATCTGGAAACTATTCGGCATATAGCATTTGGGGTAAGTATTAGACCATATACAGTTATAGACACGCTTTTTGCCAATGCAATGTGACGTCAGTTGTGGGTAAATACGGCATATAGCAAGATGTTAAACGCGTGAATGACATCTTTACGCACTTAATCTACCAAAATCTTGTATCGGGCTAAATTATTGTGCCCACAGTTAGTGCGTGCGTACTTTGTGGGCATATATCGTTATGTTGGCTTCACCATGCGAAAAATAACTATAAATGTATATAGTTTTATGATTACAACAATCGAGTTGTACTGAATTAAATTAATTCTTTGATTAGTGGCTCAAAATAGAGAAGGTGTACCTGGTAGCAGTTCAAGCACATTGGCAGTGGAACAGAATCCTGCTTACGGGATCAGTGCCGCCCTTACCTATACAGCACAATTGGTTAATATGATCGCATTCTATTTGGATATACGGTTACCATATAAAATGGTTTATAGGTTGGTTTTGTAATTTTTTACGGCAATATTGAGTAATTTTGCTCTATATTTTTTAGTGATTTCTGCAGTAATGATATGACCGAGCAGCAGTTCTCTCGCCGTGTTGCCAGATTGAATGCTAATGTCTTACATTTATGTTTCTCGCAAAATGTTGATCTCTCCACATTGCAACCTTCACAGACACTGCACAATATTATACAATTGTTGGAGACGCAATCAACTGATCTCGGAAGGTAAGTTTAATAAGCGAAAGCGTTTTTTTGTGTGGTGTAGGTGGGGAATCTTCAAAAGACTCAACGAGTTGGATTCATCTTGATGCTTTTATCGGAATTTTTGAACTGCACGTACAGGAGTTTATTTCCCATCCAATTACAGAAAGAACATTAAATCCCAACGACACGTTTTGGCGGACTTTTTGTCTCGCTTTTGGTATGAATGGAAGTTGAAGCCAGAATTTTTAACCGCCGTCTTTGCAAATGTTTTGCGTGCCTTATTAACAGATGCGATTTGACGGTATGCAGAAGGCATCGCCGGATTTATAATAACTATCAATCGCTCAACAAATTTTCCGTGTGCGTCCTCTTCGACTCCTGATGAGGTGTCCTTCGACAAGGGCGGATCTTTTGTTAGCTTAGTGCTGTTGAGACGTCTTCTGGTCTATCTGCAACACACAATTGAAATTAGTAGCATCAATACTCACTCCAGTTCAAGATGCGCCAGTAGTTTAAAGTGGATTTTGCATAACAGTTTTATGATAAACATTTCATATCTTTCTAGGCAAGGTCCTTTAGAGGTCGACCCAGAAATGGCGCTTAGTCTCGAAGAACAACTCGGCCATGACCTGCAAACATGTGAGGACTCTGATTCAGAGGGCGGGGATGCGTTCCCATACGAATGGGAAGCGGTAAGTCTTATAGTTAATAAAATAAAATAAAAAACATTGTCGGCCATTTAAATTGTTTAACAAATAAGTTTTTTTTTTTTCTAAAAACATAATAGAAAGTTACAATGAAAAGAAAATTATTTTTATTTTTTGCCCCCCACAGGCGCATTAAATGCTAGTTACGCCTCTGCATCAAAAATTAAGTATTGGGAGAATTTTGATTACATTTCTACAAGTTTTAATTTAATTATTTACCTATATTAATTTGTACAGGTGCCTCATGTACAGTGCCCAGAGGCTGCAGCTGGTCCAATGAATCTCCAATCAACTCAAACGATAAGTACACAACAGGGACAAGTGAATAGTATTGCGGGCGGACTGTATACAAGTGCCGCGCAAAGTATAGCATCAATTTGGCGCGGTTGGACTGGTAGATAGTTTTATAATAAATTAACCATTTTTGGCCGCACATTTATATTAATTAATTAATTGTGAGTTAGGAAAATGTAAGCGGTCATTTATTCCCAGATTATTTAACTAAAAACTAGTAATAATCTAACATAATTTTGATTTACGATATATTATATATAAATGAAATATTTTGTTTGATGAGAATGGAACACAAATAAAAAAATATTTCTTATTTTAGGTTAGAATAATTTTATTTTAGTGTGCTAATATATTTATTATTGTAATGATTGTTTTTCGGTTACTGTAATTTATGTTTGTTTCTTTTATATTATTTACGGAATGACGGAAACTATGGAGACATAAAGACAGTAGTTTATTTGTGTTTCATTGTGATTTGGAGTAATGGCTCTTTACTTTTTATTTTATCATAATTTTACTTGTGATATAAACATTTGAATGAATGTTACACCAAGATATATTTTAAATAAATCCATATTTAAAGTTGCACTTTTATACGAGAAAAGAATCAATAAAAATACATTTGATTTTGATCTGCTTTGTCCAGTGTTTATATTATATTCCTTTCTACTATCCTCATAAGCCAACTTTCATTGAAACAAACTTGCAATTTGTAAAGCCACATTATTTTTAAACCACCTATAACTAAAAACGATTGCAGCGTCAAAAAAATTGCGTGAAAACGTTGAACTAAAAAGCTATTGTAGCTCCACAAAAGTTGCGGTAAAGCGTTGAATGAAAAGGCTATTGCAGCGCCACAAATTTATTTTAAATATTGCGTCAAAATGTTGAACTATGGTTATAAAGTGACTGCAGCGCCACGAAATTGCGGAAATACGTTGAACTAAAAAGCTATTTCAGCGCGACAAAAAGCGATTATAGCGCCACACAAAACATTGAACTAAAAAGCGGCTGCAGTGCCGCAAAACGAACGCTGAACCAAAAAGCAATTAAAGCGCCACAAATATTACATAAAAATTGCCAACATGAGAAGTGCGTGTGAGGTCAATTGTGGACAAAACAGGCATACGCGTGTATAAAAACACATTTTTTACGCACTGAATCTATCAAAATTTCTATGAATCTTATACTTGGCGAATGGCGTTGCTAAATATTGAATTTTATGATACAAACAAGTTATTTGATAATAAAATTGATATTTAGTGTTGCGGAATGTTTTTTTGTTTATAAATAAATAATAACATTGTGTGTAATTAACGCGTGACGTCATTCGTGGGTATAGAACGTGTTATCTTGGCTTCACCACACAAGAGAAGAATAGCACACGACGCGTCATCTAAAATTTAAGATATTAATTTAAAAAATGTTCGGCAGTTGATTCTAAATCATTACTACTATTTACTTAAACTTAAAAGAAACACAAATTAGATTTATGTATAATAATCAAGATTTCTTACCATTTCCGACAGTTGACATAAAATTCTTCTTTACCTTCAACACAATTTAAGAAATTTCACATTAAACTAGATTTCAAAAACATAATACAAAATTTTTTTTAATAAAAGTATCACAAATTACAAATGCATTACGCTAGAAACGTGCTCGTATCCAGCTTTAATCAAAAATTGAAACGTTTTATTATCAATTAAATCATTCAAATCTCCATCTTCCATTAAAACATCCAATGGTGGAAGCAACGTATTTGGATCTTCACCTGTAAATCAAAACTTATAACATCCAATAAACATTAACAAAATGATAAATACCTAAAACAATAGCCAAATCAACAGTTTTAAACATCAATTTATTCTGTAAGATTTCTAAGGGTGAATCTAAATTCTTTTCGTCCCACGTATCCTTTAGTATAGCAGACTTCCAAATTTTCAACATAACCTCATTCTTTAATTCGGGATCATCAATAAATTCCAATAAATCCAACGCTTTTTTAAATTCAACTTCAGTAGCATCAACATATTCAGGGCAAATAAAGAGATAAATTAAATCTTTCGGATGGATCGGTGGCGGTTTAATCGTGTCGTAACCGAATTGTTGTAGTACGTAATCGGGCAATTCTTCTTGATAAGTGATTAAATTCAAATTTTTATTAATCATTTTAATAGCATTATCGTTTACTTCATGTCCAGCCGATAACTTAGCTAATTTGGCCATGCTTAAAATGGTCTTTTCACGCATAACTGATTCCTTTTCATTCAGTGCTAAATCGAATAAGATTTTAGATGATTCATCGTATTTTTTATCTAAGGCTTTTTGTATCCAGGATAGGGACGGATGTTGCGTGAGGAATTTGTGGAGTTGATGTAGGTTTTTGTTCGCAGATCCCATGCGGCGGCAATGATCCATGAGTTTCCCCTGTTTATTTTCTTGTAAGTACCAAGCGTATACAAATTGTGAGAAGTCTTCGTTGCTGAATCTATCCATGTATTCGTCGAGACGTGATTGGTTGTTGGTTTTTTCACATATTAATATTAGACTTTCAAAATCTAGGTATTTTTCTGATAGTAAAGCGGCTCCTTCCCATTGACAATCTTGGACTGATATGAAAAAGTATTAATAGTAAAAATTATGTTTATTCTTACATTACTAGTTTCTAAACTAAAGCCTTCTACACATGTCATAATAACTGAGTTAAAGAATTCATAATATATCTAAACTAAACTACAAAATTAGGAGTGGGGGAGGCAGAGTTATACAGATGATCAAGAGAGAGAATGACTATTAAAGATTACAGTAATGGACATACACTAATGGTAAAAAAATTAAGAAAGAGGTGGTGATTATCCAAAAGAAGGATTAAAGACTATTTACTTACTCAATGGATCAATTAACTTCCTCCGGTCAGTTTGATACTGCTTCAGAAGCACCTGTTCATTAGACATCCCCCGAATACTTTCTAAATGACATTTTCTTCCATCCAAAATAAAATCAATTAAAGAAACCAGTTGTTCATACAGTGTGTTACGTAAAGTGTAATTAGATGTACTTTTGGCTCCATATGTATAAGTAATACTTTGCTAAATAAACATATCATAAAGTAAATGTTTTTTAACAAAATTTGATCTTACCATTGATAGAAGTGAATCCATTAAACCTTCATTACCGGAAGCACTCGTCCATGGTAAATAATCCGGTGAAAACGATAAAGCCATATTGCTCGGCTTAAAACTATCTGCGGTTGATTGACGGTGTTGAAATACTTCTTTTAAAACGCTCTGTAAAAAAGTTCAAACAATTATAACCCTTAAAATAGCACATTGTGTACGGATGCGGCTCCCGACTGAAATGTCCCGGCAAATCCATAAATTTCGACCCGGTAAAGAAACTGAAAATTTCCGCCCGCAAACACTTTTTTGTTCTATACTAAAAGTAAAGTCATAAATGTTGTCAACTTTCTTTTTCTAAACACAAGTTATCAAAGTTACATATTGAAAATGTTACTAAAATTCAGGGTAATTTATTTATTAGATCAAACTTACCAAAATGATGACATTAGATTCATTAATAAGATCAGCAACTTCAACAGGATTCATATCAGAATGCACAGCATCATCACAATTATTAACCAACTCCTTAATCCCTTTATATACTTCCGATATTTTACTATAGAATATATCCTGATTGGTTAATCCACTATCAGTATTAGTATCAGAATCCCTTGTGGCTCTATCTATTGCTTGTTTAAGAGTATTATCATACGGTAATGATTTTAAAGCAATTGCAGCAACAGCCTTCTCAGAATTTTCAGCAAGTACATGTACAGTTGCCAAAGTTGAATTTCTTATAGTAACTGCTGATAACTTATCCCACAATTGGCTTTCTTTTAAGAATTCTATGTAGAGCGAGTTGTGAGCTCGGAGTTTATCTTTCAGTTGTTGGAGAACTTGCATAGCATAGGAACTACCTAAACCAACCTGAAATGAAAAATATTGTACTCAATCCGCCTTATTCTGCAACTATATCTATGCATAGCCACACTAGAGTCGAAATCAGTGCCGTAACTACCTTCTGATGCGCCCGGTGCAAAGGCGTCTTTTGCGCCCTTCTCCTTCTGTTCACAGGTGAGCATTAAGTAGACCGTTGCGTGTTTCTTAATTTTTTTGCTAAAAAAAATCTCATTTTTTTCATTTAACGTTTACAAACTCTAAAGTTATGAAATTAAGGTGGTTTCTGCGCCCCCCCCCCCCCAAACTAAGCTGCGCCCGGTGCGGGGGCACCGCCCTAGTTACGGCACTGGTCGAAATACATGTTTACATGTACAGTTCCAAGAAATATTTACCTGTGTCTCGCCCAACCATCTTGGATCATTAGCCGGCTTATCGTTAAGCAAATCACGACTCACTGTAACAACAGCTTTATCCAAAACTGCATCAACTCCAGGTAAATTACCTTCAGATAGAAACAACTCATTCAGGATGTCTCTGCAAGCAGCCTGAAATCATTAATATTAATAAAAACATCACTAAACGTCGTACTATGCTTACAAATTCTTTTTTAACATGAAACACAAATGCTGCAGTAAGTTGTCCAATTGTATCCTTATAAGCAGCATACATTTCCTCAGGGTTAAAATTGTAAAGGGTTAAATTATCTATGCCGGTATCTATTAATGATGTTTCCAATGGAGTGTTAGGATATAATGCGCTGGAATTTAAATCGGCGCCCATTTCGTTGTTAGAAATGGCAACGAGGCCGTGATTCCTTGAGAAGAAGACTGGTGTGTTGACTACAATCGATCCACCTGAAATTGTAATGCAAGCATTGATACTTTATGTCATTGTCAAATTAGAATATATCTGACAAATTGGATTTTAATTAAATTGAATTGAACAGATTGGCAAGATCTGAGTAGTGTCCATGATCACATGGGTGACCGGGACTGCAAAAACAGCTCAATATACCCCTGTCCTTCAGAGAAGACACCATAGCGTGACAGCTAGCTCTCCATATCCAAGCAAGCGGCCCATTTACATTTGGCGCCCAACGTATTTTATATAACGTGACCGCAATCGCAGGCAAAGCAACGTTTGTTGCTATTATTATTATTAAGATGCTGACTTAATCCAGTTAATTAAAAGGTACGACCATCTTTACAAACAGCAACGTGCCTCCGATTACACAAGACAATCCACCGGGCCAAAAAAAACACCCGCTGTATGATAAGATCTCATGAGGTGTCCTATCAGGCCTCCAACTAAACAACCTAAGACCTAATTTACTCACTGGTCGTTTCTTCCACGATCATGTTTTTGGCCAACTATCTTCCAAATGCGCTCTCCAGACACCCGGAAAAATCCGAAGAAAGTAGACCGGTTGTTTACCACGCACGAGAGGGTTGCCCCAAAGCCAGTCCACTAAACTAAACTTAAACAACTACCCATCTAAACGGAGACCCTTGCAGCCACAAACCAAAAAGGTCAATCAACGTTTTAGACAAATATTTCGGCAAAGTGCAAATGAGCTACTGCCTAGATCAGAACGGTCCCTAGAAAAGAACATTGACGTGGTCAAACCAACTGGTCCAACCGCGATGCTACATACAAGCCGGCCTGTAGACACTTTACGACGCAACCAAGACTATCTTACAAATCTATAGCTGGCTGAAAGTACAACAAGACGTACATGGCACAACTTAAGAATGGTGCGGCACAAAAAAGATCAATTCGCCTTAACAGTCATAAACTTTTGCACACATATCAAAACCTTTCTGGTAAAATCAAATTCCAAAATAACTGCAATGACCTTAGGGTCAATTCTGATCGTTGTGGCTTTTACCATTGATGACTTTCTCATAGAAATGACGTAAGTCAGTCAACTGAGAAATAATGCTATGTAGATTTCATTTTATGACTAAACTCGCATGTGCGCCACGCAACCATCAAGAGAAATCCTTGTGTCGACCCCTGCAATAAACTGGCAAATGCAACTGAATCAAAGCCTTATGACGACCAGACACATTAAATAAACTTTCTATCGAGACAGTTCTCTCCCTCACGCGCTCGTATGTGTTGCAGACACCGCCCCAGAGACGCATTTCAAGACGGCCACTTGAAAAGACCTAGTGCCGTCTTAACGCCAATCCACAAAGCAACCCCAGGTAGCAGCTGGGAGTACCCGACATAAAGGAAGCTCGATCAGCAAGTCACCATCGACTAGACAAGGGCCTTACTGGAGTGCTTGCACACACCGGCACAGGGAAACACACCACCACAACAGCCCCAAGGCTTCTTCACAACCGAGTCGGAGTAGGGAGTCGCCCGAAACCCGGTGAACAACATTACCGGGCAAATCCCCGGCAACTCAAAGACATCACAGACTATACAGTAGCATAAAACCACTAGATCGTGACTTGGAGTTAGGCTTGAGGAGGTTTGAGAGATAAGAGACCACACAATCGACTCCAGCAACTACTATTTTGATTGGCAAGTTGCTCGCAGCGTAATCGTCGTGGATACTACATATCAGAATCGCCACCGTCTGCAAAACTACGACAAAAACTATAAAAGTCCTGGAGTTCAGACCGAACACAATCAAAACCGTAGTCCGGGACGATTTCACAGAGCCAACTGCTACGACAACCTGAATGCTTCGGCTCGGCCCTGCATTCGCCACTATCAGCAACCCACCTGGACAATACGCCGACGGAAGCCGCTACACAGCCGACAGAAGCCGCTACACAGCCGACGTCCAAAAATCAACTGCTTTGCACTCAAGAAGAAGCGGAAGAGACATAGACTGGAAATAAACCGTCACCTCTCAAAGCGGACGCTCAAGTATACGTCAAAAGCAACTAACCGGAAACTTCTGCAGCTAAACTTTGCCTATTGCCTAGCCCTCAACACAATACAAGTACCCCTCACACGTGTACATCATCATCTACCGCTGACGCAAAAGTCCAGCAGGACCCACCACTGGTGGACACTGTGCGACTCCGCGACGCTATACCACGAGTGCAACACTTGTGGAGACTTCTAGCCGAGTGTCATCGTAAAACAGTGTACTAAAGAGCCCCTTCGTGAACCCAGACCATAACCAGTTAAGGACAGCCCTGCCGCAAGTGTTATACAAATTTCGAACTACCGCGACACCCAGACTTGCTGAAACCCCTATAGACACTTCCCAAGGAGATCAAAGCTAACTAACAAACATTCTCAAGCATACTACCAATTGAAGAACCACCGTCAACCACCATCTCCAAGAATAAGGCTGCAGTCTCACTGCACCACCCACCGCCACCAACTAAAATTCGAACACGGTAAATCATATGGCGACGGTCCGACTGATTCACTATTCTCGCCGGCAACTGTCATTTGGTAACCACCGTTTCATAATTTCAATCCGGTTGGTGGTAGCGCGGCAACAGTTGATCGTCATTTGAAACATACTAACTTGATATTTCACAAATCAATACATAATCATCATTTTCGCTTTGATATTTGAGAATTTTAAAAACGGTAACATGGAAGAAACATGGACACCATCCAACATTGATAAACTAATTACATTAGTAAATGAAAGGCACGATATAGCACTCTTCTACTGACATAGAAATGAGTGAGAAATTTAAATATTTGGTGGTTTCCAGAGGCTGCAGTGAGACCGCACACATTTTGGAGGTTAGTAGCAAACGGTGGTAGTTGATGGCGGTCGTTCAGTGGGACTGCAGCCTTACTAAACCGCGACAATTGGTGCGCAACGTGGGCAGGAAGGTTTCCTAAAAAATCGTAAGTTCAAAAAAATAAACATCGCCAACCTGATTTTGTAAAACTTGGTTCGCTACTCGAACTTTAACCATGATCAAACAACCCTGAAATAGTATCTTATCTGAAAACCTCTTAAGCTCAGGGAAGCCAAACAACATCTAGAGGAAGACCTTGAGTTAGATAGTGGAGTGACTGGCTAACCACACCGAATTCCGAGACTCGAACAAGAAATTTCAAGCAGAGGTCTAGCAGCTCTACCGAGCCTAACCACTTACATCCCTGATTTGACACCGGATCTGCAGATGTCCTATCTTTTCACTCTTGATTCGATCGATCAACGAGAGTACCCGAACGCAACAAAGGTCATCCATCACCAGTGACCAACATGGTTCCTTCGCTAAGAGACGCGGACCTGGAACCCCGTGAAGTAAAACCAATGAGGCAGCACCAGGATGACCTTAACCTACACCAGGTTCGGATACCCATGCCTAACACAGACTGTACAACGCAGCAACCGAAACCTAGTCCCAAGCGCGCTATGCGAGCCTCCTAAGCCAGTGATTAATGGTCGCGTGTGAAGTTTAGTGGGTCAAACCACGACCAAACCTCAGACATGACAATACCAATAGTAATTCTTGGAGAGGACTTTAGTGAGATGAAAACTGAGCTCTCCCTCCATGATCCCAACCTGTATGTTAGGAGGAGAATTGACATTTTTTAAGTATTCCCCAAGCAAAGTGCAAGTGTACCGGAAGTGTGAACGACCTTCCGTAAGCCCTCGAAGATGAAAGCAGAGTGGCAGAAGTAGGGGCCCGTTTTCCGCAAGGAGCGTGATAAGTTAACAAAACCCGGCCGCGACTTAACTCGCCAGCAAGATTCAAGGCCACAACATCAACTCTGCTTTCACCCAAACAACATCACCAGGATTGGCCAAGTTTTCTAACCCAGGATGACCCACTGCAAGTAATCATACCGCTGAGCTGCATCATTGTACCCAGGAACGTAATTCCCTGGTCGTTCCACTCCTCGAGGCATTTCCCAGGGGGACAAAGCCCAAACGATAAGAAACCCCACATATACTAACATACATTCTCAGGCTGCTGACATTCAGTCAGTCTAGTCACAGAAGTCAACAAGCCAACAACAAACAAAAACAACACTAGCTGCAATATAGACAGAGCTTCCGTCTGCTACCGCTTAATGCCAACACCTTCCAGCGATGCAGCTCCCCGACGAACACCAAAGCTGCCGTCAACATCCACCGCGTTCGATATTTTCTGGAATCTTCCGAGGCAAACCTAACAAACTTTACTAAATTAGATCTTTTAAGTTAAAAGAGTTGATGTTCTTTGGTCAACAGAGTATAAAATATTTCCTGTATGAATATGAAAATGCGCTTTTACAATTTACAGTTAAATTAACAGGTTTAGAAGGAAATAAGCCAAGGATGACTTATACAGTTCTTGAAGGTGTATACTTTAGATAAATTTATCAGACAATTGTAATGAGCCCCCTACAAGTTGAATAATAAAGCACAATATTTGATATTAATTAATATAATAAAAATTGTGCTTGCTTGTAACTTTTGTGCAATGCTGAATGATTTGTACATTAAGGAAATCATTAGATGATTACAATCATTTAGGTTCTTTAATACAAATTTAAGTAAATATTGCACAAAGGTATTGAGCAATATTATATTGTACAATTGATATAAAAGACCCCCTAGATGGTCCTTAATATCAATTGCTGCCAACCTGATTCTAAAATAAGTTTTACAAACACCAACTACTACAATCTAACAAAATATAATTAATCCTTCACTTACCTAATAAGAAATCATGCGGAGCATTAAACTCCAAACAATCAGGCTCCTCATTAGTCTTAATAACTGTGATACATCTATGATTATAAACATAAGCACAATCCATAGACAGCAAAAATCGATACCCCAAACTCTCCGAAGGATTATCCTCCCTATACAATCCGCTCATTTTAAGCACCAAAAAATTATTAAACTGACTCGGCACAACAACACCACCAGTCTCAACCGATATCATAGCATAATGTATTTGAGGTGATAAATGCATATTAACAGCAGCCGCTAATAAAGTAACATTATCTCCATCTGATTGCAAATCCAAAATCCACGTATCGGTATCATTTTGATCCGTCCCGCAATTCTCCCAAACAGTTCCATTAAAGCCTTCACGTACCAATCTGGTCAAATCAGATACATATAAAAGTTGTTCGTTTTCATTAGTAGATATTTGCCATTTTTGTAATGAATGCCCTGCCAGAACGTAAATTATCCAATTATTTTCAGATTGGGGAACAGTAACAACACGAACCAAACGCTAAAATAATTAAATTAATACAATTCACTATTTAATCTTTGTATACATACAGTTTCCGCCGTTTGTTCACTATTATTCGGACCAAAAATAAGCGATGACATTCGTTTACTTAATCCACCCAACCATCCAGATGGCATTTTTAAAGTACGACATGTTAAAAAATTCCTACCACCTGATAATTGTGGCTGCACTAGTACAACAGTACAGGTGGTTGTTGCTAAAATGCAACCCAAACCTTCAATGCAAGTTAAACTATCGCATTCTTGACCTTGCAAATCTATTAACTGCTCAATAGAAACTCGTTCGTGAGCAATAATTGGCCAATAACGAATCACACCTAAAATAAATTTTATTTAATCAATTATTCTAATCCGATTAATAGAATTTACCTTCAGGTGATACAGCTATACATGCAGGTATACTACTCCCGCTATTAACAAATACTGAAATCAATTCAGCCCGATGAGCCAAATCACTTTGTGGCAATTGCAATTCATAGCATTGATTAGTAACAGTGTTTCTTCTCGGTGTGCCAGTTTGCACTTGTACAGGGCTTTGTCGATATTGCCATATTAGTAATCGACGACCACATACCAACCATGAATAACCACATTCGGCTGATATACGTGCTGATACAATCGTATTTCTATCAGCAAATGTTAAAGCTTCAGTGATTAAAACAGGTAATGGTTGTCCAAACCGTTCTACACAATTTAATTGTGTTTTTAATACTAATTGGACTGATTGTGTTGAGCGTCCGGAAATGCTTAAACGTCTGTAATAATTTTATTAGGATGATTGTTTGTGTGAATTTTAGGTTAAATTTACTTACGATGATTTTCTGAAGGAAGTTTGAGCTGCGGTGCGTTTGGCGGATAGATTTTGGCGAGAGCGGGGTGAGAACGGGCTTCTGTTGTTGAATAACGAGTTGTTTAATGTTTTATCCATGATTTTTTGAGTTAAAATTGTTACAAACAGCCGAAAACATTCAAATAGCAAATGTGTGAACATACACAAGGAGTGAAGTTGGCAATAGAAAAAGCAATGAAGTTGCTGCCTGTGTTGCCAAGTCGTCAATATTTTCAGAAAATATCAGATTTGATTTGTTTTTATTAACTTTTGATGGATGAAATGTTAACTATTCTATATAAAGCAAGGTCAGTGGTATATACTATACATTGGCCGCGTTCAGGACGACTCATCATGCGTACTGAACGCGCTTGATGACTATTGTTTGCTGGCAGCGCTTGTCATTTTACTCATCATACATCTAGGTTCGCTTGTTCCGCGCTTTTATTTAAAAAATAAATTCATCATGTCAAAACCAAACTACATAGCAGTTATATATGTTTTTAAACGGGAAAAGGAGCAACATAGGTAAATGAGATTACAACGTAAACTGTAATAACTTGAGTGAGAGAAGTAAAAATGGTAAAGATAATCAATTGCCGTACTTCGTTGCTAACTTCAGGGTAATCTTATCCTACACCTTCATCTTAGATGGCATTACTTATTGAAAATATATTATATCTTGCTAAGTTAAGCGGCTTCATAAACTGTTTAAATCATTTATTTACATTCAAAACTTTGAGCTTTATGTTTATGTAGTTGATAAAAATTTACACGGTTGGCAACAGTGGCAAAATATACCGTTCAGACGGGCTCAGCGCTTAATAGGTCAGCGCTGGCAACTGATGAGTTGTACTGAACGCGGCCAATATTTGAATCAAATAAATATTCAAAAAACTCGGTCTTTGATTGGGTAAAAAGTAATTTTATTTTAACAGAGATGTTAGCTAACATGAGTGTTAAAATAAATCTAGAATAGGTCCATAAATGTACAAAAGAGTCATAATCATTTGGATGTTCTAAAATAATATTTACTTGTGCTCAAACAATACAAAATGTGACAGAATGTTACTGGTAATTAGTATTTGTGTCAGATCAAGTTTGATTAAAGTTTTTCTTACTTTTTTTTTAGCAACTACTATTTACCAATTAGCCAATTTGGGTTAATCAAAATTGCTTTTACTTCTGCGTTCTATGTTGTTGCAATATATCCCCAAGAGTAAGAACTTTGGTTGTGCTTAGTTGTTAAATGTGCAAAATTTGACAATTTGTTATGTCAATCAGCAATGTCAAAATCCGGCCATAATATTGCAAAAAATCTGGTCATAAAAAGTAAAAAATATTAAAATTCTGACTAAAGAATCAAAATTTTAGTCAAAACAACTAAAATCCGGCCAGTAAATAACAAAAATATCAAAATTAATAATAAATCCGTTTATCAAAAGTCAACAATGTAAAAATCCGGTTTTAAATGTTAAAATAACAACAATCCAGCCTCAAAACTTAAGATTTATGCCAAAAAATATCAGAATCCAATCATAAAATGTCAAAAATATCAAAATCTAATTATAAAATAATAAAAATATAAACAATCCGGCCGGTAAATATTAAATATATTACATTCTAGGTTAAAGTATTAAAATGTGTTTATAAAATGTCAACAATGCTAAAATCCGGTCATAAAATGGCAAAAAGTACAACAATCCGGTTATTAAATGTTAAAAATATTAAAATCCAGCTACAAAACTTAAGATTTAAGTAAAAAAAAAGCAACATTTGACTACAAAAAGCTAAAAGTACTAAAATCTAGTTGTAAAATGTTAAAAATAAAAACGTCCAGTACTTAGCAAAAATATCTGGTTGGTCATTGTGGCATGTATCGCATATCGCGTATCGCAATTAATGAAGTCATCATTAATTAAAAAAATCTGCCGGTGATCTCTTTTCGTACTACAGGACCATCTAGTAATATAAACTCAATACCAAGCTTCATGTTAATTGTATTTTTTATTGTCAATATGTATTATTAATTAAGCCTCGTTCATACTCATCCGATTTGCGATATGCGATTTTTTTTATTGTAACAAAATATTTCTCGCAAAATCTCGTTCATACTGATCCGATTTTTTTATTGCGATTTTTTCTAGTGACATTTTGTTTTTATTTTAGTAACTTTTATATTTATACTAATATTTTATTTAAAAATTAGATCTATAATACCATTCAAAACTTAAAAATATGTTTTAATTTAATTATACTTGTTTTAAACAATAATTATTTTATTGTATTTAAACATTATTTAAAAGTTTAAAAGTAAAATTATTTATTTTTAGTATTTATATGAACCAATTTTCACCACATATTTAAAACTAATTATTTTTGTAAACATAGTTTTATGTAATTTGTAATAATCAGTAAAATTATTATTTTTTTAAATACATAACCTATATGACATATCAACCTTTAAATGAAATGAAGTTAGGCATTTTTATTAAAAATAAAATCGCACAATGTTCAAACTGATTCAACTTTGTCCGATTGATAAAAATACAAAATATCATCAAAAATTACTTTCGAAAATACAATTTAAAAAAATAAATTTTATCAAAGTTAACCTCGAGAACACATAAACAAATGTAGATATGTTACAAAACGCGTCATTTTTTTAAAATATTTTTGTTATATTGTTGGAGTTGAATTATTTTACTTTATTTGATGTTTTAATTAATAATTAACATTGGAGATTGTTAGTATTTAATAAATAAATTGTTTTTAGCGTTAAATTATTGTACGTAAGTTTGGCAACAGCGCACGTAACGTCGGTTCAACAAAGAGTATAATGAAGTGAAGTTACAAATACAAACATAACCACAATCTGATCTGTTTCATTACAGTACTGGCGTTTGATTTAATAACTGTAAAATTTGATTTAAATTTAGCGAAACTTTCAATTACAGTTATTTTAATAATAATCTTTAATTACAATTCATTTAATTACATTATTAATAAAAATTCAATGGCATGAAGTTAGGTACATTCTTAAAAAAATCGCAAAATGTTAAAATAATCGCAATTTTTGTTTTCGACAGGCGGCCATTTTTAATCGCAAAAAAAATGAAAAAATCGGATGAGTATGAACGAGGCTTTACAAATGTATGATTTAAATGTCACACTTCCCGTCCATTAATTGCGATAAGCGATATGCGATACATGCCAGAATATACCCATGTTTTTATTTGTAACTTCACTTTGTTATACTTTATATAATGGATGCGTTCAGAACGACTCATCGCTGTCAATCAAGCAAACTGAACGCCGCCGTTGAGTCATCGTTTGCTGGCAACGCTTGTCATTTTACTCATTATACATTTAGGTACGCTTGTTTGCTGTCAAAGCAACTCATTAGACAACGGCGTTTAATCGGCAAATATATATAAAAAAAAAATTGCTTATCTCTGATTGATGACTCAGCTGATGACTTGATGAGTCGTTCTGAACGTTTGACCGACGTTATGCGCACTGTTGCCAAACTTACATACAATAATTTAAAGCTAAAAACAATTTATTTATTTAGTACTGACAATCTCTAAAGTTAATTATTAATTAAAACATCAAATAAAGTAAAATTATTCAACTCTAACAATATTACAATAAAATAAACAATCTATACGCGTTTTATAACATATCTACATTCTTTTATGTTTTTTTGATAATTAACTTTGATAAAAAAAAAAATTTTTTATTGGTTGCGTTCAGTACAACTCATCAGTTGCCAGCGTTGACTCATCAATTGGAGATAAGCAATAATTTATTTTTTTAAAATATATTTGCCGATTAAACGCTGGTGGCTAATAAGTTGCTTTGTCAGCATAAAAGCATACCTAAATGTATGATGAGTCAAATGGCAAGCGCTGCCAGCAAACGATGATTCCCGCCGCCCGTTCAGTTTGAATAATTGACAGCGATGAGTCGTCCTGAACGCAGCCATTGCTATATCCGAGGTTATTTTTGATGATATTTTATATTTTTGTCAAACGAAAAAAGTTAAATCATTGTGCAATTTTCTTTTTAATAAAAGTGCCTAACTTCATTTCATTAAAAGGTTGTTATGTCCATGTAATAATTTTACTGATTATTACAAATGACATAAAACTATGTTTACATAAATAACAAGTATAATTAAATTAAATCATATTTTTAAGGTTTGAAAGGTATTACAGATCTAATTTTTAAATTAAGTATTAGTACAAATATAAATATCACCAAAATAAAAACAAAATGTCACTAGAAAAAATTGCAATAAAAAATTCGGATCATGAACGAGATTTTGCGAGAAATAATTTGTTACAATAAAAAAAACGCAAATTGAATGAATATGAACAAAGCTTTAACCTGCTAATTAAATATATTTTTTTAATTTATAAGCAATAATATATTTTTTATTCTATCTACTATTTTATTTTATTCACCAAACTTTATATTTAAAGCTTACATTATATTACTTTTTAATACACTTATATACAATACAATACATTTTAAAGCACATGTTATCTTATTTTTACTTAAATAACAAGAAGCAGTTTTGAAGCAATAAAATATTATTTAAGATTCCCGCTAATTTTCCACCAATCAGCAAGTGAAAAGTCATCTAAATGAACATTTGTTTACAAAACGATTCGACTATAAAATTTGTATAAATTAACATGCAATACGTTATCTATTTAATGCAAACTCAATTAATTTCAATAAAATAGATTATTCTAGAATATAAATTCCTATTATACCGACATCTATCTGGTTATATTTAGGGTTTTTCATTGTACACAGTTGTCAAATATGGCGGCGCTTATTGGGCAAAAATAAAAACGGCAACGTCATTCGTTAACGATCGTCACTTGAGCAGTTGCTGTTTTGTGATATTCGAAAGGCTATCCAATTATTAACCGATTGTCAGTTCGCTCAGTGGTGAAATAGACTGTACTCAAGAAAGAATATCACAGGAAATCTATAAGGATGGCCGATGGAAAGAAGTAAGACTAATTTTATTTATATTGTTTGCGTACACCGGCCGGACAGCGTCCGCCGTTTCATTCACTTTTTATATTTTACACTTGTCATCATGGTGGATTCTTCAAAATTATAATTCCTATAATTTCATATCTGGATGCAAACAAGGAGACACGATGCAAAATAAATAAATCAATAACGCAATTATTGGCGTTACATGTTTATTGTGTAGGTGTTAGTTGGATTTTTTTTCTAACCTTCCATGGATTTTTATTAGTTTCATATTAAAAAAATCATATTATTATTATGCAATGAGAATTAATCATTTCTACTGGGGATGGATTTAATATTAGAACAAAGAAATGTGTAAAAATGTTATATTAGTAGAAATTCTTTTATAGGATGCAGTTATTGTTTTTACTTAATTTGTTTCATATTCATGGTTTGCTTGAGATAAGCATATTATATTTCGTTAAAAAGGGGAATTACTCATTCCTATGACTGGTCATTTATCTACAACATTACAAAGAAAACAAATAGTATTTATAAGCTTATGTAGTGATTTATTTCAATTTTATATGTATTAATATTATTTATAAACTATGGCCAAGGTCTTTCCGAATAATAATCTTAATAAATAACGCAAGTATGACACATTTGTTTATAAATAATATTTGATAATGCTGTGTATTATCATTGATTTGGTATTTAAAATTGGTTGTGAAATTAACTGGTTATATTATCTAGTTTGTGTGTAAATAAACAATCTCAAGATATACTTTTAATGGTTCTAATAAAAATTTAGCAAAAATTGTGCTTTGATTTAGCACTCAAAAATCTTTATATATTGATTCTTGTATTCCAACATAAGAAAAGAAATTATTTACAGTTGCAATTATGCTTTTTTTTTAATTAGTGGAGCCAATCAAAAAACTCGATTCTATATTTGACAGTTTACGACATCATAATGCCAACTTGATACATTATAAACATCAAATATAATAAAAATTACATGATTTTCTAAATATTGATGCTGGAATTCATAAAAGTAACGATTTGATAATAACAACGAAGAAAATCAGTATTTCTATTCTATTTATAAAAATAATATTTTATGGTTATGTTGCCATATTTGATGATTATTGACTTTTTAATCTATTTTTAAAATAAGATAGTAAAATGCAATAAAAATGATTTATATGTTTAGGTTATGTTATCAGTTTGTTTACCTTGTTATTTTTAATATAACATTATGACACATGCTCAAACAGTTTTAAAATTGTCGTTATTTGATATGACTATTGTTTTTTTTGTAGCATGAAATAGTATGTCATTTAGTAATTGGTATTATAGGTTATGTTAGGCATTGTTCAACCAGTGCAGAGTAGTTTTCAAATATTTTGAATGTTTAGGTAAGCTATTAGTTGTGACTAGAGCGAGAAAACTGAACTCTGAGAGCCCTATTGAATATTACAAAACTGGAACCATAAACCCTAAAATTAAAATTTTAGGAATTGGCGCTGGAACTCTGTTAAACAAACAAGGTTTTAGGATGCTTGGCTAGTCGTAGTATAGCCATTTTTTCTTGTTTTTACATGCACAATGTAAAAATTGTCTTGTATGTGATTACAATTTTGTTGTGAGTGGTTATAAAAGGTTAAAATCAATAGTAAATATGCAAATATCCAGAGAAAACATTAAAAATAAATATTAAAGAATAATCAATGTAAATAATTTTATAGGTTGAGGTGATTATTTTTTGATTGAATATAATAATAATAATAAGTTGATGCCTTTAAAAATTTGTCTATAAAATTCAATACTTTTTAAGCTTAATTGGCATTAACTAAAGTTTTTTGATTGTTTTTATTGAAATAATTATAAAAATTGTTGCTATCAAGTGCATTTTTGGCATATCTAATCATTTTTTTATTGGTTTTTTTCTAAAAATTTTTGTAAACAATTAATTGAAAAATAACGTGTAAAAAACTAATTCGTGGCTTAATTTTCTTACATTTTTATTTGTTTAAACGTAACAAAATTGTACGTGTGTGTTTCTTATGAGAATTAATCATTACGCCAATATTAATAAATTAACAATATTTATTACGTGAAATTCTATCTGTAAGCAGAGGTCTATAATATGGAAGGGGCCCCACAAGCATACAGGGCCCTCTAACATCTCTTGACCTGAATGAGGGGCGAATATTATTTTATTTTTGTTACTGCTTGAATAGAATTTGGCTCTTTTTATTTATTTATTTAGTTCTTCAAATTGTTGACATTTTTTTCATATTTCATAACAAGATTTTGCTATTTTTACATTTTTTTGTTAATTAATGGTTGCAATTTAGTGCTTTCTGACAAATTTTTAAAATTTTAAAGCCAGATTTATATATTTTTTAAAAGGATTTTAATATTTTGGTGTTTTGTGATAATATACGTTCTATGAATAGAATTTTGCATCTTTCAACTGTTTATGGCGGTATTTTGGTTTTTTCTTTATTACAGATTGTCATTTTGACAGTTTAGTGATAACTTTAAAAGAGTTTTCTTACTACAATTTTATTATATTGATTATCAATTTTGACAGTTTTTAACTTTTCTTTTTTTGTAATTTTTTGACATATTTGAAGTGTATATTTGACAGTTCAGTGACATCTTTAAGTTATTAAAATTTTGACTTTTACTGACAGTATAGATTAACAATTTGGAAGCTTCTGGCAAATTTTTAGAAAGCTAAAACTAAATAATTACATAAAATACGTTTTTTGTCTACCTCTGTCAAAACCATTTTTTTCGGCTCTAAAATGCGGGTCGAAACGACGATTTAGAGGCCCAACTGCCGAAAAGTCATTTGCGGTACTTGATCACGATTTTACATGATGACGTCACACCTTAAATTTTGCAAATTTTTGAAATGATGTTTTTATTTGGTCCTTGATACACTATACTATTAAAACCCGGGCCCGGCCCAAAATGCAAAAATACGGCCCGGTTCGCAAATTAAAGCCCGGTTTGACCCAAAACTTAAACCGGTCAAGTTATGTTTGCTTTACTATGAATAGGGTCTTTTGCGCCAGTTAATTAAATCTTGTTTTATTATTATGCTATTTTTAAAATGCATATTTTTTGCAAAATACATTAATTTTTACACAAACAGTGACAGCAAATAAAATGTTGTTTGTATAGAGTTTATAAAAATAGATTATACCTGATGATGACAGGTCATAAAAAAGTTATATTTAAAACAATATCTGCCCTTTTAGCTTTCCAAATATAATTAGAATTATTGAAATCAAATTTGTCACATTTAATTAAAATTCCAAATTTAAAAACCAATAACTTTTAAATACAGCTGCTTTTATGAATCCAGCATTAGCTATAATAAAATATTAAATGTATTTGTTCACATTTCAATGTTAGAAACACAATACAGACTTATTTCTTGTCATATTTAAATACTTTATTTTTTTTTTCAGTCCTGATGATTTAGCAACTGCGATTCTTCGCAAGAAGGACCGTCCAAACAGGCTTTTGGTAGAGGAAGCTGTCAATGATGACAATTCCGTCGTGGCTCTATCCCAAGCTAAAATGGATGAGCTACAACTATTCAGAGGTGACACTGTTTTATTGAAAGGCAAGAGGAGGAAGGAGACTGTCTGCATTGTGCTCTCGGATGAGACCTGTCCAGATGAAAAGATCCGTATGAACAGGATTGTCAGAAACAACTTGCGCGTTCGTCTTTCTGATGTCGTATCCGTACAAGCGTGTCCTGATGTGAAATATGGAAAACGAATTCACGTACTTCCTATTGATGATACTGTTGAAGGACTCACTGGGTAAATAAAATATAAAAAGTTTTGTTTGTTTGATATTATCAAGAGAGTTTCTGTTTTTTCATAGAGGAAGGGCGGGGGGGGGCAAATTTAATTAAGATATGTATCTACAAATTATTCTAGTAGTTCTTGACACCAACATTGTGGAACAGATTGTCATTTCTTTATTATATTTTCCAGAAATTTGTTTGAAGTGTACTTAAAACCGTACTTTTTGGAAGCGTACAGACCAATTCACAGAGAAGATGTATTTGTCGTGCGCGGTGGTATGCGCGCCATTGAATTTAAAGTGGTTGAAACGGATCCATCTCCGTACTGTATAGTCGCTCCCGATACTATAATCCATTGCGACGGGGATCCAATCAAACGCGAAGAAGAAGAAGAGGTGCTAAACGCTGTCGGTTACGATGATATCGGCGGTTGCAGGAAACAACTTGCACAAATTAAGGAAATGGTTGAATTACCTTTACGTCATCCATCTCTATTCAAAGCCATCGGTGTTAAACCACCAAGGGGAATCTTATTATATGGACCACCAGGAACAGGTAAATTTGGTTCTACACAAATACTTCGTTACGTTACATATTTAATTTATAGGTAAAACTTTAATTGCCCGTGCTGTTGCGAATGAAACCGGTGCTTTCTTCTTTTTGATAAACGGTCCTGAAATTATGAGTAAGTTGGCCGGTGAGAGTGAAAGTAATTTGCGAAAGGCCTTTGAGGAAGCCGACAGAAACAGCCCAGCTATCATTTTCATTGATGAGTTAGATGCAATTGCACCAAAACGTGAAAAAACTCACGGTGAAGTTGAAAGGCGTATTGTCTCACAATTGTTGACTCTTATGGACGGCATGAAGAAAACGTCACATGTCATTGTCATGGCTGCCACTAATAGGTAAATAAAGACTTAATTTTACTTTTGAATCTCATTTTCATGTTCGGAATTTATAGCTATAACATGTTTTATTTATAGGCCTAATTCAATCGATCCTGCATTGAGGCGTTTCGGTCGTTTTGATCGTGAAATAGATATCGGCATCCCAGATGCCACAGGTAGATTGGAAGTATTACGCATCCACACCAAAAACATGAAACTCCATGACGATGTTGACTTGGAACAAATTGCCGCTGAAACGCACGGTCACGTTGGTGCCGATCTTGCATCTCTTTGCTCAGAAGCAGCTTTACAACAGATCCGTGAAAAAATGGATCTCATCGATCTTGAAGATGATCAGATTGATGCAGAAGTATTATCTTCATTGGCTGTTACCATGGAAAACTTTAGGTTAATATATTTATTTCATTACATTAACTTTATAATTAATTATTTGTTTCATTTAGATATGCAATGACCAAGAGTAGTCCAAGCGCTCTACGTGAGACTGTTGTTGAAGTACCGAATGTGACATGGGAAGATATTGGCGGTCTTGAAGGTGTCAAGAGAGAATTACAAGAATTGGTACAGTACCCAGTCGAGCATCCTGATAAGTTCCTTAAATTCGGCATGCAACCATCACGTGGTGTCCTATTCTATGGCCCTCCTGGTTGTGGTAAAACACTCTTGGCTAAAGCTATTGCAAACGAATGTCAAGCTAATTTCATTTCTGTGAAGGGACCCGAATTACTCACTATGTGGTTTGGTGAATCTGAAGCTAATGTTAGGGATATTTTCGATAAGGTAAGTTATAAACATAAATATTATTACATGAAATTAATTAACATTAAATTTAGGCAAGATCGGCTAGTCCGTGTGTGTTATTCTTTGATGAATTGGATTCAATTGCAAAATCTCGTGGTGGCAACGTTGGTGATGCTGGTGGTGCTGCTGACAGAGTTATTAATCAAATTCTTACTGAAATGGATGGTATGGGTGCAAAAAAAAATGTGTTCATTATTGGAGCCACAAATAGACCTGGTAAGTCAATATTTAATTAAGTCTGGAATTAGTTTATATTAATAACTTTTATTTTAGATATCATTGATCCAGCCATTTTACGTCCAGGCCGTTTGGATCAATTGATCTATATCCCATTACCAGATGAAAAATCACGTGAAGCTATCTTCAAAGCCAATTTGCGCAAATCACCCGTCGCACGTGACGTTGACACTGTATACGTTGCCAAAGTAATGCACGGCTTCTCTGGTGCTGATATCACTGAAGTATGTCAAAGGGCTTGCAAATTAGCTATCCGTCAATCTATTGAGAATGAAATTCGTAGGGAAAGAGAAAGAGCAGCCAATCCTAATACAGCAATGGATGTAAGTATTATCTTGAGCTAGAAGAGAGCAGTATGAAACAAAACGCGTCCGTCGAGCGATCATATATACAGTATAATGAAATTTAATAATTGTTTCATTTTTTAGTTGGATGAAGAGGATCCCGTACCAGAAATAACCCGTGCTCACTTTGAAGAAGCAATGCGTTTTGCTAGGAGATCAGTATCAGATAATGACATCCGTAAATATGAAATGTTTGCGCAAACATTACAACAATCGCGAGGATTCGGTACGAATTTCCGTTTCCCAACACAGCCGGCAGGTAATGCGGCGACACCAGGTGGAGGAACCGGTGGCGATCAGGGTAATTTCCAAGATGACCCAGAAGACGACCTCTACAGTTAAACGAACTCAATATAATTATATAAACTTTTATATTTGTAATTTATTAGTTTGAATTTATATAATTAACAAATTGGTACCAATTACTTTTTTTTTCTTCATATTGTAAACAAGTTGATACAGTTGAGCATAACAAAAAAATAATTTTTTGGAGTGAAACGTACAAAAAAAAATAAGGAAAAATTCAATGGAAACTGTTCATGGAAAATATATGGGGGGTATTCAAAAGCGGACTTAATATGTATGTACCTTGTTTACAAATTTTGAATTACTATTTTCTCTCAAAAAGGAAAAAAAATTTGTTTCTCAAATCAATTTATAAAAATACAATAATATATAGTTATTTTTTATGTTTCATATACAAATATAAAATACAGTTTCCATTTATTTATGTTTTATAATATGTAAACTTTCTGCTTATTATGTTGTTTCAGAAAAGGTAGTATTGGGTCAATGACTCGACCTGAGATGTCAATATATAGATAAATTATTAAATATATATATAACAAGTAGCACCTATCGGACGACCTTCAAAGTCTGATCACTTGTACATCCAGTTCAATATTGAATTTGAAGAAATGCTTCTTGAAAAACAGGAACGCTATGAAAACTAATATTTATAAAACTAAATACTAGTTGGTCAAATTGGAGTCAGTCAAGTTCACAAGAACGTCAGATCAGCTGGAGATTTTGGGTGCTTTTTGCCACTTATTACCATTTGTAAAATAGCAATGATAAGTAAACTAATTAAAAAAGAACAAATATTTGCGAGGTTAAGTGAGTATTTTGGCAAAAGGAAAGTTCTTAAGGGGGGAGAATAGTTGCGCTATTATAAGGGTTCACAGCATCCAACTCCGCAAGAAAACGTCTAAATATAATTGAATAAAATTTTTACACATAGAAGAAAATCTCTAATCTGTGTCCTCAAACTTATAGAAATTTGATGCAATCAGTCGTTTCTTTGCAATTAATTTTTAAAAAGTAACGTTTTTAATTAGTTTTTTACTCATTAAATATAACTTCAAATCTTTAACCAAAAACATGAAGACAGACTATTGTATGTAGTTCAACATATAAAAAGAGTGATGACTAAAATCTTATCGTTTGGATATTGAGTTGGTTTATTGTCCTATAAGAACCAATTTTAATTTAAAAACGGCGCTGTACGTGTCAATACTTTTCTAGAGAGAAAGGTTCACCGATATTCTCGTAGATGTGATAGGATTTAATACTTATATACAACAGGACGTGGCGACTAAACCCGGCAATTCTCTAGCGTTAATGAGGACTAAACTTTATAAGAACCCTTTCCAAGGAAGCACTAAAAGTAAATTGTTCGTTTTTTAGACGTATGAACATTTTTTGCAGCAATTTTTATTTACATTTTGAAGGTTGCTAGTCCAGAAGAATAGACTTACTGCATTTGTAAAATGAAAACATTTATAGTTACGCCACTGTTCACAACTCCTAATTATTCTCCTCGGCAGTAGATGGCGTTGCAAAACGTGTATACAAAGTTGCATATATGTTTTAACAAAGTAATTAAAAAAAATTACAAAATGGCAGTTATTGAAATTGTATACAGTACTTATAATGGCGCAAAATTCAAAATAATAAAAGCTAAAATTTGAACATTTAGGTAAAAATGAAATTTAATTAACAGTCAAATGAAGTATAAAACTTATTTTTATTAAGTTTTGTTTACTGATATATAAAAAAATAAACCAAGAAACAATCTAAAATTATTATTTTTATACAATAAGAGTTATTAAAAATAAAGCTTAAATAAAAGTATCAAATTCTGATATATAATAAATAAATTACACATTTATTACCACATATTATAATCGTCTTCATGATCAAATGAAATAAAGAAACCATATAGAGTAGCATAAACTACTACGTTTCCAGCTAACGTCAAGTAACAAGCACCCCATTTAATTGTTGGAATGGGTTCCGGTGCTCGTGCCAATACAATCGGTAAAGCAAATGAGCTTACAACAATACCTATTGTTATAAATATTGCTGTTTCTAAACATGGATTGCTAGTACCTTGGTGTTCTGTGTAACGTCTTGCTAGAATTGTTGGTATTGGAGCCAAGATGTAGAAGAGTACTACGAAGAAAGGCCACCATAATCTAAAGAAAACAATAATAATCAAATTGAATTATCAAGGCCAAAGTGGCCAATAGGTATACTATAAACTCACTAATATTAGTTATGTTCTCTTTTTACATTAAGCTATGTAAATAGATCTGCTTTAGTATATGATTAGGTTTGCAAACCGTTTAAACTATGCACACAAACAAATTACTGCAAATAAGGTGACAACAATAAATTTGTTGTTAGTAATCAAAAAAACTAGATAAATTTAATTTAACCCTCTAATGCCCCAATTTTTAATCTTCATCGATATTGAATCATTTGTTTACACCTGCCAGGTATGGGTGCATTTTTTTGTGATGGAGAGTTTTGTGTGCATTCCAATAATGTTTACAGTTTTTCCAAAAATTTGTGTATTAAGAATAAAACATATTTCAACTTTACATTATATGTTATTAAGTGTACCTCGTCTTGAGACGGCGCTGAGCATTAGAGGGTTAATAATAAAATTTACTTACCCATAAGTTGGTAATCCACAAGCGAGAATAACAAAAGTCATACCAATCGAGCCGGCAAATGCTAGCGTAACCAATCTAAAATAACCATAATTAATGAATTAAATCGTAACCAACAAATAGTTTAATACTTACGCTATAAATTGATAAAATTGTTAATATCCATAATGAAGACATGAAAATAATGAAATTATAATTAATATTTAAACACCCTTTTGTGTTTTTGCAACTTACATTTGATTCCAGCCATTTTGAGATTCGAGATTTTTGCACCTTAGGGAAATTTAATCAAGAATTTTTTAATAGATATAAACACATTCCGGTGTTTAATCCCTTTTTATATTAACAACTTTTCATTTACTAAAATTGCATTGACAGATTTGTCATTTACTGTGTAGGTTGGACTGACAGTGCAGATTTCATTTATCTATATTTGCTTTTGGATAATCCTAATTAGGTTTTGTAATAACGATAACTAAATACACTACTAAAATAAATATAATTTTAGAAATCTTTTATTTAATTATATAAAAGATTTAATATAGTTTATAACGTATGGTTTGAAACTACGCTATAATCATGGGCGTAGTTTGCAGATGGCAAATAGGGGGCATATATATACATATAATTTTAACACTGCGTTTAGCACAAATGTACGAATTGAAATCAAGAAAATTTTAGTTTAATATTATGCTTACTTTTGATACTATCTTATAAGTTGACTGCATTTATCACGTGTTAGCAAGCGCATGGAGTGTGTTCCTATAAGAATGTGAAACTTGGACAATAAGAAAAAAAATTAAAATTGCTTAGAAGCATTAAAAAAAAGATTAGACTTTTCTAAAGTTGTAATAATAACTTCAGATGTACCTAGAACTTACTTTTATGTAACGGACGGCAAAATATCCACACTCCTGTTAAAACGCAATTGCAAGCCAGCAACCCGGCCAGACGCACCACTAAAACGAAAGGGTGGGGACCGATAACTTAAATTTTCTTAAACAATCAAAAAAGTTCAATTTAAAACTATTTTTATTGCAATAAAATTGGTTCTCGATTTCAATTTTGTAGATCCACAGCAATATTTTTAAAACCAAAAAAGTTTTCGAGATACGTACCGGCGAAACGAATATCGCTCGTAGCCACCAACTCTTACAGATTCTCTGCAAAACAAAGCGTGCCCAATATTTATCTATATACATATTGATTTCTCAGGTTGCTTCATTGATCCCCTACCTGGGTGATTTAATGGTAGACCTAATTTCATTGCATGCTACAATTGAACTGTTTTTGCTAAAATCTTAAAATTCAACCTTGACACTAGATGCGAGACATATTTGCTGTCCATGACATTTTTGAATTTGCTGAAATGTTTGAAAACATAGTTCTAGCCAATGAAGTAAAGTAAGAAAATATTCAACTTTAATTCAACAGTTGCGGCCTTGGCATCGCTGGGCGATTTACGCTTGTTTTTCTGCCCACTACTGATAGCTGGAACAAAATTGAGGAAAACATCTAATAAATTATAACATTCAATTCAATAATTAACTTGTTTATATTTGGCTACTTATTGCGTAACTAAATAACAAACTAAACCAATCAACACCAACTATAACATCTTAAAACATAAATCTTTTCCATTTATTTTAAACCTATCGATAGCTTCATCATATTAATAAGTGGAATATAACATTTATAATCTCTATCTTCAATATACAGAAACCCCCGATATGAGCATTTCAACAAACAAAAAATAAAACTGTTTATCACTCACTTATGTACATATAAGTTACATGTGTATTTACAATGATTTTACAATACTGCAGAATAAAGAGAACAAAAAAACAAATAAAATCCATCGGCTTATTCATTAATAAATCTTCACATTTTAATCAATCGATTTATAGTATATATTTTTATTAAGTGTGTGTTGTATTGTCACTGTCTGAATGTTCGTATTTACAATTATAGAAAAAAACTTTTATACATCAATCGAATAAAATATATTAAACAAAATAATATTGAATGAATAAAATAATCTCTAAGATTTTTTTGTGCTTATCAAATCAAGTAGTACGATTTAAATATAATAATTATAATTAAAAAGAAAATTATTTAAAATGGGAAATTAAAAATAGAATGTTTTGCGCTACTACACATATTTAAATTTTGGAATCAATCATATCGACATTTATCTTGTAGTACACGTACGGGTAGTATTCGGATTGACCGAACCCTAGGCCAGGAATATCAACACTCTGGAAATAAAAATAAATAATCATACATTTTGAGAAATATAATATCTAGCTTAGACCATATACAGTTATAGACGCGTCGTGTGAAGCCAACAAGTATTTAACGCCACGCACCAAGTGCATAAACATAAAAAATAAGTTTCTTACGTGCGTTCTTGCCCCTAACTGACGTGCCGATCATGTTGGCTTTACCGCGCCGACAAGGTGTGTCTATACCGGTATATGGTCCAAGATATTGATAAACAAGACATTAAGTCTTTTTAATTTGGCATATTGATTTTTTGTTAGAAATTTAATTTAAACTTATGATTTGACTTACATCAATATTCCCTCCACCTTGTAATGCACTGCTGTCTAAATGACCATAGAGTTGATTTAATACATCTCTTAGCCTCTTCGAAACTTTCTTGTTGGGATGTATTAAGATAGCTTGGAAATTGACAGGTAAACCGTATCTAAAACGAAAAAATGTTAAATAAATATTTTTTTTTGTTGGGTGATAAATTTTACCTCAAAACTGATTCCACAAAAACTCGGAGTGCTTTGACATGGATCCAGGCGCAGAAACATTCACTGAAGTTAACTTTCAACCATCTTACCAAAGGACCCTACAAACAAAGGCAAAAATGTATTTATATAATGTTAAACAATATGCGCATGCGTTAATCAATATGCGCATGCCTAAATTAGTATCATATTCTTGTATGTACTTACAAATTGTTTTTTCTTGTCGGTGACAAGTTTAGTGATCTCGTTCTTGCCAGCTGCAAGTTCCTCCTCGTTATAAGTGAAATCCCTGACAATAAACTTCTTCTCTCTAGCATGCAACTTAAATTCTTCGATGACCTTCTTGAATAATGAGACATTAAACAGTCCGTACTCAGAATCTTGAGTGATCAATTGAGTCGAACGAGGTACAATCATATCGGTGAGTTTCTCATAATTGGCCTGCCAATCATTGAAAGCTGCCCTAATATAGAAACAAGAAAATTAATTAAAAATGACATACAACAATGTCTTAAGATTTGAGTCATGATCTGACAAGTTCGACATTTTTTTTTGTCAATTTTTTAGATTTTAAAAGTACAAATGAAAAACTGTTAATATTTTCTGCAAAACTTAAAATTATGATGGGAGTGAACCGCCCAAGCGTTTGTTATCAAAGGATGACTAACATTCGGGTGGGTTACCGGTGGTACCAGTTTATGATTACGGACAAATAGTTTTGATCGTCGGCCGATCGAGACCGCGAAACACAAATCCAGGCTCCGAATAGCAATCCGATCATCCGTCAAACACGAGCGCGATAACAGAAATTTCCATTTTATTTTTCGGAAAATCCGATTGCGGCATCGGATTCGGGCCCAAATCATTTTTTTCGCCCCGTTCGACGAGCCTCCGCCCCAATGGAGCAGAAAACTCAATGTTTCATCACAATACATGGTTTGATTGTATGTACAATATACAAATGATAACAAAAATAACTTACTTTGGCACAATAACAAGAAGAGTAGTAAGATATTCTGAATCCAGAATAAAATGTTCCTTCTTGACCAAATCGGCTAAATTACGAGTCAACAAACTTCCACTGAAAAAAACAAAACATTACATAAATAAAATCCTACAAATCAAAAAATGACTTACGTTTGTTTCTTCTCAAGATTCTGTAAGCTACCCTTCAAGTTATTGTAGGCTGTACTTTTAGTCTTCAGATCGGCATCAATTTGCCCAACCTGTTTGCTGATAATATCAGCAATGTTCCTCAAGCTTTGCTTGATTGGGTATTTAGCGATGTCCCACTGGAATCGTGTTATATAACTCGGCAAATCACCTGCAATTACAATAAATTTGTTAAGTTTCTTTCATTAAAATATAATTTTCAGACACTGAATGGTTTAAAATGGGATAAAATATTGTTGGTGCTAAAAAAAAGTAAAGATGAGTATGATGAAAACGGCACGCTACTAACAGAAGCCTGGTGAGAGGTGTAGTGGCAACACTGGCACAAGTGGGGCAGTGCAACAGCCACTGACCTAGCCCTAGACGTTGGTACATGGCAAAGCCACTCTTCCTCAAATTTAAATTAACATTTTGTATCGCGTTGCCGTTCGCTATGTCCTCTTCCTCCTTGCTGGTCGTACTCTCCGACGATGTCGAAACGAGAGAACTATGGTCAGGCGGCTTGCCACGTCTTCCTCCCACCAGGAAATTATTGCAGCTCTTAAGCCATGAATGACGACGGCCGTCATGCCGCTTCTCATTCACTTTGTTCGCATTTACCTCATTTGATGCTGAAAGATAATTGAATAGGAAAAGACATTGCATTGAAAGCGATTGAAAAATAGGATACAAAATATGCATTAATAAAGCAAACATTCCCATCCCAATATGTGTTTGAGATACAAATATCATTTACATTAATAGTTTTGAGGTTAGGATAAGTTGATTATTAGTTTAATTAACATGGCCGACTTACCTTTACATAAAAACTATTACTGCTAAATATTTTTAGGTTAGAGAATCATCATGAGTGCGTTCAGGAAGGCGGGAGCGAACTATTACATTTGTAGCGGCAAACGGTACCGCTACCTTCCTAGACGTACCCGTTGCTAGTTTATCATACCATTAATAAATTTAAGATTAGGATAAATAATTCAAAATAATACTAACTATTGTTTGCAATTAAATTCTCCTGAAGCTTATCCTTTTGATCTTCAAGAACATCGCCCAAGTAGGATGCAACTTTCCTGGTGATCTGTTCGACGAATCCATCAAGCTTACCAAGATCGTCGGATAAACCAACGAGTTGATCAAGGGTACCAACCTATTAAAAAATAAATGTATTATATTCTGAATAATTATGAAACAATTTGTTACCTTCAAATCGGGTATTTGGAACTTGTAATTGGCGGAAAGGTTGTTTTGCTTGTTGGTCAAATTGTTCATGGTCTCCCATGTTTGCTGACATGTTTTATCACCCGGAGCGGATATTAACCAGTATTCCGTCATGATTACGATTGATCAGTGGAATGATCTATAAATGGAATTAACTATAAACATATTAGCTCAATTATGATTAATTTTATTTAAATTATTTGTTTACATATTGGTTAGGTGTTGAACTGTAGCTTAAAGAGGGTAAAATTCTATTTATAAAATGTTAAAAATAAGAAAGTCTTGAAACATCAAAATATTATCAGAAAGCACCAAAGTCCGGCCATAAACTATTGAAAAGTGTAAACATTTTCATGAAACCTCAAAAATAGCAAAAACAAACAAACAAAAAAACGTGTGTGTGCAAAATACTGTTCATAAAACGTTAACTAGCAAAATCCGGCAAATACTAATATAGTATATATTATATTCATAGAAAATCAAAAACTGCAAAATACTTTAAAAAATGCAAAATTCTACTTATAAAAAAAACAAAATCCAATCAAAAACAATTGAAAAGTGCTAAGTTCTGTTCATAAAAAGTCAAAAATAGCAAAATCCGGCCATGAACTGTTAAACAGTGTACAAATTGTTACGAAAAATAGCAAAATCCAGCTGAAAATATTGTTAAAAAGAACCAAAATATGGCATAAGAAAGTCCAGACATGAAATATCAACAACAAAAATCCGGCGTTGATACATCAAAATATTGAGAGGAAACACCTAAATCCCGCCATAAACTGTTAAAAAGTGCAGAATTCTTTCCATAAAATGTCAAAAAATTTGCAAAATCCGGCCATAAAGTATAAAAATATTGTCTAAAAGCTCAAAATATATTCATAAAGTCAAAAATAGCTATTTCCAGTCATAAAACTTTAAAATTGTTTCTAATAGAATCAAAATCCGGCCAAAAACTGTTAAAAAATACAGAATTTTATTCATAAATGGATGCCAAAATTGGCAAAACTTTTATAATTTTTTTTTTTTAAATCCGGCCAAAAACGATCGAAATTACAAAATTATGTTCATAACAACAATTTATGTGTAAAATTCCATTCATATATGTCAACAATAACAAAAGCAGGTCATAAAGAATAAAAATATTGTCAGAAAGTACCAAAACTCATTGAAACTATAAAAAAAATTAAAGATTCTATTTATAAAAAGTCTAAAATACCAAAACCCTTTTAAAAATATTTACTGTTAAAAAGTGCAAAATTCTATTTATAAAAAGTAAAAAATACCTACATCCAGTCATAAAACATTTAAATATTTCCAAAAACTGAATCAAAATCCGGCCAAAAAACGTCAAAAATAGCAAATTCCGGCCTTGAAACATTAAAATATTGATGAAAAGTACCAAAATTCGACCATAAACTAACAAAAACTAATGAAATCACAAAATTAGCAAAACCCGGTTATAAACTATCAAAATCTTGTTAGAAAGATTGAAAATATTTATTTTTTATTTGATTGCTTTATTTTCCTATTTTTGACATTTTATGAGTAGAATTTTATATATTTTGATAGTTTATGGCCGAAAACTATCAAAATATATAAAATTCTACTCATAAAATGTCAAAAATAGGAAAATAAAGCAATCAAATAAAAAATAAAACAAAACTAGGCTAAAAACAGTGTAAAATTTTGTTCATAAAATGTCAAAAACAGCTAAATCCAGCCTTGAAATTTCAAACAATTGTCAGGAAGCACCAAAATCCGGCCATAAACTGTTAACAAAGTGTGATTTTTTTAATGAAATCTCAAAAATAGTGATATCTAGCTATAAAATATCAAAAATATTGTAAAAAAGAATCAAAACCCGGCATAAACTCTTTAAAAGTGTAAAATTCTTTTAATAAAATGTCAAAAATAGCAATATATTGTTAAAAACAACCAAAATTCAGCCTTGAAACATCAAAATATTGTCAAAAAACATCAAAATCCGGCCATAAGCTGTGAAAAGTGCAAAACGCTTTCTGTAAAATGTCAAAAATATCCAAATCGGCCATTAAGTATAAACATATTATCAAAAAGCATCAAAATTTAGTCATTAATTGTCAAAAAGTGCAAAACTTATTAATGAAAAGCCAAAAATAGCTAAACCTAGTCATAAAACATTACTACTTTCAGATAGAATCAAAATCCAGCCAAAAATAGTTGAAAAGCCCAACATTTTATTCCAAAAATGTCAAAAATAGCTTTGAAACATCAAAATGTTGTTGAAAAGCACCAAAATTCAATCAGAAACTGATAAAAATAGTAAAAAAAATGTGAAATCATCAAAATTCAGCCATAAACTGTTAAATAGTGTAAAATTCTATTCATAGAATGAAAAAAATAGCAAAATCCGGCCATAAAGTATAAAAATATTGTCAAAATTCACCATAAACTATTCAAAAACGCAAGATTCTATTTATAAACAGTGTAAAATAAAAAGAACAAGATCCGACCAAAAAAGTGTTCAAACTTATATAAAAAAAAAACTAGCACAGGGAGGCTGTATGCTTATGACCCCTTCCGCATTGCAAACTCTTGCTTACAGATGTTGACATTTTTACAGATTAAACACTTTTATTAAAATATTTGAGGTATACACAAAACTGGTTTCGGCAGTTAGGTTTTATAAAAACATAAAAAACACAAAATTTATTTAATATAAACATAGCCTCAATTATTTTAAAATCAGCTTGTCTTATCAGATTAATTTTTTGACATTTTTTTTGAAATATTGGCAGTTTTAGTTTAAATTTTGAGAGATTTTGGCAGGTATGTATTAGGTTTTAACTATTGACTGATCCTTGTTGAAATTCGTAGATTTAGGATAGACAATATTCAACAGTTAACTTAATTCTGTTAAACTCAACTTGAACCTGTCAAAATAATCAAAAAACATGTCCTATTCAACTTAAATCAGTTAGGAGTAAAATATGCAAAATAAAACTCAATTTAAATGACAAATTCCAACCAAACTTACCAAAATCCTAACCTCAATATCTCCCAACATAAATTTTATGAAAACTAAAGTAAAATCTTAACCTGCATCAATCATTTTAAATGTGTCAAACTTAACTTAACCTAAAACTGACAACAAATCTCCACATTTTTAAAAATATCACATAAACTTATCAATTCCTATGCAATTTAAACAAGTTTAGGTTATATGTTACTTTTAAACTAAAAGTTTTGACAGATTAAGATCAATTCTGACATAACAGTTAAGTTTTCGTTTATATTTTCATCAAATTTGACACTTTCAGATAGTTTTTATAGATTTAGATCAGCTAAAATTTGATATAACTATCATTTCACAACCAAATAATTAATTTTTGAGAAATTTGAATCAAATTTGACAGTTTAAATTATTATTTACAATTATTATCAATCACTGACAAATTTCTACAAGACTTTTATCAAATTTCGACAGCTAAGCAATAATTAAAATAAGTTTCATTGAATCGATTAATTTTGACAAATGTATGTTCGGTTATGGTCAATATTTAAAAATTTTACTAATTTGTTTCATCTAACAAACTAAAAAAAATCACGTTAATATCGACACTATTTAATAGAATATAATTTAAACATTATATTAGCCTTAACAGAAATAAAAGTCAGCTGATAGCCATTAATTTTGATTACCAATTCATGCCAAGTATGATGAAAATCATAAACACATCATATTATAATTTTTTCTTAATTAAATTTTGTTAAAATAAATGATTTCAAATAGAATTAAAGCTCGTTGAAACATACAACCTATTAAAAATTATGTATTTCAATTAGTTCACAAGATCATATGACCAAACACATCACAAGTATGCTGTTACCGTAAACAACTCGATTCATAACCCGATACAATACCGGCACTTAAATCACATCAACCACCTACTGAAACAACCTCACATATGTAACTACCCCTTTCGGATAAATTATATCCAATAAGAATTCCCATTACAAATTCAATTAATCAATACCTGAATATTAAATTTTAATTCTAAGAAAAATTGTTACAAATGTACAATTATTAAGGGTGCTTTTGTTAAGTAGTTCAAGGTAAATATTCAATAAATCAATAAAAATGTTATTAAACATGAATTAATTGGATATGTTATTAGGTTTTATTGTAGGTAGGTGTATTTTATATAAGGTATGCTACTTACAGGTGTATTTCTGTGGAAATTTGTTGATAAATTAAGAAAACAACCCTCAACCACTCCCCAGAAGACAGCTGATCATTACTGGTGTGAATTCACGTGATGATTAGTTCGGACATCTTGTGGCGGTTGATGAAAACTTACACGTGACATTTCGATTTACTGTAAATTTGATAATATTTAGCGCCATCTGTAAATAAACTTTTTAAGCTAATATTCGTTAATATTTAAGATAATAGATGGCGCTAAATATATGCAAAAGAAGTTGCATATGTTATAACTTAGAACTAGAAAATAATCGTATACAGTGTGAGCAAGAAGTATTGCGGTTTAGAATTTAGGCAGTTAAATGTGCAAATTATTTCCAGATTCATAAATTTGAGGTTTATTGAATTGGATTGTTGTATATAGTCAGAAATTAAATTTTGAATTAGTCAAAGTAGTATACTTACACTCTAAAGACTCTGTTTGTATAATATGTATAATCATTGATCATTTATCAATTTCAGTAATTATTTATTCTAAATTAATTATAAATTAAAACATAACTTATTGCCAAATGTTATAATTAATAACTGACACACTAATAAACTATTATCTTGGGTGGTTCTTAGATTATTTGAATCTAAAATTATATTGATCGCATAGTTTTCAATTTGATCGGAGAATTAAGCGACAAATACATTACGGGCTTGCGACGAAAATTGTCATCACAATATCCGCTCAGAGCTGAATTTATAAATCCAGAATTAGTCCAATTAATCTTTACATAAAACAATAATCTGTTCATACTTTTTTGTGATTTATAAGTACTAATATCAGCTGTAATCTATTTTAAATTTATAATATTATTTAATACACTATTTCCAGAAAATTGTGGTCTATGGAACGTGTGAAATGTAAGCGCAAATGAAAAATGATAAAACAAAGGCAACATAACTTTGATGTATATTAAGTTGTCTGTTATGCCGGCCAATCTATTCTGAGGTTACTATACATAAAGTCATGTTTGGTATTGTCTCATTTAGCAAACAAATATAGTTCTTTTTTTATTCACTTTTCTGCAAACGTTAGAAGTCACTTAACCACTACTTCAATCTAAACTACTAACTCGTTATTATGCTATGAATTGTTTCACCTACCCACCTAAATATTTGTTATCAAGTAATTTATTCAATGTTTTACTTTTCTGCAATTGTCAGAAATTACTTAACCACACGAAACAGTTGTGATCCAAACTCTTGATAACTAAGACTTAGGTAGCTGACTTGTTATCATGCTATGAAGTGCCTCGCCTACCCACCCTAGTGTTCGTTATCAAGTTATTCACTGTTTTATTTTTTTGCGGACGTCAGAAATCACTTAATTACAAAAGACGGTTGTAATCCAATCTCTTGATTACTCAGACTTGGGTGGTGGGTGAGCCACTCCAATCTAAACTACTGATTTGTTATCATGTTTATACTTACTCACCTAAATATTTGATATCAAGTGATTCAATGTTTTACTTTTCTGCAATTGTCAGAAGTCACTTAACCACACAAAACAGTCATGATCCAAACTCTGAACTAAGACTTGGGTGGGTGGCTGGGTAATTCCAACCTAAACTAATGACTCGTTATTATGCTATAAAATGTTTCACACACATCCCCAGTTATTTGTTATCAAGAGATTTAATGTTTTACCTTTATGCAAACGTCAGAAGTCACTTAATCACAAGAGACGGTCGTGATCCAACTCATTGATAACAAACGCTTGGGTAGGTGGTTGGGTTATTTTAATCTAAATTACTAATTTATGATGCTATAAAGTGTCTCACCCATCCACTCAAGTGTTTGTTATCAAGTGATTTAATGTTTTACGTTTCTGCAAACGTCAGAAATAACTTAATCACAAGAGACGGTTGTGATTCAACCTCTTGATAACTCAGACTTGAGGCGGTGAGTTGGCCACTTTAATCCAAATTATTGACTTGTTATTATGCTATAAAATGTTCTTTAAAGATTGCTCCTGCGCAGAGATGTATATGCAGATATTCGAGGACGTTAGTATAGTTTTTTAGTCGCAACTTCTTTTACTTCTTAGTGGCGGTAAGTTGGATAGTTTGTCAGAAAGTTTGGTTAGAGTTGTTTTTTGCTGGTTGACCTTCTTGAGTTTGAAAACTTTACTTGATGCTAGTTGCGGTTAGGTTAGGTTAGGTTAGGTTACAACAATGTTACTTACTTTTTTTGACTCAATTTTCAAATCGTGCTAACGCAAAACGTTGCGTATCTGTTTTTACACAAAACAAAAAGTTATAGCAATAAAGTCATTTTTTTTAAAGATTATGGCAGTGTTTTGGAGAATACTTTTAGGTTTTGAGTCGCACTTAATAACAATAGTTACGTTTGGTTGCTCTATTGAGGAATATAAAACTACGCGCGGTTGACACCTTTCTGGAATGAGCATCCAAGTTCCAAAGTTACAAACTATTTGCCGCTCAACATATGTCTTACACCAAAACTTAATTGCTTGGGTTGTAGACAACGATGTTTTAATGCGATAGGTAGCAGTGCACAAAGCAGAAGACAACTGGAGGCTTAGCTTTGACAGCCAAAAATATAACGGAGCATATGCTTGAAAGCAAAGATACATGGAGGATGATAGAGAATTAGGCTACGAACATGGCAAATCTAGGATTTTTGAACCCCACCGCAAAATTAATGAAAAGGGCTCAAAAACATAGACAATTTTGAAAAAAAAATACGGTTTTGTCATTTATTTAACATTTATTTTGTAAATTTTAAATTTTTAGGAAGGCTTCAGGTTTTGAAATCATCATTGAAGGGCTTCCTATGCTTGGGGGCCCTTTTGTATTGCAAACCCTTGCTTACAGGTAGCTCCGCCCCTGGTTCAACCAAAACGATACGATAAAGTAATGAATAAACGAAACGGATAGCTGCTGCAACAAAAAACTTAACGGTGGTTCCACAGTGACCTACGTTAGTTTAGAGAGGGATTTTTAGTTGGTATACGTCTGGCGGTTGGACATGCTACAGCGTTGCAGATGAATCCGGCACAAAGTCTAGAAAAATGTTTCTCTCCCACCATAAAAAAAGTTAAGGATATAAATTTTGGTTAGTAGTTGGTGTGTGTAGTCTTCTACCAGTAACAATATCTGTTTGCCGTTTAACATTTTTTCTTATCTTAACATCAGAACTTAATTGCTTGAGTTGTAGCAGCGGCGTTTTGTAGTTTGGACTATGAGGCCTGTCTTTCCCCGACTTTTTAGAGTTGTTAATGTGTTGCTTCTGCACCGTTCTTGGTATTAAGCATAGATTATAGGCAAACAATTAATTAGTAATAAACATAATTAGTAGAATTTTGTTTGGTGACGACATTGGTTGGACGTCAAAGCTGAAATAAACAAAAAAATGATATTCAAACTAACTAAATATAATGTTGTTTCAGAAAATTGCGGTTGACTTGCCAGTTGTTACTTTAGTGACAAAAATTTTGTTTGAATGATATAAATGTTCTCCGCTGGTAGGAATTTTACACAAACTTCTTAAAAACGTAACGCAATTTATGACAATAACACTACTTGACTTCTTCTCTAATGAAAGAAACCGAGTGGCTAACAGCGTAAACCGCTACGCCTCTCGTAACTTTGGTATGCAAACCCAAATTGCCCACGGCCAACACGGTGCACATCACTTGTAAAGTTAACCTATAACGCTTCCCTAAATACCAAAGGGTGGACGCGTAAGCGTACATTCTTCCAAAAATTAGTTTAAACGGACATTTTTATCATTGCTCTTCAGAAAACTAAATCCCCAAATTTTAATTTTATCATAAGCATCCGGTGAGCCAATCAGGGGGTGTAGTTATAGCTTACAATGCTCTTCTTCCTGTCTCTTCCGTTACCACCCCCAACCCCGCATAGAAAAACCTGGATGTCGTGATATTCATCTTTTCAATATACATTGACCGCAACAACTCATTTCCGCCAGACTTCTTCAAATATGTTACCTGCCAAGAAAAATTAATTATTATTGGCACGTATTGTTTGATCAAACTCCAAATGCATCATCCTGGCGGACTTTTTATAAATTTCTCCTTGTTTTGTTTTAGCTGTCCAGACTCTATTTTTGCCAACTAACAGATAGTCAATATTAGATCACATTGTGATTACTCTTGACCTTATCTCTTATGCTTTCAAAAAATCTCCTAACTGTGTCTCAAGCGACCATATGCTCCTTCTTGGCTTCACCTCTCTTTTCTCTCCCCCAACGTTTATCACAGATTATGATTATAAGAATGAAAACTAGCCTGCGTTCTAACAAGACATTTTGTTTAAGCTTTCTGAACCCTTCTCTCTCAACTTGCTTCACAACATGGACATTTTTATCAACGTCTACTTTAACGCAAAAAATGTTTATTCTTTTTCCTACATTCCCATGAAGGTCAAACCACTCACACAAAATTTTATTTTTCTTTTTTATTCCCTAATTAAGAAAAAACACTAAATCTAATAGATTAAACGTTAAAATGCGTCTGGACATACAAAAGAATAAATAAAAAACACCGTCGCCCTTGACTACTGGAACGGAGGAAAGTTTTGAAGAATATTTAACACCCTTACCAGCTGCAAAGCTGTTCAACACCGCCTGAGAAGAAAGAGTGACGTTATCTACACCAACCCTTAAGAAACATTTTTATCTTGGAGAAGGACAGCCGCGAGGAAGGTTGATCTGACCCCTTGTTTGCCCGCAGCAATTTTTCGAGCACCCCGCCCCCTCATTGACGGAAGTTCCGCAAACGGGGGCGGCAGCGGCCGCAAAAAAAATAACGAAAATGTTCCGATTTCTGGCTGATCTAAAACTTGGGTTGGTTTTTTCAAAAAAGTTAAGGTCGGCAGCCGTACACGGTTAGCTTTAAAACCGGAAAAAAATTGTGCTTGCCGCTGTCTGAAGCGCGGTGGCAGCGTCAGGATTTGCTTGCAGCTCGGTGCTGGATTAGTTGAAATCGAACGGCGGGCGCCGTAGATCCGGACCGACAAAGCGGCAACCAAATTGTTCCCGATTTTCTTGACCGACAACCCGGAACGCGCGGATATTTTAGAAACGGTGCGCTGGAGAGAAAAACGATTTCATCGGTGATAAACCCAAAAAAAGACGTAGCAAACGTAAAAAAATTGTAATTTTTTAATCACCGGAAACGGAGCAACAAACCCAATAACCGTATTTTGCACATTTTGAGAGAACTGGAAAAACTTCTGCTTTTTGTCTTAATTATTTTGTTTTGGGTACAATTTTTGTCGGTAGCACTTCTTTTTTGCCAGCCCCATTTCTCACAAACACCTTTTCAAATCCAAAACCGAAACCTCCAAGCAACTTTCACCACACCTTAGAAACCGTTGCTCCTGGCAACACAGACACAGATCTACAAGGCGTCTTCGAGTTTTAGGCAGCAGCAACTCCACATATCCGAAGACAACTTTTTCCCAACTACCAAAGAAAAAATCTAAAAGCTGCTATACCCAGTCAGAAGAAGCAACGCCTCAGGACCAGACGGGATGTTCAGAATAGTATTCAAAAGATTGCCTTCTTTTGCAATATCATATTTGGTCTCCATTTTTAACTTATGTATGTACTCCGGTTACTTTTCGTCTCACGGCTCAAACAAACCCATACAAACTTTATCCCTTAATCCAAACATGTTTTGACAACCCCGACTCCTGACTCCTATTGCCCCATCTTGTTTATCAACACTACTTCAAAACTCCTGAAAAAGCTTATCTAAATCCGCTTTCAATCTTTTTGCGACGATTGGGATGTCTTTGAATCTCAATTCGAATTTAGAAAAGGGATCTTTACCCGACACGCCATCTTTAATCTGAACTTAACTAACTTTGCCATTTTTTTTAACATAAGCCAAGTTTATGACCACATGTGGTACAATTACCTTATTCATAATTTTTTTTTAATTAACCAATTAAAATTTTTTTTCCCACTCTTCCTCCACATTATAGCCACTTTTAAATCTTTTCTAGCAAACCTGTTGACTTAAACCCATTGCGGCAAATCACTATCAAACATCTTTTTGCCTTCCACAAGTTTACCACAGGGTTCCGTCTTCTTTCCACTCACTTCAACATATATGTCATTTTCCAACTCTCAAATCTACGGATTAAACTTCAGCAATTTGCGGATGACACGGCGGGGTGGGTATCCCATCCACTCCCCCGAGCTTGCCCGCAAACATCTTTAAACTTACCACTTATGCTTCCAAGAGTGGCTCTTGAAATAGAGACTCACTGTTAATTTCAAAAAAATCTAACAATCCTTTTTCACCTTCACATCCGCGACAACAATTCCCTCATCCGCATTTCCTTTTGGAACCAAGACATAACCTTCATCAGTCAAATTACGTATTCACCCTCTTCTCTATCTTCAACCCATTAGTAACCATCTCGGCAATTTGCACACAGCGTTTTAACTTCCTCAAAGCTCTCAGTGCTCGTTTGGATTAATTTTTTTTTACTTGTTTTGAGGGTTTTACCTCATCATCAGAAATTTTATGTTAGTATTTGTTCTATATATTACACTAAATGATCTAGTATAGTTATTATTTGATGTATTTATTTAACAGATATGTCAATAATAAAGTCAAATTGATAGTCAGGCAAATAACTCAGAATAATCTTAACAGTTTATATTAAACAATTTATTATTTGTTTGACAGATTTGTCAAAACTAAAATTGTCAAATTGACAGTTAACATAACATACAAATTTGTTGAGAATCTAAGTTAATAACTTGAATAAATTACTAAATCATTTCATAATTAATAGTTGTTGACAGTTGCATTTTTAAATTGACAGTTGAAAGTTTGTTTGACAGATTTGTCAAAATTAAATTTTGCAGATGCAAGACAATCGACAGTTGCTAGCTTAAATAACTGCTTTGCCAAAATTAACTTGACATTTCCTCTAAAAAATGTGTGAAACAATTGATAGTTGTTTTGTTAAATTAAAAATTAACAGATTTATGAGACAGTTTTTTTTTGTCAAACTGACAGCTAAGATATATTGCAAATTTGCATGCTGCATGCAGTTCATACGTCAGATAATTTATATGACAAGTTTGCGAGACTGTTGACAGATGTCAAATTGTCAATTTATATGACAGTTGGCAGTTTATCAAACGGATTTGTCAAACAGTTGACAGTTACTTTGATGAATGATCCTTATATGATAGATTTGTTTAAAATAAAAGTTTACAGTTTATGTATTGACGGTTTACATAACTAAACAGTTTTTTTTTGTAGAAAAGCATTTTAAGGTTTTACCACATTTACCGAACTCGTCAATTGAGAGAATCGAATTCATATGACGTATTTGTTAGACTGTTATAGAATTGACAGTTTAAAAAAGACCTCTTTATAGTAGTTGAATCATTCTTGCTTCGTATCCGGCAAATTTTGTTAGTTTTTGTGTAACGTTCGTTTAAATTAAAAGCACGATCATTCTATTTTTTGCAAAGGAAAAATACTGTTAGTAAATATTATTGAACAAATATTATAAAAAATTAAACATTTTTCATGGAAATTAATTATGCAATATGTAAAAAAAAATATTTATAATCTGAAAGCAAATATTTGATCTTTAAATAAACTAATCTAAAAATTACTTTGGATTCGAAATAACATACAATGCTGAAGAAAACCATCAATGAGACATGTTTTTTTATTGACAGAACTGAATAAAATAAGTTATTAAATATTATAGATATTTTGTTTAAAAAATAACATTTTGAGATCAAATTTAGTCACAAGCAATGAGAAATATTAGATATTTAATATTTCATATGAATCGTTTTAAATAAAAGATAATAATAGTTTTTGTTTAATTACATTATTTCATAATATTAATACAAATAACTGATAACAAATTATAAATAATAATTCAAGAATTTAAAGGAAGTAATTTTAAGATAATCTATTACATATATACTTTGCAATTTTTTTAGCACGAGACAAGCGGTGAAATATATTCGGCAAAGCCTTGACAGTTAAATAAGCTCCTAAATCTAAATTATACGCAAACAGATAAGCCTTTTATTATTTTTATAATTGTCAAATAATACCAACGTTGTTGTAAAAGTAAATAACAAATTCAGTAAACAATGTATAAAAATGATCGCAAACGCTTGTAAGGCTCTATATTGTTGCTTGTGTTACTAAAAGGTAAGCAAAAATACCTGATTTAAAAATTGAAGATTATAGTTTGATTTTTTATTTTTTTTATTTTATAGAATGAAAGTGTTTTTAATTGCTATTTTTGTGGGGGCTTTGTGTCTTCTAGACACTACAGCAGCTCCAGGTAAGTAAACTTTTTGTTTGCTATTATTATACTACAATTATTTTGAAATCATTTTATGTTGCGTTGTTTAGTGGTTAGATAACAACTATTCTTATATCTATAATCATCAGATGTTGCTTTCCATATGTGTGCAATTGCCAACGCTATCTATATTTCAATATTCATTAGCTACTAAATGTAATGCTTAAGTTATAGATTTTTAAAGTGGTTATTAAATTTTTTATCATTAAATTTCAACACTCCTAATATTAAAAAACTTATTTTTAATATTGAAATTATATTTACAGACAAAGTGGTATGTTATTTTGGAAGTTGGGCAACATATAGGACCGGAAATGGACAATTCAGCGTTGAAAACATTGACACTAGCAAATGCACTCATATCATTTACAGTTTCATTGGAATCAACAGTGATGGTTCAGTTCGAATTTTAGATAGTTGGAATGAAATTGACTTAGGTTTGTTAAAACAATCAATCAATATCAAAATTAGTAAATTTAAATATTTTGTAGGAGCATTGAAAAGATTCAACGCATTAAAAAATCAAAACAAAAATTTGAAATCATTGATTGCAATCGGTGGTTGGAATGAAGGATCAGCAGTTTTCAGCAGTGTTGTTGCTTCGTCGACTAAAAGAAACAACTTTGTTAAAAGCGCTATTGCATTCATGGAAGATTGGGGATTTGATGGTTTTGATCTTGATTGGGAATATCCAGCACAAAGAGATGGAGTTCCAGCTGATAAAGTATAAATTATAATTAATACTTTAATGTTTGTTTATGTTGATTTATTTTTAGGCTAATTTTGCTAAGTTGTTGGTTGAATTCAGATCGAAATTTGATGCTTCTGGTAAGAATTATTTGTTGACTGCTGCTGTCGCTGCTACTGCAACTGCTACTGATTTATCATATGATGTTCCTGCATTATCAAAGTAAGTTATTAGAAATATTGATAATTAGGAAGCTATTTTAAATTATGTACGCAAATTTAGTTAATTTTAATGACAAATTTATAACAGCTACAAATTGAATTGAATTTTAATAATTGTCATTTAACAGGAACTTGGATTTCATCAACTTGATGGCTTACGATTTCCACGGTTCTTACGATAAAGTAACCGGACAAAATGCCCCACTCTACGCATCGTCCATTGATACGACTGCAGTTGCAAAAGAAAGAAGTGTTGTGAGTATTTTGTTTTATTTGTTAGATGAAGTAATTTATATTGAGGTAACTCAGTGAGGTAGTGTAAATGTAAGCGGACTTGTTATACAAGACATTACGTTTGATACCTGACTTATGTACTACCTTTTTTAACCTTAACCGTAACATACTCAACCTCCACACCGAGCAATTACGTTGTATTAACTGTTTTAATTACAAAATCAGCTGCTATTTCAGTTGAAAACATTGCTTTACGGCAAAGAATAAACTGTTATCTATCTCAGCGCTGTTGTCTTCTTCTTTATTGTGCGTTTAACAGCTATTTTACGTTGCCCCAAAAGTCTTACAACTTGTTTGAAGAGGGTTAATGGGACCAACTTAACAAGCCAAGTAATTTCCGCATTACCTCGTTAGATAAAGAGCAAATTATTTTTTCATCATATTTTGAGGATCAAACCTTTCTTTTTAGAACTATTACTCCAAGGCTTGGTGTGGCCTGAAGCGTTTTGTATTTTTTTATTAGCGCACTACTGCCACTAAATTTTAGGTGACAGTTACAGTTTTTGCTAATATAATCAGCCGCTTGTAGCATATCTATTTATATCTAAAGCTGCGAGCACACAAAAATCTTTGCTCCAATCATAACATTGCAGCCTTGCTCATCGCTTAGTGCTCCGACTCACAAAACGGAATTCAACAAAACAGTTTTCTAAAAATATATAAATACAAGATAGTTAGTTTAGATTTTTGGCATATCAGTTTAAGAAGACTATTAATGCCAATATATAAATACAAACATCGGAGCAATAAGTAAGAGTAACAACAATAATTTCAGTGTTCTAGGATCAAAGAACAATAGTGCAATCTTGTGATTGGAGCAAGGATTCTACGTTGTGTCCGCGCACTTAAATAAAAATATTATTATGTTTTTTTTAATTATTTATTTGTAGGATGCATCTGTAAAAGCTTGGATTCAACGTGGAGCAGCACCTGAAAAAATAGTTCTTGGTTTAGGAGTTTACGGTAGAACTTTTACTTTAACCAGCAGCAAAAATAACGGTTTAGGAGCTTCTGCCCCAAATCCAGGAACAGCTGGTCCATACACTAGAGAAGCCGGCATGTTGGGATTCAATGAAGTAATATTTTATTTAATTACTTCTCTCAGAAATCTATAAAACTTGTTTATTTTAGATTTGTGAAATGCAAAAAGCAGGTGGATGGACTGAAGTTTGGGATAATGAACAAAAAGTACCATACATCTACAAAGGCAACCAATGGATTGGTTTTGATAATGAAAAATCAATTAAATTAAAGGTAAATTTATAAAATTAAATTATTAAAATTAAATCCAATTTAAATTTTAGGTTGATTATGCTAAATCAATGAATTTAGGTGGTTTAATGATCTGGTCAATTGAAACTGATGATTTCCGTGGAATTTGCGGACCTAAATACCCAATTCTTACTGCTATTAATGAAGCAATGGGTTCAACAAATCCAACAAATCCTGCAACAACCACGGCACCTGTAAAAACTACTACTAAGAAACCTTCTGCTATTACTACTACTAAGAAACCTACCACTGTTTCAACTGGTACAGGAACTGAGTGTACCAAAGAAGGTTTTTTGCGTGATTCAGATAACTGCCAAGTGTTCTATCAATGCACCAAGAGTTTAAGCGGTGGCTTTACACAAACCAAATTTACATGTAGCGGTTCATTGGTCTTTGATACTACTTTAAATGTATGCAATTACGCTCATAGTGTAACCTGCTAAATGTTAACTTATTGGCAGCAATAATTAGAATAAAGCATTTATTGTTTTAAATATTGAATATAATTTCAAAATAAATTTATGTAAAAACTGTTTTATTCTTTTAATTATGTATTTACTTACAAAATGATAATTTAAGTTTGTAAGATTAAAATGTGTAAAAATCGCTTAGAAAATCGAAATATTATTTAAAATTTATTTAAAAAAATGATGACTAACACTTGGGCGGGTGGGTAGGTCACAGTAGACGATGCTACCCGCACTCATGCCCAAGTGTTAGTCATCAAAGGATTCTTTATTGCTTTCACTTCTTGTGTTCCTGCAGGTATTATAAAAAACACACTTTTTTAAATAAAATCTTTCCAAAAAACAAATTAATTGTTTGAAATCTACTCAATAATTATCTTTATTAGTTAAAATGTATGGTAATCGTATAAAAAATTAAAACATTGTTTGAAATGTTTTAATAAAATTGCTTATTGTGTAAAACGTAAAAAACTGTCTTAAAATAATTCGTTTCAAATGTTAACAGAGCAAACTAAAACTAGTCTCAATATTTAATGTAGATTCACGTCTTTAAGCCGGTTTAGATAGGCCCGATTCGAAGTGTTTGAGTAAAACGCAAAAAAGCACCTTCGACGAAACCGTGTTTCGATACTCAACGAAGCAAACTGAAACTAAACCCAAAAGATGCGCAATTCAAAATAGATGTTTAATTCAGTGTATGTAGACTCTATTGTAATATAATATGGATAATATATAATAATACAAATATAATCATTCAAGTTATGCAACCCGGTTTATTGAGCAAAAGCATAAATGACTGCATATCTTCTACAGTTCAGTTTATTTGCAAATCACTCGCTATCACTATATCCATATTTCCATATATAGCAAGCGACTCGGCAAGCGAATAGTTTAACTGCAGTGCCTCGCCTTGACGCCCAAGTTTTTGTGATCCAAAAATCGAATATTTTTCTGCTCTACACATCCCATTTATCACTAAGTGTGATAGGAAAGTAACAGATCTAATATTTTAACAAACAGTAAAATGGGTAAGTGAAACTTTATTGATCTCGAATATAACGTATTTAATTTCAAACAAAGAAAATTTTCTGATAGGCTCAATGCGAGGTTTTTATGCTTTTTTTACTGGTTTTAACGAACTTTCGGATAAAGTGAACCAAAATGTACCTAAAATTGGCAACATTTTTTTATTATAACGAACTTTTAGGCGATTCTTTTCTGGGGTTCCCCGAATTGTAAGTTTATGACGTTGCATTGCAATGCACAATGCTTTGTTCTCAGGGTGTGGCGATGAGTTTACTTTATATTTACGTACGAATTAAGATAACATATTAGATTTAAAATTGCGTTTTTGTATACATACATACATATCTTTCACATAACATAACTCAAAACTTAATAATAATTTTTACAAATTTTGAAATTTCTGATTTAAAGTTTTTTTTTGTAAGAACGTCATTTTTAACAAAAAATTACAAATATAATAAAACATTTTTTTAATTATCGATTATAACAAACTTGTTTTGGTATATTTTATTGTAGTTTTTTCAAGTATTAGTCATCTGGAAATTGTATGATTCTCCCGTCTATATAAGTCAATTCTCACTAAAGGGTACTTAGTTAATTGATTTAAAGCAAGTTTTTTTAATTGTTGAATAAGAAGGATGACAGATCTAATCTTTTGATGACAACTGTCGAGTGGGTGAGCGGGGAGTGATCTGCCCAACTACCCATGGTTAGTCATCTAAAAATAAAATTTATTTTCTCTTAAAATGTCAGCTTTTACTAAATTGAAATAGGAAAATGACTTCAAATTTCTTAACATCAAACAGGTAAAGGGTAGGTACTTATAGCAAACACTCGCACTGGTGGGCGGGCAACACCAATTCAAAGCACACGCCCACAAAATTTAAATTTTTTTCCGCCCGCTTACCCAAGTGTTTGTGTAACAAAAATTGGATCACAAACAATCGGGCGGGTGGGCGGGCAACACCAATCCAAAGCATAAACACACAAAATTTAAACTTTGTTCTCACCCATGCGTTTGTGTTAAAAAAATTAGATAAGTAATACTTAAGCGGGTGGGCGGGCAACACCAATTCAAGCACGCGCTTTGACTTAAAACTTTGTCCCAGTCCACCCACCCGAGTGTTTGTGTAAAAAAAATTAAATCACAAACATTCGGGCGGGTGGGTGGGCAACACAACTCCAAAGTGCACGCCCACAAAATTTAAACTTGGTTCCCACCCACCCACCTAAGCGTTTGTGTTAAATAATTGGATCACCAACACTTGTGGGGGTGGGCAGGCAACACTAATCCAAAGCAGACGTTCTTTAACTTTAAACTTTGTCCCCACCTACCTAAGTGTGTGTTAAAAAAAATTGATCAAGGCAACTCCAATTCAAAGCACACGTTTCAACTTTAAACTTTGTCGTCACCCACCCACACAAGTGTTTGTGTTAAAAAAATGTAACCCTTGGGCGGGTGGGTGGGCAACACAAATTTAAAGTACACGCCTACAAAATTTAAACTTTGTTTACACCCATCCACCCAAGAGTTTATTTTAAAGAAATTGGATCATTAACTTTAAACTTTGTCTCTACTCACCCACCTAAGCGTTTGTGTTAAAGAAATTGGATAAGTAACACTGGGGCGGCTGCGCGGGCATCACCAAGTCAAAGCACACGCTCACAAAGTTTAAACTTTGTCCCCACCAAGCCACCCAAGCATTTGTGTATAAGAAATTGGATCACCAACACTCGTGTGGGTGGGCGGGCAACACCAATCTAGAGCACATGCTCCAATTTTAAACTTTGTCTCCACCCACCCATCTAAGCGTTTGTGTTAAAGAAATTGGATAAGTAACACTTAGGCGAGTGGGCGGGCAGCACCAATCCATAGCACACGCCCACAAAGTTTAAACTTTGTTTCCACCCACCCAAGTGTTTGTTTTAAAGAAGTTGGATCAACAATACTTGGGTGGGTAGGTGGGTAACACCAATCCAAAGCACTCGTCTACAAAGTTTAATCTGTGTTCCCACCCAAGTGTTTGTGTTAAATGAAACAACACTTGGGCGGATGGGCGGGAACACCAATCTAAAGCACACGCTTCAACTTTAAACTTTGTATCTACTCACCCACCCAAGTGTTTGTGTTAAAAAAATTGAATCACAAACACTTGGGAGGGTGGGTGGGCAACACAAATCTAAAGCACATGTCCACAAAGTTTAAACTTTGTTCTCAACCACCCAAACGTTTGTGTTAAAGAAATTGGATAGGTAATACTTAGGCGGGTGAGCGGGCAACACAAATCCAAACACACGCTCCAACTTTAAACTTTATCTAAACCCACACACCCAAGTGTTTGTGTTAAAAAAATTAGATCACAGACGCTCGGGCGGGTGAGTGGTCAACACAAATCCAAAGCACATGCTTACAAAGTTTAAACTGTCCTTGCCCACCCACCCAAGTGTTTGTTTTTAAGAAATTGGATTAAAAACACTCGGGTGGGTGGCTGGGCAACATCGATCCAAAGCACAGTCTACAAAATTTAAACCTTGTCTTCACTCATCCAAACGTTTGTGTTAAAAAAATTGGATAAGTAACACTTGGGTGAGACAAAACCAATCCAAGCACACGCTCCAACTTTAAACTTTGTCCCCACCCGCCCACCTAAGTGTTTGTGTTAAAAAATTGGTTTACAAACACTCGGGCGGGTGGGTGGGCAACACAAATCTAAAGTACACGTCCAAAAAATTTAAATTTGGTTTCCGTCTACTCACTCTTGTGTTTGTGTTAAAGAAATTGGATTACCATCACTTAGGCGAGTGGATGGGCAACACAAATCTAAAGCAGACGCTTACAAAATCTAATCTATGTCTCCACCCACCCAAGTGCTTGTGTTCAAGAAATTGAATCAAAAACACTTGGGCGAGTGGGCGGGCAACACCAATCCAGAGCACACGCCTACTAAGTTTAAACTTTGTTCCCTACTCAAGCGTTTGTGTTAAAGAAATTGGATAAGTAACACTTGGGCGGGTGGACGGACAACACAAATTTAAAGCACACGCCCACAAAGTTTAAACTTTGTTCTCACCCACCCACCTAAGTGTTTGTGTTTATGAAATTGGATTAAAAACACTTGAGGGGGTGGCTAGACAAAATCAATCCACAAAATTTATACTTTGTCCTCAAATACCCACCCAAATGATTGTGTTAAAAAAATTGGATCACAAACACTTGAGCGGGTGGGTGGGCAACACCAATCCAAAGCACACGCTCACAAAATTTAAACTTTGTCTCCATCCACCCACCCAAGCGTTTGTTATAAAGAAATTGGATAGGTAACACTTGGGCGGGTGGACGGGTAACACCAATCTAAAGCACACGCCCAAAAAGTTTAAACTTTGTTTTTACCCACCCACCCAAATTGGATTACCAACACCCTGACGAATGGGCGGGAAAGACCAATCCAAAGCACAAGCTCACAAAGTTTAAATTTGATTCCGCCCACCCACTCAAGCGTTTGTGCTAAAAAAATTGGATTATCAACATTTGGGCGTGCGGGTTGAGAAACACCAGTCCAAAGCACACGCTCCAACTTTAAACTTTGTTAAGTGTTACTGTTCAAGAAATTGGATCAAACAAACTCGGACAAGTGGGCGGGCAACACTAATCCAAAGCACACGCCCACAAAGTTTAAACTTTGATTTCACCCACTCACCCAAGTGTTTGTTGTAAAAGAAATGGATCACAAACACTCGGGCGGGTGGGTGGGGAACACCAATCCAAAGCACACGCCCACAAAATTTAAACTTTGTCTCCATTCACCCATACAAGCGTTTGTTATAAAGAAATTAGATAAGTAACAATTGGGCGGGCGGGCGGGAAACACCAATCCCAAGCACACGCTCCAACTTTAAATTTTGTCCCCACCCACTCAAGTGTTTGTGTTAAAAAAATTGGATAACAAACATTCAATAACTCTTGGCTGGAATTAATGAACAGAATACTTCATCTGTATGTTTACTAATTTTATCCAAGTGTTAGTCATTCGGAAATTGGATGTTTCTCTTTTCTACAAATTTCAGTTCTCACGAAAAATGTGATGAAGAAGGTGACAGATCCAATTTATTGATAACAAACCGTTAGTGGTGGGCCAGGCTCTAAATTCATTCATTGCAAGCAAGTAGTTTTAACTGAAATACCTTGTCTACTCGCTCAAGTGTTTGTGATCCAAAACTTTCTCTACAAATGTCAGTTGCCACTAAACTGAAATAGGAAAGTGAATCTCTTAATAAAAAACAATTGGGTGAGTAGGCAGGGCTTTCAGTTTATTAAATGTGGTTAAATAGTTTCAACTGGAAAGCACCGCCTACAAACAAACAAAGAGTTGGGAGGTGCACTCAATTTATTGATTGCGGGTAAATGGTTTTAACTGTAGTGCCCCATCCAAGTGTCTGTAAGCAACAGCTGATCTTTTGCAATAAGATGTGCGCTTTGCATAAAGCCTGCCGTCTGCACAGGATTGTTTCTTGCGTGGAGTGGTAGTTTGCTGACGAGGAGCAGGTGCTTAATTGTGGGCTGGGCATGTCGAGTAGCTTTCGGTTTTACATAAACTCCCAACACACTTGGAGCGTGTTGCTTTGGCGCACTTCACACACACTCCACCAATATGCCGTGTGGCCATGACGCTGGATACGATGGCATTGTGCAATTTCTGCCCGATTTTCTTTTGTACTCAATAGCACAACAAAGCACGCAGATTTCAGTGCGAGACAGAATTTTTCGGTTTTTAGCTCCTTGAAGAAGCACAATATTAGGAAGGATTTTCCGTTTTTTCCGTAACCGATTACGGTTCAAACCTCCGAACGATGAGCTCGGCACTACGTCTGCCGTGACGCAATCGGGAATGCTTTTGATGACGTAGTCTTGGTGGTTGAAGGCTTTTTGGCGCTAAAAGCATCTGACTTGGAGCGGGTGAAGACTTAGGATTGCAAAGAATTGCTTTTTTTGTCTTTTTTTTATCATTCTCGTAAATCCTCCTTTCGTCGGCAACAATATTAAGACGAAATTGTTCGTAGTTCATGTGAGGCTGATAGCGCTTGTCCATCTCATCAACTTCTCCAGCTGGTCCTTCAACTTCTGAGTCACGTTATCTACACGATCCCTAGAATTTGGCTATCGAACAGTTTGGGCCCAGAGCCCTTGCTGGACAATGCAGACATGTCCAAGAGTTGTCTACTTCGGTGTAACTATTGCAGTAAAAACTGCATTTATTGCGAGAGCTTTTTTGTACGTTTTCTCTTGATTGCGACACAAACGCGACTCCTCCAGGGAGACCGAGCTCTTTTTTCGGGCGGGACATTCAGTTTATTGATTGCAGTTGAGTAGTTTTAACTGAAGTGCACCGCCCACTCACTCAAATATTAGTCATCCGGAAGTTAGATGTTTCTCCTCTCTACGAATGTCAATTCTTAATAACAAAAAGTTAAGGGGTGAACGGGATACTTAATTTAATGATTGCAGACAAGATTTTTTATTGAATTTATCCAGAAATTTGATATTTTTTTTTACAAATGCCACTTGTCACTAAATTGGAATAGAAGTGACTAATCTAATCTAATCTTTTGATAATAAACAGTTGGGTGCGTGGGCGGAATACTTAGTTTATTGGCAGTGGCGCACCGAGCGCAGCTTGCTTGGGGTGCGCACTACCGTAATTTTAAAACTTTAGAGTTTGGAAACGTTAATGGAAAAAACTAAGAATATGCTAGCAAAAAAATTAAGGAAAACAAAACGGTCTACTTGACGCTCTTACTCTGAATAAAGGAAGGGGGCGCGAAAGACGTGTACAATTTAAATGTACTATTTTAAAGTTCTTAAATCATTGGACTCTGGACGCGTCTTACTAGTTTTAGTTTCTACCGGACATTCTATTTTCTTAATATTATTGTATAATATTGTAAAAACTTATTTTTAATATTAAAATTATATTTACAGACAAAGTAGTATGTTATTATGGAAGTTGGGCAACATATAGAACCGGAAATGGACAATTCAGCGTTGAAAACATTGATACTAGCAAATGCACCCATATCATTTACAGTTTCATTGGAATCAACAGTGATGGTTCAGTCCGAATTTTAGATAGTTGGAATGAAATTAACTTAGGTTTGTTAAAACAATCAATCAATATTAAAATTAGTAAATTTAAATCATTTTTAGAAGCATTGCAAAGGTTCAACGCATTGAAAAACCAAAACAGAAATTTGAAATCATTGGTTGCAATCGGTGGTTGGAATGAAGGATCAGAAGTTTTCAGCAGTGTTGTTGCTTCGTCGACTAACAGAAGCAACCTTGTTAAAAGCGCTATTGAATTCATGGAACGTTGGGGATTTGATGGTTTTGATCTTGATTGGGAATATCCAGCACAAAGAGGTGGTGTTCCAGCTGATAAAGTATAAATTATAATCAATTATTTAATGTTTGTTTATGTATTGATTGATTTATTTTTAGGCAAATTTTGCTAAGCTGTTAGTTGAATTCAGATCAAAAATTAATGCTTCCGGTAAGAATTATTTGTTGACTGCTGCTGTTGCTACTACTGCATCGGCTATTGATTTATCTTATGATGTTCCTGCATTATCAAAGTAAGTTATTAAAAAATGTTACTTATTTTTTATATTTATTATTTGTCATATGGTTTAGTTAATTTTAATGCCAAACCTACAGGAATTTGGATTTCATCAACTTGATGGCATACGATTTTCACGCTGCTTACGATAAAGTAACCGGTCAAAATGCTCCACTTTACGCATCCTCTATTGATACGACTGCATTTGCAAATGAAAGAAATGTTGTAAGTATTTGGTTTTATTATAAGTGTTAAAAATTATAATTATAATTTATATTTTAACAATTTAAGCAATAAAAGCACATCCACTCAACCTCCACACCGAGTACTTGCTGTATTAACTGTATGCACTTTAACCACAAAATCTTTATCAGCTGCCATTTGATTTGAATTTTTTTTTGCGGAGAAAAATTGCCTTCTATCTCTGCGTTGTTGTCTTACACTTTTACTCCATAGTGTGGTTGGGTGGTCACCAGTTAATTTTTTTTCTGTTAATATAATCGGCCGCCTGTAGCCCATCTATTTGTATCTAAGGCTGCAGATACAACTGGAACATCAGATATTTATCCTAAAAATACATAAATACAAAAACAGGAGCGTTGCGCAAAAGTGCGATGCTATTGTTTGAGCAAGGATTCCCGTTGTTTCCGCGCACTTATAAACATCAAATAAACATAAAACACAAAAATATGCTTACAATGATTATTTGCCATTTTGTTTATTAATTTTACTTGTAGGATGCATCTGTAAGAGCTTGGATTCGACGTGGAGCACCGCCTAACAAAATAGTCTTAGGTTTAGGAGTTTACGGTAGAAGTTTTACTTTATCCAACAGCAACAATAACGGTTTAGGAGCTTCTGCCCCAAATCCAGGAACAGCTGGCCCATACACAAAAGAAGCCGGCATGTTGGGATACAATGAAGTAATATTTGATTTAATCACTCCTCCCAGAAATATTTAAAACTTGTTTGTTTTTAGATTTGTGAAATGCAGATAGCAGGCGGATGGACTGAAGTTTGGGACAATGAACAGAAAGTACCGTACATGTATAAAGGCAACCAATGGATTGGTTTTGATAATAAAAGATCAATTAAAATGAAGGTAAATTTATAAAATTAAATTAACAAAATTACAACTATTTTTAATTTCAGGTTGATTATGCTAGATCAATGAATTTGGGTGGTTTAATGATCTGGTCAATTGAAACTGATGATTTCCGTGGAATTTGCGGACCAAGATATCCAATTCTTACTGCTGTTAATGAAGCAATGCGTTAAAAAAATTTAACAAATAATTATAATAAAACAATTATTATGTTAGAAAAAATCTAACCTAACCTAACCTATATCATAAATATATGCACTAACCTCTAGAAACAACAATTTAAAACAATTTTTGTTTTAAATATTGAATATGATTTCAAAATAAGTTTATGTAAAAACTGCTTTTAATTATATGTATACTTTACCAAAATAAACTAAATTACGTTATTGTTGAACTATTGTCAATTGCAACTCCTTTAGCTACGCTGTGTGGCGGCAGATTTGTCAAAATGTCAATGTGCATGCAACTTTTTGCTATGTTCACATAAATCTGAATCTGTCAGTTGTCAAATCAAAACTCACACCATGGGTCAAACAAAGAATATAATGAAGGGAAGTTACAAATAAACAACAGAACTAGTGTGTGTAAATTTAGTTAAACTTTTTATTTAGAGATATTTTAATAAGGTCAGATTTCATAATCAACCTTAATGCTACATTAAAATTTAATGGAATCACAAAAAAAAATCGATTTCATAATGAAAATAATGTAACATTAGCAACTAATGGAGGCATAATTTTAATGTGTCATGTTTGTCCCATCTATGACGTTAATGGTGCCAACTGCCATTAAGTGTAAACATATTAACCTAGTTTATAACCTAGCAATGCTTAAATACGAAATTTATGATTTATAATAAAATTATTAATTTTCTTCTAATGTAATTATTATTGAAGTACTATAATAATTAAATAATATTACAATGGTTTTTGCAATTTACAAAGTCAATAATACATTAATTAATTACATGGTGTATCGATTATTAATCAAATTTATATTCATTCTTGAAACTTCAAACTTGCAACAGATTTGATATTTCAAAGTTAGAAACCGCCATGTTTACACTGCCAAACACATAGAAAATAGTTTAATCATAGTACCAACATAATCCATTTTATCTAATAAAACATTAAAAACACGTCAAAATAGTATATCAAATCGGATTTTTTAAAAAAGCTTCCCAATAAATTAATTTTCACATTAATTAATGGAACATTAACGTATAATTTATGAAATCGGCCCTAAGAATACTTAATTACAATTCTTTAATTAGATTATTAATAAAAATTCAATAACATGAAGTAGGGTACATTCTTAAAAAAATTGCGTAATTTTTTTGTTTTGACAAGCGGCCATTTTTAATAGCAGAGAAAATAAAAAAGTACAGAAAAATATATCAACTTGGCAACCGCGCGCCACCTTACTGTCACGGAATTGAACTGTCAGTCAGACGCAGTGGGAGAAATGTCATCTTTGTAAAAACTGTTTGTTATGTGATGGGTTCCGGATGGTTCGCAAAACACAGAGCGGTAAATCTCCGAAAAAGTCAAGAAAGAGCGACGGAGACAGTTCGAGCCGAAACCTGATGTTCAGTACGTATACTGAAACATCAGTGCACAAACGGAACTTATGTATCGTATCATTTCCAATAATCTTTTTGTTCAACCTGTTCCGCTCGCTGCTCTATCAGATCTTTGTGATTTTTCGTTTTATTTATTGTAGTTCGTCGTATTATTTAGTTCGAAACCGCGAAAATGAACAGCACAGTCAAATAGAAAGTGCTGTTGTTATCGAGGAAATTCAAGACATGTCTCAACATGGACAGAGAAATTCAGGTCCTGGACCTGGGGACCCTTTATTAGCCAAGCAGAAGCATCACCATCGTCGAGCATTTGAATATATATCGAAAGCATTAAAAATTGACGAAGAAAATGAAGGTCAGTTATAAACAAACATGGTCATAACCACTTATCTCATAATTTGAATTTCTAATTTAGGTCAGAAAGAACTTGCTATTGAATTATATCGTAAAGGCATAACGGAATTAGAACTTGGCATTGCCGTACAGTGTTGGGGTGGTCGGGGTGAAGTATGGGAGCGAGCGCAACGGCTCCATGAGAAAATGAAGACCAACTTGGCTATGGCAAAGGACAGGCTGCACTTTTTAGGTATTTAATTATTTCCATAGCGATAATAACAGTAATGACAGGTATAATGGGTGCTAGCAGAATACCAATACTGAGTAAGATTAGCTTGAAATTACAACACGCATATAATTTACGCTTTAATACACCTGTCTTTTTTGTTTCGTTTTGTTTTTGTTTTGTAGAAAGCATGGACGGTTTAGAACGCATGACACTACAGACTGATACGTCCACGGGAATTAGTAGTAGTAGCAATATTCCCAAACCGAAAGGTTATTTGAGTAATGCAGGTAAATATATATATTTATTTTATACTGAATGTAGATAGTTTATGATAACACTAATAATATGATTTGTTTTTGTAAGAATTTGGTTTTCAGCCAACATTATTTGGCTCAATAATTATTTTTGTATTTCTGAAATGACACATATTTTAATTCTTCATAATTGTAATTATATTTAGTTTTAGAATTATTTAAGATTGATTTTGATATGTATATATCATTTACAAGAGATCATAATTGTAATAAAAATTACAGATTTCTATTATTAAATAATTGTGAAACTAAATTATGAAGAATATAAAAGAGTTATCATATCAACAATATAAATGTTAATTATAGGTATTTTAATATTAGAAAGTTGGTATTTTGAAACTTATTTTTATTATTAGGTTGGTAATTTTTGGGGTTATTAGCTGTATCATAGTTATCTAGCACTGGTTCATAATATCTTAGATAATCAACAATAAAGCATAAAATTAGCTATAAAATATTTTTGATATTAACCTAACCTATCTAATAAAACAATATTTATGATATATGTTATTAGCAAGTTCAAAGTCGTCTGTTGAAGCTAACAATAACATTTTATACCCACGACTGACGTCACGCGCTAGTATCTAGGATGCCGGGGACTTAGTGGAACAACGGGTTGCATATGTAGGTCTTTTTAAGGGGTTATTTTAGTCTTTTTGGTTTTAAGTCGTGACTAGCGACCACCAAAAATAACTGTTTTACTAGAGCACATGCGCTGTGACCGTGCAATGAAGTGGCTCTTTAAATGTTTGAAAATACATTACTCCAAACATAACTTGCCGCTATAAATAGGCAACTTAATATACACTCCTACGTTTGCGCGTTTTAGCAGCTTCTCCTCAAACTCACATTTTACACATTCTAAGCTAAAACGGGTTTACTGTAGTTATTCTATGTAGTGACTATGATGCGCGGTATTGCGTCCATAATAGCAAAGTGCGACTAATCACTCGCGAGCGCACCTGTGTGGTGGAGGAGGACCAGTGTATTTGTCAAACCAGAGAGTCGATTCTGATCTCGGTAACTTTTGTCATATAAGTTACGTTACGTGAATTTCAGAACCTTGCAGTGGCGCAATTAAATATACAGAATTTTCGTTTGCGTTTTAATAGGAATACGGCCGGGCGCGCACTGTAATCTTTCCGTCTACGAACACGCTCGCAAGCTTTCGTACTAGTACGGGACAATCGGCTGATTTGTGAAACGCGTTTTGCGGCTTTGCCACGTTGGGAATGAAAAGACCGTTCTGCCACCGGCCGGTCCCAGTAGGTTCAAGTTTGGTGTTAGTCCAGCGTTCCGGTCTCCGAGGATTACGAGATCAGGAAAGGCACTGACCTCCGGGTGGTGTTGTGGATTGCCCTGATGCGCGAACTATGTTGGTCGGGTCACAGGCAGATGAAGCGAAATTGATCAAGCGGTTGGGCATGGTCTTACACTGATTTTGAGAGACTTTTGTAGGTACAGATTGATTTTTGCAACAAGAAGGGCTTGCTTGTCTTTTTACAGCGATATTATGAGTTTGATACATTTTTGCAGAAAAACTTTAATATTACAGTCAGCTTCTTGTTGGTACTTCTTGGCCTTTCCTCAGATAATTTGAACATCTTATATTGTACGAAATGTCATTCCAATTTGCGGAAAATGCTTCCGTGTCTTTGTGGCGAAGACCTGTGAAGTCGGGAAGGTATTTCTTGTGGCGTTATTTGCGGACCGTTTTTTGCTGTGCTTTAGTTAGCGTTTTAGACTATGGCTATGTTCTATAATAACTATTACGGCATTTCCAAACTGAAGTAGGTTCTGCTGATGGGGTTTGAGGTGATGGTAGGTTAGTATTTTATGTCGCATTTGCGGCCTGTTTCTTGCTGCGTATTAGCAAGCGTTGAAGATCTTGGCGTCTGAGTTTTAATCGCAGGCTATCACCTCAGGTGTCATCTAATAAGGTGTGCCTATGAAGGCTTTTTTTCTACCTGTGCTACGATCTAGTTGAGCCGATACACCGAAATCTACTGGAAGCAACAAAACTTGAATCGGTCAATAATCCGATTCGAAGGACCAAACATAATATTTATAATTTTAATATGTTTGGCATCATTTGGTGCGTATCCATAGCAAATTTGATTAAAATTGGTCGATTAGTTTTTGTTTTACTGCTGATTACGTCAGAATTCTACCGTTTTTGTACATAAAATCATTTAAAAAACCATTTTTTGTAATAATATTACAAAACTTATGATTTTAATATGTTTAGTATCATTTTGTGCTAATTTATAGAAAAATTAGTTCCTGTTTTACGGACGGATTTTTCCCTTTTTGCCCATTTAAAGCTTACAAATACCATTTTATTGTAATAATGTTATAACATTAATAAACTCAATTTGTTTTGTAAGCTATGGAGTTACAAACTAGCAAGTTACACAAAAATTGTTTGGATTTTGTAAGAATTTTTTCGTTAAAGTTTACAAAAAACTATTTTATTGTAATAATGTTAAGACTTTAATAATTCAATTTGTTTTGTAATTTTTGAAGTTACAAATTATTAAATTTTGCAAAGCAAAGCTAAACTAGCAAGTTTTATCAAAATTTCTTCATTATTTCAGTTTTTACGACAAATTATGTATTTTTGTTCCGTTTTTGTCAACAATTATGGCGTAATCAGTCAAACAAGACAATGTTTTAGGATTTAATAAAATTTATTAACTATTTCCAAATTGTAGTGGGTTCTGCTAGCTTTGAGGGGAAGGTATGTTAGTTTTTTGTCCACCCTTACCCACAATGGGTTCTGGTCGGCACGAAAAATACTTTTGTGTCTTCACTTATTGTGCTCTAGTTAGCGTTGGAGACCATGGCTATGTTCTATACTAACTTACGGCCTTGGCCGTTTTCAAATTGTGCGTTTTTCTGGCCTGGTTTTAGTTGATGAGGTTTGAGGTCACGGAGGTCAGTTATTTTCCACGCGGCGCACAATGGATTTTGGACATGTTTACTCCTATTGATGTGTCTTAACCTTCTTCTTAGTGAGCGGGTAGGTCCTGTGAGGGTGGTTAGTTGGTTATTTGCATTGAGTTTGCTTCCCAAATTTTGCTACAGCTTAGGCTGTGGTTGTTAATCGGGTCTTGGGCCACCTTACTGTTGAGCCAATCCTGAAGGTTGGCTTGATTTACGAACTGTGTTGTTGGTTGGATCTCGGGCAGGTAAAGCGAAATTCAGACCGGTTCCGCTGCCAATCAAGGTCTCTTCTTGCAGCCATGTCGCATTTCTTGCTAGGTTGTTTGTCGAGCCAGCTACGCTAATGTGCCGGGTGCCGGTCGTTTGACTACTTTTCGACTACGGGTTCCGTTTTTTGCTGTCGATCTTCAGGGTCACTTTAATCAGAAGTGTTAAAGTCATGAAACTCTACAATTCATTTCATTTATTGTTTTTGTGGTATCTTATTCTGTACGAAGTGGCACTCCTACTTGCGAAAACATACTTTTGCTTCTTTGTGGGGAAGACCAGCAGATATTCTTTGGGGCACAATATCGCATTTGTGGCCCGTTTTATTGTTGTAGACTTTGTATCATAATAACTGTTACGGCCTTGGACATTTCCATATTGTAGTGGTAAGGTTTTTTGCAAATGAGGTGTCAGGTAAGGCCGTTCAACATGGATTCTGGTTATCAAGTTTGCTTCCGTTGATGTGTTCCACTTAGTAATGGTATTGTCTTAAAGAGAATAGGCGCCCGCGAGAATGGTCATTTGCTTATTCTTACCATGTTTGAAGTCATTCGGGTTTGCTGATGGTGGAGGATAATGTTCTATATCTCCGAAACCGTTGGTATGACAACCCATGTTTATTAAGACTTTTGTTTGTTGTGGTTTGTACTACCACTGCCTTAAATATTTTACATTCTTTTTTGAACAGTCTGTATATTATTCACACTGTACGTTCTTGCCAACAAAAATTTTTGAATTTTTTTCCGTAGCGTCCGGTAAAAAGTTATCTATTGCTGCGAAACGTCCCGCCAATGCATCACTTTCCAAAAGTCAGACGTTACCCCGAAGCATGGGATCGAGGAGTGCCCCCATCCAACCCGTCCGACCATTCAACAAGCTCGCATCGACACCCCCTGCCATTAAGAAACAACTATCTATACCAGGATCCAGTTCACCCGCACGCAAAGCACCCACAATTGGTAAGAAATTTGACATGATTGATTTAATTTGACATATTGTTGAACACAATTTTTTGGTTTTGGCAGTTAAGTATGAATTCTTGTTCTTGTAATAGGTACTCCAAGGTCAAGTATAAGTCGAAAATCTGTAACGCTGCGTGGTGTTGACCCGAAGCTAGCGCAAAATATTCTCGACGAAATTGTAGAGGGTGGTCAATCGGTGCAATGGGAAGACATCGTGGGTCAAGATACAGCCAAACAAGCTTTACAGGAAATGGTCATCCTTCCCTCACTCCGACCCGAATTATTCACCGGTTTGCGGACGCCGGCCAGAGGTTTACTACTTTTTGGGCCGCCGGGCAACGGTAAAACATTACTAGCCAGAGCCGTAGCCACTGAATGTCAGGCAACCTTCTTTTCCATCAGTGCTGCCAGTTTAACGTCGAAATTTGTGGGAGACGGGGAGAAATTAGTAAGAGCATTATTTGCAGTAGCGCGTGAATTGCAGCCGTCGATTATATTCATCGATGAGGTCGATTCGTTACTTTCCGAACGGTCAAATAACGAACACGAGTGTAGCCGGCGGTTGAAAACTGAATTTCTAGTCGAGTTCGATGGATTGCCCAGCAATCCAGAGAATGAAAAGGTAAGAAAATAGTTTAATTAATTCACAATATAATTTATTTGATTGAAACAGGTTGTGGTTATGGCAGCGACGAATCGCCCTCAAGAGCTTGACGAGGCTGCACTCCGACGATTCCCGAAAAGGGTTTACGTTACACTGCCCGATTTGAAGACGAGATCGGAACTATTAAGGAAGCTTTTATCCAAACAGGGGTGCTCGTTCAGTGGTTCGGAAATGAATAGGTTGGCCACACTGACTGAAGGTTATTCGGGGTGCGATTTGACCGCTCTGGCTAAAGACGCAGCTTTGGGACCCATCAGAGGTAACTATTAACACTTACAATATAATAATGAACTTTATTTATCATAACTTGGGAATGGGCAAGAAATTCCTGTTAAATAGCTGCAAATCACTTTAAAAAAATTATAAAGTAGCGAGTAGTGGGTAGCTGGCATAAGTTAAATGCGTAATTCTTTTTTAGAGTTACAGCCAGAACAAGTGAAACATCTAGATCCAGGTAATGTACGAAGCATTACCATTCACGACTTTATGGATTCTTTGAAACGAATACGGCGAAGCGTGTCTCCACAGAGTTTAGTCGCCTACGAGAAATGGTCGTTACAATACGGAGATGTTTCCTTATAATTTTTGCATTCCAAATAATATTAATTATTAATAGTACTTTTGTACAAATTATTTATAAACTAAGTTACAGCTATTTTGTTAACTTTGTTGAAATGCCATTATATTATAACTAAAAGGTTGATTTTATAAAACTTAAGTTTTATTGAATCACCTGATATAACTAGCTTTAACTCACAATTTCATTTAATTGAAAACACTTTAAGTAATGTGATTTAGTGATGATATATTTTTAGTATTGTTAGTTTATATTTGAAAGGAAAAGATTTTAAAATTGTAATTGCGTTAATACTCACAGCTAGGATGTTTTGTTTTTATTAAATTTTTGTTTGCTTAAAAATGTGAATGTTTGGACCAGTGTTTATTTTAAGAAGAAAAAAACGACTTATTTTTTTTGTTTTTTTTTATAGAAATAAAAAATGTAATTGAATATTTTTGTTACATCTGTAGCATTCCAAAATTTTTGTTGAAATTTATTCAGGTTCTTTTAATTTTTTCATGATTATCATATTCAGATAAGGAAGGTAAGGATAGATACAATTTTTTTTTTCCATTTGCAAGGGCCGATATTTTAGTTGCTTACGCTTATGCTACTACCTCACAAATTGTCTTTAAATATGAAAAGAACACACCAACGTCCTGAATTAATGCTATTTCTTAAAATTTTCTACTGGAGCTGGGTCTTGAATCTGCGAAAATTATGTGCCGAGATTCGAGTTGGGCGCTTCCCCAACTGAACCACCAAAATTCGCGCAGAACATAAAAATTATGTGTAGATTTAGTTTAGATTGAATTGGACATGGGAAGTCTAAGCAAAATGTCCCCGAAATGATGGCGCTCAATAACGTTCCGCGATTTTGGTGATTATATTATATAGCAAGCTAACCAACTATTGAAGTAATGCAACCAACTCATTACCCTCACTTTCACTGATGTATCTACCTGTAAGCAAGGAATCCTGCAACGTTTTTTATTTCAAAATCTGAGGTTAGAGTCAATAGGTATTGTAATAGTAACAAAAAAAAGCTTTGCTAAAAAATAAGAACATAAGTTTATTCTAAATTAATTTATAGTTTATAATAATAACCACAGATTTTTAAATACAATTCAATTATAAAATGGATTATATGTAATCCAATGTGCTCGAGTTTGTTCTTGTTCAGATTTATGAGTAGTGAACAGTGATTTATAAACATCAGAAGCATTGGGATCTTTGGCAACACTGTAATCTGCCTTAGCTTTCTTCACTCTTGTATCATCAGATGGTCCTTGAACTGCACCAAGTCGTTTCGAAGGAGCTAGTTTACTAGTCGCTGTTGCAGGTATCTTTCCATTAGTCTTAAAAAAAAAAGGAATATTGAAATATATTTCTATCTGAATAGCCAATTGATTATAAAAGTACAAACGTTAAAATATTAATTATTTCAGATATTTCTAATTCATTGTAACCTAACTTAACTTTTTTTAGTCATTTTTATGTTATCATTTGCAGCAAATTGAACTAATAAAACTCCCAATATCATAATTTACATCAAAACTTATTTTTATCTAATAAATATACTTACAACTTTCTTCTCAACTTCTGTACTTGTCGATGGCTCCTCTGTTTTAATTTTTATTTTCTTCTCCTTTTTATTCGCCCGCCTCTGATCCATCCTGAATTGCATTAAAGGTAAATCTTCATCAGTACCATTAATTATAACCACATCATCATCTTGGAATGGTTTCAGACACTGAAAATAAAAATATTTAATACCCTCAATACTAATAAGAATATTTACCTTATGACAAACTGTAGTAGTAATTTCTTTCAAAGCTCTCTCTGAAAAAACGCAACCACATCCCCATAAAGCAACAAATCGAAATTTTCCCGACATTTCAAGCCCAATAACAGGGCATACGTAAGGAGCAGATCTGGAGCAAGCTGAATCGCCTTTCTTATCATCTTCACCTTTATAATCTGGGTTTGGAGTTAAGTTTAAATTTTTAACATCCTAAAAATAATATAATGCTTTAATTAACTTTATTAGCAATCAAAAAATTTTACCTTTAAATTCTTAATATGTTTTGCCGAGTCGGGTAAACTGTCACGATTTAATAATCCTTCAATCAATGCGACTTTATTGTATAATCGTCCATGTCCACAGATTACAATTGGATCCTGTAGGGCTTGCTGTGTGATTGCACAGCATTTCCATTGGAATGCAAGTTCTGAATCTTTGTCTTTCTAAAATAATTAATATTAGATTTGTATAGAAATATATTTATGAACTTACAGTTTCGGGCTTCTTTTTTACACGAACCAGCTCATCTCTTCTAGGGATAGTACCACCATCACAACCCATTATTTATTGATTTTATTAATATTTAGAAATTAGAATCAATTCAACAATATTGACAAAATGTCAATCAGCACAAATATGTCAAATAGTAAATTACAAATGGCCGCCGCTCAGAATTGCCAACTTTAGTAAATATTAAAATCTCTGGATACTTCTTACATGTTTATCATGGGCGTAACACATTTTTTTAAATAATTATAAACATTTAAAGTATGAAATCTTTCTTTAAATTGATTTTCTGATTTGTTTTAATTTAGGGCTTAATCCTTCTAATTAATATGGTTCAATTCAAAAAATATTATGTTAAACAACAACATCCTGGGATGCTTATACAAAATAATTAATGAACTCACAGCATTAAACTCCAGAAAATTATATTGACATAAATAATACCCTAATCATCCATCCATCAATATTGATTGAATATTAAGAATATTTCAGTTGTAATTGTATGTTTGAATGAGTAACGGATTTACTTGTCTTACAATCGCCTTTTTATGAATTTCCGATTCATCACTCCCTTTTGAAGGCATTGATGAGGAATGATGCACTGCTTTTCTTAGGAAAGTATTCTCTAAGGCACACAAAGATTCAACCCAGATTTATTGATTTATGCGACTTTCTATGAGTGGCTAGCCAGTTAGTGTTGCCAACAAGAAAAATTTTAAAACACCAGATTAATTTATAAAAAATCACCAGAAATCACCAACTTCAAGTTGACATCAAAAGATGTGTCAAAAACAGTACAGCGTTGCCAGTTATCAAAAAATAGATTAATAAAAGAGAATTAATTTAATGCCTTTTGATATACAATTTTATATAAAATATGTGAACAAAAAGATAGTTTTTATTGATAACAATAATGGTTATTATTAATAATATTTTATACCTAAATTTATATTTGTTTATTAGTAATATACAGGGTGTAGATTAATTGGCGGACAAACGCCAGGTAACTTTGTATACCGTGCCAAAAAAAACAAAAAAATTTATTCCAAAATGCTGAGAAACTCTTTGTTTGGCCTCACGAAATCCTCAAAGTTTTGTTACGCTTGGCAACGTAGCAAAATTTCTATTTCTGTATCCAAACCTATAATGTAGGCAACTTAATACACACATCAAATGTTATTATTTATTATAAACTACTAATGTTCATATTGGCCACCGTTTACTTCTAAACACTGTATGGTATCGAATTCATGACATTCTCAAGCATCACCGGCGTAATTTGCATATTCATTCAAAGTAAAAGTCATAATAAAATAGAAATATCAACTGACATTTATTGCATAGCCTACGTTATAATTTGAATTTTATTAAAAAATTTGCTACGTTGGCAAGTGTATTTTTTGTTTAAATTTGATTTATTCTTGAAAAGTAATTTGCACATTTTTTTTTATTATCAATTTTTAATAAACCTCGTAACTTTTATTATACTAAAAAATAAGATACTTGTTACATAAAATACGCAATTAAAACAATATTTGTATTGACAAAATTGAAACTTTGAGGACCTCGTGAGGCCAAACAAAGAGTTTCTTAGCATTTTAGAATTAATTATTTTCAATATTCTAGCACATTTTTTGATTGATCATATTCCTGACATAAATATATTGGCAAAAACGATAACACTGAAGAAATAAATCTTTTATTTTGTTATTTATTAACAAAATAACAATGATTTCTGTTCTCAAAATTTTCCTAATTTTGTTTTGTTTTCAGAACTGCGGTTGGCTACGTTATTGAGCATCTGTATATGCAGCTTACTTCATTTCTGTATGTGGAGCAGGCAACCAACATTACTTTTTTAAATTGCTTTATTTTATTAGCATATTTTGCTAATTACTTAATCTGTTTCTATTCTAATGTTTGAAGATTTTTTTAAAGCATTATGCTTATTGTGTTTTCTTTTTGAAGGATTGATAATATTTTGAAAAAAAAACTCTGTTTTCGTTTTTTTAGTCGATAAAGCATTAAATGTTACCTTAATTTAATGTAAATTTACGTAGTTAACTTAATGTATCTAAGCCTACACAATCTATGCGTAAAATGCTTGGAAATTGCACTTTTAATGTAAATGTCGTGTTCTTTCTTATGTTAAATCCACAAAGTTTAAATTGTGAGCGAGTAGCTTTTTCTACTGTGTCCCACTCAGCCGCCCAAGTGTTAGTCATCAAAAGATCTTATGTTTCCCCCACTCTTTGTGTTCTTGTTGCTATTATATACAAAAGAATGAGTGTCAGATGTTATTTAGACAAGAGAGAGTTGGTTAACAATAAACTTCTTGATAAGTAACGCCTGGGTGGGTGGGTGGGCACTAGCTTCAAATTTTGGGCGAGTAACTTCTTCTAACGCACACCTGTGAGATATGCCAAAAAGCTTTTCTTACATTAGAAAATTTAAAACGACATATCCGTACTCATACTAAAGAAAAACCATATTCATGTACTGTTTGTGATAAACAGTTTTCACACAGTACCACTGTGAAAGAACACATGATGACCCATACTGGGGAAAAGCCGTATGTTTGTGGAATTTGCAATAAATTTTTTACTCTTAATAAAATGTTGTATAAACATATAAGGGATAAACATTCGGATCATTTGAAGCAGAACGATATCAAGCAAATGCAGATATGTACTAAATAATATACCTAATTTTGTTGGAATTAAAACGGAAATTAAGGAGGAGGAAGAAGAAGTTAGCTAATTGTCAATGATAAATTAAAAATTACTAAACTAATATAAAAATAATCGTATCAACTGATACGCATCCCCTCCATGCATCATTCTTGCGTTAAGCAATACAAGCCCGGAGAGACCTCAGTTTGGCACGGTCGGGGTTATGATGAACGTGCGATCTGGCCGGCCACCCATACATGCGTGTTGTAAATCAACGTTCGTTCTTGGTGCGTCTTAGAAAAGTGCTTCATTATACTCCAAATGGGAGGATTGATCGGGAAATTCAATAAAAATCAAGGTAAGTAAATCCGTTCATAATCAAATGTTCAACGGAAATTTTCCTAATCAATCGGGGCGTTTCAAGGATAGGTTAGGCTAATTCAATTCTAATTAAATGGGGTTCCTTATTTTGTATTAATTATATATTTGTGTAAGCATTCCAGGTTATTTTTATTAAATGTGCCATATATGTATGGAAAAAATTTGTTGTGCTTTTTATTCAATCTATGATTTATAATCATTTATCTGAAATTTTATAGAATTTTATTATTATAGTTCGGTTTGCATTTAATTAATCAATCTTAATTAATTAATATGTACTAATTATTGCCATTTATTGTGTAGGTTAAATTTTGTTCTCATTATATAATATTTATTAGTGATAGATTTGTATAATTGTGTATGGATTGAACCACTTTCTTTATATTTCTTTAAATTTATTGTTTTGACTTGAAAGTTATTCAGTGTTTTATCTGAATAACTTATTTAATTAAAATTGTTTTTTGATATTATTCATTTTAGCTTCAACAATGACAATTATGACTATTTGTACTTTTAGACTTATCAATGACTAACTACAATCATTTACAAACTTTATTATTATTCAGAGTTTCAACTGAATAATTATTTCAATTGATTTTTTTAAATTTTATTGTTTAGACTTGTTAATGAGGACTATGTTTTTTTAATTTTTTTAGAAACCATGTTTGAAACATCTATTTTGCTTGTATTAGCACCTCTATACAAATAAAGGGCTTCTTCATGACTGATATTTTTGTTAAAATGACTTCAATATTATCTCAAAAGTATTTTAGGCTGAATAATTCTTACAATAAGCTAAATAATGACTAATTTCTGACTTTTATTATTTTTTTTAATTAACATGACTTTAATATTACTCCAAATTATTCAGAGTTTCGACTGAATAATATTTATTTTACTTCTACTTAAATTTTAGATTTATTTAATAATATATAAAAGACTTTCTCATGACTTATTTTTAATTTTTTTTTGAATAGACTTCAATATTACCACAAACATATTTTTGACTGAATGCATTTATATTTTAAGCGACTGAATAATACTGATAACGTTATTTTTTTTACTTATTTATTGAATGACAACCTTGACTACTATGACCATTTTTTAAATTTTTAAGTTACACTACTTTAATATTTAAAAAAAAATATTCAGAGTTCCGACTGAATAATAGTTTTAACATTTTTTTTTTAATTTGCACTCTAGAATTATTGTGACTTTAATCGTGACGGTTTTTTATTTTTTTTTAGGTATAACATGACAATTTACCCTTTTTTAAACATTACTTTATTTGTATTTACTGTTTATGCATAAAAGTGACTCTTCATGACTATTTTAGGTTATATGGTATTAATATTACCAGAAAATTATTCAGAGTTTCGACTGAATAATATTTTTAACATTATTTTACTTTTAGTTACACTTTACATTTAGTATTGACTCAACCATGACAGTTTTTTAATTCTTTAGGTTACATTAAATCATTTATTTTTTGACTGAATTAATAATTAAATATATTCGACATTTTAGTCTAAGTTGACAATATATTGGGGATAATTTAGTTGTATCACAGGATATGATGCTCTTTGTTCTTCGAAATTGTTGTTTCATTTTTGTTTTGTCTATGGTCTTGATTCTACTTATGGTTTTTGGTATGAATGAAGCTGGTGTGTCCGGCTTATATTGAATGATTTTGCAGTGATTTCAAACAATTTTGCTTGGTTTTTCGAAATCTTTAAAAAAACTGTTGTTTGCTTTCTTGGTTTAATTTGAATTCCTTCAATTTTGGCTTGTGGTTGGTATGAATGTAGCTGGTTCAGCAATGGTTCATCATTTTGAATGTTATTCTTTGTTATTTTTGGTTTGATATTCTGTCCTCTACTTAAGTGATTTGAATTTTGCTTTATAACTGGTTGGAATTCTGTTTGATCAGTTTTGGTTGGGTATGAATTTGGTTGGTATGGATGTATGAAGCTGGTTTGTCCGGCTTGTTGTGTGTGGTTTATTGTATAAATTGTTCGATTCTTTGCTGTTGGAACATTCCAGTTTTGGTGGTATAATCAATCTTGATTCTTCAAGTGATTATTCTGTTTTTGCAATTGTTGCCTTATTGTGTGCATCATATCTTAATAGATACAACAAAGTTATCTCAAATATAGTGATCAATGGTTAGGTTAGTTAGCTATAATTTAAGATAATATCTCCAGCGTTTCAACTGGAGATAATTTTAGGTTTTTTTTAATTTTCTTCTATAATGAAGAATTGTTCAAATAGGTTAATATTGTATATAAATAAAGTCATCAGCGTTTCAACTGAATACTGAAATTTGGTTCATAATAGGAATTTTAATTAAATTAAGCACCTTTCTTCAACTATTGAAGATGATAGTTAAACTGACAAATTGAATTATACAAGTCTCTAGCGTTTCAACTAAAGACTAAATAAATTATTTTTTTTAAGATTCTTACTTAGGTTAGCGTTTTTTAATACTGAAGTTTCCAGCGTTTCAACTGGAGACAAATTAAATTTAAGAAAATTTTACATTTTTCAATTTTATTTTAAAGAATTTACTTAGGTTACATATAGTAATCGAGTCAGCAGCGTTTCTACTGCAGACCCTGATTTAAATTTAGTGGTTTTAGATATGAAGACAAATTTGTAAATTGACGCTACAAAAAATATCGTCTTACTTCAGAGTTTCGACTGAAGGAAGAATGACTGACATTCAAAGTAAACTTTAGGCAGACATAAAGACAAATCTACTTATCTCTTCAGCGTTTCAACTGAAGAATAAGTTGATCGACAATACAATTGACACTACAATTTTTTTTAAGAGTCTTATTTAGGTTAGCGTTCTTTAATATTAAAGTTTCCAGCGTTTCAACTGGAAACAAGTTAAATTTAACAACATTTTACCGTCTTCAATTTTATTTTGAAGAATTAACTTAGGTTACATGTAGTAATTGAGTCAGCAGCGTTTCAACTGCAGACCTTTATTTAAGTTTATTAAATTTAGATATTAAGACAAATATGTTAATTGACATTCTAACTGACGCAACAAACAATACCTTCTTACTTCAGAGTTTCGACTGAAGGCAGAACGACTAACATTCAAAGTAAACTTTAGTTAGGTTAAAGACAAATCTACTTATCTCTTCAGCGTTTCAACTGAAGAGTAAGTTGATCGACAAAATCACAACAAACAATCCTTTCTTACTTTAGTGTTTCAACTAAAGAAGAAATTACCGTCATTCAAAATAAACTTTAGTTAGACACAAAAACGGATCAACTTATTTCTTCAATGTTTCAATTGAAGAAAAATTGATCGACAAAACTGCAACAATCTCTTCTTGCTTCAGAGTTTCGACTGAAGAGGAAGTGATCAACATTCAAAGTAAATTTAGATAGGACAAAGACAAATCAACTTATGTCTTCAATGTTTCAACTGAAGCATAAGTTGATCGACAAAACCGCAACAAACGCTACAAACATTGCTTCTTACTTCAGAGTTTTGACTAAAGAAGAAGCCACTGACATTAATTGTAAATTTAGTTAGGCCAAAGACAGGTCAACTTAGTTCTTCAACGTTTCAACTGAAGAACAAGTTGATCCACAAAACTGCAACAAACGTAACCAACAATCTTACTTACTTACGTATCTACGATAAATGTAGTAATCGAGTCTGCAGCGTTTCAACTTCAGACCCTGATTTAAGTTTATTAAATTTAGATATGAAGACACATCTGTTAATTAACATTCTAACTGACGCTACAAACAATATTTTCTTACTTCAGAACGAACGCTACGAACACGTTTTTTTACTTTAGAGTTTCTACTAAAGTAGTAATGACTGACATTTGAAGTAAATTTAGTTAGCCCAAAGACAAATCAACTTATCTCTTCAGCGTTTCAACTGAAGAGTAAGTTGATTGACAAAACCACATCAAAAGCTACAAACAACCTTTTTCTACTTCAGAGTTTCGACTGAAGTAGGAAATAACTGACATTTAATTTAAACTTCACTTACTTCTACGAATAAATCAACTTATTTCTTTAATGTTTCAACTGAAGAATAAGTTGATTGACAAAGTTTTTAATTCAGAGTTTCGCCTGAATAAGAACCAACTGAAATTCAATATAAACTTTAACAAATTCATCAAATAAAAATGGGAAGCATTCTTCAACATTTGAAGATTAAGCACAAATTTACCCATAACCGTGGTTCAATCTAACATAATTTTAGAGAATTGGAAGGAATGTTTCAGAGTTTATACTGAAGCAAATACTTTTATTGAATCAATTTAGGTTTTTTTTTAGATAAATTTATTTTCATCAATTTTCCTCAGCGTTTCAACTGAGGAACCAATTAGAATTGTATTTTTTAGGTTTCAAGGTTTCAGCGTCACTCAACAATAGATTAGTTTACATGGCATTGTTTGTATATATTAATTTTTCTTCAATCGTTTATCAACTTTAAAATAATAATTATTTTGCATAAAATTGAAGATAAATATTTTTTTCAATATTAAATTATCCAGAATTTTTTAAACTGGATTCAAATTTTTTCCAGATTTTATGGCTAGCTTCCAGAAGTCATTAGCTATGTAAAAGTTTGCTTATTTTAATTAGGTATTATAAGTATATCTCTCCATGCTTATGGTACATTTGTTATTAAAAGGGATTCATCAAATTTATTATATTATGGTTACATCGCTTTGTTTTTTATCAACATTTATTGGCATTATATTATGGAAATTTTGTAATAACTCCTCCAAAAACTAATAAAAATTTGCTTTTCAGTTAATAGCAATTTAATCTTTTCCAAATGAAAAGATTTCTTTGCTTATTTTAGGTTACGTTCTAGAATCCAATTAATTGATCATAAATGAATGATCTTAACAACTACCGGATAACAGAATTTAATGGAAAAATAATTTAAAAAAGCAATTATTTACAGAATTGATTTGTGTTAACTGAAGTTATCCTAACATGCACTAAATATTAGAATCAAAAAGACCATTAATTAAAAAAACTAGAACAGAAGACCTAACTAATTTCAATCAAATAGTTTCTTTTGAAAATGAAAAATCCTATTGCTTATTTCAGATTTAGTTCTAGAATACAGTAAAAATTAAGCACAAAATTAGTTTGTGTTAATTGGAATGATCTTAATAACAGAATCTAATGGAACAATAATAAAAAAAAAACTAGAACAGAAGACCTAATCAATTTCAATTACTTCTAGCCGATAGCAATAGTTTCTTTTCAAAATGAAGGGATTCTATTGCTTATTTCAGATTAAGTTCTAGAATCCAAACCAAAGAATCAAGCAAAAATTGTATAAACTGGATAACAAAACCCAATGGAATAGATGAAAAAGTAAACTAGAACAGAAGATCTAATCAATTTTTATTTCAGCTATAACGCAATACATTTTTTCAAAATTTGAAAAAATGCTTTGTCTTTTATTTCAGCTCATCATAATAGCTTTAGTTTATGGAAACCAAGTACACAAATTGGATTGTTTGGAAAATTTATTATGGATTAAATAAGGAAAACTAAGGCTAAATTTACTAATACCAATTTTTTACAGCAGCTCCTAACAAATTTCCATAATACTTAATTTAATTTTTTGACACAAATGCGATTTAACCATACTCTAGCTTATTACTCAGCCAGGCAGGGTGGGGGGTTGATTTAATTTTTACCAATTTTTGTTTAAACTGTAATAGGATAATTTCCAGTTGTTTGCTTCAATTTATTTAAAATAAAACGGATTTGCTAACTTTAGTTATAAGATTGATTTCAATTTGTTATGCACCATCGAAGACTTGAAGAGACTAACGTGTGTAGCAACGCCAGCACGTCTTCTCTTCTTGTTATAATGCGCACCATAGGTTCAACCTGTCTCGCCATGCATAAAGCTTGTCTCTACGCCTGAAAAACCCGCGAGAAGTTCCCTTATTGTGCCATTCCTCTTTATCTCGTTTCTATTCGTTCCTAAACTATTTTCATTTCCAGTTCCTGAGCTGATTATAATTGAATTTATAATAACAGTCAGGCCGTCTCTTAATTTTCGCTGCTACTACTATGCACTAATATCTTCTACTTTTTTTACTGCTCACCTACCATGCTTGTTCTGACTCTTGTAGATCTTGATTTAGTTGTTTTCTCTCTGACTATCCACCTTTTTTTTCATTTTCTAACTCTGCCGAAGCCGGTCCCAAGCCCGGATGCAAGAATGAGGAGGGGAAAATTTATTCTTCTCTTTAATCTTTTTCTATTCTTTAAACTTTTCTTTAATTTTGTGTATAATTTGTTTTAATTTACAGCCAATTTGTGTTTAGTTTATATATAATTAATAAACTAATTAAAATGTTCTAGAAAAAACTTTGGTAGAAGCTTCATATTCAAATTGAGTAATGCAAAAGATAGGAATGAGTTACGAAAAAGGGTGAGTATTAAATTAGTAACAAATTTAGCTTTGGAAATGTTAACGTTGATTGTTGTGGGTGAGGTGGAAAATATTAAACATTTTAATAAATTTATATTTTTGTATTCTATTATTTAAACTAGAAGATGCTACTCCACTGCCTTGATACCTACTCTAGATGTATTCAACAAGGGTGGCTGAACCACAAACCTGGACGACAAGTCAAACTCAATTATTTGAGTACATTCACCAAACCAGATGGAATACGAGGCTGAATCATCGGTGCTCAATTACTATTTTATTAATCTATCAAGTTTGTTGAACAAATATTTGATTGATTTGTGTATTGTATTTACTCTTTTAATAGAAATTTATTTTTTTAATTTCAGTACCAAGAACTCCAATAGTATCTAAGAATATGAAATAAAAATTTTGCTTTGATTATTTTCTTTTTTTAAATAGATTCAAAAATTCCTTATTCAGCATTTTAAAAATATTATCTTCTCTTATTTTTAACACTTGACAACATTCGGTTCTTGGCGTAAAACAACTTGGGGTAGGTAATTTCAATTAAAACAACTTGCTGGCAATCCATGACAGTTTGGTTAATATTTTATGTCATTTATAACAGCTTAAGAACAATTTATGACATTTGCGGCAGAATTTATCTACTACAGATTATAATCGTTTTGTAATATTTATGAATGTTTAGAATTAATATTGATAGTTTACGAACATTTTTTGACATTTGTGATAGGTCAGGAACAAGTAATATGGGTATGTATTGCAATAATCTATGAAGACATTTTGTGCTTTAAAATTGTGATCCAATTTAATATATTCTTAAAGTTATAAAATTTAAAATCATTCAAATAATATATGTATATGGAATTATTCTAGAAGATACGATGCATAAATAAATTGTTATCTGCATGAAAAGGTCGGCGATAAAAATCATTCGTTTCTTGCGATATCAGCACGCACATAAAAAGCAAAAAATCTCCGTCTTATTTTACAGGTAAATCTGATAAATGTATAAATAGAATGTTATCGAAGTAAACATTCATTGAATTTGCGTATTAGTTTTACAAATGAATAAAATATTTGATCTGAAATATAGTTGTAGTTAATTAATTAATGTAACATATTTTCCAAGTTATTACACAATAAATAATTGTGCATTAAATTAATCGGTTTCAATGATAATTAATTTTTTGTTATAATTTAAACAGAATAATCATTTTAGAATAAATATTATAATTTTAATTTGATTCAGATGAGTCTGTTGGCTACCGTTTAGTCCCTTTTTTGCCTTCAAAACGCAAAATACCGTGTTTTTGACGGGTATTTTAAAATTGCCGCCAGGGTGCTAGGAATATCGGGGTCGGACCCCCAAAATCGTAATCGAACCGCAGATTACGATTTTGGGGGTCCGTCAGAAAATGCTAAAAAACCGACTTTTTTTTCCTAAAATTGAAAAAATCCTTGTCAAAAAATGGTATGTTTTGACTCTTTCGATAGCCGAAGGAGGACCCCTTGAAGCACGGACTTCCGCTTTGGCCGACAACCTAATGGGGTCTGTGGTTTGTCACAGAAAAATTTGCGTCCCCATCGGCCGGCTAGAAGTATGTTAGTTTCACGCTTTTAAAACTTTCAAATTGACCGTATATAGCCATTTTTGGATAAGAGGGAAAAGTAATGAGAATATCAAAACGGCGATTAGAAAAAGATTAAAGAGAAGAATAAATTTTCCCCTCCTCATTCTTGCATCCGGGCTTGGGACCGGCTTCGGCAGAGTTAGAAAATGAAAAAAAAGGTGGATAGTCAGAGAGAAAACAACTAAATCAAGATCTACAAGAGTCAGAACAAGCATGGTAGGTGAGCAGTAAAAAAAGTAGAAGATATTAGTGCATAGTAGTAGCAGCGAAAATTAAGAGACGGCCTGACTGTTATTATAAATTCAATTATAATCAGCTCAGGAACTTTAATTGTAAATTTAGTTAGGCCAAAGACAGGTCAACTTAGTTCTTCAACGTTTCAACTGAAGAACAAGTTGATCCACAAAACTGCAACAAACGTAACCAACAATCTTACTTACTTACGTATCTACGATAAATGTAGTAATCGAGTCTGCAGCGTTTCAACTTCAGACCCTGATTTAAGTTTATTAAATTTAGATATGAAGACACATCTGTTAATTAACATTCTAACTGACGCTACAAACAATATTTTCTTACTTCAGAACGAACGCTACGAACACGTTTTTTTACTTTAGAGTTTCTACTAAAGTAGTAATGACTGACATTTGAAGTAAATTTAGTTAGCCCAAAGACAAATCAACTTATCTCTTCAGCGTTTCAACTGAAGAGTAAGTTGATTGACAAAACCACATCAAAAGCTACAAACAACCTTTTTCTACTTCAGAGTTTCGACTGAAGTAGGAAATAACTGACATTTAATTTAAACTTCACTTACTTCTACGAATAAATCAACTTATTTCTTTAATGTTTCAACTGAAGAATAAGTTGATTGACAAAGTTTTTAATTCAGAGTTTCGCCTGAATAAGAACCAACTGAAATTCAATATAAACTTTAACAAATTCATCAAATAAAAATGGGAAGCATTCTTCAACATTTGAAGATTAAGCACAAATTTACCCATAACCGTGGTTCAATCTAACATAATTTTAGAGAATTGGAAGGAATGTTTCAGAGTTTATACTGAAGCAAATACTTTTATTGAATCAATTTAGGTTTTTTTTTAGATAAATTTATTTTCATCAATTTTCCTCAGCGTTTCAACTGAGGAACCAATTAGAATTGTATTTTTTAGGTTTCAAGGTTTCAGCGTCACTCAACAATAGATTAGTTTACATGGCATTGTTTGTATATATTAATTTTTCTTCAATCGTTTATCAACTTTAAAATAATAATTATTTTGCATAAAATTGAAGATAAATATTTTTTTCAATATTAAATTATCCAGAATTTTTTAAACTGGATTCAAATTTTTTCCAGATTTTATGGCTAGCTTCCAGAAGTCATTAGCTATGTAAAAGTTTGCTTATTTTAATTAGGTATTATAAGTATATCTCTCCATGCTTATGGTACATTTGTTATTAAAAGGGATTCATCAAATTTATTATATTATGGTTACATCGCTTTGTTTTTTATCAACATTTATTGGCATTATATTATGGAAATTTTGTAATAACTCCTCCAAAAACTAATAAAAATTTGCTTTTCAGTTAATAGCAATTTAATCTTTTCCAAATGAAAAGATTTCTTTGCTTATTTTAGGTTACGTTCTAGAATCCAATTAATTGATCATAAATGAATGATCTTAACAACTACCGGATAACAGAATTTAATGGAAAAATAATTTAAAAAAGCAATTATTTACAGAATTGATTTGTGTTAACTGAAGTTATCCTAACATGCACTAAATATTAGAATCAAAAAGACCATTAATTAAAAAAACTAGAACAGAAGACCTAACTAATTTCAATCAAATAGTTTCTTTTGAAAAAAAAAGATTAACAGTTCCAGATCATAGTTGAAAGTTCTAGATCATATTTGACAATTCTAAAACATCTTGACTTTTTTAGCAGTTCTAAAACATTCTTGGCTCTTATTTCTATTTAAAAACTATTTTTGGCAGTTCTAGACACTTTTGACAGTTTAAGAAACAATTACACTTTTTTAAAAGTTTTTGAACATTGTTGATAAAACATATTAACACTTATTTGACAGTTCTAGAATATTCTTGAAACATCAATAATAGGTGGAATTAATTTCTAATAGTTTACGCGTATTTTATGACATTTTGACAGTTTATTTATGGTTGAAAGCAATTTCTGACATTTGATGCATATTTTGTGACACTTCAGAAACATTTTGTCAGTTCACCGATAGTTACAGTTGCTTAAATAAGTATGCAATTTTTTTAAATAATAAAATTATTTTAGAAATTAGAAATAGAAAAACAAAAAAATGTGTCAAAAACCTTACTTTGTTTACAGATTTGATAATCGCAAAAAATTGTTTTTGGTCTAAAACTTACCTATTTACAGATTTGAGTTTTTTGAAATCTGACACAACTTAGATTGTCAAAAAACTAACATTACCATACTTACCTACCAAATTTCTTCAATAATAGTTTGACATATTTTAATAAATAGAAGTTGGTAGTAATAGAGCTCATTATCATTAGTACAAACTGTAAAAAAACTATAAAAATGGACACGCCCAATTTTGTGTAATTTAAAACTTATTGACATCAGCAAACTGTGATCAGTATCTAAATCAAAATGTTCATTGGATTTTCATACAATTTTGTAGTAATAGAGCACATTACGATTAGTAGAACCTGCAAAAAAAATTATAAAAATTGACACGCCCAAATTTTGTGTATTCTTAAATTATTTGACTTGAGCTAACTGCATTCATTAACTAAAACAATCATAACTTAAAACGGTATATTGAATTTTAATACAAATTAGTGGTACTAAAGCTCATTATCAATAGTACCAACGGCAGAAAAATTATAAAAATTGACAGGCCCTATTTTGTGTAATTTAAAACTTATTGACAGCAAACTTGGTTCAATAGATAAAACAGAATTAAAAATAATCATAACTTGTAAATTATTCATTGGATTTTGATGCAAGTTGGTAGTAATAGAGCTCATTATTATTAGTACCAACTGTAAAAAAGTCATAAAAATTAACACGCCTACTTTTGTGGAATCATAAACTATTTGACATGAGCTAATAAGTAATAAAAAAAAAATAAAAAAAATCATAACTTGAAAACCGTTTATTGGATTTTAATGCAAGTTGGTAGTAATAGAGCTTACTATCATTAGTACAAACTGTAAAAATAATTATAAAAACAGTCACGCCCATTTTTGTAAAATCTTAAATTATGTGACTTGAGCTAACTACATTCATTAACTAAAACAAAACTTAAAATCATAACTTTATTGAAATTACCAAAAATTAAAAAAAAAATTATTCTAATATATTAGCTTACACATAATGCACTTTTGGATTTCATAGATATGAATGTGTACGAAAATATTGTAACTATATGCAAATCATATTTTCTATAATATAATTTAATTTTATTGAATTTAAAATGAAGAAAATATTTTATTTTCTTATCAGTTTACTATAATATACATCTATAAATAACATTTTAAAATAAATGATTGACTTTATTCTAGTACATTGCAAATCTTTAAATAGAAATGCATACAAATGTGTTTAATATATGAATTGCTTTAATTGTGTAATATTTAATGCTGAATGATTGGATATTTTTATAGAATCATTAGAGCTACATTAAAAAAACACTTTCATAACTTAAATATTTGATTTCAAACAAACAAATATTATTTTCCAATACACATAAAACTTAGAACTTCAATATATTTTACACTATTTTGAGGTAAATTTTGCATTTTTTACAAAGAATTTGTTCTACACTAACGAATACATGTCACCACGGGTTGGAAATTAGAAAACATGATTTTTTAGGATACTTAAAGGCTATTTTGGAATCAAATTAAAAATAAGCAACTTTTTGCATAAGAAAATTGGTGTTTCTAGTTCTAAAATTGGTAATAAATAATATTGCTGAAGAGCAAAAACACTACAGAAATCAATCTTACTTTATTAAATGAATAAAATTATTAAAACTGTAATTGGAAACCGGTTGTTCCTCCTTCTATCCTACTTGGTGTGGCGAGTGTACCCAAGTACTTAGATTTGTCTTTGTGGTTCAACCCTTGTTGTAACTCATCTCAGCTTGAACATCATCGGAGCTTCAGAATGCAAGACAATCAATGTTGTTTCCTACTTTTGGTACATTCCCAAAATAAAGAATTCAGTCAAAGTTGTCATATTTTATTAAGACCAGGCAACTAGATACTTACCATTTTATTATCTGCATCACTTTACACTTTCCATAAAGGTTTCTTTTAAGCTGCTACTAGAACATTTTAATTATTATATTAATTGCATTAAATTAAACGAAAAACATTTCAAAAATTAAAGAAAAGTTTAAAGAATAGAAGAAAAGTTTAAAGAGAAGAATTAAATTTTCCCCTCTTCATTCTTGCACCCGGGCTTGGGACCGGCTTCGGCAGAGTTAGAAAGTGAAAAAAAGGTGGATAGTCAGAGAGAAAACAACTAAATCAAGAGCTACAAGAGACAGAAGAAGCATGTTAGATGAGCAGTAAAAAAAGTGGAAGATATTAGCGCAAAGAAGCAGCGAAAATTAAGAGACAGCCTGACTGTTATTATAAATTCAATTATAATCAGCTCAGGAACTGGAAATGAAATTAGATTAGAAACGAATAGTAACGAGATAAAGAGGAATGGCACAATAAGGGAATTTCTCGCGGGTTTTTCAGGCGTAGAGACAAACTTTATGCATGGCGAGACAGGTCGAACCTATGGTGCGGCTTATAACAAGTAGAGAAGACGTGCTTTCGTACACACGGTGATCTTTACGAGTCTTCGATGGTGCATATCAAACCGAACTAAATCTGATAACTAAAATGAGCAAATCCGTTTATTTTAAATTAATTGAAGCAAACAACTGGAAATTATCCTATTACATTTTAAACAAAGCTAATTGGAAAAAATCAAATTAACCCCCACCCTGCCTGGCTGAGTAGTAAGCTAGAATTTGGTTAAATCGCATTTGTGTGAAAGAATTAAATTAAAATATTATGGAAATTTTTTGGGGGATGCTGTAAAGTATTAGTAAATTTAGCCTTAGTTTTCCTTATTTAATCCATAATAAATTTTCTAAACAATCTAATTTGTGTTCTTGGTTTCCATAAACTAAGGCTATTATGATGAGCTGAAATAAAAGTACAATACATTTTTTTCAAATTTTGATTTGAAACAAATGTATTGTGTTATAGCTGAAATAAAAATTGATTAGATCTTCTGTTCTAGTTTAATTTTTTTTAATCATTCCATTGGGTTTTATTATCCAGTTAATATAATTCTAGGGCAGAAAAACCTGGGTCAATAACCCTTTTCATATTCAACCATCCATCGTCACAATGTAATATATGTATAATCATCTTTCTTTATATAATATGAATAAATATATTTATTGGTTTGGATTCTAGAACTTAATCTGAAATAAGCAATAGAATCCCTTCATTTTGAAAAGAAACTATTGCTATCGGCTGGAAGTAATTGAAATTGATTAGGTCTTCTGTTCTAGTTTTTTTTTTAATTATTATTATATCCTTTCGATTCAGTTACCCAGTGCGTGTTAGGATAATTCCAGTTAACACAAACCAATAGTGTGATTAATTAGTTTTTTTTATTATTATCCAGTGCTTATTTGTATAATTCATTTATGACAAATTAGTTGGATTCTAGAACGTAACCTAAAATAAGCAGTGAAATCTCTTCATTTGGAAAAGATTAAATTGCTATTAACTGAAAAGCAAATTTTTATTAGTCTTTGGAGGAATTATTACAAAATTTTGATAATAAAATTTCAATAAATGTTGATCAAAAACAAAGCGATGTAACCATAATATAATAAATTGGTTGAATCCTTTCTAATAACAAATGTACCATAAGCAGCATAAAGAGAGTTACTACTTATGGTACCTAATTAAAATAAGCAAACCTTTACAAAATTAATGAATTTACTTCTCTAAAGCTAGCCATAAAATCTGGAATAAATTTGAATCCAGTTTTAAAAACTCTGGATGATTTAATATTGAAAAAAAATATTTATCTTCAATTTTATGTAAAATAATTATTATTTAAAAATTAATAAGCGATTGAAGAAAAATTAATATGTACAAACCATGCCATGTAACTATTCTACTGTAGAGTGACGCTGAAACCTAAAAAATACAATTCTGATTGGTTCCTTAGTTGAAACGCTGAAGAAAATTGATGAAAATAAATTTATCTAAAAAAAAACTAAATTAATTCAATAAAAATATTTGCTTCAGTATAAACTCTGAAACAATCTTTCCAATTCCCTAAAATTATGTTAGATTAAACCACAGTTATGGGTAAATTTGTGTTTAATCTTCAAATGTTAAAGAAAACTTCCCATTTTTATTTGTGAATTTATTAAAGTTTATATTAAATGTCAGTTAATTCTTATTCAGTTTAAACTCTGAATTAAGAACGAGTAGTTTGTAGAAACTTTGTCAATCAACTTATTCTTCAATTGAAACATTGAAGAACTAAGTTTATCTGTTTTTGGCTTAACTAAAATTTACATTGAATGTCAGTAGCTTCTTCTTCAGTCGAAACTCTGAAGTAAGAAACGGTGATGTTTGTTTCTCAATCAACTTATGCTTCAATTGAAACTTTGAAGACATAAGTTGATTTGTCTTTGGCTTATTTAAATTTACTTTGAATGTTGTTCAAATCTACTTCAGTCGAAACTCTGAAGTAAGAAGAGATTGTTGGTAACGTTTATTGCAGTTTTGTCAAGCAACTTGTTCATCAGTTGAAACATTAAAAAACTGAGTTGATCCGTCTTTGTGCCTAACTAAAGTTTACATGAAATGTCAGTGGCTTCTTCTTCAGTTGAAACTCTGAAGCAAGAAGCGGTGTTTGTAGCGTTCGTTGTGGTTTTGTCCATCAACTTACGCTTCAATTGAAACTTTGAAGACATAAGTTGAATTGTCTTTGCCTATCTAAATTTACTTTGAATATTGTTCAATTCTACTTCAGTCAAAACTCTGAAGTAAGAAGAGATTGTTGGTAGCGTTAGTTAGAATGTTAATTAACTGATTTGTCTTTATAACTAAATTTAATAAACCTAAATCAAGGTCTGCAGTTGAAACGCTGCAAACTCGATTACTACTGTAACCTAAGTAATTTCTTCAAAATAAAATTGAATAAGATAAAATTTTCTAAAATTTAATTAGTTTCCAGTTGAAACGCTGGAAACTTCAATTTGAAATATCGCTAACCTAAGTAAGAATCTTTAAAAATTGTTTGTAGCGTCAATTGTAATGTCGATCAACTTATTCTTCAGTTGAGGCGCTAAAGAGATAAGTAGATCTGTCTTTATGTCTAGCTGAAATTTACTGTGAATGTCAGTTATTTTTCCTTCAGTCGAAACTCTGAAGTAAGAAAATATTGTTTGTAGCGTCAGTTAGAACGTCAATTAACAGATCTAAATTTACTAAACTTAAATCAGGGTCTACAGTTGAAACGCTGCAGACCTGATACTACATGTAACCTAAGGAAATTCTTCAAAATAAAGTTGAAGAAAGTACAATTTTGTTTAATTTTTTTTGTCTCCAGTTGAAACGCTGGAAACTTTAGTATTAAATAACCTAAGCAAGATTTTTTTTTGTTAAATTTGAGTAAATTTATTTAGTCTTCAGTTGAAACGCTGGAGATATCATCTTAAATTATATATAACTAACCTAACCATTGATCACTATATTTGGGATAACTTTGTTGTATCTATTAAGACATGATGCACACAATAAGACAACAATGGCAAAAAAAAATGATCACTTAAAGAATCAAGGTTGATCATACCACTGAAATTTTCCAAACAAATTAACAATTTTAAAAGATCAAACAATTTTACACAATGAACCATACATAACAAGCCGGACAAACCAGCTCCATACAAACCAAATTCATACCCAACCAAATTTGACAAATCAGAAACCAATTTAGTAAAAATAAAGCAAAATTCAAATAATTTAATTAGAGGACAGAATATCAAACCAAAAATAACAAAGAACAACATTCATGATGACAAACCATTGCTGGACCAGCTACATTCATACCAACCACAAACCAAAATTGATGGAATTCAAATAAAACCAAGAAAGCAAAAAGTTTACAAACAACACTTCTTGTTGCAAGATTTGTGTGAAACGACTACAAAAATCATTCAGTATAAGCCGGACACACCAGCTTCATTCATACTAAAAACTATTAGTGGAATCAAAGACAAATTCAAGCCAAAACAACAATTTCGAAGAACAGAGAGCATCATATTTTGTGATACAACTAAATTATCCCCAATATATTATCAACTACTTAAACTAAAATGTCAAATATATTTAATTAATAATTGAACCAAAAAATAAATGTTGTAATCTAAAGAATTAAATCAACAGTCATGGTTGAGTCATTATTAAATGTAATTAAAAGTAAAATTAAATGTAATTAAAAGTAACTCTGAATAGTTTGCTGGTAATATTAATATCATATAACCTAAAATAGTCATGATTGAGTCACTTTTGTGTACAAACAGTAAATGCAAATTATTAAGTTAAAATTGTCATGGTATACCTAAAAAATAAAGTCACAATAGTCCTAGAGTGCAAATACAAAAAAAAAGTTAAAAATATTACTCAGTCGGAATAATTTTCTGTAAATATTAAAGTAGTGCAACTTAAAAAAATTGAGAAATAGTCGTGGAGGCCAAGGTTATCATTCAATAAATAACGTCATAAATATTATTTAGTCAAAACTGTAGCTTTAAATATAAAAGCATTCAGCCAAAAATATTTTTGTGGTAATATAATATATAACGGTCATAGTAAAGACCTTTATAGGTCATAAAATAAATCTAAAATTGAACATTATTCAGATGGAATAATTTTTAATAATATTGAAGTCATGTTAAATAAAATTATAATACAGTCATTATTTAGCTTAAAGTATAAGAAATATTCAGTAAAAAATACTTTTGAAGTAATATCAAAGTCATTTCATCAAAAAATCAAAAATATCAGTCTTGGTAGTCAGTTATTTGTATAGAGGTGCAAATATACAAGCAAAATAGATGTTTCAGTCAAATGTTAAGTAAATTAAGATTAATAATCAAATCATGTTTTCTAAAAAAAATAATAGTCATGGTCGTCATTAAGTCTAAACTGTAAATATAAAAAAAGTCAGTCAAAATAATTATTCAGTTGAAACTCTAAATAATTTTAAATAATAATAATTGTAGTTATAGTCATTCATAAGTCTAAAATTGCAAATGCAAAATAAGTCATAATTAAGTAATTGTTGATGCTAAAATGAAACATAATAAAAAACAAATGTAATTAAAAAAATTATTCAGTCATAAATAATAAATTTAAAGAAATATGAAAAAAGTGGTTTAATCCATACACAATTATTACATATCTATAATAATAAAATTTATATATTTAGAACAAAACTTATCCTACCCAATACATGGCATTAGTCCAAACATATTAATTAACAACCTTAATTAAGATTGATTAATTAAAACACACCGAACTATAATAATGAAATTCTATAAAATTTCAGATAAGAGATTATGAAACATAGATTGAATAAAAAACACAACAAATTTTTTTCATACATATATGGCACATTTAATTAAACCTGGAATGCTTACATAAAAATATATAATTAATACAAAATAAGGAACCCCATTTTATAATTGAATAAATATCCTAACCAATCCTTGAAACGGCCCCGATTGATTTAAGAAAATTTCCGTTGAACATTATTTTTTGAGTACTAAACGGATTTACTTACCTCAGAATCCTTGATTTTTGATTAATTCCGGATAAATCCTCCTATTTGGAGTTTACTGAGGCACATCTCTAAGACGCAACAAGAACTACGTTGATTTACAACACGCATGGATGGGTGGCCGGCCAATTCACACGTTCATGATAACCCCGACCGTGCCAAACTGAGGCATAGATAATTTCTCGTTAACCTAACCTAAGCTCACGTCGCCACACTAAAACTCGCAAATGTGGACCAATGCTGGTAATTTTTTGGTTACTGAGGTAATTTGGACCCCTAATTACGATTTCGGAATCGCCGTTTCGATATTCTTAATATTTCACCTTCTAATCCAAAGCGGTTTTAGGGTATATTTTTATTACGAAAACGTGTGAAACAAATATAGTTTTAACGGGCCGAGGAGGACGCAATTGCTCCTGTGGCAAGCCAACAGACCACGGCAAATGCTCTTGCAAACCGGAAGTCCGTAGGTCAAAGGGTTTTCCTTCAGCGATCGATTGTATCGCTTAGTACGTACGTACGCTCGTGTTTTTCAGAGTAAAATCCGCAAATGTGGATGAAAGTTTGTAATTTTTTGTTTTCTGGGGTAATGATCACAATTTTGTTATCGCCGTTTTGATATTCTCATCACTTTTCCCTCTTATCCAAAAATGACTATATTCAGTCAATTTGAAAGTTTTAAAAGCGTGAAACTAACATACTTCTAGCCGGCCGATGGGGACGCAAATTTTTCTGTGGCAAGCCACAGACCCCATTAAGATGTCGGCCAAAGCGGAAGTTCGTGCTTTAAGTGATTCTCCTTCAGTGATCGAAAGAGTCGAAACATACCAAAGGGGGGGTTATTTCTTTTTTTGACAAGGATTTTTTAAGTTTTAGGAAAAAAAGGTCGGTTTTTTTGCATTTCCTGACGTAAAATGAACCCGTGATTACGATTTTAGGAGTCCGACCCCGATATTCCTAGCACACTGTCGGCATTTTTAAAATAACTGCCAAGAACACGGTATTTTGCGTTTTGAAGGGCAAAAAAGGGACTAAACGGTAGCCAACAGACTCATCTGAATCAAATTAAAATTATAATTTTTATTCTAAAATGAATATTCTGTTTAAATTATAACAAAAAATTAATTATCAATGAAACCGATTAATTTAATACACAATTAATTATTGTGTATTAACTTGGAAAATATGTTACATTAATTAATTAACTACAACTATATTTCAGATCAAATATTTTATTCATTTGTAAAACTAATACGCAAATTCAATTAATGTTTACTTCGATAACATTCTATTTATACATTTATCAGATTTACCTATAAAATAAGACGGAGATTTTTTGCTTTTTATGTGCGTGCTGATATCGCAAGAAACGAATGATTTTTATCGGCGACCTTTTTATGCAGATAACAATTTATTTATGCATCGTATCTTCTAGAATAATTCCATATATATTATTTGAATGATTTTAAATTTTATAATTTTAAGAATACAAATATATTAAATTGGATCACAATTTTAAAGCACAAAATGTCTTCATAGATTATTGCAATACATACCTATATAACTTGTTCCTGACCTATCACAAATTCGTAAACTATCAATATTAATTCTAAACATTCATAAATATTACAAAACTATTATAATCTGTAGTAGATAAAATCTGCCGCAAATGTCATAAATTGTTCTTAAGCTGTTATAAATGACATAAAATATTAACCAAACTGTCATGGATTGCCAGCAAGTTGTTTTAATTGAAATTACCTACCGCAAGTTGTTTTACGCCAAGAACCGAATGTTGTCAAGTATTAAAAATAAGAGAAGATAGTATTTTTAAAATGCTGAATAAAGAATTTTTGAATCTATTTAAAAAAAGTCTGAAAATAATCAAAGCAAAATTTTTATTTCATATTCTTAGATACTATTGGAGTTCTTGGTACTGAAATTAAAAAATTAAATTTCTATTAAAAAAGTAAATACAATACACAAATCAATCAAATATTTGTTCAACAAACTTGATAGATTAATAAAATAGTAATTGAGCACCGATGATTCCGCCTGGAATTCCATATGGTTTGGTGAATGTACTCAAATAATTGGGTTTGACTTGTCGTCCAGGTTTGTGGTTCAGCCACCTTTGTTGAATGCATCTAGAGTAGGTATTAAGGCAGTGGAGTAGCATCTTCTAGTTTAAATAATAGAATACAAAACTATAAATTTATTAAAATGTTTAATATTTTCCACCTCACCCACAACAATCAACGTTAACATTTCCAAAGCAAAATTTGTTACTAATTTAATACTCACCCTTTTTCGTAACTCACTCCTATCTTTTGCATTACTCAATTTGAATATGAAGCTTCTACCAAAGTTTTTTCTAGAATATTTTAATTATTTTATTAATTTTATATAAACTAAACTAATTGGCTGCAAATTAAAACAAAATATTACACAAAATTGAAGAAAAATTTAAAGAATAGAGAAAGATTAAAGAGAAGAATAAATTTTCCCCTCCTCATTCTTGCATCCGGGCTTGGGACCGGCTTCGGCAGAGTTAGAAAATGAAAAAAAGGTGGATAGTCAGAGAGAAAACAACTAAATCAAGAACTACAAGAGTCAGAACAAGCATGGTAGGTAAGCAGTAAAAAAAGTAGAAGATATTAGTGCATAGTAGTAGCAGCGAAAATTAAGAGACAGGAACTGGAAATGAAAATAGTTTAGGAACGAATAGTAACGAGATAAAGAGGAATGGCACAATCAGGGATCTTCTCGCGGGTTTTTCAGGCGTAGAGACAAGCTTTATGCATGGCGAGACAGGTTGAACCTATGGTGCGCATTATAACAAGAAGAGAAGACGAGCTGGCGTTGCTACACACGTTAGTCTCTTCAAGTCTTCGATGGTGCATAACAAATTGAACTAAATCTTATAACTAAAGTTAGCAAATCCGTTTTTTTTTAAATAAATTGAAGCAAACAACTGGAAATTATCCTATTACAGTTTAAACAAAAATTGGTAAAAATTAAATGACCCCCCACCCTGCCTGGCTGAGTAGTAAGCTAGAGTATGGTTAAATCGCATTTGTGTGAAAGAATTAAATTAAGTATTATGGAAATTTTTTAGGGGCTGCTGTAAAAAATTGGTTTTAGTAAATTTAGCCTTAGTTTTCCTTATTTAATTCATAATCAATTTTCCAAACAATCCAATTTGTGTACTTGGTTTCCATAAACTAAGGCTATTATGATGAGCTGAAATAAAAGTACAATACATTTTTTCAAATTTTGAAAAAAATGTATTGCGTTATAGCTGAAATAAAAATTGATTAGATCTTCTGTTCTAGTTTACTTTTTTATCCATTCCATTGGGTTTTGTTATCCAGTTAATATAATTCAATACAATTTTTTGATTTGGATTCTAGAACTTAATCTGAAATAAGCAATAGAATCTCTTCATTTAGAAAAGAAACTATTGCTATCGGCTGGAAGTAATTGAAATTGATTAGGTCTTCTGTTCTAGTTTTTTATTTATGTATTGGTCCATTAGATTTTGTTATTAAGATAATTCCAGTTAACATAAACCAATTCTGTGCTTAATTTTTATTGTATTCTAGAACTAAATCTGAAATAAGCAATAGAATCCTTTCAATTTGAAAAAAAACTATTGCTATTGGCTGGAAACAATTAAAATTAATTAAGTCTTCTGTTCTAAGTTTTTTTTTAATTATTGTTCCATTATTTTGTTATCCGGTGCTTAAGATAATTCATTTATGGTAAATTAGTTGGATTCTAGAACGTAACCTAAAATAAGCAAAGAAATCTTTTCATTTGGAAAAGATTAAATTGCTATTAACTGAAAAGCAAACTTTTATTAGTTTTTGGAGGAATTATTACAAAATTTCCATAATATAATGCCAATAAATGTTGATAAAAAACAAAGCGATGTAACCATAGTATAATAAATTTGTTGAATCCCTTTTAATAACAAATGTACCATAAGCACGGAGAGATATACTTATGATACCTAATTAAAATAAGCAAACCTTCACATAGCTAATGAATTTACTTCTAGAAGCTAGCCATAAAATCTGAAAAAAATTTAAATCCAGTTTAAAAAATTCTGGATAATTTAATATTGAAAAAAATATTTATCTTCAATTTTATGCAAAATAATTATTATTTTAAAGTTGATAAACGATTGAAGAAAAATTAATATATACAAACAATGCCATGTAAACTAATCTATTGTTGAGTAACGCTGAAACCTAAAAAATACAATTCTAATTGGTTCCTCAGTTGAAACGCTGAGGAAAATTGATGAAAATAAATTTATCTAAAAAAAAAACCTAAATTGATTCAATAAAAATATTTGCTTCAGTATAAACTCTGAAACATTCCTTCCAATTCCCTAAAATTATGTTAGATTGAACCACGGTTATGGGTAAATTTGTGCTTAATCTTCAAATGTTGAAGAAAGCTTCCCATTTTTATTTGATGAATTCGTTAAAGTTTATATTGAATGTCAGTTGGTTCTTATTCAGGCGAAACTCTGAATTAAAAAACTTTGTCAATCAACTTATTCTTCAGTTGAATCATTGAAGAAATAAGTTGATTTATTTTTAGAAGTAACTGAAGTTTAAATTAAATGTCAGTTATTTTCTACTGAAGTAGAAAAAAGTTGTTTGTGGCGTTTGATGTGGTTTTGTCGATCAACTTACTCTTCAGTTGAAACGCTGAAGAAATAAGTTGATTTGTCTTTGGGCTAACTAAATTTACTTCAAATGTCAGTCATTACTACTTTAGTAGAAACTCTAAAGTAGAAAGACGTGTTCGTAGCGTTCGTTGCAGTTTTGTCGATCAACTTGTTCTTCAGTTGAAACGTTGAAAACTAAGTTGACCTGTCTTTGGCCTAACAAAAGTTTACTTTGAATGTCAGTTCTTCTTTAGATGGAAATCTAAAGTTAGTTTGTTGTAATTTTGTCGATCGACTTACTCTTCAGTTGAAACGCTGAAGAGATAAGTAGATCTATCTTAAGCCTAATTAAAGTTTACTTTGAATGTCTGTTATTCTTCCTTCAGTCGAAGCTCTGAAGTAAGAAAATATTGTTTGTAGCGTCAGTTAGAATGTTAATTAACAGATGTGTCTTCATATCTAAATTTAATAAACTTAAATCAGGGTCTGAAGTTGAAACGCTGCAGAGTCGATTACTACATTTAACGTAGGTACGTAAGTAAGTAAGAGATTGTTGGTAACGTTTGTTGCAGTTTTGTTGATCAACTTGTTCTTCAGTTGAAACGTTGAAGAACTAAGTTGACCTGTCTTTGGCCTAACTAAATTTACAATAAATGTCAGTGGCTTCTTCTTTAGTCAAAACTCTGAAGTAAGAATCAGTGTTTGTAGCGTTTGTTGCGGTTTTGTCGATCAACTTATGCTTCAGTTGAAACATTGAAGACATAAGTTGATTTGTCTTTGTCCTATCTAAATTTACTTTGAGTGTTGGTCACTTCCTCTTCAGTCGAAACTCTGAAGTAAGAAGAGATTGTTGCAGTTTTGTCGATCAATTTTTCTTCAATTGAAACATTACATAACATATTTTTCTTAATATCTAAATTTAATAAACTTAAATAAAGGTCAGCAGTTGAAACGCTGCAGACTCAATTACTACATGTAACCTAAGTTAATTCTTCAAAATAAAATTGAAGACGGTAAAATGTTGTTAAATTTAACTTGTTTCCAGTTGAAACGCTGGAAACTTTAATATTAAAGAAAGCTAACCTAAATAAGAATCTTAAAAAAAATTGTAGCGTCAATTGTATTGTCGATCAACTTATTCTTCAGTTGAAACGCTGAAGAGATAAGTAGATTTGTCTTTATGTCTGCCTAAAGTTTACTTTGAATGTCAGTCATTCTTCCTTCAGTCGAAACTCTGAAGTAAGACGATATTGTTTGTAGCGTCAATTAACAAATTTGTCTTCATATCTAAAACTACTAAATTTAAATCAGGGTCTGCAGTGGAAACGCTGCTGACTCGATTACTATATGTGACCTAAGTAAATTCTTTAAAATAAAATTGAAGAACGTGAAATTTTCTTAAATTTAATTTGTCTCCAGTTGAAACGCAGGAAACTCCAATATTAAAAAACGCTAACCTAAGTAAGAATCTTAAAAAAAATAATTTATTTAGTCTTTAGTTGAAACGCTAGAGACTTGTATAATTCAATTTGTCAATTAAACTATCATCTTCAATAATTGAAAAAAGGTGTTTAATTTAATTAAAATTCATAATATGAATCAAAATTTCATCAGTTGAAACGCTGATGACTTTATTTATGTATAATATTAACCTATTTGAACAATTCTTCATTATAGAAGAAAATTAAAAAAAGCTAAAATTATCTCCAGTTGAAACGCTGGAGATATTATCTTAAATTATAGCTAACTAACCTAACCATTGATCACTATATTTGGGATAACTTTGTTGTATCTATTAAGATATGATGCACACAATAAGGCAACAATTGCAAAAAAAGAATAATCACTTAAAGAATCAAGATTGATTATACCACAAAAACTGGAATGTTCCAACAGCAAACAATCGAACAATTCATACAATAAACCACACACAACAAGCCGGACAAACCAGCTTCATACATCCATACCAACCAAATTCATACCCAACCAAAACTGATCAACGAGAATTCCAACCAGTTATAAAGCAAAATTCAAATCACTTAAGTAGAGGACAGAATATCAAACCAAAAATAACAAAGAATAACATTCAAAATGATGAACCATTGCTGGACCAGCTACATTCATACCAACCACAAGCCAAAATTGAAGGAATTCAAATTAAACCAAGAAAGCAAACAAAAGTTTTTTTGAAGATTTCGAAAAACCAAGCAAAATTGTTTGAAATAACTGCAAAATCATTCAATATAAGCCGGACACACCAGCTTCATTCATACCAAAAACCATAAGTAGAATCAAGACCATAGACAAAACAAAAATGAAACAACAATTTCGAAGAACAAAGAGCATCATATCCTGTGATACAACTAAATTATCCCCAATATATTGTCAACTTAGACTAAAATGTCGAATAAATTTAATTATTAATTCAGTCAAAAAATAAATGATTTAATGTAACCTAAAAAATTAAAAAACAGTCATGGTTGAGTCAATACTAAATGTAAAGTGTAACTAAAAGTAAAATAATGTTAAAAATATTATTCAGTCAAAACTCTGAATAATTTTCTGGTAATATTAATACCATATAACCTAAACTAGTCTTGAAGAGTCATTTTTATGCATAAACAGTAATGTTAAAAAAAGAGTAAAATTGTCATATTATACCTAAAAAAATTAAAAAACCGCCACGATTAAAGTCACAATAATTCTAGAGTGCAAATTAAAAAAAAAACGTTAAAACTATTATTCAGTCGGAACTCTGAATACTTTTTTTTTAAATATTAAAGTAGTGTAACTTAAAAATTAAAAAAAATGGTCATAGTATTCAAGGTTGTCATTCAATAAGTAAAAAAAATAACGGTATCAGTATTATTCAGTCGCTTAAAATATAAATGCATTCAGTCAAAAATATGTTTGTGGTAATATTGAAGTCTATTCACCAAAAAATTAAAAATAAGTCATGAGAAAGTCTTTTATATATCATTAAATAAATCTAAAATTTAAGTAGAAGTAAAATAAATATTATTCAGTCGAAACTCTGAATAATTTGGAGTAATATTAAAGTCATGTTAAATTAAAAAAATAATAAAAGTCAGAAATCAGTCGTTATTTAGATTTTTGTAAGAATTATTCAGACTAAAATACTTTTGAGATAATATTGAAGTCATTTTAACAAAAATATCAGTCATGAAGAAGCCAGAGGTGCAAATACAAGCAAAATAGATGTTTCAGTCATGGTTTCTAAAAAAATAAAAAAAAATAGTCCTCATTAACAAGTCTAAACAGTAAAATTAAAAAAAAAAATCAATTGAAATAATTATTCAGTTGAAACTCTGAATAATAATAAAGTTTGTAAATGATTGTAGTTAGTCATTGATAAGTCTAAAAGTACAAATAGTCATAATTGTCATTGTTGAAGCTAAAATGAAAAATATCAAAAAACAATTTTAATTAAATAAGTTATTCAGATAAAACACTGAATAACTTAAAAGTCAAAACAATAAATTTAAAGAAATATAAAAAAGTGGTTCAATCCATACACAATTATACAAATCTATCACTAATAAATATTATATAATGAGAACAAAATTTAACCCTACACAATAAATGGCAATAATTAGTACATATTAATTAATTAAGATTGATTAATTAAATGCAAACCGAACTATAATAATGAAATTCTATAAAATTTCAGATAAATGATTATAAATCATAGATTGAATAAAAAACACAACAAATTTTTTCCATACATATATAGCACATTTAATTAAAAATAACCTGGAATGCTTACACAAATATATAATTAATACAAAATAAGGAACCCCATTTTATTAGAATTGAATTAGCCTAACCAATCCTTGAAACGCCCCGATTGATTAGGAAAATTTCCGTTGAACATTTGAATATGAACGGATTTACTTACCTTGATTTTTATTGAATTTCCCGATCAATCCTCCCATTTGGAGTATAATGAAGCACTTCTCTAAGACGCACCAAGAACGAACGTTGATTTACAACACGCATGTATGGGTGGCCGGCCAGATCGCACGTTCATCATAACCGAGACCGTGCCAAACTGAGGTCTCTCCGGGCTTGTATGGCTTAGCAGCGCAAGCAATGATGCGTGGAGGGGATGCGTATCGATTGATACTCTGTGGTCGGATTTACCTATTGAAATTGGATAGGATAATGAAAGTCGACTTAAATGTTATTGTGATTAAAGTATATAATAGCATGAATTTATTTCCTTGCACTTTATTCAGATTGTAAACAAAACTGATAAGGGTAAAATAAAGAGATAGTCGATTGACATACGCAAATATTTTACATGAAAATAATTTTAAAAGGAATTATTTTTATGCGTTTGATTTAAATTGTGAAATTAATATATTTTTATTATAATTTTATTAATTATATTTTCTTTATTATTATTCTTAATATTGGTCGGAAAATGTCGTTCACAGTTATTGCGGCACATTATGTCATATTTAATCATCGAATTCTGCTTTCTACTAGGAAAAGATACTGATCAATATTCTTACTGTCTGTAAAAAGAATTAAATGATTTCAGTATTTATGTGTATTTTGTTCCATAGAAACATCTTTTTGGGTTTTTCGCTAACTTCATTTTATAGCATTATTCATAATAATTCTCCTCAAATTAACTGTAAACTTCATGCAATTAATTGTGCTTTCCCTTAAACCAAAAAATTAGTTTTTTATTAAACATTTGACAATAGTTGGTAGTATTGAAAAATGGTTTATATAAAATTAATAGAAATTTTTATTCTACACAAAGTGATTTATATAATTTAAATTCCTTAGGTTGGTATTAACCAAGATAATGCGTTAAGTGTAAAGAACAAAATTATGTTAGTTTTTTGTTAACGATTTGAAAACAGGTGTTAGTATTGAAAAATGATTAATGTAAAATTAATAGCAAATTTCATTCTACACAAAATGATTTATATAATTTAAATTTTTAAAGTTGGTTTTAACCAAGATAATGCATTAATTGTAATAAACAAAATTATTTTAGTTTTTTGTTAACCATTTGAAAACAGTTGGTAGTATTGAAAAATGATTAAAGTAAAATTAATAGCAAATTTCATTCTACACAAAATGATTTTTATAATTTAAATTCTTAAAGATGGTATTAACCAAGATAATGCATTAATTGTAATAAACAAAATTATTTTAGTTTTTTTTAACCATTTGAAAACAGTTGGTAGCATTGAAAAATGATTAATGTAAAATTATTAGCAAATTTCATTCTACACAAAATGATTTATATAATTTAAATTTTTAAAGTTGGTATTAACCAAGATATTGCATTAAGTGTAATAAACAAAATTATTTTAGTTTTTTATTAACCATTTGAAAACAGTTGGTAGTATTGAAAATGATTAATGTAAAACTAATAGCAAATTTCATTCTACACAAAATGATTTATATAACTTAAATTCCTAAAGTTCGTATTAACCAAGATAATGAATTAAGTGTAATAAACAAAATTATTTTAGTTTTTTATTAACCATTTGAAAACAGTTGGTAGTATTGAAAAATGATTAAAGTAAAATTAATAGCAAATTTCATTCTACACAAAATGATTTATATAATTTAAATTTTTAAAGTTGGTATTAACCAAGATATTGCATTAAGTGTAATAAACAAAATTATTTTAGTTTTTTATTAACCATTTGAAAACAGTTGGTAGTATTGAAAATGATTAATGTAAAACTAATAGCAAATTTCATTCTACACAAAATGATTTATATAACTTAAATTCCTAATGTTCGTATTAACCAAGATAATGAATTAAGTGTAATAAACAAAATTATTTTAGTTTTTTATTAACCATTTGAAAACAGTTGGTAGTATTGAAAAATGATTAAAGTAAAATTAATAGCAAATTTCATTCTACACAAAATGATTTATATAATTTAAATTTTTAAAGTTGGTATTAACCAAGATATTGCATTAAGTGTAATAAACAAAATTATTTTAGTTTTTTATTAACCATTTGAAAACAGTTGGTAGTATTGAAAATGATTAATGTAAAACTAATAGCAAATTTCATTCTACACAAAATGATTTATATAACTTAAATTCCTAAAGTTCGTATTAACCAAGATAATGAATTAAGTGTAATAAACAAAATTATTTTAGTTTTTTATTAACCATTTGAAAACAGTTGGTAGTATTGAAAAATGATTAAAGTAAAATTAATAGCAAATTTCATTCTACACAAAATGATTTATATAATTTAAATTTTTAAAGTTGGTATTAACCAAGATATTGCATTAAGTGTAATAAACAAAATTATTTTAGTTTTTTATTAACCATTTGAAAACAGTTGGTAGTATTGAAAATGATTAATGTAAAACTAATAGCAAATTTCATTCTACACAAAATGATTTATATAACTTAAATTCCTAAAGTTCGTATTAACCAAGATAATGAATTAAGTGTAATAAACAAAATTATTTTAGTTTTTTATTAACCATTTGAAAACAGTTGGTAGTATTGAAAAATGATTAAAGTAAAATTAATAGCAAATTTCATTCTACACAAAATGATTTATATAATTTAAATTTTTAAAGTTGGTATTAACCAAGATATTGCATTAAGTGTAATAAACAAAATTATTTTAGTTTTTTATTAACCATTTGAAAACAGTTGGTAGTATTGAAAATGATTAATGTAAAACTAATAGCAAATTTCATTCTACACAAAATGATTTATATAACTTAAATTCCTAAAGTTCGTATTAACCAAGATAATGAATTAAGTGTAATAAACAAAATTATTTTAGTTTTTTATTAACCATTTGAAAACAGTTGGTAGTATTGAAAAATGATTAAAGTAAAATTAAAAGCAAATTTCATTCTACACAAAATGATTTATATAATTTAAATTTTTAAAGTTGGTATTAACCAAGATATTGCATTAAGTGTAATAAACAAAATTATTTTAGTTTTTTATTAACCATTTGAAAACAGTTGGTAGTATTGAAAATGATTAATGTAAAACTAATAGCAAATTTCATTCTACACAAAATGATTTATATAACTTAAATTCCTAAAGTTCGTATTAACCAAGATAATGAATTAAGTGTAATAAACAAAATTATTTTAGTTTTTTATTAACCATTTGAAAACAGTTGGTAGTATTGAAAAATGATTAAAGTAAAATTAATAGCAAATTTCATTCTACACAAAATGATTTTTATAATTTAAATTCCAAAAGTTGGTATTAACCAAGATAAAACATTAAGTGTAATAAACAAAATTATTTTAGTTTTTTATTAACCATTTGAAAACAGTTGGTAGTATTAAATAATGATTAATGTAAAATTAATAGCAAATTTTATTCTACACAAAATGATTTATATAATTTAAATTCTTAAAGATGGTATTAACCAAGATAATGCATTAATTGTAATAAACAAAATTATTTTAGTTTTTTTTAACCATTTGAAAACAGTTGGTAGTATTGAAAAATAATTAATGTAAAATTAATAGCAAATTTCATTCTACACAAAATGATTTATATAATTTAAATTTTTAAAGTTGGTATTAACTAAGATATTGCATTAAGTGTAATAAACAAAATTATTTTAGTTTTTTATTAACCATTTGAAAACAGTTGGTAGTATTGAAAATGATTAATGTAAAACTAATAGCAAATTTCATTCTAAACAAAATGATTTATATAATTCAAATTCCTAAAAATGGTATTAACCAAGATAATGCATTAATTGTAATAAACAAAATTATTTTAGTTTTTTATTAACCATTTGAAAACAGTTGGTAGTATTGAAAAATGATTAATGTAAAATTAATAGCAAATTTTATTCTACACAAAATGATTTATATAATTTAAATTCTTAAAGATGGTATTAACCAAGATAATGCATTAATTGTAATAAACAAAATTATTTTAGTTTTTTATTAACCATTTGAAAACAGTTGGTAGTATTGAAAAATGATTAATGTAAAATTAATAGCAAATTTTATTCTACACAAAATGATTTATATAATTTAAATTTTTAAAGTTGGTATTAACCAAGATAATGCATTAATTGTAATAAACAAAATTATTTTAGTTTTTTATTAACCATTTGAAAACAGTTAGTAGTATTGAAAAATGATTAATGTAAAATTAATAGCAAATTTCATTCTACACAAAATGATTTATATAATTTAAATTCGTAAAGTTGGTATTAACCAAGATAATGCATTAAGTGTAATAAACAAAATTATTTTAGTTTTTTATTAACCATTTGAAAACAGTTGGTAGTATTAAATAATGATTAATGTAAAATTAATAGCAAATTTTATTCTACACAAAATGATTTATATAATTTAAATTCTTAAAGATGGTATTAACCAAGATAATGCATTAATTGTAATAAACAAAATTATTTTAGTTTTTTTTAACCATTTGAAAACAGTTGGTAGTATTGAAAAATAATTAATGTAAAATTAATAGCAAATTTCATTCTACACAAAATGATTTATATAATTTAAATTTTTAAAGTTGGTATTAACTAAGATATTGCATTAAGTGTAATAAACAAAATTATTTTAGTTTTTTATTAACCATTTGAAAACAGTTGGTAGTATTGAAAATGATTAATGTAAAACTAATAGCAAATTTCATTCTAAACAAAATGATTTATATAATTCAAATTCCTAAAAATGGTATTAACCAAGATAATGCATTAATTGTAATAAACAAAATTATTTTAGTTTTTTATTAACCATTTGAAAACAGTTGGTAGTATTGAAAAATGATTAATGTAAAATTAATAGCAAATTTTATTCTACACAAAATGATTTATATAATTTAAATTCTTAAAGATGGTATTAACCAAGATAATGCATTAATTGTAATAAACAAAATTATTTTAGTTTTTTATTAACCATTTGAAAACAGTTGGTAGTATTGAAAAATGATTAATGTAAAATTAATAGCAAATTTTATTCTACACAAAATGATTTATATAATTTAAATTTTTAAAGTTGGTATTAACCAAGATAATGCATTAATTGTAATAAACAAAATTATTTTAGTTTTTTATTAACCATTTGAAAACAGTTAGTAGTATTGAAAAATGATTAATGTAAAATTAATAGCAAATTTCATTCTACACAAAATGATTTATATAATTTAAATTCGTAAAGTTGGTATTAACCAAGATAATGCATTAAGTGTAATAAACAAAATTATTTTAGTTTTTTATTAACCATTTGAAAACAGTTGGTAGTATTGAAAAATGATTAATGTAAAATTAATAGCAAATTTAATTCTACAGAAAATGATTTATATAATTTAAGTTCTTAAAGATGGTATTAACCAAGATAATGCATTAATTGTAATAAACAAAATTATTTTAGTTTTTTATTAACCATTTGAAAACAGTTGGTAGTATTGAAAAATGATTAATGTAAAATTAATAGCAAATTTTATTCTACACAAAATGATTTATATAACTTAAATTCGTAAAGTTGGTATTAACCAAGATAATGCATTAAGTGTAATAAACAAAATTATTTTAGTTTTTTATTAACCATTTGAAAACAGTTGGTAGTATTGAAAAATGATTAATGTAAAATTAATAGCAAATTTCATTCTACACAAAATGATTTATAAAATTTAAATTTTTAAAGTTGGTATTAACCAAGATAATGCATTAATTGTAATAAACAAAATTATTTTAGTTTTTATTAACCATTTGAAAACAGTTGGTAGTATTGAAAAATGATTAATGTAAAATTAATAGCAAATTTCATTCTACACAAAATGATTTATATAACTTAAATTCCTAAAGTTCGTATTAACCAAGATAATGAATTAAGTGTAATAAACAAAATTATTTTAGTTTTTTATTAACCATTTGAAAACAGTTGGTAGTATTGAAAAATGATTAATGTAAAATTAATAGCAAATTTCATTCTACACAAAATGATTTATATAATTTAAATTTTTAAAGTTGGTTTTAACCAAGATAATGCATTAATTGTAATAAACAAAATTATTTTAGTTTTTTATTAACCATTTGAAAACAGTTGGTAGTATTGAAAAATGATTAATGTAAAATTAATAGCAAATTTTATTCTACACAAAATGATTTATATAACTTAAATTCGTAAAGTTGGTATTAACCAAGATAATGCATTAAGTGTAATAAACAAAATTATTTTAGTTTTTTATTAACCATTTGAAAACAGTTGGTAGTATTGAAAAATGATTAATGTAAAATTAATAGCAAATTTCATTCTACATAAAAAAATTTATTTCTTTAAATTCTTTAGGTTGGCATTAACTAAGATAATGTATTAAGTGTAATAAACAAAATTATTTTAGTTTTTTATTAACCATTTGAAAACAGTTGGTAGTATTGAAAAATGATTAATGTAAAATTAATAGCAAAATTTATTCTACACAAAATGATTTATATAACTTAAATTCGTAAAGTTGGTATTAACCAAGATAATGCATTAAGTGTAATAAACAAAATTATTTTAGTTTTTTATTAACCATTTGAAAACAGTTGGTAGTATTGGAAAATGATTAATGTAAAATTAATAGCAAATATTATTCTACAGAAAATGATTTATATAATTTAAATTCTTAAAGATGGTATTAACCAAGATAATGCATTAATTGTAATAAACAAAATTATTTTAGTTTTTTATTAACCATTTGAAAACAGTTGGTAGTATTGAAAAATGATTAATGTAAAATTAATAGCAAATTTCATTCTACACAAAATGATTTATATAATTTAAATTTTTAAAGTTGGTATTAACCAAGATAATGCATTAATTGTAATAAACAAAATTATTTTAGTTTTTTATTAACCATTTGAAAACAGTTGGTAGTATTGAAAAATGATTAATGTAAAATTAATAGCAAATTTCATTCTACACAAAATGATTTATATAATTTAAATTTTTAAAGTTGGTATTAACCAAGATAATGCATTAAGTGTAAAAAACAAAATTATTTTAGTTTTTTATTAACCATTTGAAAACAGTTGGTAGTATTGGAAAATGATTGATGTAAAATTAATAGCAAATTTCATTCTACACAAAATGATTTATATAATTTAAATTTTTAAAGTTGGTATTAACCAAGATAATGCATTAATTGTAATAAACAAAATTATTTTAGTTTTTTATTAACCATTTGAAAACAGTTGGTAGTATTGAAAAATGATTAATGTAAAATTCATAGCAAATTTTATTCTACACAAAATGATTTATATAATTTAAATTCCTAAAGTTGGTATTAACCAAGATAATGCATTAAGTGTAAAAAACAAAATTATTTTAGTTTTTTATTAACCATTTGAAAACAGTTGGTAGTATTGAAAAATGATTAATGTAAAATTAATAGCAAATTTTATTCTACACAAAATGATTTATATAATTTAAATTCTTAAAGATGGTATTAACCAAGATAATGCATTAATTGTAATAATCAAAATTATTTTAGTTTTTTTTTAACCATTTGAAAACAGTTGGTAGCATTGAAAAATGATTAATGTAAAGTTAATAGCAAATATTATTCTACACAAAATGATTTATATAATTTAAATTCATAAAGTTGGTATTAACCAAGATAATGCATTAAGTGTAAAAAACAAAATTATTTTAGTTTTTTATTAACCATTTGAAAACAGTTGGTAGTATTGAAAAATGATTAATGTAAAATTAATAGCAAATTTCATTCTACATAAAATGATTTATATAATTTAAATTTCTAAAGTTGGTATTAACCAAGATAATGCATTAAGTGTAAAAAACAAAATTATTTTAGTTTTTTATTAACCATTTGAAAACAGTTGGTAGTATTGAAAAATGATTGATGTAAAATTAATAGCAAATTTCATTCTACACAAAATGATTTATATAATTTAAATTCCTAAAAATGGTATTAACCAAGATAATGCATTAAGTGTAAAAAACAAAATTATTTTAGTTTTTTATTAACCATTTGAAAACAGATGGTAGTATTGAAAAATGATTAATGTAAAATTAATAGCAAATTTCATTCTACACAAAATGATTTATATAATTTAAATTTTTAAAGTTGGTATTAACCAAGATAATGCATTAATTGTAATAAACAAAATTATTTTAGTTTTTTATTAACCATTTGAAAACAGTTGGTAGTATTGAAAAATGATTAATGTAAAATTCATAGCAAATTTTATTCTACACAAAATGATTTATATAATTTAAATTCCTAAAGTTGGTATTAACCAAGATAATGCATTAAGTGTAAAAAACAAAATTATTTTAGTTTTTTATTAACCATTTGAAAACAGTTGGTAGTATTGAAAAATGATTAATGTAAAATTAATAGCAAATTTTATTCTACACAAAATGATTTATATAATTTAAATTCTTAAAGATGGTATTAACCAAGATAATGCATTAATTGTAATAATCAAAATTATTTTAGTTTTTTTTTAACCATTTGAAAACAGTTGGTAGCATTGAAAAATGATTAATGTAAAGTTAATAGCAAATATTATTCTACACAAAATGATTTATATAATTTAAATTCATAAAGTTGGTATTAACCAAGATAATGCATTAAGTGTAAAAAACAAAATTATTTTAGTTTTTTATTAACCATTTGAAAACAGTTGGTAGTATTGAAAAATGATTAATGTAAAATTAATAGCAAATTTCATTCTACATAAAATGATTTATATAATTTAAATTTCTAAAGTTGGTATTAACCAAGATAATGCATTAAGTGTAAAAAACAAAATTATTTTAGTTTTTTATTAACCATTTGAAAACAGTTGGTAGTATTGAAAAATGATTTATGTAAAATTAATAGCAAATTTCATTCTACACAAAATGATTTATATAATTTAAATTCCTAAAAATGGTATTAACCAAGATAATGCATTAAGTGTAAAAAACAAAATTATTTTAGTTTTTTATTAACCATTTGAAAACAGATGGTAGTATTGAAAAATGATTAATGTAAAATTAATAGCAAATTTCATTCTACACAAAATGATTTATATAATTTAAATTTTTAAAGTTGGTATTAACCAAGATAATGCATTAATTGTAATAAACAAAATTATTTTAGTTTTTTATTAACCATTTGAAAACAGTTGGTAGTATTGAAAAATGATTAATGTAAAATTAATATCAAATTTCATTCTACATAAAATGATTTATATAATTTAAATTTCTAAAGTTGGTATTAACCAAGATAATGCATTAAGTGTAAAAAACAAAATTATTTTAGTTTTTTATTAACCATTTGAAAACAGTTGGTAGTATTGAAAAATGATTGATGTAAAATTAATAGCAAATTTCATTCTACACAAAATGATTTATATAATTTAAATTCCTAAAAATGGTATTAACCAAGATAATGCATTAAGTGTAAAAAACAAAATTATTTTAGTTTTTTATTAACCATTTGAAAACAGATGGTAGTATTGAAAAATGATTAATGTAAAATTAATAGCAAATTTCATTCTACACAAAATGATTTATATAATTTAAATTTTTAAAGTTGGTATTAACCAAGATAATGCATTAATTGTAATAAACAAAATTATTTTAGTTTTTTATTAACCATTTGAAAACAGTTGGTAGTATTGAAAAATGATTAATGTAAAATTCATAGCAAATTTTATTCTACACAAAATGATTTTTATAATTTAAACTCCTAAAGTTGGTATTAACCAAGATAATGCATTAAGTGTAAAAAACAAAATTATTTTAGTTTTTTATTAACCATTTGAAAACAGTTGGTAGTATTGAAAAATGATTAATGTAAAATTAATAGCAAATTTTATTCTACACAAAATGATTTATATAACTTAAATTCGTAAAGTTGGTATTAACCAAGATAATGCATTAAGTGTAATAAACAAAATTATTTTAGTTTTTTATTAACCATTTGAAAACAGATGGTAGTATTGAAAAATGATTAATGTAAAATTAATAGCAAATTTCATTCTACATGAAAAAATTTATTTATTTAAATTCTTTAGGTTGGTATTAACTAAGATAATGTATTAAGTGTAATAAACAAAATTATTTTAGTTTTTTATTAACCATTTGAAAACAGTTGGTAGTATTGAAAAATGATTAATGTAAAAATAATAGCAAATTTTATTCTACACAAAATGATTTATATAACTTAAATTCGTAAAGTTGGTATTAACCAAGATAATGCATTAAGTGTAAAAAACAAAATTATATTAGTTTTTTGTTAACCATTTGAAAACAGTTGGTAGTATTAAAAAGTAATTTATGTAAAATTATTAGCAAATTTTATTTTACACAAATTGATTTTTATAATTTAAATTCCTAAAGTTGGTATTAACAAAGATATTGCATTAAGTGTAAAGGACAAAATTATTTTAGTTTTTTGTTAACCATTTGCAAACAGTTGGTAGTATTGAAAAATAAGTTATGTAAAATGAATAGCAAATTATATTCTACACAAAATGTTATATATAATTTAATTTCTTTAGGTTGGTATTAACCAAGATAATGCATTAAAAGTAAAGAACAAAATTATTTTAGTTTTTTGTTAACCATTTGCAAACAGTTGGTAGTATTGAAAAATAAGTTATGTAAAATGAATAGCAAATTATATTCTACACAAAATGTTATATATAATTTAATTTCTGTAGGTTGGTATTAACCAAGATAATGCATTAAAAGTAAAGAACAAAATTATTTTAGTTTTTTGTTAACCATTTGCAAACAGTTGTTAGTATTGAAAAATAATTTATGTAAAATTGATAGTAAATTTGATTCTGCACAAATTAATTTTTATAGTTTAAATTTGTTAGGTTGGTTAACGAAGATAAGGCATTAAGTGTAAAGAATAAAATTACTTTAGTTTTTATTAACAATTTGAAAACAGTTGGAGGTATTGAAATATGATTTATGTGAAATTAATTAACATATTTGCTAGTTTTTTTTCATCTATTGTAAGTTGTTTAATAATTAGTTTGTTGTAAACATATTAGTTACAAATTAGTCAATGAATTACTGGAATCTTAAAAGCTCCAGATGGATTCCACCATTATTTACACTATTTCGTATCTTTAGAAAAGGGGAAATCAAAGTTAAGTCTATTCAGGTTAGGAGTTTGGGTGAGACAACATTTCAAATTGGAGAACTGCTGCTTTTGGGGTTACTTTTAGGTTCTAGATTTTAGGTAGAAGTTAAAGAACAATGCTTAGAAGCGTTTTTTTTATGCTGGTCATGTGTTGAGCCATATAGAGGGTCGGGCATATGCATAATACATCTCAATTATCAAATTTGCATCCCTTACATATTGGACTGTTTTTAGTTTCCAACGTATTGAAAATGCTTTACCAAAAAGCAAATCATTTCAACAAACAACTTAAATAGGATGCAGCCAGGGAGTTTCTGCTATCATAAGCAATTATACAAATCTACTCATTTGCACAAGAAAACCATTTATCGTATTAACGCCCTAATACTAGCTTTTGCTCAACACTCAAAACCGTACAATAACAAAGCCAAAAAAGTTGAAAAAAAAACAGGAAAAGTGGTACACCAACTGCAACCAAAGCAAGCCAAACAAACTCGGAAACCTCCTACTATCTAAACACATTATAAAACACCCAAAAAGATGTTTCTGTAGGACAAAATAACCGACATAAAAACTGAAATCATTTAATTTTTTTTACAGACAGTAAGAATATTGATCACAGTATCTTTCCCTAGTAGAAAGCAGAACTTAATGATTAAATATGACGCATCTTTACATAATGTGGCGCAATAACTGTGAACGACATTTTTTTTTAATTCATACAAGTTCAGCAATTTTCTATATTAATTTCACAATTCAAATCAAACGCATAAAAATAAGAATTCCTTTTAAAATTATTTACATGTAAAATTTTTGCGTATTTCAATCGACTATCTCTTTATTTTGCCCTTATCAATTTTGTTTACGATCTGAATAAAATGCAAAGGAAATAAACTCATGCGATTATATACTTTAATCGCAATAACATTTAAGTCGACTTTCGGCAATCATTGAAAATGTGCGTATTAACATATCCTATCAATATTTCAATCCGACCACAGAGTATCAATCGATACGCATCCCCTCCACGCAACATACTTGCGCTAAGCCATACAAGCCCGGAGAGACCTCAGTTTGGTACGATAGGGGTAATCATGAACGTGTGAATTGGCCGGCCACCCATCCATGCGTGTTGTAAATCAACGTAGTTCTTGTTGCGTCTTAGAGATGTGCCTCATTAAACTCCAAATGGGAGGATTTATCCGGAATCAATTAAAAATCAAGGATTCTGAGGTAAGTAAATCCGTTTAGTACTCAAATCAATGTTCAACGGAAATTTTCCTAAATCAATCGGGGCCGTTTCAAGGATTGATTAGGATATTTATTCAATTATAAAATGGGGTTCCTTATTTTGTATTAATTATATATTTTTATGTAAGCATTCCAGGTTTAATTAAATGTGCCATATATGTATGAAAAAAATTAGTTGTGTTTTTTATTCAATCAATATTTTATAATCTTTTATCTGAAATTTTATAGAATTTCATTATTATAGTTTGGTGTGTTTTAATTAATCAATCTTAATTAAGGTTGTTAATTAATATGTTCTGACTAATGCCATGTATTGGGTAGGTTAAGTTTTGTTTTAAATATATAAATTTTATTATTCATAGATATGTAATAATTATGTTTGGATTAAACCACATTTTTCATATTTCTTTAAATTTATTATTTATGACTTGTAAATTATTCAGTGTTTTATCTGAATAATTTATTTAATTACATTTGATTTTTAATAATTTTCATTTTACCATCTTTAATTATGACTTATTTTGCATTTACAATTTTAGACTTACGAATGACTATAACTACAATTATTTTTTTTATGTTACTATCATATTTTATAACAAAATTATTCAGAGTTTCAACTGAATAACTTATTTTGACTGATTTCGATTAATATTTACAGATTAGATATAATGACGACTATGACTGTTTTATAATTTTTTTTAGAAGACATGACTAATAATATACATTTACTTAAAATTTGACTGAAACATCTATTTTGGTTGTATTAGCACATCTATACAAATAAATGACTTTACCAAGACAGATAGTTTTGATTTTTTGGTGAAATGACTTTGATATTGCCTCAAAAATGTTTTTGACTGAATATTTCTTATACTTTAAGCTAAATAATGACTATCCTTTGACTGTTTTCTTAATTTTTTATTTAACATGACTTATATTACTCCAAGTTATTCAGAGTTCCGACTGAATAATGTTTAAGACATTAAAAAATTAAATTTATGAAAAAATATTCTAAACTAAAAACATCCATAGACGCGTTTCGAGGTTTACCTCTCATCTCTTCTTTATATATTTTATAAATGTTTAAGACGTTATTTTTATTCGACTTGAATTTTAGATTTATTTAATGACTTATAAAGGATGACTGTTATATATTATATTACCACAAAAATATTTTTGACTGAATGCATTTGTATTTAAAGATACAGCTTTGACTGATAATATTTATAACGTTATTTATTAAATAATAACCTTGACCAACATGACCATTTTTTAAATATTTACGTTGCACTACATTAATATTTACAGAAAATTATTTAGACTGAATAATATTTTTAACATTTTTTTTTGTATTTGCACTCTAGGACTATTGTGACTTTATTTTTTAGGTATACCATGACTATTTTAACTTAATTGTTTATACACAAAAGTGACTCTATCATGACTATTTTAGGTTATATGATATTAATATTACCAGCTAACTATTCAGAGTTTCGACTGAATAATGCTTTTACCATTATTTTACTTTTAATTACACTTTACATTTAATAATGACTTAATCATGACTGTTTATTTAATTCTTTAGATTACAACATTTATTTTTTGACTATATTATTAATTAAATATATTCGACATTTTAGATTAAGTAGTTGATAATATATTGGGGATAATTTAGTTGTATCACAAGATATGATGCTCTCTGTTCTTCGAAATTGTTGTTTTGACTTGAATTTGTCTATGGTTTTGATTCCACTAATAGTTTTTGGTATGAATGAAGCTGGTGTGTCCGGCTTATATTGAATGGTTTTTGTAGTAGTTTTTTGAAGTGTTTGTAAACTTTTCGCTCTCTTGGTTTTATTTGAATTCCATCAATTTTGGTTTGTGGTTGGTATGAATGTAGCTGGTCCAGCAATGGTTTATCATCGTGAATGTTGTTCTTTGTTATTTTTGGTTTGATATTCTGTCTTCTAATTAAGTAATTTGAATTTTGCTTCATTTTACTAGTTTGGTTTCTGATTTGTTAAATTTGGTTGGGTATGAATTTGATTTGTATGGAGCTGGTTTGTCCGGCTTGTTATGTATGGTTCATTGTTTGATCCTTTAAAAATGTTAATTTGTTTGGAAAATTCCAGTGGTATGATCAACCTTGATTCTTTAAGTGATCATTTCTTTTTTGCAATTGTTGCTTTATTGTGTGCATCATGTTTTAATAGATACAACAAAATTATCCCAAATATAGTGATCAATGGTTAGGTTAGTTAGTTATAATTTAAGATACTATCTCCAGCGTTTCAACTGGAGATAATTTTAATTTTTTTTAATTTTCTTCTATAATGAAGAATTGTTCAAATAGGTTGATATTATATATTAATAAAGTCATCAGCGTTTCAACTGATGACTGAATATTTAGCTCATAGTAGGAATTTTGATTAAATTAAGCAGTTTTTTTCAATTATTGAAGATGATAGTTTAACTTATAAATTGAATTATTTAATTCTTCAGCGTTTCAACTGAAGACTAAATAAGTTTACTCAAGTTTGACAAAAAAATAATTTTACTTAGGTTAGCTTTATTTAATATTGAAGTTTCCAGCGTTTCAACTGGAGACAAATTAAATTTAACAAAATTGTACCTTCTTCAATTTTATTTTGAAGAGTATCCTTAGGTTACATGTAGTATCAGGTCTGCAGCGTTTCAACTGCAGACCCTGATTTAAGTTTAGTAAATTTAGATCTGTTAATTGACATTCCAACTGACGCTACAAACAATATTTTCTTACTTCAGAGTTTCGACTGAAGTAAGAATGACTGACATTAAATGTAATTTTTAGTTAGGCTCAAAGACAGATCAACTTAGTTCTTCAACGTTTCAACTGAAGAACAAGTTGATCTTTAAAATTACAACAAACGCTACGCTACAAACAATTCTTCTTACTTCAGAATTTCGACTGAAGGAGAATGCCCGACATTCACAGTAAACTTTAGTTAGACATAAAGACGGATCTACTTATCTCTTCAGCGTTTCAACTGAGGAATAAGTTGATCGACATTACAATTGACGCTAGAAACAATTTTTAAAGATTCTTACTTAGGTTAGCGATATTTAAAATTGGAGTTTTCAGCGTTTCAACTGGAATCCAATTAAATTTAAGAAAATTGTACCTTCTTCAATTTTATTTTGAAAAGTTTAATTAGGTTACATGTAGTTGAGTCTGCAGCGTTTCAACTGCACACCCTGATTTATTAAATTTAGATATAAAGACAAATTAGTTAATTGACATTCCAACTAATGCTACAAACAATATATTCTTACTTCAGAGCTTCGACTGAAGAAAGAATGACTGACATTTAATGTAAACTTCAGCTAGACATAAAGACAGATCAACTTAGTTTTTCAACGTTTCAACTGAAAAACAAGTTGATCGACAAAACTACAATAAACGCTACAAATAATTTTTTACTTAAGAGTTTCTATTGAAGTAGAATTGACCAACATTCAAAGTAAATTTAGATAGGCCGCTTCTTGCTTCAGAGTTTCGACTGAAGAAGAAGCCAATGACATTTAATGTAAACTTTAGTTAGGCCAAAAACAGATCAACTTAGTTCTTCAATGTTTCAACTGAAGAATAAGTTGATCGACAAAACTGCTACGTACGCAACAAACAATTCTTTTCACTGAAAAGGAAATCGACATTCAATCTAAACTTCAATTAATTCTAAAGATAAATCAACTTATTTCTTCAATGTTTCAACTGAAGAATAAGTTGATTGACAAAATTTTTACAAACAACACGTTCTTAATTCAGAGTTTCTACTGAATAAGAATTAACTGACATTCAATATTCAAAACTTTAATAAATTCACAAATAAAAATGGGAAGCTTTCTTTAACATTTGAAGATTAAGTACAAATTTACCCATAACTGTGGTTTAATCTAACATAATTTTAGGGAATTTTAAGAATTGTTTCAGAGTTTATACTGAAGCAAATATTTTTATTAAATCAATTTAGTTTTTTTTAGATAAATTTATTTTCATCAATTTTCTTCAGCGTTTCAACTGAGGAACCAAACAGAATTGTATTTTTTAGGTTTCAGTGTCACTCTACAGTAGAATAGTTACATGACATGGTTTGTATATATTAATTTGTCTTCAATCGCTTATTAATTTATAAATAATAATTATTTTGCATAAAATTGAAGATAAATATTTTTTTTCAATATTAAATTATCCAGAATTTTTAAAACTGGATTCAAATTTATTCTAGATTTTATGGCTAGCTTTACAGAAGTAGATTCATTAATTTTGTAAAGGTTTGCTTATTTTAATTAGGTACCATAAGTAGTAACTCTCTTTATGCTGCTTATGGTACATTTGTTATTAGAAGGGGTCAACCAATTTATTATATTATGGTTACATCGCTTTGTTTTTGATCAACATTTATTGAAATTATATTATGGAAATTTTGTAATAATTCCTCCAAAAACTAATAAAAATTTGCTTTTCAGTTAATAGCAATTTAATCTTTTCCAAATGAAGAGATTTCACTGCTTATTTTAGGTTACGTTCTAAAATCCAACTAATTTGCCTTAAATGAATTATACAAATAAGCACTGGATAATAATAAAAAAAACTAATTAATCACACTATTGGTTTGTGTTAACTGGAATTATCCTAACACGCACTGGGTAACTGAATCGAAAGGATATAATAATAATTAAAAAAAAACTAGAACGGAAGACCTAATCAATTTCAATTACTTCCAGCCGATAGCAATAGTTTCTTTTCAAAATGAAGGGATTCTATTGCTTATTTCAGATTAAGTTCTAGAATCCAAACCAATAAATATATTTATTCATATTATATAAAGAAAGATGATTATACATATATTACATTGTGACGATGGTTGGTTGAATATGAAAAGGGTTATTGACCCAGGTTTTTCTGCCCTAGAATTATATTAACTGGATAATAAAACAAAATGGAATGATTAAAAAAAAATTAAACTAGAACAGAAGATCTAATCAATTTTTATTTCAGCTATAACACAATACATTTGTTTCAAATCAAAATTTGAAAAAAAATGTATTGTACTTTTATTTCAGCTCATCATAATAGCCTTAGTTTATGGAAACCAAGAACACAAATTAGATTGTTTGGAAAATTTATTATGGATTAAATAAGGAAAACTAAGGCAAAATTTACTAATACTTTACAGCATCCCCCAAAAAATTTCCATAATATTTTAATTTAATTCTTTCACACAAATGCGATTTAACCAAATTCTAGCTTACTACTCAGCCAGGCAGGGTGGGGGTTGATTTGATTTTTTCCAATTAGCTATGTTTAAAATGTAATAGGATAATTTCCAGTTGTTGTTTGCTTCAATTAATTTAAAATAAACGGATTTGCTCATTTTAGTTATCAGATTTAGTTCGGTTTGATATGCACCATCGAAGACTCGTAAAGATCACCGTGTGTACGAAAGCACGTCTTCTCTACTTGTTATAAGCCGCACCATAGGTTCGACCTGTCTCGCCATGCATAAAGTTTGTCTCTACGCCTGAAAAACCCGCGAGAAATTCTCTTATTGTGCCATTCCTCTTTATCTCGTTACTATTCGTTCCTAATCTAATTTCATTTCCAGTTCCTGAGCTGATTATAATTGAATTTATAATAACAGTCAGGCTGTCTCTTAATTTTCGCTGCTTCTTTGCGCTAATATCTTCTACTTTTTTTACTGCTCATCTAACATGCTTCGTCTGTCTCTTGTAGCTCTTGATTTAGTTGTTTTCTCTCTGACTATCCACCTTTTTTTCACTTTCTAACTCTGCCGAAGCCGGTCCCAAGCCCGGGTGCAAGAATGAGGAGGGGAAAATTTAATTCTTCTCTTTAAACTTTTCTTCTATTCTTAAACTTTTCTTTAATTTTTGAAATGTTTTTCGTTTAATTTAATGCAATTAATATAATAATTAAAATGTTCTAGTAGCAGCTTAAAAGAAATCTTTAAGGAAAGTGTAAAGTGATGCAGATAATAAAATGGTAAGTATCTAGTTGCTTGGTCTTAATAAAATATGACAACTTTGACTGAATTGTTTATTTTGGGAATGTACCAAAAGTAGGAAACAACATTGATTGTCTTGCATTCTGAAGCTCCGATGATGTTCAAGCTGAGATGAGTTACAACAAGGGTTGAACCACAAAGACAAATCTAAGTACTTGGGTACACTCGCCACACCAAGTAGGATAGAAGGAGGAACAACCGGTTTCCAATTACAGTTTTAATAATTTTATTCATTTAATAAAGTAAGATTGATTTCTGTAGTGTTTTTGCTCTTCAGCAATATTATTTATTACCAATTTTAGAACTAGAAACACCAATTTTCTTATGCAAAAAGTTGTTAATTTTTAATTTGATTCCAAAATAGCCTTTAAGTATCCTAAAAAATCATGTTTTCTAATTTCCAACCCGTGGTGACATGTATTCGTTAGTGTAGAACAAATTCTTTGTAAAAAATGCAAAATTTACCTCAAAATAGTGTAAAATATATTGAAGTTCTAAGTTTTATGTGTATTGGAAAATAATATTTGTTTGTTTGAAATCAAATATTTAAGTTGAATGTACCTTTAATTTCCATATGATTCTATAAATATATCAAAGCATTAAATATTACACTATTAAAGCAATGCATATGTTAAACACATTTGTATATATTTGTATTTAAAGATTTGCAGTGTACTAGAATAAAGTCGGCTAAATTAGCATGTGCTCAGATTTAATAAATATTGAAAGATAAGCGCTTACAAAAAATTGTTTTGTTCATTTCTATTAATAAAACTATTTAATCTTCATCCTTTCGTTCTTCTAGAAGGATTTTTATACGCATTTATTTTCAAATGTTATTTATAGATGTATATTATAGTAAACTGATAAGAAAATAAGATATATTCTTCATTTTAAATTTAATAAAATGAAATTATATTATTATAGAAAATATAATTTGCATATAGTTATAATATTTTCTTACACATTCATAGCTATAAAATCCAAAAGTGTCCATTATGTGTAAGCTAATATACTAAATGTCAAAAATCTCAAAAATATTTGCATTTTTTATTTTGATTTTTTGAAAATTTTGTTTATTATATTTTAATTATTATATCACTAAATCTCGAATAAAACAAAAACAGATTCTAGAAATTTAATCTAATTTGCTGTGCACAATCTTTAATGATCTGACCATAATAAATATCAAAGTTTTCTAAAATATTTGCAAATTTATAACTTTTTTGAATTTTTTTTATAATATTTTTCGAATTTTGGGTCAAATTTTGAAAATTTCAATTTTTTTCAAAAATTCTTCATCGGAAATTTTTTGACTTTTCAATTAAATTTTGAAAATTTCTTTTTTTTCAAGATTCTTAATACTAAATCTCAAATAAAACAAAAACAAATTAATGAAATTTGATCAAATTTGCTGTGCAGAATCTTTGATGACCATACTAAATGTCAAAAATCTCAAAAATATTGTTTGCAAATATTTTAGTGAAATTTTTGTTTATTATATTTTTGTTATTATATCATTAAATCTCTAATAAAACAAAAACGAGTCGATAAAAATTGGTTAAACTTGCTTTGTGCAATCTTTAATGGCCATATTACTTGACAATTCAGAGTTATTTAGGATAGGAGCTTTGATCAGATGACGTTTCAATTTTTAAGAACTGTCATTCTTGGAATCTGGAAGCAAGGTTGATCCGGAATAAATCAACGCTATTTCCAAAAACCGTTTTAGTTTTTAGATAATCTTGTATAATAGGGGTTGGTGCCACGTTGTGAATGACCGAGGTATTTCAATTTTGTTTTACAAAACTTAAACTTTTGGTAGTTTAGGTGCAGTCCCAGAACTTCTTGGAGGTTTTCTATATGCTATTTCTTAGTTTTACTTAGAACAATGATGGTATCAATTTATTAAATGCCTTAAACTTTATTTCGGAACTTATGATTCTCCAAAAATCTGGCTGAGGTGGAGTGTGGGCTGATCGGCACAACCTTGAACTGAAAGAGTCCTTAGCCGGTAATGGTAAAAAGCGGTGATCGGCTTACTTTTGAGTATCTTGAGTATGAGTGAGATCTGCTAGTTTTTATTTTGGAGATCTAAGATAGATTGCAGCTTCTTCAAGAATCCTTTTCAATTCCAGGCACTTACCCAACTGTTTATTATTTACGGATTGGATCTATTGCCCACTTTCTTTAGTTTAGTGATAATTGTCATTTGCAAGAAAAAGAAACATTTAATTTCAGGATAACTTAACTAACACTTGGATAGGTCACTCTAATTAAAACTACTTTCCAGGAATCTATGAAGTGAGTGCCTGCCCAACTTACCGACTCGACTGTCTGTCATCAAGAAATCATTTATTGGTCTCTGAGCTGGTCTTGCTTAAAACTTAAACAACCGTAGGGCATATGAGCCTCCTCTACAACAACAAAGCCAAAAAAGTTAAAAGAAACTTAATCAATGCAATATACAAAACAGGAAAAGTGGTACACCAACTACCAACCAAAACAAGCCAAAGAAATAATCTATGACTATGAACATTTTACTGTTTTGCATTATTAAAAATGTAATTAATTATTTATTAGCTTTTTTAGATACAGTAATAATTAAAAATTTATTTATTTTTTTAAAATTATTCAAGCATTTTATGTCTAATTAATTCAATAACAGTATGTAGATACTCACCTAAGTTAGTTCATGCTATAACTGTTTCTATGCTAAGTTACAAGACAAGGATTTAAGGAAGGAAGGATTTAAAATAAAGAGTAAGTATTTGATAATGATCTAAATTTATTTATTCCATCAATCAGGTATCGAGTTTTTTTAGCAAATCCTGATTGTTAGGTTTGTTAAGAATTCGGTAGAACATAAATCAAATATCCTCATCTGAATTTGAGCACTCAAGTCTGGGGCAACAATCTGGATGGTTTAAAAATGTTTCCTCTACTACAGGGCATCCTGGTAGCGGTTCTGGTTCAATTGCTCCACATCTAAAATAATCATAATATTGTTAAATAAAATATTTATATTAAATTGCTTTATTACGTGGATGTCGTTACAGAACCATCATTAAGGCAAGCAATTTCCATACATCCTGTTGGTGCTGTTTTTTTGCCGACTTCTATTAAACCAAACTCCGAAGAAAGGCAATATCCATGAGCTGAATTTGATAAAATTAAGTTGATTATTGATATTGATGGCTTTTTTTAACAATATTTACGTGCATCTAGGTTTGGTGGTTCAAAGGTTATATCTGCGACTACATAATTAAAATAACATAATGTTAAAAGTAAAATTCTTGAATTCCATTTCAGCAACATACTTTATGTAGTTGTCGTTTTATCTGATGTATTGTTTGTACGTAGAGCTATTTATGTAATTCGATAATATAAAAATTATTTTTTAATAATACATCATTAAATATGATTTTTATGTACTGATTGTGAAAATATTGATGACCATAATAAAAATGATTTATTCACATGTGGCCCATTAAATTTGTGAAACGAACTTGGGGCATAAGTGCAAAAAACTATCTTTCAAATCTAAAAAAATTGACAAATTTGTTTTTTTTTTTCATAAACACTAAACTACTGAATTTTTTATAACCTCCTATCTCAACAGTTCAAAAAAAAAATTGAAAAAAATAACTGGATCCTATGCAAATCTGAAACGATGCCAGCTGCAAAGAACATGGACCCCTTCCTTAGACTTCATAATTTGGAAAGGTAAAACCCCTTTCAAGTGCATCCCCTAGTGGCAAATAGAGGTTGCACATGCGGACCAACACCATTGCAATATAGCCTTGCTTCGGCAATGAAAAAAAAGGCAAATCGTATAGGTCGTTGAGCATCCTAAACGCAATCGACAAGCCATTTGGGCATACCCTGCTAAACTCTCGACGCAGTACAAAAGGTCCAAGAACTGCTAATAAAATGTAAAACATAAAAAAATATGTGCTGCTAGCTACGTTTGACATCAAGAATGCCTTCATCTCGGCACGTTGAGGCGACATAGTAGAATCGCTACAGAGGTTTAAAATCTCAAACTATTTGATAAAAATTACCTAGAGCTTCTTAGAAAACCCTAACCTTGAAATGGAAGTGCCTAGCGGATGCGCCGGAAGACGTCGGTTGTTTGTCAGACGTTGTTGGTTTTGCGCAAGTGCTCTTTGGCGAAAGAAACGTTTGGTTGTCGAGTATTTATTGTTAATGGCGTTAGTCTTTTGGCGCATTTTAGTTATTTTGGCCGCAGGTTAGCTCTTTTCAAAGCTTGATCTTAGACTGATTTTCATTTGTTTTTTACGGTCATCATCATCAACCAACCCGTTCCGTCCACTGCTGGACATAGGCCTCCTTCATAGCACTCCATCGACTTCTGTCTTGAGTTTCGTGTAGCCAGTGGTCTTCCTCTGCTACGTTTATCGGCTCTTGGTCTTCACTCTAGTATTTTCTTTGTCCATCTTTCGTCCTTCATTCGACCCACGTGGCCAGTCCATCTCCATTTAAGTTTAGTTATACGCTCGATCACGTCTGCCACTTTAGTTTTTCTCCGTAGGTCCTCATTGGTGGTATGGTGGTGTAGGGTTACTCCGATCATTAATCTATCTATTTTTTGTTGGGTTATTTTAAGTTTTCTTGCTGTATTGATGGTTAGAGTTAATGTTTCCGCCCCATATGTAAGAACAGGCAGAATACATTGGTCATGTACTTTCCTTTTCAGACATATCGAAATTTTGCTTTTAAAGATATGGCTGAGATTCCCATATGCTGACCAAGCAAAGTTGGTTCTTCTCTGCAATTCGCAGGTCTGGTTATTTCTAGATATTCTGATTTTATGACCAAGGTATTTTTTATGGTATGAGAAGAGAATCTTCCTAAAGACTTGCAAGTTTTGGATTCACTCTTATAAAACCTTACCCACTAAACTCCCCACAAGGGAATATATGAAAGTTTGTAAAAAATTAATAATGAATTTAGTGTACCAGCCGTAATATAGGCGTTGCATAAAATTAGTGACGCATTTGTGCGCAGAAATCAGACAATTAGTCTGTCATTAGCTTTTTAGGATAGAAAATGCATTGAAAATAAGTATATCACCTTGAAATTAGTGTAGTTTGCTTAAGCCAAAATGAGGAAAAGCTTATTATTAACAAAAAAGATTGCGGTTTGCGCTTGTTTTCCCTATGTTAGGAGCTGCTGTTTAGAAGCCGGTCCTGTGGGCAACCTTTATAGCTTGCAGTGGTGCTTGTTGCCCTGACTCTTTAGTCTTGTAGCAAGTGTAGCTCGGATGGGCTCTGACGCATTTAACGACAACATGTGAAAAATTTCATTTGGATGCCGTGTGAAAGAAGCTACTGGCCCACAAAATAAAATTTTGATCCCGCCCAACCACCCAAGCGTTCGTTTCCAAGAGATTTAATGTTGAACAATTTTTTAATATTTAAGTGCAAGCACAGAAGAGGTGGAAAGAACGATAGGTACTTTGATGAGTAACACTTGGGCGGATTGGTGGGATACAGTAGAAAAAGCTACTGGCCCATAAATTAAACTTTGTTTCCGCTCACCCCCCCCCCCCCCCCCCCAAGCTTTAGTTACTAAGAGATTTAATTTTAAACAATTTTCTGATATTCAATAAGTTCAAGCACACAAGAGGTGGAAGGAACAATAGATCCTTTGATGAGTAACACTTGGGCGGGTGAGTGGGTTACAGTAGAAGAAGCTAGTGGCCCACAAATTAAACCTTGTTCCCGCCCTCCCACCCAAGCGTTAGTTATCAAGAGATTTATCGTTTAACAATTTTGTGATATTTAAGTGCAAACACACGAGAGGTGGAAGGAACAACAGATCCTTTGATGGGAAACACTTGATCGAGTGAGTGGGTTAAAGTAGAAGAAGCTATTGGCCCATAAATTAAACTTTGTTCCCGCCCACCCACCCAAGCGTTAGTTATCAAGAGATTGATCATTGAACAATTTTCTGATATTTAAGTGCAAGCACACGAGAGGTGGAAGGAACAATAGATCGTTTGATGAGTAACTCTTGGGCGGGTGCGTGGATTACAGTAGAAGAAGCTAGTGGCCCACAAATTAAACCTTGTTCCCGCCCGCCCACCCAAGCGTTAGTTATCAAGAGATTTATCGTTTAACAATTTTGTGATATTTAACTGCAAGCACACGAGAGGTGGAAGGAACAACAGATCCTTTGATGGGAAACACTTGGTCGAGTGAGTGGGTTAAAGTAGAAGAAGCTATTGGCCCATAAATTAAACTTTGTTCCCGCCCACCCACCCAAGCGTTAGTTATCAAGAGATTGATCATTAAACAATTTTCTGATATTTAAGTGCAAGCACACGAGAGGTGAAAGGAACAATAGATCCTTTGATGAGTAACACTTGGGCGAGTGCGTGGGTTACAGTAGAAGAAGCTAGTGGCCCACAAATTAAACCTTGTTCCCGCCCGCCCACCAAAGCGTTAGTTATCAAGAGATTTATCGTTAAACAATTTTTTGATATTTAAGTGCAAGCACACGAGAGGTGGAAGGAACAACAGATCCTTTGATGAGAAACACTTGGTAGGGTGAGTGGGTTAAAGTAAAAGAAGCTACTGGCCCATAAATTAAACTTTGTTCCCGCCCACCCACTCAAGCGTTAGTTATCAAGAGATTGATCATTAAACAATTTTCTGATATTAAAGTGCAAGCACACAAGAGGTGGAAAAAACAGTAGATCCGTTGATGAGTAACAATTGGGCGGGTGGGTTACAGTAGAAGAAGCTAGTGGCCCACAAATTAAACCTTGTACCCGCCCACCCACCCAAGCGTTAGTTATCAAGAGATTTATTGTTAAACAATTTTCTGATATTTAATAAGTTCAAGCACACAAGAGGTGGAAAAAACAATAGATCCTTTGATGAGTAACACTTGGGCGGGTGCGTGGGTTACAGTAGAAGAAGCTAGTGGCCCACAAATTAAACCTTGTTCCCGCCCACCCACCCAAGCGTTACTTATCATGAGATTTATTGTTAAACAATTTTTTGATATTTAATACAACCACACAAGAGGTGAAAAGAACAACATATCCTTTAATGACTAACATTTGGGCGGGCGGGTAGGTAGTTTTAGTAGAAGAAACTGCTGACCCACAAATTAAACTTAGATCTATGCAAATTTTGATAAAGGCTATCTTGTAAACGTGATTTTATATTACAAATAAGGTTTCTATTAACCCAATTTCTGAGCGAGCACATGTGTTTTTTTAAACTGGAAGCCATGACATGTTTAAGTACACGGTTTTAGTATGCACTAGATTGAAAAAAATAAATAAAAAGTTTGCTTATTCTTTAGACGCAGAAGAATTTACAGTGAAGAACATTGTAGGCCATATGCCAAGTGGAAGCCAAAGTGAAAGTGTATACAAACGGTATTTTGAGGAGAAAAAAAAATTATAAAATATGGTTGAGACTACGTGGCAATGGTTATCGCTACAGAATGATTAGCTGGACAGGAAAAAACTTAAACTGTCATCCTAGCAGGCGAAAGAAGACTCTACCATTTTAAGTTTTTAAGTCAGAACTGCATTAAATACATACATACAGCATCACCTTAACCATAATATAAATATGCCCCCCCCACATTACGCAGTATTACAAAGACTGCGGAATAAGCCGACTAAACAACTGCGGATAGGTGTCCCCAACAAAGTGATGCAGAGCGTAGCGTTATAGGCATCCAAACATGTCTTCTCTGTGGCTCGGTGTCCGACTCTGCCTACCCCAAAAGGAAACGGCGTGACTAGGTATACATGTACACAACTACGTCACTAGCCAGGTTGATGCCCAACAGACAGACCTAAAAACTAGCAAAAAAAGATGCTCCGCAGCGTCGTCTCAGCTTAGAGTGAATTGGTGCACAAGAGAAAGTACCGCAAGATACGCATCCAAAAAATACGCATAGCGTCCGCGTACAGAACCGTCTCTACCAAGCAAAATAGCTGGAACTATCCAATTTTTGCATGTCTAACTTCAATTATGAAGTGATTATTCCTGTGGGAAATTAAGAGGATATTCTACAGGCAGAGCATACAATGTCTTAGTAAAATTAAACGGAACAACAAGAATTCAGACGATGTTCCCAATTCTGACATGGAAGCAAGTTTTAACTTGTAACTTGTTAATGATTTATTAGTTTTGCCCAAGCAACTCGGTATTTCTACGAGTTGTTTGGGCAAAAGCGAGCAGTTAAACTGAAAAATCCCAAAAACGTTAAACATAAGTTTTAATTTTATTTATTCAAGCAATCAGGTATAAAAAGAGAAGTTTTTTCACCAAATCCAGATTGTTAAAAACTTAGTAAGGCATGGATCAGTCATCCTCATCTAAATCTGAACAATCAAGCCAGGGGCAACAACCTGGATGTTTTAAACTTGGTTCATCTACTAATGTGCACCCTGGTACCTGTTCTAGTACTACAGGTACACATCTAAAATAATCATAATATTATTAAATAAAATATTTATATTATATTGCTTTATTACCCAATTGTCTTTACAGAACCGTCTTCAAAGCAGGTAATTTCCATACATCCTTCTGAAGCATGTTGTTTACCGACTTCTATTAAACCAAATTCCGAAGAAATACAATGTCCAGGAGCTGAATTTAATAAAATTAAGTTAATTATTGATACTGATGTTTTTTTTAATAATATTTACGTGCATCTTTATTTGGCAGTTCATAGTTCATTTGTGAAAAGACACAATTAAAATAATAAAATGTCATTAGTAAAACTCCTGAATTCCATTTCAGCAACATACTTGTAGATTGTTTTTAACTGATATATTGTTTGTATGTACGGCTATAAGTAAATGATAATATAAAAATTAATATTAAATTATTTTTGATTAATACTATCAATCAATATAATCTTTATGTACTGATTGTTTAAATATTGATGACTGTAATAAAAATTATGCATTTCTTGTTACAGTGCATTAACATAAGCTATTCACAAACAATTAGAATATTCTGCTTGTTATCTTGTTTTGATTATTTTGATTGGTCACCATATTTTTACTACTTCTCTACATACCGTTATCTGGCTAGCCACTGTAAGCCTAAAAACGCTTCTAAAAACTCATTCAGGCGTAACCAGTTATTAGAATACATGAGATGATGCACCACTTTGAAGTATCGTCAAGAAAAAAAAGTACTTTAATTTAAATTCGATTTAATTTTTAATAAAAACACTTTTACAATATTTTTTTGTAACATTTTTTTAATGCGAATTATTTTTATATCCAGTTTTTCTTGGTGTATACGTACGCGTGTGGTGTGTGAATGTGAAATCAACGATATAAATATATAAGTGTAATTATTGTGCGTTCATTTTTTTTTTTTAATAATTTATGTATTTTTATATAAATTTATTTTTAACTGGTTTTTTAGTTTAAATAGTATTTGCAACCAATAACGAATCACATAGAAGAGAAAACATTAAGATAAATGTAATAAAAATTGTACATCAAACTTTTGTAAATATAAATATGAGATTTATATATTCTAAAGCACGTTTTACACTGGACATTTTGATTATTTACTTAAATTAAATGAAGGCATACTTTTACGTAAACAATAAATATTATAATTAATCGAGTTTGAATAAATTATATGAATTAAAACCATTTCAAACTGTTACTCTACATTTATAGTTAGTGTAAAACGGTCTTTAAGAATTAAAACAATTATAAACTATAACATAATTAATATATCAACAAGAATAAATTATTTGTAATAATTTAATCAACCAACCATTAAACCACAACCGTTTATGTCATTGTTTAGACGGTTTATTATTATTAATAATACAACACGCTTGCTGTTTGTTGAAAATCCTTGTCAATCAATTCAAAACAGTATTATTATGGCACTTTTTCGTATATTATGGCACCAAAAATTAGTTTGTCTTTTAATTGCTTTTATAAGCTTCATTTTTTAAATAAATAAATAAATACGTATATAAGTTTGAAAAGTAAGTTGGCAAATGCCAATAATTATTATAAGTGAAAATTAATCAGTCCAGATTTTTATTTAACCTTTTGAAGCACGAATTTTGGTATGGGCCGTTTTTATGTATAGAAAAATGATGCAGTATACTTCCTTTCTGCAAAAAATTGTATATTTTAACTTTCGTAAGTAGTTACGTTATGAATTAATCAATTTCCAAAATTAATAATTTAAAATTTAGCCTCTCATCCATTCTTGATAGAGTAGGGTGAACATGAACCTCGCGCCATCGGATCGCAATCCCAACAGCGCCAATACCTTACCTAAACCTTGTCCTTTACTTCGTCAAACTTCCACAACTTACTGATCCACAACAAAAGTAAAATATTCTCGGATTTTTTTTGTAATTATTAAGCAAGGTTGAAGTTTAGCAGCCTGTCCCAACGCCATCAATAACAACAAAATCACACAACAACTGAAATATAGCAAATTAGATAAGTCAGGTTTGTTAAAAAAAAATTTCAAACCAGTTTACTGAAAAGCTCCTCTAACCTCCATTGGTGCCCAAAACTAAAGTTAATTAAAAAAAACGCCCAATTCCTACTATATTTGACAGACACAAGTAAACAAAGTTTTACGAAAGTCGGAAAAAATCTAATTGGAAGTAACTTGTTTAGCTCTACATGCACAAAATAGAAATTTGCAACATGCTCAATTCCTAAAATATTCGGCCAACATCAAGTAAATAAAGTTTCCCAAACGTAACAAAAAATGCAATTGGTGGTCTTGATGCTCAAAACTGAAACTTAAAATCAACAAAAAAAACTCAAACATCGCGTCATTCCTATGTTTGGCCATTTTTTTGACTGTTCCAATACACTCGACCTATATGTATGTAACGAAAGTATACTTTCTTTGATTTAAGTTGGCCGTGCTTCTGACTTTTAATTGACAGAAGTCACGACGTAATTATAATAAAAAGATATATTGTAATTAATTTAAGTAGTGCATAGAGAAGCGGTAATAGAAAACTTTAATTGTCGTTTCTTTGTTCACAGGTAAGATTGTAAATAATTGTTAAATAATAAATAAAACTCAAACTTTGTTCACAGAGAAACATATTTTGGTTTATTTTATGCCGTATAATTTATTGTCTTATAAAACGACAATTTTTGTTTATAATGACAAGAAAATTGCAGTTTGCATTCCAATATGTGGTATCGCCGAGGGACAAGAAGACAAGTATTGTTGCCATAACTTCAATTACAACAGAGGAAAAGAAGGAATATGTGTTGCCACAGGAAATGGGATTTATAAGCGAACATGAAGAACTGATGAACACAGACGTTTATAAAAGAGTTAAAAAAAGTCTTACTCAAAGAGGTCAAAACAGAACAGTGTGGATCACACTAACAAAGGAAATGGAACAGAAATATTTTGATGAAGATGGTAATATAATGTTTAATAACTTATATTTAGAACAAATAATAAAAACAGACGTAGTAGAATCAACTCAGAAGAAAGAAAGTCAACTTAATTTAAAACACATAACAGAAAAGTATATGATTGAAAAATTTACATGTAAAAATTCAAATGCAAAACAATGGCTAGAAACATTTGAAAAAGAATGTAAAAGGCTTGAAATCAATGAAGATAATATAAAGATTGAGATATTAAGGCTAGTCTTGGATAAGTCATGTTCAGATTGGCACTCAGCAACTCTCACAATATTGACAATGGAAGCTCGATGGTCTGAATGGAAAGAGAGATTTCTGGAGTCATTTGCAGACAATGGATGGAGTACAGGAATGTACGCTATATATTATAGGTATAAAGAAGGTTCATTGATTGAATATGCTATAAGAAAAGAGAAGCTACTACTAGATATGGACAATGATATTAGTTCAAAGACTCTAGTGTTGCTTATAGCAGCAGGATTACCTGAGTTGGTTAGAAATAAGATAGATAAAGAAAATTGTAAAAAGTCAACTGAATTATTGCATGACATCAGAAAATGTGAAAATTTAGTAAATAAAAATAGTTTTACGAAAAAGAAAGATGATAAATATGATAACAAGAAAAGATTTGAAGGAAAACAGCCATGTAAAAATTGTGAAAACTTAAATAAAGGTGTTAGATATCATCCTGAAAACTCATGTTGGTTCAAGAATAAAGAAAGAAAAGAAGGTGGAGTAATAGAGAGTAACTCAGTCATAGAAGTAAATCTAAATACAGAATCAAAAAACGAATAATCACACCATTGATTAAACTAAAAATATTATTAGAAGATAAGTTAGAGGTAAACGGAACATATGATTCAGGTTCCCAAGTCTCCCTAATAAATCCAAAATTAGTTAGAATAAAGAGGAAGGCAAAAGATGTAAATAAAATATTTTTAAAAACAGTCAATGGTGTGACACAAACAAAAGGTTTAATAACTATGAAAGTAAAAATCTTTGACATAGAGGAATACATTGATGTATTCATTACAGAGAGAGACGATGTTGAAGATTTCCTCGTAGGATTAGATATGATAAAGAAATTCAGATTAATTCAAAATGAGAATCTACAAATATTACAAAAAAAATTGGATAATAAAATTGAACAATATTCAGTTAATTTTAATGAACACATAGAGAAAGATGACTTTCAGATAAGACTAGAACATCTAGATAATACAAAAAAAAATAAAATAGAAAAAATTATTGAAAAATATAAAAGTGTATTTGCAAAAGACAAATACGATATTGGCACGGTAAAAGATTATGAGGCAAGAATCGAATTAATAGTAGACAAATATTGTAGTAAAAGACCATACAGGTGTACAATAGAAGATAAAAAAGAAATAGAAACACAAGTGGCAATGCTATTAGAAAAGAATTTGATTGAAGAATCCTACAGTCCATTTGCCGCACCTGTAACACTGGCGTATAAAAGAGACGAAGGAAGGAAAAATCGCCTGTGTATTGATTTTAGAGATCTAAACAAGAATATTGTACCACAAGCTCAACCATTTCCACTTATAGATGACCTAATAATTAAAACTAGAAACTGCAAATATTTTACAACACTGGATATAAACTCTGCCTTTTGGTCAATTCCACTCCGAATCGAGGACAAAAAAAAGACTGGTTTCGTAACGCAAGAAGGACAATATCAATGGACGTGTTTACCATTTGGTCTAAAAACGGCACCAGCAATATTCCAAAGGATTTTGAGTAGCATATTAAGAAAAAATAAATTGAGAGAATTTACAGAAAATTATATTGACGATATATTAATTTATTCACAAACTTTTGAAGAACATATCAGACATATAGAACAGGTATTAGCAGCAATTATAAGAGAAGGATTTAGATTAAAATTCAAAAAAATGCTCATTTGCAGCAAACTCTGTAAAATACCTGGGCCATATCATAGAAAATAACACAGTAAGACCAATAAAAGACAATCTAATTTCAATTCAAAATTTTCCAACTCCCAAAACTCAAAAAAATATTAGACAATTTTTAGGAAAGATTAATTTTTACCATGAATACATACCAAATAGCTCAATAACGTTGGATCCATTACATAAATTATTAAGAAAAGAAACAAAATTTATATGGTCAGAAGAATGTGAGAAGGCTTTTACAGAAATGAAGAAATTATTATGTTCTCAACCGGTATTAGAAATATTTGATAAGGATTTGCCAATAAAAATTTACACAGATGCATCGCTAGAAGGAATTGGGGCAATACTAAAGCAATTACAAATAGATGGACGAGAAAAACCTGTAGCATATTTCTCAAAAAAATTGAATGAGGTACAAAAAAGAAAGAAAGCAATATATCTGGAGTGCTTGGCAATCAAAGAAGCAGTAAAATATTGGCAACATTGGTTGATTGGAAGATGGTTTGAGGTATACTCAGATCACAAACCGCTTGAAAATTTGAACATAAAAGCAAGAACAGACGAAGAATTAGGTGAGTTAACCTATTATTTGTCACAATATAACTTCCAAATAAAATATGTACCTGGTAAAGATAACGCTGAAGCGGACTGCTTAAGCCGAAATCCAGTACTAGAACCGTCTGAAAACACTGAAGAGGTTCTAACAATAGTAAACCTGACACAAACAGATGAAATAAGAACGGATCAAGAAAAAAACGAAATAATTCGAAAGATGAAATCAAAACTAATAAGAAATAACGGAATATTTTATAAGAAAGTTAGAAATAAGGAGAAAATAATCTTATCAGAAGAATTTAGCATCAAATTAATAAAAGACATACATAGGGAATGGTGCCATACAGGCATTAGACAAACTATATACAGAATATGTCCCTACTATACATCAAAGAATTTAATAGAAAACATTAAGAAAATATGTAAAGATTGTGACATATGCATAAAAAATAAAACAAGAGGCCAAAGCAAATTTGGATTAATGTCTCACTTAGGACCAGCCACTGAACCATATGAAATAATGTCTATAGATACCATTGGAGGATTTGGAGGACAAAGATCAACAAAAAAATACCTTCACTTACTCGTCGACCACTACACGAGATACGCATTTGTTTCAACCTCAAAGACACAAAACGCCACAGATTTTATAAAGTTAGCTCAAAACGTGTTAGAAACGGAAAAAATTGGAATGATACTAACGGATCAATATCCGGGAATAAACTCAAAAGAATTTAAAGAATTCCTAGAAAAAAAGAACGTTAAACTGACATTTACAGCAGTTAATGCACCATTTTCAAATGGCTTAAACGAGAGACTAAACCAGACTCTAGTCAATAAAATAAGATGTAAAATAAATGAAAAAGAAAACAAAAGAGCTTGGACAACGGTTGCTAGAGAATGTGTAGATAGATATAATAAGATAGAACACTCAGTCACTGGTTTTGCACCAGAGTATTTATTAAATGGCACGGACACAAGTGTCATACCAGAAGAATTAAAAAGGAGAAAAAACAAAGATGATTGGTCTAATGATAAAAAATTAGCGTTAGAGAGATCAATAAAATCACATAATTACAATAAAAAACTTTATGATAAAAATAGAAAACATCATGAGTACAGTGCAGGAGACATGGTATATATCGAAAATGGCAACAGACTAAATAGAAAAAAGCTAGACCATCTTAGAATAGGACCATTCGAAATAATAGAAAAAATATCAAACACTCTATACAAAGTCAAGACTAACAAGAAAAAGTCAGAAACAAGTTTATTCCATATATCAAAACTAATACCAACAGAAGAAGATGATATAGATGATTTATAGAGAAAATATGTCCAAGAAATCTTACCATGAGAGGGGGGGGGGGGGGGGGAGATGTAACGAAAGTATACTTTCTTTGATTTAAGTTGGCCGTGCTTCTGACTTTTAATTGACAGAAGTCACGACGTAATTATAATAAAAAGATATATTGTAATTAATTTAAGTAGTGCATAGAGAAGCGGTAATAGAAAACTTTAATTGTCGTTTCTTTGTTCACAGGTAAGATTGTAAATAATTGTTAAATAATAAATAAAACTCAAACTTTGTTCACAGAGAAACATATTTTGGTTTATTTTATGCCGTATAATTTATTGTCTTATATGTATTTAATAAAACTTTTATAATTTTCAAAAACTTAGACGGTTATCATTTATAATTCCCTACACAAAGTACCCTTTAGATTAAGAGAGATTTACAGATTACATTAATTTTTAGATACTCCCCCCCCCCCCCCCCCAGCAACATTATGACATTAAATTTGAGGCAATAAATGCCCCCCCCCCTTCCATAAAAACAACAGACGTAAAACAATTGAAAAGTTTTTCCTGGTGTATGTACTCAATGTTACTGGTTTACACAAGTGTTTATTTTGACAAACAAAAGCATCCCCCTCCTTCCTACATAACAATGATGGCACTTTTAAGCCCATCATGTAACTCTTTCTCATAGCAAAAAGCAGAAACTGTTTATCAGTTTTGTTTACAAACTAAAAGTTCATTATTCCAAGTTGCTGGGAGGGGGGGGGGGGATCTTAAGTTAGAGAAATTGTCATCTGCTTATAAAAATGAGAAAAGAGACAATTTCGCCCCGCAGCTTCAGTTAGAGAAATATTCCTTCTTTCATTCTTATAAGCAGATGACAATATTTACATAAGCTGTGGTAAAGTTTTTAAGAAAAATCTCCCCCCCCTCTCCAAATAATACCGTTATCAAAGGAAGATGAAAAGCAAATACATAGCTATGACCACAGACCTCGCTGTGTGTGAAAGCCCTTTGGTTGGAAGTCAATACAAATTCAATTAGAGTGTAGTAAAGAAAGGCCTTACAAAAATATTTGGATAAAAGCCAGTTACTGCGCCACTGGTAAGAGAAAACATGATTGTTAAAGACTATAAACCTCTGAAACGCATTTTTTGTTGACTCTGCTTTACAGCAGAAATGGGAAGTTTTCTAGTTTTGCTTGATTTTAATATAAAATAACCTCGTACCCCCCCCCCCCCCCCTAATGTTTCTGTTATCAAAGAAAAATAAAAAACAAATTCATGACTATGCTCGCAAACCTTTAGAAACCAATACAAATTCAATTAGAGTGTAGTAAAGAGAGGTCTTACAACAATATTTGGATAAAAGCCTTACAGTTGAAAGTACTACGCCACTGGTAAGAGAAAACATGATTGTTAAAGACTGTAGTCCTCTCAAACGCATTTTTTGTTGACTCTGCTTAATTGCAGAATTGAGAAGTTTTCTAGCTTTGCTTGATATTAATATAAAATAACCTCCTATCCATAATCCCCCCCCCCCCCCCCTAAATGTTTCTGTTATAAAAAATAAATAAAAAGACAATTCATGGCTATGCTCGCAGAGCTAGGGGTGTGTGAAAGCCCTATAGAAACCAATACAAATTCAAATAGAGTGTAGTAAAGACAGGCTCTACAACCATATTCGGATAAGAGCCTGACAGTTGAAGCTACTACGTTACTGGTGAAAAAAGACATTAATATTAAAGTCTGAAGTTCTCTCAAACGCATTTTCTGTTGACTCTGCTTAACTGCTGAGCTTATAAGCTTTCTACTTTTGCTTGATTAAAAAATAGTCCTAAGCACATCGATGTTTACCCCCCCCCCTCCTCTTAATCTTTCAAAATAGCTTCACCCTCCTCTCGTTGATGACACTTGACTAGTGGCAGTGACTAATCCACTCAAATCAATATAGCATCCTCCTCCTTCCGTTTTATAACTATACAGAGTTTGCACTAACAACCCCCCCCCCCCCCCCCCACTCGCCATCTTCCAACCGTGGCTCAACTAAACCCAATAAAATTGTAGTAACCTCCCCAAATCATAAAATCTACCCCTCTTTTAATTTTGTTGCTCTTGACTCGATTTGATAATATTAATTTTGTGAAAAAATCGTCACCTCCCTCTAATGATAACAATTGATTCTCAAACGCATATGGCAAAGATATTAATTTTGAACAAAAAATCTCCCCCCCCCCCCTCTATTAATAACAATTGACTGGTGGCACTGACTAATCCACTTAAATCAATATAGCAACTTGCTCCTTCCGTCAACTGTGACCCAACTAAACCCAATTGTAGTACCCTTCTCAATGCATATGACAAAGGTATTAACTTTAAGAAAATCTAAAAAATATCTCCCCCCCCCCCGGTCATTGTCTATATCTGTTAAACGTTTAAAAATTCCTCCCCCTCCTTCAGTTTTATAACAATCCTGGCTGTCTTTACAGATTTTAAAGTAACAACAAAAACCTCCTCCTCCCCTTGTATTTTTCAACAGTAGCCCAACTATTATCCTCTCGAACCCAAATGTAATACCCTTCTATTTTGCTTGATTTTAAGAGAAAATAGCTCCCCCTCACTAGAAAAATGTGGAACACATAAACTGTCAGTCTGTTAAGATTGTTCATTTGAATTTATTTAAAAAAAAATTTCCTTCCACCGCCCGCTCCATCAGATTCACAACTAGCGTAGCTGACTGGAGGCCCTCTGCATCTTACAACAACCAAGTATTATGTTTTTAATTCAAGTTTAATACAACCCTCTTCTTTTTGTTATATCAATTGACTGGTAGCAGTAGCTAACACAAATGAAATAAAGGTTTTATTGATTACCTGAGCCTGTGAAAAGTTTGATCTAGTGAATATGTGATGATCTTCCTCCGCTTAAATACAATATTAGAAATTTAAAACTTTTGCTTAATTTTTAAGAAACGACCCCCCCCCCCCCCCCCAAAATAAAAGCGTACAATTCATAATGTAACTATCACACTGTCAACATTTTTAAAATAAAATTCCCCCATAACTGACTATAAGTTTAAACCAACAACAAAAATCCCCCCCCCCCAATGCAACAGTAGCCCATCCAATGACCTCTTCTCTCAAACCCAATTGTAGTATCCACCTCAAACATAAAATGATTTTCAAGTTTGTTAAACATTATTTTTATTGATTGCTCCACTTTGAGGAGAAATATCACCCATCCATCCTTGTTTAGAACTTTATAAATTGATTGGTGGTATATATTAAAGCCTGATCTACAAAACAAAAATGTGCTGCATACTTAGCATATTTGTTAACACCTTCCTCCTCTCAATTACAGAGATTGGAAGTTTTCCACTTCATTTTAAGAGAAAATAGCAATAATCCCCTCCTCCCCGCCCCCTACATTTTTCAACAAAAAGCTGAGCTTTCCTCTAAAAAATCAAACCCAATTGTAGTACTCTTCTCAAACACAAAAAATATTTATTTCAAGTTTAAGACAAAATCTATCCCCCCCCCCCCTCCTAACTCTCTGTAGATAAAAAATGACTATTTGACTGTTAGCAGGTATTATCCCACTCAAATCAAAATGGCATTGAATAAAACTTTTATTGATTGCTTGATTTCAGGGTTCAATATATCACCCCCCCCCCCCCCCCCCCAACATTTATACATAGGTTAATGTCGGCCAATAAATAGTAGTCTGACCTACAAAATATGAATAACTTTTTATAGAGTTTGAAGAAAGAGGAGGGGTAAAAATCAGCCAAAATTACAGGATTTGTAGTAAAGTTACATCATTTTAATGCACCACGTTATTTTTCAATGCACACTAGGGCGGCAGACAGAGAAGTATTGCCAATGCTTTCTTGCAAAAAGATTTTTTTAAATAGGAAAAAATAGAATCCAAATTTTTTTTTTCATAATTTATGCTTTAAATTTAAAAACCCAATTTTAGAATAGAAAAATTACTCCCCCCCCCCCCCCACTGTTGTTTTCACCACAAATCAAGGTAAATATAGAATAAACGCAAATATAATTTGAACTGAGTTCTATAGAATCTCAATATATTATAGAAAAATTGACTCAATCAAATTTTTAAATTGATCGTTTGTATTTGACAACTTGTATATAATTAACTGACAAGGATTCTCCACCAAACGCATTAACAAACCTCACTTCTTCGATAAATTTGTCTATCTACTCATAGCCTTCCTATCAAAAAAATTGTAAACACTTGCGTGAATTATTAAAGACTACATTTTATTGAAATGAATTGATCAGAAAAATTTGATCATAGCGACTAGTAATTGTTTATTGTACTTAATTACTTTATTAAGCATTTTTTATTTTTAATAATTTATTTATTTAATTTAAAACCGCGCGCTAAAAAGAGAAGATCAATCATACAAGGCCGCATTATTAATTTTCGGTAGCGACCTCGTATATATTTTGAATAAATCCGAACGATACGATATTTGTAATTTTTATGTAAAAATAGCTATGGTTATTATTTATATATATATATAAGTGCTCTTATTTAAATGTTATTATATATAAATTGCAATTGTATTCCTGATATGGTTATTTTTTTGTTTTGTTTTTTTGGCACAGAGATTATTAATGAAGTAGCGTTTTATTTTAATTATTTTTTGGAACTATCTAAATTTAGAATTCATTGATTATTTTTCTTCTCGGAGTCCCTCGCTGTGTATCGTACGTCCTGCCATTTTCAGCATAGCCTTGCTCTCAGCGTTACCATCTAAGACACTCATACCTGGTACCCGTTCGCCGCGTTCTTGTGCAGTAGGTGGCGGCAAACCTAATCCCCATACCTCTAAATGTCTAAACTCAAAATCTTTTGTAAGCGACATTTGCGTGTAGCCTTTATAAGTCGTGCATGATTCGCTTGTATGGCCAGTTCCATATTCCTCGCATAACCATAAGCCACAGTATCGATGTTGACCGCCCATTGCCTGCAAATGGATCAAAATTTAAGTTTGCATTTTAATATAAAATTAGAAAAATTACCAATCCATTCGGCATTGTTTGTTGGTGTAAATTAAGGTACTGGAAATGTTGATTGTAGCCGGTGGATTCGAATATCCTCATTTTAGGAGCTAATGTAAATAAAAAGCTACTATCGTCGCCGAAGAAATTTGGTCCCAGCTCCCAATTACAAGGCGCAAAACCACCGAACATGTATCCATTTTTGTCCTCAATTATAAGCACCGAAGGACCTTGATTTACTATTCTACCTATGAATAGCAACAAATTATTGTTATGATAAAAATGTAATATCAAAGTAATTACCTATAAGTGTTGAAAACGATTCTCCGTGTATCTCTGAAGAAAACAGAAACCTCCACTCTAGCTGATATTGTTGTGGTAGATGGGCATTAATAAAAACAATCTGATTGAGATCCAATACACTCGGATATGACGGAATCAGATCGAGTCCCCTACATATGGGAATAAGGCTGCGATCTCTATCAGTATCAACGACGATTGCGGCCTCCTCACTAGGATAGTGAGTAACACTGCTACGCTCGGTACCCGTCACTGCCACCTTCTCTCTATGTGAAATATTATATAAATGCTTAAAGACGAAGATGATCAACTGTCCGAGTACAGTGGAGCCTTGCAACCACATTTCTAAAGCTTTTCTGTGTATTAAGTCACCAGTGGCTAATTCGTGAATCAGGCTTTCTGCAACACGTTGTACGTTCTGCGGCGAAACAAAGCAACCTCTAGAACTCCAACTTTTGAATTGCTTTGTGTTACTTAATTTCTGTATCTTCATATATGATGATACTATACTTTCAACATACTGAAACCAATCAGTTATATTTTATTTAATTCGTACTAGAAGTAATATATGAATTAATGATAGTGATATTATGAAGCTTGGCTTAATTAGTATAATTCCATGCACCTCAGCTAATTTAATTTTTTGAGCAAGAACAAATTGTTTTGTTAATTCTAAACAACTATTTTTTTAATTAAAACTAATTAATTAATGCTGATTATTTACCATGATCCCAATTCAGTGTTGTGTGAAGTGAATGAGTGTTGTGATGGTTGTATGATTAATAATATAAGAAAGTAGTAAACGTACTTCTTTGACTAGTAAATAAGGAACATTAGAATTATCACTCTCGCTTCTACCTAGGGAAATTAGTAAAACTTTTAATTTTTCGTCGACGGTGCCCCGTGTGCAGAATACGAACAGTTCGGCGAAACGTTCCAAGTCGACGGTTTGGGCTCTCGAATCGCCCAAACCAAAGAGGTAATTGTTTATGTATTGGGATAGTCTTGCGTCCATTTGCGATCTCCATAATTTCTGCAAACAAATAAAACAAAATGTAAAACTAAATTTCATAGAAAAAATGATCTCAAATAAAGTATTGAAACTTTTCAGGTTATGTTCATTTGACATTTTTTAGGTTGTAATGATTCGTGACTCACTAATCGCATTTAAGGTTATGTACGTATCGTCGTCAATCGCAAAAATATTAAAAACTAAACTGCATGAGTGTGCTAGAAACAAAGTGGTATGTAACAAAAGTTATCGAACGCATCACAAAACCCAATTCGAGATGAGCTGGGCACATAGCCCGCACAACAGATAACCGGTGGACAAAACAAATAATAGTAGAGTGAAGACTAAGAGAAGTCCCTACAGAACCGGTGAAAAACAGTATGAGTAATATTATAACATTTTTGATGGAGACCTAAAATTTGGGCTAAATCAGAAGTAGACTAAGCTGACTAGTAAAGGAGTTGCCACTCATCTCCTTAAGTGTTTATCGGTAAGAAGTTGTTTACTATCTCCTGTAGCGTAAAACAAAGACAGATAAACCACATCCTCGATAACCGACATTTGGGTACAAGCAGGGTCAGCAATTCGGAAAGGTCCACAAGCATACAGGACCCCCTGACGTGTTTTTCCAAACCAGGGAGGGATTTTATGAATAAAATTTTGCACTTTGCAACAGTTTGGTCCAGATTTTGGTTCTTTCAAACAATATTTTCTCATATCAGAATTTTGTTATTTTTTTAATAAAAAACTGTACACTTTTTAACAATTTATGATGAGATTTTGCACTTGTCAAACGTTTTTGGCCGGATTATGATTTTTTTTTTAATATTTTAATGTTTTATGACAGGATTTAACTACTTTTGACTTTTGCAATTATTATAAGTTAATAATAAAATGTTGATGCTTTCTGACAATTTTTTCATAACTTATGACCGGATTTTGGTGCTTTCTGCCAATATTTTGATGTTTCAAGGCCGGATTTTGTTATTTTTGAACTTTTTATCAAATATACTACTTATCCTACCAAAGTGATTGTCGCCTTCCTACACTTTACCAGTGGCGTAGCTGTCTTCAAGCAAGAGTCTGCAATGCGGACGTATATTTCAAAATGTAGGCCGGAAGATAGTTCTTTCTTAAAATATTAAGTTTTTAACTGTTTTTTTTTGGTAAATATTGGTACTTTCTGACAATATTTTTATACTTTATGACCAATTTTCCTATTTTTGACATTCTATAAATAGAATTTTACACTTTTCGACAGTTTATGACCGGATTTTAAATCTTTTTCAACAATATTTTGATGTTTCAAGGCCGGAATTTGCTATTTTTATCATTTTAAAAATACAATTTCAGCTTTTCAACCCCTTTTAGCTGTTTTTTACTTTTATTAATAGAATTTTACACTTTTTAACAGTTAATTACCAAATTTTTATGCTTTCTGACAATATTTTCATACTTGATGGCCAGATTTGAGTATTTTTCACATTCCATAAAAATAATTTTGCACTTTTTAACAGTTTATGGCCGAATTTTGGTGTATTCTGACAATATTTTCAGTTTCAAAGCCGGATTTTAGTATTTTTTTCTCTAATGTTGATATATTATAGTCGGCTTTTGCTATTTTTGACATTTAATTAAAAGAATATTGCACTTTTCAATAGTTTTACTAATTCTAACAATATTTTGATATTTCATAGCAGGATTTTGTAATTTTTTGGACTTTCCAACAGTTTATGGCCAAACTTTGATGCGTTTTAACAATATTTTGATGTTTCATAGCAAGATTTTGCCATTTTTTGGACTTTCCAACAGTTTATGGCCAAACTTTGGTGCTTTCTGACAATATTTTAATGTTTCATAGCAGGATTGCCATTTTTTGGACTTTTCTACAGTTTATGACCAAACTTTAGTGCTTTCTAACAATACTTTAATGCTTCATAGCAGGATTCTGCTACTTTTTGGACTTTTCTACAGTTTATGGCCAGACTTTCTGACAATATTTTGATTTTTCAAACCCGAATTTTGTTATTTTTAACATTTTATAAATAGAATTTTACTTTTCAACCGTTTTTGACCTGATTTTAGTTCTTTTTAAAAATATTTTTCAACAATTAATGATAGAATAAAAAAAAATAAAAAATTCTAAACACTTTGCGATGAGTCCGAAAAGTCGTAGCTACGCCACTGTATTGAAGAAGCACTTAGTTCATAAAACGCAAACGGGTGGTTTAGAAATATTAGAAAAAAAATTATTACTCTTCCCTGTTGCGTTCCTGCACCTCATAAATATAAGAGAAATGTCATTTTAGGTTGAAGAATAAGCAAACAGTTCCAATTTTTTGATAACCGACACTTGGGCGAGCAGACGGAACACTTAGTTCATAAAATGCAAGCGGGTGGCTTTAAAGTGTCCCGTGCCTGTGCTTGTCATAAAAAAAAAATAAATGTTACTTCCTCTTGCCGCGTGCTTGCAGCTCACAAAAATAAGAAAATGATTGACAAGAACGCAATTGATATTAACAAAAAAACCTACAAAAGATGTGTGATCAGGTGTTAAAAAGCTGTTTGGAAAGCGTAAACTACGTCTAATTCCTTCTAAAAAATCCAGCCAAATGACCTTTGAGGTCTAAATCCAATAAAAAAATTTTAGAACTTAAACAAAACACTTGAAAAACTATGATGACAACAAACCTGGCTTGCAATTTAGAAATATGAAAAAATCATAAAATAAAAACAAAAATCCAAACAATCCTCCATTACTAAGGTAGTCTAGGGGGGTGGGGGGAGTGTGCAACGATCTCACAACCAGTAATATTCACGCAACGACTAGGCAACAATATTTCAAAAGAACAAGGCAAGATCTCCTCTCAAGATCGAGGAGGTAAAAGCGCCAGAAGGACAGAAGATGGCTGCAAAGATAGACAGCTAAAGAAGAATTCAAGGTCCCAAAGCAGCAGCACTTCAATCACTAAAAAACAAATGAATAAGAATGGCTGACACCTACACTACTTTAGTAAATATGCAGGAAAAGACTGAATAACACTTTTCAAAAATAGTATCAGGCTAGAACAGATATAAAGTGATAAAGGTCTTTTCTCCGCCAAAATGCTACAGATACCATAGACTATGTTACAAGGTAACAAAGTGAAAGAATATAGATGACAAACCCTGCAAAAACTGTAGGGATGCTGGACATACATTAAAAGGTTGCACCAGCAAACAGAAGTGCTACTTGTGTAAAGTAAAAGGTCACAAAACGGAAACCATAAAAATGCTCTGTACTTAGAAAACTAGTACAAACGCAAAAGTAGTAAGAAAAGATTGCAGGGCCAGACAGTAAAGAGGATCCAGGTTAATCTAAACAAATGTAGAGCGGCAACGGAATTGCCAAAAAACAGGAGCAAATTTTGCCTTAGTCTCGGAACCAAAATGACTGACAGATGTCATTAAGTTTGAAGAGAGAAATAACGTAACAAATTTCTTAATTGTAAAGTACAGTTTTTAAATACTGAGCCAGTGTTTTGATATGGTGTTCCGGCCCATCCGTTCAAGTGTTTTGTCATGAAGTAATTGCATATTACTACCACTAACCGTGTTTCTGCACCTAACAAACATGACAGAAGGGCTGACAGATGTCATTATGTTTAAAAAAGAAGATAAAGTAACAAATTTCTTAATAACAAACACTTGGGCGATTAGGCGGGAGCACAGTTTTAAAATACTGAGCCAGTGTTTTGATATGGTGTTCCCGCCCACCGGCCCAAGTGTTTAGTCATAAAGAAATTGCATATTACTACCACCAACCGTGTTTCTGCAGCTAACAAAGATGACAGAATGGCTGACAGATGTCATTAAGTTTGAAAAAAAAGATAAAGTAACAAATTTCTTGATAACAGACACTTGAGCGAGATGGGCAGGAGCACAGTTTTTAATTGCTGCCAGAATTGAAACTGTACTTAAAAAAAGCAAAACTAATACTAATTGAAAAACCTACCACAACAAAGACATAGCAACCCATTTGCCTTTTGAACTCACTGCAAAAGCTCTATGAGTACAACTTCAACAAGAGGTTTATAAAGAAATTAGATAGGAATGAAGGCCGAAACAAAAATCAACACGGATTCAGAAAAGATAACTCTACATTAGGCACGTCAAGGATGCCGTGCTGATCACCTACGATATAAAAAAACGCTTTCAACTCGATGCTATGAAGACTAAACCAGAGAAAAGTGAAATATCAATCAGTATCAAGATAGAATAGAACTATAGTGTGCAGCTCTAAATATGACTTGCGGTGTGCCACAGGGCTCCGTGCTGGGACCCACCCAGTGGAAGATTGACTATGACGGTCTGCTGAGAGTATAGATGCCACACAAAATTACCACAATTACCTATAAGGACAATCTTGCCATAGTTATCAGGAATAATGACTTAAGGCAAGTAGAAAATTCCGCAAAATGAGCGTCCTATATAATTAGGAAGTAGATCAAGAAGATGGGTTTATAGCTGGCAACACAAAAGACGGAAGCCGTAATCCGGGTGGGTAGAAGAAAAGTCATCATAGTCGAGATCAATTTAAGAGATACTACAATCAAATCATTAGCATTAAACACTTAGGAATAAGAATAGGTAAAAACTAGAACGTAACTGAGGTTAAACACAAAGCAGAAAAACTAGTAATGTCTCTGGCACAAATCATGCCCGAGAGCGGATAAGCGTAATGGGGATGACGGTAAACTCAATACTATTGTACGTTGAGCCTATAAGAAAGCTGATAAAAAAATACAAGACAATCCTAGAAAGAACTAAAAAAAAAGCAATCAGAACAGTCTTGACTAAGAGAATAACAGGAACAATCTCCATACACCTCCTTGCGAGCGAGCCAACAATATAGAGAAACAACTAAAGGAACAGAAAAAAGCCAATAAAATAATCAATAAAAACAGGAAAAAGAATAGCAGATCAAAGGAAATTTCGCCGAATGGTCGCAGACTCTTATACCATTGGTGACAAGATTCTGTTAGTAGCCTCCTAGATTCTAGATTTGATTTAATAACAAAAAAAAGTCCCAAAAATTTTCAAACCTCCCAATATCAACTATAGCAAGCCAAGAATAGATTGGCCGGTACGATAGGCAACTTAATATACACAAAAGTAATATTTTCTCTGTTGCACTCATGCCTTTGCTCGTTTTAACACCTTTTATTCGCGCTTATAATTCTATGAGTCACGCTGGAATTACTGTAAGAAGCATTAAAAGTATATATAACAATATACTCCAAGAATCTTCTAATGTCTTCTCAAGACTCTTAACGTCTTCTAAAAAGTACTAATGTTCTGTAAAATTGTTTTACTTGTCCTTAATAGCTCATAAAGTTTCTAATGATCTGTAAAACTCTCAATAGATCAAAGTTTTCCAGGTACATATATGCTAAATCCTACAAATCTTGTCGCCCATTAGACCATACCACCTATAGCTTATGGCAAGCAATTAAGTAACTTCTGCACAGTGGTCATTGCTTCATAAGAAAGAATGTGTTTTGATTGAAGTCGCTATGCAAGCAACTGGACGCCATTGATGAAAGCATACGGAAAATAATGGCAACAAAAGAGGAAGAGGCAGTGGCGGTTTCAAAGACAGGGTTTTTAAACAAAAAATTAGATTTTTAAAATAATGTCAGCTAGAAGCAAAATTATATGCAAATTTTAGTTGTCATGTTTTCTTCTTGTCTGAAAGTCTCCCTATCTTTCAATTTGTTTTTATCATTTAGTCAGAATACTATGTATAAATAAAAATGTTTTTAAATTGTCTTATTTATCAAATAAGAATTCCATTTTTCCAACTATTGAGACACCCTGTATTTTGCACTTTTCTAATTTTATTTTCTGAACAATGTTTAACAAAATTCGTTTTTTCAATCTTCAAATCTTGATTGGTAACCTAAAATAATTTATTTTTTATTTTTGCAAAACTGAAAAATAAATTTTGTTTCCTTTTTATTATACTTATTAGTAAATATATATCGAGACATAACATTTCAAACTTCCCTGAATATTCTAGTCTATAACTGTATTCTAAATATTTTTTACAGTAATGTTAATTAACAAACAAAAATCTTTGCTAGGTGATATTTAAAAAACTTGATACCTGTTTGGCTAAAAAGTGATTTGAATAATCTTAAAATATGTACATAATAGACCCATTAATATGCAAAAGATAATAACATTAGGCAACCCAAATTGCTCATTAAAATTATAATCATTGCAGGAATCGCAGTAAAAATAATGAATTAGGCGACGTAGCAAATGTTTTCTAGCTGAATATGATTAATGGGTCTATTCTGAACATATTTTAACATCAATGTTAGCTAACATCGCTGTAGAAATTGATTTTTAACCAATCAGGTATCAAACTTTTTAAATATTGCCTAGCAACGTTTAAAATGTTAATTAACATCGCTGTAAAAAATGTTCAGAATACGGCTATAACACTATTTATTCAGTTAATTTAAGTAATACTAATTATTGTTGTAATTATAAAGTAAATTACAGAATATTTAAGCAACTATTTCCACCATTAAAAATACGTATACTAACAAATCAAACCCATTACATACCACAATAACAGATGAATTCAATCATGCTATAAATATAATTCTCGTTACTGTTTACATTTCAACATCAAGGTCTTAAATCATCCTTCAACGAATACTCTTTCGCACTCACCGTTAATTCTTCTTCTTTAATCCGTTCGGAATTTTTACTAGCTAACTTAAACGAATTACTAACTATCACTTGTTCATCTTTCGATAGGAAGGAACACTTAGCTGCCAGCTTTTTACTGCTGTTCACCCCCATCGCCTAAAAAATATATTAAAAATTAATCAAATTGTTACACGATATCAATCAATACTCACTATCAGTTGTTTTCTCTTAATATGTCATAGGGGCCATAAATTATGTAAAACAATCCCATATGTAAGAGGGTGGTAAATATTTATCTTTGATTATCATATGATTGTAACATGACAATGTTGCCAATCTGAAAAAAACAAACAAAATAAACTTAATTAGTTTTTTTTATTTGCATACTATTGGCAACACTTGTGTTTAGAATAAAAATTGAATTTAATTATTTATTTGATAAGATATTAATAAATTAATTTAGAAAAAATATTTGTAGGTTATATCAAATAGTGTTTTATTAATAATAATTTTGTTTATTAACCCAGTATAATGATTTGTTTATAAATTAATAAATTGAACAGAAAACAATAAACCTAAAAGTTGTATACAAATTTAAATTATAATTTAAGATGGATAACTGTGATATTTTATTTTAGTTTTATGTATCTAAAATTACCATCTTATAATTATAAAAACTTTTTTAATAACATATACTCATTTTGAAATTAGAATACTATTTACTCTTTTTTTATTAAGCCTTAAAATTAGTTTTTTTGGCATAATTTCAATTGTTTAAACAAAAAATTCATTTTCTCATGTCATTTTTTGAATCTATGTTGCTAAAAACTAACATAAAAGCACTATTTATGATTATTACGCGCCTTATAAGCAATGAACCGCCTGAAAACAGTGAAACAATATTTTTAAATTTTTTATGTAGTAGAGTTTAAAAATTGAATGTTTTTATACAACACATGAACAAATTAGTTGGTATTTGTATGCCACATAGCCATACTGTTTCTAAAAATAAGTAAAAATTAACGTAGTTTGAATTCAAGGCCAGATTTTGTTATTTTTGTAATTTAATGAATAGAATTTTACACTTTTCAACAGTTTATGGCCGGATTTTAGTGCTTTCTGAGAATATTTTATAGTTATTTTAGACATTATAAATAGAACTTTGCACTTTTTAATAGTTTATAACCAAATTTGCTTTTTTTAAATATTTTATAGTTATATTTTGCTATTTCTAGGATTTTAAAAAAAGTGTACGGTTTATGGCCAAATTTTGGTGATTTTTGTTTGAAATTTCTAGGACAAGTATATATTTTTGACATTTTATGAACAAAGTTTTGCATTTTTCAACCGTTTTTTGCCAAATTTTGCTATTATAACAATTTTTTTTACATTTTTTTAATATTTAGATGTTTTAAGACTAAAATTTAATATTTTTATCATTTTATAGATAAAATTTAACACGTTTCATTTTAATATTTTATGACCAAAGTTTGTTGTTTTTGATTTTTTATAAATAGAGTTTTTCACTTTTTAATAGTTAATATCAAAAAACAAAAAAAAAACAAAAAAAAACAAAAAAGACATAAAAAACAAAAAAAAAAAAAAAAAACAGAAAATAAAAAAATGCTAAAACAAAAAAAACGCTAAAACGGTCTCAATAACAGCACACATCTGAAATAGATAGCAATAATTCAAATTGATAATAAAAATGCTTTCAACCAATTAATTGAAAGAAACTTTCCCAGCAGAGACAGGCAAAAAACACTACAAAACCTGAATACCGTTTCAACTATTGACACTATAATCAACTGAACAAGTTTTTATTTTAGAAGACTTTATTTACACATTTACAACCGGATTTACTGATTTAAAAACTAGATTTAGAAGTTTAACAATTGGCCAGTTAAAGTTAACACTTATTTATAGTTTGTATACCGGATTAACAGTTTTGCAATTAAATTTAAAATTTTAAAGATCAAATTAACAATTTTAAAAGTCTTATTTATTGTTTGGAAGACCGGATTTAAACTTTTAAAATTTAATTTACAAACTGCATTTATAAGATAAAGGCCGGATTATTAGTTTGACAATAAAATTTAAAAAACCGCATTAAACTTTTAAAAGCCAGATTTACACTTTTAAAAATTAGAATTACAGTTTTAAAGACTTGATTTATTGTAATTTAGAGGCTAAATTAACAATTAACAATTTAGTAGTAAACTAAATACATTGATAGCCGAATCTTAACTTTTAAAAACCGCTATTACTTTTTAAAAAGTTTTTTGGATTAAAAATTTGAATGCTAAATTCATAGTTTGGTAGTAATGTTTAACACATTTTAGTTAAGCGGATTTTGGCAATAGAATTTAACACGTTGGTGAGAAATTTTTAATTTTAAAAGTAAGATTTATAATTTTAATGGCCGGATTATAGTTTGAAAACCAATTAACTGTTTAACAATAAAATTTAATACGTTAATTGCCGGATTATTACTTTTAAAAATTAAATTAAAGTTTTGCAAAACTAACAATTTGGCAGTAAAATTTAATACTCTTTAGCCGGATTTACAATTTTAAAAGTGCAAATGCTTTTTTATGTTGTAAATTAACGTTTTTTTCTTGTTTTCTTTATTAAAGCCAAACATTGTTAGCTAAATTGCCAGTTTTTATTGCCAGATTTAAACCCGGTTTTATATAGTTTTATAGGCCGGATTGTAGTAAATTTAAAAACGTTGATGGCCAGATTTACACTTTAAAACCCAAATTTACAACAAATTAAAGATTATAATTTTAAAGCCGGATTATCAATTTAGCAATAAAAAATGCAAAATTTATAGTTTCAAAGCCGAGTTAACAGTTTGATAGTACAATTTAACACGTTGATGGCCGGATTTTTAAAAGCTAAATAGTTTAAAAACCGGGTTTATAATTTAAAAACCGGATTAACGGTTTATCGGTAAAATTTAACATAATAGTTACCAGATTTATAACTTAAAAATCATATTAATTGTTTGACAGATAAAGTTAAAACTTTGAAGACCGGATTTACACTTTTAAAATACAAATTTACAATTTTAAATTTAAAGACCGGATTAATTATTTTATTTTACATTTACAGTTTTAAAAGTACAAAGAACTTTGAAAAGAAGCATTTTTTATTTAAAAATGGCAATTTTAACTAAAAAAAAAATGTTACTAGTGAAATCAATCAGAATTTTTTTGTGGAATTCAAACCTGACGCCATTTTAAGTCGATACCCTGCTTATAAAGCGCAAAAGCCATAAAACCAAAAAAAAATTGTTGTCCATTTCGAACTGCTCTAAGGCTGAGAAGCGATAACAAACCGGATGGTCGTGTGCCTTCAATTGCTGATTCAATTGAACCTAATAAGCAAATAATGTAAAATCTTTGTGCAAAATTTGCATCAGGCTGGTGCGTGAAATGTTGAGTTATTAAGATCGATGGCGAGTCGATGTTCCAGGACTGAGTTGCACACTCTCGGCTACGTTCTTGTCAGTGCGCACTTTACGACGGCGGGGACCGTGTGTGTTAGCCACTAGCATGCCAGTCTCACGAACTTTTTATACAAGCATGCGTACAGCACGCGCGTTGGGAGCTTCATTTTGGTCAAAACTTCTTTTCAATAAACGCAATGTTTGGGCTACAGAACATTGACTTTTTTTTATTACATATAAATTATACAAATAGAAAAGAGATTAGGTCTGTTCTCCCACTTAACCTTTTTAATTTTTGCATTAATAATTTTGATCTAAATTGATTACAAACTTCTTTTTCTTCTGTTCCTGTTTCTTTGATCCAATTAATACATGGTTTAATGTTGCATTTACTACTGTAGTTGTTGTAGGCACTCCAATTACTATATAATTTATACAGCAAAAAATTGTCAACCTGACATTTTGAAGCGTAAAGCAATCCATTTCGTTCCGCGAAGACAAGATACTAACTTTCTGTTAAGATTTCCTACGGGAAAGACCTGTCACTGTCAAAATAACAAATTATTAAAAAGATACCACTAGATATACCACCCTTTATATTGCGCCACAAAGCGGCGCCTAGCGCTGTCCCTGTTTGGCTTTATGTATTCCAAACTTATGCATACAAAATACCATTCATCATTTTGTACGTATAATAGACTGTTTTAGTCAACAATATTAATTTTTGTTGCATAAATTCAACCTATTAACACTTTTGCAGATTTGAAACATACATTTATCCAGCACTATATTAGCACAAATCTAACCTTTAAATGATAAATTATGAACTTTTGTGAAAAATTTTGATGTTTAATACTTGAATTTGTCTCGTTTGGCATGTATAACGTTTTTTTATGTTTATATTTACAAATCTGGCATTATACGCATAAACTAAGCTAAAATATTTACAAATTTAGTATTTTTGTAGATAAAATTATCATCATCATTAAAAAACCGTGTTTCTAAAACATTTGTCCATCTTTGGCATACTTAAAACTTGGAGCTTAGAGATTAGGTTAACAAAATTCTAGTCGTCTGATTATATATTTAGATATAGATTTGTTGTTTAGTTTAATATTTAGTACTAATAATACTACAAATTTTGATTTTAAAACTGAAAAGTGAAGTTCATTAATGTAAATCAAAAATAACGTTGGCAAAAAAGCAGAACCTTAAGAAAAACCAGCATTTAAGATTTTTAGGTCAAAGTTAAAACCATCAATTCTAACTATAATAACAGTTTTCTACTGTCAAAAAAACTATTGATGAGATTTACAGTTTTTTTATCAAAACTTATACAATGGAACTTGTTGATAAGATTAAAACTCCATACCTTATGAAACCTTTAAAAAATTATAAGATTACTACAAGATTTTTTTCTTATTTGTCTGAAGTAGAATTCCATTTGTGAATAACATAAGTCAAAGTCAAAGTTGACAAACGTTTTGATGAAAATCTATACTGAATATCTGAGATGAAGTTATTTTGTTCTAAAAATTTGACAATGTAAAAATTAATAAACTTTTCAAAATTTTTCAATATTGTTCAATAATGCAATTGGTCTATAATTTAAAGAATCCGATTTGTCTTCTTTTTTAGGTATAAGTTAAACATTTGCAATTTTCTAACAGTTTGGAAATGTTTTATTTTTGTGTGATAAGACCATGGATATAGATAAGGCAAATATTTGAGTCAAAATAGAAGCTACTTATCTAGGTACCACAATTATCGATCAGTGGGATCATTCGGTAGAAATAAAATGGCGCATTGAAAAAGCCAGGAGAGCTTACATAAAGATGAAAGATGTGTTCCGTAGTCATGACTTAAATATAAAAACAAAAATGAGACTTGTCAGGTGTTACGTGAACTCGGTTCTCTTATATGGAATGGAAGCATGGACCATGTCTGAAGATACCTACAAAAAACTATCAGCCTTCCATGTGTAGATATACCGGAGAATCCTAAGAATTTCGTGGAAGGACCATATCACCAACTTAAGGGTCTTTGAACGTTTCGGAAAAGAACTGAAAGTAGTAAGGCAGTATTTTGGACACATTATGAGGAATGAAAAAAGATATGGATTATTACAACTGATTCTGCAAGGAAAAGTGTTTGGAAAAAGAGGTCCTGGCAGAAGGCGTATTTCCTAGCTCAAGAACCTAAGACAGTGGTTCGGGAGTACAACTAACAAACTTTTCCGCGCTGCTGTAAACAAAGTAAAAATAGCTACATTGATCGCCAACATTCGGTAATCGGATAGGCACCTGAAGAAGAAGAAGGAATCTAATTTATTTGCAATGTTGCAAATGTTTTAGAAATAATAGATGGAATTTCATCTATACCTGATCCCATTCTGGTATTTAATTTAAAATTTTTTTTTTTATTTTTGATTTTTTTCTACTAGCCGCTATTGTAGGTACAGCAATAAAAAGATTTATAATAGTAGAGTTAGATGCAAATAGGTTTGTAAAAATATCTGCTCTTTCTTTTGAATTAGTAACTACATTGTTTTGATTATTTTGAAAAAGAGCTATTAAAGATTTTGTACAACCTTGCAATACATTTATTGTTTTATAAAATTGGTTGTTGTTTATGGAATGCTGAGAAATTTGTATAGCTTTGTTTCTGTCAATTCTATCTTTTTCAGATTGTGTTAGATTATCACAATAATTACAAGCTAACTTATAATCTTGTTTAGTCTGTTTGGAACACATACTGATGTGTTTCTTAAATGCTTTAACTGATTTTTTTGTCTGAATTGAAAACAAGTATTTTTGTTTTGATTTAATAACAGAAAACAAAACAAAAACAATTTTTTTTTGTGACTTTTTGAATAGTTTTTGTGAGATTTTCTGCTGTAATATGTCATTAGAATTAGCAATGAGTACCACAATTAAAATTATTATGTTCATCATTTTAGAATAATGATAGAGGCGCGGTTTAGGTTTAGTTGTAATTTGAAGGGAAGTTTTAACAATAGAAGTAATATGTGAATGATCAGAATTTCATAAATCAGCGTCAACAGTAGTTGTTGTAATCTCTGAAATAGTTACAAGATACAAATCTAATCATCTTGGTTTACTTAGAAGTCTATCACGAAGAAAATATGTAAGTTGCTGAACAAGTTGGGTAAGATTATGAGAAGCAGCCAAAATCACAGCTTGTTGTTCAGATAGTGTTGTAGAAGATGAGTGACTTAACCATTCAGTATAATGTACATTAAAACCTTCTAACAAAATTATTTTAGCTTTTCTATTATTACCAGTTGTAGATTCAGTAGAAGTTTTCTAAAAACATTATGTTTGCTCAAATAATCAGCAACAAATTCCAGCATTTAGAAAGTCAATTTGTTCTACTAATTATAGTAAACCTATAAATCATCTACTTGGAAACATGTGTAGATATGTCTAAAACTTAATGTTGATTTTAATAATATATTTTAATAAAATTAATTGTAAACTATTATATTCTACTTAAATGTTTTTGTTTTAGATTATAATTTTGTAAATTTATTCGGTTTTAAACTATTTTGTTTTTATCTAGCGTGATTGTAAGCAACGTCGATAATGTGCGGTTTTATTTTGATACAAGAATGGCACAAAAGCGGAGGGTAAAACTAATCATTATCAATTTATTCCACAAAAATTAACATTACGGTCAGCAGCGCACGCTCGAAAGAGGCGGGTCAAATCGGCTGGATCAAACGGAGCTATCAGATTAATAAAATAAAATAAAATTTAAATAGATTTTTCGTGATCAAATTAAAATAAATAGAGAATCATCATCATAAAATCGTCAATCAATATTTAACTAATATGTAAATGACTCCTAGATTAGTTAATTATTAATCAAAAGTAATTAGAAATATTCATGCTTGATTGTATTAAAAAATACTAATCGTATAATTTACTGATGTATCATTTGCTGTCTATATAATTCATTGAGTAATTACCAAATAAATAAATCAAAAAATAAGAGGCGTAGATTGATAAAAATTTTAGTTCAAACAAAACTGTTGATTAAGGTAGCTCAATGTATTTTTATTAAATAATAAAAATCTAAAAAAATATATAATTTTAGAACAATGGATTTGGAGAAGCAATTCTATTCGGCTCTTTACATACCAATCTTATATTGTCAACTTTTAGGACTATTTACATACACTCCGGCAAAGCTGAGCTCTTATAAGTCTGCGACAGTACATTTAATAATTTATTTAATCTTTTATGCACCAATAATTACCTACGGGACGGTCGAAATCTACTCAAATTTAACGGTATCTATATCACAAGAAGGTTTTAAGGCATATGCAACTACAGCAGCTCTTCATGCATTGTTAGTAATATACTTAAATTACTTTTTCCGAAATCTAATAAAAAGAGCATTGAATGAATTCATTAACATCGATTATGATTTGCAACGCTATAATATTCACGTGGATTACAAACAAGCTTACAAAAACAATATTATTAAACTATTAAGAGTTATAACGGCAGATTTAATCAAATTTGTATTTTCGGCAATCTTTGGTGTTAGATCTGGTTTAATCGGAAAAATTGGTATAGTTTGGATAATATTGCAAAAAAGCGCGATAAAGTATTGTTTTGTAGTTATGATTAGTTGTGCATTTGAGAGATACAAGTTGATTAATAAAAAAATTCAGGATGCTTGCTCTGTTTATGTAATGGAACAATTATGTAGATGTCATTACAAGTTAAGCAATTGCTGTTCGTTGCTACAGGCCGCATATGGGTTTCAATTATTGGTGGCGTTAATGACTTCGTTTACTAGTTTGATATTCCAAACGTTTTTTATTTACACTTTATTAAAACTGAAGATTGATAATCCGTACAAATATGTAGCACCGGTTGTTTATTTGGTTGATGAATTCCGGGAGATTCATAGATTGATTGAAGTTTGCTATCGGACTCAGAATGAGGTAAGTTATTTAAACCATTTTAAATTAAAGCATAAAATATATTAAAATTGAAGCTTATTTTATTTGTTGGATTATTTTTGTTATATCTCTTGTAAGAAGCTAGCAATGTTTTAAAAAACGTACTAGAATTACAAATAAAACTTATACAGTTAGTCCAACAATAAAGTGTGAGGTTCTGTGGAAGTTTTTGTAAAGCAACCAAATACGACTCAGACTTTTAGGACTCTTTCACACGAAGATTCTGATTCCGTATATTTTTTTGCGAGTACATTGCCGTAGAATATGGATTTCAAAGTATATTTACAAAATAGGTAAATAAAAAACTCGCGTCTATAAAGAGTATCCGCGTCTGAAAAGCTGCATATAACTAAATCTATAATGTGAATTCCATATTTAGAAGATTTACTGGATCTCAGGCAATCAGATTTGCAAGTTGAAATGCGTTGCCCAAATACGTCTAAAAAATCCGAGATTTTGAATCTGCGTGCAAAATGGTTACACTATGGTCTGGTAGATAATAATCACTAGTATCTTCACTCTTCAAATTCTTTTATGTGTCTCATATTTTTGTACTTCTTTATAAACTTATGCTAATCCTTTTTAAATAATTATTAAATTGATTTTTTTTGGATAACTATAATAGTTTCTATGTCTGTATAGTTTGGTATAGGTGGGTTGACTTCAGCTGTAAAGCAGCTTTTGACGGATTGATTAAATATGGCTATACTTGCCTGCAATAGTGTGTTCAAACTAGTTTGCAACTTTTATGTTGCTTTTAGATTTGTTGAAAATTTGCAATCAATGATTTATGGTGATACTTGTCACTGACGTCGCTAAGGAATAGTTTGTAAGTCTCAGGGTGTGCAGGGTTGCAGTAGTATTGAAGTTTCTAAAAGATGTTACTGCGTCTAAGTTGGTTTTAAATAAGTTTGTTAAACTTTACTGAGCAGGTCTGAGGTCTTGGACATGATCCCGTAACTGTGTTGTGTTTGTGTGCTTTGTCAACTTGGTATGATCTGAAAAGATGTTTGATAAAAAAGTTCAAGTAACTCATTGTGTATTAGTATAATTTGTATCAGCAGTAATTGTCTAAGCAATATAACGTGTTTAATCCGTAATAGGCTTAGTTGTAGCTTTTAACTATGAGTTTGTTGGTTAATGACTGCATGTATGTAGTGGGTTAGGTTAGGTTAGGTACAGCTGGGTAATCAACTGAAGTCTCAACTTGGTTGAAAGTTGTGTTGTAGTAGCAACCCAAATGATTTTTTTTTTAATTAGAACATTTTAAACATTTGCTAAAATTTATTTGTTTATAAAGAACTTTTAAGAACAATGAAATATTTTTGATAATTATAAAACATTTTATATAATTGTGTAACATTTTTAGCAATTGTAGAACATTTTTGACACATTTTAAAAATTGTATAACGTTTTTTGACTTTCAGAATATTTTTTGACAATTGTGCTACATTTTATGATATTTCTGAAATATTTTTAAAAATTGGATAATTTTTGAAAAATTTTGAAACATTTTATGTGTAAAAATACTATAAGTTAATTAATATGTTCTAAAACAGTCAAAATTTTAAATTAAAGCATTAAAACTATCAAACTATGTTGTAAACTTGTAAAAAATGGTCAAAACCTATAAAAAAAGTTTTTAAAGTAATATACAAGTTATAAATGTTAAAAATTAGATGCTCAAAAAATTTACTTAAACCAGTTACTAGAACTTTCAAAAAGAATAAATAAATTGTAAAAAAAAACTGTTTTGTGTACAAAACTTAGCAGCAGTGTATCAAAACTGATAGGCTCTTATCTATAACTAATAATAGTTATTAAAATTATTAACAAATAAACTAATATTGTTAGAAATAAACAAATTTATCTAAAACTAAACCGAAAATATCATCCGGGCTGCGTAAAGTAAAGTTTGTTTGATTCACATCTAATTATAGTTTGTGTTTCTGAGGAGGTTATCCACGTTTTCTGTAAATTGTATCCAGGCTTTAGGTAAATAAAATCAAACAGTTAATCAGTTCTGAGTAGTTTAAGTTTGGTAGTAGATTTGTAATCACGTCATTAAACATTTGTGATTGCTTGACTACCGTGCATTTATGTTCTGGCAGTAATCTTTAGAGGTATGTCCACGTGTTGGGCAGTCTACTTTAAATTTTATTTAATTAGTGGGCTTTGGTGAAAGGTTTTTTACAACAAACCTTTACTCTGTTGTAGGCCTAAGGTGATCAAAATCTGTTCAAGGTTTTCCTGGCACTTTAACATGTGTGTCTGAGTTTTTTAGGTTAAACAGGTTTTTAGTTACCCCAAACTGAAATACTAAATCTAATGTCAGGTTTTGTAAACGTGTTGTGTATTACTTGAAGTAGCGTAACTAAAATTTTTGGGCCCCACCAAAAAAATATTGAAAAAGGTCTTCTCAGAGTCGGGCTTAGAAAAAATAAATACAATTTTTGTTTTCAATTTTATTTTGTATATAATATTTTTTTTGTAGATTTTTGTTTGCATTGCTTTTGCTTACGGGTAGCTCTGTCACTAAGTAGAGCGCAGTAGGGCAATTGTAAAATGAAGCAATACAAAAATGTAACTTTTGCGCAGTAGAGTAATGCAACCAAATGATTTGACAGCAATTGACGGCCGTTCTTTGTTAAGAGACAAGCAAAAGTAAACATAATAATAATAAAATCTATTTTATTAAATAAAAATGATGCTATTTCTAATAATATTTTGATATTTTATAGCCAGTATTTGCTAGTTTTAAATTTGAGTTTTATGTGGCCGGATTCTGACAATATTTTGATGTTTCAAGGTCGGATTTTGTTATTTTTGAATAGAATTTTTCATTTTTAGACAGTTTATAATCAAATTTTGATTTTTTTTAAGTTGTTAAAACGGTAATGCCAGCTTACCAAGTTTTTGAAGAAATTTAGAAATAATGATTTGACTAATGGTGGTTTCTGATTCTGACAAAAAAAAAATGAAAAGCTGTTAATAAAGTAGATAATTCTTTAAACGGTAAACAATAAATTAATTGTATTTTTTTTACTCTAGTTTAAACTACTGGGTGGTAATCATAAATTAGGGTAACTTAGTTTTGGTTATTAAAAGATTAGATTTATTATTTTCTTTTCTTACTTAGTGACTTTTAATGCTTGGAAAAAAAACTTTTAATGTTTTGATAACATTAATTTAGGCGGGTGGGTAGGCACTACAGTTTAAATTACTTAATGGTAATCATAATCTGGAGTAATTCATCAAAACATTGGATTTATCATTTTCTCCTCTAATATAAAGACTTTTAACTTTTAATTTCTTGTTAACAAACTCTTGAGCGGTTGGATAAGTTACAGTAGAAACTACATTTTAAATTACTTAATGATAATCAAAATCTGAGTAACGCCTCCACCCACTTAAATGTTGGTTATCAAGGGATTAGAATTATTATCTATTTTTCCAAAATAAAAACTTTTAACGCTTGCACAGATAAAAAACTTTAATTTAATTGTTAACAAACACTTAAACTACTCGATGACAATCATAATTTGGAGTGGCTTACCCATTTACTTTAAGTGTTGGTCGTCTAACAATTGAATTTATTATCAGACTTCTAACACTTTCAAAAAAAACTTTTAATTTCTTGTTAATAAAACTTTTGGACAGGTGGATAGGCCTTCTAGTTTAAACTACTTAATAGTAATCATAATTTTGAGTAACCCATCAACTCGCTCAAGTTTTGGTCATCTAGATAATAAATACTACCTCTTCCTCTTTCGACTAAAAGACTTCTAATACTTGCAAAAAAGAAAAACACTTGGGTGGGTAGGCACTTTAGTTCAAACCCAATCACAAGCAAATGCTGTTAATAAATGCTGGCTTCACAAACACAGTTACACTTATGCAAAATAGTCTAAAGATAATAAATTTTTAAGTTTTTATAAAAAGCATACAATTTTGCAGTTTAGTAAAAGATGATTTTTTTAGAAACGGTAAACTTTAAATTAGCACTCTTATCTGTGACAGTTGAGTTGACAGTTTTTAGCTGTTTTGGGTTAGTTTAGTTTGGCAATTTATCATGAATAAATTCGCGCCGGAGAAACGTTTGCAAATTGTTCAAATTTGATTTTTTAACATGGTTCAGTTCGAGAAACTTATTGGGCATTACGTGCATTGAATGGTGCTCATAATTGTCCATCAGAGCAATTAATTTAAGAAACTGTGCATTGTTTTTGCAATACGTTTAATTTAAACCATAATAAGCATCCAGTACAAGTTCTTACAGTGCGCACACAAGAAGCAATTGTTAGCGTAGTGTTAATGATGATCCAAATGTGTCAATTTGTCATTGTGTTCAACAATTAAACTTGTATCTATCCACTTTATAGAAAATTTTGCAAAAAGATTTTGGTTTACAAGCTTTTTCAGAGTAATTCCCAAACATTGCTCTTTCTATTGCCTTTTGTTTGTATGTAGACATTGTGACAGAAAAGTTATTTTTGCAAGTGACATCACTCTTTCCATCAACTTCAACGGAACTTGCATTACAACTAAAATTACTACTGCACACAGCTTTACGCAACGACTTCAAAATAATTACTAATGTTCAAGCAATACCAAACCAAGGTTACTTAACGACAAATCTCCCAGTACAAGTTCTTTTTTAGATACATTAATAGTATAATTGATTGATATGTGATTTAATCTCTAGATTATTAATTAAAAAAATTGGAAATATTCATGCTTGATTGTAGTAAAAAACACTAATCATATAAATAAAGCATATTATTGATAAATCAGCCTAAAAGGCTATTAATGACACTTCTCATCTATACAATAATGTTCATTAAGTAATTACCAAATAAATGACTTACGAGACATAACACTTTTAGTTCATACACAACTGTTGATTAAGGTAGCTCAATGTATTTTTTTTAAACAATAAAAAATTTAAAAATTATATAATTTTAGAACAATGAAGCACGATTTGGAAAAGCAATTCTATTCGGCTCTTTACAAACCAATTTTATATTGTCAACTTTTAGGACTACTAACATACAATCCGGCCAAGCTGAGCTCTTATAAGTTTGCGACAGTACATTTAATAATTTATTTAATCTCATATGCACCAATAGTTACCTACGGTACAGTCGAAATCTACACAAATGTAACGGTATCTATAACACAAGGAGGTTTTAAGGCATATGCAACTACAGCAGCTCTTCATACATTGTTAGTAATATACTTAAATTACTTCTTCCGAAATCTATTAAAAAGAGCATTAAATCAATTCATTAACATCGATTATGATTTGCAACGCTATAATATTTACGTGGATTACAAACAAGCTTACAAAAACAATTTTAATAAATTATTAAGAGTTATAACAGCAGATCTGATCAAATTTGTATTTTCTGCAATCTTTGGTGTTAGATCTGGTTTAATTGGAAAAATTGGTTTGGTGTGGATAATATTGTTTAAAAGCGCGATAAAGTATTATTTTGTAGTTATGATTAGTTGCGCATTGGAGAGATACAAGTTGATAAATAAAAAAATTCAGGATGGTTGCTCTGTTGATGTAATGGAACAGTTATGTAGATGTCATTACAAGTTAAGCAATTGCTGTTCGTTGCTACAGGCCGCATATGGGTTTCAATTATTGGCGGCGTTGATGACTTCGTTTGCAAATTTGATATTCCAAACGTTTTTTATTTACACTTTATTGAAACTGAAGATTGATAATCCGTACAACTACGTAGCACCGATTGTTTATTTGATTGATGAGTTCCGGGAAATTCATAGATTGATTGAAGTTTGCTATCAGACTCAGGATGAGGTAAGTTATTTAAATCATTATTAATTCAAACATAAAAAATGTTTTGCGGTGAATTTCAAATTTGCGCAGTAACCAGAAAACATTTTAAATTGCTGATAAGAAATTTAGATTCAAAATACATTAATTGATAAAATTTTTTTTTAAATAAATTTATATAAATTGATTTGAAGCAGAAATCGTCTCAAAATGAACCAACTTATATGATTTTTTTAATATTTTCAAATTTGCGCAGTAACCAGCAAGAATTTTAAATTGCTGATAAAAAATTTGGATTAAAATACATTAATTTATAAGAAACAAAGTTTGAAACAAATTTATATAAATTGATTTAAAGCAGAAATAATCTCAAAATGACCCAAATTGTATGATTTTGTTAATAATTTTAAATTTGCGCAGTGACTAGCAGAAATTTTAAACTGCTGATAAGAAATTTGAATTCAAAATACATTAATTGATAAAAAAAGTTTAAAACAAATTTATATAAATAGATTTGAAGCAGAAATGAACCAAATTTGAACAAAAGTTTGCACTCTTTTAGCCGGATTTAAAAAAAAATTTCTTAATAATTAAGTTTTGCCATTTTTAATTTTTTATATATTTTTCAGTTTTAACAGTTTTTTTTTACGAAAACAACTAGCAATTATTTAAATCAAATTTAAAATAAAATTTGCTTGCAGCTAGTCTTACTGTATTGTACATAATGTGATTATAATACCCGACATCAAACTTTTTCAATCTGGTTAATCAAGCGTGATGGAGGATACTCCAATTTAGTTAGCTAATGTAATTAACATTAATAAATAATTATAATGTTTTAGGGATTATCAGAATGTTATATTATTACATATAACATAATAACTTGGCTTATATTTTATAATTTAAAAATATTTTTTTTTAGACTTATTAATTTGAAACATAAAACAAATGAGAATATTACATGATGTTCTTAAGTTAGAAATCTAAATATTTATTATTAATATAAATGTAAAAATTATTCTGCATTATGCGTTTGTCTAGTATACTATTTCTAATGAAACCAAATTGAACATAGTTCTGTTAACTAAATTTCAAATTCATATTTATCTTCCACAAAATGATTCTATTTAATTTATAAAACAATTAAAAAAAAAATTAAAATCAACGTAACAACCATTTAGAGCATGCTGTATGCACTGGCATTTAAGGTTTTATGTGATTTATAATAACTTCAAAACATTTTCAAGCTTACACTGATTGTTTGAGATTTGAGGTAGTATGCAGAGCATATTACACTAGTGAAGAACAGTTAAAACACACTTGTACCATCAACAATTTTTGCAGTACTAAACTTTGAGTGGGAAAGAGTTTCCAATTTCGTGGAAAAAGGCGGTTTTGAAATATTAAAGAAACCAAATAAGAAAGACGCAGACCCAAGGGCATACCACCCAATCTGCTTTATAGATACCATGGGCAAATTGTACAAAAAAATTGTAGATGCGAGAGTAAAGGCGGAGCTTGAAAAAAGAGAAGATCTATCCAACAAGTTTGAGTTTAGAGGGAAGTCAATCTTTGAATCTAGTAAAAAATATTGCAAAAGTGGAGATGAAAAAAACTGAAAACGAGTGGATTATGCGTTTTTATTATAATTGATGTAAAGAACGTCTGGTGCTTTCCTTATATACATGGAAAGCACCAGGCGATTCACCGCACCACATCATACGAAACCAAATAGATTTCATCACCATCAATCAACGATATAGAAATTCAGTCAAAATGGTAAAGACCTATCCCGGCGCGGATGTCCCATCTGACCATAACCTTCTACTTGCTAAATTCTCATGTCGTCTCAAGAAAATACATAGACCAAAATACCAACGGAAACCAGATTTCGATAAGCTAAAAGACCCTGATATCCGAAACGAAATTACAGATATCATAGAGAGCGAGATGGCTAGAGGAGAACATAACACCTCAGTAGAAAAACAATGGAAACAGTTTTCCAAGACCACGAAAGAAACAATAACAAGGAAACTTATGCCGAAAGGGCAAATTAAGAAGAAGACATGGATGACGGAAGCAATCTTGGAGCTTATGGAGAAAAGAAGACAACAAAAAATACAGGGTAACAAGAACATGTACAAACAGCTTAACATGGAAATAAGAAGAAGAATTAGAGAAGCAAAAGCCCAATACTTCTCTCAGGAATGTGCAGAAATAGAAGCATGTGAAAACAGACACTACACTTTTCATCTGCATAAGAAGATTAAAGAAGCAGCCGGAATAAAAAACAGAAACCAAAGTAATAACATAACAGACAAAAACGGAAACACAATTATGGAAATAGAAATTAAGTTGATCAGAAGAAAAGAGTATATAGAGGAACTATTCACGGACGATCGGAATAGAAATCACGGAGCGGAGGAGAAACTAACTGGACCTCCAATCACCAGAGATGAAGTCGAAAAGGCCATCCAGACGGCCAAGAAAAGGAAAGCAACTGGCCCTGACCAAATTCCAACTGAAATCCTAAAAATACTAGGTGAGAATACGATTAAATTATTAGTTAAACTATTCAATGATATATATGAAGGAAGAAGAATCCCATCGGACTGGCTAAAATCGACGTTTATCCATAAAGCAAAAAAACCAAAAGCCAAAGAATGCAGTGATCATCGCACCGTAAGTCTGATGAGCCACGTTCTGAAGCTATTTCTGCGCATCATACACCAGAGAATCTACCCAAAAATTGAAGAGCATATTGGGGATACGCAATTTGGATTTAGAAAGAGTCTAGGAACTAGAGAAGCACTTTTCAGCATTCAGGTTTTAACACAGCGATGCAGAGACATGAACTGCGACGTCTACATGTGCTTTATAGACTTTGAGAAGGCGTTTGACAAGGTACAGCACAAAAATGATCCAAGTGCTAAGGACAACTAGCATTGATGACAAAGACTTACACTTCATTGCAAACCTCTACTGGCAGCAAGAAGCAAACCTAAAAATGGGAAACAGAACAACTGAGGAGATGTCAATCAAAAGAGGTGTGAGACAAGGCTGCATTTTGTCACCGCTTCTCTTTAATCTGTACTCCGAATCAATCTTTCAGGAAGCTATACACAACATCAATGAGGGGATAAGAGTGAACGGCGTGGTAATCAATAATCTTCGATACACAGATGACACAGTTCTGATGGCAAATAGCATAATGGGACTTCAACTTCTCCTGGATCGAGTTGTGCTAAGATGCGAGAGATTTGGGATTAAGATCAACCTCAAGAAGACGAAACTCATGACTGTGAGTAAGCAACCAATCGGAGATGCAGAATTATGGGTTGGGCAGAATAGGCTGGAAAGAGTCAGCAAAATTAAGTACCTGGAACAAATACTGAGCGGGGACTGGGACCCCTCGGTAGAGAAAAAAGCGAGGATCGAACAAGCGAGAGCCACATTTATACGCATAAAGAAAGTTCTCTGTGGACACAACCTGAATATAGAACTGAGAATGAGAATGACCCGATGCTATATTTTCTCTGTCCTTATGTATGGGGTCAAATCATTTACCCTTACTTAGGCTACCCTGAAAAAACTCGAGGCGTTCGAGATGTGGGTTTACCGACGCATGCTGAAGATAAGTTGGATAAATCGAGTCACTAATCTAGAAGTACTGAACAGATTGAAGAAAGAGAAGGAAATTGTTAACACCGTGAAGATCAGAAAACTATCTTATTTCGGACATGTAATGAGACAACCAGATAAGTACAATATCTTACACCTAGTGATGCAGGGAAAAATCGAAGGAGGGCGTGGCCCAAGAAGAAGAAGAACATCATGGCTTAAGAATCTTCGGCAGTGGTTTGGACAAACAACAACTGGACTCTTCAGGGCAGCTGTCGATAAAGTAATAGTAGCCAACATGATTGCCAACATTCGTCGAACGGATAGGGCACTTTAAGAAGAAGAAAGAACGTTTTCAACTCAGCAAGAAAAAAAAAATCGAATTATCTGGTAAAGGTAATTAAAAGTTACTTCACCGATCGGAAGATAATTGACAAAAAAAAAGTACAAAGTTACGGGGGAGGGGGGTGCCACAGGGGTCGGTGTTGGCCCCCATCTGTAGAATGTGCTATACAACAACTTGCTCAGAATAGACACACCCAAACAGGTGACTCTACTGGCGTACGCCGACGACCTGGCAATGATAGTAGTAGAAAAAACAACAAATAAAATCGAAGAAACGGAAAACAATATTTAAAAAAAAAATTAACTGTTGGGTGACAGATCATAAAACTAGCAGGTCAAATCAATTGCCAAAAAACAAAAAAGCAAACGGCGGCAGTTGTTAAGATGATGCCTAGACGCGGTGAAACTAACAATAAAAAGATGAAAATCTTCGCATCGGTAGCCGCGTCGGTTGTTCTATACGCAGTCCCAATATGGAAAGAGGAACTACAGTTTAAAAAATACGTAGGTATATTAAACAGCAAAACGTAGCCATAAGGATCTGCAGGGCGTATAAGACGATTCCGACAATAAGCGCTATGGTGTTGGCGCGCATGGTTTCTTACAAGTTGCTAGTCAAAAAAAGAAGCTGCATAATAGGCAAACGGAAGCAGAAAAAAGATCTGGCAAGAAAAGAAATTATTAAAAAATGGCAGGAGTTGTGATTCTAAGACAAAAAAAGAGGGTTGCTATTTATGTACTGAGAACTGGCAACACTGGTATTGCCAGGTCAAATCTGACATTGCCATTGTAAAGTTTGACATTTTTGACATCATACATTATACTCAGAACGTTTTGAGCCGCAAAAATGTTTGAGCTATGATTTATTATGACTTTCGACGTGGTCTAACTCAAGAACAGTGCTTCAATCAACTGAATTCAACTTTTAGCGATGACGCGCCATTCACAGCCACTGTATATTGCTGGTACACTGAATTCAAACGTGGCCGTAGTTTGCTCACGGACAAAGTTAAAGAAGCTCAGGCAAAATTGGTCGTTGTGCCGGAAAATATCAATGCTGTGCAAAAATTAATTGAAGAAAATTGTCATGTGACATATCGCAAAATTGAGACATGTTTAAGCATTAGTATAACTAGCATAAATAAGATTTTGAACAAACATTTGGGTGTTTGGAAGCTGTGTGCACTTTGAATTCCACATTTGTTGACAGATGCTCAAAAAAATGCTTGTGTCGATTGGTGCATCCAAAACCATATACAGCATTGTCACAGGTGACGAGTCGTAGATTTATGCATATAAGCCAGAAAGAAAAGATTAATCGGCAGTATGAGTGTTTTAATGTGAAGAAAATCCAACAAAAGTTGTTTGTTTTCAAAGCGTTAAGAAGCAAATAGTGGCGTGTTTGCACACAAGAAGAACAATAGATGTATTAATGACTAACACTTGGGCGAATGTGTGGGTCACAGTAAAAGAAATAACTTGTCTACAAACTAAACTTTGTTTCCATCCACCTACCCAAGCGTTAGTTGTTATGAGATTTATTGTTAAACAATTCTTTTATATCTAAATCTAATTACACAAAAGGTAAAACAAACAATAGATTTTTATTGATTAACACTTAGATGAGTGGGTGGATTACAGTAAAAGAAGTAACTTGCCCACAAACTAATGTTTGTTCCCACCCACCCACCCACCCAAGCGTTACTTATCATGAAATTTATTGTTTAACATATTTCTCATATCTAAATCCAAGCACACAAAAGGTGTGACAAACAATAGATTCTTTGATAATTAACACTTGAGCGAGTGGGTGGGTCACAGTAGAAGAAGTTTTGCCTGCAAACTAAACTTTGTTTTCACCCACCTACCCAAGCGTTAGTTATTGTTAGATTTATTGTTAAACAATTCTTTCATATCTAAATATAATTACACAAAAAGTAGGACAGACAATAGATCCTTGTGGGTGGGTTACAGTAAAAAAAACACTATGTTTTTAAATGCCCCACGTTGGGCGTCATTTGTTACCGACTTTTGCCACCGCATGATAAAAAGAAAAAAGGAGGTGATTGCGGTATGGTTAGTTTGGTTAACCTTTAGTAATTTAAGTTGGCAGAAAGTAGATAACTGTAGTTGACGATTCTGGATTTCTCTGAAAGTTGTAAAAATGCTTATTTGCCAACCATTGAGTTTGATTTTCATTTAATGTTCATTTAGTGCTTGTAAGTATTTTATTGAAGATGCATGGGCGCATAGGTCTATGATTAAAACTTGTGGGCATTGTGGTGGTCAAATTGTATAAGAAGTAGTTGTTACTGGGTTGAATAGTAGCTTTGGTAAAACAATTAAAGCCTAGTTTTGTTCAAAAGCTTACGCTGCTTGTATAACACTGTTCTTGCAACTTAAAAACCAAACCTAAAATAACCTAACCTAACCTTTTTTTTTTGGCGAGGAAAACGCTACTGCACCCTGGGCGTTTGGTTCAACGTGCCTGGGATTGTGGGACTTCCACTCATTAAGAAACCTCAATTTTTCTCAACGGGTAGGCAAAATACCCCAATAAGAGTTTGCATCACCTACCCATCTAGTCTTATTTAATTTGCTTGTTGTTGTTCGGCTTTTTGCCTGACCAGTTCATTTTGTTCTTTTGTACTCATTGTGTCCCTCATAAATAAGTGTAGCTACTTCCAGTTGTGCTTGCTTTGGAAAAAGAGGTCTAGTAGGCTGTTCATCGTCAGTGTTTTTTCTACAGCTACCTCTACTTTGTGTCTTAAGACGTGTCATTGCATGCAATGGAAGATGGTGTGCTCCGGGGAGTCGGTTTCGCTGCAGTAGTAACAATCGTCGTTCTGGGTTTTTCCAAATTCTCTTTGTGTAAGTGCCAAAACTCTCGTGACCTGTCAGGAATTGGGTCAGGAAATAGTCTGTGTTTCTGTACGGGCATCTCACCCATCTTCGTCGTAGTCCCATCTACGCTGCCACTGCTTTACAATGTTGTAAGTGGCTTTGTGGCCTTTCTTTCTGGCTTGATGCTTCTCTGCCAACTTTTCCACTTTTAGATTGATTGGCGGGATCGCCGCAATGACGTAGGCACTCTTGCCACTTGTCGTTCGATATGCGCTGATGACTCTCAGTACGACTTTTTTTGTGTAGATAAAAGCGCTGTCAGGTGCCTGTTTAGACCGAGAGCCCGCTTCCAGACCGGCGCCGCGTAGGTCAGTATGTATTGGATCACGGCGTGGTAATAATAAAAATATATAATCTTCATTAGGGCAGTCATAGTGTTTTAAACGTGCGGGCCAAAGATCCAGTTCAAATTTAACCTTACTCCCAGGTATTTAACGGATTTTTTCGGGGTGATGGTTTCTTCTCTTAAAACAAAATCGACTTTCCTCGTTTTGTTGACGATCAGTGCCTTGGTTTTCTCGAGAGTCAGTTCCAAGTCGCTTTTTGTCATTCATTTGTCTACCGCCTTTAGGGCTTTGTTTGCAGCATTCTGCATGTTGTTTGTTCTTACCATCACCGATAGGTCGTCGGCGTAGGCAACCGTTCTGCATTTTCTTGGAAGTTGTAGGCTCAGCACGGGGTCGTAGACGACGTTCCACAGAGTAAGTCTTAGGACGGAACCCTGCGGAACCTCCTGCGTTAGGTTCTTCTCCTCCCCTGCGGCAATTAGAATAGGTTGTTTCCCCGGGTAGCTTGCTATGAGATCTAGGAGATACCAACACCAACTTGCTTCTATCTCTGTCAGTCTTTTCTTGATTTGCTTCTAGCTGGCGGTGTTGAACGCGTTTCTTACGTCCAGTAGGATGATGGCGGTCTATGCGCTTGATCTATCCTTGCAAAGCTCTCTTGCCTTCATGATGTCATTGACTGTTGAGCGGCCCTTTCTGAATCTGTATTGGGTGCTGGATATGGCTTCTTTTTCTACTAGTTCCTCTTCAAGACTCTTCTTTATCAGGTGTTCGTACAGCTTGCCAGGTACGCTTAGCAGACTGATGGCCCAAAATTTGTCTTCTCCTTTGAGGATCTTTGCTTTCTTTAAAGGTTTTGGAAAAATTCTTTTGTCTAGGTGCTTGTTGTACGCTTTCAGCAGCACCTCGGGGAATACTTTGTGCGCGAGCTTAATAATTTAGCTGTGGATTCTGTTGGGTTTTGAGGCTTATTTATGCTTCAGTTTTCTAATGACCTCTTTCAGCTCGTCTGCGGTAAAGCTACTTGCTCAATAACGTCCAAAAAAAGCTCCTCAAAAATCTCCTTTCTCCTGCGGTCTTCTAGTGTTATGTGGTTTAGCTTTATTGCTAGTCTCTTCACCAGTATCTGGTAGCCTTGTCCGAAAGCATCGCTTTTCAGGTCGTAACCAGATTTCTATATTTTTTCCTCTTGCTCCTGCGGATAGCTGTTTGGTACTCTTTTTTGACGGTTTTAAACTGCGCTTTAAGATCATTAACCCTATTGCGGTGCATTCCTTTCTTTGTGCGTCAATGTTCGTTTGGCCGCGGATCTTGTAGCTGGCTCAGTTCTGAACTTTTTTTAGTTTCTGAAAAAAAAATCTGGTTGTACTTGAGGCTTTGAAGTGCGTTCCTCGTTTTTTTGGCATTGTCCATTTCCATTTTGATTTTTGATCTTGGTTGTTGTAACGATTGCCAACCTCGAAAGAAAGGTATCGGTGCAGGCTTAGGGATTCCTCTTGTTTTTTTGCTATAAATTTATTGGGTTCTTAAAACAAGATGACGTCTGCTTTCATTCGTTTTGCCTGAGTTACTGCTACGTCGTGGGCGGTCCTTTTGGTCCCGACGTTTATTTGTAGGTACTTATTCATTCCGGCCCAACTGCTACCGCCTACAGCAGTCTAACCTAAACTAACCTAGCCTAACCTAAGCTAACCTAACCTAACCTAACCTCCGGAGTTTCCCCTACCAAAGGGCGCACGGTCTGGTATTTGGCTCCATAGTGGAGATTAGGTTAGCAGAAAGGGACGGAGACGGAAATTATTATGTCGGTGACTTACTATTGCCTCGCCCCTTATATTGTCTTACTGCCTGCTTCTTTCTTCTTCCTCCTTTGTTTTTAGGATTGTTGTAATGTAGTTTTCCACCGCACGCCATGCACTTTTACTATCTAACATTTTTGGCATCATGTTGGACGCTTCTGATTCCCCAATCTCAAGTCTCAGCACCGTTCTGTGCACGCTCCATCGGTCACAACTAAATACGGTATGTTCCGAAGTGTCTTCTTTGCCACAGTACACGCACTTGCCATTTCCTCTTTTCCCCATGCGGTGTAAGTAGGTGTTGAAACATCCGTGGCCGGTGAGGAATTGGCTTAGGTAGTAGTTTGTCTTCTTGTGAGGGCAATCCAGCCAAGCTGTTATCACTGGGATTAGTTTCTTTGTCCATTGGGCCTTGTCCTTCGTTTGGTTTCACCTTTCCAGCCACTGTTGGGTTGAGCACCATCCTGTTTTCTTTCCTCTGAAACCTAACCTAACCTAATCTAACCTAACCTAACCTAACTTTTATATCCCTTAAAAAATTTTACGCACTAAAAGTTCTGGTACACTAAAACTAAATAAAAAAATTATCTTCTTGAAGTAGTAATTGCACACCAGTTAAATCCAGGTTACTTTTAAAAACGTAATCAATCTACTTAAAGATAGTTAGGTTGCAGTCTATTTTGGTGGTTGTGGTATTGCTAACTACAGTTCTACAATCTTCAGTTTATTGGCAGAATTGTTCAACGTCGCTTGGTTTTTAAATCATGCGTTGCTAAAGAGCTGGCGAGAATGGCAGTTTAGGGTAGTAAGTAGGTTCAAGTTTATGGGTAAAAGCATTGTAAATTGTTGACGGTTTGCTAATAGTTAATACCAATTTTAACAATCTTCAAGTTTGCTACAGTCAATAAGGTAGAGCAACTCCAGTGAATTGCAGATTGGTTGTCTACATACATAGGACATAAAGTTCTTTAGTGATACGCTTAATTTAACTGATATCATTAATTAAAGATACAATACCGCAATATTCTGCTATAGCTGATGTAGTAACTACCAACTATTGCTTCTAAATATACTAGACAATAGATTCATTGCAAATAATCAATACTCCACTGATAGAATGACCAGACTGCTTGTTTTCTCTCTAGTAATAGAGAGTTGGTATAGACTTAAAGTTGATATCTCTATCAAAGAAAATTCCGAGTTTTGTTGTTTTACTTAAATAGCAAAAAACTTGTTTTTTAATCATTCTTTAATGGTATACTGCAAAAACGACTCAAGTAATTTACTGGAAAACCAATGTCTGGACAAAAAATTGTTGCCAGATACAGTAGACTACCAATTGTCTCACAATATAGGTTCATCCATCAATTTCTTTATCAAATTTTGCGCATTTATAATAATACGTGCTAACTCCTCAAATGCTCGCATTTTCCTTTCAATCACACCATTTTGTTACGAAGTAAATTAATTATTTTTGTCTTCTTTTTTATGTAGAATGATAACTTCTGCGTTTTGTCATGTACCAGGGATCAACTCTTCCTTTATACATTTATTTAGTAGCATTTGGACACTTTTTTGTAGACTTTCTTTTCCTATTTTAAGTATCTTAGTCGTTATGTGGTTTTTGCCTGGGCTTTTTTTATTCTTTAATTGGTTTAGAACTAAAGTTCTTCTCGGTCAATTTTTGGGATTTTTTCTAATCCAATAATTTGGATTTTGGGTCTATGGTTTTGAAAAGTGGAGCAGTAAAAAGTTCCGTACAATTCTTAAATAACTTGCTTGATTTCTTCCTGATTTCTGGTCAGTGTGTTTTGTTATTTTTTAGTGCTATTATTTTTGTTCATCCGTGGGCCAATTTGGATCTCAGAACCTTCATGTTTTTGTTGGCCTTATTGGTATCTATAGTAATTTTTGTATTGTATTTTCTTAGATCCTTTTGTATATTTTTGCTTATGTCTTTGTTTTGCATTTTGTAGTTATTGTCCAGGTTTCTGGTCAAGTTTTATCTTTGCTTCAGTAGTTTTTTAGTTTGTGAGCTTAGTTTACTTGTGTTTACTTTTTGTGTTCTACATATCAACTTTGTTGCTGTTTGTAAACTTTTGGTAATTTCAGAGAGTTTTTCTATTTCCATTTTGCTTTCTTCGAGTTTTTTGCTAAGTGTGGGTTGGAATTTGTTTTGATAAAATCTCTTAATAAATAGCTTATTCGACTAATATCAAGTTTGTTGACATATTCAATCGATCCAAACACAAACTTATTATATAATGATTAAAATTAATTTAAGTTTTTTGTTATTTTGTTTTGTCGATTAAGCATTAATTACTTTTAGATAAAATAAATAGGTTCATACTTGGCTTATATTAATATAATTTAGAAATAAATTACTATTTGATTCCCTAATTTGAAACATAAAACAAATGAGAATATTACATGTTATTGTCAGGGTACAAATCTAATTATTTATTATTAATACAAATGTGAGCTACATAATAATGATTGATTTCAACTGATGACATGTGATTTAATACTAATGTCAAAAATATTGATTGATTCTGTATTATGCGTTTATGTAGTTCACTGTTTCTAATAAAATCAAATTGAACATAATTTTCAAGTTTTAACAAAATGATTCCTTTTAAGTTATCAAGCAATTTGAAAAACAATTTTCATAATGCCCAAAGTATACCAAATTTTATATGCCAATTCATTGGCTTACTTACATATATACCGGGTAAAAAAAGCTCTTATAAATTTGCAAAAGTATATTTCATATTTATTTTCTACACATTGCTTTTATTAATTGCCTATGGTGTAAGACAAGTTATAAGCAACCAAACAATATCTGTAGTAGCAAGAGGTTTGAAAGTATACGCATGTATAGCAGGAAGCCACGCAGTAATTGTAATATTTTTAAATCACTTTTTTCGAAACGTAATTATAAGAACATCGAATGAATTTATTAACATCGATTATGATTTGCAACAATTCAATTTGCACGTGGATTATAAGCTTGCTTATAAAGATAACTTAAGGAAGTTATTTATGGTTGTAATATCAGATTTACTTAAATTTATATTTTCAACCAGAACTACCAAAGCTGATCTTTTTACTAGAATTGGTTTAATTGTGGTATTATTAATTAAAAGCGTTTTAAAATTAAATTACGTGGTTATGATTAGTTGTGCTTTGGAGAGATACAAATTGATTAATAAGGAGATTGAGAATAGTTGCTCAATTTATGTGGTGGAAAAGCTATGTCAGTGTCATTATAAGTTAACCAATTGCTGTTCGATGATACAAGCCTCACTTGGATTTCAATTGTTGGCATCGCTTCTAACTTCGTTTGCAAATTTAATATTTCAAACGTTTTATATTTACACTTTGTGGAAATTGAAGACCAATAGCGCGTATAGATATAGGACGCCGGTTGTTTATTTGATTGATGAACTATGGGAGCTTCATAGATTAGTTGAAGTTTGCAATAAAGCTAAAGATGTGGTAAGTTTAATAAATTTTAAATAGATTTAAACAATTAAAGTATTGGGTTAAGAATTTGAATATAAAATTTATACGCAAAGCATTTATTTAACAAAAAATTGCATTGTAATTTAAAGTTAAAATTGCTTAATGTGTCCAAAAATGCTATTAATTTAATTTAATTTTTTTAATTTTTGTTTAATTTCTTTTGTTGATGTTTTTTTGTGCTTTCCGGTAATTAACTTTTTCTTTTACTATTAATTTGTTCAAGTTTTTGCATTAATCTATATGCATAAAATGTTACGTGCCACGCTTTGTCTGTCTGTTCGTTAATCTATTTAAGCTTTAAAAATTGAATGATGGTAGCCGTTACTATGTGATGCTTGGTGGGTGCGATTGTAGCGGATTACCAGGTCCAGCGTGGCCTGTTTTTGTTTGAGCGCACACTACGCAACTTCGGATAAAACTCCGCACGTCTCGTCGGATGCGTGGCAGTGGTATGCCGTCAGTATGGACGACAAGGTTTCGTCTCTGCCTTGGTGCCCAGCGGTGTCGCTAGAGTGATATTCTTTTAGTACCTCTTGTTGAGCTGCGGGTGGTACGACTAGCTGGTTATGTTCTGCTATCGTCCGTAGGAGTTCTCCCGCTTTGCTCAGTTTGTATCCAACGTCGATCCCGTCTGGGACATCAGGTTCATCTAGCGTGGCTCGATATTGTCGCATGATTTTTTGTGCTTGGGGACAATCAACTTGTGCCCTTTGCACTAGAGCAGCCAGAGTCTCTTCACCTAGGACAGAGATTTTATTTTTGGTGACCTGGTGCTTTCTGCCCACCCTGCTGTATAAGTGATTTAGGCTGTGGTTTACCTTATCCTTGTTGCCTTCTAGAGGCAGTAGCTTCTCGATGTCCTCTATTTCTTTGTCCGCTATCTCTGACGAGCACGCATTTTTTGATAGTGCATCGGGCAAGTTGTTAAGCAACCCAGGGGTGTGCTCCACCTTGAAGGAAAATTCTTGCAAGAGCAGCGACCACCTAGTAAACTTGGCGTTAGGATCAGTCGACTTGTCTAACCATACTAACGGTTTGTTATCAGTCCTCAGGGTGAACAAAGCATCTTCAAAGTAAGCCCGGTATTTCTTAACAGCCCAGTAGATGGCCATACATTCCAGCTCGTTTAAGTGAAACTTAGCTTGTCGTTCGGTAAGTCGAGAGCTGCTGTAGGATATTATGTGTTTTGTTTCGCTCTCTTCCTGAAACACAAATGTCAAGTCAGGTCTCGGGCGAACGAGTCTCATCGGTCGGCTCATTAGCTCTTTCACATCCTGGAACGCTTTGTCAACGTCTTTAGTCCAGCGGTATGGTTTTTTGGGCCCTTGTTTCCCGGAGCCACGTGCAAATTCCTAAAAAAAACTTTGCAGTTGTTTCTGGGTCTTGGGGACTTCAAAGTCGGTGATGAGCTTCAGGTGATGTTCCATTGGTAGGTTTCTCTTGGCGGGGACCTGGTGCCCAAGGTATTCGATGGACTCTCAACCGAATTTGCATTTGGCTAGTTTGCACTTGAGCCCGTACTCCTAAAATCTTTCCAACACGCGCCGTAAGTGGTCTAGGTAGTCTCGTAATTGTTCGAATACACCAAAATGTCATCGAGGTACACCAACACAAATCTACCTAATAGTCCGGCTAGCACTCGCGACACCAGTTTCTGGAACGTGGCTGGGGCGTTCTTAAGCCCAAACGGCTTCACCCAAAACTGATACGTGCCGCCGTCAGGTGCCGCGAACGTGGTGTTGTGTTTATGGGCCTCTTCCATAGGGATTTGCCAATATCCCGTTTCGAGATCCATCTTTGTAAACACTTGCGCCGCGCCAAAGTCTTTTAGTGTTTCGTGTATTTTTGGGTGAGGGGCGACCTCATCCTTGGTTGCCGCGTTAAGTTTACAATAGTCTAGACGGAAGCGCGGGTCACCGTTTTTTTTTTACAAGTACTACCGGGGTACAGTACTCACTAGTGCTTTGCTCGATTATGCCATTGGCAAGCATGTCTTCTATTTGCTTGTAAATAGTAGACTTCTTAGCCGCGTTGTAGGAGTACCGCGGAGATTACGCCGGAGTAAGGTCTATTAGTTTGATTTTATGAGTCACTGTGCGCGCAGTTGTCGGAACTATACTGTCGGAAAAGATCGCACTAAACTTGTTCAACAGCTGTTTTAGTAGGAACGGTTCCGAGAACGGGTGGCACGGCACTGTAATTGTCCCCGGTTGCGCAACTTGCTGCGATTTTCTTCCGACACGTATTTTTAATCTTGGGAGAGGGTCGTGGTTCCCTGTAGGCCCTACACTTTCCAGGGTTGTCTCTCTTTGTGCGTTCTTACGCTTTTGCCCTTGCTGGTATGGATGGATTTGCAGTTGTGCGCGGGCCGGGCCAGAGTTTACTTCTTTTTCCATTCTCCGGCTATGTTCGCGTTTCCCTGGCGGTGGTTATTCTGTTTGGTGGGCTGTTGGGGTCTGCAAAATTCTTTCACAAATTTTCTCCTATTCATGTTATGCTCTAATCTGATGGCCCTGTCAATCAAATCCTCCAGCGTGTTGTATTGTTAGAATTCCAGTGATTGTTGCAGCCTCGGTTCCACCCTAGTGGTCAGACTGTCCGCCATGAGTTGTTCGGAGTGTGCAGGGTAAACTCGTCTATACAAGGCCGCTTGTCTACGTAAAAACTTCTTCACTGGTTCCGTTGGGTTGTGCATTGTTATTACGAGCATTCCTGCTAGTTGCGTCACATGGCGAGGGTCCCCGTATATTTGTAGCAACTTCCTTTTGGATAGTGCTTCATCTCTAAATAACAAACTAAGTTTTTCCACACATTGCTACAGTGTTAAACCGTATCAAAAATTATTAAAAATTATCACTCGGAAGTCACGATTCATAATTTCTATTTTGTCAACTGAATTATAGATATATAAGTCGGTTTGATCTTTAAGCAAGTTTACAAAAAGATTATTTTTTGATTTAGTAAATTCAAGAGCTTAAATTTAATTTTCTGGAAATATGTGACTATTACTAAAATATGATTTGCAAAAGTACTATCTGAATGGCGTAGTCTGAAAAAACGGTAATGTTCTTTAAATCTAGTTTTGAAATTTCTTCCTGTTTGCCCTATATATTGTGCATTGGGACAACTTAACTCGTACACTCCTGATATTAAAATTGTATCTGTACGGTCTTTAGCTTTGAATAAAATTTGACTTTTAAACGCTACTTTATAATTAAATTTACTGAGAATATTTCCTATTGTCGGATATGTTACCAAAATATGTTATTAAAAGGTATTTTATGAGTTCTCTGACTTTTATCTTAATAATAATATTTTTAATTGTGTTTTTTAAAAATCCATTGATATGATTTTATTAAATTTAATAAATGATTATGCAAACTAACTTTCACTTAGTGTAAAACTCATACACGAGTGTTTCAAGGTATGCAGTCTTCATCAGTGTGCGTAACTAGTCAAAATTTATATTTCCAACTAAGCACTGGTCCATTCATATGACGTAATTAATGAAAACAATATTTAACTTATAAATTGAATATTTTAAAAACAATTAATAACTGTTTTAATTTTTAGGCTAATGATACAGGAAGAATATTGCATGGATATGCCAACAGATTTAATTTCAACATTGCCAGTTTGAAACAAGTAAGTTTATAATCCTGTATTGCTTCATGTCATCTATTAATCATTTATATTTTTCAGATTTACAGCTGCTCCTTAGGACTGTTACATACAAAAATTAAATTTACTGCAATGGGTTTTTTAGAGTTGGATTTTGTATTAATTTTTGGGGTAAGTTTTCAATTAATTTCAAAAAGTGTTTATATGATTATATAAATAATAATTAATTTCAGATGATTGTAGCAGCGTCGTCTAATGCAATTATTTTCATACAGTTTGATCTAAAAACTAGTACAAAGTAGAATTAGGAATTAAATGTTTTATTTGAATATACTATGAGATAGCTAAGTTATTATTAAAATTGAAGTAATAATAGTTATTTATGCATCAAGAAGTTTTAATGTTTTAATGCTCGACATGTTCCAGCTCGCGGGCCTAAAGCCTAACAAATTGAAGTCGTCGATGGGCATTATTGTCTATTAATATTTTATAATATATAATTTTACTTAGGACAATGTCATTTTTGCTTAACAAATTGTTGTTAATTTATATAAATAGTTTTATATTTTATTTTGTTTATAATTATATAAACAAGTATCCAATTATATATGTTTAATAAGCAATGCTTTTATGAATAATAATAATTATAGTAATCTAATGTGTGATCTGAACCATATAACTAGTCAATAAGATTCTAAAGAATAATTGTACTAATATAATATTTAATGGCATAATATTCACAATCTGTTTGTGGTAAAATTTATTATTGGTAATTGTAATAACTACGTAATAAATTTTCAGATAAATACAAACACAATAGTTTATTTATTAAATACTTTCTATAGTTTTATTGATATATGATTATAATATTATATGTACATATACATACTATTCAATCATTGACTAAAAAAAATTAAATATTGCCTTTGATCAGGTATAAAATTATTGAATAGTTGCATTTATTAATAAAAATAGTAAAGTGTTTATAATAAATAAGACATTTGTTCCCTTTGCACGGTTACAAGCCTCTTCACTGTCCCTTTTTCTTAAGTCTGTTTAGTCTACTTGATTATTTACTTGAATAAACGTGGTAAGTGTTAAACATACATTTATATTTTATTAAAAAAATATTTTTTTATTTTTATTTAATCAATTTCTTTCTGGGTATTACTTATCTGTAGTATAAACAAATAGTAATTATTTTAATACATGTAATGTTACATAATTATGATTATTATTGTTGCAATTACAGTAATGAAATGATTATAGTTATCTTAACGATGACGACCGCTATATCATACACGACAATCAAACTAGACATAAATTTGTTGTGTACTTTGATATCACGTAGTAATAAACTTCTATTTGCAGCCGTAAATATGTATCAAAACTGCGTCAAGTTATTGAAGATATTAGGAAAAACAATTTTACGTTTATATTTAGATTCATCTTATTTCCATATTATCAAAATCAGTACTATTATTTCATTATTTATATCACTTTTTGTAAACAATTCAAATTAAAATCAGTTAAAAGTTTACAAACATAAAATTTAAAAATTTGGATTATCTGACGATAAATAAAATGACATTTATTTTGCAATTATAACAATTGTCAATTACACAAAAAAATTAAAATATAAGATTTTCAAAACATATATTAAATTTAAACTTAAAAATTTTACTTCTTGGAGTTGTATGTAAACGGTGTTTAAAATTGATTTGGTCTATACGTAACATCCGTTGAGAGCATGCTGTGCACTGGCATTTAAAACTTTAAGCTGTTCAAAATTGTTAAGTTTACATTTGTTGGCAACTTCTTATAGTTATACGCCAAACACAGTACAATAGTAATATACACACTGTTTATAATACCTAGGTTAGATTAATTAGGTGACAGTTTTACAGAGTTCTAATAAATGCTTTAGTATTATGGTATATCATATCTGTGTGTTATGATAAAATTCTGGCATCACCACCAAACGGTTTTATGCTTTATAAAGATTTTTTATAGGTATTTTGTATTGTTTTTTATAATTATGTGCATGCTGAAATGTTTATAAATTCAGAAAGCGCAAAACCTAGAGTAAAGCATCAGAAACAATATCAACCAAAAACAGCGGCTTAAGATTAAGTTGTACAAGTAGAAACAATTGAATGAAATAGCAGCTAACAACAGAAAAAAAATACACGACGTAAATGCTCGGTGTGGTGGTTGGGTGATTAAAAATTGGTTACGCTATCGGATACAAAAATAAAATATTGAAGTCAAAATGATCTTTTTCTGTGTATAATCTTTAAAAAGTACATTCCATCATTAAAGAATAGTCAACTTTTTTTTTTGTAGCCAGTTTAAATACTTGCGTTGCTGGCTAATTAAAAACGCGCAAAATTTGTTGCTGCTTCTACTCTAAACATTGACGTAGTGCTGGCAAAGTGCATTTGTAGTGCAAACACTCACAAAAGCTAAACTATATTTAGTTTAAAGCTTGTCTATTGGTTTTTAAGACAAAACACAATTTTTTTAGATATGAACCATACTTTTATATTGCTCACACTACCGTATTCAATTTGTTGAAACGTTGCTGCGTAAGACAAATAATAAGACAGAAATAATGTTAAATGCAATTTGTAATAATAGCGCATCTATTTGCAAATAAAAAACCAGTCGTTCAAATGCATATTATACTGATCATCGCAACATCATATATTTTAAGTAAATGAATAATATTTTTAAATAATTTTGTTTTCTATTTACTTCATTTATACAAAAAGTTGCGGCAAAAGTTTTGATAGAAGCTTTCATCTTCTTTATAAAACAACAACATTATCATATATTTTGTTTGTCTGATTGAGTGCAACTATGGTTATTTCAAAAGAAGAAGATCCGCCAAAGTTTGCTTATAGCAATCATTTTTATAATCTATCGGACTGTTCCGTTTTACCTAGCGGCTCTTTGCTTAATCGTTATTGAAACAAACATTAAAGGGTTGAGTTTTGAAAAACACTCCGACAATCCTGCACACAAACTGTTTGTTTTTTTTGTATTAATAGAAAATGCTATCTAAGCCTAGACCACTAGTGATCGTTAAGCTTATATATCGTCTTTTGAGTTTCAACCAGTTTAGATAAAAGTGTTGAATTATGGCTGCCTTGTAATTTTAAAACGTTTTTTAGTAGCAAGATTTTAGCAAAAATGATTCTTGTTACCTTGCATGTTTGTATAACAAAAAATTGGGGTACATTGTAAGTGCCAAAATAGCTTTTTTGTGATAAATTTTGGATAATTTTGAATCAAAGCATAGTAATGTTTCACAGGTAAATTAGGTTAGGTTACTACTAATTATTAAAGCAAAGGAAAAAAAGTGGAAGAAGATAAATGATTTATTGGAAAATCCTCACAAAGAAATGGAAGTTTTGTAGAATCAAATTGGCCTATTTCTTCTAAGATGAAGTAAGAAGAACACTGTTTCCGAAACAAACAAAAATCAAGTGGGCAAAGACAAACCTGGAGGAGATTCCTACTACTGAAATAACGGCGGAAGAACTCAAAGCTGACGCAAGTAAAATAAAGACAAAAAAAACTCTAGAACCAGTTATGATCTTGGGTAAAATTGTCAAAAAAGCAATCAAAGAAATCCCGAAACAAACATTAGTAACCCTAAATGCAATGTGGACAAACCAAGATCCTACCGCCCAATTTGCCTCAGCAACTTGCTAGGAAAGCTATACAAGCATGCATAGTAGCAAAAAATAAAAAAAAAATGAAAGAAGGAAAGAAGGAAAGAAGGAAAGAAGGAAAGAAGGAAAGAAGGAAAGAAGGAAAGAAGGAAAGAAGGAAAGAAGGAAAGAAGGAAAGAAGAAAAGAAGGAAAGAAGGAAAGAAGGAAAGAAGGAAAGAAGGAAAGAAGGAAAGAAGGAAAAGACCTGTTAGATTATCTGTTATTTTGAACTTTAGGTTCAATAAAAATTGTCAAAAGCATTGCAAGTAAAAAAATGAAAAAGATGTTCAAAACCAAAGGACTATGCGCCCTAATAAGGATCGACGTCAAGAACGCGTTCAATACGGTGGCATGCAATAGGACGAATAAAGCCATTAAGAAAAAAATATCACCAAAAGAAAACAAGCACAATGTAACTGGAAAGGTACTACAGAGCTCGGTACTGAACCCCCACTTCTGAAATATCTTGTACAACAACCTGCTAAGAATAGATGTCCACAGACCGACCTTGCAATGTCAAAAGTGGGAAAAAAAACGCGTAATAATAGCCACGGCAAATAACCGCCCAAAAAAAGTTAATTAGTAAATAGCTAACTAGAAACTGTATCTGGCAACTGAAAAAACAGAAGCAATTATAGTTATCGGCAGAAAGAAGTGCAGAGAAGTCAATTTTAAGCTGGAAACAGATACAATTACGCACAAAAGCAGTTTAATTTATCTAAGCATAACTATCAATCAATTTCTTAAATATGAAAAACACGTCCAAAGAGTGACCGCAAAAGCAAAAAAAGTTGCGACGTTCGTGAGCAGAATGATGCCAAGATGTGGATCTGTTGTCATGTATGCAGACGTAGAACTTCCGTGTGTCGTTTTGCTATCGAATCGAATTGCCTGACGTCATCGTGACGTAGTACTTAATTTTATAGTTGTATGAATAGATATAGAGTGACTTTTCTGACATCATTTCACTATCGAAAGCAATGCGATACCCACTAATTTGGACGAAAGCTCTGAAATTCGGCAAGTATGTTGGTATACTAAACAGCCTACAGAGAAACGTTGCCATCAGGGTCTGCCAAGCATACAAGACTATACCAACGAGGAGTGCGATGGTGTTGGCCAGAACGATTCCGTACACGATCTTTAAAAAAAAAAAGGGCTAGGGTACGTTTTTTTGAGTGTTTTTTGCAATTTAATTTTTCTTAACTTTTCTTGTCTTTTTTTAAGCAATATACATTCTTCACTATCAATTTGTTTGAAGTACAATTGAATCCATTCGTTTCCGCTGAACAGTTGAGTTACTTTGTTGCTGCATTTATTTTATTATATCAGGGTGAAGTCTATTTTTATTTTTGTTTTTTTCCTTTTTTTTGCTGGTTCTCTTACGGCTTATATATATTTTTATGATTAGTCTTTTTTGGCTTGTGCGCGGTTCTTTATACCAGAGTTGCGAACAAATGTATGAACTTGAAGACTAATTTTTGCATTATTCATAAAGTACGTATTTAAAGTGGACCACAAAGTTAAGATGGGTGACTGATTTAAACCACACTCTCACTCAAGCGTTCAGATTTCCAAAAAAAATTCTTGTATTTGAGGCATAAAACACTGATTTCGACTAAACGATTTTTGAATTATTTCAAGACCCGACCAATCTCAAATCAAATGCTATTAGCTAGTTATAGATGGAAACATTTCTAGGCACATTTGCATGCGTTGAGTAAAAGTGATAGAAAATCCGTTGACAATTTATTAGTAAATATAATTATTTACGTAGTGCGGCAAAAATTAATAGTAAAGAATTTTTAACCAACATTTTAAAATAGTTACGCACACTTCAAATTGTGAACTACAAATGCAGTTGGCATGGCTTGCAACCTTTTAAAATTTCCAGAAAGCCATAAACCACGCTAATCGTGACAAACCAGGACAACAGATAAATCATTTGATTGGCGTGAATGTTTATAGTGTAGGTTGTAAAAATGCACGTCACAAGTAAATGTGCCACTTTTCTTGCCGCATGCAAATGTGCCAAGAAATGTGTTCGTCTATGGTTAGCTATTGTACTAAATGTGCACGCACGAGCTAGGCACAACGTTTACATTAGTCTGGGCAACTAAATCAAAACGGCCAATTTCAACTTGGTTCTTACTATTTTTTTCCCACAATCATTGCTGGGGACTTTAACTCTAAGCTCTCGGCGTAGAATAGCTTAAGTACAAACGCCAAAAGTTAAGCGTTACTCGATTATGTAAAGATTTTTTTTTTAAGTATAAACGAATAAACCCATACATTAACATTCTGCAGGTTAATGAGGGGACGTTCTTGATGTAGCAATACTTAAAGATATAAACTCCCAAGTCACCATTCAAGTAATTATTAATTTCAACTCTGACCAAAACCTAATACTACTGAAGCTCTTTGGAAAGAGATTAACCGGGTGGGAAAAAAATTTATAACACATACAGATTGGCTTTTATTATTACAATCTTTAAAAGAGAGCATTGGCAGCCTGGACCTAGTCAGAATAGTTAACAATTGCACTTTTAACAAATCAAATACACCAATCCCTGATAAAAGTTTTTAAAACCTATCAGGTTTGCGCTAATAATCTTCTTGGATTATTCCAAAATACAAAAACATTGTTCAGTAGAAAAAATGCCACGAAGCATCAATGGCAGAGATATTGCGACCCCAGAAATCGTGAAATCTTAAATTTGTTTTAGAAAAAAACCATAAAATTGCACACAGTTGAAGTTCTGAGCCGGTAGTTTAAAAAAAAATGTTCCTGCTCACCCGCTCTAGTATTTGTCAATAAGGAATTACATGTTACTACCGCCCAACTGTTCTTGCAGCTAAAAAACATGAGAGAATGACTGACAGATGCTATTAAGCTAAAAGAAGTAGATGAAGTTACAAATTTATTGATAACAAACTTTCAGTTGGGTGAGCGGGGACTTAGTTGATAAATTCTGGGCCGGTAGTTTAAAAAAGCGTCCCCACTTACCGGCCCGAGTGTTTATCATAAAGAAATTACTTATTACTACCACCTCCCGTGTTTCTGCAGCTAAAACACATGACAGATATCATTAAGGTAGAAGAGGGAGATAAAATAACAAATTTTTTAATAACAAACACTCGGTTGGGTGAGCGGGGACTCAATTGATAAATTTAAGGCCGGTAGTTTGAAAAAGTGTCCCCACTCACCGGCCCAAGTGTTTATCATAAATAAATTACTTATTACTACCACCTCCCGTCTTTCTGCAGCTAAAACACATGACAAATGTCATTAAGTTAGAAAAGGAAGGTAACGCAACTAATTTCTTGATAACAAACACTTGGGTGGGTGGGCAAAGACACAGTTAATAAATTCTGGGCCGTTGGTTTGAAAAAAGTCCCCGGCCGCCCGCCCGAGTGTTTGTCATCAAGAAATTACATGTTATTACCGCCTTCCGTATTCCTACAGCTAAAAAACATGACAGAGTGACTGACAGATGACATTTAGTTAGACGAGGAAGGTAACGCAACTAATTTCTTAATAACAAACACTTGGATGGGTGAGCGGGGACACAGTTGACATACTATAAGCCGATGGATTAAAAAAAAGTATTACTTAGAAATTACTTATTACTACTACCTCCCAAGTTTCTGCAGCTAAAACACAAGACAGAATGACTAACAGATGTCATTAAGTAAGAAGAGGGAGATGACGCAACTAATTCCTTGATAACAAACACTTGGGAGGGCAAGTGGGAATATAGTTGATAAATTCTGGGCCGGTAGTTTAAAAAAGTGTTTTTGCCCGCCCACCCGAGTGTTTCCCATTAAGAAATTACTTGTTACTACTGCCTCTCTCGTAATCCTGCAGCTAAAAAAATATGAGAAAATGACTGACAGATGTTATTAAGTTAGAAGAAGGAAGTGACGCAACTAATTCCTTGATAACAAACACTTGGGTGGGTAGGCGGGCACTCATTTTAAGAGTGTAGGACCGGTGGCTTAAACCCGTGTTTCCGCCCACTTGCTCAAGTGTTTGTGAACACTTGGGTGGTTAATCAGGCACTCAGTGCAAAAATTTTGGACAAATGGTTTAAAAAGGTGTGATCTACTTTCACAACAACTAATAATTGGGTGAGTGGGCAAACATTCAATTCATAAATGTTAAACAGGTGGTTGGAAAAAGTGTTCCCGCCTACCCGCCCAAGTGTTTGTGATCCAACTGCTTGACAACAATCACTTGGGTGGGTGGGCGGGCACTCTGTTTAAGAATTTTGGGCCGGTAGTTTAAAACCGTGTTTCCGCCCACCCACCCAATTGTTTGTGATCTTGCTGTTTAGCAATAAACACTTTGGTGGTTGGGCGGGCATTTATTTAATAAATTTTGAACAAATAGTTTAAAAAAGTGTTTTTGCCTAAGTGTTTGTGATCTTTTTACAACAACTAACAATTGGGTGGGTGGGCAAGCATTTAATTCATAAATGTTGGACCGGTGGTTTGAAACTGTGTTTAAAACTGCTTGACAACTAACACTTGGATGGGTGGGCGGGCACTAAGTTTAAAATCTTGTTTCCGTACATCCGCCCAAGTCTTTGTAACCCATCTGCTTAGCAACACACAATTTTCTGGAAGCCGCTAACGACGGCGCGTCGTTAAAAAGCGTTCGACTTTCTCAAATCAAAGAAACCATCAATAGACTTAAAGTTTGGTCTGCTCTTAGCTCCAACAAAACTACCAAATAGAACTTTAAAATAAGTTTTTGCATAAAGCAATAATGGCGTTCACTAACATTGCTAATGCAATTCTTTAATCTGAGTACTTTCTTACAGAATAGAAAGGCTCACTTGTGATAAACATTCCAAAACTTGAGAAAAGCCGGAATTTTCCACAAAACTATTGGTCTATTAGTCTACTATGCACCTTAAAAAATTTGCTTTTGTGATGCAATCATAGACATAAAAATCATTGGTGAAAACATTTGATGGCTTAGAATGGAGCTGAAGCTGTTTTATATATAATGGTAGTTAGCTTGTATGTGTTTATTGGTTTTGTTTCTTGATGTTGTCATAATTTTTTTTAATACTTTTAGTCATCTGTGTGCACTTTAATTTGCTAGTATTTTGTTAATGTCTTAGGTAAGTACGTATTGATGCTTACAAAATTGCACGAGAATTGCAATTAAATCGTTTTGTGCGGTTGGTCTAATGTAGAGAGCGTTATTTAATAATAAATCAAAACACTTAGGTGGGTGGGCTACTCTAATCCAAACTCTTTACTTGTTATCATGCTTTGGAGTAACTCACAATTTTACTCAAGTATTTGTCATTAAGATATTAAATATTTGACCTCTCTGCAAGCATCAGAAGATATTTTGTCGCAAAAGAAGGTCGCAATCTAACATTTTAATAACTAACACTTGGGTGGGTGGGCCACTCCAATCTAAAGTGTTGACTCGTTATCATGCGTTGGAGGAAACCCACGTTGGTGGCCATTCCAATCTAAACTATTGGTTCGTTATTACGATTTGGAGTGACCCCCCCCCCCAAATTTGACCACTTTGCAAGCATTAAAAGTTATTTTGTCAAAAAAGAAAGTCATAATCTAACAATTTGATAACTAACACTTGGGTGAGTGGGTGGGCCATTCCAATCTAAACTATTGACTAGATATCATGCTTTAGAGTGACCCACCTACCCACCCAAGTGTTCGTTATCAAGAGATTAAACATTTGACCACTGAGCGAGCATTAGAAGTTATTTTGTCGCAAAAGAAGGTCGTGATTTAACATTTTGGTAACTAACACTTAGGTGAGTGGGTGGGCTACTTCAATCTAAACTTTTGTTTTGTTATCATGTTTTGGAATGACCCACCCATCCACCTACGTGTTATTAAGAGATTATATGTTTGACCACTTGCAATAAAATTTTGTGGTCTAACATTTTGATAACTACTAACACTTGAGCTAACAATTTTCTCCCCTCCTACTAACATAGGTTTAGATAGGATCATTTAGTTGTCCACCAAAGAAATTGCGTGACTGACCATATTGTCGAGAGGTTTTAGACGCGAAAAACGAAAACAGATTTTTTTGACGTCAAAAAAGCATTTGGTAAAGTTTTTTTTATAATCTGCACAGACAGACCTTTCTTCTGCATTTTATAAGGCTGATAGGATTATATCTAAATTACAAAACTCAAGCAGTAAAATTTCAAAATAATATTTTTACCTCACGACGACAGATCACGGCAGGAAGTAGTTCCTCAAGGCTCCATTCTCTTTACTCTGCTTTTTATCCTATCTGTCGCGTACATGCTTTCAGAATTAACGCACGGACTAAAAATGGCTAAATACTTCTCAAAGTAACCTATAATGTTTACATCCAGGCTTCAAAAAAACATCCCTAAGCTCAAAAATTGGTAAAAAAACTCAAATCTAATCAAAGTGAATCTGGAGAAAAGCAAAGCTATTTTCTTCATACAGCATCGGATTACTCCCTATGAGAACGTCTTTCTCAATGACGTTTCCATACCGTAGTCTAATGTTGCCAAGTATCTGGGAATAACCTTTAACAAAAGACGTACAAATTGCAAGTTCATTCTTAATAAAGCCAAAATGGCAAAAAATCTTTTTGTGGTTCTAAAACAAACGCTCTACACTTCACGTATGCGTCTTCAATCTAAAAAACCAACGCAAACTGGCAACTTAATTGGCTTCAGTCTTTCCAAAGTTTGAGTTTGCGGATGCTATAAAAAATTTTATGGTTTGTCCAAAACTATAAAAATCAAAACAATCTAAAAATTCCTCCACATTTGTTGACTGTGAGCCAAAGATATGTCATCCAAAAGATCATACATTGTGTTTTGCAGAAAGTTGAGATAAGCAGCGCCGGTTAACAGGCGCCGCTGATTTGGTAAACTACTGGACTTAGAAACTTGTCGCCAACAATACCCATCCAAATGTTTAATAAAAAACGTGTCTGATGTCCACATTCAATTACAGCGTGGGGATTTTTGTAGGCCCAACAATGTGCATTATGAAAATTAACAACTCCATTTTGTGTGAACCCAGTTTCATCCGTAAATTTTTTTTTGACAAGAAACTGCGGACCTTCAGCATCCTTGCGTAGAAACCAGCGACAAAATACCAAACGTGCCTGAAGATCAGTCAAATTTAAGGCCTGAACTCGTTGTACATGGTATGGATAGAGCAGCTGCTCGTGGAGAGTTTTCCAAACAAAAGTAGCACCAATTTCTACCTCGGCTGATATTCTCCGCACACTCGTCCCTGGATTATGCTCTACCCGTGCTATAATTTCTTGTTTTGCTCTAAGAGTAGATACCGACTTTAGTCTGCTGGAAAGATAGCAGTGTTTTCGAAGTGAACCGGTATCACTCAATCTCTGGTGAATTCTTCCAAACAAACGATATGAACGAATCTGCCGATTTGGATAAGCTTCTACATAAAGACGCCGCGCTTTGGTGGAAATCCCATTAACACAATCATACATGAAATGCATATCGGCTAGTTCTGCATTATAGTAATCAGCCATAGCAATGAAAACTTGTGCACTAACAACAACTGTCAAATACTGAATGTTTATTTCACAAAACATCAGCCAACTATCATAACAAAATGCACGTCTTTGCAAAATTAAAAATGGAAGGAAAAAGAATAATAAAAATAAATAATGTTCCATATCTCCAAAACCGTTGCTGTGTACTACCGCTCCCTTAAATACTTTACATTTTTTTTAACACCCTGTATATACAGTATTTTGTTTACAAATAAATGTTCAAATATGCAAATTAACTTTTGATAAAAAATAAAAACAATTGGCAAATAAGATAACAAAAAAATTTAAAATAGTACAAATTCTACATACATAATCTAATCTATACAATTCCACTTCCTACATAATAGTCTGCGTTTCTATATGAACCGACATCAATACAAACATGCACTCAATTCAAGTCAAATCAACAATTAATGTATTGTAACATTTGTTACAATTAAATATATTAATTAATTAAATTTTTTAACATACGTTTATGTAACAAACTTATATCTTATCATTATTGATTATATAGTTGCATTTTATTGCAACCGTATTTTATAATTACGCGTCCTTGCAACGAACGGTGTCGGTGGGGCATCACGCGCGTATTTAGAAAAGATGAAAACTCGCGGGAATTAGTTTAGTCGCGTTTTAGATTTCAGTGAGTGTTTAGTGTTAGTGCATCGAGAGAAAATAATGTTGCCAGTTCAAGGTTAGATAACCCAAATATTGTCACAGCTGATTTGTGTTTACGTTTTGTTCTGTATTCATTAAGGAATTTAAAATGTGACTTGCAATATGTTTTATAGTATACAAAGAAAATGCATTTTTATTTAAAGACTTGTTAGTCATTGATAGGTTAATAAAAGGTTGTGCGGTGAATATAGAATTTACGTTGTTAGTGATAATTGCTTTGTTGCTTGTTTTATTGAGCCAATTTATTTTTAAGTATAGAATGTTAATTATTTTATTTTTATTTTTATTATTTCTAAAATTAAAATAATTAAAAAACTATTTAAAAAGTTTGTACGTTTTGGCTTATATGTTACTTTCGTCAAGGTAGATATTATTTAATACTTTTACACTAATACTAGACACAAATATAATTTAAATAAAAAAATTTCAAAATTAATTGATTAATTTAACAATTAATAATTAATATTAAAAAATTAAAAAACTATTTGCTTAAAATAGATCGGATATTAGTGTTTTCTAACAATATTTTGATGTTTCAAGGCTGGACGCTGCTTTTTTCATAAGTTTATGACTGGATTTTGATGCTTTCTCTCAATATTTTGATGTTTTAAGGCCTAATTTTGCTGTTTTTGACATTTTATAATCAAATTTTAATTTTTTTAACAGTTTATGACCGGATGTTAGTGCTTATCAATAATATTTTGATGTTTGAAAGCCAGATTTAGCTATGTTTGTCACTTTATGAATAAAGTTTTACACTTTTTAACAGTTTATGGCCAAATTTTGCTATTTCTAATCATATTTTGATGTTTTACTGCCGGATTTTGTTATTTTTGAAATTTTATGAACTTTTTTTCACTTTTCAACAGTTTATGGTTAGATTTTGGTGCTTTTAGACAACATTTTAATGTTTTAAGATTAATTTTAGTTATTTTTTATTATTTATAAATTGAACTTTACCGTTTTTGGCTAGATTTTAGTTTTTTCTGAACATATTATGTTACCGGATTTTGTTATTTTTGACTTTTTGAGGAAATAACTGCGTATGGACATATCTATTATTCCTAGTACTATGTCTACAAACTGGAGTTGTAAATCATGTTTCAAAGAACGTAATTACAGTTAGTCAACTATAATGGATATAGCCGAATCTTAAATTGCATTTCTTTTGAAGATTTTAGTATTTTCAATGTTTCAAAGCCGGATTTAGCTAACAGAATTTTACATTTTTAGCAGTTTATAACAATATTTTGATGTTTTAAGGCCGGATTTTGTTATTTTTGACAATTATTGAATTGCAATTTACATTTTTAATTTTTTTTGATTTTTTAAATTGCTTTTTGCCGGTATTTGGTGCTTTCTAAAAATATTTTAATGTGTTAAGGCCGGGTTTTAGTATTTTTGACAATTGTTTATCAACATTTTACATTTTTAACAATTTAACATCGGACTTTAGTGCTTTCTGACAATATTTTGATGTTTCAAGGCCGGATTCAGCAATTTTTATCATTTTATAAATAGAATTTTGCGTTTTTAATAAGTTTATGATTGGATTGCAGTGATTTCTTACAATATTTCGATGTATTAAGGCCGGATTTTGCTATTTTTGATAATGATTGAACAGCATTTTACATTTTCCAAACTTTTTAAATAATCTTTTGCACTTTTAACTTGTTTTTGACCGAATTTTGGTGCTTTCTAAAAATATTTTAAAGTTTTAAGACCGGATTTTGGTATTTTTGTCAATTATTAAAAAACATTTTACATTTTCAACAATAATTTTAATGTTTCAAGGCCGGATTTAGCAATTTTTATCATTTTATGAATAAAATTTTGCGTTTTTCATAAATTTATGACCGGATTTTAGTGATTTTTAACAATATTTTGATGTATTATGGCCGGATTTTGCAATTTTTATCATTTATTATATAGATTTTTGCGTTTTTATAAGTTTATGATCATATTTTAGTGTTTTTTTTAACAACATTTTGATGTTTTAAGGCTAGATTTAGCAATTTTTATCATTTTAAGAATGAAGTTTTGCGTTTTTTATAAGTTTATGACTAAATTTTAGTGATTTCTAACAATACTTTGATGTTTTAAAGCCGGATTTTGCTATTTTTGACAATTATTGAACAGCATTTTACATTTTTCAAATTTTTTAAATAATTTTTTGCACTTCTAACTATTTTTGGCCGGATTTTGGTGCTTTTTAAAAATATTTTGATGTTTTAAGGCCGGATTTTGGTATTTTAGACAATTATTGAACAGAATTTTACATTTTTTAAATTGTTTAAATAATTTTTTGCACTTTTAACTTGTTTTTTGGCAAAATTTTAGTGATTTCTAACAATATTTGAGTATTGTTATGAATTTACAATAATTTTTATGATTTTGTAAGCAATGGTTCTTAGTTATTGACAGTTTTCTAGGTATCAATATCTGTTCTTTAAAAGTTGTTGTGAGTTTTTGAAAGTTGTGTCATATTTCACACATTTGACAGTTTTTATGACATCTATAACAGTTTTTTGGCAGATTTTATAAATGTTTTTTAACAATTTTTGAGACGGTTATTACTTATTTTTACCAGTTTTCTAGGCATAACTATTTTTATATGTTCAGTCTCTACACTAAGTGAGAAAATTGAGAAATTATCTTGATCAATTCTGCAAATATTTACCATTATTTAACATTATCAAAGGCATTGTTGACATAGTCCGGCCTGTCATGCCACAATCTTGCTATGTTTGCCATAATTTGGGATTATAATTTATGACTGAAGTACTCCATCCACCCATCTAAGTGTTTGTCATTAAAAAATTGAATGTTTGTTTTCTCTGCAAACGTCAGAAGTCGTTTTGTCACAAGAGAATATGGTGATGTTCAATCTTTTGATAACTAATACTTGTGTGGGTGGTTGAGCTACTCTAGTTTAAACTAGTGATTGGTTATCATGATCTGGAGTAACCCACCCATCCACCCAAGTTTCCGTCATTAAGAAATGAGAAGTTAGCATTCTCAAGAGAAGAGAAGATGGTGATATCCACTTCTGTTTAAAGTACTCGCCGGTTATTATGATCTGAAGTTGAACAAAATGTGCATTTGTTGCTGTAGACAATTTTTGCACATTTATGAACCCAGTCTTGTCTGTCTTGACAAAACTGCAGCCTGTTGGCTTTGTGCTGAATTGTTAAAGGGAGTCAAAAATACTGACGATAAGAGAGCAATCCAAAAGTGCAATTTTACTTTAAATGCTGCTCATAGAAACTCTATGACAAATTCTTCTTATTTAATTTATTGTTATTGCTTGTATAAGTTTTGCCGGAACTCGAATTAAACTTTTTTTTTTATTTTCACGTTTTGTATTACTCTGAGACGGTCACTATGATGAATTATATTAATTATAGGTTTCTTCTTGCCAATTTCTCCAAAGTTGACTTACGCTAGTATGTGGTTGATTTACGACGCTTTTTAAGGCTATTTATGAATAGAATTTTAAAATAGGTTATGACTGAATTTTACTTAACAATATTTGAATGTTTCAAAGCCTGTTTTAGCTATTTTTGGCATTTTATAAACATAATTTTACACTTTTTAACTGTTTATGATTGAAAGTTGGTGCTTTCAAACAATTTTTTGATGTTTTAAGGCCGGATTTAGTAATATTTAACATTTTATTAATAGAATTTTGCGTTTTTCATAAATATATGACCGGATTTTAGTGTTTTAACAGCATTTTACATTATTAATTTTTTTTAAATAATTTTTTTGCACTTTTAAATTGCTTTTGGACTGATTTTGGTGCTTCCTAAAAATATTTTAATGTTTTAAAGCCGGATTTTGGTATTTTTGACAATTATTAAAAAACCTCTTACATTTTTTAGTTTTTTTATTAATCTTTTGTTCTTTTATATCGTTTTTGGCCGGATTTTGGTGCTTTCTAAGAATATTTTAATGTTTTAAGGCCGGATTTTGGTAGTTTTGACAATTATTGAAAAACATTTTATATTTTTAACAATTCCTGACCGGATTTTAGTGTTTTCTAATAATATTTTGATGATTCATGGCCGGATTTAGCAATTTTTACTATTTTGTAAATAGAATTTTGCGTTTATAATAAGTTTTTGACCGGATTTTAGTGGTTTCTAACAATATTTTAATGTTTTAAGGTCGGATTTTGCTAATTTTGACAATTATTAAACAGCATATTAAATTTTTTAAACTTTTTAAATAATCTTTTGCACTTTTAACTTTTCTTTTGCCGGATTTTAGTGTTTTCTAACAATATTTTGATGTTTCAAGGGCGGATTTATCAATTTTTAACATTTTATGAATAAAATGTTGAGTTTTTATAAGTTTATGACCGGATATTAGTGATTTCTAACAATATTTTGATGTTTTAAGACCAAAATTAGCTATTTTTGACAATTATTGAACAGTATTTTACTTTTTCCAAATTTTTTGAATAATCTTACACTTTTAAGTTGTTTTTGGCCGGATTTTGATGTTTTTTAAGAATATTTTAATGTTTTAAGACTGGATTTTGCTATTTTTCTAATAATATTTTATTGTTTTAAAGCCGGGTTTTAGTATTTTTGACAATTAATGAACAACATGTTATATTTACAACAATTTATGACTGGATTTTAGTGTTTGCTAACAATATTTTGACGTTTTTAATCTTGATTTTGCTATTTTTGACATTTTATTAATAGAATTTTGCGTTTTTTATAACTTCAAGGCCAAATTTTAGTGATTTCTGACAATATTTTAATGTTTTAAGGCCGGATTTTGCTATTTTTCACAGTTATTGAACAGCATTTTTTATTTTTCAAATTTTTTCAATAATCTTTTGCACGCTTAAGTAATTTTTGGCAGGATTTTGGTGCTTTCTAAACATATTTTAATGTTTTAAGGACGGATTTTGGTATGTTTGACAATTTATGACCGGATTTTTGTGTTTTATAACAATATTTTAATGTTTTAAGGCCGGATTAAGCAATTTCTATCTTTTTATGAATATAATTTTGCGTTTTTCATAAGTTTATGACTGGATTTTATTAATTTCTAACAATATTTGAATGTTTTAAGGCCGGATTTTGAAATTTTTGACAATTATTGAACAACATTTTACATTTTTAACCATTTATTATCGGATTTTAGTGCTTTCTGACAATAATTTGTTGTTTCAATGCCGGATTTAGCAATTTTTATTATTTTATTAATAGAATTTTGCGTTTTTCATAAGCTTATGACAGGATTTAATTGATTTCCATAAATATTTTGACGTTTTAAGGCAGTATTTTATTATTTTTGACAAATATTGAACAACATTTTACATTTTTTAAATTTTTTGAATAATCTTTTACACTTTTAAATTGTTATTGGTTGGATTTTGATGTTTTATACAAGAATTTTGATGTTTTATGGCAAAATTTTAGTATTTTTTAGAACTATTAAACAACATTTTACATTTTTAACAATTTATTATCGGATTTCAGTGCTAACATTATTTTGTTGTTTTGAGGCCGTATTTTGCTAGTTTTGACAGTTTACAAACAGCATTTTACATTTTTCATTTTTTGAATAATCTTTTCACTTTTAATTTGTTTTTGGCCGGATTTCGGTGTTTTCTAAGAATACTTAAATGTTTTAAAGACGGATTTTAGTGTTTTTGATAATTATTGAACAACATTTTACATTTTCAACAGTTTATAACCGGATTTTATTACTTTTTAACAATATTTTGGTGTTTTAAGGCCGAAGTTTTTAAAATAATCTTTTGCACTTTTAAATTGTTTCTGGCCGGATTTTGGTGTTTTCTAAAAATATTTTAATGTTGCAAGGCCGGATTTTGGTATTTTTGACAATTTATGACTGGATTTTAGTGTTTTCTAACAGTATTTTGATGTTTCAAGACCGAATTTAGCAATTTTCATTATTTAATGAGTACAATTTTGCGTTTTTTATATGTTTATGAACGGATTTCACTGATTTTTAACAATATTTTCATGTTTTAAAGCCGGATTTTGATATTTTTGAGTATTATTGAACAGTATTTTACATTTTTCATATTTTTTATATAATAATAATCTTTTGCACTTTTAAATCGTTTTTGGCCGGATTTTTGTGCTTTCTAAAAACATTTTAATGTTTCAAGGCCGGATTTTGCTATTTTTGACAATTATTGAACAGCATTTTACATTTTCAACCATTTATGACCGGATTTTAGTGCTTTCTAACAATATTTTGATGTTTTTGACATTTTATGAATAGAATTTTGCACTTGTCAACAGTTTTTGGCCGATTTTTGTTATTTTTAACAATATTTTGATGTTTAATAGCCGGATTTTGTTAGTTTTAAGATTTTATGAACAGTTTTTAACAGTTTGTTGACAAGTTATAACTGGATTTTAGTGTTTTCTAACAATATTTTGATGTTTCAAGACCAAATTTAGCAATTTTCATTATTTATTGAGTATAATTTTGCGTTTTTCATATGTTTATGAACGGATTTCACTGATTTCTAACAATATTTTCATGTTTTAAAGCCGGATTTTGATATTTTTGAGTATTATTGAACAGCATTTCACATTTTTCTTATTTTTTAAATAATCTTTTGCACATTTAAATTGTTTTTGGCCGGGTTTTTGTGCTTTCTAAGAACATTTTAATGTTTCAAGGCCGGATTTTGCTATTTTTGACAATTATTGAACAGCATTTTACATTTTCAACCATTTATGACCGGATTTTAGTGCTTTCTAACAATATTTTGATGTTTTAAAGCCTGATTTTGCTATTTTTGACATTTTATGAATAGAATTTTGCACTTGTCAACAGTTTTTGGCCGATTTTTGTTATTTTAACAATATTTTGATGTTTAATAGCCGGATTTTGTTAATTTTAAGATTTCATGAACAGTTTTTAACAGTTTGTTAATGACCACTTATTACTACACATTCCGTATCTAAGGTATTAATAGCAAATAATACGCAAATGAAATATAAAATGTTAGAAACATGTTATAACATTTTATAAAAAATTGTACAAAATAGGAAAATCCATAACTATAAATAACTAATTTTTTACATAACAAATTTAAAATTCAAATAAAAAAAAATCAATTACATAATTAATACAAGTGCAATGAACCATTTATCTGCATTTGAATTTCAATAAATTGATAAAAAACGAAAATAGTTTCATTAACCCAAAATTGTGCCAAATTCAAATCAAAATCTTGATTAGCCAAGCGATACATACAAATTATAAAATCAAATTCATTACCCTGAAACTTTACATAATATCATTTGCATTATAAAATTATTGAATAATTGATAATATACAAATTTGATTGATATAATAAAACCAATCATTGAAGTTTGGAATATTATCCAGGAAATTATAACACGGAAATGCATAATTATGACCTTCAATTACAATCCCATTATGTGATAATCTATTAACATTGCGATGCATCCATCTGCTGTGTAAATATAAACAATGCTGATAATGCTAATAAAATGTATAACATGTGCACTCACATAAACTGTCAACTTTGGTTTTGCAATTACAGTTTTTTTACATTTTTTTTATTTTGTGCAAATTTTTTTAGCTGGTCTTGATCTAGTCTGCTAAAACAACATAAATTATTCATGTAATACTGTATTAGTAATTACATAGAAAAACCTAATTAACTTTTATTGTTTCAGTTCCACGATAATATGCAGATTATACTCCCATTGTATATAATCATTTGGCTGTGATATTTTTTTATATACATAAACGCTCAATATGGATTGCTTGAATTTAAACATGGGAGTCGAAGTGCCCCTTTTCTTGGTATACTTTTCTGTGATGTTAGGAGGTAAGTGGACATAATAAATGAACCGCAACTATTGTCAACAAGAACAGTTTAAACTGCATGTAAACACAAATTACAATTACATCAACTCAGGGGAATCACTATATTCGATGAGGACATTATAAATTTGTACCGGATGAGTAGATAATATAAACAAACTAATGATAAAAAGGGGAATTCTCTTTCTCAAATGTGAAACAATAGGTGGTTATCATTAAAGCACAATTATGCAGTAATAACAAACAATCAATGCAAATATTATAAATATTGTATTTATTTTTTTTGTTATCGATATCTGATTGGCTAAAAAGTAATTTTGTTCTTATAGCAGCGCATTGGATACATTTATAAAATGCCACAATCGTATTTTACATCTCTTATAAATCTTTAAAATTTGCAAATAATGCTAAATTATATACAATTATACTAACTATTAAGACTTAATTATTATATCCAAGCTTACAACATTCTAATAATATTTCAAGGTGATAACCTTTATACTTTGCTGCTTTGTTTTAGATCCCGTGAATACAAACTTCATATTATATAGGACCTGTAATGTGATATTACATTATAATGAATCAGACTGTGCAAAACTTGGAACGAAAGATGCTGATAACGCAACAAAGGAATTGGAAAAAGAAGTTGAACCATATGCGACTACAATCATGATGACAATAACTCTACTGTCGCAAATAATACCGGCGATTTTATGTTTATTTATCGGAGCTTGGTCTGATCGAAATGGAAGGAGAATTATTTTATTGTTATCAATATCAGGTATAATGTTTATCAATTTTAAGTTAGGTTCATTGACTGATTATTAAATAATAAGCAAAATAAAATTATTTATTATTAAATAACACCACAACAATAGCTTATACTTTATCAACCTTAGCAAGCTGATTCAAGCAAAGGTTCTTCTGAGTATGTGGTGTAAAATAAAGCAACATAATTTGTAAACTTGTTTGTTGCATGAATGCATTCGAATTTGTAAATTTTTACATAAATTTCGAATTAATTCAATCAAAATTATCATGAATTACTATTGTGGTACATTGTATTGTATGCTAAAATATTTTTTAATACGTTTATTGTTGATTTGATTTAATCGTTTTTATGTTTACAGGAAGCTTCTTCGTATATGTAATAAAGTTTGTGGTGAGTTTGATACCAACAGCGTCTCCTTGGATTCTATTAATAGAATGTGCTCCCGTTATTTTATCAGGAGGATTGTCTACATTTCTAATGATTACATTGTGTTGTATCACGGATGTTAGTACTCCAGAAAATAGGGGAGTAAGGTAATTATCATTGTTTATTACAAATATGTTACCCAAACAAAAAAAATTAAAAATATGGAACAAACTAGTTTACAAAAATTAATTGATTGTTTTGAAAGATTTGTTTTGTTAACCACTAATTTTTGTTACTTCTTCAAATTACTCTAAAGTTTATTTGCAGTGATTACTACTACCTTAACTGATTTCTTCAGTTTTGGGGAATTGGAAAGGCACTTTTTTGGCTCTTTTGTAATTTGTTATGAATAACCATTTTTGAACAGTTTTATAGAACCTTTTTCCAACTACATGTTTGATGTCATCTTTTTCGACCACACTTTGCAACTTGTACGGCTCTTTTTAAGATTGCAAAACTGATCAAGTGAAACTATCTCTTTGTTTTTTTGTTTTTGCGGCGGCAGAACGTATAGCATAAGGAATTATTTCTTGTATTTTTCTATGCACTGAACTGATAAAAATGCAATATTTTTTTTACCAGTGAGCTGATTACTCACTGGGAGCTCTATAAAGCCAGATTTTGTCAACCACGTTTGTGATTCGTTTGATGGTAACATTGATTAATTTGAATTGAACAGACATCCCTTGAAATACGTTTTTGTTGCTTATGACTATGAGTCGTAGTCGAGGAATGACGAAGAGATTTGCTGCTTTTGCTTTAAGGGCAGACGGCGTGTACCGGCTTGAGTTGCCAAGTAGAGAATAAATCTTCAACCAGATTTTCTTTTGGCTTCATTAACTTGAATTCTTATTCTATTGTGTTGAGCCGTAACTTTTGAGTCCAAGTAGATAATAAAGCTTCTACCAGATCTATTTTTGGCTTCTTTAGCTTGAATTCCATTCTTCTAAGTTCAGCTGGGCGTTTATCATCTCCCTATCATCGGGGGTTGTTGTCACTCTTGGGTTTTAAACAAGTTTTTTTACAACTAAACTGGCGTTTCCTTCAACATGTTGGTTGGCATGGGTTGACTTGCGGCTTGAAGACTACGCAAATTGCATTAGTTTTTTTTTTGTTGTTATAGGAAATTCTTCTTTTAGGGCCACTTTATAGACAAGGCCAGTCTTGCGCTTGTAGAGAAGTTGCTGATTACATTTTTGCATGTTTTCAGTTTTTTTCTTGGTTGATACAGTTGTAAGACTTTACAAAACATTACAGGAAAAAGTCACAAAGCCTTAGGGAACATGATATTGGTGGCTAACTTTTATCATCATTGATATAGACAAAAAACTTTACAAAACTTTACAGGAAAAAGTTACAAGGCCTTAGATAACACGATCTCGATCACCAGTACGGGAGACTACACTGAAAGAAAACAGTTTGAAATGTCTCATTTTCCTGAAACTTATCTTATTTAAATCTATACCGGACCAATGTAGACCACAAAAACTCTATTATTATATTGCAATAGCTTATTCCAGTATTGTCTTAAAAAAATTATAACACAATTTCACTAAACCAAAATTCGCACCAAACGATGACTTTTTGTCATCCCGAAAGCTTCATCGTTTGGTGCCGATTTGGAGTTGCATGAACAAAATGAGGATTCTTTGTTACCCAACTTTTTGTGTGTTAACATTTCAAGTGCGCTCTATTGTTAAAAACATTTTTTCTAATAACAATTTTTGTTTTCTAAAATTTTGTTGGCGTTACGTATGATCACCTGAGTTTTGAGTCAACTGAACTGTATTTTTAATTTTCTCCAATATGCTTGTCAAAATTACTAGTTGCTGCGAACGGTTAGGGGGGTTAGAAAGAAAAAGTATAAAATACACTCTATGGGGGCCCTTTTCAATATTTTGCGGGGGGGTCTACAAATCTTAGCTACGCTACTGCGAACGGTTGCAAACCGATGTACCGGTATTCTGGCCAACATTTGCAGTCACTAAGACAATATTTTTAATAGAGCGGTTTGACCAAGGACGACCTGATAATGTTTTGTTCACAATCGAGACAGTTTGCTAAAGACTACATTGACTATATCAGCTTAATGAGCAGAAAAATCTAAAAAGATTTTATGGACTGAGACCTTATAAACTGAAGATCTCAGAAGACTCCCAACAAACATTATAAACTCCAGAATGCTCCTTGATGCATTTGCTTGATTGATTATTGAAAATTTGTTATTTTTGATTTTGCTACACCTAGAGATTTGAAATTTAAAAATGATACTCCTGAAACATAGTACTTTTGATTGCAAAAATTAAAAAAAAAAACTGGATTGGCTTGCTCTAGGGTAAAATATAACACATAATTGCTAAAAATGGGTTACTTTTAAGGGATTTTCTTCGGATTTTCTGTAATTTTACTCATTTTCCGGCTGTTTCGAGAGAATTTAAAAAAACAAACATAAGATTGCTTCTGTCAAAAAGTTTTGGTTGACTAACTTTACTCACTTTGGCTAAAAACTAGATGACTAAAAGAGAAAGCTATTACAGTTGCTTGCGGTAAATTTGTACATTTTTAGATTTTTTTACTGGCTTTTCCTGTTGCTAGATAAAAAAAAGAACAAAAACCGCGATTGTGGCGTTAATTTTTATTAAAAAAACCAACGTGTTCTTTATTTTTCTAAGAAAAACAGCCAAAAACGGCATTTTACAAGTAGTTTTGTTATGCATCCATACGGGTTCAGAAGATTAAAATAGCTACAGTATATATCTTCAAATCTGGATAAAATGTTTGAAGAAGGCAAAGTGAAACCATCTTATTAATTTCTAGTATAAACAAACAATCATGAAATGACACACGATCTTTCTTGATCTCTTCAGTTTGTAGCAGAGATTAGATGGTCAAATCATTACTAAAGAATAAAGATGTTAGAAACAAGCTGGAAAAAGAAAAAAAAAACAGATAAATAAATTTAAAATTAATAAATGGTATTTTATGTAAATTGCTTTTTCATCTAGTAAGAGACACATACACTCGTGTTTCAGAGTATGCACCCATCATCAGTGTGCCTAGCATCTCACTGATCGAAGAGACAATTTACATAAAATCACAGTAACTATTAAACACTTTATGTTTACTAATGTGTGGAAGGTTCAGCTCAACGTTTCTTTTAATAGGGGGCATTGCGTTAACACTTTCAAGATAAATAAATACTACTTATATCTAACTTTAAAACTTTGAAAACGTGAATTCTAAATATTACGACAACGTCAAAAACGCCATTTGTGAATACAAAATTTAATTATAAATATGCCTTACGGATTAGGCAAAATAAAACATTATTACATACTACTTAGAGCAACGGTTTTTAACCTTTTGACTGGCGACCCAAAGTACAAATAAACTTAAAACTTGCAACCCTATTTGTTTTATGGTAAGGTATACAATCTGTGTTGTTGTTGTTGTGCAAAAAAAAACTTATACAAAGTGATAAGGTTATAAAAAATGTATACCGCATGCTATGCTGAGAGTTCAGTCTATTTCTGTACTTATTTATTATGACAGCAAAACAGAAAAATCTTGCTATACACTATTTAATTGGAAATGGTAGCAGATCTTTTCAGATAGTTGCCCAAAGTTTTGTGAGCAGTAGCGTAGCTAGGATTTTTGTGCAAAATATTTAAGAAGACCCTTTTGCGGTTTTGTCTTTTTATTTGTCTAGTCATAAATAATTGAAAAATGCAAAATTCTATTTATAAAAAGTCGAAAATTACAAAATTTGGTCATAAAATATTAAAATATTTTCAGAAAGAATTAAAATCTAAGTGCTAAACTCATTTATAAAATATAGAAAATATTCAGTCTTGAAACATTAAAATATGGCCATAAAGCATTAAATCCAGCTATAAACTGGTAAAAAGTGTAAAAGCGTTTATGATATTTCAATAATAGCCGAATCCGGCTATAAAATATCAAAATATTGTAATAAAACACTAAAATTCTGCTATAAAACTGTTTAAAAACTCAAATTTTTATTTATAAAACGACAAAAAAAGCAAAATTGCATGGAAACAGATTATAAAATGCCAAAGTTAGCAAAATTCGGCCTTAAAACACTTTTTATCAAAAATAACAAAATATGGTCATAAAATATTAAAATTATGTCAGAAAGAACCAAAATCCGGCCAAAAACAGTCAAAAAGTGCAAAGTTTTATTAATTAGTCATTAAAAACACAAAAATTTGACCATAATCTTTTAAAAGGTGTAAGATTCTATTTATAATATGTTAAAAATAACAAAACTGGTTATAAAATTGCAAAATTATGTCAGAAAGAACCAGAATTTCTTAAAAAACTATTAAAAAGTGCAAAATTCTATTTATAAAGTATCAAAAATAAACAAAATCTTGTCATGAAGCATCAAAATATAGCACTCAAATTAAAAATCAAAAATAATAGAATTAAAATCCGACCAAAAACCGTTTTAAGGTGCAATATTTTATTCATAAAATGTTTAAAAAGTTAAAATTGTTTTTAAATATTAAAATATTGTTTAAAAGCATCAAAATTTGATCATAAACTGTTGAAAAATTTATGATAAAAATGCCAAATCCTGCCATGATACATTAAAATATTGTCAAAAAAATACTCAAATTTAAACTTTGAAAAATGAAAATTTTTATTCATAAAAATCAAAAATAACTTATTTAACAATCAAATTCAAATAGAATCAAAATCCCACCAAAAACAGTTTAAAAGTTCAATATTATTTATTCATAAAATGTTAAAAATATTAAAAAACTTTCTTTAAATATTGAAATATTGTTTAAAAGCATCAAAATTTAGTATAAACTGTAGTTAGATTTCAAAAAACTGCAATAGGTTCCCAAAGGACGTTATAGATGCAGATGGAAGCTCAAAGAAATTCAAAGGTTGCAATTGCTCGCTATAAATCCTAGAAAATTACTATAAACTTCATTAGCTTCAAATAAATACCATTGTTTCTTGAAAATTACTAATTTAAAAAGAATTATTTAGATTACCAAAATAACCATACACATGACTATAGAAGAATTAATATCTAAAACATTACTTGGGGTTTAAAAGTTTATTTGATAAACTGCGACAATTCAATATAGTAAATTTTATTCTTTTGTTAGTTCTTGATAATATGAAATGAAAACAGTTTTTATTCTTTCAACCAAAAGATTACAATTTCAACATGTTTGATTTGTACCGTTTTCTTGTGTGCATAATTCTGAATTTGTTAAGGTTGTAAAGGGTTTTGGATAATTTTTTTGTACTTGTAGGAGTAGCTAATTAGATATTGTGTTCCGTTTCGGATGAGACTAGCAATCAATTCTGATCTAGTTGATTTTTGTCATCGGTGTACTATTTTAGCAGCTTTATCATGGCATAGTTTAGCAACAGTTTTTTTTTTATTATTGTGTGGTCATATCTCATCATCTGCTTCCTTTACATTGCTGATAGATCGTTTCTTTTTACTACCTTCATCCTTCTCACTGCTTGCTTCGATTCTAATTTTGTTTGTGTTGGATTTACCTGTATTTTCATCAAATGTTATTTTAGATATTTCATCTGATTCTTCATCTTTGCCAGTTTTTTTCCGTTTAGTAGGTGCATTATCGTTGTGTATTTTTGAGTGAAGTTCTACTTCTATGCAAGGTTTTACTTTTGCGCTTCTTTCACTTTTTACTGAATTTGGTAGAGTAACACTATCCGCCACTAATTTTTCTAATTGGTTACCTTCCATAGAAAGTTGATCATTTAGTTTTGCTTTTACTTTAGTCTCCGCAGCATGTGCATTTCCTTGCAAGTTTCTGATTACAAGTACATGAGTGGATTGCGGTGTTTCCACCATCTTTACCACATTGGGTTGAGCATCTTGAAACCCCATTTTATTATCTCCTTCAACATGTTCAGCGGTATCTGAAAATCGCTTAACCGGTTGTTCCACTTCTCGCTTCATTTTACTTTCATCTTCTTCCCTCTTCTTCCTATATACAAATTCATAGGAGCTTGGATTATGTTTTACTTTTTCTTTTACTAGACCTTCACGTTTATTTATATCTACATTTGATTTGTCTTCCTTTACTTCATTCTAAGTGACTCGTTTATTGTTAGATTTTTTTTCTTCAGAATCGAAATCTGCACTTGCATCGCGTCGCTTTCTAACATGCGCTTCTAAACTACCTTCTAAATTAGTTGGGAGAGATATTTCCATTGTATCTTTAGCCATTAAATTTCTTTTTGCGAGCCTTGTTGATTTTCTTCATATTTTTCTCATCGCGTTTCTTCTCGCTTTTGTTGTTAGTAACATTACTATTCTTGGTTTCACGTTTATCTTTTTGTTTGTCAATTGTATCTGCAGGTTTTATGCTACCAATTTCTCTTTTAACTTCTTCTTTAATTTCACTGATTTTATTTTGAATATTTCTTTGTAATCGTTTTTTGTATTCCTGAACTTCAAAAGATGGATCACTTCTTTTTTCATCCTTTTCCGCTTTTGGAGACTTATGTTTATTTTCAGTTTCTGAAGAAGCAAAGGGAGACTTATTACCACAAACTGTTAACTCACCAAATGTTTCCAGTCCTTTAATAATATCACAGTTTTCAGCATTCTTACATTCCTGTTGCTTTTTCCTAACAAAACTTTTACCTTCAGAACGATAATCGACAAACTTTCTCTTTTTAGCTTTTTTCCGACAGATTCACCTTCAACACTTACTTCGTCAACTGGAAATGAAGCTTCACCGCCTTTTCTTAATTGTTTGGAATCACCAATTGGGTTAGTTTTTCCAGGACAATTTTCTTTCTTATTTTTTTCAACAAATGCGTTTCTTTTGTTAAACCAATTTTATTCATCCCGTTTTCAAAATCTTCGTCTTCATTAAATTCTCTTTTAATTTTAAATTATTTTCAATTTTATCTAAATTCCCATCAGCTGATGAAGGCGGTACTTCACGTTTTGTTTTTATGGTCGATTCAATAGAGCTCGCAGGAGTTGGCGAAGCTGATAATTCGCTTTTAACATTGGAATGTTTTTTGTCACTCTGAAAATCCTGCGAATCATCTTCAAGCTGTTTCATTTTCATTTTATTGCCTATTTTAAAAGTTGTCAATAATGAGGCATATTTTCCATTTTCTGAAGCAATACTTGCAGGCGAATTTCTAAGCACAAGGTCTCGTTTTACCTGTGATTATTGTTCAAGATCATCGTGAACATGTTGCGTTTGAAAATCCTGGTATTCTTAAACACGGGAAATGGGCTGCGGAGAAATTGGAAAGTTAATTAAAGTAATTGTGTTCTGGTTAATTTGTTTATCTCTAAGATGCCAATTGGTTTGCCTTGGTTGTAAACAATTCCGTATGGGCTGCGCCAATTTTTGTGCTGCCTTATTGTCATTTTGTGAGATGGCATGTTGTCGTTTAGTTTGTCTACTGCTCGTTTAGATAATAATGCGAATCATCTTTAAGCTGTTTTATTTTGATTTTATAGCCTATTTTAAAAGTTGTCAATAATAAGAAACATAGTTTTATAAAGTTGTATTTCAAAACTGTTCAATAAAAATTTGATCAAATTTTAAGACACTACTAATTTTTTGAAAAACAATTCCAGCTTAATTATTTTTTTTTAGAATGGGCATCTTTGAATGCTTAATTGCATGTGGCATTCTCCTAGGAACATTTTTAAGCGCATACGTCTTCCAACTAACAGGATACACTGGAACCTTTGCAATCTGCTCCGCTTCAATCTTAATAGCCTGGATATTTACATTACTATTCGTTAAAGAAACAGTAAACAATGTAACTGAAATACAGGTAAGCAATCATTAAATCAATAAACCAATCTAATCACATTAATATTTTAGGGCAACCCAAGCATTCTCTCATTAAAATACATTAAAGACATGTTCTACACAACATTTCGTAGAAGAGAACACTACAACAGACCTGTATTATTGGTTTCAATGACTTGTTTAATTTTGTTTATTTTGGCTGTAAATAATGGAACCATAACCATGCAATATTTATACGTAAAATTCGGATGGACTTTGCAGAAATATACTTTGTATTCAAGTGCGCATGCTGTACTTTGGATTGTTGGGACGTTCTTGGGCGTTTATGTTTTACATAAATTATTATCTGTTCCGGAAATTCCGTTAGCGATGTTTGGGTTTATTACATTGATAATTAGTAATGTGATGCAAGGGATTGCTGTTAATGATATTGAGATTTATATTGGTAATTGCTGATTTGTATGATTACGGCCAAATTTGTATAAATAATTGATGAAGTTTTGTTAAGAGCCATAAGAAAAAATCAAATTGATTGTTGTTTCAATTCATAATTCTTGTTGCATTTTAGCTACTGCTGTAAGATTATTTGGTGGTGTAATTAGTCCAATGATAAGATCTTTAATATCAAAAATTGTGGAGTCTGAAGATATCGGTAAGGTGTTTGCTTTAACAATATCTTTGGAGTCTCTGGCTGGAATCTTAGGAAGTCCGTTGTATACCTTAGTCTACAATGCAACTATACTTACATTTCCTGGCGCTTTCTGTTTAGTTAGTGCTTTAATTTATGGAATCAGCACATTGTTGATGATGTAAGTTTATTGAAATTACAGATGTGAGTAATAATTAATAATTTTTGCTGTTCTAGGGGAATTGTAGTTATGAAAAAGCTTGAGAGAAACTCGTCGACTTATAACCCATTGATTGATAATTAGAGTTAGTTATGATAATTAATTGTAAAAATGTGTTTTATATTGTTTATAGATAGAATAAATATATTTTTAATTATTTACTAAAATAAAGTTTTTTACTCTTGAGAGCTACAGCCCAAAGCGTATATAACCACGGCGGAACTTAAAGACCCTTAAACATACTCTATGAGAACAAAGTTAGTTAGTCTAGAAAAACAAATGAACTAAAAAATGCATAATGGCACAACCCAAAAAACAAATTTCTTTAGAAGATGAAAGATCTCATCTCCACCCATTCTTCTTCTTATAGTGCCGTACTCGCCGCAAGCATAAGCACCCCTCTCGTATGTTTGTTGTGTGCGATAATCGTTCTACACAAACATGCGAGACCTACAGTTTAACGTGGAATCCAAACCACACTACTAAAGGTGTTTACTTTGACAAATACTGGTTTGCAATTGCTTTGCGAAGAAAACAATCGCATCCAATTATATTCGACAAATTAGTTATTGTTGATACAAACCTGGGCTGCCTGCTCAAAGTCCTTGCACTAAACCATTGTGATAAGGTCTCTACCCACGTATTCTGAAAAAAGCAAAATTGTGGAGCAAGTACTCAAAGTGAAAGAGCCCTACTTAAATGCAGTAAAAACTATTGGCGACTGCTCCGTACTCTCGGTGGACTATCAGACCGGAGTGCAGAATCAAACGACTGACGACAAAACAAAAGGTGTATAGGATTAAACCTAGTAGAACAAAAAGCTGGACCAGATCTTGACCAACAACAAATTAGGCTTACAGCCCCCTTCCCCTTCAGTGAAATGCATCGCGGAAGAAGCATCTGAGGGGCCACCTGCTAAGAAGTTCTTGTCAGAGGAATCTACTCTCACAGGAATGGAGGAGTGGCTAATAGAGAAGCAAGGCAAAGATGAAAATCCAGAGTCGGAGGATGAGACTCTGGAGTCCAAGCAGAAAAGCGAAAAAATGGAAAACGGTAATTTGAAGTACAACTTAAAAAAAGAAGGTTAGTTTACCGTCCCAAAGCGACGGTGAAACCTTCCTAAAAGTGAGCGGAAGAGAAGTTAGCAATGTCATAAGCAGAAAAAAAAAACAAAAAAGCATTAGAGAGCCAGTGCAATAGCTTTCATCGACAGCACAAGAAGCAATGTCAACATAATGTGTCACTATAATGTCTCATGTAACTATGAAAAAATTAAAAAAAATCTGAGAAACCAAAAGGTAAACAACAAGGACGAGACAACAAAGCTGAGGATAGAAATGACAAAACTCAAAAACCATCAAAAAGAGAGTGCAGGTGCAATGATGAGGAAAATTGAGACACTCAAAGTACAGTTAACAACGGGAAAGAAAGACAAAAGTGAATATCAGACCTCAGGATAGAAATAGATGACCTCCTTAAAGCCTATTGAAAGAAAGAAGGGCTACTGCTGGAAAACGTCTCACTCACGAGTACAATTAAGAACGGAACTTCAAGAACAAGAAAAGATTACAAAAGAAAACACCAGCCTTAGAGCAAGGTTCCGAGCTCAGGAATAAACAAAGGGAGAGAATAAAATAAACATGGAAACCACCATAGCCAAATTAGAAGAAGAATCAAAGATAAGAAACATCTACTAAGAGTCTAAAAATATTGTAAAAAATAAAGAAAACTACTGAAAAACAGAGGTCTCATAAGGAAATCCGACAAAACAATAAGTGTAGTGGATGGAATGCAATAAAAAAAACTGGATTAGACCTTGATCGGGAACGAATTGGGTCGACAGCACAAAAGGCAAAAACATAAATGTTGTGGCCAAATTTGCACTATATCGTTTTTTCTAATGACACTATAGAGGGTCTTACTGATAAAACCATGTAAAAAAGATAAAATTTTAGCAAGCCAAAAAGTAAACGACAAAAACAAAACAACAAAGCTAAGGATATAAATGAAGAAACTTAGGAAACATCAAAAACAGAATGCAATATTGAGGAAATTTGACACTGAAACCGCAGTAAACAACAAGGAAAGAAAACAAAGGTGACCTCAGGATAGAAATAGATGACTTCCTCAAAGCAAAGTAGAAGATAAAAGAGCTACTGCTAAAAAACGTCAACTCAAGAGCACAATAAACAACGGAAGTTCAAAAACAAAAAGAGATTGCAAAAGAAAACACCAGCCTTACAGCAAGGTTTCAATGCCAAGAGTAGGCGGAACAGAAGGAGAATGAAATAAGTATAAAGCCAAATTAGAAGAAAAAAACCTAAAAATAGAAGACGCCTACCAAGAATTTGAAAAAATTGCAGAAAAAATGCAAAAGAAGGAAAACTTTACAAAATCAGGGGTCTCGGAAGGAAAATTGCTAGCAGAGGACATTGTCATATGAACAGATAAAATGGTGAATAGAGAGAAGTTACAGGAATTCAGAAAAGATTTGCGCAAAGATATCCGGAGATAAAAGAAACTATAGAAAAAATTGTGCTTATCAAAAAACTTATAAAGTAGAAACCAAAAAAAAAGCCACAAAAGATAGGTTTTCAAACTGAGCAAAGACTAGAAAGAAGAAAATTACTTTAACGGACTTGTTGAGCAAGCAAGAGCCTTTCAGGAAAGCGACTAACATAAAATAGCTATACAGAGGCCAAAATAGATAAACCTAGACAAAAGGATGTTAGTCACATCGTTTTCATTTGAAGTAAGCATTCGAAGAATTGCGCACACCAAGCCCCAGAAAATAATATGTATGTTTGGATGCCTACATGAGGATCTATCTAAAAAAACGCTACTTTAACAAAGACAGATGTTGTGAGAACAAGGGCATAAATAGTCTCTTTAACATAGAAATACTGAAACATACAACTGGAAAGCAACAACAAAGAGACCAAAAAAAGCAATGCTGCAGTAAAAGAAGAGATCATGAAGACGGGAATCAAGCGCAAAATTTTGTTTCAGCAAGCGACCAACCTCATAAAAAGTATCGAGAAAAACACAACTAAGAAAGAAGTAATACTGGCAAAAAAAAGTTAGGAACGTGGAGGAACTGGTAAACTTAACTAAATACTTTAAATGTCAACAATACGAACACAAAGCCTACCAATGTTAATCGGAGGAACAGACAGAACGGAAATGTTATAGGTGTAGGGATGAGTGTTAAACCACGTCTGCAAGCAAGAGGGTCTCCGAGCAAGCAGCATAGCCAGAATACAAAAAGGTGGTCACAGCAGTGATAGAAAAACTAAAAGTAATGTCTGAACAACTAGAAGAGAATAATGATAGTATTGTATATACAAAAAAGACAAAAGACAATAAAAACAAGAAGAAAAAGAAATTTAAAAAAATATCAGGCTAAAGGAAAGTGAACGCAGGGATGCCAAAATAACTTTGAAGCTACTGATTGTTAAAACATTTAAGGCAATGGCTACAAGGTCATCACAAAGAAATAGAAGCCTCAAGAAATTAAATTGGTCGACTTCTTCCAAGACAAAGTAGCTTTGGAATAAACCAAGATGAAATGGGCAAAAACTAGACTGGAGAAACTTCCTACTACGGAAATAATGGCAAAAAACTTAGTTGCCACAAGCAAAATCAAAACTAAAAAAACCCAAAGGCAAACATGGTCTTGGTTGAAATTGTTAAAATATTAACTGAAAAATTTATGGAACAAATATCAACAACCTTAAACACAAGTAAAATAAAGACAAAAAATCCTGGAACAAGTATGAGCAACCCTAAACCCAATATAGACAAATAAAAGTTTTTGACTCTGTAAAAAACAGCAAACTTCAAGTTACATTAAAGAAAAACCGAAATAAACTAAGAAGACCCAAGATCTTACCACTTAATTTGCTTACAAGCAAGTCATTGTGACAAAGCCAAAAAAAAGACTAAAAGAAAGAGAAGACTTGTCAGATTTTCAATATAGTTATAGGAAAGATGCGTTTACTCTAGACTTCATGGAATTTATCAAAAACATTGCAGGTAAAGAAATTAAAAAAAAAAACACTTAAAACCAGAGGACTATGCGCTCTAATCACAATTGTGGTCAAAAATGCGTTCAACACAGCTGCATAGAATAAGACTATTAAAACCCTCAAGAAAAAAACATTTTGGATCATTTTATTGAAGAAATAAAGAATTACTTTACAAATAGGTCAATTGATACAAAGATTGGGTACCACAGGGCTTTGTACTGAGTCCTCACTTTTGAAACGTCCTGTATGACAATCTACTAAAGATAGACGTCTCCAGACAAGTAATCAAAACTTTGTAAAACAAGTAAAAAAATAGATCCTTCTTTAACCTTATGACAGCTGATCTTTCCAGGAAAGGAAAGACCTCCAATCTTTGAATGACTAAAACTTGGGTAACTGGGCACTCCAATTAAAACTAGGATAGCAATCTAAGAACTGAGTTCTTCACTCACCCGCCTGAATATAGGTGACAACTAGATATTGGATCTGTCACTCTTATTTTATAACTTTATAACAACTGAAATGTGCAAAAAGTAGAAACATGCAATCTTTGTATTACTAACACTTGAGTTACTTAACGTATAACTAGTTGCCGGCAATCTAAAAACTGGAAGTCACATAAACCCACTTGTCATCTAAAAATTTTATCTGATACCCTCCTTCCTTAACTTTAGAATAACTAACATTTGCAGAAAAAAAAGGCTCTAATCTTTGGATGACTAGCACTTGGATGAATGAATAGGTCACTCCAATTAAAACTACTTATCCGCAATCTAAGAGAACTGAGTGCCTCACTAACCCACTTGACTAGTCACCAACCCACTTTGTCGTCTAGAAATTAGATTTGTCACACTTATTCCTTAACCTTAGTTAATATTTGCAAAAAAAAGAAACTTTAACGCCCGGTTTCTCCAACATGTCTCAAGCCCTAACTAGACCTCAAGGTCTATGCTAAAAGTTTTTCAAGACTCAGTGACCTTGTGGTAGATATTCTAATTTCATAAGTGTTTGTAAAGTTTGCTTTTCCAAATAGCAAAGTTTGGCAATCAGGATGTTCAAGGACTAAAGGTCTGGTTGCGGTTACTACTTTGTCAAAAAGTGATTTGCTAAAATTTTGTTGTGAAAGAGCTTTAACAACTTGGTTTATTACGCTTTTCCGGAATTTAGCGTTGAAGTCAAATTACTGCATTAATATCGCCTAGTAAGCAATTTTTTTGGTGGGGTTTTTTAAGAAATGCAAGTGATTAGTGATTGGTTATTACTGTAAATGTAACCTTTCTGTATGGTTCATACAATAGTAAACGCTCTTTTTTGTAATAAAATAGTAGCTTTAACGCCATAATCTGAAGCGTTAATTTAAAGAAAAAAAGTTTTAGTTAAGGCTATTTAAGATGGGAGCTAAAGTTTCAGTTTGAAGAACTGCTGTTTCCAAGATTGCTCCTTTGTTTATCGGTTGTTCTTTTTAGGAGATATTGTTGACTAACTTGAATTAAATCGGATGCTATTCCTAAAAACCGTATTTGTTTTTGAATGTTCCTAGAAGCCTAAATCATCGTTCCAGTACTGTACAAGTTCATTCACTTATTGACCAGTTTGAGATTGTTTGTACATGGAACAAAAAAGACTGCAAGGTATTTGCTCATATTTGCACATGAACTTGAAGAGGTTTGGGATGTGTATTATAAAGTTCATACATTAACCAAGAAGACTTTAAAGGTGTATATAATAAAATAGATTATTATTTGAGACTGAAGATGAAGTTCTTATAAATAAAGGGGTCTTCAATAGAGACATATAAGTTTTGTATTTAAATATGGAACGCACTATTAAACTTTTTTCTGATCTATCAATGTGAAAACGTGAGTCAAATCTTACATTTTTATCATAGTAATGTTCACAGACGAGCAACGTTTAGAAATTATTAAAAATTACTACCAAAATTCTGAGTCTGTAGTCCCAACTTACTAACAGACAGGCTGTGCGTGCTATTATAGATAAATTCGAGTCAACTTACTCACTATTGAATGTTCCTGTGCCATTAGGACGTTGGTCAAAATACCAAAAATATCCGCAAGTTCAAAATCAGCCAAATTAGTTGATTCCACGCCGTTTACAAGAATTAGAAATCTCTCAGTTCACATTGTGACAAACTTTGCGTAAAAACTTTTGCCTACACCTTTAGAAGATCAAATCAACTCAAAAAACTTCTCTAATTGGGCTTTGCAAAAGTTTGAAGAAAGTCCTAAATTTTATCGAAAAACTATCTTTAGCAATGAAGCTCAATTTTGGCTTAATGGCTTTGTCAATGAATAAAATATGCATTATTGAACAGCAACAAACCCACATGTGCCTTAAGAAACTTCATTGCATCCACAAAAAGTGACTTGTGGTGTGGATTTTATGCCGGAGGTGTGATTAGACTGTATTTTTTTGTGGATTAAAATGATTGCCATGTTACGGTCAATAGTGTTTGCTATTGTGCCATGTTGCAAGACTAATTTTGGCCAGAATTGGATGAACTTGACATCAGTGATATGTGGTTCCAACAAAGATGCCGCCACATACTACACAAATTGATCTAATAAAGGAAAAGTTTGGTAATCGTGTTATTTCAAGAAATGATCCGGTTGAATGGCCTTGCTCATGCAATCTAACGCCGTTGGATTTTTTTTATGAGGTCACGTTTATGCCAACAAGCCAACAACGTTAGAGGAACTCAGGAACAATATCAAACGCAAAATTGCCAACGTTCCAGTCGATATGTGTGGAAAAGTGGTAGAAATTTACGTTTTAATGTTGCAATTTTAACAATTCTATTGATTGAGCGCGGTTGTTATCTTATCAACAATAAAATTGCAAAATTTATAAATTCCTTAAACATTTCACACATAATATTTGCACTTCGTCGATTTGTAATCATAACCATAAAATCAGTTTTTATTAAAAAAACTGTGCAGATTAATTTGAGATTATTTAGAAAACCCATTATATATTAAAAAAAAGTATTCTCCAAAATTATGATTTTTTAAGACATATTAGTGGATACATAATGTTAATTAATAAAAAAAAAAACGTTTCTGTAACTTATATAACTATATTTTAGTGTGTAAGAATTGTTTTTCTTATCATTGTTCGGGAAAATTCCAGATCCTTCGCAGTTGTGCAATACTAATTGCGCGCTCAACATGGTATGATGTCTGGGATGTAGCCCTCTCCCTAGCCGCTAGCACATGTAGTTGATGTAGTGCATAATCTGTGTCTGACTGGAATGGGTTATACTGTGTTATTTGCACGTTATTTGCATTGGTGTAGTTTTTGTGTGTGAATATTTTATTAAAATGTACTACTCTGTAGTGCGTATTGTTGAAATATTACAATCTTATAAATTATGAAGAATAAATAGAATTATCTGATGCATAAAGGTAAGAATTTATATTAATACAATTTATTTTTATCCACATGAATATAAATTATTTCCTACCTATATATCGGCTGAGACAGACCGGCGCCGGACGTCAACGCCTCATATATTGTCCAAGACAGTATGAAACTGTACAAAACCTCTTTAGTTTAAATCATAATTTATTAATTAGATTAAATAATTTTTAATTTATTTGTGGACACTATTAGTCATTTAATACTATAATATAGAAAAATTAAATTAATGCTGATAAATGTATATAAATGTGAATCAATTTAAGGAACACATCCTCAAATCAACTGATATGCTCGAAAGTTGTTTAACTTGTCTCAATCTCGGTAAATTAAATACTTCCGATTATTTAGTGATAAGTATGATAACATTTTGTCGCTATAATGCACATCTTATTGTTACAATATGTATTATATAACAACATATTGACCATCGGTTCTGATTTTGGTGACTTTTGTAAAGAAAAAATATATTCAACATTCTGTCATAAAACATTAAATTATAATAACATTTTTGTGTTAATAATATATTTATTAATAAAGTAAGTTATGATATTCTTGATCCACCCAAACCTTGATGTATACAATTACTTACACAAGTTTAAAATTGGGCTAGAATGTAGATGGTTGTCCTTTATCTTTAAATATACCTAGGGTATTGTATATTTAATATAATAAGTGTATAAATATTTATAAAATATAATAATAGCTAAGTAGATTTTATGATATTGTTGCCACGCTTGACCCGTTTAAATCGAGACAATTCACCTTCATAACTTTGTGGCAGACCACCAAATATATCAGAATCTGATAATCCTGCAATCGTCTCTTTATTCAAATTACTATTGGAGCGATGCAATGGATTAATATTTACTTTCTGCGTTTTTTCTAACCGTTTCCTCCTAAACGCAGAAGCATCTATAGGTTGCGCATTGCGTTCTTTGGCTGCGGCTAGGTGTCTCAACATAGGCCCTCCACTATGTATAGCAACAACATCATCTTCCATTATGTGCCGCTTCTTCCTCTTCTGACCGCTTTCATAGAGATAATTTGGATTTGAATAAGCATCCGAATTAATATCAGCTACGTAATTATGAATTTTGGTATTGCGTTTATTGAGTCTTCCTCTTTGATCACCTTCATGATTGTTGCTAATAGGCTCGTAATCTTCATCGAATTCATCGTAGTTATTATTATCAACATGGCCAGTTGCTCGTTTACGTATTAAAGTTGCAGTGCGATCATCAAAATTATCATCATCAAACTCATCACTTTCATCATCGGCTTCATCTTCATCTCCTCTATACGTCCTAAACGGCATATTATTAGGCTGAAAATCATTACGCTTCTCCCGGCCGTAATAAAAATAATCAGCATGTCTTCGCTTACGTTTTGAAGTATTTTCACTGTCTAATTCTTGCATATCTTCTAAACTTAAACTTGGTTCTGATTTACGTTCCATTCTAATTACATTATCAGAGTTATCTTTGCTTAAATCTTTATCTTCAACAACAGGTGTTAATTCAGAAAGTTTTGATAAAGATTTATAAGAATCTTCATCTTCATGCTTACTTGATAATCGTTTAGATTTATAATTATCATCATCGTCATGACCACTGCTGCGTTTTTGCGAATCTTTGCCTTCTAATTTAGAAAATTTATCATCATCGGATAATTTAGTTTCATCATTAGATTTCAATTTATCGTCAGCTACTTTAGAAACATCCTCATGTGTAACGATAGGTTTAGCTTCATCACTCAATTTATCTACAAGTTTAACATTTTCTTCTTTAGCAATGTCCTTGGTTGATTTATCATCTGACAATTTTGCATTTGTTTCTTGTGATACTATTTCAGCAGCTTTATCATGCGATAGTTTAGCAACGGTTTTTATTTTATCATCGTGTGGTGATGTCTCATCATCTGTTTCCTTTTCATTGCTGATAGATCGTTTCTTTTTATTACCTTCATCCTTCTCACTGCTTGCTTCAATTCTAATTTTGTTTGTGTTGGATTTACCTGTATTTTCATCAGATGTTAATTTAGATATTTCATCTGATTCTTCATCCTTACCAGTTTTTTCCCGTTTAGTAGGTGCATTATCATTGTGTATTCCTGAATGAAGTTCTACTTCAATGCGAGGTTCCACTTTGGCGCCTCTTTCACTTTTTACTGAATCCGTTAGAGTAACACTATCCGCTACTAATTTTTCTAATTGGTTACCTTCCATAGAAAGTTGATCATTTAAGTTTGCTTTTACTTTAGTGTCCGCAGCATGTGCATTTCCCTCCGAGTTTCTGGTTACAAGTACATGAGTGGCTTGCGGTGTTTCCACCATCTTTACAACATTGGTTTGAGCATCCTGAAACCCCATGTTGTTATCTCCCTCAACATGTTCAGCGGTATCTGAAAATCGCTTAACCGGTTGTTCCACTTCTCGCTTCATTTTACTTTCATCTTCTTCCCTCTTCTTTCTATATACAAATTCATAGGAGCTTGGATTATGTTTTACCTTTTCTTTTACTGGACCTTCACGTTTATTTATATCTACATTTGATTTGTCTTCCTTTACTTCATTCCAAGTGACTCGTTTATTATTAGATTTTTTTTCTTCAGAATCGAAATCTGCACTAGCATCACGTCGCTTTCTAACATGCGCTTCTAAACTACCTTCTAAATTAGTTGGGAGAGATATTTCCATTGTTTCTTTATCCATTAAATTTCTTTTTTTGCGAGCTTTGTTGATTTTCTTCATATTTTTCTCATCACGTTTCTTCTCGCTTTTGTTGTTAGTAACATTACTATTCTTGGTTTCACGTTTATCTTTTTCTTTCTCAATTGTATCTGCAGGCTTTATGCTACCAATTTCTCTTTTTACTTCTTCTTTAATTTCACTGATTTTATTTTGAATATTTCTTTGTAATCGTTTCTCGTATTCCTGATCTTCAAAAGATGGATCACTTCTTTTTTCATCCTTTTCCGCCTTTGGAGACTTATGCTTATTTTCAGTTTCTGAAGAAGCAAGGGGAGACTTATTACCACTAACTGTTAACTCACCAGATGTTTCCAGTCCTTTAATAATATCACCGTTTTCAGCATTCTTACCTTCCTGTCGCTTTTTCCTAACAAAACTTTCACCTTCAGAACGATAATCGACAATCTTTCCCTTTTTAGCTTTTTTTCCGCCAGATTCACCTTCAACACTTACTTCGTCAACTGGAAATGAAGCTTCACCGCCTTTTCTTAATTGTTTGGAATCACCAGTTGGGTTAGTTTTTCCAGGACAATTTTCTTTCTTATTTCTTTCAACAACATGCGCTTCTTTTGTTAAACCAATTTTATTCATCCCGTTTTCTAAATCTTCGTCTTCATTAACTTCTCTTTTAGTGATTTTTTCATCATTAATCAAACCTAAATCATTCATTATTGCTTTTAAATTATTTTCAATTTTATCCAGATTTTCATCAGCTGATGATGGAGGTACTTCACGTTTTGTTTTTATGGTCGATTCAATAGGGCTCGCAGGAGTTGGCGAAGCTGATAAATCGCGTTTAACATTGGAGTGTTTTTTGTCACTCTGAAAGTCCTGCGAATCATCTTCAAGTTGTTTCATTTTCATTTTGTTGCCTATTTTAAAAGTTGTCAATAATGAGGCATATTTCCCATTTTCTGAAGCTATACTTGCAGGTGAATCTCTAAGCTCAAGGTCTCGTTTCACCTGTGATTTTTGTTCTGGATCATCGTGAACATGTTGCGTTTGAAAATCCTGGTATTCATAAACACGGGAAATGGGCTGCGGAGAAATTGAAAAGTTAATTAAAGTAATTGTGTTCTGGTTAATTTGTTTACCTCTAAGATGCCAATTGGTTTGCCTTGGTTGTAAACAATTCCGTATGGGCTGCGCCGATTTTTGTGCTGCCTCATTGTCATTTTGTTAGATGGCATGTTGTCGTTTAGTTCGTCTACTGCTCGTTTAGATGATGGTACGTCGTAACATTGTGTTCCTTGAAGGTTAATTTTTGGCAATTTTAGACCCGTGCCGGATGGTGATGCTGATTCGTCTTCTTCTTCCGAATTTTTATCATTGCTTACAGCTGAACGGTACCTTAGAAAATGTTTAAAAATTAATTTTAATATGATAATTCAATAAGTATTTTTGGGAACAATCTTTAATAAATGGGTTTTAACTTTGAAATGCTTTAAAAGTGTGAAATTTATAAAACTTGGAATCAAAAATAAAGTTCTTACTTGCCACTCAAGTAACCGCATATTTGACAGTATTTTTGATTACATGAGATTAAAGATTGATAAAGTAAATCAATCAAGTATACTCGTCAAGTACGCACTAACGTGTGGAATTAAAGTTTTGAGGAACATTATACAATTTATAATTTTAGATTCAATCAATAATAAGAGTTTAATTATTTTAATAATTAAGTAATTGGTATTTATGGTTGGTATTGTTTTTGATTGTTAGGGTAGGGTTTGTTTTTTTTGGCAATTCTTATTTTTTTAATACCTATTGGTGTTTTATTAAAATCTAATTGTTTTTTTTTTTAAGTGTTTGTCTATAAGGTTGTCGTGTACAAAACGCGCAAAAGCATCTCACTTATCCGCACTTGCAATCATATGTGTTTTGGCTGGTCTTCCAACACGAGCGAGAGCTCCAAACACTTTTCATTATCATGTTGAGCAATCTTTTGTGTTGTTTTTGCTGATTTATTTAAAGTAAACTCAGTAAAATAACGAACTGTGATTTTTACCGTACTAGATCTAAATTTCTGGAATCAATCCTGCGTGTCTACTTTCTTTTTTGTTTTTTTTTTTTTCTAGCACTAGACTTTGATATATGCTTTCTTATTTACTAATTGGAATACTCAACGTTAAGACTTTTAAAAAAGGCGTCTGTCAATACCGTCTTATGTGTTCTAGCAATATTAATACTTCTTGGTCTGAGTGTTGTTCTTAACAGTTCTCACAAAACTGCCGTTATAATACGTGCCGCTCCATTCATAGCTATTTCTACGTGTGCACTAATTAGTTGATTGGCCTTTATTGCAGCAGATAGATTTCTTGACAAAAATAACTTTTCTGAGTAGAGCCAACTGTTTGTCGGCGTTTTTTGCATTTTGCCTTGGTAGCTATGCCGCTGTAGTCTTATGAATGTAGCTCTAGTTTGCGGTTTGTTTTCTAGTCCGCTATTTGATTGGTTGCCACGGCAACGTTTAAACAAATTTTCTCTTCTTTGCCCGAGAGGATCTAAAATTTGTAGTACCCATTCAAAAGCCATGTTGCAAATTGAACTTAACTTAATCTGGCTTGTTACAACATATATCAAATTTGATCTAAGATCCCTTAATTCCTAAACTCAGATACGGCCTTGATAAACGCATGATTACATAAGATTATTACCTTCTTTGCGCCGATTGATTCAATTTGGATTAAAACTCTCAAACATAACCTAACTTTTGGTTCTAATACCACAGTTCTAGATGAGTCCACAACAAATGCTAAATAAGTAAATTTTAACATTCATTACATAAACCGGATGTTGAAAAAGAGTCTCAAGAGGCGAAAGTTGTTTGCAGAATATCCGGGGCCTTTTAAAGCCATAGATAACAGTTAACATTACAAAATCAAATTATATTCGATGAGATCTAATTTCTGGTGTGATTTGATAGGAAGCACCAGTAAATTATGCTTAATGGCGTTGGTCCAAAACTGTTAAACTGTCAATTTATCAATTACAATCAATTAAATATTGCAAATTCCAGCTGATGGCCAATAGTGGCAAATATCGCCCATCTCTAAATCTCGGGTTTCCGAGACTTGAAGATAGCGCATAGCCAGTGTGTAAGGAGGACAGATACATCTCTGGAGCGGCGTACACAAATTTGCACAAATGTGCATTGCGCCTCTTTCTGATATTCTTTTACTCAACGGTTGTACAAACACTAAGTATGCGGACATTACGGGGAACTTTTGCTCTGATCTTAGCATTGTACCCTCTCTCATCTACTTTGACCTTGGAATACTGGACCTAACTTGGTTGCTTCGTTCAAAAATTAAGATTGTAGCGATGAGCAAAGGTACCAAACTAAGATCGAAACTCTAGTGTTTCAGGGTCAGAGCGATAAGTGAAGGTTTGATGCTTTGGTCGAAGAGAAGGTCACAGTTTTGTTCGCATTGTGTTTAATAATGTAATTACCTTGTTATTGTAATACCGAGCTTTTCAGCTAGAATTTAATAAAGAGAATTTTTGCGTTTTAAAAGTTTGCTTGAACAAAGCGTAGACAGTAATTTAACCAAAAAATACCATAACTAGAGATTCCAAGCCAGCGTTTTGCCGTACAATCTCAGTATCTCTTTTCTTGTCGCACATTCTACCTTTTCCCTCTCTCTCTACTAGTGATCGAGCAGCTCTTTTTTCACTCCTCGCGTTACGTTGTATGTGCCAAAGACGAAAATACTGAAAGTGTACACTGCTTATACATTGTTTAAACGACAGCTTGGAATTTTTAGTTATAAAACTTTTATTACCAAGCCACACGCCTATAATTCATTTATTAAATCACAAATTCACTTGCCTAAGTGTCTATTATTTAGGTATTCGAACTTATCCCTTCTTTTCCTAACTTGGTGACAACTCACATTCATCGTGTAGATTCAATGCTTTGATAACCGTTACTTGTGCGAGTTAGCTGGTAACACCAATTCAAGACACACGCTCACAATTTCTTCCCTAACTTGATAACCACTGACATTCATTTTTTTTTTTTTTTTTTTTTTTCATGGTGTAGAAAATAATGCTTTAGTGGTAACCGATACATAGGTAGGTGTTCGGTATTTTTTTGCATGGACCGATGTTTTACGTTACGCCAGGGTGCTCCCAATGACTTCTAGTATTTCTTCTTTGTTTTTTATAATATTCTAAAGCTCGAGCGGTGAGCGAGGGTCCGAGCTTAGAACAAATTTTAGTGTTTTATGCTCGGAGCGCTGTTTGATGATCGGATCTAGGATCGCCATTGTGTCTGCACCCTTAGGATTACTTCACACGTATGCGGTTCCATTCGGTTTGTTTTTGGTTCTTTTTTGGTCGCTTTCGACAAGTGTGAAACGGTGCTTCGGTTTTTATTCGGTACCTAATAGAAATAATACAGCACCGAATACTCCATCGACACAAACAGGTTTCTATAAGGTGCGAACTCGTATCTAGAGAACAAAAAACAATAAAGACCTTCACATACGTAGGATTCTGTAAAATTGGCGAACGTGTATGTCAAATTTGGAGATATTGGTAGGAAAAAAGCATAGAAGGTTTGTAGAGGCAGTGGGCGTCTCAGAGTAACACAAAAATGTGAAAATCGGCTCATATGGAGAAGTGAAGTTTGAGATCCGACAGAACCAACACCAGTGATTGAATGTTGAATAAAGAAAACTAATTGGTCATAAAGTGTCTATGAGTACTATTTATAGACTATATCCAGAGCATAATGACAATCAACAGTTTTAACTGGAGTTGCCCAGCCACCCGCCCGAGTGTTTGTTATCAAAAGATTAGACTACAAACACTTGGGCGGGTAACTCATGATGACGGATAATAGTTTCAACTGAAATTGTAAATATTTTGATAACAAACACTTGGGCGGGTGGGTGGGCAACTCCAAACTATGATGACGATCAATAGTTTCAACTGGAGTAGCCCAGCCACCCACCCGATTGTTTGTTGTTAAAAGATTAGTTTACAAACACAAGAGCGGGTTATTGCAGAGCATGATGACGGTCAATAGTTTCAACTAAAATTGTACATCCACCCTGAGTGTAAATAAATATTTTGATAACAAGCGCTTGGGCGGGTGGGTGGGCAACTCCAGACCATGATGACGATCAATAGTTTTAATTCGAGTTGCCCACCCACCCGCCCGAGAGTTTGTTGTCAAAAGATTACTTTACTAACACTCGGGCGGGTAATTCCAAAGCATGACGACGCTAAATAGTTTCAACTAAAATTGTACATCCACCCTCCTGAGTGTTTGTAAATAAATATTTTGATTACAAACACTTGGGCGGGTGGTTGGGCAACTCCAGACCATAATGACGGTCACAAGTTTTAACTGAAATTGTACATCCACCCGATTGAGTGTTTGTGAATAAATATTTTGATAACAAATTACTTGGACGGGTGGGTGGGCAACTTTAGACTATGATGACAATCAATAGTTTCAACTGGAGTAGCCCAGCCACCCACCCGAGTATTTGTTGTCAATAGATTAATTTACAAACACTAGGGCGGGTAATTCCAGAGCATGATGACGGTCAATAGTTTAGTACTAAAATTTTACATCCACCCTCCTGAGTGTTTGTAAATAAATATTTTGATAACAAACACTTGGGCGGTGGGTGGGCAACTCCAAACCATAATGACAATCAATAGTTTCAATTGGAGTTGCCCACCCACTCGCCCAAGTGTTTGTTGTCAAAAGATTACTTTACTAACACTCAGGCGGGTAGTTCCAAAGCATGATGACACTAAATAGTTTCAACTAAAATTGTACATCCACCCTCCTGAGTGTTTGTAAATAAATATTTTGATTACAAACACTTGGGCGGGTGGATGGACAACTCCAGACCATAATGACGGTCACAAGTTTTAACTGAAATTGTACATCCACCCGATTGAGTGTTTGTGAATAAATATTTTGATAACAATTACTTGGGCGGGAGGTGGGCAACTTCAGAGCATGATGACGTTAAAAAATTACAGAAATTATCTTCTGTGACAAATCCAAGTTTTGTTTATTGCACTTTGACGTACGTTTAAGGGTTAAACAACCTATGCCCATACTAATAGTCAAAAATTAAATTTTGGAATGATTCATATTCATGAATCCAAAATTTATTTGTTTTGATTTATGTCAAAGTTTATACTTCATAGACCCTGTTTGTATTATTGATCATTTATAAATTTCACTCATCTTTTTGTTCTAAATTTAATCAGCAATTAACGAAATAAATTTTATTACTACGGGCAAAGATCAAAAACATAATTTGTTTAACATTGCTACACGGCATTAACTCCTGGTGTAATGGTTTAAAGGGCAATATGAAAAAAGGTCCCCTTAAATATTTATTTATGTTGATACAGTTTTGAAACTCTTCCTACGTTTATACATTCAACACTATATAACAAGATAATGCGCAAACTATAGTAGTTTGTTTTTGGGCATCAAGATTACCCAATTTGAACATGTTTGGAATGTAATAGACAGAACATTGCGTCGGTTACTGTATCCTTCAAACTTTTTAGTATAAAACTGCATCACCAGTTTCGGATAGTCTAGGACAAGCTGTTTCAAGATGCATTAAACTAGGGGTGGTTAACCTGCGGCTTGCGGGCCGCAAGCGAATTTTTCTGGCCTGCGAGATTGATCACACTTTTACTAAATATATTTATTTTATAATAGCCAAAGTAGTAAAAACCAATGTATAAAAAATACATTATTTGTGGACGCATCTTGAAACATTTAATCTAATAAAAGTGGGCCATCATTAAGTTAAAATTTTAATCATGCAGGCTTGGCAGTAGGCCATTCTTGAGGACTAATTATCAAGTATAGCGCCACTGCGGTATTTTGGCGATAGTTTTGCGAATGGTCTGCTTCAAGTGGTCAATTGTCTGTGGATTGTCAGCATACACCTTTTCATTCAATGTGCACTACAAAAATAATCCAGAGGTGTTAAGTCGCAGCTGCAAGGTGGCCTTATTTTGTTGAAATCAAAATTCCCGTAGATTCTCTAATTCGGGCTACAAAAAATTAGTGATTATGCCAGTGGCGGAGCTAGGATTTTTGGGCCCTACCGCAAAATATTGAAAAAGGCCCACTCAAAAACAATTTTGAAAAAAGTACAATTTTTTTATTTATTTAACATTTTTTTGTAAATACACGTCGGGGGCTCCCTATGCTTATGGGCCCTTCCGCATTGCAGACCCTTGCTTACAGGTAGCTCAGCCCCTGGATTATGCCTTTGCAACGACCTCCGGTAACAGTACCTCCATAATTGTTTTTGAAGTTTAATGGCTCAATAACACTACTTCAAAATCCACATCAAGCGGTAACTTGCAGTGGATGCATTGGTTTTTTGACTAAGGTATGTAGAGTTCCTGTTCTTCAAACACGGAAGTATTGTTTGTTCACATAGCCGTCAAGATGATGATGGTAATTTTTCAATTATCATCAATCAATTTGTTTAAAGCCCACTGAGTAAGACAAAAACGGGCACCAAAGTTGGCCATTTTAATTTCTAGAACGAGTTGCACTTTGCAAGCAAATCTACCAAGGTCTTTGTGAAGAATCCGCCTTAGAGTGGTTTGCCGAATATTGAGTTGCAGTCTTCTGCGCCGAGTTAATGTTGCTGGGTTCTCGCGTACACTTTGAGGCACAGACAATTTTGGGCAGAACGCCTTGGATGAGTATGCTTAATAATTTTATATGCGGCCCGCGGGAGTTGTAATGCATTTTCAAAGTGGCCCGCAAGATTATTTGTGTTAACCACCCCTGCATTAGACCATCTAATTTCAATTTGAAAATGTAATCACTATACACTAATTTCAATAAATTTTGAATTGTACGTCAACTCTTTCATGGCATAGTTCATATTGTTAATGCTTTTCGATTTTCAGTTGTGTTACGAACATTTTTTCAATGTTTTATGATTGAAGGTTTTGTCACGGTTTAGATACGGAAAACCATGATACAGTCACCGGTCTCACGCCAATGATACCCTTCTTTTTTTTTGTTTTCTTTAAAGGAATAACAAAGCCTTGACAGTCCACATTCAAAGAATGAGTAAAGCATGTTGAAGTTCCTATTAGCAAATTTCTTCAAAAAAACGGCATAAGCACTCACTCAATATATTGTCAATGGTCTCGGTTAGTGTAAATCTGCAACTCTACTACTATTTCTGAAAGTAATATTTTATTGCTCTAGGCTCCAGGAAGCTTACATAATATTTCTGCAAAATTTTCCAACATCTATGTAACTTCATAACAATTAGATCTCAGTTATGTTGTAAAAAAGATGTTTGAAATCAAATCTTGCCGATACTTAGAGAACATCTTCAAAGGAATATAACTCGAAGTAGACATAAAAAAAGCCTCTTTTACTAGCTGGATGTAAGATTTCTATAAAACAGTGCCCGATTTGGACAAAAACCTTTATAAGGCGGTACTTTCTTGTGCCAGAGTTAACGTTATTGGCTTGACAAGACCAGCATAACAAAAAAATAGTTACACAAAGAAAAGTCTTCTTCTTCCATAGTGGTAGTGTGCTATTATACATCAACCATGTAATGGTTATGTGTTAAGACAATAAAATAAGAATGTCATTGGAAAATGTACAACGCGCCTCATTGCATTGAACATTACATACCCCTTCACTCTAGTCCAGATTAAGAGGCTATTTAACTAGCAACGTTGCTTGTTCTAAGTATTGAGTTGCAAATATACAATTTTATTCAAGCCAGCTTCATTTAGAATAGTGAATTTTTATCATGATTGCTGATCAATCTATTAAAATCATTATAAAGTGTACTTAATGTATAAGTAGGAGTTGGTTGTTAATAATTTTCTTACACACTTTTCAAAACTTAATAGAATAAGGATTTCTTTTATAAGGGTAGCACTTGATATGATTTAACTATAAATACAAGAGAAGTATTTAGGTTATTGATCATCAATGCAAATGTATAACTATAAATGAATGAAGTATAATTAAATCAGCACACATGTATTTATAAGACAATTATTATATCACTGACATTACAAAACGTCATAAGTATGATTAACTTTATTATTAATTAACTACCGACTCAAAATTTGTTGCTTTAATTTGTACTTACATATTAGATTTTTCTGCACTAAATGCCGACGTCAGGGTATCCGAATTGCTTGGTGAATCACTATAGGAATTGACACAAATTATAAGTCAATTACATTTCATTACGTTTAACTTACTATTCTTTAGCGCTTCCATCAAACAGCGTCTTCCCATCGACATAATAAACCACAATACAAATCACAAACAGCAGACGTGTAAAAGAAAATCCATATATTTTCATAATATAAACGGGTCTGAGGAATTTACGTCACAAATTAGACAGATGGAATTTTTATTTAAACAAAAATCAAAAAGTTCGCCATCCATGATTGGTAAAAAAATCAATAAAATACAAAAACAAATCGAATTTTATTATTCCAAAAAAGTATGATGAACCCTTACATATAAGCCTTTGACTTATTTGTGGGTTGCATCAACAACATCTTTCGCATAACTAACCTCCAGCATAAAACATTTCGATTAGATCGAGCTGTTTCTGGAGAATAAATTATTATAAAGTGCCCCGAATGTTGTGGAGAAAATAAATTAAAAATAATAATTGTAAAAAAATATATATTTTTTTTGGGTTTTATACAAGCGCTAACCCATTAACCATAAGCGTATATAAAATATGTTACCTCTACCTCTAATAATAATAACAATAATAATACGATTATCACATTCTTAGATTATGTTAGTTTGATAAAATAATGAAGGCACTAATTGCTAATAACAGGCATGTAGAATTTATGAGTTTTTGTATCTCTTGTATGTTTAAATGGCGTCTTAGGAGTATCTATTAATGTAGCAGGACATGGGCCTATATTTCTAGGCTCGTATTCTTTTCTATAAGAAGTAACAACTGTTACATTGCTATCGCCCAGACTAATATGGGATGTATTTGATCGCCTTGATACACGTTCAACTTTTTGAACGTTTTGTTGTTTTGTAAAGTTACCATACGATTTCGCTTCGGATTGGCCGTAGAAATTTCCACCAATTGTTAAATTATCACGTTGTACAATCTTTTTGGGACGATCAATAGCTTGATATGTTGTTGAAGCATATTGTTGTCCTCTACGCGAACTGCCACCAACTTCTTGTGATGAGCGATGCATTGATGTTAAGCTTTTTCTATCGGATTGTTGATGGGATGAGCTTGATTGATCATGTAAATTGCAAATTGATTTACGCATATCTAATGCTGCAGTACTACTGGCGTGTAATGCTTCTGTTGATGTATGGTTTCCTTTGCGATGCAAAATTTGATTCGAAACATCTGCAGATGATGACATTATTGATTTACGATGATGCCCTTCAGATTTTGATATGTTTGATTGGCTTGAAGAATGTACAATGTTGTTATGGGTTTCATTATGAACTACACGATTGGTGCTATGTCTGTTAACAACGTTACTTTGTTGATTTAATACATTGCTGTGTTGATTATGGTTTCGATTTATGATATTGCTTTGATTTGCAGTACTGCTTTGATTGATAACAGAAGTTTGATTACTTTGATTGCGTACAATGTTACTTTGTTGATTGACGACATTGGTTTGTTGATTTAATATGTGGCTTTGTTGATTTTGGTTACGATTAACCATATTACTTTGTTTCATAATGTCACTTTGATTGACAACGTTGGTTTGATTAACAACATTGGTTTGATTGCGTACAATGTTACTTTGTTGTTGATTGACGACATTGCTTTCTTGATTTAATATATGGCTTTGTTGATTTTGGTTACGATTAACAATATTGCTTTGTTTAATAATATTACTTTGATTAACAACATTGCGATTAACAGTTTCAGAATTGACCTGTGTTGATGATGATGATTTGACAACATTTCCTTCAATGTGTTGGCCTCCTTTGATTGTAGTAACAACTTGTCTGGTTGTTTTAACAATAGTTCCATCAGCTAGGGTTTTAACATCAGTTGTTACATTAGTATCACTAACATCCTTAACATCAATTTCCTTATTAACAGAGCTTTTGCGTTTAGTGTAGGTATTATATCGGCTTTCATTGGTAACACTATCATCACCAATTGTAATGCTTGATTGCATATGACGGCGCCTATTAATGGCCGATTGACCTGCTGGTGAAATCTGTTCTTTTTTCGGAGTTTTATCAAATGTTTCCTTGCTTGTTGTAGTGCATTCCATAGTACCAGTACCAACTTTCAAGGTGTCTTCATGTTTCTTAATAACGGCTCGCTCTCCTTTAACTACGGTAAACTGTGATTTTGACATTGTGTTATCATGGAATTCTCCAGTCATCTTTAAGTTATCCTGAGGCTTCTTAATCGGTGCTCTATCACCTGGGCCAACCTTAACAGGAGTTCGCTTCTCAAATTCTCCTTCAGGATGTAAATTATCTTGTGGTTTCTTAGGAGTTGCCCTTTCAGCAGGTTGGAATCCTTGTTTTTGAGGACGATCAAAATCACCTTCAGGGAATAAGTTATCGTTATGTCTTATCGGAGTCCTTCTTTCACCTGGACCAATCTTGCTTGGAGTTGGCCTTTCGAAATCACCTTCTGGGAATAGATTATCACCATGACGTATAGGAGTCCTACGTTCACCAGGCCCAACCTTTGTAGGAGTGCGTTTTTCAAAATCACCTTCAGGGTGGAGATTATCTTGCGGTTTCTTAGGTGTTACTCTCTCGGCTGCTTGGAATCCAGGCTTATCTGGACGATCAAAATCACCTTCTGGGAATAAGTTATCGCCATGTCGTATTGGAGTCCTTCTTTCACCTGGACCAATTTTGCTTGGTGTTGGCCTTTCAAAATCACCTTCAGGGAATAGATTATCGCCATGACGTATAGGAGTCCTGCGTTCACCAGGCCCAACCTTTGTAGGAGTGCGTTTTTCAAAATCACCTTCAGGGTGAAGATTATCTTGTGGCCTTTTAGGTGTTACTTTTTCAGCAGCTTGGAATCCAGGCTTATCTGGACGTTCAAAATCACCTTCTGGGAATAGATTATCACTATGGCGTATAGGAGTTCTTCTCTCTCCTGGCCCAACCTTGCTAGGAGTGCGTTTCTCAAAATCACCTTCAGGATGTAAATTATCTTGAGGCTTCTTAGGTGTTACCCTTTCAGCTGCTTGGAATCCAGGCTTATCTGGACGCTGAAAATCACCTTCTGGGAATAGATTATCACCATGGCGTATAGGAGTTCTTCTTTCACCTGGACCAACTTTTGTAGGAGTACGTTTTTCAAAATCACCTTCCATATGGAGATTATCTTGTGGTTTCTTAGGTGTTACTCTCTCAGCAGGTTTGAATCCAGCCTTTTCAGGACGATCAAAATCACCTTCAGGGAACAAATTATCGTTATGCCTAATAGGCGTCCTTCTTTCACCAGGGCCAACTTTAGTTGGAGTGCGTTTTTCAAAATCACCTTCAGGGTGCAAATTATCTTGCGGCTTCTTGGGTGTTACCCGTTCAGCAGGTTTAAATCCAGCCTTTTCAGGACGCTCAAAATCACCTTCAGGGAACAAATTATCATTATGCCTAATAGGCGTCCTTCTTTCACCAGGGCCAACCTTAGTTGGGGTAGGCCTTTCAAAATCACCTTCAGGGAATAGATTATCGCCATGACGTATAGGAGTTCTTCTCTCACCTGGTCCTAACTGTGTAGGTGTTGGGCGTTCAAATGTACCCTCCAATTTTAGATTATCATCATGCCTGATCATTTCTCTCCTTTCAGTCATTGTAGTAACCTCATCCTTTTTGCGATATTCATTAAATTCACCCTCCATGCGTAAATTATCCTCGCGAATTATAATTTCGGCCCTTTCACCCTTAACCACCTTATAATCATCCCTGCTTTGCATATCTGTGAATTCGCCAACCATTTTCAAATTATCCTCTCTAATAATAACATCAACTCTTTCACCCTTGACAATTTTATAATCGTCCCTGCTTCGCATATCTGTGAATTCCCCTTCCATTCTAAGATTATCTTCATGCTTAATAATATCAACCTTCTCACTAAGAACATTTGTATAATCATCCCTTCTATACATATCAAAACTACCTTCAGTTTTAAGATTATCTTCATGCTTAATAAGCGTGCGTCTCTCAGCAGGACCAATTTTAGTTGGGGTACCTCTATCAAATTCACCTTCTGGATGTAAATTATCTTCAGGTTTTTTCTGTTTGGGACGTTCTGCTGGTACAAACTTAGCCTTTTCTGGGCGATCAAAATCACCTTCAGGTTTTAAATTATCTCCATGCCTAATAGGTGTTCTCCTTTCTCCGGGACCAACTTTAGTAGGAGTTGGACGTTCAAATTCACCTTCTGGTTTTAAGTTATCTTCTGGACGTTTCTGTTGAGCTCTTTCAGCTGGACGCCATTCGGCCGGTTTCTTGATTTCAAAATCACCTTCTGGTTTGAGATTGTCATGCGGTCTTATTGCTGATGGTCTCTCTGCTGGTTTGTAGCCAGTTTTTTCGGGACGCTCAAATTCGCCTTCGGGGAATAAGTTGTCTCCATGTTTGATTGGAGTTCTTCTTTCAGCTGGGCCAACTTTAGTTGGAGTTGGACGTTCAAATTCACCTTCTGGTTTTAGGTTATCTCCATGTTTAATTGGTGTACGGCGTTCAGCTGGTCCGAACTTATTTGGAGTTGGTCTTTCAAATTCACCTTCTGGATGTAGGTTATCATGTGGACGAATTGCATCAGGTCTATCAGCAGGTCTCCATTCATCAGGTTTTTTCCTTTGAAAGTCGCCTTCTGGGAAGAGGTTATCTTCAGGTCTTTTTTGTTTGGGACGTTCTGCTGGTATAAATTTGGCCTTTTCTGGGCGATCAAAATCACCTTCAGGTTTGAGGTTGTCGCCATGCTTAATTGGTGTACGGCGTTCAGCTGGGCCAACTTTGGTTGGTGTTGGTCTTTCAAAATCTCCTTCTGGATGTAGATTATCATGTGGACGAATAGCGTCAGGTCTATCAGCAGGTTTCCATTCATCAGGTTTCTTCCGTTGGAAGTCGCCTTCTGGGAAGAGGTTATCTTCAGGTCTTTTTTGTTTGGGACGTTCTGCTGGTACAAATTTGGCCTTTTCTGGACGATCAAAATCACCTTCAGGTTTCAAATTATCTCCATGCCTAATTGGTGTTCTGCGTTCTCCTGGGCCAACCTTGGTAGGTGTTGGTCTTTCAAAATCTCCTTCAGGATATAAATTATCATGTGGACGAATTGCGTCAGGCCTATCAGCAGGTTTCCATTCATCTGGCTTCTTTCTTTGGAAGTCGCCTTCTGGAAAGAGGTTATCTTCAGGTCTTTTTTGTTTGGGACGTTCTGCAGGGACGAATTTTGCCTTTTCTGGACGTTCAAAGTCGCCTTCTGGTTTTAGATTATCGCCAGGTTTAATTGGTGTGCGGCGTTCAGCAGGTCCGAACTTATTTGGAGTTGGTCTTTCGAAATCTCCTTCTGGATGTAGATTATCATGTGGACGAATAGCTTCAGGTCTATCTGCAGGTTTCCATTCGTCGGGCTTCTTTCTTTGGAAGTCGCCTTCCGGGAAGAGGTTATCTTCAGGTCTTTTCTGTTTAGGACGTTCTGCTGGTATAAATTTGGCCTTTTCTGGGCGATCAAAATCACCTTCAGGTTTCAAATTATCTCCATGTCTAATAGGTGTTCTGCGTTCTCCTGGGCCAACCTTGGTAGGTGTAGGTCTTTCAAAGTCTCCTTCAGGGTATAAATTATCATGTGGACGAATTGCGTCAGGCCTATCAGCAGGTTTCCATTCATCTGGCTTCTTCCTTTGGAAATCACCTTCTGGGAAAAGATTATCCTCTGGCCTCTTTTGTTTGGGCCTTTCAGCTGGTACAAATTTGCTCTTTTCTGGACGATCAAAATCACCCTCAGGTTTCAAATTATCTCCATGCCTAATTGGAGTTCTGCGTTCTCCTGGACCAACCTTTGTAGGTGTAGGTCTTTCGAAGTCTCCTTCAGGATATAAATTATCATGTGGACGAATTGCTTGGGGCCTATCGGCAGGTTGCCATTCTTCAGGCTTCTTCCTTTGGAAATCACCTTCAGGTTTCAAGTTATCACCATGTTTGATTGGTGTTCTACGTTCACATGGGCCAACCTTAGTAGGTGTTGGTCTTTCAAAATTTCCTTCGGGATATAGGTTATCATGTGGACGAATTGCTTCAGGTCTATCAGCAGGTTGCCATTCTTCAGGCTTCTTCCTTTGGAAATCACCTTCTGGGAAGAGATTATCTTCGGGTCTCTTTTGTTTGGGCCTTTCAGCTGGTACAAACTTGCTCTTTTCTGGACGATCAAAATCACCTTCAGGTTTCAAATTATCTCCATGCCTAATTGGTGTTCTGCGTTCACCTGGGCCAACCTTAGTAGGTGTAGGTCTTTCAAAATCACCTTCTGGATGCAAATTATCATGTGGACGAATAGCTTTAGGACGTTCAGAAGGTTGCCAATCATCAGGCTTCCTTTTTGTGAAATCACCTTCAGGATACAAATTATCTTCAGGTCTTTTTTGTTTAGGCCTTTCAGCTGGTACAAATTTGCTCTTTTCTGGGCGATCAAAATCACCTTCTGGTTTCAAATTATCTCCATGCCTAATTGGTGTTCTGCGTTCTCCTGGGCCAACCTTAGTGGGAGTAGGTCTTTCAAAATCACCTTCTGGGTGCAAATTATCATGTGGACGAATAGCTTTAGGCCGTTCAGAAGGTTGCCAATCATCAGGTTTCCTCTTAGTAAAATCACCTTCTGGATATAAATTATCCTCAGGTCTCTTTTGCTTAGGTCTTTCAGCTGGTACAAACTTACTCTTTTCTGGACGATCAAAGTCACCCTCAGGTTTCAAATTATCTCCATGTCTAATTGGTGTTCTGCGTTCTCCTGGGCCAACCTTAGTGGGCGTAGGTCTTTCAAAATCACCTTCTGGATGCAAATTATCATGTGGACGAATCGCTTTTGGCCTGTCAGCAGGCTGCCACTCATCAGGCTTCTTTCTTTGGAAATCACCTTCTGGATACAAATTATCCTCAGGTCGTTTCTGTTTGGGTCTCTCAGCTGGAATAAATTTAGCCTTTTCTGGGCGATCAAATTCTCCTTCAGGTTTCAAATTATCACCAGGTTTAATAGGTGATGGTCTTTCTCCAGGCCTATACTTTTGTTTTTCGGGCCTATCAAAATCTCCCTCAGGTTTCAAATTATCACCAGGTCTAATTGGTGATGGTCTTTCAGCTGGACGATAACCAGGCTTATCAGGACGTTCAAATTTGCCTTCAGGATATAAATTATCTTCGGGACGTTTCTGTTTCACCTTCTCAGCTGGTTGCCACTCATCAGGCTTCCTTCTAGTAAAATCACCCTCAGGATATAAATTATCCTCAGGCTTCTTCTGCTTGGGTCTTTCAGCTGGTACAAATTTGCTCTTTTCTGGACGATCAAAATCACCCTCAGATTTTAGATTATCAGTAGGCTTAATTGGAGATGGTCTATCTCCTGGTCTATACTTTTGCCTTTCAGGCCTATCAAAATCACCTTCAGGTTTCAAGTTATCACCAGGTCTAATAGGAGATGGTCTTTCAGCTGGACGATAACCAGGCCTATCTGGGCGCTCAAAATCACCTTCAGGGAACAAATTATCGTCAGGACGCTTCTGTTTTACCTTCTCAGCTGGTTGCCATTCATCAGGCTTCCTTCTTGTGAAATCACCCTCAGGATATAAATTATCCTCAGGCTTCTTCTGTGTCGGTCTCTCAGCTGGTACAAATTTGCTCTTTTCTGGACGATCAAAATCACCCTCAGATTTTAGATTATCAGTAGGCTTAATTGGTGATGGTCTATCTCCTGGCCTATACTTTTGCCTTTCAGGCCTATCAAAATCACCTTCCGGTTTCAAATTATCTCCAGGCCTAATAGGAGATGGTCTTTCAGATGGACGATACCCTGGCTTATCTGGGCGCTCAAAATTACCTTCAGGGAACAAATTATCTTCAGGACGTTTCTGTTTTACCTTCTCAGCTGGTTGCCACTCATCAGGCTTTCTCCTAGTAAAATCACCCTCAGGATACAAATTATCCTCAGGCTTTTTCTGCTTGGGTCTCTCTGCAGGAACAAACTTGCTCTTCTCAGGACGCTCAAAATTTCCTTCAGGTTTCAAATTATCACCAGGTTTAATAGGAGATGGTCTATCACCTGGTTTATATTTAGGCTTATCGGGGCGATCAAAATCACCTTCAGGGCGTAAATTATCTTCAGGTCTTTTCTGTTTAGGCCTTTCAGCTGGCTTCCATTCATCAGGTTTCCTCCGTTCAAAATCACCTTCCGGACGCAAATTATCTCTAGGCTTGGTTGGAGTTGGGCGTTCTGTTGATTTAGGAGCATAATCATCCCTTGGACTCCCATGGAATATACCCTCTGGTCTTAAATTATCCTGCTGGACTATAATAGTTTGGCGTACATCTCTATTATCATAACTGGTGTAACATTCCTGACTTGTTGTTGTTGTTTCTGTGTTTTGGGTTGAATAAAATTTTTCAACATCATCTTTAGTCCAAGTACGCCTACGCCTTGGTTCTAAATCGGTTGTTTTCTCACTAAAATCAATTTGGGCTGAAGTATCAAAAGTCATTTCACCTTCAACTGCTAAATTATCCTTCCTTCGTTGGACTATTTTAGTACGCTCAATATTAGTATAATCAATAAATTCTGACTTATTGGTGGTATCATCAGTAAATTCACCCTCAATTTTAGTCCAGGTGTTCCTTCTAATTGGGCTTGCCCTTTCAACCAATTCACCAGTAAAATCAGATCTTGAAGTAGTTTGATCTAAATTAAAACAAAATTAATTTATCTAAAAAAAAATATTAAGGGCAAAACTTACCAATAAATTCTCCAGTCATAACAATATTATCCTCATGACGTGTAATTTCAGCGCGGTCTCCTCTAATCAAGCGATAATCATTAATAACAGTTCTACTTCCAGTAAAATCACCTTCTGGTTTTAGATTATCCTGAGGGCGTTTTGCAACTGGACGCTCGCCTGGTGAATATGTTTGCTTTTCAGGGCGATCAAAATCACCTTCTGGTTTTAAATTATCCTGTGGGCGCTTTTGTTGTGGACGTTCTGCTGGTTTCCACTTTTCAGGTTCGGGAATTTCAAAATTACCTTCAGGTCTTAAATTATCCTGTGGTTTTTTAACTGGAGCCCTATCACCGGGCCTCCATGCATCAGGCTTATGCCTTTCAAAATCACCTTCTGGATGTAAATTATCTTGAGGTCTTTTAGCCGTAGGCCTCTCACCAGGTTGCCATTTATCAGGCGTGTGCCTTTCAAAATCACCTTCTGGGTGCAAATTATCTTGAGGTCTTTTAGCAGTAGGCCTCTCACCCGGTTGCCACTTTTCAGGAGTACGCTTCTCAAAATCACCTTCCGGGTGCAAATTATCTTGAGGCTTCTTCACTGGGGCTCTATCTCCAGGTCTCCATGCATCAGGTTGATGTCTCTCAAAATCACCCTCAGGACGTAAATTATCTTGAGGTCTTTTAGCTGTAGGCCTCTCACCCGGTTGCCACTTTTCAGGAGTACGCTTCTCAAAATCACCTTCTGGGTGCAAATTATCTTGTGGTTTCTTTACTGGGGCTCTATCGCCAGGTTTCCATGCATCAGGTTTGTGTCTTTCAAATTCACCTTCGGGACGTAAATTATCTTGTGGTCTTTTAGCAGTTGGTCTTTCTCCTGGTTGCCATTTATCAGGGGTGTGCCTTTCAAATTCACCTTCTGGTTTGAGGTTGTCTTTAGGGATTTTGATTGGGGCGCGTTCGCCTCTAACTGCATTGTAATCATCTTTGGGTTTACCAGTGAATGGACCTTCTACATGTAAATGATCAGTGTAGTTTTCATTGTGTGGACAGCTATGACGTCTGAAAATAAAATTACAAATTAGTTTTAAAAAATAAAGTATACAAAATAGACAAATAAGTAAATTATTGGTGATTTGAGCTAAGTATCAATAACAAAGCAACAGACTACAATTTTTTTTAGGTTAGGTTAATTTAAACTCTAATAGCAAATTGACAGAAGTGTCAACAATTTTAGGTTATGTGTGTACTGTACACCACAATTGACTTTTTTTTTCATAACTGTCAAATGCTAGACAACAAACTTTATTTAATATGTAGTCGTAACACAATAATCCAAAAAATGTAATATCATTATTTTTTTAGGTTAACCTTGAGTCGTGATACAAGATTAAGAAATGGAAGATTAAATGTAATTTGTTAGGTAAGTGATTTTGTTACACAATTAGTAATTACAAAATTGTCAATATTTTTTAGGTTATGTGCATTCTGTCACACAATTATCATAAAAAAAATTGCATGAAAACGTTGTCTAAACTCTAATACCTTCAACTGTCAGAAGAGCAATTTGCCAAAAATCACGCAAAAACAAGGAAGCAACTTTGCTGATATGTAGATAGCAGATAACATATTAGATGTTGTTCCAAAGACTGGTCATTAGTCATGCCAGCCAAAATAATTCTAAATAACCTGACAACAATCCCAGAAAACCATGTACCAAAATTTATTTCTAAAGTCTTAACTGTGTGGGAGTTTAAAGACTAGCTATTGCAGCTCGCCAGTAGCCGCGGATGTTTTTATATCTATCTAAAGTGGAACTGAATTTTCAGCCTTTTCTCAAATTTTTCTTATGTAACAATGTCCCTAAGATTGGTAAAAATTTCAAAACTCTTAGAACAGCCTATGCGGTTGTACATTAAAAATTCCAAAAACTTCTGCTGGTTTCAAAAATAACTTTGCATCGAAAGAAACGTAATTTTTTTTCAAAATCAGATGGTCACAATTGATTCGACATAGCAACTTCTGCTAATTTGAGAAATTTGGGCGTAGCACCGGAAGAAGTCCAAAAATCTAAAAATCTAAAAAATGAACCGCTCTTTTTCGATCTATTATGGCCAAACGTTACGCCTACTTTGAGTCTATACCAAGCCAAGCATTTTAGGAATAAATTCGATTTTGGCTTTAAAAAGCATTTTTTTCTTATGTAGCATTGTTCAAAATCAGGTGATCAAAATTGACAAAGCTACAACATAAAAAAATCGAAGACTTTTGTTAGTTTCAATAATTTGGGGATGGCCAAAAAAATTATTTGCACGAACGTTAGAAAATGTAAATTTTTAAGTTTACAGATTTTGGGATTTACCCGATCAAGCGTCAGATTCAAAAAAATTTCAGAAAAATTGACGACAGATTGCTTTTCCAAAAATTTGTATATATTTGCAATCCAAATCTGATGATTTCAGACGTGTAGTTTGATTGCTACTTCAAATCCGGCGCAAGAATAAACCAGTCCCGACTTGATCCAACAAAATAGAGGTTTTCTCGCAAGATCAGGAAATCACCGTTATCTTAAAAATCAATCAGAAACCGCTTTAAATCTAGCACAAAACTCACAGAAATTACAAGAAATGGATATTTCTAAACCAAAATTCCTTAAAAACTTGCATAATTTCCGTTACAATTTGCTTAAACCTTTAATATATTAAAAAAAAACTCAGGAAATACGTTTTTTGCAGTAAAACATCCATAAAATGCATATAATTTGATCAAATTTGCTCTTAAGATGCTGTAACTACAACAAATTGTAGAATTCGTCTATGTAATCAATAAAAATTGCTTCAAAAATGTGGTTTCCCATCAAATCCTTTTTATTTCTAAGCGAATTCGCTCAACTATTTATTGCTTTGAAATTTCTCAAAAAGTAGTTTATAAAAAAAATTCTAGAAAATGTATTAAATAGATCAAAACTTATACAGAACATGCAATTGTTTCATGAAGAAATATTTTTTATAAAAACAAAAAAAAAAACAAAACAAACTCGCAAACATTAAAGTAATACATTTGACAAGAATTGTTCAGAAATAACATTTATTGCTTGAAATATTGAAATATACCTCAAAACTCACATAAAACAGAAGAACTGGATTTCTAAACAAAAATCGCTCCAAAATTTGCATATTTTTCAGTAAATCTATTAAAACGTGCGAGATGCACATTTTTTGTACAAAAATGGCTATAAAATGCGTTTAATTTGAACAAAATAAATTGGTTTTATAAAAATTGCTCAAGTTTGCAAAAGTTGTATCTAGAATCGTTCAGAAGTAACATTTATTGCTTAAAATATGCACATAAAACTCGCATGAAACACAATAAATTAATATTTACAAATATTATTCAAACCCAAGATAACTAATGCATCGGTTAACATAATTACAATCCGAGACTGGATGTATAAAACTTAAAACATTTATTCACGATTGGATCGAGAGGTTTTAAGAATAATGTCAATATTAATTTGTTTTGATGGATAAAGCTTGCATATTTTCTTAATTTTATTAAAACTTATAAAATTAATAAAAAATTATGCAAGCTTTATCCATCATAACAAATTAATAACAATATTATTCTTAAAATCTTTCGATTCAATCGTAGATAAATGTTTAAGTTTCCTAAATCCGGTCCCAGATTGTATGTTAACCGATGCATTAGTTATCTTGGAACCCGTATACATGTAATTTCCTATACTGGCCAGTCGTATAGACCCTTTTGACAATTAATATCTTAAAAAAAAAATTATGAAAACAATTTTACTTACAGACAATGCAGTTGTCTCAGTAAACCTTAAATTAGTGCTAAAAAAATTTAAAATCCCAAGGAATGAATGTTTTCAATCAAAAATTGTTCAAAAATTCGCAAAACTTATTATAATTTGTTTCAAACACTTTGTTGCACTAATTCGATCAAAATCACTAATAAATTGCATTAAAACCATTAATCCGCTCTAAAAGCAAATTAACAAATATCGCCTTTGTTTAAAAAAAACATTAAAGAATAGCAGAAAATTGCAAAAAACAATAAAAATCGCTCCAAAAATGTGTTTCTCCTGTAAAAGCCTTTTTAATTTGAATAACTATTTATTGCTTTAAAATCTTTTCAAAAATAGTTTATGTACAAAAAAAAACTTTCTAAAAAACGTAAACTTAGTTATTAAAATCAACAAGAATATTTATAAAAAAAATTAACTTTCATGAAATCGCTTTAATTTACCAAAAGAAAATGCAGTTCTCGTATTAAATTAAGCGATTCCAACAATTTTTAAATATGAATAACTTAATTAGAAGATCGTTTGCACAATTTTTCCTTTCGCCTATTGGTTGAATAATAACTGATTTTTTTAAATTTTATTTTAGAAAAAATTGGTTTTTGAAAAACTTGTAATTAATGCCATTTTTTGTCGTTTCTTTTTAAGCTGTGAGACCGCAAAGAATCCCACTTGATGGCGATCCTGAGAGGCCATGACCGCTTCTGCAGTAGGCAACCGACCTAGGTAAGTGTTTTGCTAAACTGGAAATCCGGAGGGTTTTAATCATATTTAGGATTTATGAGAAAAAAAAATTTCGAAAAAAATACTCCTTTTGAGTTAAAGACCTTTTTTGCAATTTCCTGCATAAAATTTATCTTTGATTTTGATTATTATGTTTTTAACAATTTTCTTTAATTAAAAACTACTACAAAGAGAAAAGTTTTTGCATCATTTTTTTTTGATATTCTACATAAAATAGTTCCCAGATTTGTATTTTGTGTGTGTATTTGAATAGACTTTTCAAAAAACATGAAAAAATTATGAAATTTATTGATATTTTTTTCGAAAAAAACGATGTTTTTAATATTTTTCCTTAAATTAAAAAAAGTAAAAATAGTAAGTTTTTGTATCAAAAAGGCGCAAAGGAGTTTGATATTTTTTTGGTTTTCCACGTAATTTTTTTTAATTTTTACCATTTTTTTTTGGCATTAAAACTTTTCTTGAAAAAAAATGTGTTTTTGATTAAAAAAACATTCTTTTTTTATTAAAAAAAACCTTTTTTAGTTTCCTTCGTTTCTATAACCTAAATTAGTTTAAAAAAAGTAAGTTTTTGTGACAAAAAAGTCACAAATGTGTTTAATATTTTTTTGGTTTCCTAAGTAAATATTTTTTTCCGTAAAATTAAAAGCAAAATGTAATAAAAAAAACATTTTTTTGGTCTTATTTATCCATAATTTTAATTACGTAGTTTTGACACCGACACTTTTAACAGAAATTTTATGGCAAAAATGACAGTTTAGGGCAAATTTGAAAACATTTATGTCACTTTAAAATTGTTTAACGGTTCTAATTTTGACAGTACGTGATAGTTTATTACAAACGTATCACATTAATGACAGACATGGTAAATTTGCAACATTTATGACATTTCAGAGATGTTTAGTGACAGTTCTGTAACATTTTATGACAGTACGTGATAGTTTATTATAAATTTATCACGTTAATGTCAGTTTATCGCAAATTACATTAGTAAGAAATTTGCAACTTTTATAAACTTAGAGACACTTTAGAAATGTTTAGTGACAGTTCTGTGACATTTCTTGATACTACGTGATAGTTTATTACAAATGTATCACATTAATGACAGTTTATGGTAAATTTGTAACATTTATGACACTTAAGAGATTTTTAGTGACAGTTCTGTAACATTTTATGACAGTACCTGATACTTCATCACAAATTTATCACATTAATGACAGTTTATGGTAAATTTGCAACATTTATGACACTTCAAAAAGTTTTAGTAACAGTTCTTTAAGATTTTATGAAAAAGTGATAGTTTATTACAAATTTATCATATTAATGACAGTTAATAGTCAATTTGCAACATTTATGACATTTCAGTAAAGTTTAGTGACAGTTCTGTAACATTTTATGACAGTACTTGATAGTTTATTACAAATTTATCTTTATTAATAACAGTTTAGGGTAAATTTGCAACATTTATGACACTTCAGAAACTTTTAGTGACAGTTCTTTAACATTTTATGACAGTACGTGATAGTTTATTACAAATGTATCACATTAATGACAGTTTATGGTAAATTTGCAACATTTATGACACTTAAGAGACTTTTAATGACAGTTCTGTAACATTTTATGACAGTACGTGATAGTTTATTATAAATTTATCACACTTCAAATACATTTTGTAATCACATTAGTGACAAATTTGTAACTTTTATGACACATTAAAAATGTTTAGTGACAGTTCTGTGACATTTCATGATAATACGTGATAGTTTATTACAAGTTTATCTTATTAATGGCAGATTATGGTAAATTTGCAACATTTATGACACATCAGAAACCTTTAGTGACAGTTCTGTAACATTTTATGACAGTATATGATAGTTTATTACAAATTTATCACATTAATGACAGTTTATGGTCAATTTGCAACATTTATGACACTTCAGAAACTTTTAGTAACAGTTCTGTAAGATTTTATGAAAAAGTGATAGTTTATTACAAATTTATCATATTAATGACAGTTAATAGTCAATTTGCAACATTTATGACATGTCAGTAACGTTTAGTGACAGTTCTGTAACATTTTATGACAGTACGTGATAGTTTATTACAAATTTATCTACATTAATGACAGTTTAGGGTAAATTTGCAACATTTATGACACTTCAGAAACTTTTAGTGACAGTTTTGTAACTAACTGATAGTTTATTACAAATGTATCACATTAATGACAGTTTATGGTAAATTTGCAACATTTATGACACTTCAGAAACTTTTAGTAACAGTTCTGTAAGATTTTATGAAAAAGTGATAGTTTATTACAAATTTATCATATTAATGACAGTTAATAGTCAATTTGCAACATTTATGACATTTCAGTAACGTTTAGTGACAGTTCTGTAACATTTTATGACAGTACGTGATAGTTTATTACAAATTTATCTACATTAATGACAGTTTAGGGTAAATTTGCAACATTTATGACACCTCAGAAACTTTTAGTGATTGTTTTGTAACTAAGTGATAGTTTATTACAAATGTATCACATTAATGACAGTTTATTGTAAATTTGCAACATTTATGACACTTCAGAAACTTTTAGTGACAGTTTTGTAACTAACTGATAGTTTATTACAAATGTATCACATTAATGACAGTTTATGGTAAATTTGCAACATTTATGACACTTCAGAAACTTTTAGTAACAGTTCTGTAAGATTTTATGAAAAAGTGATAGTTTATTACAAATTTATCATATTAATGACAGTTAATAGTCAATTTGCAACATTTATGACATTTCAGTAACGTTTAGTGACAGTTCTGTAACATTTTATGACAGTACGTGATAGTTTATCACAAATTTGTCACATTAATGACAGTTTATGGCAAATTTGAAACAATTATGACATTTCAGAAACTTTTAATAACAGTTCTGTGACATTTTATGACAAATTTGCAACATTTATGACACTTTAAATACATTTTGTAACAATTTATAAAAATATGTGACAGTTTATGAAAAATCACATTAATGACGTTTAATAGCAAATTTACCACACATTATGATACCATCTGGTAATTAAAAACGTTTTGTGACAGTTTTCGGATATTTGATGGCAATACGTGATAGTTAATGACAATTTTTTTACATTAATGACAGTTTATAGTAAACATTTTTGACATTTAAAATACATTTAGTGACAGTTCATGACAGAACGTGACAATTTATGAAATTTTTTTGACACTTTAAGAACATTTAGTGACAGTTTCGTGACATTTGATGACAGTTCGTGATTATTAATTACAAATTTATTACATTAATGAAAGTTAATAAAAAAATTTGCTACATTTATGGCATTTAGTGACTTTTCATGAACATTATATACATATATAAATTTGAAAAAAACTGTCAGCAAGCCGCAGTTTTGTGTTTGTCTCTTGTTTGGAAGTTAAATATAGTCTTAGAAAAATGAAATTAATGATAAAAGTTGCAAAATATAATGTAGATTCACTAGATTATGTTAGCTTAATAGCACAATTTAAAGGTTTTTAAGTATAATACAAAAAAATGTCAAAAAATCGTTGTGTGTTTTGTGTTTGAATGTCAAATATAGTCTTATCAAACTAATGCTAGAGTCAAAATATGCAAAGTTTAATGTAGATTTGGGTATGTATGTTGGCTTATATAATTATAATTTATAAACTTTCATAAATTATCATTTAAATCAATTTTAGTGAACCAACCATTTGTTTCGTACTTTGAATATTTGGATAAACTATTTAGGATTTTTTGAAAAATATCAAATTTTGGAATTACATTAAGTAATTTATTTTTAATGTGTGGTGCAAATTTATGAAGAACATTTTAAAAATTATGTCCGGAAAATCAATTGTAGTGATATTTTTTCCACATTTTGAAATTTTTTAATAACAATTTAATTTCTTTTTGAAAAATATCAAATTATTTTCAATGTGTGTTGCAAATTTCAGAAGAATATTTCATAAATTATGTCCGAAAAATCAATTGTAGTGAAAATATAACAAAATATTTATAATTACATTATCTTATTAAAGTTTATTCATAAACATAGAAGAAATAATTACTCAGTTCCATTTAAGTGTAAATAAAATAAAAAGTATGAATCAGAAAATAGATTATGACTCACATTTTAGTAAAATCCACGTTTAGCATTTTAAAAGTCATTCATTAAAATTAAAGAACAAGTAATAAAATATTGATTACATTTTGTAAATAAATGTTTCTGAGCAAGAATCAGTATTAATTTCCTAATCCATATTATAATCTGCTACTTATTATTACTTAATTTGATTCTATAAATAGGAATTCCAGCATTGGTTTAATTTTAAAATTAAAAGTCATTTAAATCCGAAATACTGACAATTTGCATCCAAAGCTTTACCAATCCTAAGATAATGTGTGAAGTTAGTAAATCTGAAGTGAATTAAAAACAGTCAGGTTATATCTTTATTTTTTTACCCACTGGTAAACACGGTTTGATCACCAATGGTTTTCGGTACATTAGTCTAATATATCATTAGACAGTAGATAAATTTATACATCAGATGTGTGGAAAAAATTGACAATTTAATTGTTAAACTAACTGTTGACAGTTCATATAACAGAATTGTTGACAGATGTTTTGTTTAGAGGTTTAGAGGTAAACGTCCTCAAATATTATATTAAATGCCAAACTTTTAAAAAGCTCTAGTAAATCAGATCTTGATAAAAAATTAATTCTTCTAACAACATCATGTATAAAAAAAGTTTGTATAACAATAAAAAAAGTTTACCAACTAAATATTCCATTGAAACAAATCCATATATCGTTTGTAATGTTGAAAACATATAAATAAATCAATCGGAAACACATTTATTCCTCATTAGAATATTATTTACACTTAATAAATTTCTTTATCAACCTCAAACAATCGATATTGATTCAGTGAAACTAAATATTTCGCTTAAACTTACACTTTCAACAATGAAACTTTAAAAAAACATTAAACAATACAATTGACGTAATCTAAACAATCGTCCTTGCTATTATTATTATTTTTAACACTTTAATTTGTTGTTTCCATCCTTGACTATTTAAGGAGTTTTATGTTGTTATACAATCGATAAGTTTCATTTTCACGTCGCTTAATCATACCTTTAATTGGGCACGCTTATAAATTAATCATTGTATCGATTTGGAGGAATAGTTAATTTGTTATGGATAAGTAACAGTGAATCTTCTGTTAATAATAATAGATTGTTTCAACCCTTAACATTTCTAATAGTAACTTACCCTTTGATTAGATTCGTGAAGTCGGTGATGCGTGCTAGCAGGTTCATAAACTGACTTGTTTTTAGAATAAATTAAATTAAATTTTTAATCTTAATTAAATTTTATTAGTTCTTTCTTTCGATGTCCTGGAACGAAAGACACGACACGCGATTGTTTACTTATAGTCGGATTTTATTATTAGTATTAGTATTATTGATTAAACATTTGTTGCTTCGTTTCGTATGGATATAATGAAGAGATTATGTCGTGGAAATGGATATGGAAATATATTTTATATCAAAGAAATGTCCTCGTATGCTAATGTATAAGTATGTTTTTTATTATTTACTTTTGTAAGTGGAAAACATATTTAATAAGTAGGTGCAAGTTTAGTGTTGTTGCAGTGGCATTTTTGTATATTATAGGATCTAATAAATACTGTTTATGAGATTCTAAAATATATTTTAAAAAAATGTGGATGATTATATTAGCTTTACGTGCGCTTTTTGTCACTTTTCTTACACATTTTTATTTCGAGGTTGTAATTCTTGAGTTCTCTGCACTGCGGTTCTATGATGGACATATTTCTTCCAAGAATATATTTTAAATATAATTATTTATAGTATAGATAAACATTTAATTTTTTAATTGTAAATAAAAAAACTGTAAATTCAAACTTAATAAACTTATTTTGCTCTAACTTGTTCGATCAAATCGTTCACATTTTCTTAATTTAATTATTAGATATACACACGTGTTTTGACTCAATATGCAATAGAAGTGCTTTCTTAATCCCTCATAACTAAAAGTAATCGATAAATGTAATATACGACTTTCGATGTCTTGACACGTTTAATGTTTCTTTTTTTAAATCAACACTGACATGGATGCCTCAATTAACATTTTCTCTGTTTGCATTATTAATTCCAAGAAATAAATAATGTCTCCATGGCCATCAACGAGGTCGATAGACTATGAAATATTATAAATATTTCCTTATATCATATAATATAGGGTTCAATCGAGGTTCAATATAAATTTTGAAAATTGTATCTCAAATATATTTTTTAGAAAGCATGTGGAAGGTGGGCTTATTAATTTTTGAAGCAGTTTGTTTAAAATTCTTGCATGCAGAGAGCAGTTTCAGTAAAAAAATGTGTGATAAGGCAGCTTACAGTTTGATTTAAACGCATTAACGTCACAACCAAAGCTTGCAAGGCCCAACAAATAAAGCTAAATGATCCAAAATTATCTGTAAAGTGATCAAAAACATTCGAAATGATGTCTAAACTGTTCTATTGTAATCGAAAATATTTCAGTATTCTAAACTGGTCCAAACTTGCTAGAGTGATCTGAAGTAACCCTAAACTAATCTAAACAAATACAAAAAGTTCCTAAGTAATCCAAACTATTTCAAATTTGGAACTTTGCAAAGTGTTTTGAATTGATTGTAATCCGAAGTGATTCAAAAAACTGGTCCAAAGTGATATGAAGTTTGGATTATTCGGATCATATCAACATTACTTTTGTAGTAGTTTTTATATCAGTTTCGATCTACTTTATTTACTTTTAATCACTTAAAATTTTAGAATATTTCAGAAAACGTTGGTCTATTTTGACACACTTTTTATTACTTCAAATCTTTTTGGATTAGTTTGTATTACTTACTACAATTTTAGCAAATTGGTTAAGAATTTAAGACAAACTTAGACCATTTTGGAACAGCTCGGATTGTTTTTATTTGTTTGGATTACTTAAGATCAGTTTATATCACTTAGTTTAAAGCACTTTATATACTTTATAAAAAACATTTTGACAGGTTTAGATCATTTTGAAACAATTTGGATCATTTGGAACGGTATGGTCTACAGTTTAAATCAATAAATTCAAAATATTTGGTCTATTATAAAACATTTTGAAGCATTTTAAATATTTTTTAATTAGTTTAGATCACTTTAATAGGTTAGGTTAAGTTAGGTTCCAAAATTATTTTGAACTTTACAAACTGTTCTGAACTGATTGCAAAGCAATTCGGAGTAAATAAAAGTAAACAGAACTGACTCAAAAGTGATTTCTTGAAGTGGTCCGAATGATTGAAAAAGGTAAGAAATAATCCCAACAGATCCAAAGCTAATCCCAAATGATTTGTTGTTTAATTCAAACTCATGTTCGGTTTAGTTTCCAAAATTTCTATCCGATTTATTTTAAACTTATCCAAAAAGATTCAAAGTGATCCAAAGTGTTTGGAGTTTATTGGTCTAAACTGATCTGAAGTAGCCCAAACAGGTCCAAATTGTTTCAAAATGACCTGAACTATTCAAAGTATTTTGAATTAATTTGCTTAAGTAAACTTAAGTCATAAAAGTACTTCAAAAATGTATAGAGTGCCCCAAATAATTCAAACATATCCGAATAATTCGAGTTTTGGAGCAACGTTTTCTGAACTGATCCAAAATTGTCTGCTGAAGTGAAAATAATTCAAACTGTTTTATTGTAATAAAAAAAATTCCAGTGTTTTAAACTGATAAGAACTGAAGTAACTATTTAAAAGATTTCAAGTAATCATCCAAAGCATTTTGAACTTTTAAATTGTTCTGAACTAATTGGTAAGTAATCTGGAGTGATAAAAGTAAACAAAAAACTGATACAAAATAGTATGAACTGATCCAAAACTGATGTGTTTAAGCAGACCAAATGATCCAAACTAGTTTAAAGAAATCCAAACAGATCTAAATCTATTTCAAAATGATTTGTTGTTTTGTCCAAACTCATATTATGTTATTTGGTTCAGTTTTTAATATTTCTAATTGATTTAAAAAGTTTAAAGTGGCCTAAAGTATTCCGATCAGGTCAAAATAATCATAATTGTTTGGAATTGTATGAAAATGTTTTAAACTGGTCCAAATTAACCCTTTAAAGTGATTCAAATTATTCCAAAAGGGATACAAAGTGCTTCAAAGTGTTTTATAATAGACGGTCGTGTTTCGAATTGATTGGTCTAAACTGATCTAGATTAGTCCTAGTCCAAAAAGTTCCAAATGATACAAATTGTTTCAAAATGATCTGAACCTGTCAATCAAAAGTCTAAACTACTTTAAAAATACATAAAGTATTCCAAGCTGATTAATATAAACTGATCTTAAGTAAACCAAACAAATTCGAATGTTTCGAGCTGTTCCGAAATAGCCCAAATTTATCTTATGTTTTGAATCAAAACCTAAAGTGAACGAAATGATACATACTAATAAAAATAATGAAGTGTTCTAAAATGGACCAACATTTTCTGAAATGATCCAAAAATATTTGCTAAAGTGATCAAAAACAATTCAAAATGATATCTAAACTGTTCTATTGTGATCAAAAATAGCGTGATCTGAAGTAATTCAAAGTAATTTGAACAGATACAAAAAAATCTAAACTAATTCACACTTAAACAAACTATTTAAAATTAATTCGAATGAATGCAAGATGACAAAATTGAACTTTGCAAAGTGTTCTAAACTAATTGTTAAATAAACCTAAGTGATCAAAAGTAAACAAAATTGATCCAAAATGGTATAAACTGATCCAAAAATGATGTGTTGAAGTAATCCAAATAAACAAAATGGTTTAAAGTAATCCAAACATCCAAAGCTGATTTGTTGTTTGATCCAAACTCATTAAATTCAGCTCAGTTTTTCAAATTTCTAACTGATCTGATAGGATTTAAAGTGTTCCAAAGTGTTTTAAAATAAACAAATATATGATTCATAATAATCTAAACTGATAAAAGGTTTTCTAAACAGGTCTGAATTATTTGGAATTGTATGAAAAGCAAACTAACCCGCTAAAGTGATCCAACCTGTTGTGTTTTTTGAATTGATTACTGATACAAATTGATCCGAATGATCCAAATTATTTCAAAGTTATTTAAATTTGCCAAAGTGTTTTCAATAAATTTGCTAAACTAACTGAAATCATCTAAACTACTTCAAACTTATATAAAGTGCTCCAAAACAAATGCTATAAACTGATCTTAGACAATCCAAACAGATCCGAATATACCAAGATGTTCCGAAATAATCTATAAAGTTTTGAAGCAATGTTACCAAAGTGATACGATCTCATTCAAGAGAATTCAAAATTAAAAATATTTTAAAACAGATCAACGTTTTCTAAAATGATCCAAACTAATTCGAAATTATGTCTAAACTGTTCTATTGTGATTGAACAAATTTCAGTGTTCTAAACGGATCCAAACTCATTGCTAAAGTGATCTGAACTATTTAAAACTGATTTGAATCTATCTAAACTAACAAAACTGATTTGAAATACTAACAAAACTGATTTGAAATACTTTGAACTTTCCAAAATGTTCTGAACTAATTGCTAAATAATCCAAAGTTATCAAAAGTAAACAGAAAGTTGATATGAATTGATTGAAAACTGATCTAATAAACTGGTCCGAGTGATCCAAACAGGTTTAAAGTATTTTGAAAGATCCAAAGCTAATCCAAACTGATTTGTTGTTTGATGGTTCAACCTCATTAACTAATTTAGATTATAAAGTTTCTAACTAATTTGATAAAAAAAAAGTAAACAAAACTAATCCATAATAATCCGAATTGATCTAAAGTATTTAGAACAGGTCCAAATGATTTTCATACAATCCAAACAGTATGGGTTTGGATTGTATGAAAATGTTTTGAATGATCTGAACCTGTCTATGGAAATTGAATCAATTTGAATCAGTCATCTTAACTATTTCAAAAATTTGTAATATGCTCTGCTGAACTGAAAAATATAAATTGAACACATGAATAATCCGAGCTGATCCAAAATGGTGCAAATTTGCCTTAATTTTTGAACCAATTGGTTTAGCCAAGTAAACTAAGTGATACAAACCAATACTAAGTGTTTCAAAATGAACCAACGGATTCTGAAGTGATCCAAATTTATCTGCTGAAGTGATCAAAAATATTTCAATGTTCTAAACTGATCTGAACTGATTGCTAAAGTAATATAAAGTAATCTGAACGGATACAAAAGGTCTGAACTAATCCACAGAATCCAAGCTATTTAAAATTCATTCGAAATAATCCAAAATCAAAAAACTGATCTAAAGTATTTTGAAATTTGCAAAATATTCTGAACTTATTGTTATGTAATCCGGAGTAATTAAAAGTAAACAAAACTGTTCGAAAGTGATATGAACTGATCCAAAAGTAATAAGTAGTCTGAATTATTCAAACTGGTTTAAAGTATTTCGAATAGATCCAAAGCTGATCCAAACTAATTTGTAGTTTGGTCTCATTAACTGAATTTTATTAGTTATTAAAATTTCTAATTGTTTTGTAAAGATGAAAGCTGTTTAAAAATGTTTTAAAATAAACCAAACTGATCCATAATAATCCAAACTGATCCAAAGTATTCCGAGCAGGTCCAAATGATCCAATGGAATACTCCAAACTATTCCAAAAAATTTCGAAGTATTCTAAAGTGTTCTATAATAGACACAAGTGTTTTGAAACGTTACAAAATATATGATAAACTAATCAAAATGATCTAAACTGTTCTATTGTAATCCAAAATATTTCAGTGGTCTAAACTCATCCGAACTCATTGCTAAAGTGATTTGAAATATATATGATTATAACCCGAACTGCTCCAAAGTATTCCAAGCAGGTCCAAATGATCCAAATTGTTTAAAATTGAATGAAAATCTTTTAAACTGATCCAAATTAATCTGTTACAAACTGATTTAAAGTGCTTCAAAGTGTTCTATAATAGAGCAAAGTATTTAAATTGATTGGTCTAAACTAATCTATAATAGTCCAAACAGTTCCAAATGAATCAAAGTATTTCAAAATGATTTTAACCTGTTTTAATCAATTTGTCAAAGTAAACTGAAGTCACCCAAACTACTTTAAAAATATATAAAAATCTGATCGATCTTAAGTGATCCAAACAGACTCGAATTATCCGAGAAGTTCCAAAATGGTTCAAATCGGTCTTAAATTCTGAACAAAGGTGCTAAAGTGAATAAAGTAATACTAACAAATTTAAAAAGATTCAAATTAAAACAAAATATTTTAAAATAGACCAACGTTTTCTAAAATGATCAAAAATAATTGTCTAAACTGTTCTATTGTGATCAAAAAATGTTCTAAACTGATCCAAATTGTTTGCTAAACTGATCTCAAGCAATCTAAAATAATCTAAACAGATCCAAAAATTCTGAACTAATCCACAGTAAACCAAACTATTTAAAATTGATTCGAAATAATCTAAAATAACAAAACTGTTCTGATCTTGTAGTTTTAGTATTCCAAGTGATTAAAAGTAAACAAAACTGATCTAAAGAAGAAGAAATAAAATAATAAAAGGATTCAAAATAGACCAACGTTTTCTGAAATGATCCAAAATTGCTATGAAGTGAAGTCTAAATTGTTCTATTGTGATCAAAATTATTTTATTGTTCTAAACTGATCCGAACTGATTGCTAAAGTGATCTGAAGTAAAAGAAAGTAAACTATGAAGTGATCCAATTCATTTAAAATTAATGAGAAATAGATCAAAACAACAAAACTGATTTGAAAGTTTTGCTAAGTAATCCGGAGTGATCAAAAGTAAATGAAACTTATAGAAAAGTGATCTGTTTAAGTAGTCCAAGTGATCCAAATGATCCAAACTGATTAGAACAATCCGAACATATCTAAAAATGTTCCTAAAAAGTTTAAAATAAATAAGCCTGATCTATAATAGTCCAAACTAATACATTGATTTCTATGCAGGTCAGAATGATCAAAATTGTTAAAAATTGTAGGAAAAACTTATTAAAACTAACCCGTTAAAGTTTTTTTATTGATTGGTCCAAACCGATCTACAATAGTCCGAACAGATCCAAATAATCTAAATTGTTTCAAAATGATCTATGTAATTTGAAACAATTTACTAAGGTGGACTTAACTATTTAAAAAAAATATGTAAAGTGCTTCAAACTAAGTGGTATAAACTGATCTTAAAGTGTTTTAAAATGTACTAACGTTTTCTATCCGAAATGATTTGTTAAAGTGATGCAAAGTGATCTTTATTAATTAGTTTCTTAATGAAGTAATAAAATTATTTTAATTAATATTCCAGATCATTTAATATTCTCCTAACTAATAGTACAGTTGATTAATAATTCCCAAACGATTGTCTGAATGAATATCCATGTCCATTCAATATGATATATCGATGTTAGCAATCATCATTAATAATTTATATTCATGAAAATTGTATCATAACTAGAGGTACATGACACGAGTTTCGATTAGAATTAGGGGAGAAAGTTTTTCATGTCTAGTAGTAATACACATTCACATTCATCTCAAACTTTACGGAAATTGAAATAATTTGGTAAACTGCCAGAAACATTAATTTGAAAAGTTCATCAACGCTAAAAGTTTGTTAATAAAAATTGAAGAGAATGAAAAGAATTTTTTAATTTAATTTGACCTTTAATTTAATGCTTACAAGGAAAGAGTTAACTGCAAGTTCAAGGAGTTGTATCGATTTTCTCTCAACCCAATTAATATAACTCGGTGACATTAGAGAAGTGGGAATATTTAAGATTTTGATTTGATTAATTTATTTTTAAACTTTAATCAAATTTCATAAAAATCACAGTAAGCTAAAATATTTCTGGAAGCAACGTTTATAAAAATTTTGATTTGAAAGTTCAAATCTAGTATATTAGTTGACAATTAATAGGAAAAATTGACAATTGGTTAAAATTTTTTTAAACATTTTTAAATAATTTTCAAACTTAAATGAATTTTCAGAAATACCGAAGTAAACTAAAAACATTCTGAAAGGAAGATTTTTGAAAATTTTGATTTGGAAATTGGTTCAAACCTAGTATATTAGTTGACAATTAATAGGAAAAATTGACAATTGGTTCAAAAAATTTTAAATAATTTTCAAACTTGAATAAAATTTCATAAAAACCGAAATAAACTAAAAAAATTCTGGAAAAAATATTTTTGAATATTTTGATTTGGAAATTGGTTCAAACCTAGTATATTAGTTGACAATTAATAGGAAAAATTGACAATTGCTTCAAATTTTTATAAACGCTTTTAAATAATTTTCAAATTTGAATGAAATTTCAAAAAAACCGAAATAAACTAAAAAAATTCTGGAAAAAAGATTTTTGATAATTTTGATTTGGAAATTGGTTCAAACCTAGTATATTAATTGACAATTAATAGAAAAAATTGACAATTGGTTCAAATTTTTTTAGGCATTTTTAAATAATTTTCAAACTTGATTGAATTTTCAAAAAAAAAACAAAATAAACTAAAAAAAATCTGGAAAGAAGATTTTTGAAAATTTTGATTTGGAAATTGGTTCAAACCTAGTATATTAGTTGACAATTGATAGAAAAAATTGACAATTGGTTAAAAAAATTCTAAATATTTTTAATTAATTTTCAAACTTGAAAGAAATTTCAAAAAAACCGAAGTAAACTAAAAAAATTCTGGAAAAAAGATTTTTTAAAATTTTGATTTGGAAATTGGTTCAAACCTAGTATATTAGTTGACAATTAATAGGAAAAATTGACAATTGGTTCAAAAATTTTTAAACATTTTTAAATAATTTTCAAACTTAAATAAATTTTCAAAAAAACCAAAGTAAACTAAAAAAATTCTGGAAGAAAAATTTTTGAACATTTTGATTTGGAAGTTGGTTAAAACCTAGTATATTAGTTGACAATTAATAGGAAAAATTGACAATTGGTTCAAAACTTTTTAAACATTTTTAAATAATTTTCAAACTTGATTGAAATTTCAAAAAAACCGAAGTAACCTAAAAAAATTCTGGAAAGAAGATTTTTGAAAATTTTTATTTGGAAGTTGGTTCAAACCTAGTATATTAGTTGACAATTAATAGGAAAAATTGAGAATTGGATCAAAAAATTCTAAACATTTTTTAATTTATTTCTAAACTTGAATCAAATATTTATTTAAAATAAATTTTATATTGTATTTTATATTTGATCAGAATGAATTTTAACCAACAAAATCATCATCAGTTATAATACTGAGATAATTAATTATACAACAGCATCCCGATTGATTTTCTTGCAACATAAAACGTAATTACTACCTAACAAACAAATACAACATCAACACTCAATATTTTCATTCACAATATTAAATTACCATTGAAGCAGAAATAAATAACACCACTACATCATAATAACACACCCTCTCCTCATTATAACCACAACAAAAGCGAACGTTTGAAAAAATTGATAATAATCATAGTATAATAGCAAAATTCAACGCACTGCTTGGATTAATAAAACGAAATTCACACGGTTTATAATGAGATTTTTAGAACCGCGTGCCTTGCGGTGGATGGACCGCGTGGCGACGCCGCCAAAGCACCGGCATTACTGAATAGTGGGGATGTAGCGTCGCGACGACGCTTTGTGTTCCACTGCCCTAGAAAAGGGGCAGAGCGTGCCAAATAGCACCGCACTTGAAGGAAGGAAAAAGCGCTTTTCCTTTACATGCCTTACGGTTTTATAATAATCTTGAAATATGATCGCTCATTGTATAAGAGTAATTGTTACTATTATTATTATAATGTGAGCATAATTTAATTAATTTTATAGTGCAATAGACCAATATTTAGAAAAATAACATCAGTAATCAATAACTAACAATAATAAAAAGCTGGGAATGAACTCTCAAGCCTAAATTAGACAAAAAGGTCAATAGTTTGTCCCTGCGGGATTACATTTGTGCATCGAGGGGAGGTTTGATAGTGTCTGCCTGGTTATAAGGGTCCATAATGTCACATAATATATGAAAAAGTAGGAAGAGGGTGTCAAACGTAATTTTGTCGCAGCGAGCATTTTTTGTTGTATTGGTCCCACACATCATTTGTGTACTATCAAAATTTTAAAAGACCAAAACGTATCAAAGTTTCTTGCAAAGAACATAGTATTCACTTCTAAAATATTAATAATGTTACTTGATTGAAACATAATTTTTAATTTACGAACTACTCTGCCCAACAAAACATGCTTCATTGAATGTGATAAGAATATTAAATTATATATCACTCCATATTTTCAACCCATTAAACAAAATTGACTCCGATCATAATTTACATCATAATAATTACACAAATTACTTATTTAATTTTAATGAGCAATTAATTCAATCATAACATTAATTAATTAATCTTATCGAGTGCACCTTATGAATAATTTCTCACCATTCAATTATACAATTTTAATCTAATTTTTATTTTATTTTACCTGAGAGAATGTAGTTTGAGTAATTTTCTTGAATGAGTGCATCAAAGCTGACTGTATGAATGAAGCAATTACTTTTAATAGTACATTTTCTCACAGCTACATTTTTCCCTTACAACGAGTAATCGATTTTGCTTTTATTGCACTGCGGATGTTATGAAATGGGAAATGAAAGAATCTTTAGTAAGAGTGAATAAAAAATTCAAAGCGTAATCGATTGGAATTATTGCTTAAATGTTAAAAATAATAAAAATATGTATTCATTACTCTATTTTATTATTTATAAACAGCATCCAATAAAGGAAATCTTTATTGTTAATAGAAATCTTTTAACTTTCACAGTTAGTTCTATAAACCAGTTATATTTTTGTCGTTAAATCTTAATTGCTTAATCGAAAATGTTGTTTTAAATCGAAGGATGAATACTATTGTGTACGTAGACGATTGAATTCAAGTCTCGCTGGAGAATTCTCTGTAATGTTAAATGAATAATTGTCGTTTGCATTGAGATTGTGGGTGAAGGTTAACCATTTATTAGTTTAACTGTACAGAATTGATGCTTAAGATTCGTTTAATCTATTCTTTAATGAATTTGACACATGTTGTTACAGTAGTAAAAAAAATAATTGAAATTACTTACAGGAATTTAGTTGCTTTATATATTTTCGTAATTTGAATATTTAAAAACATATGTTTTGAGTATTTTCAAATATTTCTTTGTTGGAAATATTGTAATTCCAACCGCAATTTTCAAAATTTTGTATTGAAATTACTCAGAGATACTGAGTATTAGTTGATTATTACGTTTCCGTAATTTGAGTATTTGAAAAAAATCAAATATTTTCAAAACCTTTTTAAAAAAATTATATTTCGGCCGAATTTTTCAAAACTTTTGATTTATTTAATCACAGATATTGAGTATTAGTTCCTTAATATATTTCCAATATTAATGAATTTGAAAAAATCATGTTTTATGTTTTCAAATATTCTTCTTTTAAAAATATTGTAATTTCGACCGAAATTTTTAAATTTTGATTGAAATTACTCACAGATATTGAGTATTTAGTTGCTTAATAAATTTATAAAATATAAGTATTTGAAAAAAATTGTTTTCAGAATTTTTAAAAATCTCAAAAACCCTTTTTTGGAAATACTCATATTCAGGTAGCAATTTTCAATATTTTATATTGAAATTACTCACAAAATTTGAGTATAAGTTGCTTAATATGATTCTAAAATGAATTTTTAAAATTTTGGATTGAAATTACTCACAGATACTAAGTATTAGTTGTTTAATATATTAAAAAAAATGAGTTTTTGTAAAATAAAATACCTAAGATGTTTTCAGTATTTCCAAAAATCTCAAAAAATCTTCTTCTGGCATTGTATTTCCAGCTGCAACTTTCTTGAAATTTTGAATTTAAATTTCTCACATATATATATATATATATATATATATATATATATATATACATATACACACTTATTATTTAAATATATATATATATATATATATACATATATATATATATATATATATATATATATATATCTAGAATTAGGGTATTTGAAAAAAAAAACGTACTATGGTTTCTGTATTTTTAAATTCCCAAAAAAAATCTTTTCATGAAAAAGTTGTTATTGCAGCAATTATTCAAATTTTGGATTGAAATTACTCACAGGTATTAAGTATTAGTTGCTTAATATATTTCCAGAATTTTAATATTTGAGAAAAAAATCCTTATTATCTTTTAAGTATTTTCACAAATTCAAAAAATGGTTTTACGGAACAAATGCAATTCTGGTATCAATTTCCAAAATTTTGAATTGAAATTACTCACAGATATTGAGTATTAGTTACTTCAATATTTCCAAAATTTGTTTTTTTGAAAAAAAAAATCTCTAAGTTTTTTAAGTATTTTTAAAAACTCAAAAAAATCTTTTTACAAAAAATATAATTCCGGCCACAATTTTCAAAATTTTAACTCAAAATTACTCACACATAATGAGTATTAGTTGCTCAATGTACTTTAAGAATTAGGACTTTGAAAAGAAAATCTCTATAATTTTTTTAATACTTTCATAAATTCCCAAAAAAAATCTTTAAAACATCTTCTTTTGGAAATATTGTATATTCAGCCGCAATTTTTTTCAAAATTTTTGATTCAAATTACTCACAGATATTGAGTATTAATTGCTTCAACATTAACAAAATTTAATTTTTTGAAAAAAAAAATCCCTAATTTTTTTCAGTATTTTCAAAAATTCAAAAAATCTTTTTACAAAAAATATAGTTCTGGCCACAATTTTCAAAAATTTAAATCAAAATTTCTCACACGCAATGAGAATGAGTTGCTCTATTTACTTCCAGAATTTGAGTTTTTGAAAAGAAATTTTTTTTAGCATTTTCAAAATTTTCAAAAAAAAAATTAAAACATCTTATTTTAGATATATTGTATTTCCAGCCGCAACTTTTTCAAAATTTTGGATTCAAATTATTCACGGGTGTTGAGTATTGGTTGTTAAATATATATCTAGAAGGGGCAATTGAAAAAAAAAACCCTAAAATGATTTCAGTACTTTCAAAAATCCCAACAATCTAATTCTGGTCGCAATTTCTTAAGTTTAGGTTTAAAACTACACACAGATATAAGTATTAGTTGCTTAATATATTTCCAGAATATGAGTATTTAAGAAAAAAATCCCTAATATCTTTTTACGGAAAAAATGTAATTCTGGCCTCAATTCTCAAAATTTTTAATTGAAGTTACTCACAGATGTTGAGTATTAGTTGCTTCAATATTAACAAAATTTGATTTTTTGAAAAAAAAAAATCCCTATAATTTTTCAGTATTTTCAAAAATTCAAAAAAATCTTTTTACAAAAAATATAGTTCTGCCACAATTTTCAAAACTTTAAATCAAAATTACTCACACACAATGAGTATTAGTAGTGCTCTATTTATTTCCAGAATATGAGTTTTTGAAAAGAAAATATCTATATTTTTTTTAGTACTTTCATAAACTCCCAAAAAAACATCTTCTTTTGGAAATATTGTATTTGAAACCGTAACTTTTTCAAAATTTTGGATTTAAATTACTCACAGGTGTTGAGTATTAATTGATTAATATATATCTAAAAAGGGCATTTGAAAGAAAAACTAATGTGATTTCAGTATTTTCAAAAATCCCAAAAATTGTAATTCTGATCGCAATTTTCTAAATTTTGATTTAAAATTACTCACAAACATTAAATATTAGTTGTTTAATATATTTTCAGAGTTTGAGTATTTGAGAAAAAAATTCTTAATATCTTTTCAGTATTTTCAAAAATTCTAAAAATCTTTTTACAAAAAAATATAATTCCGGCCACAATTTTTAAAATTTTAAATCATAATTACTCACACATAATGAGTATTAGTTGCTCTATGTAATTCCAGAATTTAAGTTTTTGAAAAAAAAATCTTTAATATTTTTTTAGTACTCATAAGTTTCAAAAAAATCTAATTACAAAAAAAATAAATTCCGGCCGTAAATTTCAAAATTTTGGGATAAAATTACTCATATATTGAGTATTAATTGTTTAATTTAATTCCAAAATTATGATAATAAAAAAAAATCCTAATGTGTTATCATATCTTCAAAAAACCTTATTAAAAAAATGTAATTTCGTCCGTAATTTTTGAAATTTTGGGTTAAAATTACTCACAGATATTGAGTATTAGTTGCTTAATATTTTTCCAAAATCTGGGCACTTCTTTTTCAGCATTTTAAAAAATCCCAAAATTTTTTTTGGAAATATTGTCATTAAAAAATTTCAAAATATATTTTTACAAAAAAAGTAATTTCAAAATTTTTGTTTCAAATATTTCACAAATATTAAGTATAAGTGGCTTAATATATTTAAAGAATTTAGGTTTTTAAAAAAATGTCCTTGTCTTCAGAATTTTCCAAAGTCTTAAAAAAAAACTATTGTATTTTCAGTCGCAATTTTCAAAATTTTCGATTTAAATTACTCACAGGAGTTGAGAAATAGTTGTTTAATATATCCAAAATCTGAGAATTTGAAAAAAGAAACCTAATATGGTTTCAGTATTTTCAAAGATCCCAAAAAATTCTTTTATAAAAATGTAATTAAAATAATTTGGATTGAAATTACTCAAAGACATTGAGTATTAGTTGCTTAATATATTTTAAGACTTTGACTATTTGAAATATGTTTTGAGTATATTTAAAAATTCTAAAAAAAATAAATTTCAAAAAAACTACGGATATTGTTTTCAAAATTTTGTATTAAAATTACTCAAAGATATAGAGTATTATTTGATTAATATATTTCCAAAATTTAGATATTTAAAAAATCTTTTTTGGTATTTTTAAAAATGCCAAAATATCTTTTGAAAATTGTAATTCCGGCCGCAATTTTCAAAAATCACAATTACTGATATTGAGTTGCTCTATGTACTTCCAGAATTTGGGTTTTTGAAAAGAAAATCTTTATTTATTTTTTAGAACTTATAACTCATAAATTCCAAAAATCGTTTTACAAAAAAATGTAAATCCAGCCGTAATTTTTAAAATTTTGGACGAAATTACAGATATTGAGTATTAGTTGTTAAATTGATTTTGAAAATTTTCAATATTTGAAAAAGAAAAGGTTTTTAAAAAAACATTTAGTAAAAAATCCTTGTCAGTATTTTCAAAAACACAAAAAAAATTGGTTTAAAAAAAATAAGATGTCTTCAGTATTTTCAAAATTTAAAAAAAAAATATTTTTTACTCACAGGTGTTAAGTAAAAAATCCTAAAAACTCTTTTATGCAAAAATAGTAATTCTGGTCCCACCCAATTTGTCAAATTTTAATTAGTTGCTTAATAAATTTCCAGAATTTGAGTAAAAATCCCTAATATCTTTTCAGTATTTTTAAAAATTCAAAAACTGTAATTCTGTCATCAATTTCCAAAATTTTGTTTAAAATTAGTCACAAATATTGAGTATTGACTGATTCATTTAGTTCAAAAATTTGTGTTAAAAAAAAATGTTTCATTACATATTTTCAAAAATTCAAAAAATATTTTTTCAGAAAAAATGTAATACCGGCTGCAATTTTCAAAACTTTGGATTGAAATTATTTCCAGATATTGAGTATTAGTAAGCTTCATATAATTCTAGAATCTAGGTACTTGAAATAAAAAATCCTTAATATATTTCTTTATTTTCAAAACTCCCAAAAAAAAATCTTTTAAAAAATTGTAATTCCGACCGCAATTTCCAAAATTGTTTATTGAATTTACTTATAGATATTTAGTATTAGTTGCTTATTAAATTCCAGAATTTGAAAATTTGAAAAAAAAACCTAATATGCTTACATTTAAAAAAACTCCCAAAAAATCCGGTTTTAAAAATACAATATTTGCAAGAAACTAATTCAAATATAATTTCAACATGCAATATCATTATTTACCATCTCAATCAAACCCATCAGATTTGAAAGATTAAATATTGATCAATTAAACAGTGCATCCATTAAAAACATGATCTCACCTAAATACATTTTTTTTTCTCTTCGTTATGCACTTCATTAAATTGCCATGGTTTATTCATTCATGAACCGTGACCCATTTACTCCGTCTTTTTTCTTTTAAACACCTTGCATACTTGCGTATAAGTATACATACAAAAACCGTGCCAAGACATTGATATGTTAATTGTTGCCTTATATAACATGAAAATGGAGCGCACATCTGGTCACGGTAAATTAATATTTCACAGGAAGCATTAATTATCCCGAATTGTTTATTAACCGGTTATACTATATATGTAATAATATATTCAAATGATGGAAAAAAATTGTGCAATGTGATTTTTACCTGTTTATGATGTTTATTTATAATACATGAGTCATTTGTGTGACGGAATGAAATATTGTTAGTAATTACTTATTTTTATGAATACAGTAACACATATTTAATTTATAAATCGTAGAATTTAATTTCACTAACTATAAAGACTGCTAAGGTGTGATTACTTAGAAATATTAAATTTATAAAATTCAAAAAAATTATGGTGAATTTTGAATCTTGACAAAATTCGGATGAAATCAAAAAGGTTCCTTAACTTTCTTAATTTTTGCTGGCTTTTAATGAAATTTAGGTTTTACATAACCTATAAATGTGCAAATATAGTCACATATTTAATTTTAACAAATTTTTAAAATTAATAAAACGGCGGATAATTTTTGAATTTTATTAAAATTCGAATAAAATCAAATTTATGCATAACTTTCTTAATTCCCGTTAGTTTTTAGTAAAACTTGATATATACATAGCCTCTAATTGTGCAAATATAACTTAACAATTGTATTTATAAAATTTCGATAATAAAGAAAATGGCGAACAATTTTTGAATTCTAACGAAATTCGACTAAAATCAAAAACGTTGCATAACTTTCTTAATTTTACATAATCTATAAATGTGCAAATATAGTCATCCTATTAGATTTAACAAATTTTGATAATAACAAAATGGCGGATGATTTTTGAGTTTTATCAAAATTTGATTGAATCAAAAATGTTGCATAACTTTTTTAATTCCCGCTATATTTTAATAAAATTTTATTTATACATAACCTATAAATGTGCAAATATAACCATTTTATTGAAATTATAAAAATTGGAGAATCAACAAAAAGTGCGGACAATGTTTGAATTTTGATAAAATTAGACTGAAATCAAAAAGGTTGTATAACTTTCATAACTCTTGCTGGCTTTTAATGAAATTTAGGTTTTATATAATCTATAAATGTGGTAATATAGTCACACTACTGGATTTAACAAATTTTGTTAATTAACAAAATGGAGGATAATTTTTTATTCTTGAGAAAATTCGACAAAAATCAAAAAAGTTGCATAACTTTCTTAATTCTTGCTTGATTTTAATAAAATTTAAGTTTTGCATAATCTATAAATGTGCAAATATAATCACACTATTAGATTTAACAAATTTTGATAATTAACAAAATGGCGGATAATTTTTGAATTTTATCAAAACTCGATTGAAACCAAAAAAGTTGAATAATTTTCTTAATTCTCGCTAGATTTTAGTAAAATTTAATTTATACATAACCTCTAACTGTACAAATATAACCATACTATTGAATTTATTAAAATTCGTTAACAAACAAAATGGCGGACAGTTTTTGAGTTCTAACAAAATTCGACTAAAACCAAAAACGTTGTATATTTTTTTTAATTCTTACTAGATTTGAATGAAATTTGAGTTTGACATAACTTATAAATGTGTTAATATACTAATTTTATTGGATTTAAGAAATTTTGTAAATTTGCAAAATGGCGGATAATTTTTAAATTTAAATAAAATCAAAGTAAATCAAAAAAGCTGTATAGATTTCTTAATTTTTGCTGGATTTTATTAATATTTGGCTTTTACATGAGTTATAACTGTACAAAAATTATCTTATTATTTAATTTATAAAACTCAAAAAATTAACAAAATGGAGTATAATTTTTGAATCTTAACAAAATTCAATTAAAATCAAAAATATTGCATAACTTTTTTAATTCCTTTTAGATATAAGTAAAATTTGATTTCCACATAACCTATAAATGTGCAAATATAAAAATTTTAATGAATTTATAAAATTTGGAGAATCAATAAAATGGCGGACAATTTTTGAATCTTGACAAAATTAGACTGAAATCAAAAAAACTGTATAACTTTCTTAATAATCGCTGGCTTTTAATGAAATTTAGGTTTTGAATAATCTATAAATGTGCAAATATAGTCACACTATTGGGTTTAACAAATTATGATAATTAACAAAATGGCGGATGATTTTTGAGTCTTATCAAAATTCGATTAAAACCAAAAATGTTGCATAACTTTCTTATTTCCCATTAGATTTTAGAAAAATTAAATTTAAATATAACCAATTAATGTGCAAATATAAACAATTTATCAAATTTATAAAATTTGGAGAATCAACAAAATGGCGGACAATTTTTGAATTCGCTTTTAATGATATTTAAGTTTTACATAATCAATAAATGTACAAATATAGTCACACTATTGGATTTAACAAATTTTTCTTAATTAACAAAATGGCGGATACATTTTGAATCTTGACAAAATTCGACTGAAATCAAAAAGGTTGCATAACTTTCTTAATTTTTGCTGGATTTTAATGAAATTTTGGTTTTACATAATCTATAAATGTGCAAATATAGTCACACTATTGGATTTAACAAATTTTGATAATTAACAAAATGGCGGATGATTTTTGAATCTTATCAAAATTCGATTTAAATCAAAAATGTTGCAGAACTTTCTTAATTCTTTCTAGATATAAGTAAAATTTGATTTACACATAACTTATAAATGTGCAAATATAACCATTTTATTAAATGTATTAAATTTGGAAAATCAACAAAATGGAGGACGATTTTTGAATCTTGACAAAATTCGATTGAAATCAAAAATGTTGCAAAACTTTCTTAATTCTTTCTGGATTTGAATGAAATTTTAAATTTACACAATGTATAAATGTGTAAATATACTTATTTTATTGGATTTAGCAAATTTTGAAAATTTACAAAATGGCGGATGATTTTTGAATTTAGATAAAATTAATGTAAATCAAAAAACTGCATAACTTTCTTAATTCTTACTGGATTTTACTTATAATTGTCAACAACAAAAATTAAGAACAAATTCTTGGAATATGTAATTTGAAAACTAATGATTCATAAAGAAAAAGTTGTATTGTATTAATAATAAATTATGAAGAATCACATTTAAATCCAGAACCCTTAAATGGTAAAATCAAGTAATTATTAATAAACATTAATTAAATTCAACCTTGATAATTCAATAAATTTATTTAGGTCATAATAATACTCATTGCAATATATAACTATTATTACCTACATACTTTTATCTCATTTAACAATTTAGATTTTTTATTGTGTCAATTTATGGATGGGAATTGGGCAATTTTCTATACATTAAATATATTTACTCGGGAATCCTTGGAGCCGGTACCAGTCGGGAGATATGCCCACACGTATCGAGTGGTTTCTACTGAAAATTAATGGTCCGCAATAACAACAATTTTACATTGCCTTTTATGTATCGTTTTGTTTGGGCGATGCTGACTTGACCTCTTATGAATAGTATGGCACTTGCATTAATATCCCAGAAGGCTTAACAGTATTCAGAAATTTATGCAGGCATCTGGTATCATTATTAATAATATTTTTAATTGTAGAAAGTGCTTTGATGTTTGTTATTGAGTATTTGTTTGTAATTATTGATGAATTTAAATAATTAGAAAAAAATGCTAATCATTTATTTTATATTATAATTGTTTCACACTTTTTAAATAAACTAAGAACAAACAAATTATTTTTATATTAATTTCATTTTGACCTCAAATATAAATTTCATTTTTTATTATATTTAAATTAAGTAAATTTTATTGATTGTAGAATGCGGTAATGAGGAGTTGGGATCCTATTTAAGCCAATAAAACACGATACAGCTGACTCTATCTTGTTGCAGAGGTTGTGGGTAATGCGGTGGACGTGATTTAGGGGATAATCTGATTGCAGTTGTAATAGTAATTAACGAGATAATAGTTGCGGCATCTCCAGCTCAAATCTGTGAAATATTAGATAGTACATGGGAATATCCCGCTTAAGAAATTCACTTTTCCGGACAAAAAATCAATAAAAATCGTTCATGCATGAGTTTATTGTGTGAAAATGTTCAAACTGTACAGAATACTCATTTAAAGGTATAAAATAGTAATAGCCGCTTAAGAAATCTTTTTACCACATTAAAATTGCTCATCAAACTCATTAAATCTATTAAAAATAGTCCAAAAAACACATTTTAGACAAAAAAATGTAAAATTTCCTTTTTCTGGATAAAAATTCAATAAAAATCGCTCATAGCATCAATTTATTAGGTGAAATTTATCTAAGAGATAAAACTGATTTAGAGCAATAAGATAGCTCAAAAAATTTATATTTTGTATAAAAATGAGAAAAAACGGTACAGAAAACCAATTTGAAACAAAAAAATCGCTTAAAAATTCTCCTTTCTGGACAAAAATCAATATAAATCGCTCACAGCATCAATTTATTGGGTGAAATTTATCAAAAACTCATTTAAAGCAATTAAAGTATAAACTTTCGTTAACAAATCCCCTTCTTTAGACACAAATTCAATAAAAATCGCTCATAGCATCAATCACCCAATAAAATTTATCAAAGATAGTGCAAAAAACTGATTTAAAGCAATAAAATAGCTCAAAAAACCAATTTATGTACACAGTATCAATAAAAATCGCTCATAGCATCAATTTGTTGAGTGAAATTTATCAAAAACTGTACAATAAAATCGTAAAAATCGTTTAAGAAACCCTTTCCTGCATAAAATTGCTTGCAACACCAATTTATTGCATAAAATTTATCAAATAACGTAAGATTCGCTAAATTATATTTCTTTCCAGACCATAAATCAATAAAAATCGCTCACAGCATCAATTTATTGGGTGAAATTGATCAAACATTGTGCGAAAAACTCACTTAAAGCAATAAAATCGCACCTAAAATTCATTTTTTGCATAAAAATATTGAAAAATTGTACAGCAATCCAATTTGATACAATCAAAAAATTGCTTAAAAATTCTCCTTTTCGGATAAAAATCAATATAAATCAATTTGTTGGGTAAAATCAATAACTGTACAATAAACTAATAAAAATCGTTCAAATAATCCTTTTCTGCATAAAATAACTCGCACGCTGTACAGAAAACCAATGTGAACAAAAAAAATCGCTTAAAAAATTTTCTTTCTGGACTAAAAATCAATATAAATTGGCCGCAGCATCAATTTATTAGGTAAAATTGATCAAAAACTGATAGAAAGCTTATTAAAAACACGGTCCAATTCTTCTCCGCCCGCCCAAGTGTTTGCTATCAAGAAATTGTTTACACCACTCTTTGTACCTTAATAATTTCAGCCAGTTTAAGTTTTTTTAGCTATAGGAACACGGTAAGTGGTGGTAACTTCAAATTTCTTTATGACAAACACTCGGGCGGGTGGGCGGGAACACAGTTTGAAATCACCGGTCCATTTTTTCTTAACTGTGTTCCCGCTCGCCCGCCCAAGTGTTTGTTATCAAGAAATTGGTTACGTCATCATCTCGTGTACCTTAATGATTTCTGCCACTTCTTCTTTTAAGTTTTTTTAGCTGCAGGAACACGGTAGGTGGTGGTAACTTAAAATTTGTGTAAGACAAACACTCGGGACGGGAACACAGTTTGAAACCAAGGGTCCAATTTTTCCCGCCCGCCCGCCCAAGTGCTTGTTATTAAAAAATTGTTTACGTCATCACTCTCTTATACCTTAATGACTTCTGTCAATCATTATTTTAAGTTTTTTTAGCTGCAGGAACACGGGAGGCGTGACAACTTCAAATTTCTTTATGACAAACACTCGGGCGGGCGGGCGAGAACACAGTTTGATACCACCGGTCTATTTTTTCTTAACTGTGTTTCCGTCCGCCCAAGTGTTTCTTATCAAGAAGTTGTGTACGTCATCACACTCTTGTACCTTAGTGACTTTGTCACGCCTTATTGTATTCTTTTAGCTTCAGGAACACGGCAGGTGGTGGTAACTTCAAATTTCTTTATAACAAACACTCAGGCGGGTGGACAAGAACACAGTTTGAAACCACCGGTCCAATTTTTCTTAACTGTGTTCCCGCCCGCCCGCCCAAGTGTTTGAGATCAAAAAATTGTTTAAGTCATCATTCTCTTAAACCTTAATGACTTCTGTCAGTCCTTCTGTTAGGTTAGGTTAGGTTAGTTACAGTTTGAAAACACCGGTCAATTTTTTCTTAACTGTATTCCCGCCCGCCCGCCTAAGTGCTTGTTATTAAGAAATTGTTTACGTCATCACTCTCTTGTACCTTAATGACTTCTGTCACTCCTTATTTTAAGTTCTTTTAGCTGCAGGAACACGATAGATGGTGGTAACTTCAAATTTCTTAATGACAAATACTGGGGCGGGTGGGCGGGAACACAAATTGAAACCACCGGGCCAATTTTTCTTAACTGTGTTCCCGCCCTCCCTCCCAAGTGTTTGTTATCAAGAAAATGTTTACGTAATCACTCTCTTGTACCTTAATGACTTCAATCAGTCCTTCTTTTAAGTTTTTTTAGCTGCAAGAACACGGTAGGTGGTGGTAACTTGAAATTTCTTTATGACAAACACTCGGGCGGGAACACAGTTTAAAACAACTGGTCTATTTTTCTTAACTGTATACCCGCCTGTACCTTAATGACTTCAGTCAGTCCTTCTTTTAAGTTTTTTTAGATACAGGAACACGACAGGTGGTGGTAACTTTAATTTTTTTTATGACAAATATTCGGGCGGGTGGGCGGGAACAGTTTGAAACCGCCGGTCCAATTCTTCTAAACTGTGTTCCCGCCCGCCCGCCCAAAGATTGCTTATCAAGAAATTGTTTACGTCATCACTCTTTTGTACCTTAATGACTTCTGTCACTCTTTCTTTTAAGTTTTTTTAGCTGCAGGAACACGGTAGGCGGTGGTAACTTTAAATTTCTTTATGGGGCGGGTGGGCAGGAACACAGTTTTAAACCACCGGTCCAATTTTTCTTAACTGTGTTCCCGATCGCCCGCCCAAGTGTTTGTTATCAACGCTAAGGTTATAGATTAAAAATACAAACTACATATTTTATTATTTACTTAATTCAGCATCTGTCAATCTTTTTTTTCTATTTTTATAGTTCATTATGTTTTTAAAAATATGTTTTTCCAGACTTATTGCACAAATAACTATTTCAATGACATATATTGTTAAAAAACTTAACACAAAGCAACACCGACAAAATCTAACTTAAGCATTTTGCTGCGAGCATATAAATTACTCTTTTAATATTATAACCATTTAATTACAATAATTATACTTGTTGTAATTAGTTTATTATTATTCAAGATCTACAAACGCTTTTTTCTATGCCCCGAAGGAAATATTTTGCAGTAAAATATTGAGCAAGATAAAACGAAATTAAAATATAAAAAACGTATATGCGCAACAACAGAACAATTATTAGTCGATTATAAAAACAGAAATGTATAAAAGTAAACTACATTGCATAAACATTACTAATCATTTGTACATTTTATGCGAAATGTGATAATTTTTTATTGCTTTTAAACATCGATATTCGAAACTACAATAGCTAATTAAAATATTGATTACCTTCAAATTTTTAATTTAAACAAATTGTTTCTCTGAAAGTGCAACAAGAAATTGGCGATTAAATTTAAATCGATTTAATACAACACTTTTTACAAACGATTCGTCTCGCTGCTTTTATTGTTTACGGCCCGTAAAACGTAGCCCATGTGTGCATGTCATGTTCGATAAAGTAATATTTAATGAACTACTACACAAAAAACTTGCATTATTTAATACAACTTAAACTCATTCTATTGTAATATGATAATCAAATCCTCTAGCATTCAAATACTCTCAAAAATGTGAAACGTTAGTTTAAATCGCACAATAAATAATAATGTTTGCATAACAAATTTCTATTAGATTGTTACAATTAGGAGCAGTGAGTGTTTTAGCCGGAAATGAGAACCAAATTTGCAGATTGTATTTGCAAAGGCGATTTATATCTTGACTGGTGGGACTCGAAAATGACATCATCGACTTTTACGTAACGTTCCGTTTACTGCAAAATATATTACAACCGGTCGAACAGGTTGGATGGAATATGTGTTCAGAATGTATATGTAATTTTTGTATGGCTTGCAATGACCCATAGTGGAAGAAGAAGAAAAAATAATAACAGATGTTAATTAAATTAAGAAGATTTTGATATAATTAGGATTTATATTTTATGTTATATATAAGTACCATGGCGTGTGAGAATATAATTAAATTGAATGCTAATTGTGTTGCATTAATTGTATATAATTTAAGATTTATTTTTTATAAAAATTAATTGATAATTTAATCTCAATTTAGATTAACACAACAAAATCAATCAATAAAACCATTATTCAATCGATTATTTTTGGTATTGAAATATAGTAACAAAAAAACCAGTCATTGAATTCACAGAATTGTTAATATTAGTCAGTAAATTTGTTCCAGAACATTGTAAAGGTAAAAATCACTGGAATTTTCTTAAATTCTTTAAATCTGACTTTCATCAAACTTTCATGTTTTAATTAAAAATATTTGAATTGTAAATTGTTTTATCATTTATTTATTAAGGAAGGATGTTTTAAACTTTGTTGTAAACTTAAGGTGTGGCAGGAAATTTACTTACATTTTGTCTATAATATTGTAACATTTTTAGTACTCACCTAAAACAAACAAAAAATACAAATTAGTAATGGAATAACAATGTTGCAATAAGATTAAAATAACATTGTTCAAATATTGCAATAGTATTGAAGTTTATAATAATATTAATAATCAAACCTAGAAATTAATAATGCAGGAGTATTGTCAACTTGTGTTTTTGGAAAGCAATGGATTTGGATTTGGATTGATCATATATTGACACTGACTTAGATGCATTAGTAATTAGCTTATATGTTCCACAAGGATAGATTCTTGGTCTATATTTTGTATAGTTAATAAATATTTATTTGTGAATCTATTATACAATAAAAAATGAGTATGAAGCAAATTACTACAAAATTTGTTTTACCAAAGTCATCAAAGTTTTTATCAAAAAGTTATTTGTTTGGCTTAACTATTATTGCACGGATTTCCAACAAAGCTTTCAAATGGTAGAGCAACACAAAATTCATTGGGACTACTGATTTTATTAGCTTTTGGGCGTACCTTCAATAATCTGAACAAACTGCTCATATCACCAGATCTAAACAGTAACAAATTGGAGATATCTGGGCACCCTACACCGAGCATTCAAAACATTTTTTTTTTTAAATCTTCAACACAAGCTTACTAACAACCAGTACAACTTCTTGGTTCTACTAAACCTAAAAAGATATCTCCAAAGAAGAAAATATTAAAAATGTTTTTTGCAAATCTTTGACTTAAACCAAAACATGACCAGTGTCGGCAACAAACAAACAGATAACTACAATTATCTGCCTAAGATGTAGTAGAAGAGAAAACTAACAATAAAAACAATCGTTCCTCTGAGGCAACAAGACAGATCAAGCTTTTCTTGCAATAGAACAGACTTAAAATTGTCCAAAAGTGTTGTAACACAAAATAGGGACGCAAACAACTTCTCATGAAGAACTGACAATTGGGTTTTTAAGAACTCCACCTACGCCAAGACAAAATTTTCTAATTGGTCGCTACAGTTAGAGGAATTTTAATATTCTCCTTATACGTCCGCGGAAAGACTGTTGTAGACGGACAGCGTAGAGGTAGGGTATAAATAAAATCCCGCTCCCTACAGCCTTAAAGAATCAACATCTCTAACAACAAACTTTAAGACAAGCAGCCAACCTTAGCTGTACAAAGCGACTCCAAACACTGGACTGCTAACAAACTTATGCAACCCACTACACCTCGAGAAAGAAAGTACTACAGACTAATTACTACCACGTCTAGTTTCAACCTCCAGAATAAGACTGTATCACGATAGTAGTTCTACTTCGTTTAATGCCGCTCTAACAACAAACTTCCAATATCCGATTGCTAATGCAATAGAGCCCTATCTTACCTATATAAGCTGACTTTAGCTAAACCCTAAAGCCAACTCCAAACACTGGACTGCAACAAACTTAAGCAATTTCTGGAAAGACAGTACCCCACTTACTACCACGTCTAGTTCCAACCTCCAGAATTAGACTGTATCACCATAGCAGTTCTACTAGTTCTCTTAGTATTTGCTAAAGAGATACGTTATCCTGAATAAACAAACGTTGGTCAAGCCAGAAACATCAACCTGGAACAAGATTGCTCAAAATATGTTTTTGTAAGGCAGAGTTCAACTTCAATTTGGCTTCAAATAAAACACAGTTTTTAAAACCCCGCTAAAGAGATGACGCGTCCTGATATTCTAGACGCTCAAGACTTGTTCCTTGTCAAAAATTAAGTTTGACAAAAGCTGAATGTGAAAATTGAACTTTAACTTGGCCTCAAACAAAATACACCTCTTAAGACAGAAGTAACCCAATCAATTTTCCAGTTCAATGCTAAACAAACAATTCTAACAAACTATTAACCACTGGTGACGTCATCTTACCATAGGAATAAACCTGGCACCAAACATGACTTTTGAACTCTTCGGACTGACGTGAATTCATTTCATGTAAAAGTTCTGTAAATGACGACTGACGACTAGAACGTTTACATCAGATTCAGGATCCCGTAATTGCATACAACTTTTGGACAGCACAAAACCGCCACATCAAGAAGCGTTTCTAATCTAAACAAGGATACAAAACTAAGCTGACCAGTAAAAAATAATCTAAGGAAAAGACTGTATTCAACCAGCCGCATGAGAATAAACCGCCACGACACAAACCACTGACATGCAATCATTGAATTAAAATAGTTTTAGAGCACAACTCGCAGCTTGGTTAACATCAAGTGGACCACATTTGCGTTTTTGTCAAGTAAAGTGTTGATAGAGCAGGTTGCTAAATTCAGATATTTTGGCTGCTGAATAACTGAAAACCTATATCCAAACGTAGAAGTAAGATAGAAATCGCCTGAAGTACCATCCTCAAAATGAGAAAAACAAAGCCTAAATCTGAACCTTAAATATTGTTTTGTAAAATGTTACAATCAATCTTTACTGCTTTGTGGTGTTGAGGCGTGACATCACCAAACTCAAAGTTGAAGCTTTTGAAATGTGGACTTTTTGGCGGATGCATAAACCATCTTGGGTGGAACACATCACAAACAATGAGGTCCTTACTCTCACGAGAAGAAATAGAGAGCTACTATAAATTGTTAAAACCTATGGAAGCAGTAAATATATTCTGCTAAAACTTATAATGAAGGGCAATATAGAGGGCCGACGTGGCCCAAGCCGCTGAAAAATACTAGACTAAACTTTCACGCTTTATTCAGAGCAACAAAAGATCGAGGCAACCTTTAGTAGTGGAGAAGGAACAAACAAAGAAGAAAAAAGTATTGATTGTTGGCCAACACAAGGCAGATTTCCCACGTCCCTGATTCCTTTGGACTTAACTTCTGCAGTATTGACTTGGCTAAACTCTAGATGGAACTATTTTTTTTTGGGCCTTTTTTCTTCAATCCTGAACAAACTTCACTAAAAATGATTGAACTTACACTCGTATATGTTTTGCTCCAGTGAAGCAGTTCTGCTAGTATAATAAAAACTAAGATACTTCGAACATGTAGCTAGAAAACTAAAATACACAATTCTCGAGATAAATAGGAAACAAAATGTAGGAAGACCCAAAACTTCGTGGCTTGGAAATTTGCGCAAATAATACGGATGCAGTACAACAGAATTATTTAGAACAGCAGTGAACAGAGTGAAGATAGTATTGATGACTTCCAATCTCCGATAAGAGTGGAACAAGAAGAAGAACAATAAAATTGATTTTAAACCTGTGTTAACATCGCAAAAGCGTGGCCTATCTGCAATGGAAGAATCACACCGCTACTGATCTTTAAAGCACTATACATTGCAGCATCATAAACAACAGATCTCCGACTTGACAGTGCAATACTACCACCGGCAAACCTTGCCAAGACCAATATTAAAGGTTTGCAACTGGACAGCTTGACCTTTTAAAAACTCTTTGGTAGGTATTTGTTGGAGGAAGACCAACCGTCTCTTCTTCCTAGAAAAACTACCTAGATGGGCCAGCATCAGAACATTTTTATTGAGGCTCTGTGGTGATTAGCTTATTATTTTAGCTACCTAGATATTGTTACCACTCTCAGGAACTTCTCCAGATGGGCAGCAGTGACAACAAGGCAGTAAACAAACACATGTAGAACAACCTCAATCAGAATTGATTATAATTACAAGCATGAAGATTGAAGTTCCATTTCGGATCCAGAAGAATGGTTTGCTAAAAAAGTTTAAAAAAAAATCTGTTTGCATTATCACTCCGCCACAATCAACGATTTTTAGCTAAAGATATAAAGATAAAGGTACGGCCCCCTCTAGCCAGCAAAGCCGCCAGAGAAACCTCAAAAAACCTCCTGCAATCATTAAACTTAGTGCCCCACCCACCCACCCAACCGTTTGTGATCAAGAAATTAATTCACAAACAGTTCGGTGGGAGAGCGGGAACTCCAGTTGCAACTACTGTCTCCTGACCAATGAACTGTGTCCCCTGACCTACCCAATCAAAAATTTAATCACTAACACTTGGCAACCAAATAATAAAAATTATAAAATTTAAAAAAAAACTGCAAAAAATTGGCTTTGAAATATTAAAAGATTGTTAGAAATAACAATAATCTGGCCATACTGTTAAAAAGTGCAACATTCTTATCATAAAAAGTAAAAAAATAACTAAATGCGTCTATTAAACTTCAAAATATTTTCAGATAGAATCAAAATCCGCCCAACAACGATTTAAATGTGCAACATTTTTATTTTATGACAAGTCAAAAATAGCAAAATCCGGTTACACAATTTGTTCAGCCATAAACTGATAAATGTAATTTTTTTTTACAAAATATTAAAAACTGCAAAATCCGGCTATAAAATATTAAAATATTGTAAAAAAAAAAATCTGACAAAAAAAGTGCAAATACTGTAACTAATTTAACAGTTTTAGTAGTTTTTTGATTGACGTAGGGTTTTTGACAGATTAGTACAAAATTTTACCGATTTGGTATAGATTTGCCAACCTATAAGATTTTTACATATTTCTGTAAACTGCAATTTTTTTTAATCTGTTTTTGAAGGGGGCCTTTTCAATATTTTGCGGTGGGGCCCAAAAATCCTAGCTCCGCCACTGTACTAAAACAGAAAACATGCAACTCAAATGATATGTCGCAAAGTCTGCCAAAACGTCTTCTTTTAAAGATTTACGATTTGCATAAACCGTTTGTCTTTCCAACGCACCGTTTGTTGTTTTATCGGATAGCCAAAAGAACCGAATTGGACCCTTTCTTTAAACCGCCGCTTGGCGTTTGCCGTCCAAATTGCAATCCAACTTTGCGTCCACAAGCCACCGATTTGCAAACCAAACTTTCCGTGTATGTATTATGATGACTATTTTCTTATACTCCGCTCTACAAACGTTAAAAGTCATTATGTTAGAAGAAGCAATTATGATAATAGTCCCCTGATAACTAACACATGGGTGAGTAGTTTAAATCATGAATTTGGTATCACTATCTTCTCTTTGAATATAGAAACTTCTAACGCTTGCTGAGAAGAATAACTTCAAATCTTTTGATGATAAACACTTGGGCGGTTGGGTTTATGGCCGGATTTTAGTACTTTGCTATAGAATCTTTGAGTTTTGTGGCCGGATTTTAGCGTTTTTGACACTTATAGTCGGATTTTATATGTATTTCTTATGTTTTGTGCCCAGATTTTAATATTTTTGACATTTAATAGCTGCATTTGACTTTTTCAAATTTTCATAACCGACAAAAACTAAAATAAAAAGATAAATAATCCGCTCTTGCAGTTCAAGTCACCTTCAGTTATACCCTTTACAAGTAGGTTCAAATTTCACTGCCTACCAAGGTCGGAACCACATTTTATGGAGACGTGGACCCATTACTAAATGAACATCCCAACAAATAAATCAAAACATGACCAAATCAAACTATCATGAAATAAAGACTTGACAAAAAAACATTTCAATATTTTCAAATTTCAAACAATAATCTCCAACTTTAAAGACAGCCTCCAATGTACTACTGACGACAGAAGCTAAAATTATCAAAAAAAGAGATCAACAACCAACATCTATAGACTGGAGACCACAATATACGCTAACCTAACCAAACAGGACCAAATCTACTGACTGCGCCGCTAACTACATTCAAAAAGTATATTCGCAAAAAAAACAAGTTAGTTATTTTGTCACTATTAAACTGTGAATGTATTATGCAGCCCAGTTTTTCTTTTGAGCTGAACCATACCGCCAATCTATCTGTTGTGGTACCTCATCAACCAGTATTAATAACGGTGAAGAAAATACTGTCAACTAATAATGGATCATCAAGTTATTTGCAGCAAAACCCACCGCCTGTAGAATGTGGCCAAGTGGCTGTTGTGTGTACTTCAAATTAGGACCGCCATAATCAACAAAGTCAGTACGAAAACCAAGAAAGCTCTATAATATAAACCGGAGCAATTCGAGATTAACTAAGTGATTATCAACGCCCAACCGATCACGACCACTCAAATACACACAAAGCCAAGCCTATCAGGACCGAGTCGCAAACATCAGCAACCTTCTAACTGATTAAGCTGATGGAAGCAGCTTTACGGCCAAAATAAAGATTCCAAACTTGACACAGGAAGTAACATGTCAAGGTATCCTTCTGTCACGCATAATAGAAGATAAAGATAGTAGAATGAATGAATTAATCGTCAAACCACAGTAAACGACACAGAGAATATCACCAAGGAGCAACCTACCTTTTCCCTTCACATGGCAAAACATAATAAAAATCGTAAGATCACCTAAAAAAATACAAAAACAAAAATTAAAGCCCAATTACAGCTTATAAATGAAGTAAACAAAAAGTCTAACTGTATAATCAAATTGCGTGTTTGAGAACTGTGCGATTTCATCTAGGAACGCAATCTATTTTAAATAATAATACTCCAAGAACTGCCACAAAAACCTGGACCTCAAAGACAGTTTATGGCTAACACGGTATAAACCAGAAAGTTTTAAAAACAATCACGAACAGAATTCAAAACAACACACCCATTCAAAACTGCCGCATAAAAGACATTGTAAAGTGGATAAAGAATGTGAAGATATAACGTCAACAGAATGGACCAAAATAAAATCGCTAAGGTTGCTATAACGACAAGACCCAGAGGAACCCGCCCATCAGCTGCGCAGTCATCAACGCTCCAAAAAGTACCATCACATACAGGCCAGTAGGTCTAGACATAGAAAAAAGAGAAGAAACTGAAAAGACTTAACTTACAAAGACTAGTGTCGCCGAAAGAAGAGGACAGCCATCACCAACTAAGTTATGTTCGAGAACTATGTAAATACGTTTAAAAGTTTGAAGGTTTCTTGGAACGTACTCCACTCCACGTCAAAACAGGAACAACCACCTAAGCCGGGACCTTAAAGATCACCTAGACTTCATCATCACATCACCTACTACTTAGATAAAACCGAAAGATCTGTCCTAAAAAGTTTGGGGAATTGATGCAACGCAGATTGTGGCTAATTGCAGCGCTCTCCATTGATTCCGCTTGTATAAAATCCATTTTTAATTCATTTTCCGTAGGCGCTCTTGAGAGTGAATCCAACACAGAAAAATTCTATTCCAATACTACAAAAACAAACTAGTTCCTCTCAGTCTAGTCCAGAGTTTCAACGACGCGAATCCAACAATAAACCCTCAAGCTGACCACCTCTTCGTCCATGCATCAAAACTTAGTGCGATAAACTTTAAGTACCGACTTGCATACCCTAACAGAGCACTTTTCCACAATCATTGTTGCTAGCTTTACGCTGAATCACATGCAATCGTACAACACAAACTGTTCTTATTAGAAGACTTGTGAGAGTACAAAACAATATAAAAACATGCTGTACAAAGACAAACCAAAAGTACAAAATTGCACATCACAAAATCGTAATGCATAGACGCTTCCGACTCAAAGTACATTTTACCTGGAGGCTTACCACTCGTTTTTTAATACAACTTAGTAAAGTCCAAGGTCTACACCAAAGCTTTCTGTACAAAATAAACCTTACCAATTTATAACTCAGTTTTTAGTCGGTTGCACAACAGACGGTCAGTGCAGAGATTGTAGAAATACTGTAAATGCGGTAGCAATACTAAAAATTACCATTATCTACCATACAGGTTTTTAGAAAGCACAAGAAGTTCATAAGAGGATGACAAAAACAGCTTCATAGAAGCAGAAATGCAACAAATGTGAGAAATGTCTAAAATCTTGATTACCAACACTTAGGCGGGTAGGCGGAGTGCATCCATAAAACCACTCGCCCTGGGTTACGAACTAAGTACCCACTTCTGACGTTTTATTGACAACTGGCAATCATATTCTCATATTTAAAAACAGCAGAAACGCAGCAAGTGTGAGAAATGTCAAAAATCTTGATAAACATTTGGTGGGCTACACCAACAAAAACTACCCGCCCACAGATATAAACTAAGTACCCCGCCCACCCAACCAAGTGTTAGTGTTAGTGACAACTGTCATTCGTTCTTTCATATTCAAAAACACCAGAAACGCAACAAGTGAGAAATATCCAAAGCATTAAGCTGCTTAATGCCTATATTTTAGCATACAAAACTTATTTTATTATCATTGGTTTCGAAAATCACAAAAATACATTTTTGGATTCATATCTCAGACACAAATAATATTTTCAATGCATTTTATACGCATTCAAATGTGTCTGATTGTGTATAGATATGAATCCACCATTATTTACTAGAAAAATGAGTAACGTATGCAGTAAAATTAGTAAGTAGTTTGCCCACTCAACATATTATCCGTATTTATACGAAACACATTTTTGTGCTATAGGAAATGAAATTGGAAACAGCTTACATTTCATTCATAATAGCATACAATATAATTTTGCATAGAAAAATAACATCCTACACGCTATCATAAACACCCATGCAATTGAAATATAATTTAATTTGCATAATTTATTAGCAATACGTAAATTTCTCGAACTGCAAAACTAGCATTTGTCAAAGCAAACATTCCAATTAGTACTTAAATGATGAAATTATTTAGAAGAAGAATCAATACTTGTTTGTATCACCGTCTGATGATGGCCTTGTAAAGGTTGAAACATGTTAGTACATAGTAAATGTGTAATATTTATTTTATAATGAACTACCACATGGTAACGGAAACCAATATTCAATTTTTAATCAATTATTCCTTACTTATTTTTGTAAATTGGTAATGCTACTGCAGATCTACATTTGTGATGTCAAAACTATGAAATGTTTGGCCTATATTTGTAAAAAACGCATCTATATAATTAAATTTGTCCCTGTAAATTAAGCAATAGTATTGACCCCACACAAAATTGACAAAAATTGTCAATGAACTAAAAAATGCAGTGGGAAGCGTTAATCTTTTACAAAATAAAAATGCAATACATTACCAATGCCATTGGTATATCACCTACAAAGACAACCCACATACCTCATTCATCTCAATGAATCACATTTATAACAATTGTTTATATATGGTCATACCTTATAATAATAGACCCAACCGGTTTTATTACAATAATAATCAACCATATAAAAAAATCTATTTTTAAAATTGTGCAATTAACAACGTGTCTGCAGAAAATTCTCATAATATGTAGGTTTTTTATAATTCCGTTATGGTTTACTCGTTTGCTGAATAATGGAGATGGAGAACTAGAGCTAATAAGCTGCGAAAGGCCGGATGCGTTTCATGGACATCACAATTAGATTCTTGTTTGGATTGTTATTTAAATTTCTGTGTGTGAACTATATAATTAGTTCCATTTAAAACAATATCACTTTAATCAATCTCTAATATGCTAAATTTCTTACTGATTGATTATAATTTAGAAAGCATAAGTAACAATTATAATTTATTATTCTTGCAGGTCTATACATCAAGGTTAGTTGGGAATTAATATTTTGCATTATAAAATTGTATCATTCTTTAAAAATATGACAGTTTTTTGTTATGAAGTACAATCCTAAATTTTATATTTAACTATTTATAATAAGAATAAACTAAGTTCATTAAAATGTCTGTCTTTGCGGCTAACTTAATTTAAATACAATCGCAGTGGATTCTCTGTGAAACTTATTCATTATCTAATACCGCTTTTGTTGTTTATTTTTTTGTTGCGTTATGTGTACCGTCTAAAAAAAAGTTGTACACACGCTTCAACAATGCTTATTTAGCGATAAAATAACTTTGAATACCAAACGAATTTGCATAGAAAACGGATTTCGTAATAGTTTACTCGTGCAATTTACACTGGACAATAAGAAAGCAATACGTAGAATATAAAAATAGCTTACGCAAAATTTGTTTAAATTATTTATGTTTTTAACTTCCTGAATGTAACACGTTTTCAGTAGCGATTATGTTTTTGTTATTAATTCTTAAAATTTATTTAAATATCAGTCCATTAGACTCAAGATATGTAAGATAAAATAGTGAAATTATGAACAAATTTTCCAATTGATGTATTTATATCTCAACTATCGATCTAGGACAAACCAATAGAACAGGTAATGGAGGTTGTGATTACCTAGGCATCAAAATTTCTAGTGACGGAAGAATTGAAGAAAATTAAAGCACCAAGTGAACAAAGACCACATATAAATTTGGTTATTTCTCTCAAGTGAAACTAAAGCAAAAATTTATAATAAGATTGTAACACGACCTACACATCTGAAACAAGATCCGATACCAAACAACGTAGAAAAATCTGGAAACAACTGAAATGAGAATACTGAGGGGAGTAGCAAACAAATCAATGGAAGACGTGAGTTGCACCTGCAATGAAAAAACATCAACCAATAGATTAAAAAAAAGAGTGAAATGAGATCAACTCATAAGAAGGGTGACGGCTGACAGGGTAGAAAAGTTTGCAAGAGACAAGTGCAGAACGGAAGAAGACAGATAGGACGCCCAAGAAAGAGAATAATCAGGAAGTTGAAAGAATAACGGTCAATATGCCAATTAATAAGCGAGACAAAGAAAAACTATTTTTACGCTTTGAAGAAACATCTCTGTCTTTATTATCATTTCTTGAAATTGGTTTAAATATCAACCAATTGAACTCAAAATATTGAAGATTCTTCTTCTTCTTCTACAGCCTGTGTTAGTCCACTTCTAGATGTAGGCTTCCATCAAACTGTTCCATTAATTTTGATCTTCCTGCAAGCTTTTTTATATCTATCCACTTTTTTGTAGTCTTCTTATTTCGCGAGTGGCGCTTCTTGGTCTTCATTCTAGTAACCTGCGTTTTCATTTATCTTTCTTGCTACATTACCCAGCTTTACTTAAGTTTAAATGTTCGTTGGAATATGTCTTTGACTCCAGTGATTCTTCGGATATCTTTGTTCCTTCTTAATTCTTAAGTTAAGCAAAATATACCGTTCCATCGCTTCTAGGCAGCAAGTATACCTTCCGTTTAAGACTATTTAGTATGTCGGTGTTTTTGAGAATGTATCCAAATCTACCAAACGCTGACGTGTAATTTCTGCAGCTTGGTTTGCTTTACCAAGTTTAATCAAATGTCTAAAGTTTTCTGGATTTTAGTAGAAGGCTGCAACCATTTTCACTACACTTAGGCCCTCTGTATCTCCTCCAGTGGTAAACCTTACTTCTCCGTCATAAAACACAGTCAACCCATGTGGTTAATGTATGCTAGGACATCGCTTCGCGGGGTTTTCGCTTATGCTGGTTATGTCTAGCCAGCAATTCCCTAACTGAACATTAGGAGAACGTAGAGCAGGTCAAAGATATATACTGGTCTACTTGTTCTATGAATCTGATCTTGTATTTGATATTAACCAGCTTCTGAGCACATGATTTTTGTCCTGGACAAGTTTATCTTTAGGCCCATTCGGTTCCAAACTATATTCACCTGATCTAGCATGTCTTTTAGATCTGGACTTATTAGAATTATATCAAACCTTAATTGATTTAGGTATTTTCCGTCTAAGTTGATGTCTCTACCTTCCCTAATAAGTTTTTGAAAATATTTTCAAGGATTAGGCTAAAATAGCTTAGGTAATATTGTAACACCTGAACAAATTCTTCTATTTATTTTGATATATCCGCGTCTGCGTTGTTGTTTGTTTTTACTTAGAACGTGGTATTTTTGTAAATATGGTTCAATAAACTTGTGTACCTCAAATCTATTTTGGCATTTTTTATAGCAAAAAATATCGCCCATAGTTTGATCGAGTCAAAACTTTTCCAAAATCTGTGAATACCAGATGTAAGGGATTGTTCTACTCTGCATATTTCTCTAGTCTGATGTGCTTGCTCTGGTGGCTATTTTACATTGCTCCAATAAGTCTACAACTTGTTTAAAGGGGGTTGATAGGACCAACGGCTTATTAGGTCACCCCAAATGTTCGTGATCAAAAAATTAAATGTTTCTCACACCTGCAATATTCCTGAAACTATGATACACGAGAGGGTAAACGTCAATTTTATTGTCAAAAACATGCAAGAATAAGATTGAATATAGAATACTTTGAGAACAAACACTTGGGTGGGTAGGCGGGCACTAAGTATTCAAAAAGTGGGCGGGTAGTTTGTATTGCTGTAGCCCACCCGCCCGCCCAATTGTTTGTGATCAAGAAATTGGATATTTCTCACTACTGCAATATTTCTCAAACTAGGATAGGCAAAAAAGTGAATGTCAATTGTCACAAACATGCGAAAGTAAGATTAAATATAGAATACTTTGACAACAAACACTAGGGTGGGTGGGCGAGCACTAAGTATCCAAAAATTGGGCGGGTAGTTTGTATTGCTGTAGCCCACTCACCCGCCTAATTGTTTGTGATCAAGAAATTGGATATTTCTTAATCCTGCAATATTCCTGAAACTATGATACGCGAGAGGGTAAAAGTTAATTGTCAAAAACATACGAGAACAGGATTGATGATAAAAATATTTAGCAACAAATATTTGGGTGGGTGGGCGGACACCAAGTATTCAAAAAATGGGCGAGTAGTTTGTATTGGTGTAGCCCACCCACCCGCCCAAGTGTTTGTGATCTTTGACAACAAACACTTGGCGGGCACTAAGTATTTATAAAGTAGGCGGGTAGTTTGTATTGGTGTAACGACGCGTTAATAAGGAATTGTGGGCTTCTAGCCGTACCCAACTGGAGTCATTTTGTTTGGAAATTTAACTTCGTCACCTACCCAATTATTTGTTATCAAGATAATGGATGTTTCTCCCACTTTTGATGTTCCTGAAACTACAGTAGTGGAAATTGATTTAAAATCTAATCCAACCAACGTTGGGCGACTAAACGAGGTACAGGCAAGTGCTCCACAATAGTATAAATCGTCCACCCACTCAAGTCTTTATCATCAAGAGAATGTATGTTTCTTTCACTTTTGATGTTCCTAGAACTACAGTATAGGAAATTGATCTGACATTCAATCGCTAGATAACAAACGTTAGGCAGGCGGGCGGGGTCACAGTTCATGATTGTAGACGGGCACTTTACAATGATATACTCCCCGTACCTACCCAAATGTTTGTTATTATGGATTGTATGTTCTCTTCTCTCACTATTAATGTTTGTAGAGAAAATTGATCTAATATCCAATCTCTGGACAACAAACACTTGTCGAGTGAGCGGGGCACACCGTTCATAATTGTTTGTAGGTGCCTTAGATAGTAGGTACAATCCAAACCAATAATTTATCTCACTACCTAACTACTTAGCCAGTCCTATTTAAGATTAAATCGTGTGCAGTAGATTGTCGACGCGAGCACCTGCACATATCAAAAAGCAGTTTCCATACGCGGTAGTTCATCCGAAATTTAAACAGCACTAAATTATTAACAAAGTAGTATCAGCTCAACTTTACTTCTTGCAAAAGTCAAATCTAACTAAAACATCACTTCTCGGTCATCGCTGTTTTAAAAATTGACCTCAAACGCATGTATTTATTTACATTTCCAATAGCATAGGTCAACTAAGAACTACTTTGATCACGATAAACATTGCTGATGATAGCTTTGCAGGTCTTCGGAAAGTTTTAGTTTTGATTTTCTAACTTTTTTGACTAAAATCGTTTGTCCTAAAATTACTAGAGACTAGATCTAGAACTAGTCTTTGCAGATTACTGGCACCGATTTCGTTGACACTTAAGTACCTCTACCCAGTTAACTCCAATTCCATCTGAATAAAATTCACAATCCGCAACTGCTGAGCTACACATTTAACATAATGCAATACCCAAGGAAGTGCTTAGATAGAGTCAAAACTCTATCAAACTAACAGAACTGAAGATACAACCAAACCAAAAGTTAATAAAATGCAGACGACTCAGGTAGTAGAAGATCTAGATAGACTAAATTCCAAGTTCTAAAAATCGGAGATATTCCAGACTATATCCAGAAAAAACCGTAAAGCCATTCTCTTTTGAAAAAAATGGACTTGCAACAATAAATTGACTTATCTGGACCATAAAGACCTAAATAATAGATTTTAAACAAGATATTTCAAAACGACTCGCAACTCCAGGTTGCTGTAAAAATAAAAACTTTTTTTGTAATTTGAACGTGGTTCAATAATTGCTCCAGAAACTTTTCGCTATTGACGTTTTTTTTTGTAATCTATCATTATTGGTGTTCTTTAATTAGCTAAAATAATTCTTTTGCCAGAATTTTTTGTCCAGAAACCATGTATTTTCCTGAAATGGATTATTGTAATCGTTATAATAATAATAACAATCATTAGTGATGAATAAAGCAAAAACCTTCAATAAAAACCTTCACAAATTTAAATAAATCATTACATCCAATTAGTTTTCATTGATTGCAAATGAAAAATTGTTATTGTCAAACAAAATTTCGATTGCTCCAGTGCCTCATCTATATTTATAGAACCGTTAAGGTCAAGATTAAGATTTATTTTAACAACACAACATATATATTCCAATCGGGAGACTATTGGCATAATAATTAACATGACGGCCCCATGATTAAATCGAGGTCAGCGATAAATGCCTGTAATGTCAAAAATAACATAAACAAGCGCTGAATAAAATAAATATACCAGTTAGGATTTAGTAATAGGATTATATAAAAAATAAGATCAAGAATATTAGATGCAAATCAGATAAAAAATAGCCAGCTTAATACTTAACCAGTTTAAAATGAACGTATTAAAGGGTTTGTTAAAACCATTTTATTATGCATTTTTAATATTATTGATTAATGTAATAATAAAAAAACAAGTGTTCAATATTTAATTCAAATTCTTTGATTAATTATTTTGTTCCAACTCCAATAACAATTTTATTTATTAAAATGGTATCCATACAATTAACATTTGACATTGTTGATATGTTATTGAAACTACGAAATCAATACATTAATATTAAAAAAAAAAAAACTGTAGAGGGTTATTAATGTTGGATGTTATTAATGAGCCGTATAAAATACTACATTAATTCCAAGAAGCTTTTATGAAGTAACATTTTATTATAGAATTTTTTCACTTAATTACAATTTTTTAATGATTCATTGAGGTTTGTTTTTATTTAAAATTTTGGATGATGAATGTTTTACATCATTACATTTTCCTGTAATAAACGGATTTTAATCTGATTACTTCCTACAGTAATCAACAAATGATTATAGGATTGACTCATAAAATTTGCATTTTATTAATTCAATAAACGTAGAAGACATTGTCAAAATTTTACTGTACTTTTGCAATAAAACAATTACGAATCATTTGTATTCTGACGACACGTGAAGTTGATTAGCCCCCAATTGCTTCAACTAACAAACCGTGGGTTGTTGTCTAGCAACAATTTCGCCTTTTATATTCTTTAACCATCCGTAATTTTTATTAAATTGCTATTTATATCTTAAATACATAATATTTGACGCCTTGAACATGATTAAGAAATAAAAAACTAATTGCCGTTGCATGATTAGATTAAATGCTTGTTCTAATTGTCAGTTTATTATTTATTTTGATGTTAAATATGATGACTGATACAGGAATATATTTAATGAATCTGCATTTTTATCAATCGTATTTTATATCATCATCCTTTGTATGAATATTAAATATTAGTATTTTATGCATAATTCTTCATTTAACATAAGAAAAAAACACTTTTAAGCTGTTTTTATTGTAAATTTAAAATATATTAGTTGAAGAATTTTCTACAAACAAAATTTACGATTAAAATAAATAGACCTCTAATTTATTTTATTATAAGTCATCAATTAATGCAATTCGAAGCGACAAAATGTTAAAACATGTAAAATTCTATTCATAAAGTGTCAAAATTCGGCTATGATATCTGCCTTAAAAGTTTAAAACGTCAAAAATAGTAAAATCCTGTTGAACTGTTAAAAAGTCCAAACAAAATATGAAAAATACCAAAATCCGGCAATAAAATTTATAAAATGTCCGGCGATAAAGTGTTGAAACAAGCAAAATTATTTTAATCAAAAATAACTTATTGGCAAGAACCACCAAAATCCGGTCAAAAACTATTAAATTATAAAATGTACAAAATAGCAAAATCCTGTTTTGAAATCATCAAAATATTGCCAAAAAGCACAAAAATCTGATCTTAATTAGTTAAAAATGCAAATTTCTATTCATAAAAAGTCAAAAATAACTGAATACTACCAATAACAATAAAATATTTTCAGATAGAATCAAAAATCGGCCAAAAACGGTTTAAAAATGCAAAATTTTACTTATAAAATGTCTAAATCCGGCGATTGAACATGAAACTATTGTTATAATGCACTAAAATTCGACCACAAACTAAATATAAACAATTTCATAAAATAAAAAAACTAACAAAATCCAGCCATAAAATATCAAAATATTCTTAGAACTAGCAAAATTTGGTCATAAACTGTTGAAAAGTGGAAAATTCTAAATGTAAGAAAGAAATCCAGCATTAAACTGTTAAAAAATGCAACATTTTATTTATAAAATGTCAAAGTAACAAAATCCGGTTATAAAATATTAAAATTACGTCAGAATGAACCAAAACCCGACCAAAAACTGTTGAAAAGTACAAAATTCTATTTATAAAAAGTCAAAAATAGCAAAATCCGGCCTTAACACAGCAAAATGACGTCAGAAAGCACCAAAGTTTGGTCATAAACTATTAAAAAATGTAAAAAAAAACTATTAACAGCAAAATCTGGATATGAATTACCAAAATTTTGTTAGAAATAGCAAAACCTGGTCATAATCTGTCAAGAAGTGCAAAACTCCGGCCATAAAGTATAAAAATCCAAAATATAGAAAAATCCGGTCATAAAATATTAAAATATTTAAAATAAAAACAATTGAAAATAGCAAAATCCGGTCATAAAACATCAAATTATTGTAAAAATGTACCAAAATCCAGCAATAAAACTTCTAGAAACATAAAAATATTGTTAGAAAGCACCAAAATCCGGTCATAAAGTGTTAAAACGTGCAAAATTCTATTAATCAAAAATAATTTATTGTCAAGAAATGCTAAAATCCGGCCGTAAACTGTTAAATTATATTATTAAATGTCAAAAATAGCAAAATCCTCTTTTGAAACATTAAAATATTGCCAAAAAGCACCAAAATTTGATCTTTAATAAATAAAAATGCAAATTTCTATTAATAAAAGGTCAAAAATAACTGAAAACAATAAAAAAATTAGATAAAATCAAAATTCGGACAAAAATGGTTTAAAAATGTAAAATTTTATTCATAAAATGTCTAAATCCGGTCTTTAAACATCAAACTATTGTTGTAAATCACTAAAGTTTGACCACAAACTAATGAAAAATGTAAACAAACAAAGAAAACAAACAAATCCGGCCATATCAATATCAAAATATTGTTAGAAATAGCAAAATTTGGTCATAAACTGTTGAAAAATGCAAAACTCAATTTATAAAAAGATAAAAACAGTTATAAAATATCTTACAATATTGTAAGAAAGAACCAAAATCCGGCTGTAAACTGTTAAAAAGTGCAAATTTTATTTATAAAACGTCAAAAGTAACAAAATGCGGTTATAAAATATTAAAATTATGTCAGATGAACCAAAACCCTGCCAAAACAGTTAAAAAGTGCAAAACTCTATTTATAAAAAGTCAAAAATAGCAAAATCCTGCCTTAAAAATAATGTCAGAAAACACTAAAATTTGGTCATAAACTATTAAAAAATTGAAATACTATTAACAGCAAAATCCGGCTATGACTACCAAAACTTTTGTTAGAAATAGAAAAACCCGGTTATAATCTGTCAAGAAGTGCAAAACCCCGGCGATAAAACATAAAAATATTGTTAGAAAGCATCACAATTTGATCACAAACTGTTAAAAATCCAAAATATAGTAAAATCCAGTCATAAATTATTAAAATGTTAAAAGAAACAACAACAATTTGGCCAAAAACAATTGAAAATAGCAAAATCAAATTATTGTAAAAATGTTCCAAAATCCAGCAATAAAACTTCTAAAAACATAAAAATATTGTTAGAAAGCACCAAAATCGGGTCTTAAAGTGTTATAACTTCTATTAATCATATATAAATAACTTATATAAAAACATTGTTAGAAACCATCAAAATTTTGTCATAAACAGTTAAAAATCCAAAATAAAGTAAAATCAGGTCGTAAAATATCAAAATGTTTTTTAAAAAATAACAATTAAGCCAATAATAATTGAAAATTGCAAAATTCTTTTTATAAAATGTCAAAGCAGCAAAATCCGGTCTTAAAATGTACCAAAATCTAACCATAAAGTGTACTTTGTTAATAAAATCTCAAATATAACCAAACCTACTTTAAAAAAAAAACAAAAATTTTTTGAAGGTATTTTTGAAAGTTTTACACAAAAAATTGTACTTTTTAGAAAACTTTCGATACAAAAGCATTTTTTGCTAATTACAATAAACGTCAATGGTAAAAGAGATTTAGAAACAATTTTTGATCTAATTTAGGCCAAAATTACAGTTTCTAAACAAAATGTTGACCCCAAAAATGTTTTTGCTGATCAATAATGCAATTACAAAAAGCTTTAAAAAGAACGACTAAATAGGAAAGTTGTTTGGAACAACTTTTGGTCAATTTCAAACCATAGTTATAGTATTTAGGTAATTTTTGATCAAATGTATGCATTTTCTAAACGTTTTTATTGTATTTTGTATGTTTGGTCAAATTTATTCAACAAATGCATTTCTTATATATTTACAGTATTTATTAATATGCTTTATATCAGTTACATTGATCATTGTTATGTATGATCTGCAACTACTTAATATGATCTACAACTGTCAAACATGATCTTGCACAACCAAGCTTAAATTTTGTCCAATATGATCTTACAACCAAAACAAAATTTATAGCTATTACATTGATCTGCACTGTAAAACTATGATCTACGTTTAAATGTAATCTACAAACAGCATTGTTGTTATTTATGATCTACAACTGTCAAATATGACCTTGTACAGCCAAATATGATCTTACCAAACCATAAAAAATACTGGTGTCACAATGATCTGCACTGTATTACCTACAACTGTCTACAGTTGTCAACTGTGATCTACAATTATCAAATATGATCTACAACTGTCAAATGTAATTTTGTGTAACCCAAACATGCTTCACAGCATTCACATTGATTGTTGTTATTTATGATCTACAAATGTCAAGTTTGATCTTGCACAACCAAGCCTAAATTTTGTCAAATCTGATCTTACTACTAAATAATAATATTTATAACTTTTATATATGACCAACAACTGTCAAATGTGATCTATAACTGTCAAACATGATTTTACGCAACAAAAATATGCTTCACAGTAGATGATCGTTCTTATTCATTTACGTATTTTAATGTAATATGATCTACTCTTGTGAATATGATTTTACACAGCCAAACTATCACTATTTATTTAAATCATTTATAGCTATTACATTCAAATGTGATCTACATTGTAAAGTCTATTCAAGAACGTCAACAATAACAAAATCCGGTAATAGTATAAAAATATTGTCGGAAAGTAACAAAATTCACTTAAACTATAAAAAAAATGAAATATTCTATTTATAAAAAGTCTAAAATAGAAATGTCGGCCTTGAAACATCAAAATATTGTTGGAAATCTCAAAAATTCGACCATAAACTGATTGGAAGATTCTTTTGGTGAAATATCAAAAATAGCAAAATTCAGCCATAAAATATCAACATATTGTTGAGAATAACCCAAAATCAGGCCTTAAAACATTAAAATATTATCGGAAAACACCAAAAAATTTTCATTAAATGTTAAAAAGTGCAAAATTTTATTCATAAAAAGTCAAAAATACTTAAATCCAGTCATAAAACATCGTATTTTCAAAAATAGAATTAAAATCCGGTTATAAAACATTCAATTTTCAAAAATAAAATCAAAATCCGGCCAAAAACGAATAAAAAAAATTTTTATTCATAAAACGTCAAAAATAGGAAATTCCGGCTTTGAAACATTAAAGATAGCACCAAAATCCGGCCATAAACTGTTAAAAAATACCAAAATCTATCTATCTGATTATAAAATATCAAAAATATTGTCAAAGAATCAAAATGTCAAAAATAGCAAAATCCGGCCATGATATGTCAATATATTGTGAAAACAACAAAAATTCGGCCTTGAAACATCAAAATATTGTCAAAAAACACCAAAAAAAATGCAAAACGCTTTTTACAAAATATCAAAAATATCCAAATCCGGTTATAGTATAAACATATTGTCAGAAAGCATTAAAATTTAGTCATTATTTGTCAAAAAGTGCAATACTTACTAAAATTAAGATTTGGTATTATATGATCTACCTAACCAATTGCAAAATTTAGTTATATTTTTGTTCAAAAGTTACATTTTTTTAATAAAAAATTTTCAGTTTCGAAAATTGTATTAATTTTTTACTTCCTCAAAAGAAAATTAAAATACATATCAATCTAAACAGAAAAAACCATAATACTAATCCAAAAATATTTGTGTACTCACCCACAAGTGCAAAGTTCACAAATGCAGACCTCCTTCTTAGGTGGAACATAATGCTTATCCTTAGGCTTTTCCTTAATGGTCTTGACAATATTAATAACCTTGTTATCAACAACCTTGTCAATAAGCGTGATATTCTCGACTTCACTCTACAAAAATCAAAAAATTAAAAACGAATCAACCAAAAATTATAAACAAAACTTACAATATTTTTAATATCGACGATATTTTCCTGTATAAGGACATCATGCACATTGACAGATCTATCAACAACATCAACATTCTTATTATCAATAATAGTACGTCTTACATCCACCTTGGTATCTTTAAAATCCTTGACATCAGTAGTAGAAAACATTTCAGTAGAAGATTTTATATCAACAAACTTTTCTGAACGTATATCTTCAGTAACATTGGTAGTTGATGAGATATCGGTATAATTTCTTATATCAGTAATATCAGTAACATCAGTAATATTCCTGATATCAGTAGTTGAAATATCAGTAGTTGATAATTTATTGATGTCTGTTGGTTTAGTTCCAGGTTTAGTTTGACCAGGTCCTAATTTCTTAGGTTGATCACCTTTAGGTCCTAATTTTCTAGGCCCATCCCTTGTACTATCATAATTATCACTTGTAGTATAATGTTCTACTGAGCTTTGATTATCAACAAAAGTTTGATTATCTTTCAATAAAGTATTCTTAACATCTTTAAGATTGGTGACTGATTCGTAGCTTTCAGTAACAACTTTAGGCTTGCTTTCGTTATCTATAAATGTTTTGGAATCTATAACTGTACTGGAATGTTTGCTATCGAATGTATTTGAAGTATAGCTTTCAGTTGTGGTAAGATCAGTACCTGTCATAAAATTCTGGATATCTTGCATGATGTTAGAATCGGATATTATGGTTTTGCTTGGACTCCTTTCGGGTTTACCTCTGCGTGTTGGTGAAGGGGATGTACCTGTACGTCTGGTTGGTTTACGGGTTGGTGAAGTTGCTTTTCTAGTTGGAGATGTTGATTTTCTAGTTGGTGAAGTGCTTTTCTTCTTTTGCGGTTGTTCATAAGTAAATTGTCCATTCCATCCTGTTTTGCCATAATTCCTGTCGTTAGAATAAACTATATCCTTATCATTGCTATTTTTATGAATAACAGTGCTGGTCGAACCAATTGTATTTTGCACTGCATTTGTATCATAAACATTATCCACAAATGTAGTAGAGGAATCCGTTTGGTGTCCGTAGAATTTTCCAGAATCTGATGAACGCATTTTATCAGCTGTGGTTTTATTGGGTTGGTTTGAAAAACCAATTCGATCGATCGGTTCGCTCGGTTTTTTCGTTGATTCGTGCACGTCTCTAATTCCCTCGCTTTGCATTGAATTATCTTTTATATTAGTAATATTGGTATCAGAAGTATCATTTCCGTAAAAATTTCGCGAATCTGTTTGGAATCTATTGGTATCACTAGTTGTATCAATTCCATAAAATTTATCAGTACCTTGTTTAGTATATTTAGTAGTTTTGGAATCGTAAAATTTATCAGTACCTTCTTGAATATTTTTAGTAGTTCTGGAATCAACACTATCCCTTCCATAAAATGAATCAGTAGTTTTGGAATCAATACCTTGATTAATTGTAGTTGTATCGGTTCCGTAAAATTTATTAGTACCTTGAATATATTTAGTATCATCTTGACTATATCTAGTAGTTTTTGAATCGCTTCCTTGATAGATGTTTGTGGTATCTTGGCTGGTTGTAATTTTGCTATCAAACTGACTAGAATCTTGACAAGATTCGTTCAAAATAAAACTTTCATTAATATTTGAAGCACCATAAATAGGTTGAGTCTCAACATCAGTATCAACTTTAATTACTTTTCCAGTTGAATCATAATAAGTTGTTGTTGTTGTTATTGTTGTATTGCCTTCCAAATCATCACTGGATATTTGTTTGCTATCTTTAACATTTCTGGATGAAGTTGATGTTTTGCTATCTTTAACATTACTTGATGATGTTAATGTTTTACTATCTCTAACATTACTGGATGATTGTAATATTTTGCTATCTCTTAATGTTTTATTATCATTAACATTTCTGGTTGATGTTTTGCTATCTAGAATTTTATTTCCATCTAAAAAAGTTTTATTGTCAGTTAATTGGCCAATTGAATTGTCATGAGTAATTTGTGATGAAGAAGCTTCATGATCACCAACTTTATGAACCTCTCTGGAATATTGCGATGATTGCGTGCGAGGATTCATCAATTCAGGTTTACCCGAATCGTAAATAGTATTGCTATCTTTAGCTTTTTGACTGAAATGTACTTCTGGTGTAATATTAGTTCCACTTTTCATAGACATATGTTCTTCATTACTTTTTGAAGTTGATTGTCCTGATTCGTGATGTTTTTGGTCGACAATTCGTTCTTTACCATCAACTATTTCAATAACATAACTACTGGAAGAGCTTTTTGATATTGAGGAAGACTTTTGTTGGCTTGAAGATGTTGAACTTTGTTCTACAATTGTTCCCTTTTTCACTAAAGGTTTTTCCATTACGAATTGTCCATTCCATGCTCCATCATTTTTATTAGTAATGCGTCTATCATCTTTAGGTTCGCTTACTATATAAGTCTCATCTAATTTATTTAATTGATTTGTTGATTGATTAAGTATGGAACTGATTTGGGTTATATTGGATGCTTGTTGTTGGGATTCTTCGCGTGCAATATTATGTCTGTATTCAGTACTAGTAGCACCTGCATCTGTATATGTTGTTATTTTTTCTCCGGTGCCTGGAAGGGCCTCTGTTACGGTGTAGGTGACGGCTCTAGCATCACCCGGCACGTGTGATACGTCGGCTATCTGGAGGCTAGACGCCGACGATGTCTTAGATACGGATTGCTTGCTGGTGCGCGTCGTTGATGAACTGCTGGTAGTCGCCTCCGTGGTGCTGCTAGTGCTTGCACTCGTTTCTTTTTTCCCTTTAGTTTTTTTCACTGTCATTTTAATCACTTAGTTATAAATAAATTAAACACTAAAAACAAAATATAATCGGTGCTATCGCGAGCGCGCACTTGTAGTGAATGGGCTGTGTTAGTTCTGTTGGAGCGCCATATACCGCTGAATTGTCTGACCTCCGTGGTGGGACCAAGTGACGTAACCAGTCCACCTCTTCAGATTTACTTATATCTACTTATATAGTCAGTCTGTTCGGTCCAGCTTTCTACATAATTTTTTTTTATTATTATTATTTTTTCACTTGCAATTTATTTGAATTTATTTTGCCACATGATTATTTCACTCGTTATCAATTGTTTATATATTAACCAGTTGGCTCGGAATAGTTTTTACAAAGTTTATGTTTGAAATAGTTAACACTCCTTAAACATGACATCATTCAATATTAATTGTTTAAAATATAATTGTAATTAACAATGAGATTAAAATTGCATTGTAACGGTTTATTGTAAATATTTATTTAAAATCGTCGATAGTGGTTTTAAATATTTCCATAAATTAGTTTTAATTTGACTAATTAAAACTGCTCTTTGATTATTTTTAATTGTATTAAATTATATTTTAAAATACTATTAAAATTCAAATTTTTCTCTCAATTGCTCCGGACATCCGAAGAAAGATTGTAAATTATAAATGACCTTCAAACTAATTGATCTATAAAGCAACTTTCCGTAGGTAAATATTATTATTATTAATTATTTTCTGTTGGGAGTAAATGGTCGACAATTTCTTGCAACGTTTAATACAATTATGGAATAGTTTATTATTAATGATATAATTGTATTGTCTTTATTCCTTTCTAAGGCTAATCTTAACAGCTGTTTAAATAAAACCTCCCGGCATTGGAATAAAAATAAAACAGGAACAATTTCCAGTATTGTTTATACGCAACATGATCAAACTAATGCTTATGATTCCGGTTTAGATCCTAATCACAATATAACTAAAACATGTTAAATAAATACTAATGATGTAGTGATGCAGTTCAATTCAAGTTTCCAAAACTGCTTGTAATAAATACTATCAAATTTTGATTGCATTCAAGATTTCTTTCAAACGCTTTACCATCTAAAGACGAATTTATTTAATTTTTTGATTTGGCACAAATATTGATAGATGTACGTGTTATATAGAATTTTGTGAATTATTTCCCAATTTATTTTAAGTTGACATTTTATATGTAAAGCATTTTATTATATTGGACAATTATAAAATTTCTCAGAAGTGGACAATTAATATGTCAAACTGAAAATTTATATGTAAAGCACTTCATGTCAGACAGTTGACAATTCAGTTATAAAACTGACAGTTGACAGATTGTTAAACAAATTTGTTGAAAAGGCAGTTAGTTAACAGTTTACATGTAAAGCATTTTATCTGTCAGACATTTTCACGTTTTCTCAGAAAGTTTACTGACAGTTGATTTGTCAAACTGACAGTTTATTAAAAGACAATAGTTAACCTTTTATATGTAGGACAGTTTAAGTCAGACAGTTATATGCTTTGTCAGACAGTTAACAATTCATTTGTAAAACTGATAGTTGACAATTTGTCGCAAAGGAAGTTGACAGTTTGTATGTGAAGCAGTTTATGTCAGCTATACCCTTTCTCTAAATATTGACAATTGATTTGTCAAACTGACAATGTATTAATAGACAATAGTTGACAATTTATATGTAAGGCAGTTAACAAATAATTTGTAAGCTGACAGTTTGTCATAAAGAAAATTGACAGTTGATTTGTCAAATTGACAGAAGACAGTTAAGAAGACATATAACAGATTTGTGACAGTTTATATGTATAGTAGTTCATATGTCAAATAGTTAATCATATTCTCAAAAAGTTGCCAAACTGACAGTGTCAACAATAGAATTGTCAATAAAACTTGATAATTGAATTGTACTACTAACAGTTAACAGTTTGTGTAACAGATTTGTCGAGAGGAAAGTTGACAGTTTATTATATTTATATGTAAAGCAGTTTACATGTCAGACAGTTATACAATTTGTCAAACTGGCAGTTTTTACAACAGATTTGTCAAGAAAAAGTCGTAAATTTTTAAGTAAGTCTGCTATGTCTGATTTGTCGAAAAGAAAGTAGACAGTTCATGCAACAAATGTGTAAAAAAACTTGACACTTTATATGTCAGACAGTTGATAAGTTAATTTGTAAAAGTTAAAGGTTGTACAAAAAATGTGTGTATAAAATATTGTCAATTTAGTGACAAAATTATGAAACAGTTGACATATATATTAAATGACAGATTTGTCAAGATATCTAAATAATCAAACGAACGACTGTGACTACCTAAAGCACAGAATTATTTATTCAAATTTGTCCATTGCCATCCCGCGCCGTACAAGGTACACTGACGAGGTTTGTAAAACCGAAACAATTGTCTGTGCTTGTATTATTGTTGGATTAAGTTTACATAATAAATTTGTAAAACAATTAACAGTCGTTTTGTCAAATTGACAAATCATCTGATAACCGGCTCACATAACAGATTTGATAACAGTCGACAGCAAGTTTGTTGATAATTAATTTGTTAATTCATAGTCAGATTTGTGAAACTTCACAGTTGCTTTATCAAATTGGCAATTTAGTTTATAACACAGATTTGGCAAGATTAAAGTTAACAATTCATTTGTCAAACGGCTCATATGGCAAAATTCTGTTATAAATGGCATATGTCATATTGACAGTTGAGAGCTTTATGACAGTTGTTGTTGTTAAATTCAGGAGTGACAGCTCCGTTGTGAGTGAGCTCTCACTTATCTTGGCTTGTACGTTGCTTGACGCTTCCGTACATTGTTGCCAAAAACTGCCTTTACAGCACGACACGAATAGTATGGCTATTATAGAAATAGGCAACTTAGCATACACAAAAATTATGTTAAATGAGCTTAAACTAATGCCTTTGCCCGTTTTAGTATTTTTTATTTGCGCTAACATTTTAAACATTCCATGGGCGACGTGGTTCTGGGGTTGAAAGATGCCAAGACCACATTCAACATAATTTTTGTGTATACTAAGTTGCCTATTATAGAGGCCACACTATTCGTGTCTGGCTGTACTATACAATAAGAAAATAAATATCACTGGTTACTGCCACATATACAATTACGTGCGAGAGCCAGTGATTACATTAATAACAAGGAAAGGAAAAACATAGGATGAGTACTCTTCTCGAGTCGGAGCTCCGGCGACTGTGTAACAACACAGGGTGGAGCCTCGGTCGGGATGAGTTAGTAATTATTTAAATTTTAGGATGAGTGACAGGGATAAACGTAGAATATTACAGAACTATCTTAGTGTGTTTTATGTACTGCAGTAGACAACAGTATACTTTGACGTTTTTAGAAGAAACGAGTAGTGCCATGCTCGTCGGTAAGTGGATGTCCATTGAGATAAGGTTTTGCCATAGAATAGATTGAGCGGTAGTGAATCGAGAGCATTCAAAAAATAAATGATCGGTAGTACCTACTTCACCACAGACGCAAAGTGGGTTATCCACAATATTGATTTTAAATAGATGCCAAAGGGATCGCAAATGTCCAGATCTAAGTCGACTTGAAAGACATAGATCTATTTTAGAGTGAAATGGAAATTTCTTAAACCAGGGCTTTTGGTTTACCACTTGATTTATCTGATTGAAGATTGCTTTGACTGATGATATTGAATTGTTGCTGCCAAGAATTTAAGCTGTCCTGCAGAAAGCTGGCATAGAGGTCGGTGTAATTGGTAGTGATATCATTACACCGCCTCTCATGTCCCAGTTCCGCCACATAGTCTGCCTGTTCGTTGCCTCGTATGCCTTTGTGGCTTGGCATCCAACTAAATTGAGTTGCAAGACCTTTGTTTCTTAATTCAAAGATCATGTTCTTAATATGCGAGATCCAAATGTTGCCTTTGATGCTAGATGTATAGGAACATATGGCATCAAGGGAACTTTGGGAGTCGGAAAATATTATAGTTTTAGCCCAATTATTAGCCGAGATCAAAAACAGAGCTCTATAAATGGCATACAGTTCAGTGGTAAAAACAGATGAGAGATTAGAAAGTTGTCCTGTTTCTTCCAACTTTAATGATGGAATCCATATTCCAAACGTGGATTAAGTTGAACCGAACCGTCAGTATAAAATTCGGCCAGCGTTGAGATAAAAATTCCTCAAACACTGCATTGATTGCGGACGGAGATAAGGACTTATAAAGAAAGGAATCGTATCTAACTTGTATGGATAGGGATTGGCTAGGAAATACAAATAATTTGGAGAAGGAGCTCTTATTAATCACACGATCATATTATTAAGAGATTTCATTAAAAGCCAAAATTATGACAGGACAACCTTTTGCTGGCCAAAAGGGATGGTTGCCAAAAATGTTACATGTTTGTGACAAGACATCATGAAAGTTTGGTAACATATCTCTTGGTAAGTAGATTTCTTCTTATTTGCAGTGGCATAATACCGGCTTCCACTTCCATGACGTTAATAGAAGTGGTATTCATAGCTCCCATACAGATTCTTATTGCCCTGTTTTGAATTCTGTCCAAAATTTTTAAGTTAGATTTACTGCAAAAAGATAGAAGGTGGTAGGCAAAGTCAAGGCGAGATCTAACAAAGGCTTTGTAAAAAATAAGAAGGATTGCCGGGTCTCCTCCTCAGTAAGTGCCTGCAACACTTCTCAAAATGTTAATGCCTTGAGCACAAGATTTTTGACTCGGACAATAGGAATGTTATTAACACTAGGACACACTTTATTAGGTATGACATTACGTGACCGGCCTGAAAAAACACTGACCTGCATTTATCAAGAGAGAATTCTAAGTTTCTGCTAACAAGGCGACTGAAGGTCTGTGCTAGTACTAGATTGATATTTTGGATAACACTATCTGGAAAGTATCCTGGTGAATAAATAGCAAAATCATCTGCATAACAGATGAGAGGGAATAGAGGAGTGTACTAAGTCTTGTATGTACATGTTGAAAAGCAGGAGACTGAGAGGGCAACCTTGAGGGAGTTCGATGAAAGAAGTAACAAGCCCTTCTTCCGCGAATGTTCCTGCCAAGTATAACCGTTTTTCAGACACTAGTTCGATGATAATGTTGATGAGCAAAGAGGACAAATTCAAATTAATTAGAACAGATTTTAAGTAGGCTATGCACACATTATCATAAGCAAGCTCCTTTTATATCTAGAAAAGTAATACATAGACTTTTTTTTTGGCCAAAGCAGATATAACATCACAGTATAGAGTCGTGACGTTCTCATATATACTGTGGCCTTTTCTGAAACCTGTGATAGAACCTGTAAATATAGAGTTCATCTCACACCATCTTTCCAATCTCACTTTGATGATATTTTCAAAGGTTTTACGAACACAGGAAGAGATAGCAATTGGTCTAAAACTAGACTACATGTCCGGATAAGGTTTCCTTTTTCGTATTCCAACTATCAGGAATTGTTCCATATTCAAAGAAAGAATTAAATATGTCCACCAGGTGAGCTTTAGTGAGCAAAGGAGCTTCTTGCAATGTAGAGAAGGAGATGCTATCATTTCCCATAGCTGAATCCTTTCTGTGAGCAAGAACAAAGTTGAGTTCGCTCATTTGTATAGATGCAGGGTATGAGGAGGGGAATTAGCAACATCTAGCAAGGTGAGCACCGAATGGTGTCGAACGTATGGAGGGGCTAGTTTTGACAGAAATTCTGAAACCCAAGTCTCATCTTTGGTGGGAGTGACAGGTCTGAAGAGTGCTGCAGAATTTTTTAAAGCTTTCTCCCTTTTTGCAAAGCAAAAGCCTTTTTGCTTGGGCCATAGCATTTCTAGCTGCGTCAAGATGCACCAGTTTTCCTGTACGACGGAAAATAGTAAGGAAGCGCTTTCTTTTGTTGACCGCCTCAGAACATTCCTTATCCCACCATGGACAAGGCAGCATCAACAAACCAGGTTACAAGTTGCTGCTAATTTGGATATGGGATGTCTTTAAGTTTGGCAGAGATAATATCTCTATATGACACCCAATCTATTCTTTTTAGACATATTTGTTTATAATGAGTGTACGGAGCATACTGAGACTGAATGAGGTGGATTTCGGTAATGATAGGGAAGTGAACACTTCCATAGGTGTCTTGCAATGTTACCGAATGACATTTTAAAGCAATATCAGGTGAGGCTATGACTAGGTAGATTACGGTCATGTGGATGTTAGTAGGCGACCCATCATTTAGAATACTCTATCGCAGCTTGCGGTTATGATAATGGTGGCCTCAGATAGGATGCTGGGCGTTAAAGTCACCAACAATAATAAAAGGGGATGATAAGGACGAGAATATTTGTTTCCAAAAATTTCTATTCAACGACCGATTAGGGGGACAGTAACATGACAAAATGGTGAGGTTAGACATAGAGGACTGAACAAATTGGAAACAAGGTGAGACATTAAACGTAGAAATTTTGGATTTAACATAGATATCATGGCTAAAGAACGAGGATACTCCAGCCATCATCTCTTATGTTGTGGAAAGAGCTGAACTGAGGAATTGCAAAGTGTTTATTTGGACGAATCCAAGTTTCACACAGAGCAACTGCAATTAATCTTTAATTCATGCAACATGCGTAACAATTCCGGTTTTTTGTTATATCCAGATTGGATATTCCAACTAACCAGACGTATCGGCGCATGAGTCACTGATGGATTGTGATACTGAGTTGTTCAAAGACGTGATAAGATTAGACATAGACGGTATTGATATGTTCGGGTTTTGGAAGGAAAACTGTTCAAGAGCTTTAAATAAAATTTTTACCAAGTTATAAATGAACGATGCATCGGTAGAAGGTCTTGCATCTAAGGAAGGGTACGTTAGAGGGTTATATGTCGAAGGACCGGGCAGGGACTGAAGAGATAAGTTTTTTTGGAACGGAGTTTCTCTGGGGACTTACCATTCGATCTTTTCCGCTTGGGAAAGTTTTCCTTAGATGGTTCGTAGTTAGAATTAACTGGGGACTGAAGAGATAAGTTTTTTTGGAAAGGAGTTTCTCTGGGGACTTACCATACGATCTTTTCCGCTTGGGAAAGTTTTCCTTAGATGGTTCGTAGTTAGAATTAACTGGGTCTCTGACTGATCGATTATGGTACGCAATCTGATTGATGGGTTGGGAGACAGCTGAAGAAAAAAGTTGACGGTAAGTTCGCCGGATAATTTCGGTCGTGGGAAGGGATACAAGCACACAAAATCTGCAGATGCACTGGCAAAAATAGCGCAACGAGCTATATAGCTGAACGCTCCTTCATAAACATTTTAAAAACAGACTTTTCTTTTACAGCATACTTCGACTATCATTCTCATTTGCCTGATCTGACGTCACCTGATACCTTTGGAGCATGCCAAAGCAGTCAATATTTCGGTCAAAAGATTTGCCAGCAATTATTGGAAAACTACAAGAAAGGTAATAACTAATTTACAGCAAATGCAGCAACAATTTTTCATAATATATACAATTACTGTAATCAAATAGGTCTCTGGAGCAAAACTGTGTGCATGAGCCAAAAAACAACAAACTACAAATCACAATTTAACTGTACACATGCTGGATATTGCTATTTTAAAGTGCCATGAATGTGTTTTCCTTCTCGAGATGGTACGTCTATTGTGCACAGCCCATAAACTTGAATAATATCTAAAAAGATTCATAAATGTGACATCAACTATAATATCTTGCAAAGAAACACACACAGTTTCTTAAAAAGTTGACAGTTGATTTGTCAAAATGGGAGTTCACACAACATATTTGTAGAAAACTTGACAATTTATAGTCTAAGAGCTCGCGTCAAATAATGCAAAAGTTTTTGGAAAGTTGATATTTTGAGATTCATTTCAATCATGAAAAGCTAGCTTAAAGTCAGCAGGTCTGCCGTCGGGACACCTGGCACCTTGCGCTCACTTGCTATCTTCGCGAGCCTTGAGAAAACATTTGCGCTGGCATCATTTTTTTGACATGTAAAGTCTGACTTTACAAATCCCGTTATTTTGCTGTCCGACTGTTGGATCCGTGTTTAGATTTACTAATAATTTTGAGCTTTCCGAAAACAATTTGTAGGTGCTAATTCAGAACCCTTTCTCAAAATATCAAGCTTCCAAAAACTCTTGCATTTTTTTTTACGCGAGCTCTCCGACTATTACACCTGATGGAGATAATTGATTTGTTAAATTAATAGTTGATACTTTATATAATAGGTTAGTTAAGAAAGTTAAGGTAGTTCATACGCATAAGTTATATTTTCATATGTCAGATAGTTGATAATTTGGTTTGTAAATACCTTTTATTTTATAAAAGATTTGTCGAAAAAATATTCACACTTTCAAAATTACTAGACAACCAAACATGCAAACTACGTAGAAGGTTCGGCTTAGTGTGGGCTGCATTTGGAAACCTACAAAATCTTTTTAGATCAGACATACATAGATCATTGCGTTCTATTAGTGCTGACCTACAGACCCGAGACTTTTACACTAACTAAGAAAGCCGCTTAAAATAAGGAAGCTATGGAACAGTCAATGCTGTTGGTTTCGCTTAGAGATAGAGTACCAAATGTAATCATACAACAGAAAACTGGTCTAACCAATGTTATAGACAAAGTAACATATTTAAAATAGAATTTGGCTGGCAATTTCGCAAGAACAGGTGCAAGGTGGACCAAACGTGATTTTAAATGAAGGCCAAAAGCGGATGCCAACGAGATGGGCAAACCATATTAAGATGATTTGGGAATAAAAGACAACACTAAACAGTGAGTGAATGATAAAGGCTGATTAATGATGAAAACGATGATGAAAGTTGACAAGTTATGTATCGCTTCTAAAATTTATGGAAGAAAATACTGCTAAAAGTCATAAAACTTTTTCAAATTCCTAGTATTACCAGTTACTAGAATAGAAGTGTTTTTATTATATTATTTAGCAATTTTCACTAGATTTTTTATAATCCTGATGATTTATTGAACGCTTTTTGTTGTTTATGTCAATAATGAGAATAAATCAATCATAGAAATAAAGAAAAACTGTAACTAAAAATAAGAAAATCATTATTCTCTTAAGTAACCATTGCCAGGAACCATATTGATAAGGCAATCAATTCAAACATGTAGTCCTATGTAGCTAATGCCTTTAAAAAAGCTATTTTACATTGCCCCAGAAGTCTTACAACTTTGTTTGAAAGGGGTTGATGGGACCAGCAATAGATGGTAATAATAGGTAACTTTATGTTTTTTGAGTTTTGAAAAAAAAAATTGTCACAACGTGCAAGGTTGAGACTGTAAGATGGATGTTGAAAGCCTTTTTTGTTGACTACTTTTTGAAAGTGCTTTATGCAACCTGCAGTTCTCATGCAGAAGCATGGTTTTCTGAGCATAATTTGTGTATAGCCGTCAAGTTTGTAATTATATTTTTGTAAACTAAACATTCTCCTCCATTGTAGTCTTTTGGAATACATTCAGTAAGAGATCGCATCTTTGGGCCGACCAAGATAGTCAAATACATAACGAGGTTGCTAGGGGGACCATGGTAGCTAAATTCTAAATCAACCAACATAAACTGGTTGTCTCTTGCGCGGATTAGCAACTGATTGTTCATCGCGATGATTGTATTCAGCAAGAGGGGCTTAAGGGAATCATAGTTACTACCGCCGATTATCCATGCTTGCAAGACTCACGACAGTTGGAAACACAAATGAGTCGCTAGCCTATAAAGATACAAAAAAAGCTTCCGCTTTACCTTACAAAAAGATTCAATTTGAAAAACAAAGCAACATTTGGATTAAGAAAATAATAAAATATTTCTTAAAACACTTTACTGTATTTAAGATATATGTTTACAGTTAAACAGACGTCTTAAATATAGCGGGTACTCGACCCAATCATTATAATTTAAACTCTTGACATTGTTTTGCACTGTATTCTTATCAAAAGCAATAATTTTGGGAAAATAATACGCACAAATTTATAAACCTACCTACACAAGGAGATTTCACCAAATACGTACAAATAATATAAGGCATATCATATACCTACCATGGTGGTTATTGATCTTACTAATTATCATAGTTAAGTATATAGAAACATAATTTTGAAACTAATAAGAAATTACCATAATTTTATGTTATTACATTTAGCACAAATTGTTACTTAAAACTTTTATTAAAATTTAATACCTTATATTACTAATTGAAACACATTAATAACAGCAAATGTAATCTCATCTCATTCTCAATAAATCAAATCTATAAAATATAATGATTCAATCAGAGCACTTATATTATAATAACATCTTATTATAGCTTAGTACATATATTAGTAATGATTTATAAGTATAATTAATAACAGCATCTTATAGAATGCAATTCAACACCAACCTTGATTTATCTTAAGAGAAATTTCCAATCCTTTGTTATTATTGCACACGAGCACTTATTTATATAATAAAGCAATTATTATTTGTTTTATAGATATTACTTTACAATAAATGCATTGTCTTTAATGTAATTGTAGCTACGTGCCAGCACGTAGATTGAAGCTGACTAACGCTAGAAGTAAAAAGAATTCCTGGATAAAAAATAGTACGGATAATTTTATTCTGAAACAAAAATGAAATGTTTACAGCATTTAAAAAATAAAAAATTGAAGACAAATATTTATTTATAAAGTATTGTTTGTTGTGCGTTTTTATAGACTTCAATCGATGTTTTTATTGTGCTCTGCATTGAATACTAATTCTATATATTTACATTGTATTTTTAAATTGTGAATTTGTTCAAACTTAAATGCTAGAAACAGTATTGTGGTAGTGAAAAGGACATACAAAATTTGATATAATAAATTATAATTGTCAAAATTTAATCATTCCTAGAAATAATCTGACTAATAGACATTGATTCTGTAGTAGATTTTAAGATTATCTATGGATTGTATGCCTAGCTCTCGATATGCTCAATCAGCTATTAGTTGCTATTTCACCTCGGCCACACCAATCAAGAACTCGGACATCAATTCTGACACCATCTGCAGACAGTTCATTAGTGCTCCGGAAATCTCTATGAAAGAATTGTAATTATGAATTAATTCTTCTGTTCTGTTGTCCGCCTGTTCACAAGCTTTTCATCCCCGTTATCACGCAATCGGCCAACTTATACTGGTCGCATCGGAAATATTATTTTATTACAAAATTCCTACACTTTAATATCAAATGTTGCTTTATAATTATAATAATATTAACGTGGTCATTATCTATATAGAACTGATGATGTCAAATCATTAAATGTTAAATTTACACTAAACGGTTTTTTGATTGTAAATAATTGGAATTTCTTAATTTTGTTTGATTTCTTTTAACAACAAACAAATTATTACAATTCTACTTATCATTTAACAACAATTTTATTTTAAATTAATTAATTAATTAATTAACACCATGACATTTCTTCTAATGACCTGCAGATTTGTATCAATTATCAAGCACATCTCATTACATTTAATTACAATTTCGTCTTTCCATTGATTCTGTTAACCTTCCTCCAAATATGAAAGTGTGACTTGTTGCGGTGGGAGTCAGCAGTCTGACGTCATAAATTGGCTCACGAGAAAATAACAACACATGAACATTAAACAAAGAATTTTCAAATGACCCATCAGTTTTTTCAAAATATTACTTCCACCAATAGAATTTAATTATACAAAATTCCATTAATATGATTAAAAAAAATTGATTCTTAGAATATATTTTTTCCGACATGTGCAGCACGTTCGTTTAACATATCTAGATGAAATGTTAGGACTGGTTTTTATTGAAAATGTAAATATTTTGTGCAAATACTTTCTAATGACGCATCTTATTGGTGTAGGAGCATTCTAGAAATTTTAATCGGATGTTAATGCAATGCAATGTTTATAATCTGTAGATCTTTGTTTGGTTCATTTTAAGTGGGTTTGTAACCATCAAAATAAGCTGACTTTATATATTATTATTTCTTATAAGGAATCTTTGTATCCTTGGGAATTTACAAGTGGAGTAATAACCTTAGTTGCAGACAAAAATATTTTGTTGATGAATTAAAAATAATATGTATTTAATTAAAACAATTAGCGATTCATGACAAATTGTTTTCTCAATTCTTAATAGTTGGCATACTTAGAATAATTGTCAACCCCTATTTAATTGTTAAATAGTTTGTTTATAAAATAGCTTCTTTTAATAATGAATATGTGTAATTGGCGCTTAGATATTCTACTTCTGATCGGAAAACGATTATAAGCTGATGATTCTTAAAAAGTGCAGAAATTTGGTGTCTAGAGATCGTTTTCAAATGCTTAAAGTTTTAAAAGTATCTACAGATGGAAAAAAAATTGTAAAATGGAACTTTTTTGCGATTGTACTTGGCGGACCGTATACTGAACACACGCATTATAACTTGTTGGCGGAAATAGCGTATAAGTGACTTATTAATTAATAAATTATCAAACCAAACCGGCACAGACCTTGCAACAACGTTTTGTCTGCAGTTCGTACGTCCAGACTTACTCTCATACGGATAATAAGAACAGCCAGTACAAAATCAATCCTAAAACACAACCCAAAACCAACCAAAACCCGAACTATTTTCGCATTGGACATAAGAAGAAATTAGTCACTAAAGTCCTGTTTTTTTTTTCAGTTGGGCTTATGTTACTACCGCACAAGCTGCCTTTGAATATGTACCTGAAAACACAAATATATACTATCGCACCCGTTAATTGAGAGAATGAAGGCACTGTAGATACTGACGAGGCCTAGTATCTGATCTAACATCCTGAATTAATAAATGTAATAATTTCTTTAAAAAATTCTGCCTGAGCTGAGGCTCAAAAATGCGACAAGTTATGCGCCGAGATTCGAGTTAAGCGCTTCACCCAACTAAGGAAAACCACTGTTGACGCATATCCCTGAAAAAAAAAACAGTCTCAACATCCCAAACCCTGGCACAACTCCCAGAAGGGATACTCATTTCCGAAACACATGTACACTCTCCAAAACCTTAATTATAACTGAGGCTATTAACTTCAACTCCTAGACCGCAACAATTAGCCTAACTTAGTTCAAAGCGCCCTAATCCCACCAACGAGAATCGAAACTAACACGGACATATTTGGATTCGTCACCTGAAAGACTTCTACACTAATATATAAAGAATATTGTAAATCTTGGCTAGAACACAAACTTGGAAACCTTTACAAGATGCCGCAGCACGCAAAACTTTGCATGCCACTTCGATCGACATTGCACCCGACAAGGATACATCGAAACCTTACTCCAACGTAGAGAATCACAGCAATGAAGATTTGGCGGAGATATACCACACGTACCGGTTACTTGAAACCTCTATAACGCCAACTGGAAAGTCACAAGAACTGCTCGACTAGACTCGCCAAAATGATCCGTCAAGTTCCAAGACTTTCTAGGCAGTAGCAGAACATATAACTCTCCATGATATGTTTTTGAATCTTAGGCAAATTCGGCGGAAATCGCAAGGTTCTCACTTGAGCAAGCCCAAATGTCAAAAAACGGAACCGGTATTAAGTATAGACAAAAGATCAACAACTGCTGATGATGTGCTTTCAGGAGAGCCCAAATTACCATTTCTGCCACGTCTCTAGCAACGCAGGACCCCGGAATAGTGTGCAACATTTGGCCTTGCAATTGTTACCGGTTCCATCTGTTAAAGTTGAAACCGATAAATGCCTGTGTATGGCGGTAGGCATACTCGATCTGAGCATATGTTTCAACATTTAACTTTCTCCATGACAAAGTCATTCATATTAAATGACTAGATGTTGGCTCTGTGTTGACAAGTAGACCCTTGTCTGGCAGTTGACCTTGAGACGGAATCCCAATCTGGTCGATCGCACGCATGACGTGGTCACGCTTACCAGCAGGAGTGTACAGTGCGTGTGCTCGGTTCATTGTTCATCGTCATTGAGGGACGTTGCATGAGATGAAGGATGCAAGAAGTGTAAAAGTTATGGGGTTTGGCGGAATCAACGTTGCAGGATTAGCCGGAAGGTCAGAGAGATGGAATTCTAATCTGCCTGGTTGCCAGCGATGGCCTTGTTTCTTCTGGGTTAGCCCCGTTGGGATGATTTTGCTCTTGCGAAGGTTTTTGGAAAAAAATTCTTTTATGCTACGCGGTTGGGTGCAATTGGATGAGCGCCCTTGCCGAGTAGGCGTGTGTTATGGCAAGTGGCGCCGCCTGGTGGCTGTAACACAGTTTGCGGAAATAACATCGTGCATCACCAATCCAAAAGTTACCAACCGCTAGGCCATCAAAACCCGGACCAACGAGTACCACGTGAGCAAGAGGCCTGCTAGCCCCTAGGACCAAGATAACGCAAACCGTGGGTAAACAACAGGCACTCTGATGTAACTATTATGCAATGACTCTTGATATCTTTTTGAAAACCCAATTGCCATGAGGATTAACTTTATAATGAGCTCCTGTGTACGATTTTGTCATAAAACTCTTCCGCTTGGAAGCAACGGAGCAAAAGTAGACTTCAAAATCAACTTCAATTAGTATCTACAGAGACGTCGACACACAAACATTGACTACTGCTTCTCCGGTGACTACAGCACCGCTCAAGCCTTGTAGTAGAACACTGGGCAAACCCCCAACAATCCTTGGCACACTGTTGGAAGAAAACTACTGTTTCCTGCACCCGGGTCGTACTTCCTAAACACTGAGAGATACTTATTTCCAAAGTAGAATACTAAAAACTTTTGATTATCGGTATCTCAAGTTATCAATATCAACCCCAAAACCACCTACATTGTCTCTAACTCGACCATCGATAGCTAGACCGCAACACCAGTCCAAGGTATCCATGAACACCTGGAACACTGCAGTGCATTTGCGGATTAAGCCACGCTTTTAATGAACAAATGGGGTTGGGCCCTACAAAGAATTGAAAACGTGAAGAATCGATTATACAAGGACCAAAACACACACGACAAAAATTCTAAGAAATAACAGTTCATACATTCATTTGGCGTGCATCCTTCCAAAAAACACCTAGGGAACATCGAAGAAAAGACAAAACATTTAAATTCGATTATGAAAATTGTAAATCTTGACCAACGCCCGGCCAAAATGGCATGAAACTTTTTGAAAGGAAAAGAACCGTATTTTACGCACGTACTACATCTGTTCCGATGCTGCTTTTCGTTTGCTAGTGGCGTCCCGAAAACGTCATTTAAAAGATTTTTTGTGAGAATGCTACCGAACGCACACAACAACGCACGAGGTGTCGGGCACACCTAGCCACAGAGAAGATATGTGTATATTTGGATGCCTATGGGTAATGGAACCATTGGCTACGCTCTGCATCACTTTGTTGGGGACACTCATTTAACTTATGACCGGAGCGGTAACTTTCGATAACTCTGTTAATCATACATGTTCTCGCTGCCGTCGATGCATAAGTTTAAAAAAAAATAATGGAAGTTAGTCGATTTTTGTCATTTTTCCCACAAAGTTTTTGATCTAGATACGGATTTGCCGTGCTGATTCGCTTTCCAGACCAAAGTTTTGTTCTGGGCCACGACCCCTATTTTTTGCGGTTTTGTAGAAATTGACTGCAAAAGCAATTTAGCAATATCAATCCATTTTGTTTAAACCCCAAAATTTCCCTCAGATACGATTTTGTATATGTATATCCAGAATAGCGTTTGCAATAAAAAGAATTTCCATTTCGATATATTTACAAATTTAATATAGGCAACCTAATATACATCAGTGAGTGGTTAATGATACAACAAATATTTACAATATAAAATAAACAATGATTATTAAAACCTAGTATTTGTCTAGTTTTTAATCGTTTTTTAAAAATCATGAGAAATGAGCGCCATTTTAAAATTTGTAGACATTTTATATTGCAGTACCAGCATGTTCAATGTGTTGCATAAATTCGTGTAAAAAAAATCTTAGACCATATACACCTATAGACGCGACTTGTGCTATTTTCTGCTTGTTATATGGTGAAGCAAACATAACATTTTATGCCCACGACTGACGTCACGCGTTAGTTGTGTATATGAGTAGTTAATCGTTTAGTTTTACAATTGTTAGTGAACATAAACACGATAAAATATAAATATATGTTCAAAATTAATTTGTTTTTGACGTTAATTCTTTTACAAAATTGTTAATTGAATAATTTAGCAAAGTGAGAAGTGCCCCATACAAGATTTATAGATATTTTAATAGATTAAGTGCGTAAAAATGTATTTTCATACACGTTTCTTGCTATATGTGCGTTCTTGTCCACAACTGACACACAGATCATGTTGGCTTCACCGCGTCGACAAAAACCGTGTCTATAAGTGTATATGGTCTAAGAAAAAATCCCACAAATGTGATATCTAGCCAAAGTTTGAACTTCGATTCATTGGTTGGTTACTGTTTTATTCAAAAATTGTGTTTTGTAAGAATCAAATAATACATTTTTAAATAATTAATTGGTTTTAAGGTAATTTCTGATGTAGTTTATAATATAAACGTTCGAGTGATTAATATGTAATTCATTCATTTTATGCGCAATTTAATTGTTTTTCCGCTTACCCACCAGAGTCTTTGTTAAAAAGAATTAGAAGTTTCTTCTCCCTGAAACGTTAGAATTCTGTTAGTCTCAGAAGGCGATAGTTATATCCAATCTCTTAATGACCAATAGTTGGCTACTCCAGTTTATGATTACAAACGAGTAATTTGAACTGAATTGCCCAGCACACCTACCCACATGGTTTTTGTTTGAGAATTGGACATTATCCTTTCTTCCTTAAAATAGTGACTAATAACGTTTGCAATAATTATTGAAAAACATGTCGCACTATGCGTTAGAAACGAACCGGTGAAAACGCATCCGTTTGGAAGTATGCCGACCGAGCAAGGTTTTAAATGAGTGGCGACACATATGTGCGTTTTCAACTGATGAACCGGACGGACTCCACCTAAAATCATGTTCGGTCGCATCCTTCAAAACGGATGCGTTTTCACCGGACCGTTTCTAACGCATAGTATGTCACCGGACTTATACTACCCACATGTATTTGAAGACAAATAATAATTACATCAAATTTATTTCAATATAGCCTTCGACTGCGCCATCCCATAATTCACAAAACTGTCAAAACTTCATTAAGCATAACTTTCTTACTGTTTAACGTATTACCAACAAACAGAGCCAATCTCAACAGATAACTATTCAACTATAAATCATTCTCTTATGTTTTGAGCTGCATGAATGCGGGTAACATTCTTCACTTTTCTAAACCCCTTGTTCGTATTTTATGAACCAAGTGGAGACATTTGACGTGATTGAATTAACACAAACAAATATTTAGTAAAGGCTAATACAAAAGTTTAACCATTTAAGATAAAATTGTCAACGTGAACTTTTAAGTGATTTTATGTCAACTTTGCACAATCGCACCAAAACCTTCCGGTCCCGATTAAACATAATCAAATATTTTATTTTAACTTTTAATAAACATTTTGAGAAATTGCTGTATTCTCGATTTTCTACATAAAATGGTTCCGAGTTCATTCCAGGGACTGCTTGCATATTTTTGAGAAAAAAAAAACTAAATTGCTTAGACGTATTATTTTTGGCACGCCACTGGAGTTTTAATGGCAAGTTACGCCTCTAAATAAAGTTATAAAAGATACTGAAAGTGTTTGTAATCTGAAAGAAAACAATACTTTCTTTAGATTTCTTGGAATATATAAAAAATACTTAATTCCATAATTACTGTAAGCATACAATATAATAAATAGAATTTAAAATCAATGATATTTTATTAAATAATAACGTACTTACTGCATCCTATATATTGCCTATAACCTAATTCTCAATTACAAGCATTCAATGATTCAGACTTACCAATTCTTCAACTTTAATTTGAAATCAGCAAGCAAATCTTCAATGTAAAATGAAACAAAATGATGATCAGCATAATCACTTGAAATCATTTGCTAAATATAATATGGCAATGACTGTGAATTATAATATTAAATAAATGTGGAGAATATAATTAATTTATAACATATATTTATACATAAAATACTATCACCTACATTGGTATTATTATAAAAAATTGTCTGCAAAAATTTCATAAAATTATAGCTTTGTTTTGGTAACAACGTAAAGAATTATTTATAAGCATAAATAATAGAAATTATTAGGCTGATCCAAACACAGACTCTAACAACATCCTATACCACAGAGTTTCATCTTTTGCAAGACTCATCAGTGTGCCTAGCATGGAAAGTAGCCATTGTATAAGATAGCTACTAAAACAATCTAATAAATTGAAAGATTTGCCGACAATATTATAATGGGACATTATAATAATTAGTACCACTAAAGATTTATATTACATTGTTACATACATATATAAAATTGTTATTATAACAGAATATAAAAATATATAATTTGTAATTATACATTCTTGTTTAATATAGATAGACGTTTTATACCAAGCTGGTTTAATCCATATAAGTGGACTTTAAATCATAGCTAATTGTAGATTCGATCAAAAAATTTAAACAGAATAGACAGCAATTCAGTGGTGTAACAACACTTTTTTTTAAATAAATTATGTTTCTCTAAAACTAATCTTAAACCCTACCATGTAGTACTATGTCCCATTTTGTAAATGTAATAAATAATTCTAAAATTTGTGCAGCATTATGGGAATCATTAATTGCTATAAAGCAGGCCTGCAATTTGCAAAAAATATCAACCACATTCTCCTGCACTCAAACCTTTGAAACCAAAGAAGTAATACTAAAAACTTTTATTGTTAAAGAAGCTGGGGACTATGTTGAATATGCTAGTTACACCACTGTTACAGCTATAGTAATATTTTATCACAATTTAATACCTCCACGACGAGTCAGTCTGCAAACAATTTGCACTTACCAAAATATTTTAGTCGCTTGTTGAAAAATCTCTCCTATAAAAAAGCTTTTGCGTATAATTATTTAGTATTATTATAGACAATTAAAGTTTTATCATAATTATTTTGCTTCATTTAGGAAAATATCTTCAAGAGAGGTCATATTAATAATATAATCTTCAACAGAACTTGTATTTTTTTTCTTAAAATTCTCCATCATTTCGAATAATTCGCTCAAGTTTTTCTTTTCTCTCAATTGGAAATGTAATAAAGACTATAAAAAAATAATATATAAATAATTAAAATTGATTAAAATGTTATTATAAGTACCAAGTGTTTGTCTTTAAGATGTGGGCCGAGATCTGTAAATTTATCCATAAATTCTCGCTCTACTTTGGTCACTGTATCATCTGATTTTAATTCATTTGTTATATCGTTAGTACTATCTACCACATCAACATCACAGTTATCTAATTTCACTTTTATAATAACAGTGAAACCGTTTCCATATAATTCTTTCAACTTTGGTATGGTGCCATATTTATCTATTTTTCCAGCCTTCATTATAGCCAAACTGAAGTAAAAGAAAAAATGTTAGGAATAAATTGATAGAAATGCTCGCGGGAACAATGGCGGACCGTAACAATATCGCGACGACGAGATGAACCGGACCGACTCGAACGGTCCTCTATTAGAGTATAGCTTGGTACTAAAACTCTACCTACACTCTATCTTGAAATTGAATAGACTGTAAATACAAAACTTGCTACTTACTAATCACAAAGCGCTTCACATTCATCCATACTATGCGACGTGAAAATCATACATCTCTTCTTCTTCTGATTCTCATCCATCTCAGCTTTTAATTTATTCAAGACATCCCACAATTTCCGTCTAGCTACCGGATCAACACCCGTACTCGGCTCATCCATCATAAGAATCTGACGATCTCCAATCAGTGCTATACCCAATGACAATTTCCTCATATTACCCCCACTATATTCACCTGATTTCACATCCCCATATTCCGTTAAATCTATAATTAAAATTAAATAATTTCTTACAAAACATAAAGATTAATCACTTACCTAAATCTTGAATAAGTTGCTCAACAATATTTTCAGGATTACGTACCTTCCTTAAATTTGCGAATAAAGTAAGTAATTCTCTTCCAGTTAAGGTGCTATTAATGGCATTGAATTGAGGACAATAACCAATATTCGATAAGAAATCATCAAAATTTGTATCGATATTCATTCTCTCTGAATTTCTAATCATAACAGTACCACTAGAAGCCAATTCATCTCCAGTTAACATTTTGAATGATGTTGTTTTTCCCGCGCCATTAACACCGAGTAAACCGAAACAATCGCCAGGTTTCACAGTGAAACTGAGATCGTCCACAATCATTTTCGAGTTTATTACTTTTTGTAATGAGTTTACAACAAACGCGTGATCTTCAACTTCATCGCCAGCATTTAGTCTGTTTGGTGTAATTGGATTCTTATAGAACTTTTTCAACCAGTACATTCGGATTTTTTTGAAGTACCATGAATCCAAGAAGACTAATATCAAGAAAAATACCAGAGCGGATAATAGGAATGGTAGTAAACTTGACCATTCTAATATATCTTTAGTGAATGATTTGTAATTATCACAAGCTACTCTGTCTTCACCTGAAAAGAATAATATATTTCAGCTTTTTTTTTTCTTTTAAAATAGAACAAAGTAAACAGGGCTGTAGGGTATGCCACGATTGATTCAACTTTTGCAGTGACTTAGACATGGAGGTCATCTTCAAGGAGTTTAAAAAAATAGCATAAACTTGCACAACAATTGATTACAATCATTTTGTTGGTTAACCTAGACCTCGAAATAATCTCCGAAACTTTTAAAAACAAACAAAAAAATGTGTTCTCCAAAGCACGGCACCACCAGTCAAGCCCAAACGACGGTGGTCATAGGGGACAATCAACCAGATTTGCCTGGACCTGGACAAAGACGTGATCCTATGACAATCCAGGCCGGCAGACAAACATGCTAGCCTAGATTACAGTCGGGAATGGCCATCACAAACAAGTCGTGCTACCTGGATTACTCTCAAAGAGTCTTAAACGGACAGACCTTCAGAGGGCGAGAAAGATTTCACACCATCATCTGGTCAGCAGATAGCCACTGGCACCTACAGAAACATAAAGCACGCCCTCCGAGTGCTGTAACACAAAACACCGTCCGCTTGCTAGAAGAAAAACTGTTCGTTTTCGTTGGTAGAGGCCATGTTATCGGACAACTGCCCACAATTCATTAGCCGGCACTTTTCGGACCCAACAATAGAAGTTCGGCAATCTACAAACTCTATGCAAACCAGGTTGAAGCCTTGTCACGCCGACCTCAAAAAGAGCATGCGAGCGCTGACCGAACAACACCCAAGATACCACTGGGACTAACTACTATCGTTAGCCGTCTACCACAACAACCGACGGACCAACTCGGCAATGATCCTCACAACGACAACCTCCGATACTGACGTCAATACCGGAAGCATTCCACCCACTCCAGCAGAATATGTTACGCTGGACAAAGTATGGCATAGCACCCCGGATGTCTGGCTAACGCTCACTCGGACGCCAGACCAAAACCAAACACTAAACGATCTTCCTGTGGCTTCTTCACGCCTTTCTACGACGTTCTTATCGACGGACTCTTCTTGGGGAACCTACACCCTCTCGGATCACCGATCTCACGACCACCTCCGGCACTGGTGCCGGTAACACCGAGTTTTCAAATAAAATAACAAAAACATTAACTTGAACCAAAATCAACGAAGAAAACATAATTGTGCTTGATTCTAAGTGTGATCTAGGTCTTGGACTCATCACCAAAATGAACAAATTAAACATATTCAAAGAAACCTATAATTATTTTAAAAATACTATACATACCACAACATGGATTCTCGTTAAATCTGCAAGTATGGGTCTTCTTTGAAATTTCCATATTATCCCAATTATAAATCCAAACAGCCTTCCTTGAATACAGCAGCATGGTAAAAGTTAACCAATATTGCGGACATAAATTGAAAAAGTAATGCAAAACTTCGCCCCAACGTTCGTAATATTGTTCCCCAGACATTTTTAACACATTGACGACAACTGTCAACACAACACCGGCAAACAAATTCACCATCACTAATGTACCAAAACCAGCCGGTATAGTTTTCCTATAGCTGAATAAATATACGTATAAAATCATTGGGATTCCATAGAAGAACAATATTAACAATAAAGCACCTAAAAAATTAATATTAAGAAATTATTAATAGAATTATTATTTTAACTTACCGAACGCGTTCATATTGGCAAAAATTGGATTGGCAAAAATGAATAAACTTAAAATACCACAAACAATTAAATAAAAAATAAAATCGAAGAAAAACATATTCAACCAATAACAAAATGGTTTGATTCCTGTCATGTAAATTAAATGTTTCATGTTGGTAATCCTTTCTCTGAATGGATGGATTATAAAACAACCTCCAAAGAATAGTAGGGCTAAAAATATTTAATTAGTTTGAATAAAATTATTGATAATATTTATATTACCCATGGGGATGATAAGGATCCAAATAATTCCAACTTGTATTTCTGACATTTCTTTAGCAAAATCAGCATCAGTTTTAGTAAGAGGTTCATTGACTAAAGATATACTACTGGATGGATTGGCAAAAGTTTTTGTAATTGCATTTAAAGCCAAGTTAAGAGATATAGGTGCTCCATGCAAGGCTCCATTTGAATACATTATGTTGACTATTTTGCCGTATTCGGTTGATTGATTAAATTCGGCTGCGATTATTGCATGTTGACCGTACTCTTCGATGTTTTTAAGTCCGAGATTAATTAATGCTAGAATTTGATATTAGTTAATATATGATTTTACTAATTAATCATATTAATTATACCTTCTGAAACTGATGGTACTATAACTGCATTGGATTTTTGCTCATTTATTAATGTTTCATATTTATCCATCATAGTGGAAATTTCAGGGTTGGATTTATCGCCACTGAAATACACAATTGTATTTCCGTAAGCGTTTAAATCCATCTTTAATTTCGGATCGTCACTTAAATAGGTGAATGCTGATGGGATGGATAGTAGTACGCCGAGTAAAAATATGGCGAATGCAATAAATATCTGAAATTGAATAAAATATAACAATAAATAAGATATTTCGCAACATGGCGGATTGGTGGGCGGTGCCTGGCACCGTATACCTCCGGAAAAAGACGAAGCTTAACGACGAACACGAATAGATAGAAAAAAAATATAAGCTCCGAAAAATGCACAATGAAGAAAATCCGTATAAGCGACGCGCGCAACAGTAGCGTAGCTAGAATTTTTGAGTTCCACCAAAAAAAAAAACGTATTATTTTTTTGCTTTACGTTGAAACTCCTCCCCGCAGGTTTTGAAATAAACGTAGCTGGGCACTAAATACATCAATGCATAAAAAAAAATTAAACTCAAAGTTGGAAAATGACCCGGAAGACATTTCCAGAAAGTTCCCAGCCAATTCAACAGAATTCCTCCGTCTTCTGAGATTTCTCCCATAAATTAAAACTATAACCATAATCACATACACTATTATAAACAAAGTAATTCTAATTACTAAAATAAAATCGAGACACTTACATATAAAAGATGGTTCTTCATAAACATCGACTTGACGGAATTCCAATGGTTTCTGAACAGTATCCAAAATTTCTGACCTATTAAATGAAAAACAAGATTCAATTAAAGCTCAAACAATAACATTGCTCTACTAAAGCTTTAGAACAGAAATAAAATTAAAATATTTGGTGACAATAAAAGCAAATTAATTGTGAAGTTTGGCCATAACCATAAGTAATAATTAAGTTGTGCACTATTGTGCTATATTGATGTATGATGTCAAGATGTGGGTAATCATATTATATACAGAAGCCTTATTTAGAAACTCGTAATGATATCGATACGTGATGGACAAGCTTAACAAATTAATTTAAACTGAAATAGTACGCGTAGCAGAACCTATGTAAATCAAAATGGCGGAAACCCGCGACGCCATCTTGGAAAATGGCTGACTATTTGGTCAAGTTCGTCGATAGAGTAAAGACGGGGTTTTATTAAGAAGCATTTATCTAGAGGGCCGTAACGAGGAGTTGCTCTGGTAAATCTGAAGGTAGCGGTGTTTAAGTCGTTTGTCCTAGGTCTTGTTCCAATGTGGCAGACATATACCGTCTACATCCAGTCTGTGTTTCTTGGAGCTAGTCCTTCGGATTGATTTTGTTGTTTTAATGTCTCGGACTTGAATAAAACTCCATCTATAGCATCTCGTACTCGAAAAGTTGCAAAAACATGGACTAAAGTGCAGCAAACCAAAACGCAAATTTGCTAAGACCCTTGTGGAATAGCAGTGTCATCAAGGAACGGCAGATGGAAACCTATCACTCAAACACCATCTGACCATAGTCAGGAACCACGTTGGACTTAGAACTTGTAAGCAGTTGAGAAGCTTCCTAGGCATATGCTCCAAGAATGTTCCAAACTTTTCGGTAGTGGTTCATGGACCTCTAGAAACCAAGAAACGATTCCGCTAAAACGTCACGGCGCAGAGGGCGTTTCAGGACGTTAAGAAACTATTCACGACCGCATCCAGACTCGAGATTTATTTTGCAAACAAACTCATGCAATACTGGATTAGAAGACGTACGGCACATAATATCGTATAGCATTAAACAAACGCTAACGTAATTATACACAAATGAGCTGGAATGGTGAAATTTTCTCTAATCATCATGAACATAAGTACACGATGAGTAGAGGAAGTACCCGTCCCAACTGCAACAAGTGAAACAACTACAAAATTATTTGAATTTGAGTGGGATGGTGAAACCAAATTCACTGCACTTAACCCTCATTAGTCCCTTTGTACCTTTTCCAGTAGTAAACATTACTCCTCCGTCCCAACACACAACGCCGTTATCCATACCAAGAAGCTTTCAGCGTTTGTAGTAAGAGTATAAAATCAGGAAATATGGTAATGATCCAAAGCAGAGCCCGAGCTCTTGCCAATAAATAGTTAGGATCAAAGAAGAAGATCGAGGACTCACTTTACCGACCCCCAGCAAAACTACATTTGCACCTGCTCCATCAATTAACAGTCTTCCCAATATGCAAGACAAAAGCGATGCTTTCATCAAAAACGGTGAGACCCCATCTACAAACATAGAAAATGCCGATCTACCGCCATCCGCACCAATCGGTACTACCCCATTTCACTATGAAGGAGAGTCCTGTGACACGCCAACAATAATAGGAATAAGGGAACGGCGACCTCGAACGCAACTACAAGGAAACCAAACAAGCCATGCTAAGAAAGTGTGCAGACCCAAACCTCATAATTTACTTAGGCCAACAACTATTGCCTTTCTGGCTGGCGAAGTGGATTGACCAATAAACAAGAAGCCATCTAGTACTTTAGTACCTTGTACACAGAGAAATCACCTACTCATAGCTCGAACACCACCTATGGCTCATCCGCGACCCCCCCCAAACGACAGTGAAGTGCAAGTTGCGTTGGAATTAGAAAGAAAAAAAAAACGACTTTGGACAACAAGCCATCGAGTACTTCAAAGACAGAAAACTCTGCCGGAGCTGGAGCTCAAACTTGCGACAATTTTTGAGCCGATATTCGAATTGGGCACTTCACCCAACTGAGCCACTCTCCGGACACTAACAACGATCTGGAAAGAATTGCTGAACCAAATATGAATAACGTCTCTTCCAGACGTCGACGTCCAATTAACATGCTCAAAGCATAAACCTTGTGGACTAAATTCCCACACTCTAATCACCAACTTATAGTGCAACTAAAAATCTTCCCGTTCATCTAAAAACTCTTCTAACGAAAAGTCTATGCACAAAACGCAACTTGCGCCAAACTTTCCGGTAATCACAAATTAGGTTTAGTCTAAGCGCTCCCATTAGGTGCAAAACCAACACTTAAAAAAAAGGGGGGGGGGGGGAAGCCTGTCATCCTAATTGACCTATACCACCGGGTGTCACGATGTAACAAAACAAACCCGGCACAGTGAATGCCGCCCGAACCTTTGAAGAGACCTTGGCGACGACAGCCGTTAAACATTATCAGACCGAGCCCTTCCACGACCCGACCCCCTCCCCTAGACAGAATGGTTTCAAACTTTAGTTCGTCAAAAGCCCCACTCATACACAGAGAATACTAAACTGAAACACGTCAAAAGTGGAAATGTAAACCGCTGGACTGCTCCTCGACAGAATCCAGGACCACACGGAAGCTAATAATCTTCTATCCCCTCCCGCCAACATGGGTTCAGATAGGGACATTCAGCTGTCCAACAACTAAACCGCGTAAAGCACCTTATAGTCAAAAGAATTACGACAGAAGAAGATCACGGAATGGTGAAAAAGCCTTCGACAAGGTTTAGCACAAGGGACTTCTCTACAAACTGTACAGAAATAACTTTCCACTGCGTCTCATTAGGCTGATAGTCAAAATTTTAAACCACATTTGTACCTCACGGCAGATTACGGCAGTTCCTCAAGGCTCCATCCTCTCTCCGCTGCTATTTAACCTATACGTCGCTGACACGCCTTCGCAATTGACATAGGAGCATCATACGCTGACGACACAGCACTTCTATACTTTTCAAGGTCACTCATGATAGTCACCTCGGGGCTACAGAAAGCCTTGAAGAATGGTTGAATGAGTGGCGAGTCCATCCATCATGAGAACGTCCATCGTACAAACTCCAAATGCAGACCATTCTTGATAAATCCGGATTGCCAAAAAACCTTCTTGTTCCGATAATGAGTCGGTACAAAACCCGGCTCTACACATCTATCAGACCTACGCTCAAATATGCGTCTCCAATGTGGGAAATGACCGCAAGCTGCCACCTCAATCGTCTCGAGGTCTTCCAAAGTAACACTTTGAGAAGGCTCCGGAGCTCCCAACCCTGACCTGGCCGAGCCAGACAAGGAAATTTTCGTCTACAAACGACCGGTGAATTAAGTAACCGTACCCTAACCTAAAGTGGACAACAGGATAAGGCGTTAATCTCCAAATAGAAAGTATATGAGCTTGCACGGTCGGAGAGAATTGTCGGTTAAGCACATTTTTTTAAAGATTCCCCTCCCAAACCAAGAGCTCTACCGCGCCAGATCTGCATGTTCCCGTGATATCTGACCGACCCCTGAAAAGTGGAAATGGGAGAGTAATCGTTGCAGCAAGCGCAAGCGCAACCACAAAATGAGCAGCGCCTATCGCAGGACGCAAAATTGATAAAACCCGGCCCTAAATGTTCATTCAGACTCGACCGCCGATTAATCATGCGACTGGGTTCCGAGAGATCAGCAACACAGAGCAACCAACCAATCACCGGACGAAATATATCCAACCCCCGCAATAACTCGCCATAACCGAACTTATGACCAACTAGCACCATCTAAACACAACCAAGCCAAACTCTTCTAGGCCCTGGTCGGTTTTGGGGTCTCTTTTCGACTCCAAACCAGGATCCCCTGGAGTTACTGCGGCAAACCCAAGCATTTTCCAAGCCGCGCGGACATACCAAAGCTGAAATGACGGAAAAAAGGCGTCAAAAAGGAAACCGAACCCCGCCATCTTAAAAATGAGCGCCATCTTGAAATTTACTTCCCAGGTTCCGCTAATCCAATATCTACTACTAGCAATGTTTCGCCAAATTATTACATCAATAACCTACCAGTAGCGATATCGTAACGAGTGCTAGAATAAGACCCTTCATTTTATACAATTGTGAGTGTTTAATTGGTGCACAAAGATTACATAAATTGATATTATAACAGATTATGGATTACAATAACATGATTTAATTCATCTCACAAAAAATATCGTATAGACAACAAAAGTGTCTTACGCTTTTTGCACTATATACAGTATGTTTACGGAAAAGTTTAAAGCTTTATTTTCGAACTTTGAAAAAAACTTGAAATTTCGATATACAGGGTAATCAATAAACCAAAAAATCATTTTTTGTAACCAGATAGTGACTAGTCTTTCACTTTCCATTTACACTCTGGATATTTTGTGTGTTTAAAAGGACGTGAATTATAAAGTTTACATTTAAAAAAATCGCTATTTTCCGAACACCCTGTATGTTAAAATTTTACGTCTATATCAATCGCACTGTTTTAAATAACTTCATGACACATGTTTTTTCTTCCCCTGAATTTTAATGTAGCCGATATTTACAAAACAGGTTAAAACATAAATTATTACGACAGTGCAATAATGTAAGTGAAAATAATAATTACAATAGAATAATGATAGCAAGATTAAAAGCATTCTACATCATGCTTGCTTACGTACTGAATTCAGTCCACTTTATTAACAATGGCAATTTAGATGATTCAGTATTGTTGCTCCTTCCATTTGCACCTTTATTATAAAATAGAATATACATTATTGCTAATTGTAAAATACAGTAACTACTCTAATACGTTTTTACCGGTTTTAAAACAAATGTATAAAGGTTCCTACACACCAATGCAGTCTTGTCAAACCTATACTTGACTGTTGCTGGATTGTTGAAACCTTTACTATATATATATATATTCAATGTCAGTAAAAAATAGGAATGCGGTACTTACCGCAAGCAGGCGATTTCTTTGAAACTAATAATGGTGGTGGTACATTCATAGCATGATGATCGGATTTCTTTCCGCCATTTTTCACAAGGTTTGAAACTCTGTAATAAATATTCTTAAATTACACAAAGCACTCTTTCAACCGAATATAGGGTTCAATTCCTAATTATCGCATATATTACAACAAAACTTCGTTAAGAGATCAATAAGGGTACCAATAATATAAAATTCAATCAAAAACACTACTTGCCTTAAAAATACATCCTCCAAAGTGGTAATAGAAATATTAATGGCATCAATTGAAAGTTCTTCACGTTTAGACTCCAATTCCTTCAAAACCTTAGGGAACCTATGTTTCTCAGTACTAGGCAACGAAAAGCACATGGTATCATTCGAATTCACCGTTTTAGTAGCTTCCGATATTTCCTTAGTAACAATTTCCTCAATGTTACCATCATTACCTCTTCCTGAATCGGGTTTCTTAATTATTGTAAGTATGTAACCAGTCGAATATTCGTTTTTCAAAAACATTGGTGTACCATATGATATTAAATTGCCGTGATCGATGATAGCAATGCGTTGACCCAATGCTTCAGCTTCTTCCATAAAATGTGTGCTTATTAAAATAGTACAGTTGGTACTTTTACGCCAGTTTAATAATATATCCCAGATTTCGCGTCGTGATTTTGGGTCTAAACCGGATGTTGGTTCATCTAGTATTAATACCTGTGGATTTGATATGATGGCCATACCCAAACATAATTTACGTTTCATTCCACCTGAGAGTTTTCCAGGTAATTGGTCTTTTTTGTCGTATAGATTTAACATTCTTAGAAGATCATCGACTTTTGTTTCAATGTTTTCAACAGCTTTCAACTGAAATTGTTTATAAAATAATAAAATAATTTTGTTTTTTACCACAAGTTTATTCATAGGAATAAATTACTAGTTTCGGCTCGACTAGAGACGCAATAAGATAGACGGCTCTGGTCTAATGTATTCCTATGAATGTGTTCGTAAGAATTAACTTGAAATTGTTTATGTAAAATGATTATATAATAAACAATAAACAAACCTTTCCAAAAAATACAAGTTGCTCCTTCACTGATAGATCTGTAAAGAAAAGATTGTGTTGAGGACATATTCCCATTAAAGTACGGACGGACTCAATGCTGTCGTTCAAATCGTGATCCAATATTGAAACGCTACCTTTAGTAGCCTTAACCAAACCTATAAAAGAAATAATTTTTGACAATTTATAAATTAATTTATAGTAATTTAACTTACCAGTCAAAATAGACATTGTAGTACTCTTTCCGGCGCCATTGTGCCCTAATAGTACGGTAATTTCGCCATTGTAGAACTCTATGCTTAGATTATTAACGGCTAATTTGTTCCCGTATTTTTTGTACAAATTTCTTATTTGTATTCCGGCTTTGCAGTCGCAGCTTTCAATTTTCGTGTATTCGTTTGGTAGATCCGTGCAGGGAATGACTTGTGTTGTGTTGATTCTTTTGATGGATCCCTTCATTAAATCCTTTAAATACTGTAATGAAATAGATATTTCATGCAGAAAGAGTTGTTAAAGCATTGCAGAATCACAGCCAAAAACTTGAATGGACTAACCAATTATATTTATCCATATCTGGACTGAATGACCCGGGCCGAAACAAACCGATGCAATCAAAACAAAGTACCGAGTTGTGAGCCGGCTCTTTGAAGTCAACAAAGAGCACAAACTGACATTTTTGCTGAAGTGATAAAAAATCACACTTTGACATAACTTTTACCAGAAAACAAACCATGTCCCGACTGAACGACCCGAGCCGAACCGAACCGATGCAATCAAATTAGAGTAATGTGCTGGCACTTTGAAGCCAACAAAGAGCACAAATTAACATGATACTAGATAAGAGATAAAGAATTGACAGAATATATACAACATACAAAACCGACCCAACATGTACCATTTTTAATTTTATGAATCAATTGTTGTACTTACTATTAGAGGGAAACCCCACGGCTTAGGAAGTCCATGTTTGCCAGGTCTGACTGAATCCAAGTAGAACGTCACCACCATCAATAAGATCGTATCGATAACGAACATCACCATAACAATCCCCATGGTAAGATCATTGCTACCTCCACTAGCTGACTTGAACAGATTACTCCATTGCACTCCCAAACCTATAGAAAATGTTAAAATCTTACAAACCTAATCTACATAAAAATTAAATCGTACTACTAATGAAGTAGACCAAATTAGTGACGTCGGTAATAATAGATTACTTACCTCTTGTTTCGTAGATATTGATCGCTTGGTAACCGTAATACATCGCAATGTTCGGACACAAACATAGTGAAGCCTTCTGTAGAATTGAAAGGTATGCCATGTTGTCTCCAATGCTGTATGGGATTAGATAAGATACTATCCAGAACAGGATACCGGTGATTGTTGTAAAGTTTGCTGTAGGGAGAAATATTAAAATAAAATTGAGCAATTTACAATTAACTATAGTCGATTCAAGTACAAGGTAGAGCGCGAGGAAACAATTTTGACTGTAGACGTCTTTCCCGCGCTCTATCTTCAAACAATTTTTGATCACTTACGTGTTTGGAAAAATGTGCTTATAAAAAAGCAAACTGCTATACAAGCGCAGCAGTAAAGCAGCAAAAAGACTCCAAATATTAGACCGTCGGTGTATTGAATTGGGGCGTAATCTGTGCCCCAATCCCATTTCATAAATAAGACTATAAATATGATGGAGAAGAAATTGATAACAATGGCGTCTATGAACCAGCATAGCCACATCACAGATGTTGGTAATCCCATCATTTTCATCAATTCCTAAAAAAAATACGATTTGTCACCCATCTGTTTTTTTGGATAATGATATTAAAGCTTACCTTTATTCCAGAGTCCTTTTCTTCGACGATGTTCTTCAATGTGGACGGACATGTTAACAAGAAACTGAATAGTGTGACAAATGGTAACATGTGCATGAAGAGGCTGTTGATGCCCATGTCGGATGTGTGTGGAGGGTATGGGAATTCCTGCATCGTTAACGTCACAGGAAGCTGATCTGTCTTCCGTTGCATTCTGATGAATGACTCCCCTAGCGCCATCTCTAATACGATGAAGCCTTTATGGAAATATTTCTCAGAACCTGTAAATAAATAATAATCCAATCAGATTGGTCTAGTTTTAATAAAAACACATATCTATACAGTGCACAATGGTCTAGTGCGAGGACTGCTTAGCAGGCAGCCCGGGTTCGATTCCCGCGGCAATATCTAATTTGTCAAATATATTTCGATCGTCTCTTTCGCAGGGCAATGGCAAATCAGCAAAGTATTTGCCAAGTAAACCCCTCCAGTAGTATGGTTCGATTTCCACGTTAAACTGTAGGTCCCGCATGTTTGTGTAGAATTTTATAGCACACCACAAATATACGAGACGGGTGCCAACGTTCGCAGCAAGACACTTTAAAAAGATAAATACGTTGCCGGTAGTACTGTTCAGGAATTTCCAAAAAAATTACTATTAGGGACCATAAAAAAAAAGTGCAATGATGGGCGACAAATTGAAGTTCAATGGAAAAATAGCAGGTATTCCCCAAACTGCCAATTGTTACGTAAAGCGACAGATTAGTGTCATTTTTATTAGGTTATGCAATTGCTGTGATACAATACGCCGCAAAATGTATTGCTTTAAAAAATTGTTATTTATTACACTTAAAACATATATTGTGCATGTATTTATCTCTCAAGGTTAAACGTATTGTTAAATTATAACTGATAAAGCGCAAATTATACATTTAGATTATTTATGGAATCTTTATTTACAATAAGCTGACGCAATAACCCAGATTTCGCCAAAAATCAAATATAGCTCAAACTAACTTAAAGAGAGATTTACACAAGTTATGCAATGTTGTGTCAACCATTTTTTAATTGTATTAGTTTACTTAAAAACAAACAAACAAATGAATTAATTCACTGATATGATTTACAATAAACAAAGCTATACTATAAATTATTCGAAGAATTTCATACAATCTTATCCTATTTATAAATGTAAATAATTAATTTAATCAATATTATGACTGGAGTATTCTATAGTTCGTAAAATTTAAAGTATGCAATCAAATGAGTCAAATATTAAATATTTAAGAAATAATAAATAAGTAACTCACCAATTCCCTGCATATATTGACCATAATCTCTTGTAAATAATTCATTTGTGTTCCAATCCATGTATTTTTCGTAGTTTCGAATAGAATATTTTAAATTCGTTTCCAAGTTGGTAGTATCATCAAAAATGACAGCAAAAACGGTATTTTGTGTGGAGTTTTCTTTGAAAAACTGCACAAGTTCAGCTTCATCATTAAATTCTTTAATATCTATAAAATAATAATAAGATTAATAGTGGACACAATTGTTATTTCATACAAAATATAACGAAACTTCAGTTTGCTTAAGATCATGTTATACAACAAGGTCTCAAAACTGTATTACATTGACAAAAATAGCACTAAAAACATTGTAAATAGCTCTAATAAAGCTGGAGAAATGCATTTATTTCAATTATTTAATTTAAAATAGTAATAAAAATACATTTACTGTAGAAACTTGGCACAAAAATATAATAAATTGCACTAAAAACGCAATAAATCGCTTATAAAACGTTTTTATAAACAAAAATCAATGTAAATCGCTCTAATGAAGTTTAAGAAGCACATTTATTGCAATTATTTAATTCAAACTTGTCATAAAAACAAATTTATTGTAGAAACTTTCCACAAAAATGTACTAAATTAACAAAAAATCGCTTAAAAAGCACTTCTTTATACAAAATTCGTTGAAAATCGTTCTAATAAAGCTGGAAAAAAGCATTTATTGCAATTATTTAATTCAAAACTATCTTAAAAACATATTTATTGTAGAAACTTGCCACAAAATCTAATGAATTTGCATAAATTACATTAAAAACTCAATAAATCGCTTAGAAAACACTTTTATATACAAAACTCGCTCTAATAAGCTTGAGAAACCATTATTGTAACCAAAAAATGTATTAAACTGTCAAAAATTGCACTAAAAACGTAATAAATAGCTCAGAAAAAAAAACTTTAAAATTGTTCTGAATTCATATTTATTGTAAAATGTTGCCAAAAACTTGTGTTAAATTGCCAAAAATCGCTCTAAAACACATTTATTGTAGAAACTTGCCACAAAAACGTATTCAATTGACAAAAATGCACTAAAAACGCAATAAATTGCTTACAAATCACTATTATATACAAAATTCATTGTAAATAAAGCTTGAGAAACACATTTATTGTTCTAAAAACGCATTTATTGTAAAAACAAACATGCCAACAAAAAAATTAAATTGTCAAAAATTGCACAAAAACGCAATACATCGCTTAGAAAACGCTTTTATATACCAAGTTCATTGTAAATCGCTCTAACGAAACGCATTTATTGCAATTATTTAATGCAAAATTGTCTTTAAAACACACTTGTTGAAGAAACTTGCCCCAAAAATGTATTAAATCGCTTAGTGTGTGGACACAACGGCGCTCCGATCATCGAACAGCGCTCCAATCATCGAACAGCGCTCCGAGCATAGAACACTAGAAACTGTTCCTCGCTCATTGCTCCAATCGTAGTATTTATATTGAAATAACACTTTTTTCGCAACGTGCGGGAAAAATCATTAATATACACTAATTCTGTCATAAATTTATCTTGTATTCTTTACTTTTAAAATAATTTTATCTATTATTTATAAAATCAGAGCAATGTGCGAGGGTCCGAGCTTAGAACAGTTTTTAGTGTTCTATGCTCGCAGCGCTGTTCGATGATCGGAGCTAGGATCGGCGTTGTGTCCACGCCCTAAGAAATCACTTGTATATACACAATTCATTGTAAATCGCTCTAATAAAGCTTGATGAACGCATTTATAGCAATTATATAATTCAAAATTGCTGAAAAAACACATTTATTTGTTTTGTGAACTTAAATAATGAACCACCCTGTATACTAAGTAGAAAGTATAATACAGAAAAAAATTTCATCATGCTTTTTAAACCAACTAACTAGTTTAAAATACTGAAATTAAATCTGTGGTCACATAATAGTTAGTTATAATAATAGAAGAAAGTGTGTTAGTTGAAAATATAATGTAATTAATAAGCATCAATTTAAAATTTCTGCTAATCAAAAACTAGTATACAATGTGTTCTTCACCACTGACATAAAAAAAATCAGTGTTAATAGTTTCTACCCAATTTTTAATATTCATGTTGAAATTAAAAAATGATTATAAAAACATATTACATAATCACGATTAAATGTTTGAAGCCAAACCATTTCAATAATTATGAAATATGATGAAAATAAATGTAATTAAATGAAACATCCAACATATCGTTAAAAATATTTCTATTTACTACAATTACTTGCATATCATCTGCATTAAAACAAAAAATGAAATATTCTTCAACATACCAAGATTTCATTTGGTTTTAGTAAATTAGCTGATATAAAATGTATATTCATTTCTAGGTTATGTGAATTAATTCTAATTTTGATTTTAATAAAAAAAATTATTTTTATTGCATCATAATTTAATGCCCGTCTGACACTGTGCATTTTTCTGTATAACTTTCTATATAGTTGTCTGTACAATCCAAAAAGGTATAGTGTCATACACGAATACAATTTTCTATATAGTTTTTTATACAGAAATATATGCATCGTTTTATTGTATAGTTTCTGCGCAGAACACAAATTCACATATGTAAACAATAATGGCGGCGCATGTAATCAGCTGATTTTAATTTAATTTACTAATTCTACTTAATATAAAAATAAGCATGCTAAGAATGAGGCATTAGAACAAATATTAAAAAAACTTAAGAATTATCCACAACAATAACCAAAATTAAAGCAAAATATAGTTTTGTAATGATTATTTTGAAAGGTTATGTCAACTCGATTAAAAGCGACGTTGACGTAAATAGGTAAATAAACATAACAATCTCGAACAGCTGACGCGATCCGCAGAAAGCAGCCAATAGAATGCCGTCTTTCATGCATTTTTGCTACAATAAACTTCATAGTATCATACAGGAAATATTAACTGTATAGAAAATTATATAGAAACTACTCAAGGTCAATTTGTACAATCGACTATATAGAAAGTTATACAGAAAAATGCATAGTGTCATACGGGCATAAGATACAAACTAATATAAAATTTTCATGTTTAAATGATTTATGACATAAAAATATTTTATATATATTATTATTCATATTTTTGTCTCGTTAATCACATCAATATTTTTCACACGTAATTTAATTCTAGTTGATAACATTCAAGTAGTTAAATTTTAACAACAATAATTTAATACATAGCAACATGATAGCAAAATATCTAATTACCACATGGTCATGTTTTGTATATTAAAAGTACAATACAAATAATGCATGTGTTTATGCTCCACTGAATTATGAGTCATTAAATAATCTGTCATTCCATTTAATGGTGGTAATGTATGAAATTAACAAATATCCATACAAACAAATAAACAGCAAAAAATGATTCAGAACAAATTTTATGTTTTTTTTATTATTTCAAAACGTGACATTTATATAAATAAATATTTAGCAAAATTATGCTTTAATTTTATAATACATAATTAGCTTACTGGATGTCTTAATAATTAAAGAATCAAAGGTTAGAAACAAATCTTTGATTTAAAAAAAAAATCATTTATATATTTCCATTTGTAATATAGTAAAGTTAGATGTTAAGACACCTGTCAATTGAGAGATATCAATAAATAACCATCCATGACAATCAATATTAATAAAACATAACAGCTGTTTATTATGTAATTAAGCACCACCCAAAACTAGTTAACAAATCAACAAGATTATATTTATACAGAATATTGTTTTTCCGGAAGAAGTAACCACTCATGAAATATTTAGAACTGTGAAAACTTCATGCTGAAGAAATAAATGACATTTTTTTAAAATTATATGCAAGTTTGTGAAATGTTATGTAATTTTTGAGAAATTATGTATGAAGTTTTCTGCATGATGACAGTTAATTGTCAAAACATAAAAAGCATTATTTGAACTTTAATTGAGATATCTACTTCACAATTTGTATACATCAACTTTTGTTCTGTCATAACTGCCAAAACTTTCTAAATATTTAAAGAAATTAAATCTACAACCAAGTTTTCTGCAGTTTCTGTGAAAATATTAAATAAAGCGTTCTTGTCCACAACTGACGTCACACGACATGTTAGCATCACTGCGTCGTATATGATCTAAGCTATTTATCAAATAAAACGTCGACAATCAAATTTACATGTTGATAACTGTCAATCGTCTTACAACTGTTAACTTTTATTTTTGACAAATCTGTCATATAAATTGATTTGACAAAGCATCTGTCAACTATTTTACAAACCTGTCAGATGAATTGTCAACAGTCTCACAAAACACAAAACAAATAAGCTATCTGTCATATAAACTTTAATCTTAACAAACTTGTTACTACAATTTGGAGTATCAACTCTTGATTTGTCAGAACAACGATCTAAGATGATCAACAGTCAAAAATACTTAATCTAAGATGTCAAATTCTGTCAAAAATTATTTTATTTAACCTAATATGTCTAAAATTAGCAAATCTTACATAGCAACTGCCAAAATATAACCAATAAAAGATTACCAACTTTCAAAAATACTTAATCTAAGATGTGAATGTAAATTTTTCACAAATTTTAGTATTTTCTGACATAATTTTTATACTTTAAAGCTAGATTTTGCTATTTTTGACATTTTATTAATAAAATTTTGCACGTTTTAATAGTTTATAGCTGAATTTTGAATCTTTCCGACAATATTTTATAGTCAGATTTTGTTATTTTTGAAATTTCATTAAAAAATTTAACAATTTTAATGCTTCCAACAATATTTTAATGTTTTATGGCCAGAAGTTGGTATTTTTGTCATTTAGTGAATAACATTTTAATTTTTTAAACTAGATTTTGATTCTATTTGATTTTTTTAAATGTTTAGGCCGGATTTAGCTATTTATGACGTTTTATGATATCTTTAAACATCAAAATATTGTTAGCAAATACCAAAACTTGACCATAAACTGTTGAAAAGTGTAAATATGTTCATGAAATCTTAAAACAAGCAAAATGTAAGCATGAAATATCAAAATATTGTTAAAAATAGCAACTTTGGGTGATGAAGTGCAAAATTTAATTTGAATTGAATGATTGAATGTCAAAAATAGCAAAATCTGACCATGAAGTATGAAAATATTGTCAGAAAATACCAAAAATGTTAAAAAAATGCAAAATTCTATTTATGAAAAGTCAAAAATAGTAAAATCCGGTCATAAAATAAAAATAAATTATTTTAATTTTTTAAATACAAAAATGTAGCCTTGAAACTTTAAACAAACAAACAAAAGTGTAAAAAATGTCATAAATCTTAAAAATCCAGCCTTAAAATATTAAAAATGAACTAAAACCTGGCATAAACTGTTGGTAAGTGCAAAATCCGGTAGAAAAATTCAAAATCAGACCATAACCTCTTAAAAAATATGAAAAAAAAGTGTCAAAAAGAACCAAAATTGAGCCCATAAACTATTAAAAAGTGCAAAATTCACAAATTATTAAAAATAAAGTCCCTCATTCAGGTTTTGAAATAGATGTCAAGAAAGCCCTTCCGCATTGTAGACCCATACTTACAGATAGATAGCCACTGGATAGTGTTCTGTGTGATTTTGAAAGAATTTCAAGCAACAAATGCTGTTAATTTAATAATATTGGCTTAATAGATAATTCTCATAACAAATAAGTTTTTGGTGCAATTTTGTTATGTTTAAATAAAAATGTACCTCTCGTGACGACACTGATCGCATTAACAATTTGATGGTTAACTTTAACAATTTGTAAACTAAATTTATAGTTAGTATAACAAATTAACAGTTTGCTAGTTAAATTTAATATTTTAAAGACGTTATTTATTATTTCAAAAACCAAATTTACAATTTTAAAAACAGAAGAAAGATTTAAAAGCTGGATTTATAATTTAAAGACTGGATTATCAGTTTGACAATAAAACTTAACACTTTGAAAACCGGATTAATAATTTAGCAGTAGAATTTAACACTTTAAGTCCGGATTAAACTTTTAAAGGCCGGATTTACAGTTTTAAAGGATGGATTTATAATTTAGTCAGATTAACAGATTTTTTAGTAGAATAAATATATTGGTGGCCGGTATTTTCATTTAGGAGACTGTATTAACAATTTGAAAGCCAAATTCACAGTCTAAGACCTGATTCACATTTTTAAAGAATAGATTTATAACTTGAAAGCCGTTTGGCAATAGAATTTAACACGTTGGTAGAGAATTTTCAGTTTTAAAAGTTGGATTTACAGTTTTAGGCCAGATTATAACCAAATTAACAGTTAAATACTTTAAAGATTTTCACACTTAAAAGCCGGATTTTAAGTTTTAAATGCAGGATTAACAGTTTGGTAGTAGAATTTAACACTTTGAAGACCAGATTTACAGTTTTAAAGGTACAAATGCTCTTAATTTGATTCATAAATTACCGTTCTTTCATTTTTTTATAGAATCCAAATAATATTAGCTAAACTGCCAGTTTTGAATATCAAATTTACACTTTTAAAAGCCAAATTTACATTTTTAAGGATTAAGTTTATAATTAGAAGACTGGATCAACAATTTAGAAGTAAAATTTAACACTGTAAAGGCCAATTTTGCACTTTTTAACCCTTTCGCTACAGAGTGCAAATTTCATATGGGTGCCCCGTGTACGGGGTCCGATAGTGCTATACGTATTCGTACGTCTTTCGCACCGCAAGCACATACCGGCGTATATATACATTTTTCGTTCTTCATTTTGACACATTTGTAAGACTTTTTGTAAGGTATACGAGAAACATATACTAATAAATTACAACAAAAACTGTTTTAACTTACAAATGCGCACAAGTGAATTCAGAGTAGAAACTACGTATTTACTAAGTAAACAACATTTGTAAGCTTTCCGCTCCCGATTTACAGGCTTTTGAAAATATACGCTTTTCGCACATGGAGCACAATAAAACAAAACGTATACATACGCTCCTTGTAGCAAAAAGGTTAAAGACAGTTTTAAAGTTTTAACAATCGGATTAATAGTTTGGCAGTAAATTTTCCCAATTTATAGTTTTAAAGATCCAAATACTTTTCGTTCAGCAATAAATTAGCATACTCTCACTATTTAGGATTTAGAATTCGGAGAACAATTTTGATATCAAATTAACAGTTTGATAGCTAAACAACAATCCAAAACTTTTATCTCATACAAACATGTTTTAGCATTAAACCGAGAACATAATAAGTTTTACCGCACCTAAAACCTAAGTTTCTTTATAATCCCAAATTTTAGTTTCTACATTACAATCTTGACCGTTTCAATTGAAGTGAATATCTTAAATCAATTAAAGCAACGTGCAAAAATAATTTTTTGATATTCAACCAATAAATTTCACTTCTAAAGAGGTTAATAGGTCAATTAATTAATTAAATATTTTGTTTACACTGCCTTAACTTGATCTTAAGCAAACACTTTAAAATAAAATCATATAATTCTAGAATAATAAAAAATTCTTACCGTTATTCCTCAACCCCATGGTGATTTGCACGCCCTTAATTAATTCATCCGTAAATGAATCACTTGGAGCATAATACAACACTGTTTCATGCATATTCCATTTATATCGTTCATAAATCTGATCCTTGAATAAGTATTCATTATACGTTGTTTCATTGATGACTTGTTTTCCAATCCCGCTGACTTTTGATCGTGCATATCCAAGAAAAGCAAATAATGTTATAGGTAGTAGAATCACTAAAGCTGTAAGTATGTAATGCCTTTTTCTAACATGGAGACATTTCCAGAGATTAGCTGAGATTTGTCTTATAAATCTGCCCATTTTTTTACGTAGGTTCTATAAATGCATTAGAAATATAATTATATTGATTATTAAAGTTGTTGTAACACTGATGCTATGGTTTTACATCTTTTTATGTATTCATCACAATCACAAAGCACATCGCACAAATATCAACATAACTTTGACAACAGTCAACAGACTGACATTTAATTCGTTTTTCATTTGTTTAGTATTTCGCAGGATGTAAAGCCGTTTACACATATGCCAAATTAAACCAATTGGAACCACTAGAAAATTTAAAAATTTAATATTCGATCTTTTGATTGGTCTTGAAGGAAATCGCGCACTAGTGTGAATGGGGCTAAAAATATGCGCATGCGCAGAGGATATAAAAAACGAGATGCCAACAAACCTGTTATTTTTAATAGCTGTTGCTACTGCTGCATTATTTAACAGTTAATGTAGTAGCTGTTTTAGATTAAGGGCTTTTTGAAATATTTAAGAAAGATAATTAATAACAGTATACAACAGTATAATTATATTTATATTAATTCTATATTTAGGAAGAAATATACAAGCTATGAATAAGTTATTAGTGCTTTGCTATTTTCTTGGAGGTACTATGTTTGGTATTGGTTGGTGAGATAACAAAATAGCAGCTACTTTTCCAAATAGAGCAGTATCAAATTTTGATAATAGCTATACAAGCAGTTAAAATAGCAGTCAGTTTTAACTATTATTCCCTACATCCTAATTAACAATCATACGACATACGACGTCAAATCGTTTCTTCTACTTTCATAATTTATTTTACCCAATCTAATTTGCCCAAAGATTGAATATTTCCAAGTTGCAAACAAATAATCTTCATTCTAATTGCATTCACTTCTGTTACAATAAAAAGTAGCATGTACTGCAAACATCTGTGTATGTGCTAGAAACCATTTGCAAGTTCAAACTAAAATATTTGTATCCATTTCTTATTTCACTATAGGCAACCTAACTTACTACATTTTTAAAATACTTTGCATCTGTATAATATACAGGGTTGTGAAAATGTGTGAAAACACCTGATTTTTGACTAAATTTAAATTTTATTTCAAAAATGACGTTATTTTTAATGCGTGATATGTTTTCATTTTTTTTTTTAAATAGACTTTGTGTTTTCTTTTATTTTTGGAAACAGAGTTTTTCAACAATTACAATGATATAAAGTTTTATAGGTCTGCGATTTCGAAAATTTATTAAAATAATATAACAAAATGTAGTAGGTTATGTTCCAGTTACCATAGCAACAAGTAAAAAACAATTATTGTTTCTCTGTTATTATGTGTACGCAGTATAATATATACAGCGTTAGTCAAAATTACCAGAACACCTAAATAATTCTCAAATAGTTGAAAATTTCAAAACAAGATTCAAATGAAATTTTTTTGGTTTTAAGCAAACTAATTTATAAAAATATTTTTAATGTACAGGGTCCTCATTTTATTGTGGAAATTTAGTAAACTTTTTTTTTCAAATAAAACACCTTGTATATTTTTGTGTTTTTTAATCTAAAATTAACTCTGAGTGTTTTTTGTAATCATATTTTTTTTTATAAAATGCACTATTTTTGAGTTATAAAGCAAACTTCTGAACGTCGAATAAAGAGAACATTTTCACACAAACATTCATACTTATTTTAACCAAACGGATAAAAAGAATTATAAGAATTAAAACAATCATTAAATCATTAAAAAATGTAAAAATATACAGGGTATTCTATTTCAAAAAAATTAAAAAATCCAAATTTTCATAATAAAATAAACACCCTGTATATGTTTGCATTTTTAATTTTTTAAACTTATCTTAGAACTAAATTTAAATAACAATAAAATAAACACCCTGTATATTAAAAAATTTTTAGTTGTTCCGGTAATTTTGACTAATCCTGTATATATAAACCAATGTCAATCTGTCAAAATTGAGAACTTTAGCCAAAAATGGTTTTGCGCCATAAAATATAAGTATCTCATGGTTTATTAGAAGACTAGGCAAAGTCTCACTTGATAGAGAAAAAATAAAGACACAATTTGCGCATATTTCGTTTTATAGTCTTTCATAGTTGACCAAATTTTGTATAGATAAACTTTGATTTTTTTTTTTTAGTTTATTAAATGTCAGGTTCCTAACGTCAAAACCCAGTAAAGTGATTTTCATCAAATCTGGAGAGGGTCAACATAATATCATCAAACTTTTTTGGCAATTTTGAAACTTTTTGCACTAATAAATGAAACTCAAAAATGGTTGATTGTAGAGACAAATTTCATCATCTTCAGAATATGTAATCTTAGGAAGTTTGATATTTAGTTTTTTAATTTTGATTCGCGGCAAACATCCAAACACCAAACGTGACTAAAGAAACAATGTGTTGCACGCAAAAGAAACCAAAAAAGGTCCAGACTGAAACAGAACCGTTTCCCCTCAAACCTGACGCCCAAGAAGACCACAAGTTTTGCAACCGTACCCCCAATATCGTCTCAACCGTCACTCCCGCTGACAAAGACAAAGTTAAGCAAATCCGCCGGATCGGGAGCCTTCAGAACGGATACCACCGCAAGATAGTGTGCCGTGCAGACCTTTGCCTAAGCCAAGACCATGCCCAGTTTAGAGCATTCCAAACCACTACGACACCCAGACTTAATAGAACCTCTGTAGACACTTTTTTTTACAATCGACTACCCCCGTCCCCGTCCAATAGTGTCAAAAACCTAGATCCCATCGCCAACATAAAGATGGAACGAAAGCTCAGCCTAAATAAAATAGAGGAAATTGATGCCGCAAGTGAGCGGAACCAAGCTCCACCAATAACGTCTCACGTCATCATTCACAGCTACTATAAATATTAAAAATTTCTTTCTTCACAATCAGTCAAAAAAAGCAATTAAGCAATTTAAGACCGATTGAGTCAACAATTAGCAGCCGACACGACCAGTTCACACCAAAAGTGAACACTTCACCACCTTGAAGGAAGCACACAAGTCAAAGCAATTCATTGCATAATTAATTACTATTAAATTAATTAATTAAGTGATTAATTAATTTTACAGGATTAAAAAAAAACCATTCATCTCATTATACGTCCAGCTCCAGGAAATTGAGGATATGCTCAGCGGACAGAACGAAAGGTTTAACTCCCTTGAAAAACATCTGACCAACTTAATCAACAAGAAAACCAATCAAATCAATTTCCTATTCAACAAGAGTAGTTACAAAAATCAAGACGAAGAAAACCCTACTTGATTTCAGCACCGACATCTGCAAGAAAATCAATAAAAGTGAGGTTGCCTGCAACGCCAAAATAATGTCCTTCGTTGCCAAACAGATAATTAACTAATTCAATTTTCTTACAGGATGGAGAAAAAAACATTCATCAATAGAAAAATGCTGGGCTCATTATACGTCCAGCTCCAGGAGATCGAGGATATGCTCAGCGAACAGAACAAAAGGTTCAACTCCCTTGAAAAGCATCTGACCAATTTAATCGACAAGAAAACCAATCAAATTGATATCTTATTCGTAGAGAGTAAGTACAAAAAGCATGACTTAAAGGAAACCCTCTTCAATTTCCGCACCGACATCTAAAAGGAAATCAATAAAAGTGAGGTTGTCTGCATTGCCAAAATGATTTGTTGCAACCTGGTAACCCAATTCAGACCTTCCTCAAGAGGCCTGTATTCAACCAGGTCGAGTCCAGCTCCTCCGAGGACAAAGCTTTAGCTGGACAGCTAAGTCAGCGCCTCCATAGATAAGGATCAAGAAGGGGTTTAAGGTAGTAACTTATTCCAAGTCAAAGCCGGCCATCCAAATCAAGCTCCTCGGCACCATATGGACCTTCAACCAAAAAAGCCAAAGGGTCCAAGACCCGGTCGGCCAATACGGCCAAAGCGTCTACTTCTGGCACAGCTTCTAGTTCCTTTAACCCTCCTACAAGCCCTTCATTTCAGTCAGCACTCACAGGGGGCATTGACACACGTCGCCCACCCCCCCATTACGTTTCTGAGTTGATGGCCTTTAAAAATATGAAAATCTCTATCAATCGGTCTGTCAATATCAAAGATGGTATCCGCATGCATCCGACATCACATGCGGATTTCCAAACTGCAATGAACTATGTTGAAAGCAATGACGCGTTTCTTTACACTTAGTAACATACCCGACTGCATCACGGTTGATGTGGCGCAGGCAGATATGCTCCTCTGTCTATCAAACACTCCTCACCAAGAAGTCAAGGCATATAGCAACATGCGCATTGTGGCTTTTTGCACACAGCTAGCTATATAGGCTGCCCAAACTATATGAAGTAGAAAGCAAGCTGACACGGAAAAAATCAGCTTGGCTGGCTAGCAAAACCAATTTTAAGAAGTTTTTATTAGCTTCTGCACATCTCCTAGATTAATTCTAGATACAGTCTATTTGCTTTTTAGTCTGACTTTCAGACATATTCCGAGTACAAATTCTCCTCAAACACTATGTAACGCCTATATGGCTGGCAGAAAGTGCATCCTAAAATTTTTTCTAATAAAACAAACTACTTTAAGGCAAGTCTTTGCAAGAGTCTGCTTCCAACTCACAAAAAAAAATCACAATCAGTCAAACACCCAACATTAGACTGAAAACATAATAGGGCAGCCTTAAACTAGATTGTCCGTCCGTAACACCTAGATGCAGTTTTTGTAACAACCTCCCACAGTGCGTCAACCTCTACTACGTTCCACACGTAAAAAAATCGAAGCAAACCACACATCTAATAGCGTTTTCCACTGGTATTATATCGGCTCAAGCTGGTACCGAGCAAGCTCGAACTAGCATTCGCAAGGTTCTCCGTTTTTGGGCCGCACCTGCTCGGAGCAGTGGAACAAGTGAAATAGCGTTTTGTGCTGTTTTGCTATGAAAAAATAAATTCTAACTTCCTTAAATGTTTTCGAATTTCAATTAATTCATCGTCGCTACTATCTGACAATTCAGAAATTATCTCAGCGACAATAGCTGATAAAATACTGGAATCCATTATTACCGAATGTATCAAAATAATCAAATGTCAATGTCAATATAGGTTATGTTAAGTTGCACCGTAGTATGGTCACGGTTCTAAAAATTCGAACTCTCAGGGAGCAAGAGCAAGAATTTCGCATCAGAGGAAAACGACCAGCTTGAGCCTTAAATCGTCGGTGCTACCCAGAGGAACTCCCACCAGCTCTGCTCCGAGCAACAAGTGGAAAACGCAATGCTCTGTGCTTGCACACCCCTCCAGAGTTTCAAGACGACCACTGATAACTGCTATATGCACTTTCACGTCGCTCCAGTAAAGTGAGTACAGTAATCCCAAAACAGCGTGGCCCATAGAATATGTGAAATGTAAGCGCGAATAAAAAATGCTAAAACCAGCAAAAGCATAAAGAAAATAAAAAAAACGTAACTTTTGTGTATATTAAGTATAATAGACAATACCGGAAAATCTTGGCTTGCGAGTTTTCGGCAACCTTCCTCGAGAGTAGCCACACCGCTCCTGGACATGAACCAGCCGTTTCTGCAACCCTTTGTGGACGCGAGTCGGTAACAAGAGACCTTGCAATACAACTTTTAGTATTGTATGTATTGTACCACTCGTCGAAGCTTGTGTTCAATGTTCATATTCGTAGAAAATGAATACAAAACCGTGTTCGTAGATGCTCCATGTCAAATACATTAAAAAAAATGTTGATTGCCCTCGTAACTACTATTTATGTTACTTTATACCGGATAAGCCATAACAACAACAAGTTATTTGAATTTGGCGCGCAATAAAAGAAGGAGATTATTAGAGCTGACAATAAAAAATTTGTTAAACCTTTTTCTAATCAAATCAAGTCTCCAAAACTACGAATTTTGAATCTTTAATGACATCCAGAGATGGCGAGGCCTATCTAACCTAACCTAACCTAACCTAACAGACAAATTGTTGATCACGTGTTGATGTTTGATTTATGCGTTCTACCTTGAAGTTAAATATGTTATAATTATTTCATTAATAAGTAAACCTTAAAATATTGACTTAATTTTGAATAAGTTTATCAAATTGCGTAATATTTCAATACTCGTCATTCTGGCCCAAATCACCAAATCGATTTAAAATACCAAAAAAATGTTTCTGAATTGATAAAGATTAAAATATATAATAGAAAACAATACAATTTTAATTGTGTCTGGGACTATTTATGCAAATATTAATATTTCCGCTATTAATCTTTTAAGATTATAGTAAATTGCATTATTATTATTATATTAAAATACTTACCAAACGTGTACAGATGTTGCAGATCATGCATTCGCACAACAATACTAGTTCTACAAAAACCATTTTATCAGTAATTGTATGCATAATTTTAAGTTATAAATAACTTTCGTCAACAAAATTTACAAATTTACATAGAACGTAAACATTATATCGAAATACCATTGTTATTTTCGGCAACAAAGCAAATATGAAATGCGTTCAATTCTTATTATAAAATATAATTTTTGAGTAAGTAACGGGACAAATGTTTAGTTACCAACCAGATTAATAGTTTAAATAGCTTAGAAGTAATTAAGATATTTGAGGTTATGTAATAAATATACTTTTTTATGCTTTTTGTATTTTTTTTTTCGTAAATTATGCTATCGTCGGTGTTAAAAAATATATATGATGTTTACATTGAACAAAACCGTTCTGTACAAGAATGCAAATACAAAAAAGTATATTTATTTCATAACCTCAAATATCTTATGTAAAAAATGTATGCAAAAAAGCATCTTTAACATCATGTTCTAGGAATTAAATTCTACTTCGTATTCAAACGCGTTTTTCTAGCACTCAAATTCACAAAACCGTGTGCTTCATTAAAAAAAAAATTGTAACACAAATAAATTATGTTTTTGATTTTTGTTTTTGTACCTACACCCTTACAAAGGCCTCGGTCAGAGGCCTCGGTTATATTTAGCTTTCATCTGTGCCATAAATGTTTATTAAAATACACATAATAATATACAAAGATAATATGGTTATAAATAGATTCTTTATGAAAATAATATTTACTCTGAATGTTTAAAGAAGGGCGACGGAATGAAAATGTTTAAATGTTTAAATAAACAAGGTAGTATTCAAAATTGTAAATAAGTAAAAGATTTTATGTCATTTAACTTAAATATTTATACTAAATGCTAAAATATTTTATATTTAAGTGAATGATATAATATATGAAATAAAAGTAAAGTGTGTTCAGATACCATGTGAATTTAAGCAGAAAGATTATATAAAACTTGATTGAGTTTTCTGTCCGCTTTGAGTTTATTCACTTTGAAAATAGGTCGCAATTTTTCCAAAAACATACTTTTTCAATTTTGTATATAATTAATCGGTTTTTTGTGAAATTTTATAAAATAATCTATTCTCAACAATTACTCCATTCTATGTACTGTACGCCAATGGTTTGATTGAAATTATAAATAATTTTGCGTTTATAAATGGCCGCCTAACTGATTGCAATTTCCGTTAGTCGATCGTATGAAAAATATGTTCATAATAAAAACCTTATCTGCGGGTAGATTGTGTCATCCTATGATTGCTGTGTATGGTTTCCCCTCAACATAAATAACAAGAAATGGATTGTATTAATATTAATGTAATATGCGTTTTAAATAAATAAAATTTCTTGAAAATAATATACAAATTTATTAGCAATCAAATTGGTGGATCGTAAAACTTGTTCTCACCACGACCGTTTGTTTTAAAATTACATTACAATAATTTATATTACATTCAACAAAAATCAATCCAATATTTTGAAAAATGAGTTGATTTTTGTATAAACAACTTTTCAGTCAGTGCCGGAGCTAGGATTTTTGGGCCGGACCGTACTCAGAAACAATTTTGACCTTAATTTCGGGGAGATCTTCCGCATTGCAGACCCTTGCTTACAGCTCCGCCTCTGTTTTCAGTGCATATTGGAAATGCTTTATTTTGTAAACCTATTCAGCTCTAGAGGCATCATAAACCTTAATTAAAAAATCAAATCAAAAACTGATTTTTAACTTGTACTAGAATACACATTAGATCAGAGGAAAATTGTATATGATAAATAATCACATGTAAACTTATGAATCATTGACCATATTAATAAGTAAATAAATATTTATAAATTGTTAATGTATCATCACTCGTAAATTGTTGCAATAAAGGAACGTTTATGTGATTCATTTTCTAGATAAATTTTGTAATAAATTCCAAGTATAATAATATTTGGTTAAGAGATGACTGATAACAATAATGTTTTTCTATCTCAATGATGTGGTATAAGCCAATAGTGCTTATACAAATCAGTAAGAAGCTCTATAGATATATATAGTACTGCAAACTTTTGAAATTTGCCAATCGTGTTGGAGACAATTGTCGGTATTCTATGTATAATATTTAACAGGTTTCGCTGGCTTAAGAGAAATTATTAAAGTTTAAGCAAATATTCCAAAATGTTTATATATTTCATTAGACTGAAAATTTCATTCTCTTCAAGTTGCAAAAAACCGATTTTAAAAAGGAGTTAAGTTGAGTAAGTTGAGACACTCCCTAAACCGCGCCTTTAACACAAACTTGTTGCAAAATATCAAAACTAATGTTTTCTCGGTGGTTTATTTCAAATAACATGCAAAACTACTTTGGAAAGACTAAAAAAATCAAACAATTCAATAATCGCAACAGTTTTTTATGCTTTTTTTAAAATGGTAAAGAAAATCTTGGTCAACAACTTAAGGTTAACCTAATTTTTCAAAAAAAAAAAATGTTAAAAAGACTTGGTGGATTTAATTGTATTTAAAAACTATTGGGCAGTTTAGCAAAATTTGTAGATCTTCTAAAACCTATTAAAGTATAGAAGGGCATTGGAAGATGTAGTGTATACTAGGTAACTTTGGAAGTAATTAAAAAATAGAAGTAAGACACTTGAAAACATTTGGGAATACTATTTTTAACTCAAAAAAATCTTATAAACCTGATTTGACTAATCTTGTTTGAACATATAAAGCAAATCAAATCTATGTGAACCCATATACTGTATAAGTCTCTAAAAATGTTACCAGTCATCGGATTTAATATTGGGGTTTACTTGGAGTATAAAAGAAACTTCCTCAAAAGATTCCACATAAATAAAATCAGGCGGGACAGTACAAACCTTTTTGACTACATCTTAGAGTGTCAAAAAGACTTTGAGCAAAATTTAGCCACCCTAAATAGACATACAGAGTAAATCGCTTCATCATAACCTACTAGTAAAATAAATTTCAAAATGGGCAACATCTGAATCAACTGCTTAAAGATCAACTTCAACTTAACCGCACGTTAACCGAGCAATCATAAAGATTCACGTAAGCAGTAATTGAACTTTTTAGATCACGACTACCTCCAACCGGGAGGTTTGACTTTGCTTAAAACCTAACTGTGAATGACTTTTTTATTCTTTGCTGACAGTAAATTGAAGAAGGGGGGTATCAAAACCAATTTCTTAAAAACAAATAGTTGGGTGAGCACTTAGTTCGTTAATTTCAGGCAAATAATTTCAATTGAAGTGATCTTAAATTAGATATTTTTTATTTCTGAAAATAGCGTTTAGGCTTATGCAGCCCCTTCTCTGCTCGCAATGCTGGCAACTTACATTACAGGTAGAACTACAGTTTTAAGTTGATTGTAAACCATTAGAGAAATTATTAATCCGGACCAGAGAAGGATCTTAGAACCGAAACCCCACGCTGACAAAACGAATATGGAAGTGGTAGAGAGTATATACGTTTAAAATTATTTCAATTGTGACCTTCAAACAATATTTATTTTGAAAATAAAAAAAAAAAACTGTTTATACTACTAATTTGAAATTAAAATATTTAAAACTGCACTTTTAGTGGCGTAGAATGTAACGTATGCAATTATAAAAGAAAAAAAATTAAAACTTTGCTTAGTTCAACTGTAGTTAACTCACAAAATATTTCATAGAAGTGAATAAAACCAGAAATCTCAAACAAAACTCAAATTTTTCGATAATATTTCTCCAACACGCTCCACAACAAATTGTACTTTGGACTAAAATGTGGACAACTTTTTAAATTCCTGAATTTGTCCCCACTTCTTGTTTACCAACAAATCTCTTGTACTCAATAATCAAGTTCAATATTGTAAAAAAAACTTTAAAACGATGAAAAACCATTAAACATCATAAATAATTAAGAGTAGTTAAAAATATACTTACATTCATTTTGTTAGACTGTTTTACATTTGTATTAACCTCCACTTCTGCATTCTTCATCATATCATTCTCACAATATACTTTTTCATCACAGAAATGATCAATTTTTATTGAGCTATCTTTTAACAACACGTCGGTTTCTCTATCTTCTTTATCTTCTTTTAAATCATTTCTATCAATCTTTGGAACCTCTATTAGAAAATCTTCTTTAAAATCACGTAAATTATTCGTTTCATCCTTCAATATTACACAAGGATCATAACTATTCATACTCTCTACTGAGTTGTATGTATTTTTGCTTTGAGAATCCCATTTATTTTCATTGATATTTAAAGTAAAATCATCGACAAATTCGCCAGGCCTCATTGTATATTAGCTTACGTAAAAAGTTTCTTTAAGTTTTATTATTAGCGCGGTTAAAATATTAATTACATAATTCCCTATGTTGATCACTTTTATTATGTATAATGTTTATATGCATCTTATTTTCAATACAAATTAAATTTTCCCCTGCCAAAAATATTATATTATAACTACACATACTATAATAAATGATTTAAAATTATAATTTTGAATTGAAAATACGCCAATCGTTTAAATTAGGGACATCTTTGAGGTGTTGCAAATCTGAAACAAGTTAATTGTGTTAGTGGTTTAAATGAAATTCTAAAAAATATTAGTTCAAATTATTCAAATATATTATTTCTAATAGTGCGTACACACTTTGCGTAACATTATCTCGCAACATGGGTAGCTTTTATGCTGCAGCTCTCTGTACAAGTTAGTACGCGCAACAACACGACGCAGCAAGTGTGTACGCACTATAAATGTGTATGAGTGAAAAATAAAGATTTATTTGTTAAGCTGCGACATCTTTCACCACATTAGATCTTTTATCTGTGTCCAGATGAATAATTAAACAATGTTTGCTAATAATTAATGATGCTTTTGTGTGATGAAATATGTCGCAGTTATTTATATTTACACGTACAACATATGGTCTAGAATTGGTAAATATGCTTGACAATATTTAACCGACATCAATATATGATATGATAAAAGTTATCTATAAAATTACTCAAACTAAACTTTAAAGCCATTAGACGCCGTTCCAAAAAGCAAACTGTTTTATAAATGTGCAAAAACAGATTAATTTTAAAAAGTTAATGTAAACAATCTTAACAATTTTTTTCAAGATCGGTACAAACAAAATAAAATTTAAACGTAGCTCCACCTTTGCATACATCATCTTAAAAATAAGAGCAATTGAACACCCAGTATATTAAATTAAATAGTCTATTTATCAGTTTATTTAAATATTTATCTCCTCTTATCGCATGTAACCGTTATTACCTTCTCAGGAGGCCCAACATAAATTAATTCAAAAAGTATAATAAAATTATATCAAGCTTAATAATTAAATATTTTCAACTAAAACGTTGTTACTTATCAACAAAATATAAAATGTTGAAAAAATAAACTTATTTTGATTAATAAATATTAAGTTCTTTTATTGTTATCATCTTTGTTTTGAATGATAATAAAACTATTTGTTTAACAAAAATAAAGATATATATGTTTTGGTAAACAGTATTGTTGAACTATTTAGATAGAAACTTACGTTATTGCAAATATCGGTGCTCGGGACTTCACAAATAGAGTATAACTGAGAATGAATACAACAAACAATCAATCAATACACTGATACACGATAACTCATGTGATAACCTTTTGAAATACAGAGTGAGTCCTCCATAATGATATCAAATCATTGTACATTAATAAATGTACACGTATAATTTTAATTTATCAAGCTATTTAATTTCAAAAAGTTTTCATAAAGCAAAATAAATTTGTTCCAACACACGATTTGTCATAGGCAATCTTTTATGCAAGGCAATTTGTTTGTGTGCAAAGCTTGTAAATCGTGTAATGAAACAGATCTACTATCAAGCATTAAAAATATTTAAAAATACATATGGTTCGACTTCAATAATCTGTATAATGTGACAGCAATTTCTTAAAATTATTTATTGTCAGTGTCGGCCCCAAAATAATTAAAAAGTCATATACACTGCCAATCTAACAATCCAATCTGCCCCAAAAAACTTGCATTCGATTTCTGACATCAATAGCAACAGATAAAACCACAACACAATGGGTGAGTTCAGCAAGGAGGGAGCAGACCGCTACGTTTGTAGCGATGCCTGTTGCTACCAGAAATAAACTTTAAAAAATCTCCCTACCAATTTGCAAATCGTTCTAAAGGTGTGCAAAAAACTGTTTCCAAATGCACCTAAATTGTTAAAAACTCTTCCTGGGTGCACAAAGTGTATTTTAGATTTAAATGAACATTTTCAATTTTTCGAAAATAAGCAAACTCCTCTGACGTGTTCCAAAGTGTACCAAAACTGTTTTTAACTGCACCTAATGTTCCAAGCTGTTCATGGATGTACTCAGCTATTAATCTCTTTCAATGTAGTATAAGTTTTTATCAAATGCTCCTAGTTGCAATTAAACAGTTTTCAACTGTGTCTAACGTGTTCTAGCTATTCCAAAATGTGTCCAAACTGTACCTAAGTTATTCTTGAAGGTACGATGTAATATTGAGCTTTTAAATGTATTATGAGTTGTTTCTAAGAAATTCTCAGTTGCACTTAAATTTTTCTTAACGGTTAATGTTAATCTATTTCGGTGCAATTTAAGTTGTTTTAAAATTGGCATTTGTGCAGAGCCTAACAGAGAGTGCAATACAAACTGTTGTTCATCAACCTGTAAACCATGCAAGCTAGAATAGAAAAAAATCATTAACCAAATAGTTCGGGGTTTGATCCCCAAAATATGACTAAATAAAAGCTTGCTTTTTATCCACCGAAGTGATTCAAAAGACATCTAAACCGTCTATCTAATCTAATCTAAAATAAATGTAAAAAATAAACTCAAGAACAGTAAGTAGTAAGAAATAAGAAAGAAATTAGTGCAATATCAAAATTAGTAAATGCCCACAGAAGCAGACTTAAACTACCTATCCCATTCTAATTTGGATCTTGGTTTCCTTCCTTGGTCGCTCTTAGTTTGATCAAAAATGACAACATATTCTTGGCTTGTTTCCAATATACCGGGTGATTCTTTTTTATAACTTCCAAATTAATTGAAGAAACAAAAGATTTTGAAGGTTTTATAAAAAAAAAAGGTTTATCTGTGTATAATAAATTTTGTGCACATTTAGATTACTTGGTAAAATAAACTTTCCTGTCAACAATATTTTTATTTATTTGATTGTTGTTTGTACATATTGTATTGCAATTTCCAGAAAATTAGTAAATATATTTATCTTTGACTGTACAAAACAAATATGGACTAAATAGATTAATCTTATCTGATACTTACTTTAAATTTAAATATAAAGATAACAATTATTTATAGCTAATAAAAAACCAACTACAATAAAGTTTTATCTTTAAGTAATCATTTATCATAAACAAAAAATCTCAAAGCAAGGATTTTTTAGCAGAAACTCAGTAAACTTGTCTTCTAGACTTTAGTTTTTCTTTAATTTGTTGTTTTAAAGGAGTATCCAAAGTATCCAGTCTTCTACCAAACTTTTAGTTCTTTTATCTTCAAGCTGTTTAGATTCAATACTCTACCTAATTTGTATTTTTCTTATATTAGTAGAAAATAAGTTTGCACTGAGCAAGAACTGATTGCTTCCAATACTCTGTACACACATTGGTAATTCAAAAAATACAAACAGCTTTTTTTGTCCAAAAATCCTTCTTAGGATCATTAAAAACATAATTGGCGCTCCACACGTTAAGAAACGCAGCAAGAGTGGAAATAAGCAATTTTCTTGATAACAAACAACATCAGAAATGCAACAAATGTAGAAATAAGCAATTTTCTTCATAAGAAACACTTGGGCGGGTGGGCGGGACCACTGTATCAAACCACCAGGCCAATATTTATAAACTGGGTTCCCGCCCACACGCCCAAGTGTTATTTATTAATAAATTTGTTATTGTACCCAACTCTGACGTATTAGTAACAACTGTCATTTAATCTGTCATATTAAAAACAGCAGAAACGCAGCAAGTGTGAGAATAAATAATTTTCTTGATAACAAACAGTTGGGCGGGTGGGCGCTATCACTGTATCAAACAACCGGCCCAATATTTATAATTTGTGTACCCGCCCACCGGCCCAAGTGTTAGTTATCAAATCAAATGTTATTGTATCCACATTTGACGTATAAGTGACAACTGTCATTTAATCTGTCATACTAAAAACATCAGAAACGCAACAAGTGTAGAAATAAGGAATTTTCTTAATAACAAACACTTGGGCGAGTAGGCGGGATTACTGTATCAAACCACCGGCCCAATATTTATAAACTGTGTTCCCGCCCACCCGCCCAAGTGTTAGTTGTCAATAAATTTGTTATTGTACCCAACTCTGACGTATTAGGGACAACTGTCATTCAATCTGTCATATTAAAAACAGCAGAAACGCAGCAAGTGTGAGAATAAGCAATTTTCTTGATAACAAACAGTTAGGCGGGTGGGCTGTATCACTGTATCAAACAACCGGCCCAATATTTATAAACTGTGTACCCGCCCACCCGCCCAAGTGTTAGTTATCAAAACAAATGCTATTGTATCAACCTTTGACGTATACGTGACAACTGTCATTAAATCTGTCATACTAAAAACATCAGAAACGCAACAAGTGTGGGAATAAGCAATTTTCTTGATAACAAACACTTGAGAGGGTGGGCGGGATTACTGTATCAAACCACCGGCCCAATATTTATAAACTGTGTTCCCGCCTACCCGCCCAAGTGCTAGTTGTCAATAAATTTGTTATTGTACCCAACTCTGACGTATTAGTGACAACTGCCATTCAACCTGTCATATTAAAAACAGCAGAAACGCAGAAAGTGTGGGAATAATCAATTTTCTTGATAACAAACACTTGGGCGGGTGGGCGGGATCACTGTATCAAACCACCGGTCCAATATTTATAAACTGTGCTTAGTTATCAAAACAAATGTTATTGTATTCACCTTTGACGTATAAGTGACAAATGTCATTCAATCTGTCATTTTAAAAACATCAGAAATGTAACAAGTGTAGAAATAAGCAAATTTATTGATAACAAACACTTAGGCGGGTGGGCGGGATCACTGTATCAAACCACCGGCTTAATATTTATAAACTGTGTTCCGACCACACGCCCAAGTGTTATTTTTTAATAAATTTGTTATTGTACCCAACTCTGACGTATTAGTAACAACTGTCATTTAATCTGTCATATTAAAACCAGCAGAAACGCAACAAGTGTGGGAATAATCAAATTTCTTAATAACTAATACTTGGGCAAGAAAACTGTATCAAACCATTGGCCCAATATTTATAAACTGTGTTTCCGCCCACCCGTCTAAATGTTAGTTATCAAGAAATTTGTTATTGTACCCAACTCTGACGTATAAATGACAATTCTCAAATCTCATTCAATCTGTCATATTGAAAACAGCAGAAACGCAAGAAGTGTGGGAATAAGCAAGTTTTTTGATAACAAACACTTGGGCGGGTGGGCGGAAACACTGTATCAAACTACCGGCCCAATATTTATAATCTCTTGATGATTAAAACTTGGGTCAGTAGGTTCAAACTCAAGTTCAAACTACTCGTTTGAAATCATGCTTTAGGGTTCCCGCCTACCAATCCGAATGTTTGTTATCAAGAAATTGAAGTTTTTCTTTTTTGCATGTGTTAGAAATCTCTTTATCTAAAAAAAAAGAAGTGATATACAAGTTTTTGATGGGCGTATAGGTAAATCACTCCAGATCAAGATTGCGGGAAGTAATTTAAACTGGCCCGCCCAAGTTTTTGTTATCAAAGAATTAGAAGTTATTCAACTCTGCACGTGTTTAAAAGTCGCTTTTTCCAAAGATAAAAAGATGATATTCAATCTCTAGATGTTCGATACTTGGGTGTATGGGTGAGTCACTCCAGATCATAATTGCCATCAAGCATTAAACTGGAGTACCAACCCACCCTCACAAGAGTTTTTAAATATGAAATTAAAAGTTTCCCTATTTGCAAACGTTAGAAGTTACTTTGTCCAAGAAGAAGGAGGTAATATCCAAGTCTTTAATAACTAACACTTGTGTGGGTCACTCCAAATCATGATTTCTAGCAAGTAGTTTAAATTGGCATGTCCACTCAACCGCCCGAGTAATTATTATCAAAAAAATTGTCTTTTTGTTCAAAAGGAAAAGGTGATATCCAATTTTTTGATAACTAACACTTAAGTAGGTGGTTGGGTCAGTGCTGTTTATAATTACCATCAAGTAGTTTAAACTGCAGTAACCATCCGCTTGAGTGTTTGTTATCAAAAAATTGGAAGTTTCTAATATACCATCTCTTAATAACTAACACTTGGTTGAGCCATTCTAAATTACAATTACCATTGAGTAGTTTAAACTGGAATGCCCACCTACCCGCTCAAAAATTTGTTATCCAGAAATTAGAAGTTTTTCCTGTTTGTAAGCGTTAAATGTCTCTTTATCCAAGAAGAAGAAAATAATTTTTAATCTTATAATGATTAACACTTGAGCGAGTAGGTGGGTTACTCTCTTAGACCATATACACTTATAGACTCGCCTCTTGCCGTCTCAATAAAGTCAACATCATTAGTGTGTGTAACGTCAGTTGTGGGCAAGAACGTGCATGTAGCAAGAAGCTTGGTATTATGTATGAAAACACATTTTTACGCATTTATTTTACCAAAATGTATAAGGTACTTGTCACATATTGAACAAGTGCAATTTGTTAATAATTTGTTGATGTAACGTCAAAAACAAATTTATTTTGTAAATAATATTAAAACAATATTTTTATTTTATCGTTTTTATTAACGTTTACTAAAAGGTATCAAATTAAACGAGTAATTACTCAGGGTCCATGACTTTAGCAAACTCGTGACGTCAGTCGTGGGGATAAAACGTTGTTATGTTGGCTTCACCATGCAACAAGCAGAAAATAGCATACGGCGCGTCTATAAGTGTGTATGGTCTAAGGTTGCTCCAAATCATGATTACTAGCAAGAAGCTTAAACTGAAGTGCCCAAACGCCCAAACGTTTGTTATCAAAGAATTTACGGTGAGATGGCTCAGTTATAGAGCTAAAAAACATGCGATGTTCTTCTTATAGTGCCATACTCGCTACGAGTGTTCGGCGCCCCTCTCGTATGTTTATGGTGCGCGATAATAGTTCCACACAAACATACGAAAAAGAATTGAAAGTTTCTTTTATTTGCAAGCAAATCTTTTTGTAAAAAAAAAAAATTGATTTTAATCTCTTAATGATTTAATAATCAAGACATAGGTAAGTCACTCCAGATCATGATTATAATGTTTGTTATCAAGAAATTAAAAGTTTATCCTTTTTGCATGCGTTAGAAGCTTCCAAGTCAAAAGAGAAGATAATAAATCCAATCTCTCAATGACCAACACTGGGAGGAGTAGGGCTTACTCAATTTATGATTACCATCCAATAGTTTGAACTGGAGTAAAGAACCAAACTTCACTTCACCAAAAACACCACTATTGATTATACCAGCATCCATTTCAAGCCAATTTAAAAATGATCATGAGATGCGGCTTTAAACAGAACACACTTGAAGGGCATCACTAAACTAATTAAAATATTTTAAAAATTTAATTTTATGTTTTTAAAAACATCCACAACATTTCCAAACTATTGGAAAACACCAAAAATCTAAACTAAAATAGAAAGCACTTAAAGGGCATATCTAGTCTTCTTATTTTTTGGAAAAAATATTTCAAAAATACATTTTTTTTGTATTTTGGTAAACTGCTACAACATTCTGAATCATAGAAATCACTAAAAATTTAAACCAAAAGAAATGGATATTGAACGACATCGTCCGAGCACTTTTGATTTGTTTTTAAACAATATTTCATAATTTTTAAAATATAATTATTCAAACAAAAATCGTTTTTGTATAAAAAATAATATTTTTTGCATTTTTAAAAACTGCTACGACATCCTAAACAACCCTAAATAAATTATTTTAACAAAAATAAAGATTATTTTCTCTTAAAGTAAATATTTCGACAAAAATTTACAATTTAATAAACAATTGAAGATTTTATATTCTAGTGCAATTTATAACACTGGAAATTTCATTCTCTACAAGTTACAAAAAACCAATATTAAAAAGGAGTTAAATTGCACCAGTTGTGCTTGAAGTTTTATGACATTCAAAAAACCGCCCCCTTAACATTAGCATCAATAACAAAACTACACTTTTAGCATATGCATTAATATTTAAGTCTAATATATTATAAATGAATTAATAATGGAATATTGAAACAAATCTATATTTTTATTTTAAGTCCGTGGTACATGTTTAGTTTCAAAATTATCATAATATTTAGGTTAACGCCATTAATCGAGATGTTGATACACAATCTTAAATTAAATTTAGAATAGAACATCCTATATGCCCATTTATTTTATCCACATAGGAAAAGACTTGTCAAAGAAGTTTATTTAAATTTTAAATTCAGATCAAAACAATTTTTTTAAATATTTAGTACTTTTTTAATTTGACATTTGATTTTACCATTTAACGTTTTATTAATAACGTTTAAAACGGTTGAATCAATGTTTTGTAATATTTTGAATGTTGTAAAAAGGACTTTGATTATTATATTTAATAAGTATTATTTATAGTTATTCTATGATCGACTTCATTTATGATTGCTTCTTAAATTTGATAATTTCACTCAACTTTATAAAATTATTTTATTGAGATTATAATTACAAAAACTGCTTACCAGATAAAATTTCTAAAATTAGAGGTATAATCCTTCTTACACTAAACACTTAATATCGAGGCTGTTCCCGAGGCTGTTCATATTGCAAATAATAACTGATTTAAATAAGCTTATCATATGGTAAACGGAAACTTTGATAACGTATAAATAATATAAAAATTTAACATATTACATTGTTTGGTTTATGTGAGAGATCTTTATAAGCCTGTTACAGGCGGCGCAATGCGCAGTATTTAACTTTATTTAAAAGTAGCGGTTGGAAATAACAGTATATTTATGTAGTCTCTGCCAAACATCAGACCCGTGTATATGTAAAAAATTAAATAATTTTTTTTTTTATACGCTATTGAAGTAGTCTATATTTTTGTTGCAGTTTAAAATTGGCAGTAATTTTCAAAGCATTACAGCATTGTGTTGTATAAATATATTTCAATAATTTTCTCACTAAGAATCTGATATTTTATTAACTTTTGTAATCAATACAAATTAATTACATTGTTACATACCTTGAGTTTTAATAAAATTTCTTATATGTGGCCATAATGATCTGATCGGTATGCTCATATTAATCCTTGGAAAAACACCATCGTTATCGTTAGATTTTGCATTAGATGTGATCATGGCTACCAATGCACCATCCTTTGTAACCAAAGCTCCGCCACTAGCACCAGCCAAAACGGTAGCAGTTGTAAATATAATGCTTTCGCCTATTTTGGAAATATTTCCTGCTGTTATAGTAGGTCCCTGCATTAAAGGAGCTGGAAATATTGGAAAACCAGCAGCAAATATTGGATCTCCTATATAAATATAGTTAAAAACATATTAATAAACTTGCAGTGCAAGTAATAATTCATTTAAATCCTTATCATTAAATAATATAAAAATTTGTACTCTTTAATATCATTCTTTCACAAATAAATTCATTAATTTACATAAATATTTATGCATGGTGGATATTTCCAAATAATTTGACTAAAGAAATCTATTTATATACCGGAATCATAATAATCAATTTATGTTTCCCAGAAAACATTTTGTTATAATTACCAATTAATGGTTTCCTGTTAAGTATCCTCAATGGAGCCATAGTTGTTTTCTGTATTTTATTAAGGCTCGGTCCGATTATTTTCAAAATGGCCATATCATTATAGTCACTATGAGATGTTTTGTATACAACTTCTGCTTGAAATATAAGCTTATTCCAATGTATATTTACGTATTTTAAATTGTCCTAAAAAAATTTAAACTAATATTAATAAATTTTATATATAATGTATAAATTACCACTACATGTGAGTTAGTAAGAAAAATGCCGTGTTGTTTATCCACTAGAATTGCAGAACCCCAGTAATTGTCACAGACTACTTGTACCACACTGTTATTAAATTGATCTAAAAAAAAAAGTTTAATTTAAAAAAAATAAATCTATTATTTTTATTAACTGTATTAGTTGAAATGGCGCATTCGCCGGGAATAATATACGAGGTCTGTCTAAAAAGTATCCGACCGTACATTTTCCCGCTAGGCTAGCGCCACTTTGTACATAAATGCTTAATTTTTTTCAAGTAAGGTGCTGTTGTATGTTTTCATCGGATTTTGATTTCTCTTAAAATGTCTGAACAAATTTGAACAACGGTACTGCGTAAAATTTTGTAATTTGGTAATTTTCAAACAACAATACAATGGAAGCATCCCTCCTCGACAAAGCCGGCAAGTGAGAAGCAAAATCAAAGTAATGCTAACAGTGTTATTTAATATCCATGAAATTGTACATCATAAATACGCACCAAAAAGACAAACAGTGACAAAAGAATACTACCAAGAAGTACTCCATTGACTCAGTGATCAGTGGCGGTTTCAGAGGGAGTAATTGGGTAATTACCCCCCCTAAGAATGTTTTGCTTATCAATTTAACATTGTTAAAAATTACAGATATTCCATATTCTAAACAAATAACATAACCGGTAAATTTTTCCAACGCTTTAAAACGTTAGAAAGGTCCTTTTCTCTGTTGTTTGTTTGTTGTACTTACAAAATAAAATATATATTTATCTTTTTTTTTTTAATTACCCCCCCCCCCCCCTAAACTAGTTGGCTGGAAACGCCCTTGTCAGTGATGCAGTTCGGCACAAAATACCAGACAGACTAAACGGCAAAAAAGTAGCAGTTGCATCACGATAATGCTAGTTCTCATTCATCGCACTTGATACAGACTTTCTTGGCAAAACATAAAATTCTAGTCGTTCGCTAACCTTACTTTCTTGCCACTTTTGGTTGTTTCCAAAATTGAAGATGCCATTGAAGGAATCCCGTTTTCAGAATAGGCAAAGTTGAACACCATTCTAAAAAAAAATTCCAGCAGTAGAAGGAACGGTGGACCAAGTGTGTGAAGACGCAATGGGACTACTTTCAAAGAGATTAAAATCCCAATCCCGTCATGTAAGTAATAAATTTTTCCCAGCCAAGAGTCGGATACTTTTTAGACAGATCTCGTACGTAAGATGATATTTGCCCTAAAGTAAATAAAACGTTCAATAACTTTATTGATCATAAACAATCCAAAAATAGCACTCATACAATACAAATTTTATAATCCAATTTTAATTGGTATTTTATTAATTAAACAAATATAAATAAATCTATGTTCTTACCACATATTTCGTTTCCGATGTGATTAATTCGTATGTTTTCTTTATTGCCAATTTGTCCCAAAAGTTGCCATAAAGTTGCACCTAAAGTTAACCCTAGCCATTCTCCTTTCCACCAATTCATGGAAGATATCACAATGCCTAATGGAATGTTTCTGGATCTGAAAATTTCAAATTAATTTATTCATACTTTTAGTGAAACATAGATGGCTTTATTTTAAATAATAATTTTTCTTCTCACAACGTTTCATAGAAATTTTTTAGTTCTCTTGACCTTGTTAGGTGACTAAAACTCTTCATTAGCTTACAAAGTAATACTTTTAAAACCTTTCTGACAACGTATTTGCATATCAAAGTTCCAACAATGAATTAAATAATCAAAAATTTCTTTCAGGATCGACGCGATAGATTAAGAAAACAACTTCACCGACATGACAATGTACCGATAGCTGGCAGCAAATAAAAAAATCATTCGGAAGTAGTCAACAAAGAACATGGTCCTTGAAGCCTACATTCTGGTCCTAATAAAAGAACAATCAGTTAGATTCAACGTCCAAGAAACCCTTTCCAAGATCAAACTAGATGTGAAAACCAGTGTTGCTAACAATAAACCAGCAGAACCCAGGTCCAGGTTCAGTCCTACCTCAAGAAACCTGCCAAAAACCCGCTCAACTCCAACTCTGCTTCCAATGTCAAAGAAGTGTTTACCAGGACAACCAAACTACGCCCCACTCCCAAACACAGCACACAAAGGAAGAATTCATTATCGTAGGAAACAGAAAGCAGAAAAAGAAGACGGGTAAGTTCCTTTTGGTTCCTGCTGCTATTAGACCATCAGCCGGCACATCATTTCAGGTGTCTTTAGAGCCATCAAGACCATCAACTAACAAAGCCAAATGGTTTACAACCCGGCCGGCCACTAAGACCAAGGCAACCACTTCTAGTACTGCCACTAGGTCCTTAGACAATTCCCGGCAGCATCCACAAATAATAGAATACGTCATTAGGAACGTACTCAAATGCATCAAGACTAATGCGGTGCAAAAAATGTTAACCTCTCTAGAGCATGGGAAAGGATAAAAAACCCTTCTCAATACTATAATGAATGCACAATCTACTTCAGTGACTTGGTTCTAATGCATTCTTTTATGATTAAGATAATGTAAAATTCTAATTCATAAAACGTCAAAAATAGCAAATTTCAGTCTTGAAACATCAAAATACTGTTAAAAAGCATAAAATCCCAAAAATCTGGCTTTAAAACACAAAAATATTGCTAGAATGTAACAAAATCCAATTATGAACTGTTGAAAAGTGCAAAATGTTTTTCATAAAAACTCAACAAAAGCAAAATTCAACAAAAAAACAAAACATTTATATACCAAAATTTTTATCATAAAATCCCAAAAATAACCAAATCCAGCTATGAAACATCAAAAACTCACCATAAACTATTAAAAACTGCAACATTCTATTTATGAAAAGTTAAAAATAGTTAACTCTGTGCATAAAACATCAAAATATTGTCAAAAAGCACAAAATCCATCCATTAACTATAAAAAAATGCAAAATTCTGTTCATGGAATGTAGAAAATAACAAAATCTGGCTATAAAGTATAAAAATATTGTCAGAAAGTACTAAAATATTAAAAAATACAACATTCTATTTAAAAAAAAAACAAAATCCGGCTAAAAAGTGTAGAATTTTGGGCATAAAATGTCAAAAAAGCAAATTCCGACCTTAAAATTTCAAACAATCGTCAGAAATCACAAAAATACAACAATAAACTGTTGAAGTATTGTCCAAAAAACCAAAATTCGGCTTTAAAACATGAATATATAGTCAGAAAGCACAAAAATCCGTCTATAAACTATAGAAAACTGCAAAATTCTTATCATGAAATGTAGAAAATACCAAAATCTGGCTATTAAGTATAAAAATATTGTCAGAAAGTACTAAAATGTTAAAAACTACAAAATTCTATTTATGAAAATTAAAAAAATAGTACTATTTTGCCAAAGAATTTTAAATTATTTTCAAAAAGAACCAAAATCCGACTGTATTTTGATCATAAAATGTTAAAAATAGCAAATTCTGGCCTTAAAACATCAAAAATTGTCAAAAAACACAAAAATCCGTACATAAACTATAGAAAAATGCAAAATTCTTTTCAAGGAATGTCAATAGCAAAAGCCGGTCATAAAGTATAAAATGTTGTTAGAAAGTACTAAAATGTTAGTAACTGCAACTTTCTATTTATGAGTCAAAAAATAATCATATTTTGTCAAAGAATTTCAAATTGTTTAAAAAAAACAAAATCCGGCTGAAAAGTGCAGTATTTTGATCATAAAATGTCAAAAATAGCAAAATCTGGTCTTAAAATTTTAAACAATTGTCAGAAAGCACCAAAATCAGACAATAAACTGGTGAAAAGAACCAAAATCCGGCCGTAAAACATCAAAATATTATCAAAAAGCACAAAAATCAGTCCATAAACTATAGAAAAGTGCAAATTTTTTTTAAATTTAAGTAATGTCAAAAATAGCAAAATCTGGTCAGAAAGCACCAAAATTAGCACAAATGTAAAATATGAGAAAACAACAAAATTGTTTGCCCAGTTTTAATAAGACTAATTGATTTTTTGAAAGAGCCAGCAAGCCCGAAAAGAATTTAATAACCTTAAAACCTATAAGAGAGGTTACATAGTAAAGTAAAAACATAAAAGAATTACACTTTTATTCCAAAGCCTTCTCTGAAAAAATTGCTTTCATTAATTTGAATCCAAGTGACCTTGAAAAGAAAAGTTTTGACGAGTATCTTTACCTTTAAGCAATTTTCTTAAAAAAGTATATAACGCAAAGTGTTTATTTACATTTTTGATTTTGGTATATTTGAGAGAACTAATTTATTTATGTTTCACAACAAGCGCCTCGGTGTGCTTTGTTCTATTGTACTATTGCCTTTATAAAATAAAAATTCAAACCGGATAAGGTCAATAATCTAAAACTATTTTATTACATCAATTTTGTACACAACTTTTATTTATTTACTTACTTTTTCAGATAAATCAAGCTGCCTTCGCTTCCAAAAACTGTAGGACAATCCGTCAACAAGAAGCATCCATTAATTCCAACCACATTAGCAACAACGCCTTCAGAATAAGATGACAAGAAATTCCTATTAGCAAACGGAACACTATTCACGCAAACTTTATCACAAACACCCCACTTAACCAAACACTTCAACCTTAAATTCACTAACGTCGCTTTCAATTCCACAAAACTATCACCTTTATTACCGAGAACTAAAAATAACGACAACACTTTATCCTCAACACGTTTGCTATCAACATCCACATTCCAACTATCCAAAAATGTTGCAATTGATTTCTTAATATCGGGACTGTGAAGCGTTGCAATCAATTCGGTTTGAAAATTGTTTTCATGTTCTTGTACAATGTTGAATTTGTGGTTTTGTAGTGATGCTGAATGAAGACCATTGCGGAGTTTTGGTAATAGAGTTGTCACGTTTGGTAGGATGCTTGATGGAATTAGGATGTATTTGTTGTTGATTAATGTCCCCGATGTTGATAGGTATTCACCGGTTGATGATGTATGTTCGACTAGCACTGTCCGGATATGCATTTTAACTGAAAAATAGATTTGTTTTAATTTAAGATGATAATATTAGCACACTATTTTATAATAGATTAGATAATTTAGGTGAAATGAGTTTAAGTCTTTTTTATTATTATCAGTATGCGTTTTGTTATCGTCGTCGAATTGATAAGAAGAAGATTGATTTAATAAGTAAATGAGTATGCCGAGCTTTAAAACAAATATTGATATTTAATATAATAAATCGAGCGGTCTAAAGTAAACATTGCTTATTTTTATATTTTTAATCACATCTGGAGTATTTAGTAGACAGTTGTGATGTGTATTTGTCAAGCTGTTAAACTAATTATTTACAATAAAAAATAATATTATTTATTAAGTAAATTTTATCTTTGATAAAAATTTAATGGTGGTGGCCGTTACTATATGAATAAACTTATAAAATAAATAAAAAAACGTAACTAGTTTCAACCTTTACAAGGCCATCATCGGACGGTGATACAAACAAGTAAAATTATAATAAAGTTTAGTTTTTGAAACTAATCTTAAAAGAAACTAAATGCAGTCCGACAGAAAAAAAGTAAACAAGCCGCATTCTCAAGCACCTTGCACCCTACAGATTACACATCCAAAACAAGTGGACAATCATCGATCCCAACTTTTAATATAATTTTATTTGCAAACCAATTTACAATTTAAATAATAGGTACAAATATAATTCGAAGCAAAATAAAATAAAATAAAGTTTTACTAATCAGTTCACAAAATTAAATTATGATTACATTTTTTGTATATAATTTTACAATAAAAAATTTACTGGCCCATGAGGGGATCGAACCCGCGACCTTCGCGTTATTAGCACGACGCTCTAACCAACTGAGCTAATGGGCCGGTTGTTACTAGCTCTAAAAGTTGCCAACTTGATTTAGAATTTAAAAAAATATGAATAAGTATTACAATTTCTATTTTTGTAAGCGAATCTTTATTATTACAGCTATAAATATTATTAACAAATTTACTTTTTGTAATCCGTTATTTTTCTGCAAGTTGATATGGCACTGTGTCTGTGAATGAAAGCACACTGTCGTGCACGGCCACGTATTTTAATGTAGGTTCAGTTATGTAGATTAGGCAACCAAATGTACAGTTGATAAAGTTGCCTATAGTAAAACATTTTAATTACTATTAATTATTATTATTAAATTTTGTATTATAAATTGCAAAAACCATTTTCTAATCAAAAAAAGATGTACAAATTTAAAAATATTACTGTTTTAAAGTTTATTATTCTATTGGAATGTGTGCTATCAAATGTATTTAAAAATAGCTTTCAGATGTGATGCAAATATTCTGAATATTTGATCATACGAGGGGGTATTGATATATAAGTGCGCGACAACTGAGCAACGCAGACTACCCGATGATTACCTGGGAACGCGACTATGCAACAGTGCTTCTATTCTGTGTGCTGAACATTAAAAAAAATAATACCAATTTGTCAAATTCATTTAAAGGCACATAGGCGCGTAGAGGGATTGTGCTCTAATCATGTTTGAAGGTCTACATCTCCCAAACTAGGAAAAATTTTGCAAACCTTTAAAAAAAAGATTTCTGAAACATATGCTTGATTCACATGGTTATCAATACCCTTAGTACAAAATTGTAAAAAAATTATGTTTCAAAAGAGATAAACTTTTCATTAAAAATAAGAAAAGTCCAAAACTGCCATTTTTGTGTTATATCCCAACAGAGTCAACGTAGTTTGTCATATCTGAGATGTTAAAGATTTTATATAAACGCATTCTACATACAGTTTTTGACAGTTTCAAAAGTTTAGAAACAGTCAAAAACAATACAAAAATTCTGAGTTTTCAAAAAATTTAGAATTCCTTGCCTGCATTTCTAGCACCCAAAAAACATGATTGATTGTTCATGATTGACCGGCTTCAATTCCTGCTGCATTTTATAAGCATGTAGGTTAAGATTTTTGTGCAGAATGCAATAAAAGCTGGACTGTGAGATCCTTAATAGCTGTGAACGTCTTGTGATAAACAATCCTGAACTTTTGCAAGACTGTTAGCCAAAACGGCAATGTACCAAAACCAAAAACTAATGCAAAATGCTATTTAGATTTCACTGAAACTACAAAAATTCTAAAACAAAACACACCAATAAAAAATAACTCTGAAGTCCTGATAATTTGCAAAACATTCCAAATTGTTGTTAACACACTTCTTCTAGGCTTCTAAACTAGGAGATAAGTACTAGCATTATTAATAATTTTTTGCGCTTCGTTTTACTGGTACAACATTACTCCCATTTAAGCATTGCACAACTCTATTTGTAGCACAAAACAGAGGCCAAAAGCAAGTGCAGGTTAAGAAGTTTTCACAGTCTTCAAAACTGTTTTGAAGGTCAAAAGAATAGGTTTAAAGCATTAGAAAATCATTAAAAAAAACAGTGCTGCTTAAAAAAAGCAAATTTAAGAAAACAAACGTAGTATAACTAACCTGTAGAACATCAATTCATCTTGATTCAAAATTTGTATCGGTTTCATAACCAGCCAAATCAAACGGAAAGCAGTGAGGCAAGATAAAACAACGCAAGTAAAAAAGAGTAGTTTAATTTAAACGCTTTGAATTGTCAACAACATAAATACTCGGTGTGGTGGTTGGGTAGTTAAACGGGAATGTTACGTCAATTGTTTAAAAACATATTTGAAGTACCATATATGAATTGAGTCTCAACTTTATTGCTTTTCAGCCATTAAAACCAGATAACTCATCGTATGTTTGCAAACATAGAAAAAAGTAAATTTCGTGCGTTAATTAAACATTATTTTTGCGTGAAAAAACCATTACGCAAACCAAAACTAAGCTTGATAATTATTATTGGACTATTCACCATCGATTAAAATAATTCACAAGGAGTTTACTGATTTTCGTTGTGGTCGTACAAACACAACTGATGCCAAACGTTCAGAACGCCCAAATAAGTCACCACACCAGAAATGATACGGTATTGCAAGACCGCAGAGTGAAAGTGTGCAAGATAGCTGAGAAAGTAAGCATCTCCGATGAACGTGTACGCAATATATTACATAAACAATTAAATATGAAAAAGGTATCCTCGTAGTGGGTGCCACGTTTGCTTACAATTGACCAAAAATGCAAACGTGTGACTCTTCACAGGCAAGTTTGACGATGTTCAAGCGCAATAAAAAGATTTTTTTGCGTCGTTTCATAACTGTAGATAAAACATAGATACATCACTATACACCCGAGACCAAAGAACAGTCTAGACAGTAGATTACTACTGGCAAATCTGCGCCAAAGAAGGCTAAGGAGTTTAATCGCCAACAAGGTCATGGCCACAGTTTTTTGGGAAACACGCGGCATAATCTAACAGTCAACGGCAAATATTACGGCAACTTATTAAACCGTTTCAAAGACGTTTTGAAAGAAAAACGACCTCATTTGGCAAAAAAAAGTTCTCTTCCATCAAGACGATGCACAGATGCACATGTGTGTAGTTGCCAAGGCCAAAATCAATAAATTACGCTTCAAACTGCTTTCACATATTCTCAACTTATTAAGCCCCCTCCGATTATTGTCTGTTTCCAAACTTCAAAAAGAAATGGCGTGGCGGAAAGAGATTTGGCTCCAATGAGGACATCATCGATGCAACAAACGCCTATTTTGTAAAATTGGAGAAATCGTATTATTCGGAAGAAATCGAAAAATCAAAAAAAACCTTGGAATAAGTGTATTGAGCTAAAAGGCAACTATGATGAAAAATAAAATAGTATTTGTTTCTGATTATTGCACAGTTTAAAATAATTGAGGTTAGGGTATTTTAATAAAAATTTTATACTTTATTGTGCTGATTTTATTTTTATATATTAAGACCGGTTTCGGCGGTTAGGCCTTCATCAGTTTTTTCTTTTCTTTTCACAGGTGTTGTTGTGTGTTGCGGGTGGTGGAAAAATAAAATGTTTTTTTGATAATCGCAAACACTACACCTCATTGCTATAACACTTAGTCTGGGTATCATTAAGGTAAGTTTAAACATAACTGATCATTTGTTGTGTCCTGTTGTGATAACCTCCAATCTGGCAAAATTGCACGCGTTCATGTGTAGTACAAAATAGAGATCAAGCCAACTACAGTGGATAGTTTAAGAGTTTTTCACGGTGAAAAGCTGCTGGAGGTTGTCATTTAAACAGTAAAAATTTAGAAATATTGAATAAAGACTTTAGAAGTCTTTTTGAACAAGAATTAGAACTATTTCTAGAACAAACAAAAAAACGCAAAGTAATTCAAATAAATCCAGTCATTATAATGTTATACGGTTTCCCAATATCTTTTAAACATGTTAAGATATTATAAGGAATATACTGGATATAAATGAAAACAAATGAAATTAGAAAGCTTTTAAAGTAAGTATCAGCAAACATTACTTTAAAATTAATAAAATATTTTCCAATCAAAACGCCAAACAATAAGATCATCGTAGTCTCCTTCTAGCAGGATTTTTTTGACACACTTGGAACTACACATACTATCATATTAGTTGACTAAATCATATATTAACTACGTAGACAATATATAGCTCTACAACTCTCTAATTTTGTACAACTTGTAAACAGTATTAAATCAAAGATCAGAAAGGTAGAGTCAGAAATAAAAACCACCAGCTCAATTCTTTTGAACTGTGTTCCCGCCCGCCCGCCCAAACGTTTGTAATCAAGAAATTGAATACCTTACTTCTGTCTCTTATTTTAATGACATCTATCAATCATTCTGGTAGTAACTTCTACATTCTTTATTATAAACACTTAGGCGGGTGAGCGGGAACACAGTTTAAAACCACCGGCTTAATTCTTTTAAACTGTGTCCCCGCCCACCCGCCCAAGTGTTTGTTATCATAAAATTGAATACGTCATCTCTGTCTTCTATCTTAATGATATCTGTCAGTCATTCTGTCATGTTTCTTAGCTGCTGGAATAAGGTAGGTGGTAGTAATTTCAAATTTTTTTATTACAAACACTTGGGCAGGTGGGCGAAAAACAAGTATAAAACCACCGGCTTAATTCTTTTAAACTGTGTTCCCGCCCGCCCAAGTGTTTGTGATTAAGAAATTGAATACGTCACCTCTGTCTTCTATCTTAATGACATCTGTCAGTCATTCTGTCATGTTTCTTAACTGCAAGAACACGGTAGATGGTAGTAATTTCTAATTTCTTTATGACAAACACAAGAACGGGTGGGTGGAATCACGGTTTGAAACCACCGGTCCAATTCTTCTGAATCAATTCAATGCCTTTGAACCAAAAAAACTAAAGAACTAATTCATTTGACTCTGCAGCACAAAACCAATTAAACCAAAAATGCTTTGGTCTCCTCAAACAATTAAACCATTGTAACCTCCCAGACAACCACGTTTCAGACGTTATCCCAGCAGAACGTGCAGAACTTGGCTTAAGAATAGAAAATTCAGTTAAAATATACCAAAAACACTTTTCATTTTACAGAAACAGAAGAAGTTTGTAAAACTCAAACTCAGTAAACATCAACGAGAACCATCACAAGCCACGTTTAACAAGACGTAGACCTCGCCTACCAGCAACTTCTCTTCTCTAAAACTTGTGTCAAAAACAGATCTACAACATAGCAGCAAACAACTCACTTTACACAGTATTGTAAGCGCAATAACAGCAAACCTAAAAAGAAATTTTATCAGAAGCCAAAACTTAAAGTAAGTTCACGGTCCGTGTTGTTCTATTAACCCAAAAACAGTCAAGTAAATTTGTTTGGATGTAAACTTCATGCAACCCACAGTTTAGATTGCTATTTAAACCATTGCATATTCAAAACTAAAAGTATCTTCAGAGAACTCAACAAAAAATAGGCAAAAAAAACAGTAAAGTACACTAGTTTATAGACCTCCAGTAAGAACTTCCCCTGCACTTCTCATGTAATAAAACTTTTAAAACTCAAATCCAAAATCAACGTAACTCAAAAGCGGATTTTTATATATTCTTTTGACCAATCAAGTTTTTCTAGATGTTTTAGTTATAGAGCACATTTGTTTGATCTGCCATGGTAAAAAAGCGCAGAAAAAAACGTTCGGCAAAATTTTGTTTTTGCAATCTCTGTTTCAACAAACTTCTCTGATGTTTAGTCCATTGCGGCAAAACAAATAATCGTTCCAGGCAAAGTTTTTTGTTTCAAAAGTCCAAACTTTCGTTTATCATCTGTTCAAAATGATGAGTTTTTTCGTACCTCGTCATTTAACAAACGCTTAACCAACCAACCACCACACCAAGCGTTCACGTCATATACTATTTAATTAAAAAATATTTTTATACTAATAGCCAATACCGTTTGCCGCCAATTTCTGCAAACTAACAACTGCTAAAAAGTACAGCTTTATTTGCTTCAATTTGGCCCACTGCTCTTCGTTCAAGTTGATCCGGTTTTTTATTTGCTCAAAATATCCTTGATACTATTTGTCTACTATATTTCGCACAAGTTAATCCATTCACGTGTTTGTGGGCAATAATATAATTCATCAAAATAAAATAAAAAATGTTGATTAAAATAGAATAAATTGTAAATAACTTTATTAAGATTGTGAATAACCTGATTAATGGATACTACGAAACATTTTAATGTATGCAATTGCGATAATAATCCACCACCTCCGCATCATCTACAATTTGCATTTGCTGATTACAAGAAAACCCTCTACACTTTCTATTTTTACCGGTTAATTTGTCATCATATCCGTAGCGTGTGCGTGTGATTTTCGCCATCCTCGACCTTATTTATAACATTTCCTCCTTTTCATCTTCAGGCTAAGGCGAGTATTAATAATATGATTGTAAAAAATAATGACTGTGTGCAAAAGGATACATATAAAGATGGTAAATACAGGGCTCATCGGGGGTCCGTAAGAAAATGAGTACGGCGCGTCTATATCAATAGTGCCTCATCAAGAACGGGCCACTTGCACGCGACGTCGCCGGTGGACGTCTTCATCGCAGAAACAGCGCGTCAATGTAAGTACGAGATTTTATCTTACGTGTTTGTGTTTGTTTGTGGTTATATTGTGATTGATTTTATGTGAATGGGGATATAAAATCTATTTACTATATCGGGTAATCAAATTCAAAGCAACAACGTAGTAAAGAATATTTGTATTATATTATACCAAACCCAACTATTGCGCACTATTTAAGAAAACATTGATATTAATTAGGATCAGTAAGATTTCAAAGTTATGCCTACGTTAAACTAATAAGAGAATATTACTTTCCCAAAAGAAAGTATGCAATTTTTGTTGTTGATTAGGTACATTGGAAGTAAGATAAAAAATAATTATAAATGGCATTCTAATAGTATTGAGTAAGGTAAGTTATTGCTACAAGAACTCATTCATCTATATTGTAACATATTAATCATTATTTATGACTACAATATCAATCAACTAATCAGTAAGAAGCATATAATAAATAGAAAATATAATCATTTATATTTTATTAAAAATTGAACATTATTCCATAATATTTCAAAATAAATAAAGCATAATATAAAATACAATAAAATTTTGTAAAGATTTGCAAATCTGTTTGCAATTGTATAGATTGCAAGCCAATATATAACCTATTATTACTACTAATTTGTATAAAGCATTTTTATTTGTTTCAAGATTTTTATTTTTAAAACTACAATGATCCAGACCAGTAGTCAATTCTATAGTTACTAAAACTGGGTGATTTTATTTTAATGTTTGCTTCTTTCTATACTCAGAAATTCAAAATTAATTTTTAATCTAATTCTGTAAATATTACATGTGACCAAAAGATATATATTATAATTAAATTTTATTGATCAGAAGAATTTTGTTGACAAAAAAATATAAATTTTTGCAATTCAAAGTTTCATTTCCTCACAGTAGTGGTATAATGGTTGCATACAACTAACTATTAATTATATTTAATTCCTCTACGTTACTAAATTCAGTAAAGTGAATCGTTTTATTGTTAAAAGTAGTTCAATACAAATATTTCCAAAATATTTTCTTTTACGTTTATGTAGACTATTATAATTAGAATACTAGTTAAATACAGGATTTGTTAACTAAATGTATAAGGTTTTCGTAGTGTAGTGGTTATCACGTGTGCTTCACACGCACAAGGTCCCCGGTTCGAACCCGGGCGGAAACAAACCTTTTTTGTTGTATTGCATTAATTAATTAATAAACTTTTTAATTTGTTTTAAACATAAATATTTTATTTCCATGTTGATAATGATATTTGTAAAAAGTACGAGTTATTAAAAAGGAAACAAACATTCTTGATTATCTTTTCATTTTGTCATTAATCATCATAATTCATAAATAATTCTCGTGTAATTTGATAAAAGTTATTAGATGTAGGTGGACTCATTTGTACACTACTACTAGTTAACAGCTAACTTAAATTATACTACAATCCAATTCCGAATGAATCTCAGTCTCTATTCTAATAATGTGCAGATCCAATTCAGTAAAATCAATTAAATTTTGGATTTTAAATGTCTTAAAACTAATAATATTATTTTGCTTTAATATAATTTCAATTAATTAAAATTTACTAACAATTTTTTAGTTAAACAGCAGTCAACAATTTCATTTCAATATTGACATGTTCGTTCCAAAGTAGATTATTTTGTGTGACTAACACTTTTCAGTGTTTTAAAATTAGTTTTTAAGCTTCTTTTTTAATGTAACAAATTTTCATTTGAAAAAATTGTAATACATGCTATAACAATTATAATTTTTCACCAAATTTAGGCTTAAATATTTTAAGTTTTTAGGTTTTTTTTTTCAGTTTCCTTCAGAGTACAAAAAACAACTTTTGTTGCAAATTAAAAATGTTTTCTATCCTAATTTAGAATTGAATTGATGCGGTGGTATTCGCTTCAAATTCCATATTAGATTAATAATTAAAACAAACGTTGATTAATCATTTTAATCATTAATCATCTGCGTGATGATGCCAATGTGTGGTGAAATATTGCAGTTTAACAAATAAATCTTTGAAACCCAAACAACTTTTGTTTTAATAATTGACCTAATTTAGCTCTAAAACTATAAAAAAGTCTTAGCTGTTGAGCTTTGTTGTATCAAAATCCACATTTATAAAATTTGTTGTAAGACATAAGCAAGAAAAAATTGCAAAACATCAATTGACAGCGTTTTCAATATTAAACTTGTTGGAAGATCCAAATAACAACAATATTTTCATGGGAACCGTGCTTATTTTTTAGAATATTTAAAAATGAAACAGAAGGTTTTTTTTTGACAATTTATGGCGGGACTTAGTTTTTTTTAATCATATTCTTTATAAAGAATTTACACTTTTTAGAAGTTTTTCGTATTTTATACTTTTCGACAGTTTATGCCTTATTTTGGTTCTTTCTAACAATATTTTTGAAATTTTAAAATTGAATTTTGCTATTTTAAAAACTTTATAAAAAAAATAAATTTTTAAGAGTTTCTGTCCAGATTTTAGTGTTTTTTGACAATTGTTTTACTGTTTTGACATTTTATAAACAGAATTTTGCAGTTTTCAGTTGTTTTCGGCATAATTTTCGTTCTTTTTAAAAATATTTTAATATTATATGACAGAATTTTACTATTTTTAAACCTTTTATACTTAGAATTTTAGATTTTTATCAGTTTATGGTCAAATTTAGATGTTTTCTAACAATATTTTTGTACTGTATCGCTAGACTTTGCAATTTTTAAGATTTTATGAGTTTCTTACATTTGTCAACAGTTTTTAGCCAACTTGTTGTGCTTTTTAACAGTATTTTTATGAATCAAAGCCGTATTTTGTTAGTTTTAACTTTTTATAAATAAATTATCGCATTTTTACCTATTTTTGGCCAGATTTTGGTATTTTATGAAGTAATTTTGATATTTTATAAATAGAATTTTGCATTTTTAACCGTTTTTGGCCAAATTTTGTTATTTCTAACAACATTTTGATATTTTATTGGCCGGATTTTGATAGCTTAGGGATTTCATAATTTTTTAAGTTTATAGCTAATTTTTGGTGCTTTATAACAATATTTTGATGTCCAACAACCGGATTATGCTGTTTTTGATATTTTATAAATAAAATTTTGCACTTTTAAACAGTTTTTGGACAAATTTTGATATTTCTAAAAATATTTTAATATTTTTTTGCCCGAATTTTGCTAGCTTTAAAGTTTCATAATTTTTTAAGTTTATCCTTGAGTTTTGGTGCGTTATAACAATATTTTGATGCCCAACAACCGGATTTTGCTGTTTTTGACATAAAATTTTGCATTTTTAAACCGTTTTTTGATCCTATCTGAAAATATTTTAATGTTTTATGACCAATATTAGTTAGTCTTAATTTTTTATAAATAAAAATTTGTATTTTAAACAGTTCAAGACCAAAAATTGATACTTTTTTGAAAAAATTTTGATGTTTTAAGATCTGATCTTGCTTTTTTAAATTTTATAAATAGATTTTGGCACTTTTCAATAGTTTATGGCCGGATTTTGTATTTTCTGACAATAATTTTGCATTTCAACTGTTTTTGGTCAGATTTTAGTTCTTTCTGACATAATTTAAATATTTTATGACCAAATTTTGTTATTTTTGACATTTTAGAAATAGAATTTGCACTTTTCATCAGTTTATATTCGGATTTTTTGTTTCTATATATAATTTTGATGTTTGAATACCGGATTTTGTTAACTAACATTTTTGAGTAGAATTTTACGTTTTATAATTTGTTTGTCCTTTTTTTATATGTTTGACATTTTATAAATAAAATTTTACATTTTTGTGTCAGAATTTTGATTATTAAAACTTTGTATAGCTTAGTTTTGTTTTTTTTTTAAGATTTCATAAAAAATACAGTTTATGGCTAGATGCAGCGCTTTCTTACAATATTTTGATGTTTCAAGGCTAGATTTTGTTATTTTCGACATTTTATAAATCATGGATTAAGTTTTTTGCCGGATTTTGGATCTTTATAAAAATTTATTAATATTTTATGACAAAATTTTGTTATATTTGACTTTTGCGCTTTAAATCATTTATAACTGGACTAAAAAATATCTTATTATCACCATGAAAGTTAAAAATGTGGAAAAAGAAAATACAATACATATTGCATCTAAACAAATATTTACTTGTAGCACAAAGCTTGCTAGGAGGTCTAGCAAATGTTTCTGATAATTTAGAAATATAAAACCAGAACTTTTAAAAAATTTGCGTGCTCTTGGAAGCAAGTTACAGTTTAAACTTTTCACTGCTGGGTCGTAGTGTTGCTTAACTTTGTCCGCTTGCGTACTTATGCCCTTGAGTTGTTTTCAGTCAACTTAAGTTCGTAGGTGTAGTTTCTGTGACTCTATGGTTTGGGAGTTTGCAAAATTTCAATCACACACAATTGTTTTAGTAAATTAATGTAGACTGAGTGGTGAAGTCTATACTATTCTTTCAAATACGTTTTTTAGATGTTGGGGAGTCCTTCCTTAAAAATGGTCTTGATGGTATAAAGTTGGAGTACGTTTGTCCAAACTACCCTATGATAGACGCTAATTGTTATAGTCTAGCTCTAAAAGTTAAGACCAAAAAACGGTGCATGTGGTCCTAGGGTGGATGCTATTAACCCGGAGCAAAGAGTATTGCTTTCTGAATCTTTTGGGATAGCGTAGCGGTTTCTTTTCAGTAAAGTATCATAAGTTGTAATGTTTCTCGACTGTGTTTGCCTATTTTCGGTTAAGGTCCTTAAGTTGTTTTGAGTTAACTTAGGAAAGAAGAAACTACACCTACAAACCTAATCTAACCTATTAGGTTTGTAGGTGTAGTTTCTGTGACTTTAAGAGTTTTGTCCAGTCTTTAGTTCTTTTTAACCATATATGTACCTGTATTTCATACAAATTTACACTTTTTAAAAGTTTATAGTAACCTAACCTAATATGTACGTGTATTTATTAAAAAATTACACTTTTTAAGAATTTATAGTAACCTAACCTAACCTATCCATATATGTACCTGTATATCATAAAAATTTACAATTTTTAAGAGTTTATAGTATTATCTTACAATTGTTTAAAATTTCATAGTCGAATTTTGCATTTTTTGACAGTTTATGCCTTATTTTGGTTTTTTCTAACAATATTTTTAAAATTTTAAAATTGAATTTTGCTATTTTAAAAACTTTATAAAAAAAATAAATTTTTAAGAGTTTCTGTCCAGATTTTAGTGTTTTTTGACAATTGTTTTACTGTTTTGACATTTTATAAACAGAATTTTGCAGTTTTCAGTTGTTTTCGGCATAATTTTCGTTCTTTTTAAAAATATTTTAATATTATATGACAGAATTTTACTATTTTTAAACTTTTTAAACTTAGAATTTTAGATTTTTAACAGTTTATGGCCAAATTTAGATGTTTTCTTACAGTATTTTTGTACTGTATCGCTAGACATTGCAACTTTTAAGATTTTATGAGTTTCTTACATTTGTCAACAGTTTATAGCCAATTTTTTGTGGTTTTTAACATTATTTTTATGAATCAAAGCAGTATTTTGTTAGTTTTAACTTTTATAAATAAATTATTGCATTTTTATTTATTTTTGGCCAGTATTTGGTATTTTCTGAAGTAATTTTGATATTTTATAAAAAGAATTTTGCATTTTTAACAGTTTTTGGCAAAATTTTGTTATTTCTAACAACATTTTGATATTTTATTGGCCGGATTTTGTTAGCTTAAATTTTGGTGCTTTATAACAATATTTTGATGTCCAAAAACCGGATTATGCTGTTTTTGATATTTTATAAATAAAATTTTGCACTTTTAAACAGTTTTTAGACAAATTTTGATATGTCTAAAAATATTTTAATATTTTTTGCCCAAATTGTGCTAGCTTTGAAGTTTCATAATTTTTTAAGTTTATCCTTGAGTTTTGGTGCTTTATAACAATATTTTGATGCCCAACAACCGGATTTTACTTTTTTTGACATAAAATTTTGCATTTTTAAACCGTTTTTTGATTCTATCTGAAAATATATTAATGTTTTATGACCAAATTTACTTAGTCTTAACTTTTTATAAATAGAAATTTGTATTTTAAACAGTTTAAGACCAAAAATTAATACTTTTTTAAAAAAAATTTCATGTTTTAAGACCTGATTTTGCTTTTGGTACTTTTCAACAGTTTATGGCCGCATTTTGGTATTTTCTGACAATAATTTGCATTTTTTAACTGTTTTTGGTCAGATTTTAAGTTCTTTATGACATAATTTAAATATTTTATGACCGAATTTTGTTATTTTTGACATTTTATAAATAGAATTTTGCACTTTTTAACAGTTTTTATTTGGATTTTTTGTTTTTAAGAATAATTTGATGTTTGAAGGCCGGATTTTGTTAACATTAACATTTTTGGGCAGAATTTTACGTTTTATAATTTGATTGTCTTTTTTTATATGTTTGACGTTTTATAAATAAAATTTTATAACTTAGTTTTTTTTTAAGATTTTATAAAATATACAGTTTATGGCTAGATGTAGTGCTTTCTTACAATATTTTGATGTTTCAAGGTCGGATATTGTTACTTTTGACGTTTTATAAATCATGGATCAAAAGTTTTTGGCGGGATTTTGGATCTTTATAAAAATTTATTAATATTTTATGACCAAATTTTGTTATTTTTGACTTTTTACTTTTTTATCATTTATAACCAAACTAAAAAAATTATCTCATTATTACCATGAAAGTTAAAAATTTGAAAAAAGAAGATACAAGACGTATTGCATCTAAACAAATATTTACTTGTAGTACAAAACTAGCTTGCTATTCTAACAAATATTTCTGAGAATTTAAAAATGTAAGACCAAAACTTTTAAAAAATTTGCGTGCTCTTGGAGGCAAGTTACACTTTAAGCTTTTCACTGCTGGGTCAACTTACGTTTGTAGGTGTAGTTTCTGTGACTCTCTATAGTTTGGAAGTATGTAAAACTTCAAAGACACATGTTTTTTAGTAAAATACTGTCGGGTTAGAATAAGTGGTTAAGTTTATACTATTATTTCAAAAACGTTTTTTAGATGTTGGGGAGTCGTTCCTTGAGAGTGGTCTTAATGGTATAAAGTTGCTGCGTTTGCTCAAAATTGCCCTACGTTAGGCGTTTATTGTAATGGTCTAGCTCTAGAAGTTAAGACCAAAAATGGTGCATGTGGTCCTAGGGTTAATGCTATTAACCCGGAGCAGAGAGTATTGCGTTCTGAATATTTGGGATAGCGTAGCGGTTTCTTTTCAGTAAAGTATCATAAGTTGTAGTGTTTCTTGACTGTGTTTGCCTATTTTCGGTTAAGGTCCTTAAGTTGTTTTGAGTTAACTTAGGAAAGAAGAAACTACACCTACAAACCTAATCTAACCTATTAGGTTTGTAGGTGTAGTTTCTGTAACTTTACGAGTTTTGTCCAGTCTTTAGTTCTTTTTAACCATATATGTACCTGTATTTCATACAAATTTACACTTTTTAAAAGTTTATAGTAACCTAACCTAATATGTACGTGTATTTATTAAAAAATTACACTTTTTAAGAATTTATAGTAACCTAACCTAACCTAACCTAACCATATATGTACCTGTATTTTATAAAAATTTACACTTTTTAAGAGTTTATAGTATTATCTAACAATTGCTTAAAATTTCATAGTCGAATTTTGCACTTTTCGACAGTTTATGCCTTATTTTGGTTTTTTCTAACAATATTTTTAAAATTTCAAAATTGAATTTTGCTATTTTAAAAACTTTATGAAAAAAATAAATTTTTAAGAGTTTCTGTGTTTTTTGACAATTGTTTTACTGTTATGACATTTTATAAACAGAATTTTGCAGTTTTCAGTTGTTTTCGGCATAATTTTCGTTCTTTTTAAAAATATTTTAATATTATATGACAGAATTTTACTATTTTTAAACTTTTTAAACTTAGAATTTTAGATTTTTAACAGTTTATGGCCAAATTTAGATGTTTTCTTACAATATTTTTGTACTGTGTGGCCAGACTTTGCAATTTTTGAGATTTTATTAGTTTCTTTACATTTTTTAACAGTTTATAGCCATTTTTTGTGCTTTTTAACAGTATTTTTATAAATCAAAGCCGTATTTTCTTAGTTTTAACTTTTTATAAATAAATTATCGCATTTTAACTTATTTTTGGCCAGATTTTGGTATTTCCTGAATTAATTTTGATATTTTATAAATAGAATTTTGCATTTTTAACAATTTTTGGCCAAATTTTGTTATTTTTAACAACATTTTGATATTTTATTGGCCGGATTTTGATAGCTTTGGGATTTCATAATTTATTAAGATTATAGCTAAATTTTGGTGCTTTATAACAATATTTTGATGTCTAACTACCAAATGTTGCAGTTTTTGACATTTTATAAATAAAATTTTGCACTTTTAAACCGTTTTTTGATTCTATCTGAAAATATTTTAATGTTTTATGACCAAATTTAGTTAGTTTTGACTTTTTATGAATAGAAATTTGTATTTTAAACAGTTTAAAACCAAGTATTAATACATTTTTGACAAAATTTTGATATTTTATGATCTGATTTTGCTTTTTTTAACATTTATAAATAGAATTTGGCAGTTTTTAACAGTTTATGGCCGGGTTTTGGTATTTTCTGATAATATATTTTTTTTAAATTTTTTATTAATAAAATTTGGCATTTATCAACTGTTTTTGGTTGAATTTTGGTTTTTTCCAACGTAATTTAAATACTTTATGACTGAATTTTGTTATTTTTGACATTTTATAAATAGAATTTTACTTTTTTCAACAGTTTATAATTAGATTTTTTGTTTCTAACAATAATTTGATGTTTGAAGGCCGGATTTGATTAACTTTAACATTTTATAAGTAGAATTTTACGTTTTATAATTTCTTTGTTTTTTTCAGCAGTTTTTGGTCAGATTTTGTTTTTTTTTTTTGGTATGTCATGCCCGGATTTTTTTATTTTTTACATTTTATGAATAAAATTTTACATTTTTTAACAGTTTTATGTCCAAATTTTGGCTTTAAGATTTCATAAAAATTTTTACTGTTTATAGCTTTCTTACAATATTTTAATGTTTCAAGGGCGGATTTTGTTATTTTTGACATTTTATAAATCATGGATCAAAAGTTTTAGGCCGGATTTTGGATCTTTATAAAAATTTATTAATATTTTATGACAAGATTTTGTTATTTTTGACTTTTGCACTTTTAATCATTTATAACTGGACTAAAAAAATATCTTATTATTACCATAAAAGTTAAAAATTTGGAAAAAGAAAATAGAAGACATGTTGCATCTAAACAAATATTTACTTGTAGCACAAAGTTTGCAAGGAATTCTATCAAATGTTTCTGACAATTCAGAAATGTAAGACCAAAACTTTCAAACAATTTGCGTGCTCTTGAAGGCAAGCTACATTTTAGCCTTTCCACTGCTGGGTCGTAGAGTTGCTCGATTTTGTGCACCTGCGTACTTAAGCCTTTGTTTGATTGTCTTGGGTCAACTTACGTTTGTGTGACTCTTTATGGTTTGGAAATTAAAATTTCAAAGACACATTTTTTTAGTTAGACTGGGTGAAGTCTATACTTTTTTTTTAAACGTTTTTTAAATGTTAGGTGGTCTCTAAGGTTGTTTTGAGTCAACTTAGGTTTGTAGGTGTAGTTTCTGTGACTCTATGGTTTAGGAATTTGTAAAATTTCAAAGATACACAATTTTTTAGTAAAATACTGTCGGGTTAGACTGGGTGGTAAATTCTATACTATTCTTTCAAAAACGTTTTTTAGATGTCGGGGAGTCCTTCCTTGAGAGTGGTTTTTATGATATAAAGTTGAAGTACGTTTGCTCTAAATTGCCCTACGTTAGACGCTAATTGTTTTGGTCTAGCTTCAGAAGTTAAAGTCAAAGACGATGCAGGTGGTCCTAGGGTTGATGCTATCAACCTGAAGCAGAGCATATTGTGTTCTGAATATTTTTAAAATTTTAAAATTAAATTTTGCTATTTTTAAAACTTTACTGTTTTGACATTTTATAAACAAAATTTTGCAGTTTTCAATTGTTTTCGGCATAAATTTTGGTCTTTTTAAAAATATTCTAATAATATATGACAGAATTTTACTGTTTAAACCTTTTGAACCTAGAATTTTAGGTTTTTAACAGGTTATGGCCAAATTTAGATGTTTTCTTACAATATTTTTGTATTGTGTGGCTAGACTTTGCAATTTTTGAGATTTTATTAGTTTCTTTACATTTGTCAATAGTTTATAGCCATTTTTTGTGGTTTTTAACATTATTTTTATGAATCAAAGCAGTATTTTGTTAGTTTTAACTTTTTATAAATTAATTATTGCATTTTTACTTATTTTTTGCCAGATTTTGGTATTTTCTGAAGTAATTTTGATATTTTATAAAAAGAATTTTGCATTTTTAACAATTTTTGGCCGAATTTTGTTATTTCTAACAATATATATATATATATATATATATATATATATATATATATTTTTATTGGCCGGATTTTGCTAGCTTTGGGATTTCATAATTTTTTAAGTTCATAGCTAAATTTTGGTGTTTTATAACAATATTTTGATGTCCAACAACCGGATTATGCTGTTTTTGATATTTTATAAATTAAATTTTGCACTTTTAAACAGTTTTTGGCTAAATTTTAATATGACTAAAAATATTTTAATATTTTTTTCGCCGAATTTTGCTAGCTTTGAAGTTTCATAATTTTTTAAGTTTATCCTTAAATTTTGGTGCTTTATAACAATATTTTGATGTCCAACGACCGGATTTTGCTGTTTTTGACATAAAATTTTGCATTTTTAAACCGTTTTTTGATTCTACCTGAAAATATTTTAATGTTTTATGACCAAATTTACTTAGTCTTAACTTTTTATAAATAGAAATTTGTATTTTAAACAGTTTAAGACCAAAAATTAATAGTTTTTGAAAAAAAAAATCATATTTTAAGACCTGATCTCTTGCTTTTGGTACTTTTCAACAGTTTATGGCAGGGTTTTGGTATTTTCTGACAATAATTTTGCATTTTTCAACTGTTTTTGGTCAGAAGTTCTTTCTTACATAATTTAAATATTTTATGACTGAATTTTGTTATTTTTGACATTTAATAAATAGAATTTTGCACTTTATATTCGGATTTTTTGTTTTTAAGAATAATTTGATGTTTTAAGGCCGGATTTTGTTCTAGATTTTGTTATTTTTGACATTTTATAAATCATAGATCAACCGTTTTTGGCAAGATTTTGGTTCTTTATGAAAATTTATTAATATTTTATGACAAAATTTTGTTATTTTTGATTTGCACGTTTTAATCATTTTTAACTGGACTCAAAAAATATCTTATTATTACCGTAAAAACTAAAAATTTGAAAAAAAAAAACACAAAACACATTGCATCTAAACAAATATTTACTTGTAGGAAAAAGCTTGCTTGCGAGTTCTAACAAATGTCTCTAATAATTTAGAAATATAAAACCAGAACTTTTAAAAAATTTGGGTGCTCTTGGAAGCAAGTTACAGTTTAAACTTTTCACTGCTGGGTCGTAGTGTTGCTTAACTTTGTCCGCTTGCGTACTTATGCCCTTGGGTTGTTTTCAGTCAACTTAAGTTCGTAAGTGTAGTTTCTGTGACTATGGTTTGGGAGTTTGCAAAATTTCAAAAACACACAATTTTTTTAGTAAATTAATGTAGACTGAGTGGTGAAGTCTATACTATTCTTTCAAATACGTTTTTTAGATGTTGGGGAGTCCTTCCTTAAAAGTGGTCTTCATGGTATAAAGTTGGAGTACGTTTGTTCAAATTACGCTATGTTAGACGCTAATTGTTATAGTCTAGCTCTAAAAGTTAAGACCAAAAAACGGTGCATGTGGTCTTAGGGTTGATGCTATTAACCCGGAGCAAAGAGTATTGCTTTCTGAATCTTTTGGGATAGCGTAGCGATTTCTTTTCAGTAAAGTATCATAAGTTGTAGTGTTTCTTGACTGTGTTTGCCTATTTTCGGTTAAGGTCCTTAAGTTGTTTTGAGTTAACTTAGAAAAGAAGAAACTACACCTACAAACCTAATCTAACCTATTAGGTTTGTAGGTGTAGTTTCTGTAACTTTAAGAGTTTTGTCCAGTCTTTAGTTCTTTTTAACTATATATGTACCTGTATTTCATACAAATTTACACTTTTTAATAATTTATAGTATCCTAACCTAATATGTACGTGTATATCTTAAAAATTTACAATTTTTAACAATTTATAGTAACCTAACCTAACCTAACCATATATGTACCTGTATTTCATAAAAAATTTCACTTTTTAAGAGTTTATAGTATTATCTTACAATTGTTTAAAATTTCATAGTCGAATTTTGCACTTTTCGACAGTTTATGCCTTATTTCTTTCTAATGGTTCTTTCTAACAATATTTTTGAATTTTAAAATTGAATTTTGCTATTTTAAAAATTTTATAAAAAAAAATAAATTTTTAAGAGTTTCTGTCCAGATTTTAGTGTTTTTTGACAATTGTTTTACTGTTTTGACATTTTATAAACAGAATTTTGCAGTTTTCAGTTGTTTTCGGCATAATTTTTGTTCTTTTAAAAAATATTTTAATATTGTATGACAGAATTTTACTATTTTTAAACTTTTTAAACTTAGAATTTTAGATTTTTAACAGTTTATGGCCAAATTTAGATATTTTCTTACAATATTTTTGTACTGTATGGCTAGGCAATTTTGAGATTTTACGAGATTCTTTACATTTGTCAACAGTTTATAGCCAATCTTTTGTGCTTTTTAACAGTATTTTTATGAATCAAAGCCGTATTTTGTTAGTTTTAACTTTTTATAAATAAATTATCGCATTTTAACTTATTTTTGGCCAGATTTTGGTATTTCCTGAATTAATTTTGATATTTTATAAATAGAATTTTGCATTTTTAACAGTTTTTGGCAAAATTTTGTTATTTCTAACAATATTTTGATATTTTATAAGCCGGATTTTGTTAGCTTTGAGATTTCATAATTTTTTAAGTTTATATTTAAATTTTGGTGCTTTATAACAATATTTTGATGTCCAAAAACCGGACTATGCCGTTTTTGAAATTTTATAAATAAAATTTTGCACCTTTAAAAAGTTTTTGGACAAATTTTGATATTTCTAAAAATATTTTAATATTTTTTGCCCAAATTTTGCTAGCTTTGAAGTTTCATAGTTTTTTAAGTTTATCCTTGAGTTTTGGTGCTTTATAACAATATTTTGATGCCCAACAACCGGATTTGCTGTTTTTGACATAAAATTTTGCATTTTTAAACCGTGTTTTACTTAGTCTTAACTTTTTATAAATAGAAATTTGTATTTTAAACAGTTTAAAACCAAAAATTAATACTTTTTTGAAAAAAATTTCATGTTTTAAGACCTGATCTTGCTTTTGGTACTTTTCAACAGTTTATGGCCGGATTTTAAGTTCTTTCTGACATAATTTAAATATTTATGACCGAATTTTGTTATTTTTGATATTTTATAAATAGAAGTTTGCACTTTTCAACAGTTTATATTTTTTGTTTCTAAGAATAATTTGATGTTTGGCCAGATTTTAAACTTTAACGTTTTTGAGTAGAATTTTACGTTTTATAATTTGTTTGTCCTTTTTTTATATGTTTGACATTTTATAAATAAAATTTTACATTTTTGTGTCAAAATTTTGATTATTAAAATTTTGTATAGCTTAGTTTTGTTTTTTTTTTAAGATTTCATAAAAAATACAGTTTATGGCTAGATGCAGCGCTTTCTTACAATATTTTGATGTTTCAAGGCTAGATTTTGTTATTTTTGACATTTTATAAATCATGGATTAAGTTTTTTGCCAGATTTTGGATCTTTATAAAAATTTATTAATATTTTATGACAAAATTTTGTTATATTTGACTTTTGCGCTTTAAATCATTTATAACTGGACTAAAAAATATCTTATTATCACCATGAAAGTTAAAAATGTGGAAAAAGAAAATACAAGACATATTGCATCTAAACAAATATTTACTTGTAGCACAAAGCTTGCTAGGAGGTCTAGCAAATGTTTCTGATAATTTAGAAATATAAAACCAGAACTTTTAAAAAATTTGCGTGCTCTTGGAAGCAAGCTACAGTTTAAACTTTTCACTACTGGGTCGTAGTGTTGCTTAACTTTGTCCGCTTGCGTACTTATGCCCTTGGGTTGTTTTCAGTCAACTTAAGTTCGTAAGTGTAGTTTCTGTGACTATGGTTTGGGAGTTTGCAAAATTTCAAAAACACACAATTTTTTTAGTAAATTAATGTAGACTGAGTGGTGAAGTCTATACTATTCTTTCAAATACGTTTTTTAGATGTTGGGGAGTCCTTCCTTAAAAGTGGTCTTCATGGTATAAAGTTGGAGTACGTTTGTTCAAATTACCCTAAGTTAGACGCTAATTGTTATAGTCTAGCTCTAAAAGTTAAGACCAAAAAACAATGCATGTGGTCTTAGGGTTGATGCTATTAACCCGGAGCAAAGAGTATTGCTTTCTGAATCTTTTGGGATAGCGTAGCGGTTTCTTTTCAGTAAAGTATCATAAGTTGTAATGTTTCTCGACTGTGTTTGCCTATTTTCGGTTAAGGTCCTTAAGTTGTTTTGAGTTAACTTAGGAAAGAAGAAACTACACCTACAAACCTAATCTAACCTATTAGGTTTGTAGGTGTAGTTTCTGTGACTTTAAGAGTTTTGTCCAGTCTTTAGTTCTTTTTAACCATATATGTACCTGTATTTCATACAAATTTACACTTTTTAAAAGTTTATAGTAACCTAACCTAATATGTACGTGTATTTATTAAAAAATTACACTTTTTAAGAATTTATAGTAACCTAACCTAACCTATCCATATATGTACCTGTATATCATAAAAATTTACAATTTTTAAGAGTTTATAGTATTATCTTACAATTGTTTAAAATTTCATAGTCGAATTTTGCATTTTTTGACAGTTTATGCCTTATTTTGGTTTTTTCTAACAATATTTTTAAAATTTTAAAATTGAATTTTGCTATTTTAAAAACTTTATAAAAAAAATAAATTTTTAAGAGTTTCTGTCCAGATTTTAGTGTTTTTTGACAATTGTTTTACTGTTTTGACATTTTATAAACAGAATTTTGCAGTTTTCAGTTGTTTTCGGCATAATTTTCGTTCTTTTTAAAAATATTTTAATATTATATGACAGAATTTTACTATTTTTAAACTTTTTAAACTTAGAATTTTAGATTTTTAACAGTTTATGGCCAAATTTAGATGTTTTCTTACAGTATTTTTGTACTGTATCGCTAGACATTGCAACTTTTAAGATTTTATGAGTTTCTTACATTTGTCAACAGTTTATAGCCAATTTTTTGTGGTTTTTAACATTATTTTTATGAATCAAAGCAGTATTTTGTTAGTTTTAACTTTTTATAAATAAATTATTGCATTTTTATTTATTTTTGGCCAGTATTTGGTATTTTCTGAAGTAATTTTGATATTTTATAAAAAGAATTTTGCATTTTTAACAGTTTTTGGCAAAATTTTGTTATTTCTAACAACATTTTGATATTTTATTGGCCGGATTTTGTTAGCTTAAATTTTGGTGCTTTATAACAATATTTTGATGTCCAAAAACCGGATTATGCTGTTTTTGATATTTTATAAATAAAATTTTGCACTTTTAAACAGTTTTTAGACAAATTTTGATATGTCTAAAAATATTTTAATATTTTTTGCCCAAATTGTGCTAGCTTTGAAGTTTCATAATTTTTTAAGTTTATCCTTGAGTTTTGGTGCTTTATAACAATATTTTGATGCCCAACAACCGGATTTTACTTTTTTTGACATAAAATTTTGCATTTTTAAACCGTTTTTTGATTCTATCTGAAAATATATTAATGTTTTATGACCAAATTTACTTAGTCTTAACTTTTTATAAATAGAAATTTGTATTTTAAACAGTTTAAGACCAAAAATTAATATATTCAATGCTTTTTTTATTAATTCTATGAAATTCATTTATATTTGTTGTTATATTCATATTATTTCATATAATATTATTATTTATTTATTAATGTATTATTTACAACATGTTTCGTTATTTTTTAATAACATTTTCAAGTATTAATATAATATAATAAATTTTTTGAATGATTTATAAATAAATTAAATTTTTGTTTCTCCCGCATTCCCTGATATCCGGTTTTTTTAATTCCTTTGAAGTTTGATACATATAATTTAGAGGTTATATTTGTTTATAAAAAGATACCAACATTCTAATAATTATTCTGAATTTTGAAATTTTATATAGTTTTTATTTTATTAAAATATCCATTAAAGGTGAATCATATAACATTAATTGTTCATTTATAACTTCATAATTTTGATTTTTAATATGTTTTTTAATTTCTAAGTCTTCCAAAAATATAAGGTTTTTATCCGAAATGTGTAAAATTACAAGTGTGTTGTACTGTGAATTTGGTTTATGTTTATTTAATAATAGATGTTTTGCAAAGTTTGATTTATCTAAATATTTGTTTTTAAAATCGCGAATGTGTTCATTATACCTAATATTAAAACTTCTTTTTGTTTGCCCAATATATACTCCATTGCAGTCATTACACTTTAATTTATATATACCACTTTTATTCCAAATATCTGTTTTTTCTTTTGCATTTAGTAATTTAGATTTTAAAGAATTTTGTGTTTTGAAAGCTACCATAATATTAAACTTTTTGTTTAAATATTTAGATAATTTTTCTGAAATTTGGCCAAAATATGTTATAGAACAGAATTTTTTATTGTCTTTTTTATTATTAAAAGGAAATATTTGTTTAAAACAATTGTTTAATTGTTTCTTTTTTATAATTTTTTTTTTTTTTTTTTTTTTTTTTTTTTTTTTTTTATGAAATGAATTAATAATTTATTCAAAATCAGTCAATCGAATCACAGCGGCCAAGGGTCAAGCATAGACAATTGTTTCGGTTCTACAAACCTCGTCAGTATGCCTTGTACGACCACGGCATCGCATGATAGCGAAGACAATTTTGAATAAATATTTCTGTGCTTATGAACACAATTGATATTATAAATAATCAAACGAAAGACTGGTTTGCCATCTAGTTGCAATTTTTAATACTAAAATGTCCGCATTAATCGGTATCATTTTAGCATTTATGCAATTGGCAGTCATTTCGCGGCTATAACGATTTTGAATCGCCAATAAATTATGAAATGAATTAATAATTTATTCAAAATCAGTCAATCGAATCACAGCGGCCAAGGGTCAAGCATAGACAATTGTTTCGGTTCTACAAACCTCGTCAGTATGCCTTGTACGACCACGGCATCGCATGATAGCGAAGACAATTTTGAATAAATATTTCTGTGCTTATGAACACAATTGATATTATAAATAATCAAACGAAAGACTGGTTTGCCATCTAGTTGCAATTTTTAATACTAAAATGTCCGCATTAATCGGTATCATTTTAGCATTTATGCAATTGGCAGTCATTTCGCGGCTATAACGATTTTGAATCGCCAATAAATTATGAAATGAATTAATAATTTATTCAAAATCAGTCAATCGAATCACAGCGGCCAAGGGTCAAGCATAGACAATTGTTTCGGTTCTACAAACCTCGTCAGTATGCCTTGTACGACCACGGCATCGCATGATAGCCATGGGGTGCGCACTGTTATTAGAAAAAGTTGAATCTATAACTTTAGTGTTGGTTCATTCTACTGCGCAGCGCTGCGATCGCTAAAATTTTCAAAATCAGATAGTTGGCTATGACTGACAAATAACAATTATTGTGAGGACAAAGATCTGTCAAGTTTTTTTCATTAAACTGTGTTTTTTGTGTTATATGGTTGTGTTGTGTTTCTTGTGAACATAATTTATATAATATACTTATATACATAAGACAATTTTTAGTGAGTATTTAGGTTTACTATCGTTTATTAATTTTAAAGTTAGTATATTTAAAAAGTTTTATTAAAAATAAATCAAATCTATTATACAATTCTTGGGATGAATTAATACTTTCAAAATAGAATGAATAGAATTTGATTTGATTATCATTACTAATTAGGAGAGATGTAATGTGTTTACAACATTTTTTTTGCTTAATTCAATCATGTAAATTATGTATAGAAAATACGTATATAGGTATGTTTGCAATGTATAATAAAATTTAAACATTAATTTAATTTTTTATTTTAAAATAATAAAATGTGAGTAATTGTTTGTTTTATAAATAATAAATAATACAAGGATTTCATCAAGTTGATATTAAAATGTAAGTATATGTTTTTTTTTTTATATAAGTAAAATTTAATCATTTATTTAAAATAAGTTAGTAAATTTGCTTATTATCTAATATATATGTCATCAGTGAATATGTGTGCAAGTCTAATAAATTTAAATTAGACTTGCCTATTAATTCAATGTCCATAGATTTTTAATAAAAAAATAATATATTCCAGAGTTTAAATTTGCCGCGGAATGCAAATTAGTTTTGGTTCATTCCGACGTGATGGCGCAAACGTGGAAACAAGAGAGAGGCTGAGTTGCCGTTCTATATGAATATATGTTCTATGATGATAGCGAAGACAATTTTGAATAAATATTTCTGTGCTTATGAACACAATTGATATTATAAATAATCAAACGAAAGACTGGTTTGCCATCTAGTTGCAATTTTTAATACTAAAATGTCCGCATTAATCGGTATCATTTTAGCATTTATGCAATTGGCAGTCATTTCGCGGCTATAACGATTTTGAATCGCCAATAAATTATGAAATGAATTAATAATTTATTCAAAAACAGTCAATCGAATCACAGCGGCCAAGGGTCAAGCATAGACAATTGTTTCGGTTCTACAAACCTCGTCAGTATGCCTTGTACGACCACGGCATCGCATGATAGCGAAGACAATTTTGAATAAATATTTCTGTGCTTATGAACACAATTGATATTATAAATAATCAAACGAAAAAATTAATACTTTTTTAAAAAAAATTTCATGTTTTAAGACCTGATTTTGCTTTTGGTACTTTTCAACAGTTTATGGCCGCATTTTGGTATTTTCTGACAATAATTTGCATTTTTTAACTGTTTTTGGTCAGATTTTAAGTTCTTTATGACATAATTTAAATATTTTATGACCGAATTTTGTTATTTTTGACATTTTATAAATAGAATTTTGCACTTTTTAACAGTTTTTATTTGGATTTTTTGTTTTTAAGAATAATTTGATGTTTGAAGGCCGGATTTTGTTAACATTAACATTTTTGGGCAGAATTTTACGTTTTATAATTTGATTGTCTTTTTTTATATGTTTGACGTTTTATAAATAAAATTTTATAACTTAGTTTTTTTTTAAGATTTTATAAAATATACAGTTTATGGCTAGATGTAGTGCTTTCTTACAATATTTTGATGTTTCAAGGTCGGATATTGTTACTTTTGACGTTTTATAAATCATGGATCAAAAGTTTTTGGCGGGATTTTGGATCTTTATAAAAATTTATTAATATTTTATGACCAAATTTTGTTATTTTTGACTTTTTACTTTTTTATCATTTATAACCAAACTAAAAAAATTATCTCATTATTACCATGAAAGTTAAAAATTTGAAAAAAGAAGATACAAGACGTATTGCATCTAAACAAATATTTACTTGTAGTACAAAACTAGCTTGCTATTCTAACAAATATTTCTGAGAATTTAAAAATGTAAGACCAAAACTTTTAAAAAATTTGCGTGCTCTTGGAGGCAAGTTACACTTTAAGCTTTTCACTGCTGGGTCGTAGGGTTGCTCGACTTTGTCCGCCTGCGTACTTAAGCCTTTGGATTCTTGGGTCAACTTACGTTTGTAGGTGTAGTTTCTGTGACTCTCTATAGTTTGGAAGTATGTAAAACTTCAAAGACACATGTTTTTTAGTAAAATACTGTCGGGTTAGAAAAAGTGGTTAAGTTTATACTATTATTTCAAAAACGTTTTTTAGATGTTGGGGAGTCGTTCCTTGAGAGTGGTCTTAATGGTATAAAGTTGCTGCGTTTGCTCAAAATTGCCCTACGTTAGGCGTTTATTGTAATGGTCTAGCTCTAGAAGTTAAGACCAAAAATGGTGCATGTGGTCCTAGGGTTAATGCTATTAACCCGGAGCAGAGAGTATTGCGTTCTGAATATTTGGGATAGCGTAGCGGTTTCTTTTCAGTAAAGTATCATAAGTTGTAGTGTTTCTTGACTGTGTTTGCCTATTTTCGGTTAAGGTCCTTAAGTTGTTTTGAGTTAACTTAGGAAAGAAGAAACTACACCTACAAACCTAATCTAACCTATTAGGTTTGTAGGTGTAGTTTCTGTAACTTTACGAGTTTTGTCCAGTCTTTAGTTCTTTTTAACCATATATGTACCTGTATTTCATACAAATTTACACTTTTTAAAAGTTTATAGTAACCTAACCTAATATGTACGTGTATTTATTAAAAAATTACACTTTTTAAGAATTTATAGTAACCTAACCTAACCTAACCTAACCATATATGTACCTGTATTTTATAAAAATTTACACTTTTTAAGAGTTTATAGTATTATCTAACAATTGCTTAAAATTTCATAGTCGAATTTTGCACTTTTCGACAGTTTATGCCTTATTTTGGTTTTTTCTAACAATATTTTTAAAATTTCAAAATTGAATTTTGCTATTTTAAAAACTTTATGAAAAAAATAAATTTTTAAGAGTTTCTGTGTTTTTTGACAATTGTTTTACTGTTATGACATTTTATAAACAGAATTTTGCAGTTTTCAGTTGTTTTCGGCATAATTTTCGTTCTTTTTAAAAATATTTTAATATTATATGACGGAATTTTACTATTTTTAAACTTTTTAAACTTAGAATTTTAGATTTTTAACAGTTTATGGCCAAATTTAGATGTTTTCTTACAATATTTTTGTACTGTGTGGCCAGACTTTGCAATTTTTGAGATTTTATTAGTTTCTTTACATTTTTTAACAGTTTATAGCCATTTTTTGTGCTTTTTAACAGTATTTTTATGAATCAAAGCCGTATTTTCTTAGTTTTAACTTTTTATAAATAAATTATCGCATTTTTACTTATTTTTGGCCAGATTTTGGTATTTCCTGAATTAATTTTGATATTTTATAAATAGAATTTTGCATTTTTAACAATTTTTGGCCAAATTTTGTTATTTTTAACAACATTTTGATATTTTATTGGCCGGATTTTGATAGCTTTGGGATTTCATAATTTATTAAGATTATAGCTAAATTTTGGTGCTTTATAACAATATTTTGATGTCTAACTACCAAATGTTGCAGTTTTTGACATTTTATAAATAAAATTTTGCACTTTTAAACCGTTTTTTGATTCTATCTGAAAATATTTTAATGTTTTATGACCAAATTTAGTTAGTTTTGACTTTTTATGAATAGAAATTTGTATTTTAAACAGTTTAAAACCAAGTATTAATACATTTTTGACAAAATTTTGATATTTTATGATCTGATTTTGCTTTTTTTAACATTTATAAATAGAATTTGGCAGTTTTTAACAGTTTATGGCCGGGTTTTGGTATTTTCTGATAATATATTTTTTTTAAATTTTTTATTAATAAAATTTGGCATTTATCAACTGTTTTTGGTTGAATTTTGGTTTTTTCCAACGTAATTTAAATACTTTATGACTGAATTTTGTTATTTTTGACATTTTATAAATAGAATTTTACACTTTTCAACAGTTTATAATTAGATTTTTTGTTTCTAACAATAATTTGATGTTTGAAGGCCGGATTTGATTAACTTTAACATTTTATAAGTAGAATTTTACGTTTTATAATTTCTTTGTTTTTTTCAGCAGTTTTTGGTCAGATTTTGTTTTTTTTTTTTGGTATGTCATGCCCGGATTTTTTTATTTTTTACATTTTATGAATAAAATTTTACATTTTTTAACAGTTTTATGTCCAAATTTTGGCTTTAAGATTTCATAAAAATTTTTACTGTTTATAGCTTTCTTACAATATTTTAATGTTTCAAGGGCGGATTTTGTTATTTTTGACATTTTATAAATCATGGATCAAAAGTTTTAGGCCGGATTTTGGATCTTTATAAAAATTTATTAATATTTTATGACAAAATTTTGTTATTTTTGACTTTTGCACTTTTAATCATTTATAACTGGACTAAAAAAATATCTTATTATTACCATAAAAGTTAAAAATTTGGAAAAAGAAAATAGAAGACATGTTGCATCTAAACAAATATTTACTTGTAGCACAAAGTTTGCAAGGAATTCTATCAAATGTTTCTGACAATTCAGAAATGTAAGACCAAAACTTTCAAACAATTTGCGTGCTCTTGAAGGCAAGCTACATTTTAGCCTTTCCACTGCTGGGTCGTAGAGTTGCTCGATTTTGTGCACCTGCGTACTTAAGCCTTTGTTTGATTGTCTTGGGTCAACTTACGTTTGTGTGACTCTTTATGGTTTGGAAATTAAAATTTCAAAGACACATTTTTTTAGTTAGACTGGGTGAAGTCTATACTTTTTTTTTAAACGTTTTTTAAATGTTAGGTGGTCTCTAAGGTTGTTTTGAGTCAACTTAGGTTTGTAGGTGTAGTTTCTGTGACTCTATGGTTTAGGAATTTGTATAACTTCAAAGATACACAATTTTTTAGTAAAATACTGTCGGGTTAGACTGGGTGGTAAATTCTATACTATTCTTTCAAAAACGTTTTTTAGATGTCGGGGAGTCCTTCCTTGAGAGTGGTTTTTATGATATAAAGTTGAAGTACGTTTGCTCTAAATTGCCCTACGTTAGACGCTAATTGTTATGGTCTAGCTTCAGAAGTTAAAGTCAAAGACGATGCAGGTGGTCCTAGGGTTGATGCTATCAACCTGAAGCAGAGCATATTGTGTTCTGAATCTTTGAGATAGCGTAGCGGTTTCTTTTCAGTAAAGTATCATAGGTTGTAGTGCAGTTCGACTGTGTCTGTCTGGTCTCGGTCTATGTCCTTGGATTGTTTTGAGTCGACTTAAGTTTGTAGGTGTAGTTTCTGTGACTTTAACAGTTTTGTCCAGTCTTTAGTTCTTTTTAACCATATACCTGTATTTCATAAAAATTTACACTTTTTAAGAGTTTATAGTATTTCCTAACAATTGCCTTATTTTGGTTTTTTCTAACAATATTTTTAAAATTTTAAAATTAAATTTTGCTATTTTTAAAACTTTACTGTTTTGACATTTCATAAACAAAATTTTGCAGTTGTCAATTGTTTTCGGCATAAATTTTGGTCTTTTTAAAAATATTCTAATAATATATGACAGAATTTTACTGCTTTTAAACTTTTTGAACCTAGAATTTTAGGGTTTTAACAGGTTATGGCCAAATTTTGATGTTTTCTTACAATATTTTTGTACTATGTGGCTAGACTTTGCAATTTTTGAGATTTTATTAGTTTCTTTACGTTTGTCAATAGTTTATAGCCATTTTTTGTGGTTTTTGACATTATTTTTATGAATCAAAGCAGTATTTTGTTAGTTTTAACTTTTTATAAATAAATTATTGCATTTTTACTTATTTTTGGCCAGATTTTGGTATTTTATGAAGTAATTTTGATATTTTATAAATAGAATTTTGCATTTTTAACCGTTTTTGGCAAAATTTTGTTATTTCTAACAACATTTTGATATTTTATTGGCCGGATTTTGATAGCTTAGGGATTTCATAATTTTTTAAGTTTATAGCTAATTTTTGGTGCTTTATAACAATATTTTGAAGTCCAACAACCGGATTATGCTGTTTTTGATATTTTATAAATAAAATGTTGCACTTTTAAACAGTTTTTGGCCAAAATTTGATATGACTAAAAATATTTTAATATTTTTTTCGACCGAATTTTGCTAGCTTTGAAGTTTCATAATTTTTTAAGTTTATCCTTGAGTTTTGGTGCTTTATAACATTATTTTGATGCCCAACAACCGGATTTTGCTGTTTTTGACATAATTTACTTAGTCTTAACTTTTTATAAATAGAAATTTGTATTTTAAACAGTTTAAGACCAAAAATTAATTTTTTTTTGAAAAAAATTTCATGTTTGGCCGGGTTTTGGTATTTTCTGAAAATAATTTTGCATTTTTCAACTGTTTTTGATCAGATTTTAAGTTCTTTCTGACATAATTTAAATATTTTATGACCGAATTTTGTTATTTTTGACATTTTATAAATAGAATATTGCACTTTCCAACAGTTTATATTCGGATTTTTTGTTTCTAAGAATAATTTGATGTTAGAAGGCCGGATTTTGTTAACTATAACATTTTTGAGCAGAATTTTACGTTTTATAATTTGTTTGTTCTTTTTTCTATATGTTAGACATTTTATAAATAAAATTTTACATTTTTGTGTCAGAATTTTGATTATTAAAATTTTGTATAGCTTAGTTTTGTTTTTTTTTTTTAAGATTTCATAAAAAATACAGTTTATGGCTAGATGCAGTGCTTTCTTACAATATTTTGATGTTTCAAGGCTAGATTTTGTTATTTTTGACATTTTATAAATCATAGACTAAGTTTTTTGCCGGATTTTGGATCTTTATAAAAATTTATTAATATTTTATGACAAAATTTTGTTATTTTTGACTTTTGCGCTTTAAATCATTATAACTGGACTAAAAAATATCTTATTATTACCATGAAAGTTAAAAATGTAGAAAAAGAAAATACAAGACATATTGCATCTAAACAAATATTTACTTGTAGCACAAAGCTTGCTAGGAGGTCTAACAAATGTTTCCGATAATTTAGAAATATAAAACCAGAACTTTCTTGGAAGCAAGCTACAGTTTAAACTTTTCACTGCTGGGTCGTAGTGTTGCTTAACTTTGTCCGCTTGCGTACTTATTCCCTTGGGTTGTTTTCAGTCAACTTAAGTTTGTAGGTATAGTTTCTGTGACTCTATGGTTTGGGAGTTTGTAAAATTTCAAAGACACACGGTTTTTTTAGTAAATTAATGTAGACTGAGTGGTGAAGTCTATACTATTCTTTCAAATACGTTTTTTAGATGTTGGAGAGTCCTTCCTTGAAAGTGGTCTTGATGGTATAAAGTTGGAATACGTTTGCCCAAATTACCCTACGTTAGACGCTAAAAGTTAGCTAGCTCTAAAAGTTAAGACCAAAAACGGTGCATGTGGTCCTAGGGTTGATGCTATTAACCCGGAGCAAAAAGTATTGCTTTCTCAATCTTTTGGGATAGCGTAGCGGTTTCTTTTCAGTAAAGTATCATAAGTTGTAGTGTTTCTCGACTGTGTTTGCCTATTCTCGGTTAAGGTCCTTAAGTTGTTTTGAGTCAACTTAGGAAAGAAGAAACTACACCAACAAACCTAATCTAACCTATTAGGTTTGTAGGTGTAGTCTGTGACTTTAAGAGTTTTGTCCAGTCTTTAGTTCTTTTTAACCATATATGTACCTGTATTTCATACAAATTTACACTTTTTAAAAGTTTATAGTAACCTAACCTAATATGTACGTGTATTTCATAAAAATTTATACTTTTTAAGAGTTTATAGTATTATCTTACAATTGTTTAAAATTTCATAGTCGAATTTTGCATTTTTTGACAGTTTATGACTTATTTTGGTTTTTTCTAACAATATTTTTGAAATTTTAAAATTGAATTTTGCTATTTTAAAAACTTTATAAAAAAAATAAATTTTTAAGAGTTTCTGTAAAGATTATAATGTTTTTTGACAATTGTTTTACTGTTTTGACATTTTATAAACAGAATTTTCCAGTTTTCAGTTGTTTTCGGCATAATTTTCGTTCTTTTTAAAAATATTTTAATATTATTCTTCTAAGGGTACCTTCTCCTAGCGGAGGTTGGTTACCATAATGGCAATTCTTATCCTAGATACTGCTGATCTAAATAAGTCCATAGAGGAGCAGTTAAACCACTCCCTCAAATTCTTAAGCCAGGATGTCCGTCGTCTTCCCTGGCTCTCCTCTTTCCTGATATTTTACCCTGCATAATCAGTTTTAGCAGTTCGTATCGATCTCCTCGCATGACATGTCCCAGATATTGCAGTTTTCTTGTTTTTATTGTCTTAATGAGTTCTCTTTCTTTGTTCATCTGGATTAAAACTGCTTCATTTGTTTTCCTCTCTGTCCATGCTATTCTTAGCATACGTCTGTACACCCATAGTTCAAACGCTTGAATTTTATCTGTATCATGTTTTTTGAGCGTCCATGCCTCCATTCCGTAAAGAAGAATTGTGAAGACGTAGCATCTTACGAGTCTGATTCGGATGTCCATGTTTAAGTCTCTGTTGCATGCAAGATTTTTGATTTTTGTAAACGCAGACCTCGCCATTTCTATTCGGAACCGTATCTCTTGTGTTTGGTTGTTCTTTTCATTTATTATTGTTCCTAGGTATTTATAAGAGCTGACTCTTTCGATATTGATGTTGTTTATTGTTAGATTCGCTATGGTTGGTCTTTTGGAAATAATCATAAATCTCGTTTTTTTGAAGTTTATTTTCAGGTCGTATTTTTGGCTAGTGGTGTTTAAACGTTCCATGATTCGCTGTAGGTCCGTGATGTTATCAGCCATCATTATAGTATCGTCCGCATATCGAATATTGTTTATAGGTTTGCCGTTGACTGTTATGCCGGCTGTTTCTTCCTCTAAGGTTTCTTCAAAGATGGCTTCGGAGTATAAGTTGAATAACAAGGGTGATAGTACGCACCCCTGTCTCACTCCTTTTTGTATCTCGATATATTCTGTTGTTTCATTTTCCACCTTAATTACCGCGTTTTGGTTCCAATATAAGTTTTCTATTATTCGAATGTCGTAATCGTCGATTCCTTTACTTCTAAGTATTTTCATTAGCCGTTCATGTTTGACTGTATCGAACGCTTTTTCGTAGTCAACTAGGCACATGAATACGTCTTTGTTGTTTTGTAAACCCGAATTGCGTGTTGCTAATTTCAGTCTCTGCTTTCCCGCTTATACGCTTATGTATAATTTTTAAGAAGATTTTGAGTGTATGGCTCATGATGCTTATAGATCTATACTCAGAACAGTCCTTCGCGTTGTGTTTCTTTGGCATTACTGTGAATTATATGACAGAATTTTACTATTTTTAAACTTAGAATTTTAGATTTTCAACAGTTTATGGCCAAATTTAGATGTTTTCTTACAGTATTTTTGTACTGTATCGCTAAACTTTGCAATTTTTAAGATTTTATGAGTTTCTTACATTTGTCAACAGTTTATAGCCAATTTTTTGTGCTTTTTAACAGTATTTTTATGAATCAAAGCCGTATTTTGTTAGTTTTAACTTTTTATAAATAAATTATCGCATTTTTACTTATTTTTGGCCAGATTTTGGTATTTTATGAAGTAATTTTGATATTTTATAAATAGAATTTTGATTTTTAACAGTATTTGGCAAAATTTTGTTTTTTCTAACAATATTTTAATATTTTATAAGCCGGATTTTGTTAGCTTTGAGATTTTATAATTTTTTAAGTTTATAGCTAAATTTTGGTGCTTTATAACAATATTTTGATGTCCAAAAACCGGATTATGCTGTTTTTGATATTTTATAAATAAAATTTTGCACTTTTAAACAGTTTTTGGACAAATTTTGATATTTCTAAAAATATTTTAATATTTTTTTGGCCGGCTTTAAAGTTTCATAATTTTTTAAGTTTATTCTTAAATTTTGCTGCTTTATAACAATATTTTGATGTCTAACTACCAAATGTTGCTGTTTTTGACAATTTATGAATAAAATTTTGCACTTTTAAACCGTTTTTTGATTCTATCTGAAAATATTTTAATGTTTTATAACTAAATTTAGTTAGTTTTGACTTTTTATTAATAGAAATTTCTATTTTAAACATTTTAAGACCAAATATTGATACTTTTTTGAAAAAATTTGGTGTTTTAAGATCTGATCTTGCTTTTTTAACATTTTATAAGTAGAATTTGGCAGTTTTTAACAGTTTATAGCTGGGTTTTGGTATTTTTTGACAATAATTTTTTAAAAAATTTCTTATTAATAAAATTTGGAATTTTTCAACTGTTTTTGGTTGAATTTTGGTTTTTTCCAACGTAATTGAAATATTTTATGGATTTTTTGTTTCTAACAATAATTTGATGTTTGAAGGCCGGATTTGATTAACTTTAACATTTTATAAGTAGAATTTTACGTTTTATAATTTCTTTGTTCTTTTCAGCAGTTTTTGGTCAAATTTTGTTTTTTTTTTTTGGTATGTCATGACGGATTTTTAAATTTTTCACATTTTATAAATAAAATTTTACATTTTTTAACAGTTTTATGTCCAAATTTTGGCTTTGAGATTTCATAAAAAATTTTACTGTTTATAGCTATCTTACAATATTTTAATGTTTCAAGGCCGGATTTTGTAATTTTTGACATTTTATAAATCATGGATCAAAAGTTTTAGGCCGGATTTTGGATCTTTATAAAAATTTATTAATATTTTATGACAAAATTTTGTTATGTTTGACTTTTGCACATTTAATCATTTATAGCTAGACTACAAAAATATCTTATTATTACCATGAAAGCTAAAAATTTGGAAAAAGAAGATACAAGCCATACTGCATCTAAACAAATATTTACTTGTAGCACAAAGTTTGCAAGGAATTCTATCAAATGTTTCTGACAATTCAGAAATGTAAGACCAAAACTTTCAAACAATTTGCGTGCTCTTGAAGGCAAGCTACATTTTAGCCTTTCCACTGCTGGGTCGTAGAGTTGCTCGATTTTGTCCGTCTGCGTACTTAAGTCTTTGGATTGTCTTGGGCCAACTTACGTTTGTAGGTGTAGTTTCTGTGACTCTTTATGGTTTGGAAGTTAAAATTTCAAAGACACATTTTTTAGTAGAATATTGTCGGGTTAGACTGGGTAAAAAAGTATAGACTTTACTTTTTTTTTCAAAAACGTTTTTTAAATGTTAGGTGGTTCCTAAAGTTGTTTTAAGTCAACTTAGGTTTGCAGGTGTAGTTTCTGTGACTCTATGGTTTAGGAATTTGTAAAACTTCAAAGATACACAATTTATTTAGTAAGATACTGCCGGGTTAGACTGGGTAGTAAATTTTATACAATTCTTTCAAAAACGTTTTTTAGATGTCGGAAAGTCCTTCTTTGAGAGTAATCTTTATGATGTAAAGTTGGAGTGCGATTGCTCTAAATTGCCCTACGTTGTACGCTAATTGTTATGGTCTAGCTTCAGAAGTTAAAGCCAAAGACGGTGCAGGTGGTCCTAGAGTTGATGCTATCAACCTGAAGCAGAGCATATTGTGTTCTGAATTTTTGAAATAGCGTAGCGGTTTCTTTTCAGTAAAGTATCATAGGTTGTATTGTAGTTTGACAGTATCTGCTTGGTCTCGATCTAGGTCCTTGGATTGTTTTGAGTCGACTTAGGTTTGAGGTGTAGTTTCTGTAATTCTAACAGTTTTGTCCAGTCTTTAGTTCTTTTTAACCATATATGTACCTGTATTTCATAAAAATTTACACTTTTTAAGAGTTTATAGTATTACCTAACAATTGTTTAAAATTTCATAGTCGGATTTTGCATTTTTCAACAGTTTATGCCTTATTTTGGTTCTTTCTAACAATATTTTTGAAATTTCAAAATTGAATTTTGCTATTTTTAAAACTTTCCTGTTTTGACATGAGCCCCTAGACAAAACTTTTTATGAACCCTGATACTTCTGAAACTAAACTGTTTTATTTTCAATTGTAATTTTATTAAAAATTGCTTGATTAAGATAGTTTGAATTTTAAATTGACTTTGAAGCAGATGTTTTTTATCCACTAGGTTTTCTTAAGGTGGGAAAATTGGCCCATAAAACTATCGTGCAGCTTTTCTCGGAAGTTAATTAAGATAATTCATTTTCGTTTTCGGCATTATTATGAGTATAATAACAACATTTGAATAAGCTATTTTGGTAAAAATATATTAATAAATAAAAAAGTTTAGTGGTCAAAATTGTTCAATTTATTTCAAACTTAGTTCATATTAATAATATTTATATAAAAAAAATTATGCCGCAAAAATTATCACAAAATGATTATTTGTTTGCTTTAAAAGTAGCACCAAAGATGAGGATACTTTTGGGTGTAAACAATACGCCCACCGATGGCTCCGCCCATTACGTTCGGTACTGTTTTTATTACAGAGTTGGTAGTTTGATTTTATTGGGTGATCGGCGCCATGGGCGGTATTTTACTACAGTGCGAGTGAAGCGCTCCCGGTGGTTTTCCACGGAACCATTCCTGACAATTCTGTCCTTAAACCTTTTTACAAATTTGCGCTGGTAAACTTGATTTTGGTACGTAATGTTCAGGAGGTAAAAATTAACATTTCGGCTTAAACATTTCTGTAACCGTTGGTAACAGATTTGGGCGTGGTAGCAAAAGAAATTCAAAGATGATCACCTCCCGATTGCCTCTTTTTGACGTATCATAGCAAAATTTAAAAAAAAAACTAAAGATAAATCTCCGAAAACTTCAATTTTTCCCTCTATAGTTTTTGGCAATTCCTACTTTTTTGACGTACAAATTCTGCGGATTCTAAAACCAAACCGAGCGGTAGTATTCAAAAACAGCGCTTACTGGTCTTTACTACCCCACCATATGGCACTTGAAACGTTGTCAGCGCTGCAGCTGGTTCTGTCTTTTTTCTTTTTGGTCAAATCAAAGCTACACACAAAATACACATTTTGTCAAACGCTAGTGCAAAATTTGGACACAATTGAATTGCCAGCATAAATGTTACGCGCAAAAATTTGTGTATTTTTACATTTTTTTAGTTCTAAGATTAGTTTTAAAATTAATTTTAGGAATTAAAAAATGTTTGTTTTAATATAAAAAAAAATGATTTTTTAATTTTTTTAAATAAAAAATTTAAGTGTTTCGGTAATACAGAAACAAAGATCTATAAGTTGCAAATAAAACGCGTCGAAAACATCTTGCAGATTTAATTTAAACTAAAATAAGAGAAAGTATTATCATATTTCCACTAAATCTGTGGAATAGAAAAAATCAAATTATTAGATAATTGAACTCCAAACAGAATCCAATAATCTGCACATGGTGTTACCAGGTAAGCCTCAGTTGCCCCCAGTGATACTCCAAAAAGACTATAGTTTATGCACAATAAAGAATTAAAAATCTTATTTTATGTACGTCCAGTAGTAGGATTACGTTGAAACTATTCAAAAGTACTATAAACGCCAAACTGATCTACTTAAGGAATACAATTAAATTACGAAACTGCGCGCAATCAACAGCTTTTTTAAGGTTTTGAGAAAGTCGAGTCTTAAAGTCACATTTGGATACTCAAGTTCAAATAAATAAACTGCGCTTGAAATTTGTAACCAGGCAGCGGTCATGCACAAAAGTTAGTTCAATAAAGTTGCATTTTAGAGTGTTTGCAAGTCGATTCGTCTATGTTTAAATAAGTTCAGAATACACACCAAAATTAATTCCAAAAGGGTCAAATTTGGTTTATTAGGCTGTAGAGTTATTCACTATAGTTTGATCAGACAGTTTGAGGTTATCTGGCATTAGAACTTCAAGTTTGGACAAAACGCAGTTTTTTCCAGATGGTTTGCTGTGAGCAATTTTAGTGCAAAAAAAAAGTTTTGTAAAAAAAGTAATAAAAGGACAACTGGGTCAATAAGGCCAGTCTACTTAGAAGCAATTTAACAATTGTATCAGCTGGGTCTAAGGCTATAGACCGGCTTTTTTTTTAGTCTATCTATTGCGGCACTTTGGATTTTGGTATTTTTTTTGCCGCTTGGTCTGCTAGTTGATTGGCATTTGTAAGGTAATTATTCAAGGAAGAAGTTTTTTGTTCTGCTTTGTATTGTTTTTACATTTCTTTTTAGTTGAAACGTGATAAATAGATCGTAATTGGGTTCAACAAACATGAGTGACCAAAGAATGTGTATAACTGGGTTAGTCTTAGAGCAAGGCTAAAAGTTTGTTTTACTATTTTGTTTACCGGTTGCGGGTTTGTGGAAGTGTTGCTAAGGCGTTAATTACTAGGTGCACCTTTGTGTAAGATGATTTTAATCAACTTGAAAGTTTTTGACAATTGTTTTTGCTGGATCCAAGTTTGCTTCCATGGGTAGAAAGGTTTTAGTACGTGATTTATGTTGAAGTTTGTCTATTCCGGCATTTTAAGTTCTGGATTTGCAAAGACGTTTCTTTGTAGATTGAGCAACGTCTTTGACATTTCTTGTAAGCTTATGGGCCTGCTGTCAAAGTTGTAGTCAGACATTAGGATTTTGTACCTATTCAGAAGCCAAACAACACCTATCACCTCACAACCTAGAGCGATTCTTTAAACATTCTACTCAATTACTATTTAATAACTTTTTAGCAAAGAAGCTTATAACCTGCAAAGTTTGGTACTTGGTATATCCATAGAAGGGGTAAGTTTAGTTTGTAGGCGCTTCTTTCAAAGTGACTATCTGACCAAACTGGTTCAAATCCAATCTAACAGAATTTAATTTTCTGCTTAATTTCAAATGTCGCAAAGTACAATTCTAAGTTTTTAAAAAAGTTAGTCAATGTAGCTTACGATAGATAAATTTTGGTCGACTTCAGTTCTTGAAACCACGTTATGCTTTTGACATTGCGTTCTATATTGATCTAGATTTTTGATGTTATGTTATGGTTCAAAACATAGTGCCAATTTCTAGAAAAAAAAAAACTGTTTTGCAAAAATATTGTTTGCGCATTTTGGACTATTTAGAAAAACTATTTACTTAATTAGTAAATAAAATCTACAGATTTCAATAGTTTATAATACCGGCCTTTAGTATATTTTTTAATTTAGAGATCAGATTTTGTTAGTTCCTAGTGGAGTCCAGAAAGTTGCTCAAATTTGGGTAATTGGTCTAAATTTTGCAAAAAATATTTTTCCACATGCAGCGAGAGTCTTTAGTGGTAGTTCTTAGTGTAATGTGTGTGATGGGACTTGTTCCTGAGGAGGAAAGGCCACTGTTCTGCGTGGTTGACATTAACCCGCAATATTTTTTTAACCAAGCCCCGCAAAAGTTTACTACGGCCCTAATTGTATTTATTTATTTTTTAGGTTAGGTTATACATATACAAGTATACAAGTATTTGAGTAAATTTGATGACTTATATTATAAATTGATTTTGAAAATATAATATTAAAATATACACTTCTCTTAACTAAACAAATCTACTCTCTCCTCACGTCTGGATATACCCACTAATCTATTAATCCATCTGAAAATAAATTTTCCATTAACAAATTATAATTTATTGAGGCTTGTCCATTTAAAATGTAAACTACGTTCGCCCGATGAGTCATCCATTGCGCGCTTTAATTTCTTTTTTTTTTCATATTATTTAATTCGCACAACGCGCTATTCCACCTGCCAATCACCATAAATTATTATGCCCCAGAGGTGCATACTCTCTGTTATTTTTTTTATACAAACATTATAGCGGCGTTGAATAAAAAATAAATAAAATTAGTCCTAATGAGCAACTAGTTATTTGGAGCAGAGGTGGGACGCCATAAAACTCTGTAATTTCGCCGAATAAGCATTAAGCCGGGCGAAACTTTAATTGCAAATCACGTTGCGTAACGAATACTTCATCATTTGGCTGTTTTGAGGAGGGCGTAATTGATTGTTATCAAATCCGTGGAAATGTACAGACGGTATAAATAGATATGTAAATTGGGAGAAATTTATTTATTAGGTAATTAAATTAATAGCTTTGGAAAAGTGCAAATATTATGCAATTAGTTTCGCAAAAAGTTAGTATACCTGAGGCAAAAACATATTTTAATAACTATTTGTAGTTTAGTATGAATTATCGAAGTATTGAATTGCAATTTAAAAATTTGACTTTTTATCCAAAAAATTAAAATCCATTTTAATTTTTTGGGTGAAAGTTTGCTACATTTTTGAAAAATTAGTGCTCAAAACAATTGTGCTAACATTAGTATTGAAATCAGTCTTGTATCTCTAAGTAACAAACAAATTGCAATTGGTTTTAACAGAATAAGTTAGGTTATTTTATAGCTTAGATACTGTCAATAATCAATCTAATAATGTTAGATTAGGTACTGTGCACGTACATTATCAGATGAGTTTTAGTTAAGTATGCTTGGATCTTTTGTGATAAGTAAATTGATGCAATTTGTTGCAGAAAATAGACCAAACACATGTATAAGACATACAACCAACTACTAAAGTCGCATAACCATAATGAGGTAAAATATTTGCATATTTACAATTAATAATATTGTGTCTTATAATTATTCTAAATGTAGCCGAAAGCATTACAATACTATATAATTATTGTAAACATTTTCGCATTTGAAATGATTACATTAATTATAAAAGAAATTAATAATCCGCACAGTCATTAAAATTACAAGCAAGATCGTATTGCACAATGGAAAATGATATACATCACGCAATTCCGCTAACATTGAGGAACATTCCGAATCAACATCCAATTTTCCGACGTCATTACTCAGCACTCGCCTAATTAGATTGACATTTGTGGGAGGATAATTATGTTATTTTCTTGCAATTACATGCTCCCTACCTTTGTCCCAAAACGGACCACTCGACATGAATATCATTCATACGGGGAAAAACGGGTAGCCGGAAAAATCTAATTACCGATATTTACGTAAGTAGGCGAGTCATCGCATTACGGAGACTGACAGTATCTTGATTGAAAAATAAATAACGTGTTTCGATTATTAAAAAAAAAACTATTCATCATAATAAATCATTAAGTTAAATGAGAAAATGGCATCGTTTGTTATAGTTCTGAGAATTGAATTATTATTTCCTGACGGAAATAGGAAAAACCATGATTTTAAGTGAAATTAATTTAGTTTAATTAGTGATTATTCAAAATGCGTCAGATAAGTTGCATCTTATATTATACCAAACTAAAGAATTTTTTCTGCAAATATGAATATAATATTTTTTGTTTCCTTTTAAATTTTATAAAAATTAGGATAAATATAACAATTCATGATAAAAGTCACATCTTTGTTTAAATATGTATTCAACCTCAAAGTTTTAAAATGTTTTAAGCAATTACGTAATATTTAAACAAAATTCTAGTTTTTGAAACTCTTAAAAATTGTAGACACAAAACTAATGTATACCAAGAAATATGAAAACATATTTATCAAAAATGTATGTGAAAATACTAAATCGTACGGAAAACCCATGTATGCTGTAAAATTTCTACAAAAAAACTATCTGTCTTTTAAAACTAAACAAAAATTGCTCAAATAACTTATTTATATAAGAAAATAAGTGAAAAATTACCTAAAAACAAATATACAAATTCTGAAAGTATTTAAATTGATTGGCTCTATTGATCCCGTCGACCCAATTATGTCCCTTTGTTACAGTTTTTAGCAAAACTCCTTCTTTGCACCATCACCTTGAAAACTTCTCACAGCAAACCAACTAGTAGACCAAACCCCAAAATCTTGTATCCAAATTATAGCGGGTATCATCATGACTTTTCCCAACAACGAAAAGTATTTTGGTGTTTGAACATGAGAAGATCAGCTCTTTTATACATGACCGCGACCTGGTTACTAATCTAAAGCAAAACAAAAACTACGTTCAAACATGAGTACCCTGATACATTTACGTAAAACTCGATTTTAACAAAACCCTGGATGGGTATTCTTAAAAAAGCTGTTAACTGTGCGCAATTCTATAACCTAATTGTATTCACCGGTGACTCAACCTGCGTTTATAAATTAAATAATTATAAATTTAAGTGCTCATATTCCTTGACGTATTCCTCAGAAATTTTTTTAATTTTTTATTGTGCATAAATCATCCGCATAACACTTTGTATCTCATCACAAACAGCGTCGTGTAACTAAAAACGTGTTTTGTCCGCAACTGCTCAATCAAAACCTTACTCTCAGTCTGCGTTACTGCATCATCAACAACCTCTAAACCTCCAAAACATCAAACTTACAAAACTAGTCATTGCAGCATCTAAAGAACGGGGCCAGGTTTTCAAAATTTCAAAAAGCGCTTCTTTTTATATCGCAGCATATGATGCTTGATTGAGATACAAAGTGTTTGCAACAGCAATTATGGTCGGACACAAAGCAGTTTATCGAACTTGGTTTATTGTTAGAGTAGCAGTATGTTGGCAATTATGGTAGGAAGCACTGCGGTTGGCAAAATTATGTCTGCAACTTTGTTTTCTGCATAATAGCTAATGGCAAACAAAGCTTCTTAACAACAACTTGCTTTTAGAGCATGGGTAAAAGCCATATGAAGCTTATCTTTTAACATTCTAAGCAGAATATACGATTCTGTTCCGTTTTTTTTATAGACAAAATGTCAAATTTGCTCCAGTTTGGTCAGATAATCACTTTAAAAAAGCGCTTACAAACTAACCTCACCCTCTCTATGGGTATACCACGAAATACCAAACTTTACAGGTTAAAACCTTCTTTATAAAGAAGTCATTAAATAGTAATTACCTAGACTAGTTAAAAAATCTCCCTAGGTTGTGAGGTAATAAACCTACAACAGAAAAGCAAGAAATGTCAAAAACGTTGCTCAATCTATAGAGAAAAGCCTTTGCAACACCAGAACCTAAAGTGCCAAAGTAGAGAAACTTCAAAAAAATCAAAATAAGTCACGTACTAAAACCTTACCAACCATGGACGTAAACTTGAATTCAGCAAAAACAATTGTTAAAAACTTTCAAGCCACCTTACCAAAAGTGCACCTAATAATTAACTACGCTTTAGCAAAACTTCCACAAACCCGCAACCATACTCACTGCTGTAGTAAGCAAAATGGTAAAACTCTTTGCCTTGCTCTAGAATAAACCCAAAAGCAAGCCAATTTTACACATTCTTTGATCACTCATGTTTGTTGAACTCAATTACGATCCATTTATCACGTTTCAACTAAAAAAAAGATGTCAAGGCAATACAAAGCAAAACTGAAAACTCTTTCCTTCAACCATCACAGCAAATCAGCTAGCAAACTAAGCGCCAAATTTGCCGCCAAACTTTATTGTAGCATTGCAATACTAAAACCTATAGTGCATCAATAGATAGACTTCAAAAAAATCAATGTAAGCCACGTGCTATAGCTTTAATCTGACAAATCGGCAGACCATGGCCTTAGACACAGGAAATACTATTGTTAAGAGCTTCAAAGTTGACTGGCGTCATTGACCTAGTTGTCCCTATATTACATTTTTTTAGCAATGTTTTTGCACCAAAACCGCTCACAGCAAACCACCTAGAAAACCAACCGTTAAATCTACTTCCAGCCACTAAACTACCAACTGTGTTTTGCCAAAACTTGAAGCTCTAATGCCGGATAACTTCAAACTTTATGAACAAACTATAGTAAATTACTCGCTCTATAGCCTTTGCAATAAACCAAATTTGACTCTCTTGGAACTACATTTGGTAGGTACTCACAACTTATTTAAACATAGATGGATTGACTTGTAAATCCGCTTGCGTTTATAGTACCTTTAAATAGTTTAAAGGTAATGCTATTTGTAGACGTACTGCTCTATTCTTGTTAAACTATAGTACCTCCTTTTTGGGGTATTTCTGAGAGCATCTGAGGTCTACCTGTTAACACCATGTGCAGATTATTGGAGTCTGTTTGCACTTCAATTATTTAATACTTTGGTTTTTTCTAGTTGGAAATAGCAAAAAATGCAAAAAAATGTTAAAAAACGCGTTGCCAAAAACCATTTCTTTTTGAAAATTCTCAATACTACTTATTTTATAAATAGTATCTGAACTTTTTAACTTTTATTACTTATAAGGTCAGTAGCACAACTTGAAGAGATTGGAAAAAAAAATTACAAACATTATTTAGTTGAGATATGATTTTTCAGCTCCACACTCTACAATCAAAACAAAAATACAGATTCTTATGTAAAAAAAAGATCACCGTCAGAAACCTTTATAGACTTCCTTCTTCTTCATGTGCATATCCGATTTCGGATGTTTGCGATGAGCATGACTATTTTCACTTTATTGGTTGCTATTCTGAAGAACTCGTTCGAAGTCTTCCCGTACCACGCCCTGAGATTCTGCAACCATGAAATTCTCCTCCGTCCAGGTCCTCGTTTTCCGTGTATCTTGCCTTGAATGATGGCTTGTAATAGGGCGTATCTGTCCTCGTTCCGCATGATGTGGCCTAGATATTGGAGTTTGCGGGTTTTGATGGTGTCCATGATCTCCTTCTCTTTCTTCATCCTGTGGAGGACTTCGATGTTTGTTACCCGGTCCTTCCAAGATATTTGCAGGATACGTCGATACAGCCACATCTCAAAGGCTTCAAGCTTTTTTGTTGTTGCATCATTTAGTGTCCATGACTCGACTCCGTAAAGTAATATTAGGAAAATGTAACACCTCAACATGCGAACTTTGGTTTCAAGATGTAGTTCGTGATTTTTGTAGAGGTTATTCATTGTATTGAAGGCAGATCGGGCTTTTCCAATTCTACATTTTATCTCTTGGCTATTGTCCCAGTTTTCGTTCACAAGTGTACCTAAGTATGTTGTTTGTCTCACTCTCTCTATTTGTTGGTTGTGAACGTAGAGATTTGCATTAGTTATATTGTCTTTGCTAATGACCATGAATTTTGTTTTGTTGTTATTAATGTTAAGTCCATATTTTTCACTAGCCGCTACAATTCTGTTCATTAGTGTTTGGAGTCCTTCAAGAGAGTCAGCGAATACCATTGTGTTGTCGGCATATCGGATGTTATTCAATCTGACTCCGTTCAGTAAAATGCCTTCTTCTATGCCTTCTAACGCTTCATTAAAGATCCGTTCGGAGTATAGATTAAACAGAATTGGAGAAATAATACACCCCTGCCTTACCCCTCTAGCTATTTCAATGTCTTCTATTTGTTCCTCTTCAATTTTCATGGATGCGGTCTGTTTCCAGTACAAGTTAGTGATGATTTGTAGGTCTTTGGCGTCAATTCCCACTTGTTTAAGGATGTCTATCATTTTGTGATGTTGCACTCGATCAAACGCTTTCTGATAATCGATTAGGCATACGTAGATATCGCAGTTTACGTCTCTAGATCTTTGAAAGAGCACCTGCACTGAGAAAAGCGCTTCCCTTGTGCCTACGGCGTAGATGAATCCAAATTGATTTGCTGAGATTTGTTCTTCACATTTGTTATAAATTCTCTTGTGTATTATTTTAAGGAATATTTTGAGAAGATGACTCATGAGACTGATACTTCTATATTCCTCGCACCGTTTTGCTCCTACTTTCTTTGGTAATACGATGAATTCTGACTTCAACCACTCTTCTGGTATGCTGCCCGAGTTGTATATTTTGTTGAAGATGTTGGTAAGTATTTTGATATGTTTGTCACTTAGCAGTTTCAGGATTTCAACTTGTATATCATCCGGCCCCGCCGCCTTCCCATCTTTCATTCGTTTTATTGCTACGTCCACTTCTTCTTCCAAGATGAGCGGTCCCGTTTCTCCTTCGATGATTGGTGTTGCTATTCTCTCTTCATCTTCAAATAGTTTGTTGAGGTATTCTTTCCACGTTTTCTTTTTGTCTTCTAAGTTTATGATGATTTTTCCCTCGTTGTTCACCAGCTTTCCAAAGTTCTTTTTTCTTGTTTTGCCTGTCAGTTCTCTAATTCTTCGATGCACGTTAAAATCATCATATCTTTTCTGCAGCTGTTCTATCTCTTGACATGCTTCGTCTCTTTCTCTCTCTTTTGCCTTTCTAATTTCTTGTCTAATTGTCTTGTTTATTTTTCTGTATTCTTCATTGTTGTTCTTTTGTTCACGTCTCTGATCCATTAATTTTAGTATCTCGTTTGTCATCCATGATTTCTTCTTTTTATTTTCTCCCTCCTTCATATGTGTCTTCTTGGTATTTTGGATGATTTTATTTAAAACTGTTATTTGTTGTTCTACTGACGCGGTTTCATCAATTTCTTTATTGATTTTCTCGTTTTGTTCCTTTTCTACCTCTCTTTTGATGTTAGGATCCTTCAGTATTCTCATATTATATTTGTTATAGCTTTTGGCCTTCGTTTTCTTAAACCGAACTTTAAATTTCCCAACCACTGGTACAGGGTCGGAGTTAATATCGGCACCGGGGAATGTTTTAGCACAAGTGCAGCTATTTCGGAATCTTTTATTTATCAGTATAAAGTCAATCTGATTTCTGATGAGACGGTCTGGCCTGCTGAGTGGAGATTTCCAAGTATAGAGCTTCCTTGGGGGCATCTTGAATTGCGTGTTTAGTACGACAAATTCATTCTCCTCGACGAAGACTTCCATAGTATCCCCCCGATGGTTTCTTTCTCCTAACCCGTACTGACCGATGTATTCCGACTTGAATCCTGCTCCAAGTTTTGAATTAAAGTCCCCCATCGTAATGATGATTTCTTGTTTTGGTAAGGCTCGTACTAGTTCTGTGATGGATAGAATTCCTCCATCTCTTCTTTTGGTTTATCCGCAGTAGGTGCGTAGACCTGGATAATATTGATGTTTGCGGGAGTTGCGTCAAGTTGTATCAGTATAACTTCTGATACCGGTGTGAAGTTCTTCACGCTTCGAGCCATTTGTTTGGTCATAATGACGCCAACTCCATGTTCGTGCTTGTTATTAGATGTTCCAGAATAAAATACTTTGTGTTCGTCTATATCTATAACTCCTGTGCCCGGCCACCGCATTTCACTTATCCCCATTATGCCAATATTTAGTCGTTTCATTTCTTTCATTGCGTTGTATATTTTTCCTTCTTGTGCCATTGTTTTAACATTCCACGTACAGATTCTCATTTTACTTTTCTTTGTATCTATTGATGTAGTTGGTTCGCTCTTCACTGTCTGCCCCGGAGATCCGAATGGGAGACTTGAAACTCCGGATTGAAATTTAGTTCTGAGCATAGTCATGTTCAATTTACTAGGACTTATCTCCTTCGATCTTTAATGAGGTGAGTGTCCAAACTTCTTCCTCATCCTTATGCCGTTCACTGCATTGATTTCCTTCTACAGTTCATCCGCCTTTGGGTCGATTTCTCAATCCCTGGACAAAAGAGTGCCCTTCTTCCTCTCAATTCTTCCACCCGAAGCTGTTGATTGACAGGAAGGGAACTACTTATACCGGTAGTCACTCGGTCGACAGAGCCTTGTTAGTTTCTGGCAGGGTGCACCACGTGCAGGTAAGGTTGTCATTTGAGCCAGCGTGTGCTGTCACTCCTTGCACCCCTTCCGGAAACATCAAAAAGCTCTTGGCATGGTCTTAGAAACAACTATATACTTAGATATCGACCCTTCTAAACAACTAAACCAAAGACCGTCGGCACCTGGTTTCAATACCAGAACTTTCAACTACTATCTCACCAAAAATATTGAGAATATTATCTGGAGTTACCCGTAAAGAAAAATATTGCCAAGTTTAACGAACAAATCTATAAGTATTATGTTACTTTGTCAGTCCTGCAGTTAAAAAAAACATAACCAGAAACTGAAGGAATTCAACTGTACACACGTGCTACAAAAAGAATAACGTATTCAACAAGAACTCCTAATTGCAATCACAATAAAAGTCTGAATTGACTGAAACATCAAAACAAAAGGCTTTAATGCCAATATCAACATTTCAAATACTCAATTACAATAGTCGCCATCATTAAGAATAAACAGTCCAGCAAATAAGTTAGAACAAATGGTTCTGTATGCAACACCAAAAAATACAGTTTAAACTAAATAACATATAAATAAATTTCTGCCAACAAATGTACCGCTAACATTATCAAACGCAAACGAAAAATAACGCGCAAACAACCCCAACAGTAGCTATTTTGTTATTAAACTGTAGCATTCTTTTAAACCTCCGACTGCAAAATACGCTAAATTAGTTGCTCAACCACTACCACAAACAAAAGCACGCAACATTAACATCAGAGCCAGAGTGAGTAAAAAAATATGAAACTCTTGATCAAAATAAAAAGTAATGCCAAGTCACACAATCTTTTAGATGAAGCACAGTGTTTCGCTCGCATGTTTGTGTGGAAGCAGTCTGTCTGAGCCAACACAATTGCTGACGGTTTGGTGGTACAGTTTAAGCAATCTTATGGTAAAATTTGAGGTAGTATGGTAAGGATAAAAGAATTTCACAATTATCTTTTTGAAAGCTGTGATTTTGCTTAAGTAGATATACTTGAGATAACGGTTAACTATTCTCATGCTGCTGGCCTACCTCGGGTAACAGACAAACATCATTTGACTGAGTTCTTAACAAGTCATTTGGATTTAGAAGCAGTGTTGCTTAGGTGATAGGTACGGGTTGCAAAAATACTTGTCATTGTAGTTTTTATTGCATTAGAAGACTTGGAAGACTCCTCCAATAACAAAAAGTCTTGTAACGCTTGCAGAGGAGAAACTTCTAACTTCTTGATAATAAACTCTCGAGCGGGTAAGCGGGAATTCCAATTTAAACTATTGTCATTAAATGCAAACCCACCCGAGTGTTGATTATTAAGAAATTTAATATCACCATTTCCTTCTATCACTAAGAGATTTCTAATGCTTGCAGATAGAAAAAACTTCTAATTCACTTCAGACAAAACTACTCGCTGGTAATCATAAACTGGGGTGCCCAACTATCCGCCCAAGTGTTAGTCTTAAAAGATTGGATATCATCATCTCCTCAAATGACTAAAAGATTTCTAATGCTTGCAATTTCTTAATAATAAACTTATGAGTGGGTGGGCGGGCACTGTATATTAAAATACTGTCCCGTAATCATAAACTATAGTAACCCACCCATCCACTCGTCATCAAAAGATTAAAGATCACCATCTTTTCCTATGACTTGCGGAGAGGAAAAACTTCCCTTTTCTTGATAACAAACACTTGGGCGGGTGGGCAGTTCACTCCAGTTCAAACTACTTACTGGTAATCATAAACTGAAGTGCCCACCAAACCTTCTTGTTTGTTTGATCTAATCAAAAAATTTGATAGTAAGTATTAAAAAACTACAACAAAAAATAATTATGATATCATTATAAATATGTTCCATGTTCTGCAACATTGTTATGAAGCTTGTTTGCGCTGCAATGGTGCACATTATAAACATTCAGACTACATACCTGTATACCTAGTCAAGCCGTTCCCTTTCAGTGTATGCAATTGAGCACACCAAACCACAGAGCAGACATGTGTATGTTTGGATGCCTAAATAAAGTATATTTTTGCTACTGTTAATTTTGGAAAATACTATACTTGCATATTATCTAATATATTTAAAAAACCGTTAATAGTTTCAACTTTCAATAGGTCATCATCGGGCGGTGTAACAAACAAGTTTTTTTAAATTTTTTATAAAGAGAATTTTGCACTTTGTAACAGTTTATAGCCAAATTTTGTAATTTTTAACATTATTTTGATATTTTATAGCCGGATTTTGCTGCTTATTTAATTTTGTTAATTTTGTTATTTTCTGACAATAAATTTAATTTTTATAAAAAAAAACTTTGCTCTTTTTAACGATAAATGACTAAATGTTAGCTTTCTGACAATATTTTCATACTTTATGGCCATTTTTTTTTTACCTTTACATTTTGAGTTTTCTCAGACAAATTTTGACATTTTTGACTTTTTATAAATAGAATTTAGTATTTCTAACAGTTTATGCTCAAACTTTGTATAATATTTTAATATTTCATAGCCAGATTTGCTATTTTTTACACTTTCCAACAGTTTGTAGCCAAATTTTGTTGCTTTTTAACAATATTTTATTGTTTTAAGACCGGATTTTGCTATTTCGGACATTTTAAGAACAAAAATTTTGCAATTTTCAACAATTTATGTTGCCATTACTAACAATATATTGATATGCCATAAACGGATGTTGCTATTTTTGAGTTTTGTGAAAAGAATTTAGCAGTTTTAAACCGTTTTTAGTCGAATTTTGGTGCTTTTTAAAAATATTGTTGTTTCATGGCCGGATTTTGCTATTTTTAAAATTTTATCAAATTGTTTACATTTTTTTAATTGTTTATGACCGGATTTTTGTGCTTTCCAACAATAATTTAATGTTTTATGGCCGGAATTTGCTTTATTAAACATTTTATGAACAAAATGTTAATTTTTGAACCGTTTTTAGTCAAATTTTGATTGTATCTGAAAGTATTTAGCTACTTTTGACTTTTTTACTTTGTAACAATATTTTAATATTTAATATTTCTACTTTTGAAATTTTGTTAATCAAATTTTCTATTTTTTAGCAGTTTCTGTCAAATTTGGTGCTTTTAACAATATTTTGATGTTTAAAGACCGATTTTACTACTTTTGACATTGCATTTTCATCAAACTTAAGGTGTTTATTTACTTTAATAGTTATATTTCAACAATCTTTAAAATTGTTTTTTAATATCACAAAATGTTACAATAAATTAATGCACATTTACCAGTTCGTAAATCTTCGTGCAAGTTCGTACTAATTTTAATGGCCGCCACATTATTAAGTTCGGTTCACAATATCACAATATTTACTTAATTATAATTAAGACCCGTTCAGATAACTTTAATTAATTTAATTGTATTGACAGATTTTTAATTTTAAAAAGTTTATTTTAAAAGCTGACTTCCTAAGTACTGTGCAAAGAAATTTGAAAATTGAACAATTGAGATTATTAAGACTCATTTAAAAAAGGAGTATATTTGTAGTTAGTTTGAATTAAAAAAGCATTTTAACTTCAAAAAAAGTATATGTTACTAAAATAGTATGTATACTTTATTGTATAATAAAGTATAACCCGTTACCAAAACTATATGATTATTTCCTTAATTATTTCAGTATTTAAGCAAATAAATTAAAAAACATGTTTCAGGCTTTCTGTGTAACAAAGCTTAATTGTATTAACAATTCATTTAGAATCGATAAATGTCAGTTACAAATGCTTTTTTTCTGAAAAATGCTTAATTATAATTTTATTGTTGATCAGAAAACGATTTTTGAGATTGTAATCAAAATTCTAAAGCGTTTTGGATTCCTATTGTTTTGTCTTTATATTCAAATAGAAAGAATCCCTTTTTGAACTGAAAACTAATTTTATTAGTCCATTAATAATACTGAAACTACTTGAAATCATGTCAGTCTAAGATTGATCAATGTTAGGCTGAATAAATTGGTGAATATTCCTTTTGCGCATAATAAAAATCTGCACCAATAAAGTGCTGACACCAAAAACTTATTACCAGCCACTAAATTTCATATTTAATAATAATTATATATAAATAGTTCCGCATTTCATTTCCACCTATTTATATAATAATAATATTACTATAATTTAATACTATTCTAACAGATATATAAAAAAAATATCGAAATTGGCATTCATTTTGATTGCGCAAACGGGTCAAACACATTCACACAGCAGATCGTGAAATCGCATCGTGCCGAGAGAGAGAAGCCAGTTTATACATATACAATTTTTTTTTTAATTCAGCGTGCATAGTAGAGCCAAGCTGTCTGGTAAAATCCACATATTTACAATATTTTCACTGGCCATTCACGAGAGTGTTGTTGAGAAATGCCAAACGTGGACGTAGCGATCACCTCATGCGAACAAACCAATGAAAATGAGAGGTGAGTATGTACGTATGCTGTTGCGACTGTGGTGCTAATTGCATTTCGTTCGCGTAAAGTGAACAAAAAAATTGACCATTACAGAACTGGTTTTAATCGACGCACCAGATTTCATCTCCGTTAGTAGTATAGTAACGCAATTGTAAAAATATTATTATTATAAAGATCAATTGATTAACGAAATGATGCATGCAAACTGGGACATCATTTTTTTTAGATGTAGTGATGAGTTTTTTACTGGTGTACAATGGTATTATACCAAATTTTAAATCCGTAATCGAATTTAGATCAACTGACTTTCTCACTTTTTAAAGAGTGTTTACTAATAAAGTAAAAACAGCATTGCCAATAGAGATTCCAATCTCATTCTTAATGTTTTTCTATGAATAATTACCAATTACTAATAGTCAATTGTGTTTACAATTATCAGATGTTTATTTTTTAGAATAAATTAGACTAAAATATATTTTTTTGCAAATAAAATAACCATATCTGATTGGATATATAATTTTAGTTTTCTACATCATGCGTAGCTAACAGTTTCAAAATCCAAGCTATAATGTAATTGTTAAACAAATATATTGATAGGCGCATAACCTCAGGTTGTGGAAAGGATTTGTGACTTTGGAACTCATCTGAAAAAACATTGATAGGCCTATAACCTTACAATCTTTGATAGCTTTAAATGCCCTTATGAAATACCAAAAGCGGGTTCAAGTCAATAAACATTTGTGCAGTTTCTTGTTTGGTGAACTGGTGCCCTTTAATACTCTGATCCGTTGGTATCCAGATCAGTATCATATTGTTTCTGGTTAAGGCCTTTTGATTAAATATGCATGACATTATAAGTTTGGGTTTTATTACTGGCGAGCGTTTTGCCTGTAGTTCCGCTTGGCTATCCACCATGATAGTCAGTGAGTTTAACTGCCGGAAGTCGCCAAAATGATCTTATCCTTAGCTTTATTGCCATTATAAACTTTGCTTGTGTGTCGCAACCTCAAAATAGGGCTTCCGTGGCTACCTAAGTTGAAATGTAGCCATAGGTAATAGCCCGCCGCATGGTTTCTCGGAGGTGCTATCCATTAAGCACTGCAAAACCTTTTTGAGATCCGGAATACCTAGTTGTGGGGTTGGCAGAAATTTTTTTTTGGTAAACTTCAGATTTTTGTTACAAATCTTATCTTTAGATAATCATAACGGCAGAAAAACTGTTGTTTGAAAGTCCTGATTGTTACTCCGTTACTGGAAAAGCTTTCATTTATGAGTACAGATATCCATGGCAAAGCGGGTGCCCATCAAAATCGTATCTAAAAGCCTAACTTGGGCAATCATTAGACGTTCCCAAGGGTGGCTGTCGAGATGAGACTGTAAGGCAATGGCTTCTCAGGCAAGCGCGGCCGTAAGCTTTTATGATCCGCGGCCAATAGTAGTTTCGTAGCATTGCTTTCATTGTGCGGTATAATTCTCCGTTAAGGTCCAGCCTGTTTCCTGCGTCGGGGTTTTTACTTTTGCCAACATTTTTTAAAAACGCGTAGCTCGGTTGTTGCGAGTCCAGTTGCATGTTGTTTGACTTTGCTTCACAGTGGTTGGTGGTAAACACATCTATTAAGAGGGGTCGTGTCTAAAAGGCTAACGTAATAAATTGCTACACGTTCGCAGGGAGCAGCTGTTTGGATGAGACTATAAAACGGCTTTAATTTTCATCTTTGCACACTTGAGAAACCCACGGATGTAAGCTTTAAGCTTTAACGTCTTTTCTGACCCCCGATGATAGTTAGATTGTTTAAGTGGTCTTGTCTTGTTCAAGGTGACCAACGGTTATGATGTTGCTAAAACACTTCTCATTGCATAGCTGGTAGCACTGCTAAGCTATTCTCAACCTGTCATTATGTGGTATAACTCCGTTATTACCCAGCCTATAGCCTGGGTCGGAGATCTCTTTTTTAACAAAATTTCTTGTAACCTAGCTACAAAGTTGCAAGTTTACTTGCAAACTGTTTGACTTTGCTTCACAGTGGCATGGCTGGTGGTAAAATATTCAATATTAAACCAACATAGTCAATTGTTACACGTTTTCAGAAACGGTCATCTTTATGAAACTGTAAAGCGGTTCCAGTCTTTATTCTCGCAGACGGATGTACTCCCCAGACGCAAGCTTTAAGTATACTTTAAAAAGCAGCGTAGGATTGCTCAAGAAGTCTTGTCTTGTCCAAGGTAACCAGCGGTGTCGTTGTAACCTGTAGCTTGGACCAAAGGCTTTATTTTTTAGCAACATTTCTTACAAACAAGCTACAATACTGCAAATCTACTCTCATTACGTTTGACTTTGCTTCAGGTTGTTTTGATACGCGCTGTGGACACGTGGTGGGCTAATCTTGCGAAGTTTAAGTCATAGTTCATGTGCGGATAGAATTGCCCCATAATGAAAATTATTAAAATGCACAAAAAAATGTATACAAAACTTATTTGTAAAAACTTTGCGGTTTGGTCGGGCGGGACAAGACGGTTAATATCATTTGGCTTTTTTGCCAGCTCTTTATTTGCAGTGTTTTGGAGCAAGCAGCAATAAGGTGAGTGCTTTTCCACAAACAAAGTGTGTTTGACATCACAAACTAAAACTTCACCAACATAAGCAACTGATTTTGGTGTTGGTGAGCTACATCAACGCTCGAATGTAGATCTTCAAGAAGAATTGACAATCTTCTAAATAAAACCAATATTTCTTGATGGCCCAGACAATGTCTGTTTGTTGCTGTGGTAACGACTTTCCGTTTCATTGAAACAAACGGGCGTAGCTTATAAAGTGCTTTTGTTTGGCGGTCTAGGGTTAGCAAGCGTCCAATAAGCTCTTACGAGTTAATCCGTGAGAGGTGCAGCGGTTTCGGTAAAGTTGCTCACGTATTTACCTAGACGGTATAGTCGAAATGATCCTGGATTAGTTGAAGGTGATGTTTGAGGGGTGATTTCTCTAAGCCATAATCTTGTAGTCAAGGTATTCTATCTATTGCTGTCCAAATTTTTACTTCTTTTGGTTGCAGTGTAACCATTACTCGCTACAGATGTCCCATGTGATCGTAGTAGTTTGCAGAACCAACCACAATACTATACACAACATGCCAATCCGCTCCACCAACACTTTAGCCATTAGCTTCTGGAATGTAACCGGAGCATTTTTAAGGGTGGAAGCTTTGACCTTTAACTATGTATGTTGTCTCGTTAGATGTGGTAAAGGCTGTAAAATGTTGGCTATTGAAGAAATCTGCCAAGATTAGTGAAAACTGCGGCCGATCTAAAATGCTTTAGGGTTTTTTTGATTTTGGGTAAAGTGGCGGCTTCATCTTTACTTGCCTTATTAAAGTCTTTACAGTTCACAGATACAGTTTGCCGTCTTTTTTTTTATGATAACGCGCAGTAATTGTTGTTGGAAGATTCATTAATACTCTTGGAAAGCATTTTGCACACGTTATGTGTAGCTACAAACGCGTATGGAAGTCGTGTTCCAAAATGGATGAAGGAACAACATATCGGCAAATTTGCCTACTTAACTTACAAGAAAAGCTCTATGAACACAACCTCACAAGAGACTTATAGAAGAATTAGATAGGAATGGAGGCCTGAGCGAGAATCAACACAGAAAAATAGTATGCCACTAAATGTGCAGCTCCGGAAAACTCTGGATATAATTTGCGGTGTACCACAGGGCTCCGTGTTGGGACCTACCCTATGAAACATTTACTATAGCGGTCTGCTGAGGGTACAGATGCCACACGGAATTACCACAACAAACTATGCGGATAATCTTGCTATAGTTGTCAAGGGTTATCCTCCCCCTCAATCCTTGTACCCTTCGTGAGGGTTTGGTGGCACTATTATGAAATCATATCAACAGCGATTTTTCATGCCTTTCTGTCCTGGGCCATTTCTGTGGCCTTATGCATTGTATGACCAACCAGCCTGATGACACCGTCTATCAACCGAGTTGGTAATCTTCCTCGTGATCTTCGTCCGTCAACCTTACCCTGGACCATTAATTTTTCCAGAGTATCTGATCTTCTAGATACGTGGCCGAAATAACGCAAAATGTTTCGGTTCACTCTCTTAGAGAGCCGGTCTTTAATTTTCAGATCTTCTAACATAGATGCATTGGTACGGTGCTCCGTCCACGATATTCGGAGCATTCCCCGATACATCCACATCTCAAATGCCTCTATTTTTCTGCGCTCTGTTTGTCAAGGGTTATAACATAAGGAAAATAGAAGATAGCGCAAATATGATATGGATCAAGAGGAGAAGTTTACAACTGGCAACACAAAAGACGGAACCGGTAATCTTGGTGGGTAGAAGAAAAGACATCATAGATGAGATCAATTTAGGGGATACTATAATCAAATCACAAAATAGCATTAAATACTTAAATATGAAGATAGGTACAAACTGGAACATAAGTCCCTACACAATTGAGGTCAAGCAAAAAACGGAGAAACTAATAAAGGTTTTGGCACAAATTATGGCAAACGTGGGAAACCCAAGATCGGAGAAGCGCAAAGTAATGGAGGCGACGGTGGACTCAGTACTGTTGTACGCTGCCTCTATATGAAAAGAAAGCTGCGCAATTTTAGAAAGGGCCTGAAGAAAAATGGTATCAGAATAGCAAATGCTTACAGAACAGTCTAACTAAGAGTATACAGGCAATAACAGCAACAATGCCCATACACCTCTTTGTTCAAAAGCGGCTCAATGCTCTGGGCCATACCTAACAAAAATGTGTCTTGCGGTACATCATACATGACGGCTGTTGTAAAACAGATAACGCAGAGACTGGTAGATTGCTTTTGCTGAAAGAATATCAGAATAAAGTCGGGAAGGAAATAACCGTCAGCAATCTGATCCTTATGGTAAAAAGTCCACGCAACTGGAAGGCTATTGATGAAGGCATACGGAACATTTAGTGAGTATACGGGCAACCCACAACATGTGCGTAATGTATCCCCCCCCCCCCCTTCACAAACAAAATAGGGATAATGTTGTTCTTCAACTACATAGTTCATTGCATTGGTTGTCGATAGGGCTAGCTCTTCCACAAAAAAAACTGACAAACTCTAGGATTAACCGGTAAAATCCGGGGCGGTAAAAAAAGGTATGCTGGAACATGTCTACTGAAGCTAACCAAGAGTGTCCAAAAATTGATTTGTACCCTATCGTCGGTACAATGAATTAGTTGACGGTTTGGTGGTAGTTGCCGATCTTGATTTTAGTGGTTACCTCTCCCGTGACATGTAGTTTGTTGTCACAGATTTTCTGGTAAACGGGTAAAGTTATGGCTGGCCTCACTATCAATCTTTCTTGGTAAATTATGGCAATCTTGGGCAGATGGCTGGGATTGCCTACTCTGTCTATTTGAGCTTGGATCGCGTGTTTACGCTTTGTTGATCCGCTGCTTGTTTTCTGACTGAAGCCGTAGATTTATTGTTGGTTTTTGTGCCATTGTTGCGCTCGTCCTAAAACTGCGCCAGTTTGGTCTCTTATTTTTGGCGGTGTCAGTCAAGTGTTAGAGACTGGTGAAGTCCATCCATTGGGTAACCTCGTTCCAACCGCACCCAGCAATACTCGCCACACAATGCAACTGCTAGACTCCGACAATAAAAGCGCTTTAATTGAGGAATTTCTTACAATTATAACCCACCCACCACGACTCCTGTAGTCAATAAAAATTCTACATTATATTTATATGAACTCATCTATTTTAAAACTATTCCAATCATAATTAACTATTCATTCAGTGAATGTATGTGATTCTAATCCAAATAAAATAAAAACTCTGTTACATTAAAAAAATTATTTCATATTTTAAATTTACTTTAATATAATAATTTGCAAACCATTTAGAAAATACATTGATAATCAATAGTCTATAATATGCACACATGTGACCTGAATAATTCCACATACAATTTTGAAAAAATTACATCAAACAATTGGTCGCGTGGACCAGGCACGTGTGTAGTTGTAATCTAAATAGATAATGGATGGAATAAACCCATACAAAAGAGATTCCTGGAAACTCCAAACAAATCGAATGACGTTAAAACTTCGCACACATTGATTACCAATTATCATCTTTAGAAAGAACCTTTCTTTCATAACCAGACCATTGTCTGTCAAGTATGTTTGTGAAGTTTATAGTTATAAAACGAATTGATTGTAATCCAATATGGATTTATTATTATTGCTTCGTTCATATTTACTGAGGGAAATTGATACTATTTATCTATATTATGACATTCAATAAATTATATAAATTTTATTTTAATATCTCTCTAAGAAGTTATTAATAAATGTTAACATTTGTTGTTTAATGTCGTGTCAACAATGGTGTTTATGTTTGGTTATTTATAGAAATTATAACTGTATACAGGTCGGCCTTTAAGCGAGGTGGTCATCACCAGTTCACTGGCTCTTTCAGAAGGTGAACAGTGAAAGTATATCTCTCGCACATTTGGAAAATACACAATTGTTCCCTGATTGATTATAGGAATTAAAACGATGAGGTTCACTTCCTGTTAAACTGTTTGTTTGTCTTTTATATTGCCTACCACGCCCTGTAGGAGGTGTAACGAGCAAGGATATATATAACAAGATAACATTTAAGAATTTGCTGTTGATATTAATGGAAAATATTTTGACGTGAAGTTTCAAGTACTATAGGTTAATGGACTATTATTAATTGATTTAAAATACAGGAAATATTAAGAATTTTCAGGAAGTATTTATTAATTTAATATGATAATTTTTTGACATGGTAAAGATTATATATTTTTATTTTATTAAAAGCATGCGGTAAAATATGACCACTAATTTATGATGACATTGGTAATATCTTCATTAAGTATCACACAGAAATAAAATTAAAATCTATAAAAGTTTATTAAATTGATTTCTATAAGAAGCAATATAGATATTGAATATGACGCAAAGAAAGAAAAAAAATTATTACTTCTCAATTACAGTAAACCATGGATACTGTGGCCGGTCACTCCCGAGAAAAAAGTGGGACGAGAGCGTTAAGCGAGATCAATAGTAACGTAGGTACATTCAAATGCAAAATCAATACTAAATCGCGTCAGTCTAGCATAAACTGCGGTGACAATAACATCTATTTATGTACATGCAAAGCCAGCGCTACCTTCTTTCTCTCAAAATTGCGCGGAAACTCCTACCATGATCCACACAAAAGTTGGCGTAAGCTTGGATATGATGGTTTGCATTGCAGCTTGGTATAAATAGTTTAATTGTTTTTATTAAAGAAAAATATTTTAAAACCTTGCCAAAATTGGATAATTTTGGGAAATTTTTTGCAGTTTTTTTAAATAATTCCAAAAATATAATTGGCGTTTTTATACTCTATCGACTTTATCCTTCTGACTAAGACTATTACATTGCTAACCTTCTTCAACGCTACGCCACTTCAGCGCTTTTTAAAGTAAGACGAAGATAGCATCTAGAAGTCAAAAGATTTGATATCTCTACTTTACTTGTTTTTTTATATACAAACTTGGAAATATAGTTTAATATACGTTTACTAACTTACGCAAAAATCTAAAAAGGTAATAGCCAAAAAATATTCTAAAATAAGATCCATGTCAAGTGACCGGTTTCCATTGCCTTGCCACGCACTTCAAATAACTAAAGCGTCTTTCATAGATTTTGGATTTTTTCCAAACTTGCCCGAAAACCTGTGTATTAATTTTATAAACCAATGGTTTTATGTGCTTTGCGTATTAGGCTTTAAGCCTATCTTCTCGCTAGCACTCTTTTTTAGGAAGGACTAAGCTTGGCTTGCAGGCAGTTAGAGTTAGTGTTGCGGTTATTCTTTGTGAAAAATATTATCAAATATTTGCTAGCTGAAAAATAAAGCCGGATGTGACATAAATTCAAAAACAAGTTGCAAATTTTAATGTCCAAAAGAGACCGTGGTGCAATAATCTAGTGTAAGAGTTATTGCGCCCGCAGATTGGGTTGATCCCCAGCACCGGCAACAAAAATAAAAATTCTAAAAACTATAGACATGTCTACGTAGACAACCTGAGACACGTCTCAGAAACCAAAAACATGTCTACTAGTGAGTACTAGGCTTACGACCATACACACTTATAGAAGCGCCGTGTGTTATTTTTTGCTTGTTGGATGGTGAAGCCAACATAACAACGTTCTATGCCCTCGACTGACGTCACGCGCTAATTGTCTATTTTACATCGCCACAGTAAGTCTACGACTTGTTTAAAGTGGTTTGATTGGACCAACAGCTTAATACGTGACTTCCGAACCACGCTGGTGGATATAGAGCAAGTTATCATTTCAGTCATATTTCGGGGATCGAACCCCGGACTGCTCGCATGATATGCAAGTGCTCTACCATTGAGCTATCACATCAATTACCAAATAACACAATTCAATATCTATGTGAAACAAATGATGTATGCCGTATAATAAGATTGACATTTAAGTAGATTAAATCAATAAAAATGTTTTCATTCATGCGTTTAACACCAAACCTCTTTATATTTTGCACAACTGACGTCACATGCACCGATCATGCTGGCTTCACTGCGTTGCTAAATAGAATGTCTAGTAGACAAATGGATGATACGCATTCTTTTGTTTTGTTTGATTATATTACACGCAACTATCTCATCACTGAACACTTCGTCTGTCCATACAATACATACACTACTATGACAAAGTCAATTTCTATCACAGTCGGGCATTAGTCAACATACTTCTTGACCCGTAGACTTTGGCTGGGAGCTGTACTACCATGGAGAAAGTTCCAATACTAACTCCTCTAGTACAGGAATTTGGAAGAAATAATTTTGATGCTTAAACTGTGTTTTAACGCAAGTGTAAGATGTGTTCTTACATGGAGCCAAACTATTTAAATGCACAGTGCGGTTATACAATAATAAACAGACAAAGGACTATACCCACATTTAGTAACAGATGCTCAAACGTTTAATTTTTAGACCTCAAGACAATAAAATAGCGTTCTCTGCCACTGATCACTTAATTGTTTTTTATTGCGTGCTGATAACTGTATCATAAATGATAATTCTAACCAATATAATATATGTCGCCAATTGAACGTCTTAGGCTTGTCGGAGCTAGTGGTTAGTAATGGTTCTTGGGTTGGTGGTGGTGATGCCTGAAAATAGGGTTGGCCACAATGAGTAGAAAGGGTTGCGGGGGTTGCTGTCCCTTTAGAAAACTGCGTTAGTGGTTACCCTTAAAGCTACTACAAGGTATCGGTCATCGGTTTGTGAAGCTGGGTGTTCAGCTAAGATATTCCTCAAGGATCTCTCGTTTGGGATCAAAATCTCTACCGACATCATACAGCAGATCTTGTTCGGAGTCCTTTGATGTTAAATGAGCCATTGCTAATAATTATTATTTGTTTTTATACTTATTGGCAGTACAGTGTATAGGTATAAAGTTTTTTTCCTGTACAGTTCTCGCTTACAGTAGTGGATTTATATTTTATCAATAAGGAGTCTTTATTACAGAAACAATTTAGTACAAAACTGCTATGACCAGAGGAAATATATTTTTCTATGCTTCATTGACTATTAGAAGGCGTTCGACAGCATCAACAACGTACGTCTTATCAAATACTTGAAATGCTTGAATAGATTAATCTAGAATCTGTACTGGCAACAGGCTGCCAATGTCAAAATTAATAACAAAACCTTAAATCTTAAAATAAAAAGAAGAGTACAGTAAGTTTTGTCACTAATGCTATTTAACTTCTACGCAGAACGAATATTCTCGGAAGGCTCCACTGATCTGAAAGTTGACATAAAAGTGAACGTAACCACAATCAAAATATTAGATACGCGGACAACACTGTAATTATAGCGAGCAATCAGCAAGACCTACAACTGCTAATGAACAACATAAACAAACAAAGGACAGAAGCTGGACTAAAAATGAACAAAGCCAAAACAAAATTCATAGTCATAATTTGTAATAACCAGACAGAAGCTTCAATAGCGGTAAGACGGAAGACGATTGAAAGAATTGAGAGCACAAGATACCTAAACGTATTAGTGAATGATAAATGAAATCTTCAACAGGAGATCAAGAGTAGGGTAGAACAAGCCTGACAAGCATTGAACAGATTACGCACCCTACTATGTGACAAGATATTTAGAAATCCGTATCAGAAGAGGTTAAGTGCTGCGTCTGGCCAAAACCTGGGCAATAACAGTTTATGGATAGAAGATCAATGTCCTAAAAATGTGGACTTTGCAAAGAATGTTCCAAATCTCGTGATTTAACCACATTAGCAATGAAGAGGTGCTAAGAAGGACTAAGATGGACAAATCGATATTTAACCACACAAAACAACGTAAGATTAGCTACCTGGGCGAAATATTAAAAGAATTGAGATACTAAATACCCCATTTGATCGTAGAACAGATTATGTCTCCGAAATATAAGAAACTGGTCAAAAATAAGAAACTTTAGAAAACTACGTTAAGTAGCAATAAATAGAACCTTAGTTATTATCCAGTAAAAGACAATTTTCCAACGCACATGGGTGTTTAGCAAGAAAAGAAGTAGATAACAGATTAAGTTAAACTTGATTTAAGTTTGAATCAAAATTTACAATTTGGTTGTTTACTTTTGGAAGCGTCCCTTAAGTGGAGGTTCTGAAAATCCTTTTGATGTAGTAGAACGGAGATGCTGAAATTTCCGAGTTAAAGCGTTTTTACTTCAAGTTGACTCAGGTTGGACCTTAGACCTTACGTTAAGACAGGCTTGTCGGAAGTGGTAGTTGACAACGGTTTTTGGGCTGTTGGTACTGTCTAAGAAAAAAATTATTAATGTGGGGTTTGTGCAAAGAGTTTGGGTTTGGTTCTCCTTGGGAATTGCTGCAAAGAGTAGAAACGTTTGCAAAGGAGTGACTGTTTTAAAGCTGGGGTAGAAGAGATGGCAAGTTCTCGCACGCAATAGACTTCTTTCGGATAGTCCAAGGCTATTGCAACCCCGTACTCTAAGTTTGCATCCTTACCAGAGTAAAAAACAATACAAACAAAAACCGATATGGGAAAGAACCCCGTATCAAACTAGAAAGCCTCCTCCGCCGAGCAACTTTGTCGTTGGGAGATAATACAACGCTTTCAAGGACATATACGGCCACACCGTTACTATTTAGGGAAATGCAGCCGGTAACAGAAGGCGCCCAACGTGGAGCAGCAAAGAGCATAGTGTCTTCCCAATCCAACTACCCGAAAAAAACAAACAAAAAAGTGTGACAGAGGCGGTCTGAAGAAATCAAACAAGCTTTAGCAATCATCTCTGATGATGACAGGCTTAGTCTTCTGGGTGACCATAACAACATGGTCCTCAACCAGGTTGATAATCCTGTTAACCAAACTACTGTAAACCCAGTCAGGCATACATTCCGAACAAACCCTAGACAGGTACGGAAAACCAGATAAGCTTCTGCTGTTGTCTGTTACCATACCAAAGTACAGTGCCACGATAGCATATGAGAACGGACTGATCAACTTACCTAATAAACGCCTTCCAGGTAGATGCAGAATCTACAAAGATATTGTAAGTTACAAGGTGATACATTGGCTCCTAAAAAGAATAACAGACCTAGTGACGATGATTGCAAATCCTTATTACATCTGCAGGTAGCACACAAGGCTCATATGTATTTGGTGGACGTAACAAGCTACATGGATGACCAATGAAAATGGCTGACTGTGCAAAGTCAAATACGACTAACCTCAATGTGATTACTGAGGGAGTCCAGGAATTTATACCGAAACCGATCGGAACCCAACAAGTAAACGTCATTGAGGTCAAACATTAAATGCCACCAGAACTCACGACACCGCAGAACATGTCAAAGGAAAGTACCACAAAGAAGTTTTACATTTCAGCTCTGCCCTATATACAGTCATCAACACCGGTGACTTTACCGGACACAACGAAGCGCATGTACGCTTCTTCACGGCTGACAACAACCTCCCAAGAGAAACCGATGGAGTCAAACTGGTATAACCTGTAGTTGGGCCCGGCAAAACCCTCAACGTGACATGCATAGACCATATGCACAAGACAGATCGCAACACTGGGCACCTAGTCAACAAAAACAACTTACGCCAATCACCGTTCTAAGTGAACCTAAAAACTCGTGTGCAAGAAGATGAATAAATTAGTATTTGCCACAATAGAACAGGGGTTGGCAAATTACCAGAATCCAGTTACAACGTTTTTAGCTTAAAATGTTTAAAATCTGGCCCTTTATAAAAAAGTTTGCCGACTCCTAGTCTAGAACACTGCCAAAGCCCGGAACTTAGAACAATTAGACCTTACAATAAAGTGTGGTTTATTGCACCTGCCGAACACCACTAGGGTGGATCTCTAATATAAACAAATCTCCAAACCGGTATAGCATCTAGCCGCCCCTAACGAAAAGCTATAATTTGAAATATCAAATTTAGTGTTAATTTTGGAAATTCCGCAATAGTACAAAACTGTATAAACATTACGGTTCAATGAAGCAATATAAATCAATCCATAACGCCATAATTCCAAAGAATTTTGGTTTATTTTAATTTTATTGAACGAAATAAATAGTTTGCAGTCTAATAAATCTGTATTAATAATTAATTCGCTTCAATTCATCCCCATACTTGAATTGATCACCAGCCTGCGTAAAACGTTGATAAACCAATTTAATTTTTATTATATTTTTTTTAAATAGTGTAATTTCACTTTTTTATATATGTTTCAATTGCTCTCAACACCATTTAACCCTCATCAATTTGCAATTTAATTTTTCCACGCTCATGTTTTATGAATGAGAACCCCCGTGACGTGACGTGGTCCCCTCTGCCGGTGGGCTCATGTCGCGCGGTAGAAATATTTCAACCTGAAGAGGTAGGTAAATCCGATAAACATTTCAAAACTAAAGATTAGAAAAGAGGCACTTAGTGAACACCCGCGCTCGGTAGTTACTAGTACGTGACTAAATTTGGTAAAGACAACACCCAAAAAAAAAAAAAAATATTTTAATTAGAACCGTCTCGATTTTATCTCATAACGTGATAATCTTAATGTGTCTTCCCAATTAGTTTCCCCCGGTTCCATTCATCAACGAACGTCGCGGACGAAAGTGCATTCGAAGGAAAACTATTATAATTTTTTTTTGGATTAGTCAGTGCGTGTCATTCATAGTGTTTTCGTCGGCGTTAATTTGTCATTTGTTTTTGTGATGTGTTGTGCTTACAGTGCACTTATTACATGGAAATTGAGACTTGTTAAATAGGTAACAACAAATTATTTTGCAAAAATATATTCGTTTGATCTTTATTAATGTCATTGTGTGCGGTTTAAAATACCTTTTTCCCAATTAAATTAGTGTATAATATTCTCGTTAAAATCCTATTACGAATAGGAGCCACTTAACACTTGGCAATTATCCAGTGGCGTAGTTAAATACTATTTTCAAAAGGCAATTTAAACGCATCGTCTTTTCTCCGAACTGTTTTATGAGTGTAATATGGATTTATGGAGGATAATATGGATTAATATTAAATTGTAAATGACATTGGTCTTTAAATGGTTGTAAAAATAATTGGATTGTATTATGTTCAAAATTTATTGAGGATATAAATCAGTTTTCGGAAATGTTTTTATACAATTTGCAAGCATTACATAATAATAATAGTTATAGTGTAAATTGCAAGTCATATTCATTTCTATTTCAAACTAAAATGATTGAATTGAAAACATTATTTTATGGTTTCAATCAGTTTTCTGAACGGAATTTTACTTACATTATATTGCATTGTAAGATTAGTTGCTATTAAAATTCAATTAATATAGATTTTAAACTAATGATAGGGATACTAAAATTAATATTCGATTATCAAAAGATCTCAAGATGTCTCGAGTGGTAAAAACAAACGATTTGAGTTGCGGAAATGCACCCTTTGCGCGTAGTTTTTATTTATTAAGTAGATTTTTTTAGGATGTCAACATATATCAATAAATTAGCCAAAGAAACTTGGAAATTCGGTGCTTTTTGATTATTATTTAGAGCATGCATTTCCATTTTGAGTCGTTTGTGTCAGGTCGGATTTGATTTGTAGTTCTAATCTGTATGTATTTGGTAGGGCGTGATAGCAAATATTTTGAGTTCAGAGGCATGATTTTGTAACTGACCATTTCACATTTTGTTATAGAATTTTCTAGTTGGAAGAATTGTTTCAAATAGGGATTTGTTAGTAAGAAGCATTACTTTTATAGATCGACTAGTTTTTATTACTACAAGCTGGATTATTGTAGAAGGTTACCATATAGACTTTATATTCGTATTGAATTGCCACATTTTGAGGCAACAACACAGGATAAAATTTTCTTTGAAGAATTTACTAGACAAAACTAAGATAGCTAATTCAATAATTTTGCTTAAGTCTATACTTAATACGCGCGTATTCAACTTGGGTTCCAGTAACATCTAAAGTAAAACTTATTTAATTTGTTAAAAACTTAGACAAATAAAGAACCTGCTATACCCCAATTCTCAAGATTAAACCTCTATTTTTAACAATAAAGCTATAAAAAGACCTTTAAGAATGAATGTTTTTGCCAACTAGCAAAACGTTATTTATTTTGCAATAAATTCTTGGCAGCATAACAGCAATATCTTGGAACCCTGGAACCAGATTGTCTACATTTCATTCATGAGTGATAATTTATTTTGAAACTTGCCAGTTGAGGTAGGACGATAAAAGGTTTCGTTGTCCTCTCACCCGTACTTTGTCACTTTACTATGAATGATATAATTTAGCACTTCTTGTATCCATGTGATTATTTTCTATTTTTTTTTTCTGTTAAGTCGTATACATGCCGCTGCTAACGCATTAACCTTTTCTCTACCCGCAATGCTGGCAACTTACATTACGCGTGGACCTACAGTTTTAAGTGCATTCCAAACCACTGGAGACATTATTTTCCTACTCCGGACCAGAGAAGGATTTTAGTGTTGACTGAAAGAATATTAGATATAGGCGCAAGACTAATACATTTATGCGTACTTGTGTATGATGCTAATATAGATGTCTTCATCACACATCAGCTATCAACTATCCGCCATCTCCAAATCTTGGGGATGGTCCCCAAATTGATCCAAGATAAGAAGATTGCCGATAGTTATAAAGAGGACAAATACATTTATAGATACTGCACACGCAAGTACTCACAAATGTATTAGTCTTGCGCCACTTTTTAATACTCTTTTGACGATCTTAGTCATACAACCTCATATGGTGGGTTGGGGAGTAAGGTTTAGTCTAAAATAAGGCAGTAGAAACGACGTGGATTGTTTTTTTGCTGTCAATTTAGAAATAGGTGCAGGGGAAGAGGTCAAAGAAAGAAAGAAATCATAGCGTGCAATGCCCTACGGTGTCGGAGAGACGTTTGAATTAAAGTTGAATTTTCAAGTGCGATTTTTGTAAAACTAATGTCAATAAATTCAAAAATGTCATGGACAGCAAATATATCTATCACTGCCGATGTCAAAGCAGCATTTTAGCTAATCTCTCTGTCATTCAGACTAATACTTTTGAAATTATTTTTAGATGTGAGGTCCGATCCAACAATTTTTGGTGCAGCAGTCGAGTACCTAGACTACTACACCACTTTTCTTTGCAATGTCAAAATCTCGATTATAACATTTGGTTGCATGAAACAACCAATCATCACGAGTAAAAATGCAGTGAGATAGCAGATGAGAATTAATTTTATCTAATGTGGCTAAATACACAGTTTTGACAATTTACCATAGTTTATTCATAGAACTATTGCAAAAACAACAAAATCATTTGAGAGATTTAACATTTAGCGTTCGTAAGACAAGAAGGTAAGGTTAAATTTTCTAAATCCAGCTCAGTCTCGTAATCTGCTAATTTTGCGTGACCAGCAAGTTTAAAAGTAAAGGCCGCAAGCAATCGAATTAAAAAAAATGTTTCTTGAGGTAATAAACGCTGATGACGTTACTTTTGACATTAATTGAACTTACCACGTTGAGATAAAATTTCTGCTAAGATCTATAATCTAACGGAGTCTACAATGTAGTAAATGGGGATGTGTCGCATGTTGTATTGCTTCGGAAAAACGTCGACGAGTGTTGAGTATGATTGCAATGACATAAAGTGAGTTACCAGGATTATATATGTCTATATTAGTTTAGGGAATTATATGTTGGTTTGTTTGTGACTGATTTTATGCCATATTTGATCTGATGACCTTTATTCCGTCCGAAAAAAACACCAACAGTGGTTTTGTTGATGCCCCACTATGTCTTGGTGATATACTGCTACAAAGCTTTCTTGCCTTGATACTCCGGAGTTGGTAACGTTGAAGTCTTAATCAAGAAGATCACTGATTTTTTTACTTCTTTAGTAGTACAGCAGTTTGAGTAGTTTGAGTATAAAGTAATGCCGTGATTGTTTCTGAATCCGGTGGCATTGGTGTAGCTGTTTGATGTTGGCAGTTTTTGGCCAGGTTTCATGTTATGATCCTTTTTCCGTTAAAGGGTACGTCAAAAGTTGCCAATTATCAATATAGCTTTCAACGGTGCCATCTAGATGATTCCAATGTTTTGAAGATGGGCGAGGATAACGTGAAACGGAAAGGATTGTTGGTAAAAGTCTTTGTGCTGTACAAAAGGTGTATCAGCGTTACTTGAATACTGGCCTGATAACCAGAAGATTAAGATCCGGGCAAAAAAAGTCACCACGAACAGAGATGACCGTTTGGTGTCCACAGTTTGCAAAATAGAACAGTTTCTGCAGATTATCTACGAAATTAGCTCCATGAAATTAGAAATGTAAATGTTATTAAATGAACCGTTGGGAGAAAGCTTTGGGCTGCTGGATTGTCTTATAGAAAGATGGCTACAGGTCCACCTTTACAACGCCGACACCGTGTTAGCAAAATTGGCTTTTCCCCGAAATCACCGGGCACAAAATAATGTGGATCAAAACAGGGTACTATTTTCAGATGAGTCGTGCTTTGGACGTCGGAAAGTGTGGAGAAGACGGAGAAAGATGCGCTTCAGTTTGTATTGATGGACGACTTCCATTTGGCGGTGGGTCGGTTAAGGTTTGAGCAGGAATTTCTACCGAAGCAAATTGGTCTTTACAGAGAATGGCTCCCTGATAGCTTACAAATACATTAAGGAGGTTCTCGAAAATTATGTTATGCCCTTCATGACATCTTAGAGCGACCGCGGCATTTTCATGCAAGATAATGCTAGACCTCACGTAGCCAGAGTTGTCAGAGATTATCTGGATGAAGTGGAAATTTTGCGGTTCAATTGGCCAGCTCTCAGCCTAGATATGAATCTTATAGAACGTGTCTGGGATGAGTTGGGACGACGTATTCAAAAGCATACACCTGCTCTAAGAACTGCTCAGGAGCTAAGACAGTTGCTATTGCAGGGATAGAATAATATCAACCAAGTTGTGATCCTTAATTTACTTCAAAGTGTTCCTCATCGACTTCAAGCAATCATTAATGCAAGAGGGGATAATACTCGTTATTAGTTATATGTTTTTTTTTACGATTCAACATTGAATTTTTAATTTAATGTGCAAAATACATTTACAATTGTTTACAATTTGCTAACATAAGGTTAAAACAAAAAATTCCAAAGTTAAGTCATAATTTTAAAGTGACCTCTATTTTTTGCTTGCCAGTGTATACATGTTTAGTCTTTTTAGACATTTAAAAAAATCTGATAATCAAAATTAGTCAACAATTACCTAAGTTAGTACTAGAAATATAGCAAAACTACAATAAACTACTATCAAGTCAGTAAAATGTTATAAAACTTCTAATTTTTGAGATACTGTTGTATGCTTTCTCACTTGTTTCAATTTATAAACCTGTCATACTGGGATACAGAATCTCTCACTTAATGGTCGCAGTATATTCTGTTTAAATTATTTTACAAATTCAATCAATATTATTCTGTATGGGAAAGCATTAAATCAATTTTTGATTTCTAAAAACCACATTATCAAATTTAATAATATTGAACTATAACAGACGTAATCCAGATTAGACTAGTTTGTTTAATTTATAAATTGCATTCCACTACTTTCTGCAAACTCATGTGTTTATTAATTGTGCAATATTTATTTACGCAAGTGATTTGATAATTGTAGTAAATACTGACAACAAAACATATTTAATTCATCAAAAAATTGTTGTAGGGTTAGCCTAAAAAAATAATTGATTACAATGCATTTGACTAGAAATATATACTAATGTTTCAAGATATGCATCTCTCATCAGTGTGTTTACCATGTTCACGTCTTTTTCCAAATGAAATGCTTTGTAAATTATTTTTTTAATATTCATACTTGTTTGTATCACCGTCCGATGATGGCTTTGCAAAGGTTGAAACTAGTTACGGTTTATAAATAGCTTCGTGATATAGTAAATGTGTTTTATTTATTTTATTTGACAATAATTCAGTTATTGATTTCTAAAAACCTCATAATTGATATTACACTAATTTGAACATAGTTCAACCAGATTTGACTATTATTTTTGTTTTATAAATTGCATCAATTCAAACTCTATGCTTAGTTTCATTATTTAATTATTAACTCACTGAGAATATTATTTAATAATAACATATTTTTCTCAAAGTAAAATTGTCGTAAGGTCGAGACCATCCCAAGAAAAATGTTATAATTAATTTTGTTTATGACATTTTACAAAGATTTTTTTTTGCTATATCATATAAAAATAGTCTAAATGAAAAATATCCAATAACGTTAGACAGTCGCAAACATTTAAATTTGTTATTAAATTTCAAACTGTTTTGGTTATATTGTTGCAGAAAAAATAAAAAGCTCTTATTTTTCCGTGCTAGATGGCTTAAAAATGTCAACAAGTCAAAAGAAGCAACGCTTTTTCAAGTGTTTTTTATTTATTGTAGTCGTAAAAAAAGTATAGTGTACAACTTGCAAGTAATGTCCATTTTGTACTCGTGAGAAATAAGTATTATTACGTGCTAATTGTACAATATTCAATATTTCAGTACCTTATTTGTTTTTTATAAAATGTCTACAAACAAAAAATTACAAACCAAAAGTAAATTATGTTCCCTGTAGCAATTAAATTAAAAAAAAAACTATTTTTATTTATTGTTTTTCATTTGATCTAATTTCTAAATCTGTTTTTCAAATGTTAAAAACGGTGTAACAGTTTTTTACTTTTTGGAAATATTCTTCAATTTTTTTAAATTCATTTACCAGACGTTGAAATTTTTCTCAGTTCAGTAACAACTTTAAAATAGTTTCAACAATGTTTCTCTTTTGTAGACATTAATTTTTAGTTGTATAATGCAATTTGTTTCTTAATTATTTAAAACCGGTTTTTTAGTTTCTCAGTTATTGGAAGTATCTTTCAATTTATCAAACTCGTTTTCCAGATGTTTATAATGTTTTTAGCTTAACAACAACTGAGAAATAACAATGTTTCTCAAATATTAAAAATATTTCTCTATTGTACACATTGTTTTTTAAAGTGCTGGAGTATTTTTTAATCTAATTATTTCTCAGTTTACAAATATGTTTCTCAACTATTTAAAAACGGTTTAATAGTTTCTCGGCTATTAAAAAATGCTTCAATTTTATAAATTCATTTTCTATAAGTTGAAAAGTTTTTCAATTTGCTAAAAACTGAGAAATTATTTCAACAATGTGTCAAGTGTTTCTCTGTTGTACACATTACTTTTTACTTGTTGGAATTCAAATTGTTTTTCACTTGATCTAATTAGTTTTCAGTTTATCTGTTTTTCAGTTGTTAAAAAGATTTATAGTTTATTAGAAATTAGAATTATTTACAGTTTTTCAAATTTACTTTCTAGATGTTGAAAACGTTTTTCGGTTTTGCAAAAATTGAAAAATTAATTCAACAATGTTTTTCAGATGCTGAAAACGTTTTTTCTGTTGTACTCATTATTTTTTAATTGTTATTAAATTTATTTCTCACTTGACCTAACTATTTCTCAGTTTATAAATCGCTTTTTTTAAATTCATTTTTCAAATGAAAATCTTTCAGTTTTAGCAACAAATAATTTTAACTACGTCTCCCGAGCGTTAAAAATGTTTCTCAGTATTTTAGTTGTAGTTCAAATTATTTTTCTTGATTTAATTATTTCTAAGTTTATAAATATGCTTCTCAGTTACAAAAAAAAAGTTTTATAGTTTCTCAGTTATTGGAATTAGTATACAGTTTTTCAAATTCATTTTCTAAATGTTTGAAATGTTTCTCTTGATATATTTATTTCTTAGTTTATGAATTTGTTTTTCAGTTGTTTTAGTTGTATGTTTTCTCAATTATTGGAAAATATTTTTCAGTTTAGCAACAGAGATATAATTTTAAAAATGTTCCTCAAATGTTGAAAATATTTTTGTTACACATTGTTTTTTAAATCATTTTTCAGTTATTCTAATTATTTCTCCGATTATAAATATATTTCTTATTTAAATTATTATATAAATCAACAAATTTATTTTCTAAATATTGAAAATGATTCTCAGTTTAGTAACAACAGAGAAATAATGTCAACAATGTTTTTTAGATGTTGAAAATGTTGTTGTAGTGCAAATTATTTCTCAGTTTTCAATCTGTTTTTCAGTTAGTGAAAAACGATTTTATAATTTATCAAATAATAAAAATATTTTTCATTTTCTTAAATCTCAAAATTTAGTTTCTAGATATTAAAAATGTTTCTCAACTGAAAAATAATTTCAGCAATGTTTCTTAAATGTCAAAATATTTTTTTTTGTTTTATTTTAATTGATTCTTACCTGATTTAACTATTTCTCAGTTTATGATATGTTTCTCAGTTAATAAACCGGTTTTATAGTTTCTTATGTATTAATAATGTTCTTCATTTTTTCAAATTTATTTTCCAGAAGTTAAAAATTTAATTTAGCAAACATGTCACTCATATGTTAAAAATGAATGTCTGATATCTACATTGTAGTTCAAATTATTTTTCAGTTTACGAATATGTCAAAAGATCTCCTGAAATAAATATTTTAATAATAATATTAATATATTTCAGTTATTAAAAATCAGTTTTTATAATTTCTCAGTTACTGGGTATATTCTTCATTTTTTAAATTCATTTTCCAGATGTTGAAATTGCAGAAACAACTGTGAAATAGTTTCTTAGTTGTTGAAATTTTTCTTTGTGTTGTGTTCATATTTGTCAGTTTATAAACATCTTTTTCGGTTGTTAAAAAAACAGCTTTATAGTTTCTTTGTTATTGAATATATTCTTAAATTTTTTAAATATTTATTTTTCAGATGATTGAAATTGTATTTTTGTTGTATTGATTGTTTTTTTTAGTTTTGTAGTTCAAATTATTTCTTACTTGATATAATTATTTTTCAATTTTTTAAAATATACTTTAGTTCTTCAAATTCATTTTCCAAAAGTTGAAAATGTTTTGCAGTCTAACAACAACTGAGAAATAATTTATATATTGTTAATTGTTTGTTAATTTAGCAACAACTGAGAAACAATTTCAACAATATTTCTTAGATGTTGAAAATATTTTTCTGTTGTACACATTGCTTATTAATTATTAAAATTCAAATTATGTTTCACTTGATCTAATATTACTGAATTATTATGTTTCTCAGTTGATTATGTTTTATAGTTTTTCATTTATTGAATTTATTTTTATATTCTTCAAATTCATTTTCCAAAAATTGAATCAATGGATTTAAGTTGTTGAAAATTGTTTCTCACTTATTATTATATTCTCATTGATCTGTTTCTTAGTTAATAAAAAACGGTTTTTAGTTTCTCAGTTGATGAAAGTATTCTTCAGTTTTTCATTTTTTTTCTAGATTTAAAAACTGTTTTTTTTTTGTTTTACACAGTTTTTTTTAATTGTTGGAATTTAAATTACTTTGTACTTGATTAAATTATTTCTCAGTTAATGAATCTGTTTCTCAGTTGTTAAAACGGTTTTATTGTTTTTCAATAAATCGAAATAATTTTCAGTTTTTCAAAACTTATTTTTGAGATGTTAAAAATGCTTCTCAGTTTAGCAACAACTGAGAAATAAATAATTTCAATCATATCTCTTAGATGTTAAAGATGTTTATTTCTGTTGTTCTCTTGAACTAATTATTTCTCAGTTTATGAATATGTTTTCAGTTGTTAAAAACTGTTTTTATAGTTTCTCAGTTATCAAACATATTTTTCAGTTTTTAAAAACTCCCTTTTCAGATGTTCAAAGTGTTTTTCAGTTTATCAACAACTGAGAAATAATTTCAACAATATATCTCAGCTGTTCACTTCATCTAGTAATTTCTGTTTATAAATGTGTTTCTCTTAACTGTTCAAAAAATAGTTTTATAGTTTCTCAAATATTGACATTGATATTTACATTTTTTCATATTTATTTTTTAGATGTAAAGATGTTTTTCATTTTCCAAAGTTTCTCTGTTGTATACATTGTTTATTAATTTAGGAATCTGTTTTTCAGTTGTTAAAAACTGTCTTATTGTTCCTCAAACATTGAAAATAATCTTTAGTTTTTCAAATTTATTTCCCAAATGCTGAAAATGTGTCATAGTTTAACAACAAAAAATAAATTATCAATGTCTGTTAGATGTTGATGATTTTTTACTTTCTCAGTTTAGCAACAACTGACAAAATAAATTCAACAATGTCTCACAGATATTAAAAATGTTTTTTCTGTGTTGTACACAATTTTAGTAGTAGGACAAATTATTTATTACTTAATTTAATTATTTCTCAGTTTATGAATGTTTTTTAGTTGTTAAAAAACAAGTTTTATAGTTTCTCTGTTAGTAGAAATACTTTTCAAATTTATTTTTCATTGATTTTTAATTATTATTAAAGTTTAAATTATTTTTTACTTGATCTAATTATTTGTTTCAGTTGTTAACAAACGGTTTTATAGTTTCTCAGTTATTGGATGTTTTTCAATTCTTCAAATTCATTTTCTAGATGGTAAAAATATTGTTGATACAATGTTTCTTTGATTGTTTTATAATTGTAGTTCAAACTATTTATCATTTGATCTTATTGTTTCTCAGTTTATAAATATGTTTCTCAGTTGTTAAAAAATGCTTTTATATCGCAGTTATTCCGCTCTTTAAATTTATGTTGAAAATGTTTCTCATAACGTTTATCTGATGTTAAAAATCTTTCTCTGGTGTACATATTGTTTTTTAGTTATTGTAGTTTAAGTTATTCTCACTTGATCGAAGTATTTCCCAGTTTATTATTCTCAATTGTTAAAAGACGGTTTTATAGCTTCTAAGTCGTTGAAAATATTCGTCAGTTTTTTTAAATTCATTTTCAAGAAATTTTATATATATGTCTTTCAGTTGTTAAAAAGGTTTTATAGTTTCTCAGTTATTGGAATTATTATACAGTTCTTCAAATTGATATTCTAGATATTAAGAATATTACTCAGTTTAGCATTAGCTGAGAAATAATTTTGACAATGTTTCTCAGATGTTGAAAACATTTCTCTGTTGTAAACATTGTAGTTCAAATTGTTTCTCATTTAACCTAATTATTTCTCAGCTTATGAATAAGTTTGTTGAAAAACGGTTTTATAGTTTTACTGTTATTGGAAATACTCTTCAGTTTTTTAAATTTATTTTTCAGGTATTGAAAAAGTGTTTCTCAGATTAACAATAACTGTGAAATAATGTTTCTCGGTTGTTGAAAATGTTTTTTGTTCTACAAACTATTTTTTAGTTGTTGTAGTTCAAACTATTTCTCATTCAATCTTATTGTTTCTCAGTTTATGAATATGTTTCTCAGTTGTTAAAAAACAGTTTTATAGTTTCTCAGTTATTGAAATTAATATATAATTCTTCAAATTAATTTTCTAATTGTTAAATATATTTCTCGTTTAGCAACAACTGAGAAATAATTTTGAAAATCTTAAAATTGTTTCTCTGTTGTAAAAGTAGGATTATAACTGATTATTTTTAAACTCGCATAAACTTTACACAAAATTTAAAGGGTAAATCGTAAGAAATCTGCACAGTTCCTTGGCAATGGTCAAAACCTCTATGAAGCTTTTTAAACGAACAGAGAAGTAACGAAAAATAAACAGAGAAAGAATGAAATCAAAAGAGAAATAGTGAAATGAACAGAGAATTAATCAAATGAACAGAGAATTAATCAAATGAACAGAAAAATAGTCAAATATACAGTAAAATAGTAAAATAAACATAGAAATAACGAAATGAACAAAATAATAATAATTATTTCAAGCATTGGCGTCACAAACTTACTTTATTTCCAACTTTGTTTTTGCTAGAATTTTTTTTGTTTGGCACAGAAAAATCTATCTACTATCAAAATATGTTCATATCTTGTATAACTAAAGTTTTTAAAAAATCCATCTTGTATTAACTCAAATCCTTAAAATGCCTGCTATAATTTTTGCAGCAAAATAATCGCTGTTACTATTCATATAACAAAATGAGTTTCGACTGCAAGTAAAAATTTTAGTACAGTTATTGTTGCTAATATTTCCAAGGTAATTGCAGGGGAATCAAAATAATTGTGTCAACTTAAAGACTGATGAAAAACCAATTACATTTTTAAACTGAAACTAGACAGACAACTTTCGATTGGTTCGTTAAAATAAGCAGTGAAGAAGTACAAGAAACATTTAATCTTGAAGACAAAAATGCCATTTATTTGTTGCTAATGTAATTACATATTGCTGCACTGCCAGCTGTAAGATAGGTTGTGTGCAGTGGCGTAGTTAGGAGGGTCCGCAACATTTGTTGCGTAAAGTATCAAATTTTGTTTTCAAAACCTATTTTTTCAATATTTTTTGGCAGAGCTCAAAAATCCTATATACGCTTTTGGTTTTACCATAAGCTCTACAAGTTTCTGTAGATCACAGTTAATTTAATTCTGTTTTGAATAGTGATTTGAAAGAAGATACTGTCCGGTGGAGTTTGGTCAGGTACCACTTGAAACGAGTCTTGCATCCTGACCTAACCTAACTTAACCTAACCTTTTTTTTCTTCAATATTTTGCGGCAGATTTCAAAAATCTTAAGCTCTACAAGTTTCTGTAGATAACAGTTTATTTAATTCCGACTTGAATAGTGATTTAGAAGAAGATACTGTCCGGTAGATTTTGGTTTTTTTAAATATTTTGCGGCAGAGTTCAAAAACCCTAGCTACGCTACTGATTTTACCTTAAGCTCTACAAGTTTCTGTAGATAACAGTTCATTTAATTCCGATTTGAATAGTGATTTGGAAGAAGATACTGTCCGGTAGAGTTTGATCAGATACCACTTGAAGCGAGTATTGCATCCTGACCTAACCTAACCTAACTTAATTTAACCTATTTTTTGGCAGAGCTCAAAAATCCTAGCTACGCTACTGATTTTACCATAAGTTCTATAAGTTTCTGTAGATCACAGTTCATTTAATTCCGATTTGAATAGTGATTTGGAAGAAGATACTGTCCGGTAGAGTTTGGTCAGATACCACTTGAAGCCAGTCTTGCATCCTGATCTTCCAATTAGTCTTTGATTTCTTTGAAGGTAATTATGTTGTCAGCCAAGGTTGTAAGTTGAGTGAACTATATTTTTTGTGAAGACTCACAAACTGGTTTTTGCATTATTATGGCTCTCTTGAGAAATGAAGCTAGATTTCCAGTCAACTTTCCTGAAGACTATTGATGTTACGTCTGTTGATGAAGGTGGTATCATTTGTATCTGATATGTTTGCCATTGTTTATGTGGTATAGTCGCTTTATTAAAATATTGCTTAGACCGTTTTGGGTTTGCTCCGTTGTAGATAGCACTCTCCTTTTTGATTCCATAGTATTGGCATTAAGTTTTTTAAGGCCAATATGTCAAAAATTTAAACTAACTAACTTGGGTCAATGATGGTTAGACTTTGTTTGATGTTAAGAGTTGAAGCCAAACTTTGAGAAGTGAGTGATTGGCTCAGTTCTTAAGGGTGGCTCGATGGTAGTATGCAAATAGACACATTTTGATAATGTTGTTAACAGTATAACGTAGTAGGTTTTACGACTGTCATTACTATTCTTGTTGGACACATCTTACTCGATATTGTGATTAGTTGCTACACTGTTTAGGTTCATTAAAATTTGCAACCTTTAACTCATGCTGTTTTTTATTTCAATCTTCAATTCACAACATATCTCCTACAGTTTGGTTAGGTATCCGTATTATATTAGCTGAAAACAATATTCCCGCAGAAGTATGCTCTTTTTAATTTGTCATTTGAATGAAATCATATAAAAAGGATAGTTGATAGGTGAAAACTTAATTAAACTTTAAAAATTATGACTAATACATATTTATCAAAATTTATGCAATTTTAAGTCAGTGTTGCGTCCTGATATGTTCAAACTGACATTTTTTGATTTATTCATTAAAAGAAATTGGTTTGGCATGGAAATCAAAACGGCGCAGTCGGTAGGTGAAATGTTTTGTTTTTTTGATTTGTTCAAGCTGATAATTCTATTCAAATTGTTTGTTGAAAGATAGTGTCCGGTATAAGAATTGAAATGGCGCAGTCGGTAGGTAGAATATTTTGTTTTTGATAGATATCATGTTACCTGAAACAAGTGTTATTCCTGGTATGTTCGGAGTATGCACCAAAATTTACTTTTGATATTTGGTTTAAGTAGCAAGGAGTATCCTGTAGTTAAACCTATGTATAGCTTGAGGTCGATTGATGAAGGCATTTTGTGTAGCATTGATGATGTGTCATCGTCGCTTACGTCAGTTGGTAACAATCCGTAGTAAAGTGACCAGTCTGCTACTTAGCACTGTAGTTTGTTGCTGGTTTTTTGTTTGGAGGTTAAACAATTGTTATTATTAATAAAAAAGAAGAGTCATTTTATGATAAACAACTTTGTTTTTACCACCTTGAAGATTATCGTAGCAAAAAAGCTCTGATTGCTTTTCTTGTTGGCCCCTTTGGTGGTTAGACATTGTTGCAGGTTTTTTGTTTGCTATTTGAGTTGTAACATTAGATCAAGTTTGTAGCTGGCTTTGGGTTTTCTTGATATAAGTTTGCTACTAAAAACAATTTGTTGATTAAAGTTGTGGATACATACTATAATTTACCACTGCTCAGATTAGGTTTATTGGGTGCTAGTCTTTAAATGCCGCAGTTATTATTACTACACATATTTTGGTATCATTGTTGATACGGTGATTGACCATTGCTCAGATTGAATTCATCCAAAAACATATCCGTCAGTCTCTCAATTGCCGTTGTTCAATTTCATCTTTAATACTGGCATTATGTTGCATTTTGTTATATTTAAGCAAAGAAGGAATCTTTGAATATGTCTATAAGACACCAAATTGGCGCAGTCGGTAGGTGGTGTTCTCGTCAAACTTAAAGATTAACGGTATTGTTGAAGAAACTGTTTCCATGACATTTTTGTAAGTTAACTAAGGATTGCAACAGTTGTAACATTGTAAATACGGCGACAATATAATTTTTTTCTTGCACATTAAGGTGCCTTCCATACTAATATATGTACAAGGCATTACTCAGAACAGTTTATCTAAAGGTTTTTGATCATTTTCCTCTCTTTGAAATGACTGAATTTGGGTGACAAATATGTAAAATGTATATAGTTTTTAAATTTAATTACAAAAATGTCTTTTTTGATTCGATTTACCAGTTAATCAAAATTTTATTTTTGCAAAACTGCGTATTTTGATGATAATTATTGCATAATTAATCTTCAATGTTATATTTTGTTCTATCAAAAAAGTTTTAAAATTTCAACAACGTTATTAATGGATGTAAATTGAACTAAACAAGAAATCATAAATAGTTTCTTAATTATTTCAGTATTAATATTGTCAAAGCATAACATTTCTAAACCAACAAGTTCTAATTAAGAAAATCAAATCAATATGCTCATAGTAATTATCTGTTAAAGTTTAATATGTTATTAATCAAAGTATAATTAAATCAGATAACCCAATTCCATTAACAATTTGGCAACTAAAAGTAGCACTATAAAATATTTGCAGCTCAAAATGTTACGCTACTGAAACGCTCGTTCATTTGAAAGATCTCGATGCATAAATAAAAAAGACCGCACTAACATCAGGTCATGAGACTAGCTGACTATGGCTATATGGCTTTAATAAGCTCCATCCTGTCAGAGGCTTACGTGAAAATATTATCGACATACACACACAAGTAACAAGTGTCTGTCAGTCTGAAACGAACGAGCGCATTTTATATAACAGTCTTCTAGTTGTTCTCGGCGTGAACAAAAAAAAAATTAACTATATCATCAACAAACAAACAAGGACTATAATTACTCAGTGAGGTTAATTAATTGAGTGCGACCAAGTCGATTTAATTCGCGGAAGATTTGATTCGGATGCGGCTTAATATTCTTAACCTTCCAAAGTAATTTTTCGAATCAATGCAAGGTTAAGAAATTATGCAATTATTCCTCTAAATTTTGGATTATAAAATATAAGAATAATGTATGCAATTCTTTTATAAATATTGGAAATGGTAGGGCCGTGTTGGGTATACTAACATGGTGTGGAGCTACTCGAAAGGGAGGAGAAAATTCTTCGATGTGCGACATAACCAAGTTTTATAATAGTGTTGCTAATACGTGAAAATTATAGTGATAATTGTTGGATTATATTGCAATATGATGATTGGATCTAGAGAAACTAATTAGGTAAGCTTTTTGCTATAAAAATTATTATGGATGCTTTCCGAATCCGCACAAAATAATATAAAAACAATCTTAATGGAGCGAGCTGCGGAAAGCATAATGGTTATAATTTACTTTTAATGTTCTAGCCATAAAATAATAAATAAGGTTAATAATCGTAAATATTTATATAACAACTTTTGACGTATTATTTTTGCAAAACATCATAAAGGGTATTAATAGGTTGGCGCACGTTTGTATTTATTTATAAATAAATCAGTCTCAATGGCTTTTTAATACGATGTTATTGATCGGATTCTACAATTAAAACAATAGTCATTGTTGTTATTTCATAATAACAACTATTGAGTGATAATTAGGTACTTTTTCGATTATTTAAAAATGTTAAAAAGGCATTTCCGCTTGAATCATGAGTTGATGAGTCAATGGAATACTCTGACACCCAGATGCAGACTTGTTGAAATTTATTGTTATTACTATAGGGACATCTTTAAATTTAAAGGCTTTCTGTGAATTGGATATAATAAAAATGTATACATCAATATTAAGTGATTGTAATCTAAAACTAAATTTATTATTATTGTACGAAAACACATGGTTTTAATCTAATATATTATGCATCAGTGATTTATTAATGCAGCTGAAAAAGAAATAAAACCAATTACATTATGTAGGATAAATTTATAAATACAATACGTTGGTAAGAAAAGGTAAACATTGCTTACTGTTTGTACTTCACTTAAATGTAACTAATGGATCTGTATAATATCTCAATAAACTGCCAAAAAATTCTGTGAACTGTATTTGACAAATGTCAATAAAAGGCTTAAGAAATATTTGAAATTTTTTGGAAATTTTACTTGACAATTAGCTGTCAAAACAGTGGATAACCTAAAAAAAGTATGTTGGAAATGTTAAAAAGTTTGCACTATGTGTTAAATCTGCCCATAAACTGTCAAAAGGCATTTAGAAACTGTTAGTAAAATGTCAAAAACATCTGAAAACTATCAAATAAGTCAGAAGAGCATCTTGAGTGACTAAGAACTGTCAATAAACTGTCTTAGAGCTGCCTATCAGTTATCCGGTTAACTTTTGTGGCACGTTCGTAAGTTTTTCAGCCATAAAAACCTCTTTCGTCCTGGTCCTTTCCTGCCTTCTCCTTCCAATAACTCGTATTTCTCTGGATGTCTTATGATATGCCCCAAATACTCCAGCTTCCTTCTTTTTCACGGCCTCTCTCTCTGTTTTCAATCTTCTTAAAACCTTCTCTTTAGTAACATGTTCCGTCCAAAGGATTTTAAGCATCCTTTGGTACATCCACATCTCGAAGACGTTTAGTTTATTTATTTAAGCCTCTGTTAAGATCCAAGATTCTACTCAGTACAAGAATACCGGAAAAAACATAACACTTGACTAGTATTAGTTTGAGTCGTGATTTAATTGAATAATTAAAAATTGCACAGGAAATCAATTTATGTCGAGAAATACGTTAAAATAAGACAGAAAACTGTAGGAACTTTATACTTCATAGCGTGCCTTACGTTATCAGATGTTGGCTATCCACAACGCTCTTTTGACTTTGATTGCGGCAGTACAAAATAGTTCGATTGTAGTTGTATTGAACCACGTTTGTAAGTTCTTCAGCCATAAAATCCTCCTTTGCCCTGGTCCTTTCTTGCCCTGTACTTTTCCTTGAAGTATTAGTTGCAATAACTCGCATTTCTTTGGATGCCTCATAATATGCCCCAAATACTCCATCTTCTTTCTTTTGATCGTTTTCACGACTTGTCTTTCAACCATCTTAAAACCTCCTCGCTAATAACATGATTCGTCTAAGGGATTCTAAGGATCCTTTGGTACGTCTAGACCTCTGTAGTCTTTGTTGAGGTCCAAGAAAAAACAAAAACACTTTACGTCTAGTGCCTGTTTGTCTTGTCTTAACCTTTTATTAAAACCTCCAATTTTAATTCGGTCTTTGCCAATCCCTCAACTATTCTATTCTGACTTCAGGTACCCAATATAAAATAGCATTACAAAAATCACATTTGCGTGTACGCCCAACAAAAAGAACTATAGATTTTGGATTCAGACAAACCCACATACAACAATTTCTCCAAAAATCAGGCTAAAGTCCTTAACGTAGCAATACTCAAAATTTAATGACTTAAGCTCTGACAACAACCAAGTATAACTAAAACTTTGCAGAAAGGAGACAAATAAAAGAAAGTCTGTTACTTATACGGACTAAACTTTTTTCTGTTAATTTCTAGAAAAAATATGGGTAACCTAACTCTAGTACAAATAGCAGAAATTTAACTAACAAACTGATAAAACCACAGACAAGACTTCTAAAACTCTTTTAGTTTGGATTGATAATTTTTTTTTGGGATTATCAGAAGCGACTAGAGCCCTGACTTTGCAATCTTAGACACCGCAAAACCATGGTCAAAATAGCTGAAAAATCCTTGCTCCAACCATAGCATCGTACATTTGTTTATGGCACATGCTATGACACTGAAACATTGAAATTTTGACTTTTGTTGATAATAAGTCATATCTCACTGAAACTAACAAACAGAATTTGCAAGAAGGCGCAGTCAAAATACAAGCAACATAGGCTGGAGACAGCATTGGTACATTGGATTTTATTGCAGCTTTGTTTGAAGTCTACAATATATTCTAAAGACTTTGTGCTGGATGTATTTAGAGTGATGTCTCCAGCCACCAAACGCCTGCCGGCTAAAACACTTTTTCCTTCTTTATACTAGCCACCAACTAACCAATTCCTTTACTTGTTTACTTAGTTAGTTTTTTTTTTCTTTAAAATATTCCGGATTATTTTTTACAATTTTTCATTTTGTGTTGTTTCCCAGCATCATATCGATAATGTTGTTTAGTTGGAGTTCTTCACCCAGATATCAGTAGACATTTTTCCTGTTGACTTTAAGAAGTACATGCAATCGTCACTTGGTGCCAGGTTCGTGCTGTTAAGGTACAAAGCATACGTGTGCCTTTAAAAAATGAGTTACTTAGTAACTCACTTCCCCATGTTTCGTTGACAGCCAATGTGTTACTTTTCTAATCAGCTTTTTGGTATATCACCTGTGTCTCTAGATAGACTTTACTATCAAGATGTCATTTCTGACCTTGGATTTGTAGTCGGTCTTGTTTGCACTCCTTGCTACCACTTAAATTGCAAGTGTTGCTACCATTCTATGGCAGAAGTTACGTTTAAAGCTGCTTTTTTCTGCATCTTTGTAAGCAGTTTCTCATATTTTATTTAGTCTTGTTATGCAATCATATCATATTGGTGGTGCATCGTAAAGCATGATCTAGTCCCCGTCTGCTGCTTGCTCTAGTTCCCCCCGCAGAGGATGCATGAGCTACTGAGCGCGATGCCTTCTCTACTTTCTTGGTGTTTTCCACATTATTAAAGTTTTTGCCTATAGTCGGCCTTAGTTCTATAGTACACCACACCTCACTTTGTAATACTAGGTTTTCCTCCATCCCATCCCTTTTTGTAGATATCAAATATTGCAAAAATCTCTTCTTCTCTAGTGTTTCAATAGCGTCTACTGTCCGCGCTTAGTTGAAAGCATTCTTGAGCAGTAGTCTCCCCGAGATAATAATGTTTTTGCTAATGGCTATAAACGTTCACTTGCAGATGTTCATTCAACAGCTGTTGTAGTCCATCCATGGAGCAAGTACGACCGTAACGTCCGCATATCTCAAGTTATTCGGTAGTTCTCTATTAACTGTTATCCTCGACCTCGTTTAAAGATTTTTTGAATATCATTTCCGAATATAGATTGAGCAGCATGGGAGACAACACACAACCCTTCCTGACGCCTCTTTGTATTGTTACTCTTTCTGAGTTTATTCGTTCAACCTTTATACTTGCTTGGTTCCAATAGAGTTTTTAAATGCCAGTTTCAGTAAGAATTTCGATTAGCTTTTTGTGCACCACTGTAAAGGTCTTCTCGTAATCTATGAAGCATGCATAGATATCTCAGCTCATGTTCTTACATCTTTGAAACAGGACCTGCATACATAATAGTGCTTTTCTAGTTCCCAATGTGTTGGACATTTGATCTTCACATCGACGATATAAGCGGCTGTGAATAATTTTGAGAAATGTTTTAAATAGGTATAAGGCATATTGTTTGGTAATCACCGCATGCTTTAGGTGTTAGTTTTTTTTTTGTGATTGCGACAAATATTGATCCTAGCACCTAGCAACTTTTTTCTGTATTTAATTATTATGTTTCCATCATAATCCATTAGTCTTCCAGCAGCTTTTTATCTTCTTGTGTATGTTAAAGCTATCATATTTGCTGTCAAAATATTCTATTTCTTGGCTTTTTGCGTTGAACCATTCTTCCTTTGTTTTCCAGACTCTTCTTATTTCTGTGTACTTTGCCTTATCTGTGCTCTTGACCTTAATCGGCTCTTGTTTGCACTTACACTCGCTTATACTTTAATCAACAACAATGTTTAAACCGCTTTATATTGAAAAAGATGATATTTGATATTTAATACATTAAAGTAGCAAATCCGTTCATTAAAAGTAAAAATCCGGCCATAAAATATTAAACAGTACGAAAATCCGGCCATTAAATATTAAAAATATTAAAATCCGGCCACAAAACTTAAAATTTATGTTAAAAAATACTAAAATCCGGCCATAAAAAGTCAATAATATCAAATTCCTGTCAAAAAGATCAAACTCTAATTATAAAATAGTAATAAATAAAAATGCTAGCCAGTAAATAACAAAAATACTTATATTTCAATTTAAAGTACCCAAATCCGTTCATTAAATGTCAGCAATGCAAAAATCTGGATATAAAATAACAAACAGTACTAAAATCCGGCCATTAAATGTTGAAAAAATTAAAATTGGCCACAAAACTTAAGATTTATGTAAAAAATATCAAAAAACTACTAAAATCCGTTCATTTACCAAGTCAACAATGCAAAAGTCCGGCCATAAAATAGCAAAATAATACTAAAATCCAAAATCCGGCTATAATGGTAAAAATTATAAATTTTAATTATAAAAAGCCAAAATCCAATAATAAAATGTGAAAAAATTGGCTAGAAAATTCAATTTTTTTTCTAAAATCCGGCCATACAATGTTATGAACACTAAAACCCGGCCATAAAACTTAAGAATTACATAAAAAAATACCAAAATCCGGCTAGAAAATGTCTTTAGTTATAAAATGGCAACATAGAATAATAAAACGTCAAAAATCCAGTCAAAAAAATTTCAAAAAAATATAAATCCGGTCACAAAACTCAAAGATTGTTTGTTAAAAATATTAAAATTAGTTCATGATTACCATTGAGTAGCTTGAACTGGAGTCCACTCCTAGCAGTTCAAGTGTTTATTATCAAGAGATTGGAAATTACTTTTTTCTACAAGCGTTAGAAGTCTCTATATTTAAAGAGGCGGTGGACATGGACATTTGGACGGTTGATAAGTGTAAAATACAATGTACTTATAAAATCTTATAAATAACAAAATGTTATCTTACATCAAGTCTAAAGTTTTCAAAAATTATTACTTTTTTTATAAAACTTAGCACTAAAATCCGGCCATAAACTGTTGAAAAGTGTAAACTTCTATTCACTCAATTTCAAAATTACAAAATCCGGCTTTGAAACATAAAAATATTGGTAGAAAGCACCAAAATCCGGCTATAAACCGTTAAAAAATGGATATTTTTAATTTTCAAAATATCAAAAATATCAAAATCCGGCTTTGAAACATCAAAATATAGTTAGAAAGTAACCAAACTTGGCTATAAACTATTAAAAAGTGCAAAATCTTTTCAAGAATGTCAAAAACAGTCATTAACTGTTTAAAATTGCAAAATTCTATCATAGAAAGTCAAAAACAGCTAAATTTGATTATAAAACATTAAAATTGTTAAAAAATCTAAAATTATTTTCATAAAATAGCAAATTCCGGCTATAAAATATCAAAAGATTGTCCAAAAGAATTAAAATCCTGTCATAAACTGTCAAAAAGTGCAAAATTCTATCAATAGAATGTCCAAAATCCAACCTTAAGTATAAAAATATTGTAAAAAAGTTTCAAAAATGATCATAAACTGTTAAAAACTGCACTATTCTAGTTATAAAAAGTAAAAAATGACAACTTCTTTCAAAAAATATAAAATATTAAAAAAAAAAATGTAAAAATAGCTAAATTTGGCCTAAAAATGGTCAGAATAAACCAAAATCCGGCCATAAACTGTTAAAAAATGCACAATTTTTTATAAAGCAAAATATAGTTATAAAGATGTCAGTAATAACCAAATTTTGGAATAAACTGTTGAGAAGTGCTAAATTTTTTTTATAAGTTGTCAAAAATAGTAAAAAAGTATAAAGACATTATCAAAAAACAACATTCTCATCAAAATCAGGTCATAAACTGTCAATTTTTTCAATAAAATATCAAAATTTTGTCAAAAAGTTTCAAAATCCGGTTGTAAACTGTTGAAAAATGCAAAAGTACAACTTTTCAAATACTACACGCCAATATAGTTAGCCAGTTGTTAGAGTATACTTCTTCTGAAACTAATTTAGTATTGAAGAGGTAGGTATTTAAGGGAGAAGAAATTATCTAGCCACCGTAGCAACTTTTGACCCTTAGTTACGAGTAACACTTTTATTGTGAGGTGACCGTAGCATGTACGGGGACTGTGTTGTTCTAACAATCTGCTGTTGATGGCCTGGTAACACTGAATAAACAATAAAATGCACAGGTCAGGTAATACGTTTAACCAGTCTAGTGCAGCATGCTCCAAGACACGCATCATTTAGGGCTGACTCTGCAGATTATACTGCCAGATTTTGTCTACAATTCACTTAACAACTGATAACAACATTTTCCTATATCATTTCTTAGCAAGTTAGTTCACTTCTAGCTAAACAGTTCTTAAATACCCAAGAAATCCTACCTAAGGTGCAGCAAATAATCTTCACTATATTGTGTTTATCGAATCAAAGTTAAAATTGTGGGCGGATTGCTTCTTCTATTATGGCTCAACTACCCACCCACCTAAGTGTTAGTTAGTAAGGATCTATTACTTCTATTGTCTTGTGTTCTTTAAGCTATTACGTACAAGACAATGAATGTCAAATGGCACTTAGATATCAAAGAATTATTTAACATTAAATCCATTGATAACTAACGCTTTGGTGGGTGGGCAGCAAGTTGAAATTATGGGCTACTATGAAGTTAGTAATCAAAGAATCTTTTGGTTTTTCTATCTTTTTGTGGCTATATGTACAAGACAATGAATGTCAGATGTCACTTAAACATCAGAGAATTGTTTAACAATAAATCCATTGATAACTAATGCTTGGTGGAGCGAGTAGCTTCTACTATGACCCACCCACCCACTTAAGTGTTAGTCATCAAAGAACTCATTCTTTCTCTTACCTCTTGTGTTCTTTATACTATTACGTATAAGACAATGAATGTCAGATGGCACTTAGACATTAGAGAATTGTTTATTAACAAATCTCTTGATTACTAACGCTTGGGTGGATTTGATGGGCTTTAAGTTCAAATTGTGGGCGGGTAGCTTCTTCTAATATGACCCACCCACCCACCAAAGTGTTCAAAAATTCATTGTTTCTACCACCTCTTGTGTTGTTGTAGCTATAATGTACAAGACAATGAATGTCACATGTCACTTAGACATCAGAGAACTGTTTTACAATAAATCCATTGATAACTAACAAAACTAATTAATAACACTTAAACATCAAAGAATTGTTAAAATTGTGGGCTTCTTCTATTGTGGCGCACCCACACAAGTGATACTTATCAATGGATTCAATGTTAAACAATTCGCTGACGTGCCATCTGCTGCCCGTAAGCATCTTGGTAGAGGCGCCTTCTAGGGACTTGGCAAGCGTATGGGGTTGATCCATAACTTGCAGGTGTTAGTGCGACTTGGTTTGGGACAAACCCTCCGCCAAGTGAATGCACGTCAATTGTGGATTTGGGAACATAGTGCAAGTCTACAAGGTAGTCGTTGGTGTGGAAGTGATGTAATAGCTGTAGTCAGAAGGAATAACAAAGGTCGGCGTCAAGAAATTTTAATTTGGTTTCCCTTTGTAGCGGCAGAAGGCCTTCGGCGGGGTGTGCAGGCCGGTATGAGTTACAGGTAACGCATTGCGGTGGTCAAGTCAAATGGAAAGTAGTAGATGTTATTGGGTTGCATGGTTAGGATTCAGTCTTGTGAAGAGTTTTACGCTGTTTGTATAACACTGACTTTGCAACGCGTAAGTTTAACCCATTAGCTCGTTTGTGCTCTGCAATGGAGTTCTCCTGCTTCATATTTCCTGGCGTTTGCTTGTCCCGGGGACTGTCACTTCTTGTATGTCGTCTGCCCTGTCTGGCTTGTTGTAGCCGGTGATCTTTGTTTTCGGATGTTCTCTGAGGTGCATCCCAACTGACTGGTTTGGTTAGGTTTTGCTGAAATAATAACTTGCTTGGAGTTTAGAGGGATTATTTGGAATTCTTTTACTGTGTCTGTATGAGTCGAAAATGGATGACAGTGGTTATTCACCTGGACTTGATTTCTGGAGTTTCCGGGAGTTGTATAAGATAATGTTGCGTTTGCTTCGTATCTTAGTACCCGTAGGCATCTTGGTGAACGACCTCTGAAGGACGTCTGACAAACGGGGGTTAGTGAAACTTGTTAGGAACAAACCCGCAGCAAATGCACGCCTGGATAGGTTGCTGGAAAAAGACTTTGGGTTTGTGGAAGCGCCGCGGTCCTATAATGCATCTTTTGTGTTTGGTCATTAGGGGTCGGGACGTGATTTACGTCGTCATGTGCAATGACGTAAGTTTATGGTCTTGAAGGGTAATTGCAAGCCCACAAGACAGTCGTTCGTGTAGAGGTGGTTAGCAGCAACGAGTTTCTTTGATGGTTTCCAATAGTCGGGAGAGGATAGGGCGTGAGGGTGAGCAGGCCTGTAGGTCCCGTGGAAGCTAGGTGCTATGATAATACCACCATGTTTGTAATAAAAAACGTCAATTAGCAAGCCATTGAAACTATCAGAGCAAATTCGGCAGACTTACAGATCAGCCAACTCGATGACTGAATAGGTCTTCTACACTAAATGGCAAACTATTAAGTAAACAAAATATAATTTTTCCAAGAGGTTATTAGTAAAATTATTTAAAAAAAAATATTAGTTTCTACAAAATATACGTTTTCTGAGCAAATTATTTACCAAAATCCGGTTCGAAGGACCAATAAACGTAACAGAAATGCGTTGAACTGATACAATTATCTGAGAGTTTATTTTATTCGTCCTCTCTTAATGAGACAGACAGACTTTTGCGGTAGTACTTATCCCAATTTTCCTGAAAATATTAGATTTGATGGATAGCAACTCTCATACAAATACTCTGACATATTATAGTTTGATCCTTTTTGAATGTACTGGTAAAAAAATTGTCCTAACCTAACCTAACCTAACCTAACCTAAAAATGTATCAAATTTAGAAGCTAATGCTGTTTTTTTTTACATTCCAACAATTTTATAACTATTCCAGTACTATTACATATAAGTAGAATACTATACTTTATTCATTGGCTTTCTTAAGAATTACGTAACATTTTAACTACATATTTATAGATTTGAATAAACTGACATGGATAAAACTCCTTAAATGCATTACCATTTTTTCCTTGATATCAATAATGATAAATTATTCAATAATTGATTTTAATACATTAAGGGTTACTTAATAGTTATCTATAAATTTTAATACACAACTGTTCTATAGTCTGTACATTTTTGTTAGCTCAACGTGAATGAAGCGTATATAATAGCATCGTAACTAATAATAATAGAAAAAAATATATTATTCAATATATGAATTTTATTATACATATAACTTGTTATTGATTCATAGTTTATTATCATCTAATACTAGAAATTCCTTTTATTATTATATTTACTACTATGCTCATTGCATAGTTGTAGTAATATTCAGATAAATAAATTTAAATAAACAAACCAATATTGGGGTTTAACCCGTAACCTTTACGATGGAAAGCGGCCATCCAACCAGTTCCGCCACCGAGATCGGCAGTGCACTAAAGAAACCACAACCGCAAATAGTTTGGAATAATATTAATTATTAAATGGCATCACGTAACGTAATGAAATTAAAAGCATTAACGTCAGACCGCTAAGTATCCATTTAACCATTAAAAACAACACATTTGAAATGTACACGCTATAAAAATTGATAAATTAATAATGCATTTTCATGATTCATTTTGATTAAGATTAAGAATAAATTTTGACAATAAAAAGGTTATTTAAATCTAGGTTTTTTTTTAGTAAACAATCTCAAAAATTATTATTTCCTCTACTATTTTGGAAATCCTTGAATTAAAAAAACAATCTTTTGGTTGTGTGCATAGCCACTCATGTACTACTCAGAATCTTTTCAATGAAACATTTTGCAAGAGGTAAATTTTGCAAGGTAATTCAGAGTTAAAACTACAAATGATGGATTTCAGTGGTTGTAGTGTAGATGATCAAAGTATTTGAATATATTATTCAATCGCAAAATACGACAACAACTTTTTATGGTATAAGAAAACAGGAAACAAATAAACAACGTCGGTGGAAAGTTTCGTAATATAACAAAAAAACAATTAACGTAAAACTGACAGTATTTTTCCACTATGAAGTTGTTTGGTACACCAATATTTATACACAATCCGTATTTGTATTTATGTCTCCTGTATTATTGTAAAGGTTATCTTAAGCAAAAGCTATTTATAAACAACATTAAATAACATTAGCTTCCAAAACATAACAAGAATCTAATGCATCTGTGTTCCCATTTCAACAAAATAATACTAATAAAATCTTCAGAATTGTTTAACACATAATTAAAATAAATATAGTATGCACGCACAATTAATATCATAACAATCATCAAAAACGCATAAACTATTAATAATATAATTAAAAACCGATCTAACCTTGCACATTTGACCTTTGGTTCGTGTCAGTTCCCCATCCACTTCACACTTTTTTTATTAAACTTCTTGGTCTGGTTTTTAATGTTTGTTTGCAATTAATACAACATAATTAATCACGACACATCAATAACAATAATTCATAAACGATGTTTAATTAGAAATAAAATTATTGTGATAACACGTTGCGTAAGAAAGTTCATAATACCAATTGATATTGTAAATTATTAATTACGAATGTATTAAATTTATAACAATGCGTCTGGACTGAATAGGTGAAACTCACGTACTGAAGCTTAATGCGAAGGTTTTTAGTGGTATGATCTTTTTTGCGGTGATAAAAACTTCTTATCATTATTTGTTTATCGATGATTTCCTGTAGTGGATGTTTCGTTTTATAAAATTTATATGCAATTAAAAATAGAAGTAATGAAATGCATTTCATCATCCGAATAATATGTGTAGGTACTTGTAACAGAGTTCAATGCTATTTTCACGTGCTGCTAGACTGAAGGCAGAGTAACATTCTATTATTAGCTTTGATGTAATCTTATCCTTATTTATTGCTAGAATTGCCGTAGAACAATAATTATTCTTACCTGCTATATTTGCTCATCAGGCTCCAGCATGCCAAAAAAACAGTTCAAAGTGTGCTTTTTGCGTTTTACCATGCCAGCTCAACGAGCTGCACCGTGTACCAAAAAAGAGTCATATCACAAACTTTACTGTAAGAATCTTAAATAGATTGCGCTCGTTTACATCAACCTTTCAAACCTCCAATCTCAATATGCCAATCTCTCCTTTTTCTGTAAGTGTTTATCTTCTGAAAATGTTGGCTATCACATTGTTCTATATTACTCCGTTCACTGTTGTTCTGATTGACGTCATTCCAGTCCTATATGCCGGTTTCGTGGCTATAACATTTTGCGGAAATCTACTGATCTTTGTTTTTCTATTTTCTCTTGCCTGATTATGAGTCAGTTAGTTAGTTTAGATTTTTGGCGTATCAGCCTAATAAGACAATTAACGCCGAGTATCGGCTATAAGAACAGTGTTATCTGCATATTTATTATTTGACCGTTTATTATAAGATCTTCTTCTACGTTATCTAGTGCCTCTTTAAATATGTTTGGAGTAAGCGTTAAATAGTATCTATGACAGTACAAGCCTTAGCGGACTACTTTCTTTGTTCTAAATTCCTCTGATGTTTAATTTTCTACTCAAACCATGGTTTTTTGTTGGAGGTATAGCTAATTTCTTAACCACAGTAATTGTAAGAGACTTCAACTCCAGGCATCGGACGTGAAACTGCGAAAAACAATATCAAAAGTCATTGCGGGCATACGCCCAACAAAAAGAACTACAAGTATTTAGTTTGGACTACAGTCTCACCAAAAACTAGTATTTAATGCAGCAATACTAACGGACGTCAAAATTCAATAACTTAAGCTCTGACTAGAACCAAGTAAAGTTGAAACTTTGAGGTCATACGGTCTAGACTTTTCTATCAATTCCTGAAAGAAAGTATAGATAATGTACCCCAGTACAAATGACTGCAGACACATAGAATAAGTTGTCATAAACCTACGGACTAGGCTTCTAAAAGTTACAGCGACTGACCGCTGAGTGACTAAGCAAGAGTATGGTGCTATAATCAAAACAAGGATAAGGACTTTACGTAACAGACGCATTGTAAATACAATCATTATTGGAAAAACAGATTGCAACACATTCTCTACAGAAATGATAGAGCTATTGCTGATAACTTCAAACTCCAGTGCTTTCTTTTTCTGACTGAAAACTCAAATCTGAAATGTTTACCAACAAGGTTAAAGGGCTTTGACGATGACACAACTTTAAATAGTGTCAATCCGTCTAGAACGAAAGAAATTTTCTCTTATAAGTGAAAATACGATTAGCACACGGTCCTGACTCCAAGCTCTTAAAACCTTCTCACACAAAGCAATAATGGTGATAGCCAATATTTAAATGCACTAAACACTTCAAACCCCTAAAAACAATCTCACGTTATAAACATCCCAAAACCCGAAAAATACTGGAAGTTTCTTTAAAATTATTGCAAAACACAGAACTCTAGTCGTCAAACTATTAAATCATATTTTAACTTCTTGTTACACATAGAGTTATTATAGTTCAAGATAGTGCTGCTAAAACCTCGTAGATCGGTTTTTTTGCTTTTCAATTTGTAAGTAAATGCTGAAGAAGAGGCCAAAGAAAGAGCCATAGTAGGTTGTGTTCTTTGTGTTTTATTTAAAGCTGAGTTTTCAAATGCAATTTTTGTCAGTTTTCTTGCTGTTAACTGGAACTATGTTTTTAGGCGTTCCGACAAATTTAAAAATATCATACACAAGTTTAACTTTAATTTAAAACTCCTTTCGACATCTTAGACTATTACTATAATACTTTACAGAACAACCAGTGATCTTGAAAATGGTCAAAGTCAAAGTGAACCCAGAGAAAACCAAATCTATTATAATCTGACAGCGACAAACTGATCCAAACAACAACACTCACCTAACGAAGAGTTAACGTATAGGTTACATGGTCAGTCAACATTACGCCAAAATGGCCAATAACCTATTAATTCCTATCTTTTGGCAAAACGTTAGTATGACCTTCAAAAACAAACTTAGATGTGTACTTTTATCTTAGTGGAGTTCCAATAAAACAGCAATATACTGGAAATCTGTCAATAAAACCAAATCAGCGTAGTCTATCATTATATTTTAATGTACTGCAAGACATATTTGCGAGAATTTAAATACCAACAATGGATACTTTTAACCTAAATCTGAAACCAACACTAACGCGAGCACAGAGATGTCATACTGGTTTTCTAATTTTATATCAGCAGCATTACACAAACTTTGCACAAAGGGCTACTATCCATCAATGCAAAAATGCATCTGACTGGGGTACTTCCAACTTGATCAATTTTTAATTCTACGGAAAAATTATTTTTTACGGTTTTAAAGTCAAAATCTGAGGTATCAATATTAAACTGAACAACATATGTATATGTAAATCTTCTTCAATTTGTCTTTTGAAGTTACAATCTCACATAATCTTTTCTAGGCAACTTTATTTTGACATACGTACATGTTTTCTTAAAACAACCGTGCCCAAAGAGCTTTTGAGTTTAAAAATAATCTACTTTTTGTATGGCTTGTCAATCTATGTCTGAATGTTTGAAATCAAGCGTTGCGCCTACTGTTCATACGTCCTTTGCCTCATCTTTTCTTGAAATTTTGCTGCTACATTATTAGTCTTGGCTGTTGCCCCCTGTCTACTCTGTTTTTTGCCGTTTTTTTTGTATTAGAAATTTTGTTAGCAAATTTGCTGCTAAGACTCCTGCTGCTTTTGTAGAGATTGATCTATATGCGCATAAGCCTCAGAAGTCTTACAACTTCTTTGAATGGGGTTGATGGGACCAACGGCTTAAAAGTAAGTCATATTTTGGAGATCAAACCCGGGACTGTTAGCGTGTTAAACTAACGCTCTATAACTAGCCATCTTTTTGCAAAAATCTTTGGTTTACTATTACCGCATCAATATTGGCTTTTGGTTCCCCAATATTTGGAATTAGGCTGGTCATTGCCGATATTGTTGCGTTATCAGGAGCATGAGAAGGAAAATTGTTGTGATGCAACTACCACTTTTTTGCCGTTCAGAGGTCTGGGATTTTGCGCCAAAACATTGTTTGTCCTTCCGGTGCTTCTCGCCTTTCGCGTTTTTTCAGCTTTTGGCAAAACGAGATGTTTCCATTGCGACGAATGTGGTTTTGTTTCCGGGTTGTACCCGTATACCCATGACTGATCTTCAGTTACGACGGTGTCCGAAGTCTGATGAAAACTCTGGTTCAGTGTTGGTAATAACTAGCAAATTCTGTGCAACCGCTAGAAGGAGTTCTTTCAGTTCCGCCAACAAAAGTTTTACAACCGCTTTACGCATGTTTAAATCTTCACGCAAAATTGCATGTGCCAAATCTTTACTGATCTCAACTTTTTTGGCAATCTTTTGTACGGTTATACAACGATTTCTCACTATTAGAAATTTTATCTTCTCAACAACAGCTGCATTCCGAGAAGATTGTGGCTTCCCAGAACGCTGATCACTTTTCACCGGTTCAATCAGTTGAACCACTTTTTAATTTGTGTTACTCCCATAACATCGTCTCCAAATACGTGCTGAATCTTACAAATTGTTTTGCTTTGATAATCATCAAGCTTTGCAAAATATTATTATTTTAAGAAAAATCAAAATCCGACAAACATGTATATATATCTAACTACGCCAAGGTACCAATGTAAATCTCAAAACCAATTTTGAACCTCATTAGTACTATTGACCCCTGCGAATTGTTGGTGGTCTCAGGGAAAAAAATGTTTGGGACTGAGCAGCTTGCAAATCTATTCTGGCAACACTTTTATTTCTATTTCTCTAGCAATAATTGAAACTTTTACTTGGCGGTTAATCATCGCCAAATTTTCAACTTTCTTTATGATTTTATCAGTTTGTGCTTTAGGTCATCTTTTCTATTCACTTTGCTGCAACATTGCAGCCTTGGCTGTTGTCTTTTCTACCGTCAAGTATTTTTTTCCGTTTTTTATGTATTAGGAATTTTGTTGGCGGATTTCCTGCTAAGACTACTGCTGATTCTGTACAAATTGATCTATATTTACATCACATATATTTATTTTCTGTTTTACTAGATGCTTTTCTTTCACTGTTCTGGATGGTTCCGAACAATTCTGTGCTTGATCCAACTTGTTCTGAGTTTCCATTTCCTCTTCCCTCATGCACCACTTTCCACGACGGTGCATCAGAACGGTTCTGTACGTCAAGCCACCACTATTGCTACATCGTCAGCAAAGCCTAAGTTTGTACAAAATGTTCTAATACTGACCCCTGAGGGACACCGCTGTTAATTTGATTTGTTTTTATTATATCCTCAGCTTTGAAAAGTCCACTTCCTTTTTGACAAGTGAGCAGTTCTAATGTTTATGAGAATTTTGTTTAGAAGTGTATAGGAGTTTTGTACATTTTCTTTGCGGGTAGCACTTTGTTTGCCGTCATTTCCATACCTTTTTGGGAATGTTTTTGTTAAAATCATTAGCTACTATCTTTTTATGTTAAATTAAATTAATCTTTCTATTTGAATAACAGTTTCTTTGAGCATTTGTACATCTATGTTACCTTATGGATAGAAATTGTAAATGGTAAGGTTGAGCGTGAACTAAATATATACGAGAAGCTATGTCCTTGCCCAAAACATTTTATAGTAATCTTACTATTTATCACTTTTACTGCAATATCAACAGATTCCATATTTTCTAGCCAGTACCGAAGAAGAAGTGTAAAATAAAGTAAAGTTATTTGGGTATATTATTATCATAAAAGACTTACATATGGTCACAAATAATATAGAAATGATTATCATTTTGAAAAAAGAAAAAGTTGTTCAATGAAACAATCCGCAAAATGTTGTTGCTGTTTGCTTATAGTAGATCTAAAAGGCAAAGTTTAGCTGCTCTTTAGTTATAGTAGGGGCAGAAGAAGCGCCAAAATAATTATGATCATAAATGCTGGGAAAAAGTACTACTTCGTAAAATTTTGGCCATAAGTAATTTTACTAGGACTTCTAAAAACTTACAAAGTCTGTCTAAAAATTATCCGATCTTTGGCTGGAAAAAATTATTATTTGACGCGATTAAAACTGTAATCCTCGTCAAAGTAGACCTCTTGCACCTCTACTCACTTGGCCCACTGTTCCTTTTACTGCCGAAAACACTTCTGAAAGTCTTCTTTTGAAATGATTTTTTTTGCATTATTTCTTCTCTACTTTGAAAACGGGATCCCCTCAATGGCATCTTCAATTTTGGAAAGAACCAGAAGTTGCAAAAAACCATGTCTGTAGAGTAAGGGAGGAAATTTTATGTTTTGCTATGAAAATCTGTGTATGAGATGCGTTAAATGAAAAGGAATATTGTGATGCAACTGCCACTTTTTTGCCATTTAGAGGTCTGGCCTTTTACGACAAACTCTATCACGGAGTCGGCAAAGAACTTTTTGATAGTGCTCACTGTTTGTCCTTCCGGTGCTTCTCACCTCTCGCGTTTTGTTCAGCCTTGACTCGTACAATCATGACTCATTTTCAGTTACGACGCTGTCCAGAAACTCAAGTTTAGTGTTGGTAGTAACCAGCAAGTCCTGTGCAATTGCAAAAAAGGTTTCATTCTGTTCTGCCAACAATAGTTTGAGCATAAATTTTTCAACCACTCTGCGCATGTTTAAATCTTTACGCAAAACTGCATGTGCGGAATCTTTACTGATCTCAATTTTTTTGGCAATTTATTGTAGGTTAAATAACGATTTCCCACTATTAGAATTTTTACCCTCTCAACAACAACTGCATTCCGAGCAGATTGTGGTCTCCCAGAACGCTGATCACTTTTCACCGGTCATTTTTAAATTGGTTGAATCATTTCTTAACTTGTGTTACTTCTATAACATCGTCTCCAAATACGTGCTAAATCTTACAAATAGTTTCGCTTTGAGAACCGCCAAGTTTTGACATTTTTTTTTTGTAGTACCTTTGTTCAGTTATTTTAAGAGAAATCAAATCCGACGTACTACAGCACCTTACTTGATGGCTAGTATGCAACAACTGACGCACAGAAACGCCGAGAAAAACTGTACAAAGTGGCGCCGGCATAGCATTACTACTATGCACAAGGAAAGGTCGGATACTTTTTAGAGAAAACCAAATTGTACCTCTTTTTGGACAAAAACCAAGAACAGCACTTTTACTATCTTGGTTTATATAAAGCAAAGATTTGTATGCAGTTAAGTCATGGCCCCGTCAACTAATTTATAAGAAACTAAAACTTGCATAACTGACTCTTGTCTTAATAATTTTGTGAGCTGGATTTTGGATTTTCGGTGAAACAAATTTTACTGCACTTACGCTTCAACAGACCATATGTACCTCCTCTAGTGGTAACTTAAATTTGTTCTATTGATGTATGCCAGGACACTGATTGTAGGAGTTTTCTTTATGCTGGCTATGTCAAGCCAGCTTTTCCCTAACATAAATTTTCATCAATTTTGCATTCTCTACATGTTGAACTATTGGAGTGGATAAAGCTCTGTCAATACCTCTGTTAATAACTGCAGGTTCTATCTAGAGAGTCGTTGGTAAAAGGTCGGTTATCTTAGGGTTTGGGGTATTTATTGCTTCTTTTGTATGTCTACAGTTTGGGGTATTGTACCAATGCGTGGTACGTGTTTGCCTTTAGTACAGTGGTAACGCTTTTGAAAACTGTTGTGGTTCATGGTTCAGGTCCTCATATTTTAGTAGTTGACCGTTTACACCTAGTATTTTCTACTGTATTGGAATGTCCTCTTACCCAGCATAGCTCAGCTTACATCAACAAAAATCAAATCATTGACCATGTCTCACAAGCGTCTTAACAACATCATCATTATCAATTGGACTTGATTCACTATGTCCAAGTAATAGATTTGCAACACGTCAGTAGCTTGCTATCAGTCTACAAGTAGTCGTTAACTGCACAACTAGATAATATCGAAAGAAAAATGTATATCATTTGACCAAGGACTTTTGTTCCAGAAAACTTTGACAGACCCCAACGCTTTTCCTACCCTGAGGTACCACTGTAAATCTTAAAACCAATTTTGAACCTCACTAGTACTGTTGACCGCTGCATGATTGTTGGAGGTCTCATGGGAAAAAAATTTTTTGGACTGAGCAGCTTGCAAAACTTTTATTTTTATTTCTCTAGCAATAACTGAAACTTATACTCGGCAGTCAACTAACACCAAATCTTCAAATTTTTTTATGATTTTATAAGTTTGTGCTTTAAGTCATCATGAACAGCCTCATTTGAATATTCTTTGGGTTAATGCTTTTTTTGATAAAAACTTTAGAAGAACAAAATTATTATTGATAAGAATTGTTACTTCAAAGTTTTTTTAAAAGAGCAAACTTTTGCAGCCAAAAATAAACTTCAAACCATAAATCAATTACAAAATCTTTGATTGGAATTAAAGCAATCATTGGACTATGTGCGTCAAAGCCGATGACTTGATTAAACAATTTTTGTATAAATTGAACATTTGCTACAATTTAGAAATTTATTTGATAACAATTTTCAAAAAAATTGAAAGTTTAGTTTTATTTTTTAGAATAGCAATGTTTTTATGGTCTTAGAACCTATTATAGTATCTATTTTAGGATTATAATAAAATTTAAAATAAATAAAATTAATTTGTTTACTAAAAATTTTGGCAAAACATTTGTTGCAGTTTAAATAAACAAGTTTTTAGTATTTATTTTGTTAATGAGCACCAAACAATGCAAAATTATTTGAACATATCTGGCATCAAAACATTTTACTTTCTTTCAAATATAGTATAAAGATGATCAATGAATTAAAATTATTAAATGTCAACCAAACTTTCTCTCTTATTTAGGGCATAATTAATTATGCAATCAAAGTTATCTACAAATAATATGACAATTTGTTGTCAACATTGTATCGTGATTTTGCAATGAAACATAAATAACATTTAATAATAATATTTGAGCGTAACGATGCGAAAAAAAAAAATTTTATATAATGAGCAGCAATATACTTTAATGCAATTACGTACTTGGCAGTTCGTAATTTTGGGTCATAATTATATTTAAAAGTTCCGATGTGAACTTGTCCCATCAAAAAGAGCCGCTGTGCTTTGGCAATGATTTCGGTTTCGCATTTATATATATTTTTGTCAATGACCCCATGTATTTTTAATTTTATTGAAACATGCCACATATATCCCGCATGACCTATATGTTATTTATTACCATACATTATATACGTGTACCAAATTATTTACAATATTTGCAAAAAAATAAAATTGTTTTTTTTTTAATTATGATGGAATGACATTTTCTATAATTAATTATGCCATTCATACATATATGTCAATGTTTACGTTAGCTCCATAAAAAATCTGGTGTATCATTTTTCAATGTACGCAAGTGCTTGTATTACAGACGTAAAACTTCTTGCTGAATAATCTCAAAAATATTTTTACGTGCAATACATCAAAGACTATGAAATTTTGTATTAAAACATGTAGAGAGTTTATTGTTATTATGTCGTAAATTATTGTGCAAACATTTAGAATATTTTCCAAATTCCACAGGACTTACGTTTTCTGTTAATATAATATAAAATTTTACAAAATATTTAGGTTATTTTAAGATATTATACACAGTAAATTAATCGAGAACATTAACCACAAAATAATAATTAACTTATTATTATAAAAGGCAATTTTTAATAGATTTTAACTGAAAAATAATCTCCAATAATAGAAAATCAATTTTATGTTTTTAATAAAATGCTGCGACGATTTATTTTCATTCAATCGTTAGTATGAAATATTGCCTGGAAATGTTTGTTCCAAATGACAAATGATTCTGTTCAATCGAAAAACAAAGTCAAAGTAGCAAAAAACTAATTTTTGCAAATCATCGTCATAAATCAATAAATTGCAAAACACGGGCTGCGAATAATTGTTCTTAATAATACTTGTTATTACTTGGAATACATTTTATTAACTAAAAAAAGCAACAAAACAATTTTCTAAAAGTGGAAATAAATATGCAAAACATAATGAAACATAATGAAACCATTATACGCTAGTAGAATACTATATTAAATTCATCTATGACTATTTCATAATACTGTACTTTTTTGTTAATATAATTCATGTTAATGAAATAATAAAACAATTTTTTATTACAAGTTTATTCTTTCGAATATATTACCAGTTTATCTAGCAACTAATTTACGTCTGCTCTAGTTGAACCAAAACTATAGTAACCCCAGTTCACCGTAGCCCATGGAATCTTTGAAATATATGCGCCAGAAAAGGATGCTAAAACGGGCGATGGTATGAGTGTAAAAGAACAAACAATCTTTTCGTGTATATTAAGTTGTCTATTATACCGGCCACGATGTACTGGGATTACTGTAGTAATGTATTTGTATGAATTGTATTAAAAATATTTTATTATTTTTTGTTAACCTTAGAAAACTTAAAAACACCAAGAAATTACTGACATTAGTGGATTGTTGTAAACCCAGACCCAGGATTAGAATGGTTAAGAGTGCAAACACAAAAATTCTATAAGAAATATGAAGCAAGGTGTTTGAAAAAATTTTGTGATGCAAAACAAAATATAAAAATGCTAGAAAGGTAATCCCAGGTGCTGGACGTAATACACAGCATAGGCTACCATACTTCATCTAATAATGAATCTTTATTTCAAACACAAGAGCAATTTTTTGTTTTGCAATTTTATGACTATTTTGACGACAAACTGCAAAGTACCAGCAAATATTTTTTTATTTGAAAAGACGATGATTGCACTTTACAGCTAACAATGCAAATATTTAAGGTTAGGTTAGGTTAGATTAAGTGAGGTTAGGTTAGGTTAGGCTAGGTTAGGTTTATTGCAAGTATTTTACTACTCCAGTTCAATCAAAACAGAAAACATTTGCAATTGCCAGTCAACGGTAAATTTTAGGACTATTTTGACCACGACGTAACTGCAATGTCCAGGGTACTGGCAAATATTTTTTAATTTGAAAAGTCAAAGATTGCACTTTACAGCTAACAATGCAAATATTTAAGGTTAGGTTAGGTTAGATTAAGTGAGGTTAGGTTAGGTTAGGTTAGGTTTATTGCAAGTATTTTACTACTCCCGTTCAATCAAAACAGAAAACATTTGCAGTTGCCAGTCAACGGTAAATTTTAGGACTATTTTGACCACGACATAACTGCAATGTCCAGGGTACTGGCACAAATTTTTTTAATTTGGAAAGACGAAAATTGCACTTTACAGCTAACGATGCAAACATTCAAATAAGCAAAAGAATTTCTTCTAGAAAACCATAAAACATGTTGGATACGCACATACCTTTAAGAGATTCTCCATTTTATGCAAGATGATTAAAGCGGTTTCAAAAATCAAGAGCAAAAAGGCACCAGGACCAGGTGGTATATCTCCTAAATCAGTTTAAACAGTGGTACAAACGGCAATGTAGGAACGTTTGGAATTATTGAATAATCTGCGGAAGAAGAGCAAATTTTCATAAAAAGAAAATTTGTAAAAAAGCTGCCCACAATACGGATTTGTCAAAGACAAATCTATAACTATTGCAAGAGGGAAAGTATGAAAGTATTGGAAGGAGCGGACAAAGCAAAAAATAGAAAGTAATGCTATAGATCGTTGTGCTTTCTGGTAACATTAGAAGTAAGAAACGCGTTCAATTCTGCTCTTTGGTTGGAGATAGTAGATGCTCTAAAGAGAAAGAAAATTTCTCCAGATATAGTAGATATGATCAAAAGCTATTTCATTAATAGAATCTTGCTGGTGGGGAAACAAGCTCAAACTAAAATTACAATTCCAAAAGGGTCGGTCATAGGTCCTCTTCTGTGGTATATTTATTACGGCAAAATACTGCTGCGTTTAATAATGCCGTCAGGTGTCACGACAATAAAGGTCCTCGTGAAAACCAGTAGTGAAATAAAATATCGTAACCTGCTTCTACAGTACTCTAGTTAAAAGCAAGCATCTTTAACAACTTTAGTATTCAGTACTGGCTCATGTGGTACCCTTTTTGCCATTTCATACTAAACGCTCTTCTTGTCTATTTGATCTGATAAATAGTCTTTTATTATGAGTTTTACTGGGTAGTTTGATATAGTTTTATTCTATTGCCATTACCGTTATATACCATATAATTGAAGACTTTTTTAACATTAGATATTAGTTCACATAGTTACCCGTTTTAAGTGTTTCTCTAATTTTATCTTTAGCAATTTTCTTAACGGTTTTCAGTTGTTTTAGGATTGATTTTCTTTTTGCTAAACTGTGCTGAGTTTTTGACAAGTTTAATTCCTACGTCAATAAAGTTTTGCCCAAAACCAAAATTTTTACCAAACACTGGCTTTCCCGGGATTTGTAGATTGGTATTGCTCCAAATCTGACAAAAAATGAGCCTTCTTGCTAAAGATTGACAAAATTTGGGAGAATTTTCAACTGTTCCAGAGCTCAATTAGCAAACAAGCAGCGTTGTTTATGTTTGTTTACTTTATGGATCAGTTGGATTTTGTAAAGGTGCAAACCCAAATACATTGCAATATTTACCAAATTTGGAGAAAGATTGTAAACAACAAAAAATTGACTGCCTTGAGTTTTACCGCACACTCTCACGCGCAGCAGCAATGTTTTCAGCAAAACATTGCGTTTTGGTAACGTATGGGTGTAAACTGCTTATTAATCAAACCGGATGATTCGAATTTGGCCATATAAATTTAGAAAAGCGCAAAACTTTTTTTGAAGAAAGCACTGATTTTAACAACAAAATTTGATGGTTTTATTCATGGTTTGCCATACACTACTGAAAACTAAAGGTTGTGCCAAAAACATGATCATTTATTTCTTCATTTCAACAAACGAATAACCATCATATCCAAGCGGCACTACAAGCAATACTAAACTAAAAAATCCAAACTGTTGATGGAATGCAAAACCAGTCTGGAGGCATTGGCTACTAACTAGACAAACCCCTTGATCTGAATACTAAAAAATCAGAGAATCTTGAGGTGGACTAGTTACCAGAGGTAACCGTCGCTTCGGGTGCAAAATATTAATTTTTTTGACACTTTAAAAGAAATTTAATGTGGAGAGCCATAGTAAGTATATTGTAGCCTAAAACATAGAAACCTTGCTACATCTGTTGAAAGAATGCAAGACATACAATACGGAACACAGAGTTTTTTTGGCAATTACAAGCTAACCAAAGAAGAACTTTTTTTGGCAAAAATGTAGAAACTTTATTGAAGAATAACAACCTAAAGTGCACCTAACCTAACCTTTTTTTTTTCGGAGGAGTTGGAAATTTTGTATAACACACCCCGAGGGGTAGTGTCAGACTCTTACTGACTAAAACCACTTGCGCACACAAGAACACAACATTTACATTTCAACACCACTTTTTTTTTTTTTTTTTATTCAGTGTAGAGAGTGCATTTTTTTTTGTGATACAATTTGTTTGTTTACTCAGTTTTTTTCACATTTTTATGACGAAAACAGTTTATAGAACATACTTAAGAAAACACAAGTTTTACATAGATTCACAAAATATTTATGAGCAGCTACGGCCCCACCGCCTCCCCACTTCATTCACACCACACCATAAAGCTAGCTCCCTCTCTTCTTCTTCTTTCATTCGTAGCATGGATCCTATCATGATGGCTACAATGTCCCAATTGGACACCGAAGACAGCATTACTACTACCATGTTATCCGGGTTCAAGCTTTCTCCCATCACTTTCACTCTTGCTCTTACACGCGTCTCCAACCATCTCTCGCAATGGAACACGGTGTGCTCAACCGTATCCCTTTGCCCACAGTACAGACATTCATCACTTTCAATCAATTTCATCTAATTCAGGTACGCTCGAAAACAACCATTTATTCTCGTTACTACCTGCGTGAGGTAGTAGTTTACCTCACCATGACCCCGACCCACCCAACGCCTCACGTCTGCGATGAGCCGTCTAGACCATGCCAGTTTGCTACCACCCCCACTCAACACGCATTTCTCCCAACTCTTCTGCCATTCCCTTAACATCCATTCTTCCGCTTCACACTTAGTAAGGCGACCTTCCCAGACCGCTATCTTCATTTGCACCACAAGATCTAACGGCTTCGTGCCTGTTTCAATCAGAAGGCCCGCCGTCCTGTATGCGCTGCAGACTCTCTGGCTACACCTCTTCTGAGTCCGCAGAACTAATTCCCTGTGCTTTCCGTTGTTTCACACGGCATCACCCTATATTTCGGTTTCATAGAGCACTATGGAAGAGACTACTGAGCACATCAGGCATCTAACCTAACCTAACCTAACTTAACCTAACCAAAGAAGAATTCAATCAAAGCAATCTATACAGGGACAAAAGAACCATAAACCTGTTTAGACATACTTGCACTGCAGAGAAAACCTGGCTTTTATCTCAAAACCAAACAAAAGCATACTAAGAAACAACAAAAGGTGGCTAACAAACAAAAATTGTGATGCGTCCATATATGTGGCAAATACGCAAAACAAAATCCACTAAACTGAACAAAAGAAGAGCTTTGTCTGTATAGTAGCAGGAGTAAAGATTTTGCTACATATCATCAAATAGCACCTTACCACAAAAATGAGAGAGATACCGCTCGTATATTGACGTCAGACTGTGTTCGGCAAATTTGGTAAGACAGGTCGCAAAGTGGCAAGTGGCAGAAGAGGTGAATCTCAGCAACCATAAAAACATATTATTATATATACATATATTGAGATCACCAGCAGACAAACAAAGACAAAACAAAGACTAAAACTTAAAAGTGAATGGATCTTCAAAAAAAAAATGAAAGTCAAATTAAAATTTTAATCGGGAAAATGAGACTACGGTCGCCAATAACCCTAAACGACAAAATGCAAAAAAACAGTTTTGAAACTATTCCCCAACCACAACCCAATGTGCAGCCACAACTGGAGATAGACCCCGAAGCAATATCCACCTGCACTTTGGAAAAAGTAACAACCCCGGGCAATAGACTGAAGACGGAAGTTGCCAAAGCATTTGCCAAAAATCTTGGGGATGTGATCTGCAAAGTCGCAAATCACATGACAAAGTCAAGAGTATTCCCGCCTCAGTGGAAAGTCGGTAAACTTACACTGATAGAGAAACCAACCAGGTCCGGAAAGACGAAGGCCTACCAATCAATATGCCTTATGCGTGGTAGGCAAGTTTTTAGAACAATAAGCAAAGAGATCGAAGAAGACGGAGGACTGGCTGACAAACAGCTTGGGTTTTGAGAAGGACAATCAACAGTAAACGCCATAGAAGCTGAAGCGGACAAGAAGCAAGAGTACGCCGCGCTTGTAACTCTGGACGTACAAAATGCTTTTAGCTCTGCAAGGTGGAGAGACATAAGGGAAGGCAAAAAGTTTCCTCATATCATCATGGAAAGTTACCTGCAAGACAAAAAAATTCTGATTGGCAAAAGCCAAAGCTGAATGATTTGCGATGTACCACAGGGCTCTGTCATCAGGCCGACATTCTGGAACGTTCTATACGACGGTATCCTTAGTACGGATGGAACTCCCGGAGGAAATCTATCTTGAAGTATACGCGGACAATCTGGCAATAGTGGTTTGTGGGAAACGAAAATAAGCCATAGAAGACAATATTGAATACAAAATAGAAACCTGGATTGCCAAAAAGGGCCTACAATTTTCATACTTTAAAACTGAGGTAGCAATACTGGTCGGGAGAAACACCCTAAAAAGCGTCAAAGCCAGAATAGGAAACGTCAAGAAGGCAAGCAAATATGCCGTTAAATACCTGGGAGTCGTCTTTGACCGTAATATGAATTTTGGCATCATGAAAAAAGCAGGCAAGGCAACAAGTGCCCCAAGCAAGCTAATGCCCAATATTATGGGCGGAACCAGGGTGGACAAAAGAAGGACCATATACAGCTCAATATTTTTGTACGCGGCAGCAATTTGGTGCAAATACACAAGAACCGCCGTACACAAAAAACAATGTCATGTCAACATGTCCACACAAAGGTAATACAAGTAGTAACAGCACGATCCTCATCCTGACGGAAAAAAAATTGTACATTAGATAGGAAACTAAACGACATCTCGGAGCTCAACAAGAGAAAGTGCAAACAGGAGTAGAACGAGAAAGAGTCCACTGAAAAATGGAACCTAATGTGGAAGATCTCCAAAGCCTTACAAAACAGACGACTTTCCATTCCAGTCAATCATGGCGAAAATGAGCTTCAGTATTCTATCGAGGGAAAGGCCGAGGCGTTTGTTGACAGCCTCAAACTCCAATGTTCTACCTCTAAAACGGCGAAAAAATTTAAGAATTAAGAGCTTACAGTGCAGGGATGCCAGACGTATCATCTCAAAAAGAAAAATGATTCTTCCTTTGTAGCAATAAATGTTTTAGTTAAAAATATTTTTCCAAACATTTATGGTAGCCTTGCAATTTTAATAAACTTACAAACAATGAAATTTAAATTATGGGCGGATAGCTATGTCTACTGTAGTCTACCTACACACCCAAGTTATGGTAATGAAAAGATTTATTATTACACACACCGTTTGTGTAAGTTGTTAGCAATACCACATACAACAAGTTTTTTGATAAACGCTTGGGTGGGCGGGCGAGAATCAAGTTTGAATTGTGGGCGAATAGCTTGGTTTACTGTAACCCAACCACCAATAGTGTTGGTAATCAAAAGATTTATTATTACACCCATCGTTTGTGTAAGTTGTTAGCAATACCACAGACGATTAACTTACAACAAGTTTGTTGATGTCAAACGCTTGGGTGGGTGTGCAAAAACCAAGTTTAAATTGTAGGCGGATAACTTTGTTTAGTGTAGCCCACCCACCCACCCCACCCACCCAAGTACTGGTTATCAAATGATTCGTTATTATACTCACCGTTTGTGTAAGTTGTTAGCAATACCACAAACGATTAGCTTACAACAAGTTTCTTGATGTCAAACGCTTAAGTGGGTGGGCGGTTAAACTGTGGACGGATAGCTTCATCTACTCTGTAGCCCACTCAAGTGTTGGTAATCAAAAGATTTATTATTACACCCACCGTTTATGTAAGTTGTAAGCAATACAACGGACGACTAGCTTACAACAAGATTCTTGATATCAAACGGTTGGGTGGGTGGGCGGGAACTAAGTTTAAATTGTGGGCGGATAGCTTTGTCTACTGTAACCCACCCACCCACCCAAGTGTTGGTAATCAAAAATTTATTATTACATCCACCGTTTGTGTAAGTTGTTAGCAATACCACAGACGATTAGCTTACAACAAGTTTCTTGATGTCAAACGCTTGGGTGGGTGGGCGGGAATCAAATCAAAATTGTGGGCGGATAACTTTGTATATTTTAACCTACTCACCCACCCACCCAAGTGTTGGTAATCTAAAAATGTATTATTACACCCACCGTTTATGTAAGTTGCTAGCAATACCACAGACGATTAGCTTACAACAAGTTTCTTGATGTCAAACGCTTGGGTAGGTGGGCGGGAATCAAGTTTAAACTGTAGGCGGATAGCTTTGTCTACTGTAGCCCACCCAAGTGTTGGTAATCAAAAGATTTATTATTACACCCACCATTTATGTAAGTTGTTAGCAATACAACGGACGATTAGCTTACAACAAGTTTCTAGATGTAAAACGTTTGGGTGGGTAGGCGGAAACTAAGTTTAAATTGTGGACGGATAGCTTTGTTTACTGTAGCCTAACCACCAATAGTGTTGGTAGTCAAAAGATATATTATTGCACCCACCGTTTGTGTAAGTTGTTAGCAATACCACATATGATTAGCTTACAACAAGTTTCTTAGGTGGGTAGGCGGTAATCAAGTTTAAATTGTGGGCGGATAGGTTTGATTACTGTAGCTCAACCACCAATAGTGTTGGTAATCAAAAGATTTATTATTACTCCCACCGTTTGTGTAAGTTGTTAGCAATACCACAGACGATTAACTTACAACAATTTTCTTGATGTCAAACTCTTGGAATGGTGGGCGGAAACTAAGTTTAAATTGTGGGCGGATAACTTTGTCTACTGTAGCCAAATCAACCCACCCAAGTGTTGGTTACCAAAAGATTCATTATTACACTCATCGTTTGTGTAAGTTGTTAGCAATACCACAGACAATTAGCTTACAACAATTTTCTTGATGTCAAACGCTTGGGTGGGTGGGCGGGAACCAAGTTTAAATTGTAGGCGGATAACTTTGTCTACTGTAACTCACCCACCCACCCAAATGTTGGTGATCAAAAATTTATTATTACATCCACCGTTTGTGTAAGTTGTTAGCAATACCACAGACGATTAGCTTACAACAAGTTTTTTGATGTCAAACGCTTGGGTGGGTGTGCAAAAACCAAGTTTAAATTGTAGGCGGATAACTGTTTAGTGTAGCCTACCCACCCAACCAAGTGCTGGTTATCAAAAGATTCGTTATTACACTCACCGTTTCTGTAAGTTGTTAGCAATACCACAAACGATTAGCTTACAACAAGTTTCTTGATGTCAAACGCTTAGGTGAGTGGGCGGTTAAACTGTGGACGGATAGCTTCATCTACTGTAGCTCACTCAAGTGTTGGTAATCAAAAGATTTATTATTACATCCACCGTTTATGTAAGTTGTTAGCAATACAACGGACGATTAGCTTACAACAAGATTCTTGATATCAAACGCTTGGGTGGGTGGGCGGGAACTAAATTTAAATTGTGGGCGGATAGTTTTGTCTACTGTAACCTACCCACCCACCCAAATGTTGGAAATCAAAAATTTATTATTACATCTACCGTTTGTGAAAGTTGTTAGCAATACCACAGACGATTAGCTTACAACAAGTTTTTTGTTGTTAAACGCTTGGGTGGGCGGGCGGGAACCAAGTTTAAATTGTGAGCAAATAACTTTGTCTACTGTAACCCACCCACCCACCCAAATGTTGGTAATCAAAAATTTATTATTACATCCACCGTTTGTGTAAGTTGTTAGCAATACCACAGACGATTAGCTTACAACAAGTTTTTTGTTGTCAAACGCTTGGGTGGCTAGGCGGGAACCAAGTTTATATTGTGGGCGGATAGATTTCTCTACTGTGGCCCACCCACCCACCCAAGTGTTGGTAATTAAAAGATATATTATTACACCCACCGTTTGTGTAAGTTGTTAGCAATACCACATACGATTAGCATACAAAAAGTTTGTAGATAACAAACACTTGGGTGGGTGGGCGGGAATCAAGTTTAAATTGTGGACGGATAGCTTTGTTTACTGTAGCCTAACCACCAAAAGTGTTGGTAATGAAAAGATTTATTATTACACCCACCGTTTATGTAAGTTGTTAGCAATTCAACGGACTATTAGCTTACAACAAGTTTCTTGATATCAAACGCTTGGGTAGGTGGGCGAGAACCAAGTTTAAATTGTAGGCGGATAGCTTTGTTTACTGTAGCCCACCCACCCACCCAAGTGTTGGTAATCAAAAGATTTATTATTACACCCATTGTTTGTGTAAGTTAGCAATACTACAGACAATTAACTTACAACAAGTTTCTTGATGCCAAACGCCTAGGTCGGTGGGCGGTTACCAAGTTTAAACTGTGGGCGGATCTATCTACTGTAGCCACCCAAGTGTTGGTAATCAAAAGATTTATTATTACACCCATCGTTTAACAAGTTTCTTGGTGTCAAACGTTTGGGTGGTTGGGCGGGAACCAAGTTTAAATTGTGAGCGGATAACTTTGTCTACTGTAGCTCACTCGCTCACCCAAGTGTTGGTAATCAAAAGGTTTATTATTCCATCCACCGTTTGTGTAAGTTGTTAGCAAGACAGCAGACAATTAGCTTACTATAACTTTTTTGACGACAAACGCTTGGATGGGTAGGCGGAAACCAAGTTCAAATTGTAGGCGGGTAGCTTCATTTACTGTTTCCCACTCACCCACCCAAGTGCTAGTTATCAAAAGGATTATTATTACATCCACCTTTTATGTAAGTTGTTAGCAATACCACAGACGATTAGCTTACTACAAATTTTTTGATGTCAAACGCTTGGGTAGATCGGCGGAACCAAGTCAAAATTGTAGGCGGATAACTTTGTATAATGTAACCTACCCACCCACTCAAGTGTTGGTAATTCAAAAATGTATTATTACACCCACCGTTTATGTAAGTTGTTAGCAATACCACAGGCGATAAGCTTACAACAAAATTTTTGATGTCAAACGTTTGGGTGGGAGGGCGTGAACCAAGTTTAAATTGTAGCTTTGTCTACTGTAACCCATCCGCCCACCCAAGTGTTGGTAATCAAAAGATTTATTATTATACGCACCGATTATGTAAGTTGTTAGCACTACAACGGACGATTAGCTTAGCTTTTTGATGTCAAACGTTTGGGTATGTGGGCGGGAACTAAGTTTAAATTGTAGGCGGATAACTTTGTCTACTGTAACCCACCCACCCACCCAAGTGCTTGTTATCAAAAGATTTATTGTTAGACCCTCCGTTTATGTTTAAGTCAAACGCTGGGGTGGGTGGGCGGTAAACAAGTTAAACTTGTGGGATAACTTTGTCTATTATAGCCCTCTTACCCACCCAAGTGTTGGTAATCAAAAGATTTATTATTACACCCCCCGTTTGTGTAAGTTGTTCGCAATACCACAGACTATTAGCTTGCAACAAGTTTCTTGATGTCAAACGCTTCGGTGGGTGGGAGAACCAAGTTTGAATTGTGTCCGGATAGCATTATCTACTGCAGTAATCATATGATTTGCAGGAAAAAAGTACATTTGCATATACAATTTTAGTTCGGTTAGTATAGATATCAATACTGGATAAAATTCATTTTAGAATTATTCAATTGAATTGAAAACTTAATTTAAACGACAATTTATTAGCAAATTAATTGTTGAAATTAATTATTCTTATAATACAAGTGTAGGCACCCTTTTTATATGTTTGTGATATCATAGATAATAAACTAATCATGTTTTACTAATAATAAACTGATTGGGCATTGACTTCAATTGTAGAAAATACATTATATATAATACAACTTAATGCTAATTTTTATTAAGATTTTTTTATGTAAAACAAATCAAATAAAGCCCATAGATAAAAACATAAACGGACAAGAAATATTCCAAAAGGCTTCTGTTTTTGGCACCGCCTTTACAGTCTTATCTGGAAACCCATAAATTGGTGCCGATTACAACTAAAAGCTTACATACATTCACTTATAAACGCAATAACTCATTTCAACAACCAATTTAGATAACAGTTAATATAGGTCTACACAGTGCTTAAAAAGTTTTTTTTAAGTTTCCACTTAATTTTTTAAAATTAAAAACATAATACACTTGTTTATTAAATTAATCAAAACAAACAAATAAATTTCCGCTTAGTTTGTTCAGACCCAACAAACTTTATAAAACACTTTTGTTTAACATAATTGTGTATAATTACAAATACTTTAACGACCTAAATGACATTTATTATATTGAAAAAAAAGTGTTCAATGTCTCAAGCCTAACCCAATTCTTTTTATTCGCTTGTCACATTTACTAGTATCTACGACACGACACAATCAATAATTACTTAATTGCAACTAATTAATTGGGTATTTTACGATCTCGTCATTTATATTTTTCTTGCAATTAGAATGATTTCGAAATTTTCTCGCCATATGATCGTTGTGCTTTCGAAAATCGGATGATTTTCAAAAAGTAGATTATTGCATCAGAAAAATTATACGAAAATAATTAAGTAGTAGAGTTGCGTTTATCTGATCTGCGGTCTGTGAATTACATAATACACGGTTTGAGGTATTTGCAATTATAAAAAGAAATAAATGTATAATTAAAATGATTGATTGATATGGAATGTGAGATGAAATAAATTGGAATGATGTAGTTTTTTCACTTTATTAATATTTCATAGATTTTTTTTTTAATTATATGAATTACGTATGATTTTTTGATTAATTCAATAAATTGCGTTACACTTTTGACTCATCATTATTTAATGTTTCTAGAATAATCAGGACTTTACATTCCAATTGTAAAATATATCAATTAAGTCCTAATTGATCAACACTTATATACGAGAAAAATAAAGGGTGGTGATGTAGAAGATACCTGGAATGTTGAGCGACCAATTTTTAACATCCGGAAGCTGGTCAAATTCCAAAAAAACTAGTACCGTATCCACGTATTGACTTAAGTAAATTTATATTAAAAACAAATGTTTTAAAGGAAATGAAGTAGTAGTCAATAATATAATCTAAAACATTCTATTAAGAGAGACAAATGATAATAATCGCAATAGTGACTTCTTATCATATCAATGCAATATTTGCTAGAAAACAATTTACATATTTTTAATCAATTATAGCTTAGTGGATCTAGCTCCCTAATGTCTTTTGCCGCAGCCTAGGCCGATTTTTTTAATTCCTTATTTCCAAAAAGAAACTAATCAATTTTCCAAAAAAAAAATATTTTAATTGCAAAATAGTTTTTTTTTAATTGTTATTACAATTTATTTCTGATACATTTTAATTTTAAGTAAATATATTTTTATAAAATCATAATAATAACCTTATTTCTTAAATCCTGCTATAAATTTACTCCTGACGTCAATACATTATCTCAGCATCACGATACAACAGAAAATAATTTCAATCGCGTCATCGAACAATAGCCGGAACCGGCTTAATAATTGCAGATTTTCTTTCCACCCGCGATTTGCATATCGTTATGTCAGATCAAAAGTATATAATTATATATCACGGGATTGACAGGGATAATTGCAGTGCTAAATCATCGGATGTTGATTCTAAAAATGGAAATGAAACAGGCGCAAAACTATTTGGTTGCATTTCATTAAATATTGCACAATTCTGGCGGCAACATCTGCACCTAATCCATCACACTTCTAGGAAATTAAATACTTATTAAGATGCGTATATTCATTCATTCGGAGAATATTTGATGGAAATTCCGACCAAAATTTTATGAATGGGAAAGTGATGTTCGATTTTTGATTCATATTGAACAAATAGTTTTGAGATATTTAAATAGTCTACAAGGTTAGCGTGGGTGTAATATTTATTTGTCTATTATAGTTTTGGAAACTCCGAAATATTTAAATTTCTCTTTTCTATATAATCAGATTTCAAATAATTAATCATTTTGAATATTATTAATATTACATATCAATAAAGTAAGCAAAAGTTTTGGGGATAGATTAGAACTATATAAATTAAAATAATAACAAAAAAGTGGAATAACAAGAGTTGATTTGACGAGTAACTCACAGGACCACAAACACTTTTGCCGCAATATAAAATGGCTACCTAAGTACAATTCTGCACATGCATTTTTACTTTTTTAATATAAAGCCAATAATACTAAGACCTGGATTGCTTTTCTTCTTACACAAACATTAAAGTGGTTCAATACTAGGAAGGTGAAAGGAAACTCATCAGTGTCTCTCCTTCTTCTTTAGAACAATAAACTAGATTACATGATAGTAGGCCATAACCTACCTAAACAGTTAAACTTCTCCTTCTGTTTTCAAAAGAACTGAATGAGTTAAAGCTGTCAAAAAACACAATTTTAGAGAAGAAAGATCAATCCTAGATCCACTAAAGATAGTGAATGAAGAAAACACTTAACACTGTTTGCGCTAATAACAACTGATGCTAAAAATGTCTTCAATCCAGTTGTATGAGAGGTGATGAAATACAAGACTTTTGGTCTTCTTGTGCCATTGGAATTGTGATTGCTGAATTAAAGACAATTGAACAAATTGCACTAAACAATGGCTATTCCATCAATACCATAAAGAAGTTAATAAATAAAAGTATAAAAATCTTCAAACATATGTCTTACATATTTTGGCCCAGTTTGCAAATTTGTACCAAATGTTCGTTCTAAACTTTCTAAACACGAAAATTGCTTTTAGGTCAACGTCAAAACTATCCAAGAACAAACAAATTTAGAAAATTGGGAGTTTATAAATTAACATGTGGAGATTGCACTTGGTACAACGAACATAAAAGGTCATTTTAAAATATTAAAACAGATTGCCAATCACGTTTAAGAACGTCAACATACTTTCCCAAAACTTGAGGACGTAAAAATTGTACATAATTCACAAAAAGGACTTAAATTAAAAATACTAGAAGCATTGGATTTTTACACTTTTCAACAGTTTATAGTGTTTTATGACAATGTTTAAACTTTATGACCGGATTTTACTATTCTTTACATATATAAGTACATTTTTACACATTTCAACAGTTTATGGCCAGGTTTTGGTTTTTCTAACAATATTTTGATATTTTATGGCCGGATTTTGGTATTTTTGCCATTTTATGAACAGAATTTTGCCGTTTTTAACCTTGTATGGCCTTTATGGTACTTTTTAAGAATATTTAGAAATTTTAAGGCGTAATTTTTTTATATTTGACATTTTATGTTGCAGTTTTTAACCGATTATAGCATTTTTTTGTGCTTTCTAACAATGTTTTGAAACTTTAAGATGGAAACTTGCTATTTTATGAACAATATTTTGCAGTTTTTAAGCGATTATAACATTTTTTTGGTGTTTTTTGACAATATTTTGAAATTATAAGGCGGTATTTTGCCATTTTGACATTTTATGAACAGAATTTTGCAGTTTTTAATCGATTATGGCATTTTTGGTGCTTTTTGGCAATATTTTGAAATTTTAAGACGAGAATTTGCTATTTTTGACATTTTATTAACAAAATTTTGCAGTTTTTAACCGATTATAGCATTTTTAGGTGCTTTTCGACAATGTTTTAAAATTTAAAGTAGGGAATTAGATATTTTTGACGTTTTATGAACAAAATTTTGCAGTTTTTGATCGTTTATGGCATTTTTTAGAGCTTTCTGACAATATTTTGAACTTTCAAGGCGGGGTTTTGCAGTTCTTAACCGATTATTGATTTTTTGGTGCTTTTCGGCAATGTTTTAAAATTTTAAGTAGGGAATTTGATATTTTTGACATTTTATGAACAGAATTTTGCAGTTTCCAACCGTTTTTTGCCGGATATTTGTTCTTTTTAAAAATATTTTTGATTTTATTTTATAAGTTTTGAGATATGTGAAGAAATTGGCTCTAAAGCCATGTTTGTTGCATTTTGACAGCTTAACTGCCAAAATATTAAAAAACCTTTATTTGCTAACAACCAGAAGTGGTTTGTCAAAGTTTCTAAAAACAGTATTTTATAAAAAAAAACGCAAATTGCGCTTGGGAAATTAATGTTCAAAATATGAAAAATAAAACTGAATAAAGCTCTACACAAAAATTAGTTAAGTTTGCAACTTTTTGATAACAATTTTTTTTATATATTATCATCATGGGCGTACAATAAGTTTTCAAAAATGAGTTTTTTTATATGCGCGCCACTGCTTAACTGGTATACGTACGCCACTGTTAAATTATAAAAAAAAACTAAAAAACTAACTTTCAATGTTTTTTGACAATATTTTCCTTTTTTTATAATCAAATTGGCTGGATTTTAGTGTTTTCTGATAATTGTTTAAAATTTTAAGGCAAGGTTTTGCTATTTTTTACATTTTATGAACAGAATTTTGTAGTTTTTAAGCGTAGTTAGCGGGATTTTGCTTTTTTTAATATTTGCAATTTTTTTTTTTTAAATTTGCTTTTTCTAATAGACTATGACCAAATGCTTTTTTATTTTACAAATTTTTTATACTTTTTCACATCCTATAAATGGAATTTTTTGACAGATTATGGCCGGATTTTGTTAGAAATACAATATTTTGACATTTCATTGAAATTGACAAGGTTTTGATATTTTTGCAATTTTTGCCATTCTATGAATAGAATTTTGCACTTTTTCACAGTTTATGCCGGTTTTTGTTTTTTTAACAATATTTTAATATTTCATTGCCGGATTTTACAGTTTTTACTCTTTTATAAATAAAATTTTGCACTTTTTAACTGTTTAAGAGCAAATTTTGCTATTTGCTAACAATTGTTTGATATTTTATGGTTCGATTTTGCTAGTTTTTGATGTTTCTAAGCCAGAAATTGCTTTTTTGACATTTTATGAACAGAATTTTGCACTTCTCAACAGTTTATGGCCGGATAATGGTGCTTTCTGACAATAAGATATTTTTGACTTTTTATTTATTGAATTTTGCACTTTTTATTGGTCGGTTTTTTGCTATTTTTAACAATATTTTTGATAATTCAAAGCAGGTTTTCATAATTTTTTTTACAGTTTATTACAACAATTTATGGCCGGATTCTGATGCTTTCTAACAATGTTTTAATGTTTTAAAACTTCTATTGCTATTTTTGACATTTTGTGAAAAAGAAATTAATGTTTGATGACCGGATTTTGGACAAATTTTAATCTTATCTGAAAATATTTTAATGATTTTGACCGGATTTAGTTCATTTTGGCAATATTTTGATGTTTAAAGGCCGGATTTTGCTTGTTTAACATTTTATGAACAAAATTTTGCACTTTTCAACATTTTATAGCCGGATGTTGTTGCTTTCTGACAATAAGTTATTTTTAGTTTTTTATTTATAGAATGTTGCACTTTTTAATAGCCGGATTTTTGCTATTTTAACAATATTTTTTGATAATTTATAGCAGGTTTTCATAATTCTTCTTACATTTTATTGCAACAATTTATGGCCGGATTTTAGTGTTTTCTAACAATGTTTTATTGTTTTAAAACTTTTATTGCTATTTTTGACATTTTGTGAAAAAGAAATTTATGTTTGATGACCGGATTTTGGACAAATTTTGATCCTATCTGAAAATATTGTAATGATTTTGACCGGATTTAGTTCATTTTGGCAAAATTTTGATGTTTAAAGGACGGATTTTGCTTGTTTGACAATTTATGAACAGAATGTTGCACTTCTGAATAGTTTATAGCCGGATGCTGGTGCTTTTTGCTAATAAGATATTTATATATTATTTTTATATTAACTTTTTATTTATAGAATTTTGCACTTTTCAATGGCCGGATTTTTGCTATTTTTAACAATATTTTTTGATAATTCATAGCAGGTTTTATATTTCTTTTTACATTTTATAATAACAATGTTTTAAAACCAGCTTTTAGCTTTTTTGAAACTTTTAATATTTAAATAAGAATGGCAGCTGGCCAGTTGTGATATTAAAACAAAGAATTATTGTTTTTTCAGCATTATTTTGTCTATTTTTAAATTGGATTATTGCTTGTAATTAATATTGTATTAATATTATCAAAAGTATATATGTTAGAACTGTAAAATTGAAATAAAAGCAAACGATTTGATTCTAAATATAACGAATATATACTATTATTAAACAAATATCTTAACATAGACCTTATGGAGCCTAAAATATTCCTTTAATAAATTCATCAAAATAAATTTACATTATTGAACGCAGTGTTTAGTTTCTGCTTCAAATAAAGTCACACATTTGGTATCCCCATTTGATGAATGGTGGTAAATACGGGCGAGAAACGTGATATCGCTCCAGATTATTTTGTAAACTACGAACAAGAAAAAAGTGCGGCAATTTGCACCAATTTGTACAATAGTACATACATATGCTCTGTTTGTTTATGTATGATATTTGCATACGTACTACGTAGTGGAAGTAGTTGTTGTAATTGACTTGTAAAGAGCAAAGCACAAACAATTGGGACGGTGCGATCGTTTTTGACATTCTAAGACCTTGGCACTACATTTACAATTTGTTCCAATTATTATGTAGAGATTGATTTGTTAATGATTATTATATTAGGTATTAATCCGTAATTAAATAATTAAATAAAATAATTCACATCATCACAGAAAATAAGTTGCAAACGTTTATTTTAAATTTTCATTAAAATAAAAAAGTTTTTTTAGTTAATTATTCTGATATAAACTTAAAAAAATTATTTCAAACGTTGATTACTCATTGTTATCCACCTGCTTGAGCTTATTTTTAATATTCTAAAAAATGTGGGTTTGTTTAGCATATTTGTAATCATTATTTTAAAGAATTAAGCACAGTAATTATATTCCAAGAAGTAATGATTAAATGCATGATATTTAATAATAAAATTATCTCCTATTAAAGAATTCTACCTTGTTTCCGTATGCGATATTACTTCCGCAAAACTTCCTTCATGTTTGACACTGAAACAATTAAAAAAAACATGTTAATTTTAGCAAGTTTTACAATATACGTTTATTGTAAAATAAGGAAGCAATATAACAACTATTTTCTCCGAAGAATCTCATTAAATTTGCCTGCAACGTTTCTTACCAAAAACTGGTATAAAAACGCGCGTGACGTCAGTCGTGGGCATAAAAATTTGTTATGTTGGTTTCACCATGCAACAAGCTAAAAATAGCACACGGCCGGCTTGTCTATAAGTATGTATATGGTCTAAAGCCCATATAATGGCCATACATTCTAGTTCTTTTGAGTGGAATTGAGTCTGGGAGTTTCTAGTACAGCAGCTCTCCTACTCTTGCCTTTGATGCGTTGGTTTGCAAGATGTAACAAAAGCTTGATCGGGGGCGGGCTAGTAGTTTTTGATCAACTTTTTTTGGCGGCCTCATCCCACACAAATGGCTTCCCTGCAATGACACGGTAGAATCCCGTATCTGAAGTGTAAAGCGGTCGGAAAGTTGATGCGGGATTCTTAGGTTGCACCAGAAGTTCAAGAATTAGACCCGTAGAAAGAGGAAGTGTGCTGCTGCCTAGCAATGACTGACCTCGTGGAACATCATCTACCAGCTCAGGAGTGTAATGCCGCAATCCTGCAGTAGAGGTCGTCACCATAGTTTGGTTTGGGAAGAATTTGGTTATGTTGATACTCGTTTGTAAGTTTATAGATGATAAGCCTCTTTACAAAGCATTCTTGACAACATTGTAGTTAGAATTAATAGTTTTAACTCACTCCAAAATCATAAATGCTGGTATTTCTCAAGGTTCTACTCTTTCTCCAACTTTATTTTTGATTTACATTAACAAACTTCTACAATATCGGGGTAATATGTTGTCATAAAAATAATTTTAAATTAATTATGCGTATTGCTGCTTACTTTTGTATCAATAAAACTTGAAAAAGTTTATTTTCTTATATTAAACCACGTCTACACGACCTTGTCTCAAGTATTTTTACATTTTCTTAATGAAAATTGAATGAATCGGATCGAATAATTTTACATTAGTCAACTGCTCGAGTTACTTTCTTGATTATAATATCTGAGTCTGACCTTGTTCTCAACCGACCTTACGCCCAATTTAAAAAAGAAACGATTAATATTTGAAAATGAATAAAGTACAAAAATCCTTGACATTAAAAATAATTTATTTATAACAAAATTTTGAGTTATAACTAATAAACATTTTCTACTTCATTTGGGCACTATTCAAATATACTTTCTAAACTATGCCAGGGATTACAAATGTATAACACACGTGCCATTCTTGGCACGTTATACAATTTGTCAGCGTACAAAAAAAAGTACAAAAATAAGTGTTAACAATGTACACAAATCCATCTTGATTATTACATATTATTATGAAATATAAGAAATGATTTTTTCTTGTCACCAACTCAAATTCAATTGGGCCAAGTAGGAAGAAGTCATTACATCCTGTATTATAAATTCAATATATATTTACTATTCAATTTATAAAACAATATTTTATACAATTTAAGAGTAATTGTTATTTCAATTTTATTATATTCTTTAAGTAATAGAACGAATTTGGTAAACCACATTTTTATAGCAGGGGATAGAGATTGTTAAAGGACATGTGCAATTAAAAACTGATTATGAAGCACGTTTTATTGTATTAAAACTCAAACAAATAACATAACCTAAAAATAAGTAAAGAAAAAGTTTGGTAAAACACATTTTTATTGCTTTAGGCACGATAATGTGCAATTAAAAAAAGTTTTTATAATTTAAAAATCAACCATTCAGAACATAACCTAAAAATGAACACTTTTTACTGTTACTAAGTTTAAAGTAAAAACAACAAATTAAATATCATCCATTTATGATGTAGTTTTCCAAAATTTTACATCTTGTTTTAGTTGGTTAGGTATTATGTAAACCACACTATCAGGAAAATGTGTGGTAACATCATTGCGTAACATAAGAAAAAAGTGTGGTAACTTACATCATAGCGTAACTAAAATTAGGAACATTTAACTGCTTATATAAAACACAACCACATTATTATCAAATATGGGTATATATACTGAAGTTGATTAGAAAATAGATAAAATCCAAGCAGTCATATGTGCAAAACATTAAATGTAACAAAAATTGTGCTATAGAAATCAGTTTGGGTTAACTTCTGTAAAAACTTTGTAGTATACCAGTACAAAGACTTAAAACAGAACTTTCAAAAATACATAAAAATAACTGGGATAAGTTGCAGTCACGCATCAACACTCATCTAGCAGCACTGACTAATTTTTTGATCAGCTAGATTGAAATAATAAATAGATTGTGGTGCAAGAAAAAACTATGACAATCTGTAAAGACATGATGCGACGTTAAACCAACAACAGATGCCATACAAAAATACAACTTTTGACGGAATATGCAATCCAAAAGTTTTTGTGCAGTTTATAAATTTTAGCTTTCCAGTCTGTTTGACTAAATGGAAACTGCAAAAAGTGTTGTAATTGGCTGAGTGTTGCGGTGTTCACTTGCTGCAACAATTCTCCTCAATTGGATAATTGTAACATAGTCGGTTGCCATTTTTTTATGCCCGGTATAAAGGCACCTAGAACTGTCTCTTCTTTTGGCATAAACCGTTGTTTGTCCAAGCTAAAACCCTACCTTTTTGTAATACTTTGTTACAGAAATTCTGAATGAAAGTACTTATTGGTTATGGATAGCAAGTGATTTTTTAAACTTTTCTGAACAGGGTTTGGTGATTGTCTAACCCGCAATAGGCTTGTTCAAGGCTTTCAGCATCAAAAACGTCGTTTTTGCAAACCAACTCATAGTTTCTTATATAGTCAGGTTGACTGGTACTATAACTGGGTATTGGTTTAGACTTGGTTGGAAGCTGTGGTGTTGTGGCCACCTAGATGAACAGGTAGATAGATATTCTTGCAGTACTCTAAAGTTGGTTTCTGGGTATGTGGAACGTTAATATTGTTTAAAGTTAGCTAAATGTTTTTCCGTTGATTGCTTTTCTTTTATTTTGTGGCGTTTCTATCGCCTATTTCTCTTTTTCTTCTTACTCTTCTCGGAGTGAGGAACGTAAAGGCATCATACGCTCTTTGGAGGTGCTGAGCGTTTAAACACGATCACGCTACAAACCAAAACTGCCACACCGCAACTGTTATGGATGCTCGGCATTAGACCAGCACTCTCAAACAACAACTCACCACATCGGAACAAAACATTGACATCTCAAACATCTTAAGACTTTACCGTTGAAGTCACTTCTATACTGTCCATAATACGCAAATTTTAAGTAAAGTTAAACACACTTCACTGCCACTTGGAAACATAAAGTTTACTTTATTATTGCTACAACGGCAATCTATTTACATGGCTGGAACAAGGCAAGTGTAACAAAGATTATCTAAATCTACAATGCTACATCATGTTCAAATTTTGCAAGATAACAGTACCTGAATCTTATCAGCTTCTAGATAATTAAAGTTTCGTATAAAGTCTTAAACAGCTCAAGGTTTACAGTAGTTTATCAAAAATAAGAGCAATGCTATTTCAATGTTTTATTAGCTACGCCCTAGCTTGTTTAACTGCATAAAATAAGTCTTATTCACCAAAAAAACTTGTTCTGTTACTGTTGATCATAAAGTACGTCCACTTACCAAGATTTGCACTAGTAGCACCAAGATTGATTCTGTTATTTTTAAAGCCACAGTGTGGATTTAGACAATGTATTTGATAAGAATTATATCAAGCAAAATCAAAATTTTAATTCCCAAGACTACTATGGGAACAGGTCAATCACAAATATGCTCTTACAAACCAACTACTAGACAGGAATGCGACGAAACCTACGGTGACATGTAAAAAGGTTCTAAACTTAGAAAAAATGCTTCCTCCTTTCCTTCTACTGATAATTTTTTTTTTTTTTAAATAATTGAATATTACATGCATTTACCTAGACCTGTACTAGTCGGACCGAGGTTGATTTTATAACTTTTAATGACAAGTCATCGGCTACCGTACGGATTTAGATAATCTGTTTGATAAAAAAACCAGGAATAGATTTCTAGAACAACATGTAAAAAGCTAATGATTGAAGAAAAAACTTATACAACAACCAATGTTACAACAACGCAAAGAAATAGACGGAAATGGTTACGACCCAACTGTACCACTAGATTGCATTGCACTTGTGATACTGGACAAACTCCTCTTGCTTGGTTTTTAACATCAGAATCAAATTAACGTTGCTGTGGAGAAAGAAATAGAAGTACGTTTTTAGAAAACAAACAACGTTTATCTACCTATAGACTGCAATGGTACTTGTGTCAATTAAAGTCATCATTATCTATCAATCATAAAACACAATACTTATGTAGATCAAATTTAAAACCAAAACCAAGAAAATATTGAAGTTAATTTTTATTAGAAAAAGAATTCCTTTGCTTTTCCCTGTTACCGTCTATAAGACCTGAAGGCTGGCCGGCAAGTATGCCACACTTTATTTGGTTCCCCGTTGCGTGTGGTAGATCCTTATGGTTTTTTTTATGGCATGATGTTTTTATTGTAGTATTTTGTCTTATTCTTATGGCAATTTTGAGTTATATTTGGTGAGAATCACATCTTTCTACGGCCAACTTCCTGAAAAGGATTTTTAAGTGCAGAAAATCCTAGAAACATTAGTGATTCCAGGTGTCACAGTGTGTAATAATATCGAGAATACCTTGTGTTCAGCTAGTCAAGGCCCTTTTGGTTTGAGAAACTTCAGGTGTGACTAGAGGTTGCGTGATTGATCGTCGTTGAATTGGGACAAGGCTTATCCAAGTAGTCGTGCAATCACACTAAGCGCTTGTACATCCGCGTTGGGTTAAATATCCGCTCTCTTAGGTATTGAGAAAAGCGGAGCAATTGTTGGGGTAAGTACGCATAAATCAATTGTTGACCGTGCTCAAAATTTTTGTCTTAAAATTGATGTCGGAATGTTTGTAAGACATAAAGCCGGAGAGAAGATACTTCTGCAAAACTGCTTTGTGTGTTGAATAACATTTTGTTGGTAGGTTAGGGAGAAGATATACTATATACTACTAAAAAACAAAGAAAGTACACAAACCTTAATTAAGACCTTCCGTTTGGAAGAAGCCATTAAAGAATAATTTAAGAAAAAAAAAGGACAAAATACTCCTATAGGCTAGGATATGATGGCGTGGCTAGGAAGAAGTCACGTTGAAGTAGTTGGTTGGTTTCTGAATGAGTTGGTGGAATAGGGTAATAATGAGAAAATTAGTGTAGTGATGTTAAAAGCGTATGTGTGTGTAGGGTGTAATGGGTAGATTTGATTTAAGTCGGTTGATGCTCCCTCTAACAGGGTCCTTTTTTAACTCTGAACTTATCAGTAATTGTGTGTGATTTGCTCTATGGGTACTTGCAAGGCGTTAGGTGGAAGAGCTCTTACTAACACCATTTTGTCATTTTTGGCAATTTTTTCTAGGATGTGCAGAGGCGTTGCGACGTGATCGTCTATAAGAGCCCACTTCGAAGTGTGTGGCCTTTGTGGTGTAGTGCAGTATGGATTTTTTTTTATAAAATAAAAGCACTGTAATGCAACTATCCTCCTCCCCTTTGCCGGCATCTGCTTGCAAAGATATATGTAAATGATAAAAGAAGCTTTTGATCTTCAGTTATTTTTTTTCAGCGCAGACACTTACTCATACGTCTCCGATGCGTCATCAGAAGAGACAATCGGTTTGCCGTTACTGTCATAAACCTTTGCACCAGATAGATGTATAGCATTCCAAGAATAGATTGGCCGGTATAATAGGCAACTTACTATACACAAATTATGTTTTCTCTGTTGCACTCATGACTTTTAGCATTCTTCATTTTTGCTCACATTTCATACATCCCATAGGCCACGCTGTTCTGGGATTACTGTACAATATGTGGCGTTTCAAAGATCAATACTTTGTCAAAGTTACAAAAAAATGATTTTTTCTTCATCAAAAACAAATACGAACTACCCGTAAGCCTTACTGCTTGTTAAGAAACATTTTGATCAAACTTCTCATTTGCTATATTTTAACATCAGATGTAACCGCTACCGACCTTCTAAGTTCAAGAAAGTTTTCGCTAAGAGCCATATGTTAGCTTATTAAAACTAAAAACTAATTCTGGCTTAAGAACATTTTGACTAAACCTCTCGTTTGCAGTCTTTCTACATCAGAAGCAAACTAACTTTGCCATTGCTCTAAGTTTACAAGAGGTTTTATTAAGAGCTAACTTATCAAAAAGAAAAGTGACCTACGGCTGGCAGCTTACTGAAACGTTAAACTTGCCCAGAAAAACTGTGACTAAACAATTTGCGCTTTTTTTTTAATATGGAATGCAAAGTAAAGCTGTCATTGCATTAACTTAAAAAATGATTCTATTAAAAGCTATCAAAGCCAAAGTGACCTACCAACTGACCAAAAAAGCGAAACTTTATTTAGAGCTAACTTATCAAAATCAACTTTATAGCAGCTTTTTAGAACGTTGATATTAAAAGCTGCTTCTGGCACTAAAAAGTTTGACTAACCCTTTAGTTTGCTTTTCTTCAACATTCATTGTTTTAATTTCAAGAAAGATTCTATTAAGAGCTAACCAAACAAAGACAAATGTAACTTAGTAGCCTCAAGTCAGCTCATTGAAACGATTAAAAAATTTAAAACTACTTCTGACACAGAAAGTTTTTGACTAAATGGGTTTGCTCTCTTCTAACATTATATGCAAACTAACAAAGCGATTCTTTCAACTTTAAAAAAAGTTATAAGTATAACCTACCAACCATACCCAAACTTTTTGGAACGTCGGCATTACAAACCAAAAACTACTTCTTCTAGCACAGAAAAACTTTGAGACTAAACCTCAGGTTTTTTTTTCTAATGCTATCATTGCCTTAACTTCAAAAAAGGTTCTACTAAGAGCTAACCTATTAAAAACTAAAGTGACTTACTTGGAACGTCAATATTGCAATCCACAAACTACTTCTGGCACAGAAAGTTAAATCTCTTAATTGCTCTTTTCTAACATCAGACGCAAACTAACACTGCAATTAATTTGCTCTGTTAAAAGCTAGCCTATGAAACTCAAAAATGACTTATTAGACGTATGAAAACTCTTTGAAACGCCCAAAAAAATCTTGACTAAATAAATCTTTTGTTTGCATTCTTCTAACATCAAACGCAAACTAACGCTGCCATTGCTTTAACTTTAAGAGAGGTTTTGTTAAGAGCTAACCTATCAAACACAAAAGTGACTTACCAGCGGCAACTCTTATAAACACCACTATTGCAAACAAAAAATTACTTCTGGAACAGAAAAACTTTGATTAAATTTTTCATTTGCTCGTTTCTAACATCAAACGCAAACTAACGCTGCATTTACTTTAACCTGAAAAGAGGCTTTGTAAAAAGCTAACCTATCAAAGATAAAGGTACCTACCAGCCGTATGGCAACTCATTGGAAACCTAAAACTACATCTGGCACAGAAAATCTTTGATTAAATGTCTCGTTTGCTTTGTTTTAATATCAGACGGAAACTAACAATGTCATTGCCTTATCCTGAAAAGAGGTTCTGTTATGAGCTAATTTGTCAAAGACAAGATCACCTACCAGCCGTGAGACAACTTTTTGGAACGCCGGCATACTTCTGGCACAGGAAAGCTTTGATAAAATTGCTCGTTTCCTCTTTTTTAACATCAGACGCAAACTAACGATGCAATTGATTTTGTTAAGAGCCAAGCTATAGAATTTCATGCAATACTAAGCATTTATGTGCAATTTTTGATAAATTTTGTAGTAAAAATAAAATGATTTTAGACCAATTTTCTGAGCAATTTTAGTGGGAATTTCAACACAAAATTAAGTAATTTAAGCAAATTTTATAGTTTTCTGTGCGAATTTTATGTAATACAAATAATTTTGTATAGCAAATAAATTCTGTGAGTACTTTTTAAATGAATATTGGGACAAAATAAGGTTTTTAAGCGAATTTTATGGTTTTCTGAGCAAATTTCTTGAAATACAATGCATTTTAGTGTAATTTTCGATGAATTTTGTTAGATTTTCTGTCTGAGTTTAGAATAATTTTGTACAACAAATTGATTTTAAGCAATTTTAGTCAAATTTTATGCAATACAAAGCGGTTTTGTGTAATTTTTGATAAATTTTGTAGTAGAAGTAGGTTTTCTGACTGATTTTAGACAAATTTGATGTAATAAATGGTATTTCTGAGCAGTTTTAGATGAATTTCAGATTAAAAATAGTTTTTTTAGGTGATATTAAATATATTCTAGTCCAAAAAACTTTAACTAAATCTCTTGTTTGCTTTTTAAGAGCGGTATTTTCAAGAAATTGTCTATTAAGAGCTAACCTATCAAACACAAAGGTGACCTACTTTAGAACGTTGAAATAGCAAACTAAAAACTTCTTCTGACTCAGAAAATTTACTAAACCTTCTGTTTGCACTTTTTCAGCATTAGATTCAAACTAATGCTGTCATTGCTTTAATTTCATGAGAGGTTTTATTAAGATCTAACCTATTAAAAACAATGGTAGCCTACCAGCCGTATGTCAGCTCATTGGAAAGTTGAAATTGCAAACTTAAAACTACTACTGATACAAAAAATCCTTCTCTCGTTTCTTTTCTTCCAACATAAGATTCAAACTAGCACTGCCATCAGCTTAATTTTAAGATTGAAATGTTAAAACTGAAAACTAAAACCTACTTTTGGCTCTCGTTTACCTTTTGTACTTTTCTTTCAATATTAGACGCAAAGTAACGCTGCCATCGCCTGCCAACCACAAAAGAGACTTTAACTTATCAAAAAGCGACCTACTAGCTGTATATTTTTTTTTTAAATCATTGCAAACATAAAAATTTCTAGCCCAAAAAATTTTAGACAAAATTCTTGTTTGTTCTCTTCCAACATCAAATGCAAACTGACTTTAACAACGTGAAACCAAATAGAACTCGACGCTTTGCCCAAATATGTTTCCTCAATCTATGTAATAAGGTAGCATAATAAGCGTCATTTACCATGGTATTTCTTTTTTTTAAGTCAATTATCAAGATGCCCTCACAATCCCAAAAAATTGTGGCCAAGATATTTTTAGTTGACGGAGGTACCTTGGCTTTTCTTGGTGGTGATTCACTTGCACCCGCTATTCTATGGATTTCCTTTTGGACAGCAGAATTGTTTTTGGTCTCCCTTACAGAGCTTCAAAAAAGATCTAGCATAATCAACTTCTGTATTTGAACAGTTTTGGAACTCATGTTGCACTCACTTTATTTATACCTAAATAGTCATGAGTATTTGGCAAATCGCTGTATCTAACAACCCTGATTCGGCTGATAATTTCTTCATTTTTAGTCGTCGATCACTTTAAACCAGTTTTTTGATAAATGCGATGGGTTCTTTTGATGAGGAGTAGGACCTTCAATCTGGCATAGTTGAAACCTAACAATGCCAGTCTGCATATCACTACAAGACTAATTGAAATAGTAGCACATGTGCGTTAATAAAGCATCACATTTTACTAACAATGTTTGAAATTTGGTCTAAAGTTTTTAGAAACTCGTAGCCTAGGAATTGATGTCAGTTACTTTGTATCTGAACTGCTCACACATACGCTAGGAAACATTTACCAGATTCTAATTTCGGAAACAATTTAGATTAGTTGGTTCTATGATTCAAAGATGGCTTGCTAACATTTTGCTGTAAGCGGAGTAGTTACATTTATATTTTGCATACATGAGCACGATTTGCGCCTTAATACTCATTTACTCAAAATTAAAGTCAAAACGTAAGCATTACGATTCATTAGTTCAATAGTCTGCATTAACAAGGTGCACAATCAATACAAAAGCCTTTCTTTTTGACTTCGATTATTTGACCAACAAAGCCAAAAAAATACAACTTATTTTTAATACAACAGAAGAAAAAGAAGATTGTCATCAGTTTCTTCTTCTGTACCACGAAGTTTTTTCAGATAGAGTAAAGACAAAATGTTATAATCTGTGCAAAGTAGTACACAACAAACCATGCCAACATAATGAAAAACACATTAACAAATTTTGGAATTTGTTATTAATTTTATGGACCACTCCAAGAATGTGAAAATTCTATCTATGCTTCTGGTTGCAATTTGACACATTGCATTAATCAATTTTATTTGCTATAAAATACTATTTGGAGCCTTCAAAATTTCAATAATACTGAAAGCCATTAATTGACTAATCAGAAACTAAATAAGAAGTGAAATGAAAGTTTGATAAATTGTCTAATAAGTAATTTAAAATTTTAATAAATTGGATATTATTATATTGAAATTTATATTATAAAAGCTTACTAATTCAATTGAAATGTTTAATCAATCAATGAGAAAGTTAGAAATTTGTATTTTATTTATTTTGATTGATAGAATTACATTTTGAATTTATTTATTGCGTTCGATATCGATTAATTAATAATAATTGTAGAAATAATGGGATTATATATTTCATTCTAAATTTCATATATTTGTGAAGAATTGTGAAAAATCTGGGCCCGAATGCAATACAAATATTTGTTCCGACACGCATGTACCTCTAATTAATGTCAAACAATCATATCTAAAGTATCTACAAACCGCACAGGATATTGCTATGATTATCTGAAACAAATCAAATAAAATAAAAACTAGCAAAACTGCAGATAACTGCATTCGCAATGATAATCGATCACAGTGTGTCTGCACTGGTGTCCGTTGCCATCGACGGTGGTGGCCCGGCTTGCTTAAACGAGCCTCAACCTCTTGCGTGCAGCAGTCACTTGCCGCAACTGAGAGGAGAGAATACTACACTCTCTTGTAATTAATAATTTTATTTAAAAAAAAAATTGGGATGCTAGACTCTTCGTCTTCGTCGCTATAATAAGTAATAGTAACAATTAGCACGTTATATAGAGGCCCCCACCCCTATCATCATTACGTCATCACGTTACTACCAAACAAAAATTCACATAAGTGAGACTCTAAGCGGTAGAAGGCTTATTCTAAAACTTTAGAACTGAACGGAGAGCTGCAAGAATTTATACGTGCAAACTCCACGCGTCCAACAGCAACGCGATCCGTGTCCACAAATATATTTATTTACAAAATATATTTAATAAATAAAGTGCCAGTGAATACTTATTATATTTCAAGTGCGCGCGTATTTTAATTTATAAAATCACTAAATAATTATCAGTGATTTATTATAATTTGTTTTGAAATCACCGATAAGTGAGCAACAAGTTTAATTTTCGAAAAGGAGTTTCTTATCAGAAGAAGACCAATCAAGTAAGAATTGTTTTAATTTTTTTTTCCCGCCTTTCTTGAGCGCTTTAAATTTTTGACAGTGTAAGGGTGAAATGTGCTATTTTTATCGCGGCAACTTGGGATCTGGTTTATCAATAAATAAGCTTCCTAATCGGGCTATAAATTATCGTCGCGATATGTGTGATATGGGAAATCAAAGTTTTTTATACGAATAAAAAATATAATTAATTGAAATAAATAAAATAATAATAATTTTCCCTCCAAAACTAAATTTAGTTTAATTGTAAATATTCCTCTAATTAAATATTGAATCAATTGAATAAATTAAAACTGAAATAACACTATTATACAATAATATTTACTTTATATTGAATTAATCAAGCTTAGTTTATTAATATTTGAGTGAAATTTTTATTAGAAAATTAATTCGTAAACAAGTTTGTTTGTGCCGGAGATTAATATTTTGTTTAATTGAATTGGGAGAATGTTATTGATACAGAATTTAATTTTACTAATTACTTAAATAATATAATGGTGTAAAACTTCTTCAGCTCAAGTGAATTGTTTTATAATATAATTATAATAACCTAATAAGCTGATTGAAGCTAGTGAGATTTTAATCAAGATCAAATAGTAGAAACGGTTTATAAATATACTGATAAAATGTTCCGCAGAAATTTTTTGTTTGCACAGGTAAATGAAACATGACTAAGCTGTTTTTCCAAGATCTTGTTTTATTTATTTTGGTTAAGATAGTTCATTCCTATAATTCATCTTATTAAAACAAACTACGCAGATCCCTGTAGCTACTATTACTAATATTGGATAATCTGAAAATACTTGTAAATGAATTTGCTTATTGACTAAAATATTTACTTATCATATAAAAAAACATTTCTATATTGTTAAATCTATCAGGTAAAGTGAGACAAATCCATACTTCAAACAATTACATTACTTAATTTATTAAATATTTTCACGAAGTTAGAAGAATTCAAATAAAAAACTTTATCGCTCAATTTTAAACAAAACGTTTAACAGCAAATCTGTTAAAATAGCAAACATATTTACGGTAGCTTTAAAATATGTATATAAACATTTGACACTTTCATTGATCAAAATTCTGTAAATCTTATTACTTCAATTATCTCGATAATAACAAAATAAAATAGATTAGAAACATGATTTTTAAGATTGAGACTATCTTAAAATCATAAATGATCTTAAGTGTTACGTATCATTTCTAAGTCTATTTTCATTTTTTTAACAGTTCTTTAGATAACCAAAAAACCTATTCACAGTTTTGCACATTGTAAAAACTTTCATGTTTTATATGTTACAAAGACTTTATCAGCAATGGTATTGTAGAATTCTATAACAGAATCTGTAACAAAATTTAACTTTTTACTGTTTCAAAACCTTGCTTAATATTTAATTCTTTAATTTATTTTTTTGTACTTACAATCTTAAACCCATGACTTTAATTTGGATTTTTTTTATGACTGAACCATATTTACAAAATTATTTGGATGTCTTTTATTAAGTAATTGTGTGCCTGAACAATCTTAAACAGTTTTTGACTGCAGAAATTAAACTAATACCATAATTTAAGAGGTTCAGACCCAAAGTTGACCAAATTTATAAAAATTGAGTGTGAAATTAAATTCAACAAAATATTATTTTTTTGTGGCAAAATTTCAATAATCTGTTCATACTTTAAATGTTCATGTTGATAAATACTTACTCGACCATATTTTGTTTCTCTTTTTTTTGTTTGAATAATTTTTTCCAACGGTTTGGAAAATGGCAAGAATTTATTCAGTTCATCAAAGCTTGTCTTATTTTCATTCTATCACACTTATCAGGTTTTTAAAAGTTGTTCGTTTCTGCGAATCTGTTTGAGTTCAAGTTTCAGCTCTGATCAACATGGTTTTTTTTAAGAATTTACCACTACCACTAACGCCTAATTTGTATGTTAAGGTAAATTCTCTTCTCTCTCTATTTTTGTTGTTATCTACTGACTAGACTTCTCTCGTTTGCTACCATATTTTCTTATTTTGTGCCTTTAGGTGCCACTTTTTTCTAACGATGGTCTTGATTATCTAATCATTTCTTTTGAGGTCTTACCGAGCTTTTTTTGGAGGTTCTTATGTGGGTAATTCTACGGAAATTTGGACAATCGTCCTCACATTGATATTTTGTTCAAATTTTGTACACATGTTTGGGATACTAAAATATGACCTAGAGATCTAAAATTTTAGGATTCCTTATATTTTGGTACCCCAAACATGTGTACGCAATTTGAACAAAATCGGAGATGTCGGTGTGGGGACGTTTGTCCGAACTATCGTGAAATTACTCCAGGGTATTTCAGAGTTTTTCAAGAGTTTGATTTCTCTTATAATCTTTGCTTTTTGGTTACTTTTATTGAGTGTTATAAGATGACCTAGATGTTCTCTTCTACATTTTCTTCTTAATTGTGATTTGTTAGTTTTAGAGAAGTTAATCGGAAGACCAATACATTCTGATTCTATCTTTAACTCTTCTAACATAGTTTTTGAATCATTTTTATTATCACTAATTAGGACCACATAGTCTGAAAATCGTAGGTGATTTAAGTATTTTCCGTCAATGTTAATACCTTTTGTTTCCCAATAAAGTTTTTTGAAAATACCTTCAATTGCAAGGGTAAAACAGCTTACGATTTGTATGGTTTTGGTGATCATATTCTCTTCAATCTTAATTTTGATTGTAGCATTGTTGTAGATATTTTTCAGTTGGGTGAAATATTTTGAATCAATTACGAAGTGTTTGTAGATGGTCAATTGTATTATAGTTTTTGCAAAATCCAGTCTGTTCTACTGGCTTTGTTGTTAAACGGCTGGTGATTATTTTTGAAAGTAATTTGTAAATGTGGAAAAGCAGACTTCATTTATCGGTTGATAGTTTTCAATGTTAGAAATTTCTCTCTTTTTGTATAATAATATGACTTCTGCGTTTTGCCAAGTAACAGATATTTTTCCTTTCTGTAGACACTTTGTCTGGTAGTACTTTAACTCTAGCTCTAGCAGAGTTTCTCCACCTAACTTGATCATTTTGGTAAGGACCAAGGTGTTTGTCAGCCTTTTATGTTTGTCATGTCTATATCTGGTATATCTTTTAAGCCCACATTAATAATTGTCTGCTAAAGATTTTCTAAAATTCCAAAATATATATTTTATCATAAATTATAAAATAAACCATTTTAAACCAAGATTTGATCAAAAATTTGCAAAGCTAACTCATTTGCCTAATACAGTTCATTAATAAACAACATAAAACTTCTGATACTTTATGATAAATTGTTCAAAAATTACTCAAAAAGTAGTATATTGCATCAAACAAACACATATGCCACAAAGTTTGCATAAAAAAAAAAATCATCGAATCCATGAAATTCTTAACGCTAGAGAATTGCCGGTTTTAGTCCCCCGTCCTTTTGGGGTGCTACTAATAGTATTGTTATGGAAAAATATTAAATCCTATTGCATCTATGAGAACATCGGTGAACCTTTTTTTCTAAAAAAATATTGACACGTACAGCGCCGTTTTTAAATTAAAATTGGTTTTTATGAGACAAAACGCCAACCAACTCAATATCCAAACGATAAAATTTTAGTCATCACTCTTTTTATATGTTGAACTACATACAATATTCTATGTCTTCATGTTTTTGGTTAAAGATTTGAAAAAATATTTAACAAGTAAAAAATTAATTAATTAAAATTTTAAAAATTAATTGCGGAGAAACGACTTATCGCATCAATTTTTTACAAATTTGAGGACACAGATTAGACTTTCTTCTACAATGCGTGAAAATTTTATTCAATTTTATTTAATCGTTTTTTTTGCTGAGTTTGATTTTGTAAACCTATATAATAGCGCAACTATTCTCAACTCTTTATCAAAAAACTAACTAAATACTTTTTATTAAGTAAATACTTTATGAAATTAATCAAAAATTGCTTATTTGTTACTCAATATTGACCAAAAATTTTTATCACATGATACTGACCAAAAACACTTCGAGTGTAAGAAAAAAATGCACATTGCAATAATACCCGCAAACAGCGCGCATAAATCATGTTTGTAACATAAAATTTATTTAATATTGCTCTTAACTCACAGTAAGTACACAGTAAATTAATGTATTTCAGCCAATTTATCAGATATTTTACAAAATACTTATTTCTGGCCAAAAAATTGTTTATCGCTTAAGAAATCGTTCAAAATTAACTTTCTAGATATTATTAAAAATAGGGATTTTGCACAAAAAGTACTTAAAAATCTACTAAAAAATTGTTAAAAATTAATTTATTGGCTGAAATTTGTTAAAAGCTGTACACAAAACCCATTTTAAACAACAAAATTGGCTTATTTGCCGCTCAAAAATTCATTAGAAAGAGATATAGAATATTAGATTACTGCATAAAACTTATTAAAAATTTATTACAACAAATTTACCAGAAATTAGAAATTTTTGTAATATAATACTGAAACAAAACTCATCAAAAATTGCATATTTACTGCAAAAACATTATGTTTATGGTACAAAATTAATTAAAAATTGCATTTAAAACTTAGTACGTTACACAATAAATTAATGTATTGCAAACAATTTATCCAAAATTTATTATAGAATTAAAAACTAAGCATTTTGTTGCAATAAATTGATCAAAAATTGGTCACAAAACATTTTTATTACACAATATTAAAAAAATAGCTTATAAAATTGCACATTTATTGTAAGAAATATTGCTCAGAAATTATGTTTATGGCATACAATTGATTAAATATTGCGCATATTACACAGTAAATTAATGCATTTCAAACAATTTATCAAAAATTGCTCAGGACAAAACATTGTTTAGCACAAAACCTGTTTTGACACATGAAAAACAAACAAAATTAAAAACTTATAAAACTAGTTTAGTTTTAGTTTTTTCATCAAGAAAAAAGATTTAGAGCAATTAACTTCATCAAATCTAATACAAAATTTACCAAAAATTGGTCATAAAACTTTTTTACCACACAAAAAAGGCTCAAAAAATTAATTTGTTAGATAAAATTTATACATTTATTGCAAAAATGTTGACAAACATCGCGCAGAATGATTTTTTTTACAGAAAACCCATTTAAAACAAAAAAATGTTAATAATTTCGTAAGAAATCGCTCAGAATTTATTGCGTAAACATGATCAAAATTAGGTTTTCTGCACAAAACTTATTTAAAACAAAAGGTTTCTTAAGAATGAACACAAAATATTTGTAAAAAGCTAAAAAAAATAAAATTTATTGCTCAAGTTATACACAAATCCAAATGTATATGGCCATGTATGAGTCAAGTGTACGGAATGAAAATTTGTTTTTGCTCAAACCACTGAAAATGCTTTTCTCTAGATGAATCCAGATTATGTGATTTGTTTTAATTTTTTTTAGTGAGCCATTTCCGACTCATAAGCAATCAAAATTTGAAAAAATCGAGGTTTTTGAGTTTTGTTACATTTTTTGATCATTTGTAATTTCTCAGGATTACATTTTTAGGAAAAAAATATAAGAAATTTTTTTCTTCAAAAATTGTCCAAAGAATAAGTTTTTGTAGCCAAATTTTTTTTTCTTTGTATTTTGAATATTTCGCAAAACTTTAAAAGACAGTTTTTCTTAAAAAAAATTACGGGTATTTTTTTTATGTGGATAAAAACGTGCTTTTATATGTACAAAAGAAGAAAAATTCTGGAAATGCCGTGTGCTACGTTCCGAGATATCTTACAATGTATCCACAGAAATACCTAAAAAAGGTTAAATTTTAAATTTCCTTTTTTTGATTGTTTGTAACTTCTCAGGATTGCATTTTTAGGAAAAAAATTATATGAAACTTTTTTCTTCAAATTTGTCTAAAGAATAAGTTTGCATATACGATTTTTTTTAATTTGAATATTGAAAATTTTGCAGAACTTTAAATGAGTTTTCTTCAATAAAGATTATGGGTGTATTCTTTTTTTTCAAATATGGATTAAAACGTGTATGTAAAGCACGTTTAAAAAAAAAAAAGAAAATACCTATCATCTTTTTTTTAAGAAAAACTGTCACTTAAAGTTTTTCAAAATTTTTAAAATTTAATGAAAAAAATTTTGTCTATGAAAACTTATTCTTTGGACAATTTTGAAGAAAAAAAATTATTTTAATTTTTTCCTAAAAGTGCAATTCTGAGAAGTTACAAACGACCAAAAAATGTAAATTTAAAAATCAAGCCTTTTTCGCTATTATATTAAGTATTCCTGTGGATACATTGTAAGATAACTCAAAGCGTAGCACACGGCACTTTTGCACATATTAAAGCACGTTTTTATCCATATTTGAGAAAAAAAGAAAATACCCGTCATTATTAAAAAAAAAAACTGCCTTAAAGTTCTGCAAAATTTTCAAAATTTAAGGAAAAAAAATGTTGGCTGTGAAAACTTGCTCTTTGGATAATTTTTAAGAAAAAAATTTCATATAATTTATTCCTAAAAATGCAATCCTGAGTTACAAATGATCAAAAAATGTAAAAAAAACTCAAAAATCTCAATTTTTTCAAATTTTGATTGCTTATTACTCAGAAATGGGTCACTGAAAAAATCTGAAAAAATTCCATAATGAGGATTTTCAGTGGTTTGAGCAAAAAAAAATTTCATTCCGTACACTTGACTTATACATGGCCATATAAATGTATCAAATATTGAAATTTGCTAAAAGTTTGCTCTAAATTAGCTTATACCAAAAGCTTTAAAATATATGTCACTAACAAATCATGAGCTATGTTCCTGTAATAGCGTTTATTTGGATGATTCTAGTCGTGTTTTGCGCTTAGTTCATTTTTTTTTTATAGAAGGCAGTTTTACCTTGAGTTTGGTAGAAACTAGAACAGAAAACGTATTTTAAAAAAAGTAACCACAAAAATAGAGTTTTTACTTTTTTTCTCCCAAACTTTCAAAATTAAAACTTATATTTCATCACAAGTGACGGAATTATCTAATATTGTTCAAAAACTAATGTTAAAGCAAGATTTTGCATATAAAACCCACATATTGTATAAACTTTGAACTCATTTGTTGTCTATTATTTATCAAAAAATGATACAAAACTCTTATATTGCGTAAATTAGTCAAAAATCGCTCAACAAAAGCATTTTTCCGCATCAAAAATACGTATAACATAAAATGTGCATAAAAATCAAATTAACTGAATGAAATTCATTATCACAAAACTTACAGAAAGCCTATTATTAAGTAAATTCATAATATATTAAGCATTTGTTACACAAAATTTTACAGAAAATGCTTAAAATCTCTCAGGAAACTATAGGTGTAAACATACGTAAAAACTTACTTAAAAATGACTAAGAAATCTATTTGACGCATATAAAATTTATTAAAAAGCTCAAAAACAAGCTTATTGCGTGAGGTTTATTAAAAATTCTTCACAAAACCTATTTAAACAAGACAAAATTGTTAACAAACTATTGGTCGCATGCAAATCTATTAGAAATATATTTAATTTAATAGTTTATTGCGTCTAATTTCATCAATAATCATGCAGAAATCACACTAAAGGCAATGAAATTCTTAAAATATTTTTACACAAAATTTAATCATAAAACATTTATACTACACGATACTGCAAAAAAACGTTTAAAAAAATATTTGTTAGGCAAAATTTATCGGAAATTGCACAAGATTATTCACAAAATCAATGTATTGCTAACAATTTATCATAAACACTTCATCAAATTCATCAAAAATTGCTTATTTGTTAAACAAATTTTTACCAAAAATTGGTTGTAGAACATTTTTAATACACAATACTTAATAAAGACGCTCAGAAATTTTATTTGCTATAAGAAACTCATGAAGAATTGCATTTATTGCAAAAGTATTATACTACTACTATTTGTAAGCCAAAGTTTGCAACGCAAAAGGGCCTACAAGCATACAAGGTTCGCTGACGTTTATCCTGGGCCGGATTTTAGTATTTTTGACATTTCATAAATGAAATTTTGCACTTTTCAACAATTTATGCCAGATATTAATTTTCTTAACAATACTTTACTATTTTTTAGGTAAATTTCAACACACATCAGTTTATGAGCAGATTTTTTGGTTTTCTTGAAAATATTTAATGCCAGAATTTTGCCATTTTTTATTTTTAGAAATAGAATGTTGCAATTTTTGATAGTTTATGATGAATGTTGTTACTTTCTGAGGATATTTTAATATGTTATGGCCGGATTTTGCTACTTTTGACATTTTATGAATAGAATTTGATAGTTTATACCGGATTTTGAATCTTTCTGACAATATTTTGTTGATTTATTTTGGATTTCATAATTTTTTTAAAAGTTTTTAACAGTTTATGGCCTAATTTAATGGTGCTTTTTAATGATATTTTAATGTTTCAATGCTGGAATTTACTACTTTTGACAGCTTACGAATAAAATGTTGCACCTTTCAACCGTTTTTGGACGGTTTTTGATATTATCTGAAAATATTTTAATGTTTTTATGAACGGATTTGGTTATTTAAGACAGATTTTTTCACTTTTTAACAGTAAATTTGTGTTTTTTTATAAAAAAATGCATTTTTCAACAATTTAAGTCCTGTATTTTGGATTTTTACAAGAATGTTGATATTTTATGACCGGATTTTGCTATTTTTAACAGTTTACCAAAAAAAAAATTTCATCAATTTCACTCGTCACTTCATGCAGGATTTTGGAGTTTCTTAATTTTGGTTTTTTTTTGAAAATGTTTTAATAATTTATTAACAAATTTTGTCAATTTTGACTTTTTATAAACAGTTTATGGGAAATTTTAGTACTTTCTGACAATATTCTTATACTTTATGGCTAGATTTTGCTGTTTTTAACATTCTATGAATAGAATTTTGCACTTTTTGATAGTATGTGACCGAATTTTTACATTTTTTGACAATATTTTGATATTTTGTAGCCGAATTTTGCTATTTTAGAATTTCATGAATATATATATTATGACCGGGTTTTGCTAACAGTTTATGCTCAAATTTTAATTCCTTATGATAATTTTAATGTTTTATTTCTAGATTTTGCTAATTTTAACTTTTTATGAAACAAGTTTTGCATTTTTTAACAGTTTATAGCCAAATTTGGTTACTTTCTAACAATATTTTGATGTTTCAAGGCTGGATTTTGGTACGATTGACATTTTATGAATGAGTTTTGCACTTTACAACTTTACAATAACAATTAGCGTCAAAATTTAAAAAAAGACAAAATTTTGCACGTTTTTTTCTAAAACCGTTTCAATATTTTGCGGTTAATCCCGATATCCTACCTACACCTCTGGTTTCTAACCTAACTAACTTTTGCTATTTGGATATTTTGTAAAATATATTTTTCTATTTTATTTTTTATAAACAGAATGTTGCAGTTTTTAACAGTTTATGGATTTTATTAATAGAATTTTGCACGTTTCAACAGTATATAACCAAGTTTTTAATCTTTCTGACAATATTTAGATATTTTATAAACGGATTTTGCTATGTTTTGGATTTTATGCAAACAAATTAACAATTTGTTGCCGAATTTTAATGTTTTCCAACAATATTTTGATGTTTTATGGCAGGAATTTGTTATTTTAACATTTTATAAGTAAAATTTTGGACTTTTTAACCTTTTTAGCCGAATTTTGATTCTATTTGCAATGTTTTTAAAGTTTTATAACCGGATTCAGCGTTTTTGATTTTTTATGATAAAATTTTGCACTTTTCAACTAAATTTTGATACTTTTTGACAATATTTTCATATTTTTTACTGTTTTTGAAATTCCATGAAAAGAATTTTGCACGTTTTCAACAGTTTATGATGTTTTGATAATTCATTGCTGGCTTTTGGTTTTCTTGAATAATATATTAAAGTTTTACGATTGGTTTTTGGTAATTTCTAACAATTGTTTGAAATTTATAGAGCGGATTTAGCTACTTTTGACATTTTATGAACAAAATTTTAATCGTTTTTGGCCGTATTTTGTTTCTTATTTGAAAATATTTTAATATTATTAACTTTTTATAAATAGAATGATGCAGTTTTTTACAGTTTATGGTGAATTTTGATACTTTTTGACAAAAATTTTATACTTTATGACAGGATTTCGCTATTTTTGACATTCCATGAATAGAATGTTGTAATTTTTGACAGTTTATGACCTAATTTTGAATCTTTTTTGCGATATTTTGATATTTTATAACTAATCCAAACCAATTAACTGAATGAAAACATTCTATACAGTTAATATATTGCTATTTTTATCATTAAATTGTTATATTATTATAAAAAAACATATCAATCATTAAATCATTAAGAAGAAATTATTGCAACAACAAATGCGTTTCACAATTATCTAAAAAAACATCAATTGAAACAATTAATAACTCATAAATCATAAATAAATAGTAAAACAAATAAGCCGAACAAAAAACTAGTTTATGTTTGTCAAGTTTCTACAAAACAAATTTAAAAAATTGATGACGAATCTGCTAAAAATAAAACAATTAATTTCGCAATAGCCTAAATTCCACAAATAATTATTTATAACAATAAAAAGAGCTTAATTATACATTTCAATTATCTATTTATAAAAATAATAAATAAATTTTTGTATGACAGTTCTTAGAAAATAAAATGTTTTTATTATATAAACATTAGTTACGTAAATCCATTTATATCGATAATAAATCAATTTGTAAACGTAATGGAAAACAATTCGCTACGGTTATTGTTGTTAGCGAATTGGTAAAAGTGCAAGTTTGTTATAATTATAAAAACTGACCTTGCTTATATTGGGTCTTTAAACTTGACATTTTATTATTGAAATTAATGATGTTGCAATTTATGGATTAATTCATTTCATTTATAATGTTTTGAGCTAAAAAAGGAATATATCACCATAAACTGATTCATAATTTGGTCCGTTTAAATATCAAAATTGATAATTTGGTTGAGGCTTTTCTCATAGATAGAGGTCAGCAACCTTTTTTGAGTAAAGAGCAATTTTTTGTGAAGCTGAAGGTTTTTGCGAGAATCATAAAAATGTTTGTAACTTGGTAAGACAACTAAAAGAAATGGGAGAAAAGTTGAAAAAGTTTTATCAAATTAGCATCAACACTAAGCCAACTGCGTCCTTTTTAATGAATTTCTAAAAAAATCACTTAATTTTCAAATTTAAATATATTTTCAAAATTTGAGGGAATATCAAAAAATGTCATTCCGATTTTTTTTGTGAATAAAATGATCCATTAGTTGATAAAGTTTGATCAAAACTAAGCCAACTGCGTCCATTTTAATGAATTTCCAAAAAATCACTTAATTTGCAAAATTTAAAATATTTTCAAAATTTGTCAAAATATCATAAAATGTCATTTGGATTTCTTTTAGCAAATAAAATAAACTATTAGTTGGAAAAGTTTCATCAATTTAGCATCAAAACTAAGCCAACTGCGTCCGTTTTAATGAATTTCCAAAAAATCACTTAATTTGCAAAGTTTAAAATATTTTCAAAATTTGTCCAAATATCAAAAAACGTCATATGGATTTTATTTGCATATAATATGAACTATAAGTTAAAAAAGTTTGATCAAATTAGCATCAAAACTAAGCCAACTCCGTCCGTTTTAAAGAATTTTCAAAAAATCACTTAATTTGCAAATTTTAAAATATTTTCAAAATTTGTCAAAATATCAAAAAATGTCATTTGGGTTTTTTTTTCCAATAAAATGAACTATTAGTTGAAAAAGTTTCATCAAATTAACATCAAAACTAAGCCAATTGCGTCTGTTTTAATGAATTTTCAAAAAATCACTTTAATTTGCGCAAAATTTAAAATATTTTCAAAACTTGTCAAAGTATCAAAGAATTTGCATATAAAATTAACTATAAGTTGAAAAAGTTTGATCAAATTATCATCAAAACTGAGGCAACTGCGCCCGTTTTAATGAATTTCCAAAAAATCACTTAATTTGCAAAATTTAAAATATTTTCAAACTTTGTCAAAATATCAAAAAATGTCATTTGGATTTTTTTTAGCAAATAAAATGATCTTTAAGTTGAAAATGTTTGATTAAATTAGCTTAAAAACTAAGCCAACTGCGTCCATTTTAATAAATTTCCAAAAAACCACTTAATTAGCAAAATTTAAAATATTTTCAAAATTTGACAAAATATCAAAAAATGTCATTTGGATTTCTTTTAGCAAATAAAAAGATCAATTAGTTGAAAAAGTTTGATCAAATTAGCATCAAAACTAAGCCAGCTGCGTCCGTTTTAATGAATTTCTAAAAAAATCACTTAATTTTCAAATTTAAATTAATTTTTAAAATTTGAGAGAATATCAAAAAATGTCATTGGGATTTTTTTTTTGTGAATAAAATGATTCATTGGTTAAAAAAGTTTGATCAAAACTAAGCTAACTGCGTCCGTTGAAATGAATTTCCAAAAAATCACTTAATTTGCAAAATTTAAAATATTTTCAAAATTTGAAAAATATCAAAAAATTTGATTTCTTTTAGCAAATAAAAAGATCTATTAGTTGAAAAAGTTTGATCAAATTAGCATCAAAACTAAGCCAATTGCATCTGTTTAAATGAATTTTCAAAAAAATTATCAATTTTTAAATTTAAATATATTATCAAAATTTGAGGAGATATCAAAAAATTTCATTTGGATTTCTTTTAGCAAATAAAATGATCTATTGGTTGAAAAGTTTGATCAATTTAGCATCAAAACTAAGCCAACTGCCTCTGTTTTAATGAATTTTCAAAAAATCACTTAATTTGCAAAATTTAAAATATTTTCAAAATTTGACAAAATATCAAAAAATGTCATTTGAATCTCTTTTGGCATATGAAATGAACTATTAGTTGAAAAAGTTTGATCAAATTAGCATCAAAACTAAGCCAACTACGTTCGTTTTAATAAATTTTCAAAAAATTGCTTAATTTGCAAGTTATTCGTGTCTTAAGGCGCATAAGCCAACATTTAGTTTACCCCAAAAAAATCAGGAATCTGAGCAAAAGACTTGAGATACAGCCACCTTAAAGCAATTGTTAGGAAATGTCCCAACTATTGATAAAATTGCGTTTTTAGGAAGCGACTCTAGTCTTCATAGCCTTAGAATAACCCATGAAGTTTGACAAAATTGTTATCCTTTGTTTCTAAATCGATAGACACTATGGCTGATACAGTTTGGTTCTGTACCAACATTATGTTAGCTGAAGACAAAATTGAGCAAAGCTATGTTCTTTTTTGATTTGTTATATAAAGGAAATTATATAGAAGGCACAGTCGGTAGGTGGAAACTTAATTAAATTTTGAAAATCATGGCTGGTATATATTGGTCAAGAATTATGTTGCGTCCTCGTACATTCAAGCCGACTTTCTTTGATCTGTTTATTGAATGGAATTGTGTTTGCCATAGAAATCGAAATAGCGCAGTCGGTAGGTGGATTATTTTGTTTTTTTTATAGATATTATGTCTGATGCGGTAAAGTACCGAAATAATGTTGGCTGAAACCAGTGTTTTTCTTGGTTTGGCATATGCAATAAAATGGCATTAATTCGGCATTTAGTTTGGTTAGCAAAGAGTATATATTGTTTTTTGGTTTTTTCTATAGTGAGCACGTAATAATATTCTTTCCGAGGGGTGTTCTTTGCAGTGATCTTGGCAAGTTGTCCAAAGAAGACATTTGTCGGTGGGCAGTCTCTTGATTGCCTTTATTCAATTTTATCTTTGATGAAAATAGTCTTAGCCTATACTGGTATAGCGTTGCATATTGGTACTATTAAGCTGATGTCTTTTTGAAGAATACAAAAATAACAAATTGGCGCAGTCGGTGTAGTTCTCGTTTAACTGAGTAGTTAAAGCCGTTGCCGATGAAACGGTTTTTGTGTCTGTGTCTGTTTATTTTTTTAATTTAATGGAAAAATTTAAATCGTTGTCTTAAATTATATTTAAATATCAGAACAATCTTTTATTGCTTGTTTATTAAGCATATTTGTAAATACAAACATAGTGCATTAATTGATATGTATAAACAGTTTGCAAAAAATAATTTAAAATATTCTTAAATTATAATTTTAAATTCTGGTAGCATCCATAATTTTCAATGTCGACCAAATGAATTATTAATCGAATTGTAGACACGTTTTACAATCATAATAAATATTTATACGATTACATACTTTACATTCACATTCAATTATTATTAAACGGTAGATAATTGACTAGGAAATTGCGGTGTGGCCACAATACAATATCTGGAAAGAAAAACCTTCACATTACTTCCGAAATGCTACCGAATTAATTACATAGGAAATAAATTAAAATCTTTTATTGGATGATTTGTACGACCTTAAGAATTATTTAAATTTAAATTTATTAACTCATAAAAAAGAAGAATAATATTGGGAAATATTATAAGAATTCTGAAAAAACCTACTAACAGAATATGGAAATCAAATATAAAAAAGCAACGCAATGGGATTATTGTAAGAGACGCAGAAAGAGAAAGAAATGCAACAAGTTAAACACGCGGGCCGTAAATTAATAGTTCTAACAGGCCTGAAATTTACATGGTGTATTATGGCCGTGCGTGTTAATGTTATCGATTTGAGTAGTAGCAGACATGAGTGTGAGTGTATGTGCAGTTTTAACATCGTAATGAAAGCCACACACACATATATACATTGTGGGGATACACACAACTCATAGAATCCTGACCCATGACCCGAGCCTTCACCAATCATTTAATGTGCAGTGCAGCAGAACATCTGTGCATACTAAGCAATTGACAAGAATTTCGCTTTTTTTCATTCTTGTAAGATGGGTTAACCAAAAGCATGCATTTTTTTAAAGAAAATTTGCAATGTTAAATTATGTAATTGTTGATTATGCATTATTAGAATTGTTTTCATATACTTTGTTGATAAAACTCATCGCAGGGAAGGTGGGTGAAGAAATAAAATTTCTAACGAATTGAATGAAGTACTTCAACGCGGCACTTCGAACTTTTTCCTAAAAAAACTGGGACAAGGAATTTGAAGTGCATTAAATGCTTTCATCTTATCAAAGAAAATAAAACATCAAAAAATTATTATCCGGCTGCAATGAATTTTCCGTCCTAGGGCTGTAAAGCATCACTTTCCGAACTAAAATACGTGAAAATGTTTTTCAAAATGAGCAAAAAATTAACAACCGGCGTAAAATGTTATTAGATAGTGTAAACAATTTTAGATACCAAGTTAAAGCCTTGAGGTACCATTCTCCAAGTAGAATTATTTTACGACCAAGATAAGAAGATAAAACTGTTGCCACCTTTTTATCTAATCTAAGCTTTCTTGCTAGCGTTGCTTAAAATTATTTGTTTTAAATTTAAAAAAATATTTTAATCAAACAAAATTTAAAAAAATAATAATTAGGCCGCTTCTTGGATTTTACCGCCCTAGGACCGTAAAGCATTACTTTCTGGTTCAAAACACGAGCGGAAAAACTGGTTTTTATTGTGGGCAAACAAACAAAAACTTGCAAAGGGCATAAAATATTAATAAAAAATTTTTTGAAACAATGTGAAAGCCTTGGGGTATACCACAATTCTCTAAATAGAATTATTTTACAATTATTTCTTTATTGAATTAGCTTGAAATTGAACTAAATCATTTCAAAATGTTCAAAAATATTCATTTATAAGTAATTGAACTAAATGTACTCGTGAAATATTTACCACCACTATAAATTTCCTTAATGCTAAAATAATGTTCTTCTAACCCTGAATAAAATACAAGTCGCGTTTCTCGCGTTGCATTGAAATAAATCGCAACCTTACATATCGCTTTGGCAAACGTTTCTGCTCTTTACAATTTTTTTTATTTTGCATGAAGTTGTGTGCAATTTATCGGTCTAGTCTACATGCGTGTCGGTCGCTGACAAATTAACGTGCGTGCGATTTCATCCTTCTAAAAATAACAAGCACACACTTTGAGATTATAACATTTTATTGCAATATTCTCTTCGAATGATAAATATTCAATATTTATTGCCGGTTTATTTCTGGACAATTTTAATGTAGTGAGGTTTTCAGAAGTCTAATGGAAAATGAAATATGGTTTCATAGCATAACATTTTGGGAAATTAATTATTATAAACAAGGAAGGATGCGTTTTACACAAGTTAAAACCAGCTGTTATAAATTTATGTTTTCAACAATCCTGGAGCTTATTTTGAAGCCAATATAAATTTTAATCGTTTAGATAAACTGATTTATAAACAAAAGTTCAGGAAAAATATGTTTTGAGCATCTGAGTTTCGATTATAGTGTAAGAAGCACAGAAGGTAATAAATAGAAAATGCAATAATTTATATTTTATTAAAAAATAAATAGTTTCAATTAAAAGATAATAAAGTCTCCGACAATTATTCTTAAATCTGCTCAAACAATTTTATTTCAAGTAGTAAATGTTGAATTAAAATTAAAATAATGTTGATTTAATTATTAATATATTTCTTGTAAATGTTTTAATAATTAATCGTCGTTTAAGTTTTACGGTCGAGTACTTTGTGTGTGTAGTCGAGTTGAATGAGACGGTTAAAATGATGACCTATAAATAGTCATCAGGAAGCAATAAATGCGTCAAATTGTGTGTGAAATTTAAAATAACAAAAAGAAAAAAATAACAAACCGTCTTCAAATGTTATCACATCCTTTTGTCGGCGGAACTAAAGCAGTTTCGGTTTCTTTTATACATTTTTTTAAATTTTAATAAAAGTCAGATATAATTCTCAGTAATTATTAATAATATTATCAAACAATCAAGTTAAATGTGTGATTAAACTTATAGATCCCAATATAGGTTTATTGAAGCTATTTCAATTAGGCGCTCAACAGAAAATTTGATCACAAACACTCGGGCAGGAAATGTTAAAACTACTGACTCGCAATTAATGAACTGGGTGCCACGTCCAAAAAATTTTTTCAAACCTTACCCAACTTTATCCAAACATTTTTACGAGTAAATTTTGACTTTGTAAGTGGGTAATGGGACGATTGCGCCTGGGAAAATCATGTTTGCAGTTTTATAGGTTATGTTTGAATCAAATTTGATTAAAATCTAGCTAAGAATAAGAAAGTTATGCAACATTTTTGTTTAAATCAGAAATTAACAAAATTCAAAAATCTTCCGCCATTTTGTTAATTTTTCAAATTATTTAAATTCAATAAAATAATCATGTTTGTAGTTTTATAGGTTATGTGTGAATCAAATTTTATTAAAATCCAGCTAAGAATAAGAAAATTATGCAACATTTTTGTTTAAATCGGATTTTAATAAAATTCAAAAATCTTCCGTAATTTTTCAAATTATTAAAATTCAATCAAATGATCATGTTTGCAATTTTATAGGTTATGTGTGAATCAAATTTAATTAAAATCCAGCTAAAAATAAGGAAGTTATGCAACATTTTTGTTTAAATCGGAATTTAATAAAATTCAAGAATCTTCCGCCATTTCATTTATTTTTCAAGTTATTAAAGTTCGATAAAGTAATCATGTTTGCAGTTTTATAGGTTTTGTGTGAATCAAATTTTATTGCAATCGAGCTAAGAATAAGAAAGTTATGCAACTTTTTTGTTTATATTGGAATTTAATAAAATTCAAAAATCTTCCACAATTTCGTTTATTTTTCAAATTACTAAAATTCAATAAAATTCTCATGTTTGCAATTTTATAGGTTATGTGTGAATCAAATTTGATTAAAATCTAGCTAAGAATAAGGAAGTTATGCAACATTTTTGTTTAAATCAAAAATTAACAAAATTCAAAAATCTTTCGCCATTTTGTTTATTTTTCAAATCATTAAAATTCAATAAAATGATCATGTTTGCAGATTTATAGGTTATGTGTGAATCAAATTTTATTAAAATCCATCCAAGAATAAGAAAGTTGTGCAACTTTTTTGTTTAAATCAATATTTAATAAACTTCAAAAATCTTCCGCCATGTTGTTTATTTCTCAAATTATTAAAATTCAATAAAATCATCATGTTTGCAGATTTATAGGTTATGTGTGAATCAAATTTTATTAAAATCCCGTTGAGAATAAGAAAGTTATGAAACTTTTTTGTTTAAATCAGAAATTAACGAAATTCAAAAATCTTTCGCTATTTTGTTTATTTCTCAAATTATTAAAATTCAATAAAATTATCATGTTTGCAGTTTTATAGGTTATGTGTGTATCAAATTTTATTAAAATCCAGCCAAGAATAAGAAAGTTGTGCAACTTTTTTGTTTAAATCAAAATTTAATAAACTTCAAAAATCTTCCGCCATTTTGTTCATTTTTCAAATTATTAAAATTTAATAAAATGATCATGTTTGCAGTTTTATAGGTTATGTGTGAATCAAATTTTATTAAAATCCAGCACAGAATAGGAAAGTTGTGCAACTTTTTTGTTTAAATCAAAATTTAATAAATTTCAAAAATCTTCTGCTAATTTGTTTATTTCTCAAATTCTTAAAATTCAATAAAATCATTTTGTTTGCAGTTTTATAGGTTATGTGTAAATCAAGTTTTATTAAAATCCAGCTAAGAATAAGACAGTTATACAATTTTTTGTTTAAATCGAAAATTAACGAAATTCAAAAATTTCCACCGATGGTTGGATGGAAGGATGATTGGATAGATAAATAAATCCAATCATTTATCAAACCATGAATGGATATGTATATATAAATGCCCAACCATTCACTTTTGAGTTAACAACATTTATTAAAGAAATAAACAAGCTTTCTAAAATTTTCCCAGGCCTACTCGTCCCATTACCTACTTTTGTAACGTTGGATTCTGTTGTTCTGTCCGCAAAACTGGCGCTAAACGTGAAGCACCTTTAATTACAAAAAAGATTTTGTTGACTCTGATTGTAATTTGGTAGCTACAAATTGTTTGCAAAAATTTCTTCAAACAATTTGCCTAGTCATGCCTAAGCCTTAACGTCGGTTTGAAATACTAAGAAAACATTTTAACGCCTCAAAAATGCTTTGTGATTACTTTATCTTAGCCTTAACCTAGAGCTGAAAGATCAGCTACGAGGAAGTGAGCCACTTTGGTTTGATTTAAGCTTGTGTTGACTTTAATTGTAAAGTAATTGCAAGAGTTAGTCAAAATTAATCTTAAGAGAACTTAAAATCATATTGTTGCTACCTTCGAATTTTGCAATTATGATCATTGGTAGTCCAAACCTAGTTTATATAATTAAATAACGGAACAATAAGCCAGTATAAAGCATACTTTAGTACTTAGTTAATAGTATGCCCCACATTGGGCGTCATTTTTTACTGTCCTCTGGACTTGGAGGTGATGCGCTGAGGGGGATGCAGATCGGAGAGGGTGCCGAGGTACGTTTTTGGACGATTTCCTGGAGAATATATCCAGGTGTGGAGAAGCCTTGAGGCTGTTGTGTGTGTGGTGGGTGACTTGCTGGTCGAGCCCCCTTTTAGGTCAGAGACTTTCAACTTTGAACATCATCGCCCAGGTGGTTTAGTGGTTAGCGTACTCGACTGCTACACTAGGAGTCTTGGGTTTGAGTTCCCTATCTAGGGTCAGTTTGTATGGTTAAGAAAAAAATATGTTGTGATGAGTACGCCTTCTTTTGTATACAAAGAAAAACTTTATTAGGTTCCGAGTACTGCTATGTTGCGTGCACGTTAAAGAACTCAATAATTTAGGTTTGGAATTTCTGAATTTGTGGCAAAATTTCCAGATGTGGTAGTAAATGACCTCTGGTGTCGTTGCTATTAGCACTAGCAGCTCGGTGCTAGTGGCTGGTATACACTTGATAACCGCGATACTCTTTTTAATTTGAGGATGAGAGCATCTACCAATGTAGTTGAGAGCAAATTGTATTATATTTTATTCTTTAGGAAGATCTTTGATACTTGCGTCAAGAGATAACGCTGTTTGCAATTTTTTTCTTTCTTGAGGTGGTGCGTCTACAGTTCCGTTTTTCTTTAACGTCCTGTAACTTTGCCACAAAACTTAGCTTATGTTTCCCAAAGAAAGCTCTACATTTAGGTGAAAGCTTTGCATTTGCTTAGCAGATGTAGTTGATTTTTTTTAATGACCTGTTGGGTCAGGTTTGATTAAATTGTAAGTGTAATACGGTCTTTCGTTTACCTGGCGCAGCTGGGCGACGTGGTGCGGTATTTCAGGAGTCGAGAACATGCTGCGGTTATAGTTATTGTGTTCATGAACCGGTGATTAGTGCAATCTGGTTAAGTACGAAACCGAAGCTAAAGGTTTGCACGCTTCAGGTCGTCGCCTGTGGTTCCCCAGGGTTCAGGAGTTGTCTCACGACAGAAGGTGCAAATTCGTCGCACCACCTGTAGCCTAGAGATAAGTGGGTAACCTCTAAGTTGGCGTGGAGAGGTGATAGGAAGCGACTTACGGCGGAGGGTAAAAATTTTTGAGTGTCCATACCGGCAGCTGTTGTTTAAAAAGCCTCGTGGTTGTGGTTGGTCGCCGCTACTACCTCCACCCATCTGGTGCACAAGTCCACCACTGTAAGTGCGTATCGGTTTCCCACCCTTGTGGTATCTAGAGGCCTTACAGAGTCAATAGCGACTCTTTCCCAAGGTCGGCTAGTAGAGTGGGACTTCAAAAGTGCCTTAGGTTGTGAGGCGCTTGATTTCACTTTTGCGCAAATTGGGCATCTTTTGATGAAGGTGCGCACATTTTTGCGTAGGTTTGGCTAGCGGTAGGCCCGCAGGATGACGACTATGGTTTCATTTTTTCCTAGCTGACCGGCCGTGTTTGTCGAGTGGTGTTATTATTTTATGAATTCTTGCTGGGTTTTTGGTGGTACTTTCAGTTGATCGTGGCCAGCATTGGTCCTTATTATCTCAATTATCAAGCCATTGAATAATAATCTAAAATTGCTCACACTCTCCTTGAGTTTGTCGGACTAGGACCGCTAAAGTTTCTCCGATCAGCAAGCATATTTGAGCTTGTCTTTGGGTTTTCCGCTTCTTTTCTTCCTACCCTAATTCGTGTGGGTTTCATTTGTATTTGTTTTCGAACTGGGTTAACATTTTGTTGGAGAGCAATAATTGTTTCGACTTTGGTAGCCATGCGAAGTAGTCCGTCGAATGATTGGAAGTCGATGATATCCAAACGTTTATGGATCTTTGCTTCGACTAACGTGGCCAGTACATTAGCCAAGATTTCACCCTTAACCTTTGGTATCTACACCAGGCGTACCCTGTTGTTTACAGCTAATGCCTTCAGACTAATTATGCAGCCTTCTAGACGTTTAGATTTCATTGTTGGAAAGCGTATAGCATGTAGTGCCGTTTGGTAATCCGACATAATGGTTATTGGTTTGTTAAAGTGTGGTCTCAATTTGTTCATAATTTTACTGCGCCATTTAATTCCGTTTAAAGTTCTAAAACATGTTTACCCAAAAATAAGGTGGTTCCATTGTGATTTTTAGCCCCATCTGTATATCAAATAATTCTTTCGTTGCAGTAATATCACATCAAATGACTTCTGTATGCAACAATCTTTCATGAAGTCTGAATTTCATTTTTAGTTTATTTTTCTCATGCAACAAACACATTTGTTATGCTGTTGGCAATATTAATAAATTATTTTGTTGCCCTGGATGCCAAATTTTGTTAGTTTGCAATGATGAATGCAAATAGTCCAGGGGCTAATGAGTCATCAATGAACTTTTCTGATAGAACGAATGCGTTTTGTATGAAGCTTTGAACAAAACATCACGGCTGAGAGCTATTTTTCTAGTTTTAGACTTCAGCTACGCACTATAACCAGAACTTGAAAGATCCTGGGTACTTTTTTGAGCCTATGGCTAAAACCCTGTGTTCCAATAAACCAAAAACTTAAAATTTCTAAGAAAAATTGATAAAACAGAGCAGTTTACGCAAATCTGACTCCACATACAAACTAAAATTGTGAGCGTTTGTTACATATATGCTACAAATATGAAGCTTTGAAGCTAATTAAATATAAGCGTTGCAAAGAAGCAATTGAGAAGAAAATTAAAAAAAAAATGTCAAACGTGCAGTGTGCGATTTTCTGCTTGTTGCATTTTGAAGCCAACATAACAACTTTCTATGCTTATAAATGACGTCCAAGTGGGTACAAAAATTTAAAAAAGTTTGTGCATACCTTAGGCCTACTTATAATAATAAACTTTATTTATCCAGTGGATCATACATGCATAATATAGGTCAGATAAGAAAACTATAATATAGTAATACAATGTGAAACACAACATAAAATACAATGTAAACTTAGGTAATAATAAATCTGACACGTTTTCTAAAGATGTTTGCATGATGAAGCCAACATAATAACGTTCTATGCCCACAAATGACGTCACAAGCTAATTGTGGGCATAAGCTCAACGAGTAGATAAATTTTATAATTACAATTTTATTATTGATAAACAATAAGATGCTTGCAGCGCACTTGTGGAAAATTTTCAATTATAAATCTGCAACAGTAAAGTTTATTTACCAATAACACTTGTTTCTGCCATAAAATTCAATATTAATGTAAAATAAATCATATTTAGTAGATTATGTACGTAAAATTGTGTTTGGCCAGTGGTCTATTTCTAATTATAATAATAAATGTTGGTATAATAATTGCATTACATAATTTATAATTCGCAAACATTAATCATGAGATAAACGTTTTACAAATACATGCACGGATATAATTACTTAAATATATCATTATTTTTGTCACATAACACCGCCTTCTGAATAACAAAAAGAAACATTACATAACATTGGAAAGGTCAAGCAAGCCAGCAAAAAATAAAACATAATTTGAAAGTTGACCAAAATAAGTTAAAAAAAAGCGCAAATTTAGACCGGAAATTATACGCTTCACCACAAAACACCGACCGATGCTAATTCACATAAATTAAATCCAATTGAAAAAAATTGCATAAATTACAAAACATCAAAGCCGTAGATTTTTCGCGAATATTTACGGTGTTGGTAATGCCGAGTAATTGAAAGATCAAGTGGAGATATAATTAGCCTTAATGAAGATATTAATAACGTAGTCTGTGGAGGAGGTTGGGAACGGTTATTTCTAGCGATTCTAAGCGAACACCTGGTTGAAATTCCTCTTTAAATATTTTTTAATTGAAAGTGATTGTGTGGTTTTTTGGATAAAACCATAGTGGTTACGCCACTGTTTTTGTAATACGGCCATGTTTATGCTATATATGTGCGAGATCAGTTTCTCTCCTGCCTTGCCTCTAATCCCGCTCCGAGATGCTCGTGCCAAACTCGCAATGGTCGCCATGCAGTCTGTGCCGAGCTATCTGGCTCGACCTTGTGCTATACAACACATTCGCTGGCGCATATATTGTTGCTTTGCGAATTCAGCGAACATACCGCCGGTTATTTTATTGTTGTAATTTTATTTCAATTTTTTTTAACGAAATTCTGGAACTTTGCAATGTGAGTTTCTTTTTCAAAATTAATTGTATTTACTAATCTAGATTTATTTAGATAGTTTAACATTATTTTGAAAATATCTTTTTTTGTAATTTATAAACTATTTTGTCGATTTAAATCGTTTGTTAGGCTTGAGTTGTATGAAGCTATGTTCTTGAAAGGATTTTTTTCATTATTATATTAATAATGTAACAATTTTCTATCTGGACTTACTTGAAGCATCTGCAAAGTTGTGATGATGAAATTATTTAAGCATTTTTTACTACAAAATATAAAATTTGTAAAATCGTGCGGGCAGGACACATGAATACAAATGAGCAATAATCTCAGTGATCTGTTCCTACAGACTACGATACATCCTCCATCCTCCTTCGATGTTTGTCACATGATCAGCCCAAGATATCCTCAATATTTGGCTGTAGCACCACATCTCGAAAGCCTTTATCTTATTCATGTGAGCTTGTTTTAGTGTCCAACTTTCCATATCGTATAACAAAATTGAGAAGACATGGCAACGAAGCATCCTTAGGGTGCGAACACAACGGCGATCGTAGCTCCGATTATAGCATCGTACCCTTGCACATCGAAAAGAGCTCCGACCCTAGAACACTAAAATTTGTTCTAAGCTAGGACCCTAGCTCATGGTTTTTGATCAAAAAAACCTGTTGCTGCATTTATTGTTTAAAAAACTACATTTATTAATATTTTTTGAAAGTTATAATGTATCTATCACGATGTAATCACGTTAAGAATGACATAAAAGCACATTTTCGTAATTTGGGCACATGTTTGATATTGGTAAAATTTAGATAACAAAATTTTGTAATATTTCTCAATATAATATAAAAGATTAGTTAGTAATATTTTTAAAATATTTAATTTTAATTTAAAACCTTTTTTTTATTTTAATTCGACGCCACTGGCTTGTTAAATTATAAAATATGTTATCATACAATTTAATTAAATAACATTATCCTTCTGACTGATTGAGGAAACCGTCCAATTATCATTATTATAACATGTCCGGCCGCAACCTAATCAATCACGCGTAATTTATTGCGGGAGATGTTTTTATTTCTTCTTCTTTTTGCACGCGCGTTTCGAAAGCAAAATAAATGTGGCATCCTTGAGGATAAGCAATATAATCCGTTGCAAAAAAAAAAAACGATCACGATGGAAAGTTCTCCCGTGTCATGCGATAAACTCAAACAGATGGAATTCGATTCGAAAGAGAGTATGCGTTCAACATTGATTAAAATTATTGAATTTATTTATTTCTAGATATAAATTTTGTTTTGTTATTCGGATCGGAACGTGATGGAGAAAATGCGATCCGAATGCGGATATGAAATGCATAATGCCCTTTGCTGTGTTTAAATAACGTTTTATTGGTAACATGTGTACACGGCTCGCGCTATCACATAAGATCTAATATGCACTTTCTAATGTTGCACGAGTTCATAAGTTTTACTACAATAATATTACCGTTCAAATTTATATGCTAACAGTTTTAACGCTTTATGGAATCGCTTGTGCTATTACTAGTTGCAGGGACGGATTTGCACTTCAACAACTGATACATTGTATATGGAATTTGTATGGAATTAAATTATTAACAGATTCCGATACAATAAAATATCATTCAACTTATGTATGTTGTTTACATTACAATCTTTTGGTTGAATAAGACTGTTTTCGAACTTTGTTTTATCAATTTTTTAATTTTTCTGCTTCAAAAATTGGTAGATTTCAATTTGTTATAAAAAGTAAAATATAATCTTGTTTGCATGAAATTCACGGTGGGCTCGATTGGTTTATAAAGAAGATCTGCACGTAGGAAAGTCGTATGTTGGTTAGTAACATGTACGATGGGTGAGCATGGGTGATCATGGGAAACCGATGATCTTTCTGTGTGGCCGGTGAGCAAAGCGGCGGTTCACTCGCCGAAGAAGAACTTTTTATCATTAGTATGAGACGCAAGGCCGACAGTGCCCCCCAGCGCATATCAGATATCTATATTTTACCATTTACCATCCGCTCAATTCAATGTGAGAGATTATCTATTTCATTAATAAATGAAATATAATTTATAAAAAGTTATTTTTAAAACAATAAATTCAATTGCGATTGGAAATTCAAATTTAAATTTAAATTAATTTAAATATTTATAACAAAGATGAAATTCTGTAAAACAAACTAACTAAAACAACATTTAAATTCGTAAAAAAGATGCTCAGGAACATTGTTACATGTTACCGTAACATGTCAAAATGTTACATATCAAAACTATTGTAACATGACAAGTAGACATCGTAACATGTCAAAATATTACCGTAACATGTCTAAATGTAACCGTAACATGTCAAAATGTTACCGTAACAAATTAAAATGTTACATAAAATTGAAGTTACATATCAAAATTATTGTAACATGTCAAGTAGACATCGTAACATGTCAAAATGTTACTGTAACATATCAAAATGTTACATAAAATTGAAATTACATATCAAAATTATTGTTACATGACAAGTAGACATCGTAACATGTCAAAATATTACCGTAACATGTCAAAATAGTATATAAAATTGAAGTAACATCAAAATTATAGTAACATGACAAGAAGACATCGTAACATGCTGTATTGTCACCTAAAATTGATGTTACATGTCAAAATTATTGTAACATAACAAGAAGCTATCGATATATGCTTTAAGCCCACAGTAACATCTTGAAATGTTATCTAAATTTGAGGTTATATGTCAAAATTATTATATTATAACAAGAAGACATTGTTACATGTTGTCATGATACCGTAACTTGTCAAAATGTTACATAAAATTGAAGTTACGTATCAAAATTATTGTAACATGACAAGTAAACATCGTAACACACCGTTGTCAAATAAAATTGACGATACATGTCAAAAATATTGTAAGATGACAAGAAGTCATTGTAACATGCCACATTGTAACCTTAACATGACAAAATGTCACTTAAAATTGATGTTACATGTCAAAATTATTGTAACATACTATGCTATGTCATCGTAACATGTCAAAATGTTACCTAAAATTAATATTACTTGGCAAAATTATTGTAACGTGCTAGAATGATACCGTAACATGCCAAAATGTTACTTAAAATTGACGTTACATGTCAAAAATGTGGTATCATGTCAAGAAGTCATTGTAACATGCTGCATTGTAATTGTTACATGTCAAAATGTCACTTAAATTTTTTGTAACGTAACAAGTAGAAATCGTATCATGTCAAAATTTCACCTAAAGTTGACGCATTAGATGTCAAAATTGTAGTAACATGACAAGTAAATATTGTAACATGCTGTAATGTCACTGTCAATTTTAAATGTCACTTAAAATTGACGTTACATTTCAAAATAGTTATAATATGTCAAAATGTTACCTAAATTTCAATATTCACAGACTGAAAAAAAAAGATTTGCCAAAAAAAAATCAGTTTTGCCGGTTTTAATACTGGAACTTTGCTTTGAAGGTCGCGTTTGACGGAGAAAAAAGGGCTCACCGACAAAGTAAGGCCGGTTTCAGCTTTTAAAGAAAAAAATCAAAATTGATTGGTTTTTAAAAATTTGCTTTTTTTGAGAAGCCGCTTCTGTTGTCGGATTGGATCGGATGGCTCCCGCGAAAGGTCTTTTCTTTCTCCGCAAAACGTCTTTTCTAACATTTTTTGATAATTGCGTTCCCGGCCGTCTACGAGTGTCGGGAGTTGATTGGATTTAGAATCTTTTAGAAAAAAGTTGTTTTGTGCCAAAGAATAGAAGTGTCCAGGAGTTTGATGTAAAAGATCATAATTGGTCTTGTTTGAGAGAGGAAGAATGTCCAAATGTAGCGAACTTTTTTGTTGTCAATTTTTTGGAGATTGTATTTGTTAGTTAGGACGCCCCATCAGCTGTGGAGTGTGATGATATTGATTGGTTTCTATAAGAGTGTCTACAAACTAAACTCCCCCGGATCATACCAGAAAGTTTGAGACCATAAGGCTCATATACCTTCCGTTTGGAGATTGTATTTGTTGGTTAGGACGCCTCATCAGCTGTGGAGTGTGATGATATTGATTGGTTTCTATAAGAGTGTCTACAAACTAAACTCCCCCGGATCATACCAGAAAGTTTGAGACCATAAGGCTCATATATCTTCCGTTTGGAGATTGTATTTGTTGGTTAGGACGCCCCATCAGCTGTGGAGTGTGATGATATTGATTGGTTTCTTATGACTACTTATGAGTATTTATTTTTGTTTGGCTCAGCAAGTCTGGCCAGATCCAGGTTGGGGTAAACCACGAGGTTATCAAAATACATTTTGGCTAAAATTTTGATGTGTTGCCGTTTTGAACATACTATGGGGCTCCAACAAACCACCGTAAAGTAAGACTTGAGATGATTGAGGTCCATATTTGTAGTAGTCGTTCCCCAGACGCAAAAGTGATTTGCGGACTGACAATGTTGATGTACATCCGATTTAGTTTTGAAGCAACAAACAGGTTTTTTGTCAATTTAGATTTGTCTAGGATAGACGGTACGTACAATTTGTACGTAAGTCTTTTATCAAAGGTGATGATAACGTCATTTGTGGCAGACCTTTTTGGAGGCTTTTCTAGCGTCGAAAAAGACCACCACCGTGGTTTTTTGTTTCAGTCTAAATTTTATCAATATTTTCCAAATTAAACTCAGTTGGACGGGTCGGTGGTATTCTATACTGTGATTACCATTGAGAAGTTTGAACTAGACTACTCACCTACCCGCCCAACATTTTGTTAATAAGAAACTAGACGTTTCTTCTTTCTGCAAGTGTTAGTAATCTCTTAATCAGAAGAGGAGGAGGAGGTTATGACTATTTTTTTGGTTATCAACACTTGGGCGGGTGGGTGAATCACTCCAAATCATGGAGTGTTAGAAGTCTCTTAATCAGAAGAGGAGAAAGTTATATTTCTAGTTTAAATTGAAGTGCCCACCCACCAGCCCAAATTTTTGTTATCATAGAATGTGAGCAAGTGTTAGAAGTCTTTTAATGAGAGGAAAAGGAGGTTATAACCAATCTCTTGACCACCAATACTTGAGCAAGTGGGTTTGTCATTCTAGGTTATGTTAGTTTATTTTGTGGGCCAAATTACTTCTTCTACTGTGACCTTTTTCTTTGTCTCACCTCTTGTGTGATTGGATTTAGATTTGAGAGAATTGTTTAAACATAAATCTCTTGATAACTAACGCTTGGGTGGGAACAAACTTTAATTTCTGGGCGAGTTACTTTTTCTACTGTGACTCACCTACCCGCTTAAGTGTTGGTCATCAAAAGATTTTTTCTTTGTCCTACCTCATGTGTGCTTGGATTTAGATTTGAGAAAATGGTTTAAACATAAATCTCTTGATAACTAACGCTTGGGTGGGTGGGAACAAAGTATAATTTGTGAACGAGTTACTTTTTCTACTGTGACCCACCCACCCGCCCAAGTGTTGGTCATCAAAAAATATTTTCTTTGTCCCATTTCTTGTGTGCTTGGATTTAGAATTGAGAGAATTCTTTAAACATAAATCTCTTGATAACTAACGCTTGGGTGGGTGGGTGGGAACAAAGTTTAATTTGTGGGCGAGTTACTTCTTCTACTGTGACCCACCCACCCGCCCAGGTGTTAGTCATCAAAGGTCTTTTTGTTGTCCCACCTCTTGTGTGCTTCGATTTAGAATTGAGAGAATTGTTTAAACATAAATCTATTGATAACTAACGCTTGGGTGGGTGGGTGGGAACAGAGTTTAATTTGTGGGCGAGTTACTTCTTATACTGTGACCCACCCACCCTCCCAAGTGTTAGTCATCAAAGGATCTATTGTTTGTCCTAACTCTTGTGTGATTGGATTTAGATTTGACAGAATTGTTGGGTGGGTGGTTGTGAACAAAGTTCAATTTGTGGGCGAGTTACTTCTTCTACTATGACCCGCCCACCCGCCCAAGTGTTAGTCATCAAAGGATCTATTGTTTGTACCACCTCGTGGGTGCTTGGATTTAAATGTGAGAAAATTGGTTAACAATAAATCTCTTGATAACTAACACTTGGGTGGTTGGGCGGGAACAAAATTTAATTAGTGGGGGAGTTACCTTTTTTACTGTAATCTACCCACCCGCCCAAGTGTTGGTCATCAAAGGATATTTTCTTTGTCCCACTTCTTGTGTGCTTCGATTTAGAATTGAGAGAATTGTTTAAACATAAATGTATTGATAACTAACGCTTGGGTGGGTGGGTGGGAACAAAGTTTAATTTGTGGGCGAGTTACTTCTTATACTGTGACCCACCCACCCTCCCAAGTGTTAGTCATCAAAGGATCTATTGTTTGTCCCACCTCTTGTGTGCTTGGATTTAGATTTGAGAGAATTGTTTACAAAGTTTAATTTTTAGGTCAATTGCTTCTTTTACTGTGGCCCAACCACCCGCCCCAGTGTTAGTCATCAAAGGATTTAATTTGCAAATATTTTGAAAATTCAATAAAATTTCTAAAAACTTAATTTAAACCAATTTTAGAAAACTAACTAATCTCAAAATTGCGCAACGATAGCTTTATAGTTAAGTTAAAAATATTTTTTGTTAAATTTGCAAACATTTATAAAATTTAACAAATTTTCTAGAAATTTTATTTAGATTTATTTTAGCAATAATTATGGCCTAACAAACCCCAAATTTGCGCAACGGTATTGCTAGTTGAAAATCATAATCAAAGTCATAAAAATTTGCATTGCAATTATGAACAATATTTTTATTATATCGTTACTGTTAATAATTTAACGATCAGATTTATGTTCTATATAATAAAAAGATAAATGTCAAACTTTCATTCATTCCAACATAAAAAAAATTAGTAATAATAGTGTCGTGATTACATTCCCATTTCAGCTAACACTTTCAAGGATACTCGAATTAGTTTCGTGCCATATTAGCCGGATTTAGTGTCAGGTGATAAATGCATTAAATTCTATTTATAGATAAAAACATACACTAGTGTAAAAGCCAAACCGATACAATCTGTATTAACATCAACACCTGTTCGGGTATGTAATTAATGACCACCTGATTTTCACGCGGTGCCATTGCCACCATGCGGGCCAGGACGACGACGGATCCTGAACTACGTGCGCTATGTGCGAGCCGCCACTTAAACGCCTAAACGGTTTTAATTAGTCCGTTCAATTGGAACGCGCAGATCTTATCGGCTGAATGCAGATGTTTAAAATGAGCAAGATACGTGGGAACTATATTTTAAAATCAAAATTATTATTGATTAAAAACAAACAAAAAATTAAGTTATGACGCAAACACCGCGACCACCGGTCGGGTTAACGAGATCGGGATTTCACAGGTTGTTTCAACGGAGACAGCTTATTATACATGCATATTATACCACCCAAGATATGTTGGCAAGCAAATAATAAATATTTATTACCATTATAATCTCAAGGAATGGGATTAATTGAACGCACTGAACACACTCATTAGGACAGATACTACAACTAATTTAACGTGGCCCAATTTCGTTTTATTTTCGTCAGCATTGAGACAAATTAAAACAACTTTATAATTCTTTACATTACATCTTCAAACTAAAACATTGATCAAAATAAAGACTTTTTCATTTTACTCAAAAAATTTGTACCGCATCTTCAAACTCATTCCCTAAAAATTTATTGTGACTTAGCATCTCCAAACTAAAATTTTGATCAAAACAAAGACTTTCTGGTTTTTTTGCATTTTACTTGAAACTTTTCATTACGTCTACATTAAATTGCGCATCTCAGGTACTATATTTATTGCCAAAAAATACAATTTCATAACTAAATAACATTTCCAAACTATTATAGTGCATTGACGTCAGTTGAATCATCGGTTTAAAGGTAAAACACGGTAAATATTTATGTCTTTCAATCTTTTAGATTATCAAATTGAAAACGATATTATTATTGTTCTAAATATAATAATAATTCGTATGACTTAATGAAAACATTTCATTGATATTGCAATATGAATGGAAGTGGTTCACATCCAATAATATTTGCGCTAAATATAGCCCACCAAAACATTTAATTCTCAACGACAGTAAAAATTAAATTGAAAATAGTACGTAACTAATTTCGTAATTCAACCGAATAACTACGCATCTCAACGCGATAAACTATTGACTTCTAAGTGAACCAAATTCGATACAGGCAACAAAAAAGAAATCATAATAAACGATTCCACACGAGTGAAATGTAATCGATGACATTGAACTAGTATCTTCATTATTATTATAATTTAAACAAACATTTTTTTAAATTATTCGGTAATTAATTAAAAAAAATATGATATAGTTATTATATCTTTTGTATAATTATTATTCAATGAAGTTTATTTATAGACTCAAGGAAACATTGCATACATTAAGCTCCACAGGTGTTCAGTGCATACATATATACACAGTCTCGATATGAGCCCATGACACGGGATATCTCAGGAAACTTTATATACCTACATGTCGATGGTGCGCTGTCATTACTGCAATAAATCGAAAGTTTCGCAGGGAAATGAAGCCGCGTGGGCGTGGGAACACCGCGAAATCGTTAATTCTGTTATAATCAAAATGACGATTTCTCAAAAGGAAATAATTAATTTAATAAATAACCGTTTTGTAATATTTAAATTATAATTGACAAAATAGGTGTCGAAAGTTGAATAAGAATTCCATTTATAATTATTCTAAAGCTTCATTTACATACAAATTACACTCAAATTTAGATATGTTTTTGGAACAAATTGGACGTTAATACAAGCGTTGACGGTAAAAGGGACCGATGCAATCAGATTTACCAAAATCATATTTCATTGGTTTTCAGCTACAAAAATTTTGAGCTAGGGGCTCGATCTTAAGTTAACATCATTTTTATATAATATGATTTGCATTTCGCTTTCCTTTATCAACTTTGGGTTTACCATAATGTTTTCCAGTTATTGGTACAATCCAAAATTTAAGAAATTTGGGTTAAAGCCTCATATACAGCTGAACGAATTGAAAATCCTATCTTTGGTAGATTTGTGTGTGTCCCAAATCTTTGATTGACCCGCTCGCTGATATTCACCTCCTGTGGGTGGTATCGAGTAATTGAACCAAAGACTTCTAGTATTGTATTATTTTAATAGATTTGTAAATAATTTACCACGGAACTGGATCCCATGATAATTTAAGGTACTACAACTGATGTTCTATAAAATTGATGACCTCTTGAGCTATAGCCTGTCTTATAGAGGAAATTTTGTGAACCAATCGGTGTCTTTTCAATGAATTCGGGAGTGGGCCTACAATATCTGTTAAGATTGTTTGCCAAAAAAAAAATTACAATTTACAATCTTTGGGTTTACCCATCAAACCAGCTTTAAGATTATTTGAAGATTTCTGTGAAGCACATGCTGTGTTTAAAAACATCTTTTCTTAACTTTGGTCAGTACCCTTCTTGTATTTGGGATAGACTTTTAAAGTGATCAAAGTGTTTTTGCTTTGATATCGTCATGGCAGATTTGTAAGAATTCCGTTCTCTTTTCCCTAGGAACTACTAATTTCCGTTGCATCAGATTGTATGGATCGTAGTTTGTCATAATATGATTGTATTTTCATCTTTTATCCTCCAGAATGAATAGTTTTCCGATTTATCCATACCTAAAACTCTCAGCTTGTCGTACCATTTGTCAAAGCTTGCTTTTGTATGCCAGCTTCACCTTCATGTGTATATTAAAATGATCGTGATCAATCTCTATTTGGTTTTTATTGTTCCATGTATGTCGCGTGAGTGTCTTTATATTTCTGGCATCTCGTTTTTCTTTCATTAGATTCAAGATTTCTGTGACTATTGTTTCCAATAGATGTGTTCTGTCTGTTAAGTTTCTCATTTAGGTTTTTGGCTACTCTGGCATTCTTTTTTGTTGAGTTTTTAAGGTTAATTATTTGATGTTTTGCTTTATGCATCTTTTTTAGTTGTATTTTTATATTTTCTACAAGTGAATGTGTCTTTGTCAATTTTTCTGCGTTTTTTAAACCTATTAGGCATTAAAATATAGTCGATCAGGTTCTTAACTACATTGGTTGAGTTTGAACAACGTATTTGGTATTATGCATTGATTGGCATTGGCAAACCAGCCAGATAAACCTAGTAGAGTAGTTCGAATTCCACGTTAAACTTTTGGACCCGTATGTTTGTGTAGAACTAATACATAAATATAGGAAAGGGGCGCCTACGTTTGCTACGTATCGAGTACGGTATTATAAGAAAAAGATAATCTTGGCAGAAATGAATCAGTCTGTCTCTTCTCTGGTTATTAATCAAATCAAATTATAAAGAAATAGTGACAGTTAACAACATATTTTGATAGTTTAACACTCATTGTGACGGTTTTCAAACTTTGTTTATCAGTTTACAGCTTATTTTGACGTATTTCAAAGAAATAGTGACAGCTAACAACATATTTTGACAGTTTATCACTCATTGCGACAGTTTTCACATTTTATTTAGCATATTTTGACATATTACAAACAAATAATGACAGCTAACTTCATGTTTTAACAGTTGACTTTATGTTTTGACAGTTTATCATCTATTGGGGAGGTTTTCAAACTTTGTTTATTAACTTACATTTTGACATATTACAAAGAAATAGTGACAGTTAACAACATATTTTGACAGTTTATCACTCATTGCGACAGTTTTCACATTTTAATTATCAGTTTATGGCATATTTTGACATATTAGAAACAAATAATGACAGTTAACTTCATATTTTGATAGTAAACTTTATGTTTCGACAGTTTATCACCCATTGTAGCGGTTTTCAAACTTTGTTTATTAACTTACAGCATATTTTGACATATTACAAACTAATAGTGCCAGTTTATCATTGTAACAGTTTCAAACTTTGTTTATCAGTTTACTGCTTATTTTAACATATTACAAAGAAATAGTGACAGTTAACAACATATTTTGACAGTTTATCACTCATTGCGACAGTTTTCACATTTTATGTATCAGTTTATGGCATATTTTGATATATTACAAACAAATAATGAGTTAACTTGATGTTTTGACAGTTTATCACCCATTGCCCGGTTTTCAAACTTTGTTTATTAACTTTCAGCATATTTTGACATATTTCAAACAAATAGTGACAGTTTATCACTCATTGTAACAGTTTCGAACTTTGTTTATCAGTTTACAGCTTATTTTGACATATTACAAAGAAATAGTGACAGTTAACAACATATTTTGACAGTTTAACACTCACTGTGACGGTTTTCAAACTTCGTTTATCAGTTTACAGCTTATTTTGACGTATTACAAAGAAATAGTGACAGCTAACAACATATTTTGACAGTTTATCACTCATTGCGACAGTTTTCACATTTTATTTATCATTTTATGGCATATTTTGACATATTACAAACAAATAATGAAAGTTAACTTCATGTTTTAACAGTTAGCTTTATGTTTTGACAGTTTATCATCTATTGGGGCGGTTTTCAAACTTTGTTTATTAACTTACAGCATATTTTGACATATTACAAATAAATAGTGACCCATTGTGACAGTTTCAAACTTTGATTATCAGTTTACAGCTTATTTTGACGTATTTCAAAGAAATAGTGACAGTTAACAACATATTTTGACAGTTTATCACTCATTGCGACAGTTTTCACATTTTATTTATCAGTTTATAGCATATTTTGACATATTAGAAACAAATAATGATAGTTTACTTCATGTTTTGACAGTTAACTTTATGTTTTGATAGTTTATCATCCATTGGGGCGGTTTTCAAACTTTGTTTATTAACTTACAACATATTTTGACATATTACAAACAAATAGTGACAGTTTGTCACTCATTGTCACAGTTTCGAACTTTGTTTATCAGTTTACAGCTTATTTTGACATATTACAAAGAAATAGTGACAGTTAACAACATATTTTGACAGTTTATCACTCATTGCGACAGTTTTCACATTTTATTTATCAGTTTATGGCATATTTTGATATATTACAAACAAATAATGACAGTTAACTTCATGTTTTGACAGTTAACTTTATGTTTTGACAGTTTATCACCCATTGGGGCGGTTTTTAATCTTTGTTTATTAACTTACAGCATATTTTGACATATTACAAACAAATAGTGACAGTTTATCACTCATTGTAACAGTTTCAAACTTTGTTTATCAGTTTACAGCTTACTTTGACATATTACAAAGAAATAGTGACAGTTAACAACATATTTTGATAGTTTATCACTCATTGCGACAGTTTTCACGTTTTATTTATCAGTTTTTGGCATATTTTGACATATTACAAACAAATAGGGACATTGTGACAGTTCAAACTTTGTTTATCAATTTACATTATATTTTGACACATTATCATGTTCTGAAGTGCTCCACCTACCTACTAAGTGTCCGTCATCAAAGAATTGCATGTTAACATTACCTTCTTTGACATAGATATATTTAACGCTCACAGAGAAGGAAAATTTCTAATTTCCACTTGAGCGGGTGGGCGGGAACGGGCGGGAACCCCAGTTTAAATCATCCGTCCATACTTATGTTGTGGACTTACCACCCCAAACACTCAAGTGTTTTTCATCAAGGGATTGGAAATCAACATCACCTCCTTTGAAAAAAGGGCTTTTAACGCTTGCAGAAAAAGAAAACTTCCAATATGTTGATAAATAACACGTGGGCGGAAACCAAAGTTCAAACCATTCTAATGTACTTATTATCTGGATAACCCACCCTCCCGCTCAAGTGTTTGTCATCAAGGGTTGCATATCACCATCACTTTCTTTGATATAAAGACTTTTAACGCTTGCAGATAAAGAACACTTTCAATTTCTTAATAACTAACATTTGGGCGGGTGGGCGGGAACCCCAGTTTAAAATATCCGCCCGTACTCATATTTTGGAGTGACCCACCCACCCGCCCAAGTGTTTGTCATCAAGGGTTGGATATCACCATCACTTTCTTTGATATAAAGACTTTTAACGCTTGCAGAGAAGTGAAACTTTTAATTTCTTGATAACTAATACTTGGGCGGGTGGGCGGGAACCCCAGTTCAAACTATCCGTCCGTACTCATGTTTTGGAGTGACCCACCCACCCGCCCAAGTGTTTGTCATTAAGGATTGGACATCACCATCACCTTCTTTGATATAAAGACTTTCAACGCTTGCAGAGAAGTGAAACTTTCAATTTCTTGATAACTAACACTTGGGCGGGTGGGCGGGAAACCCAGTTCAAACTATCCGTCCGTACACATGTTTTGGAGTGACCCACCCACCCGCCCAAATGTTTGTCATCGAGGGTTGGATATCACCAGCACCTTCAGTGATTAAAAGACTTTTAGCGCTTGCAAAAAAATTTTTATTTTCAATTTCTTGATAACTAACACTTGGACCGGTGGGCGGGAACTCCAGTTCAAATTATCTGTCCGTACACATGTTCTGAAGTGACCCGCCCACCCGCACAAGTGTTTGTCATCAAGGATTGGACATCACCATCACCTTCTTTGATGTAAAGACTTTCAACGCTTGCAGAGAAGTGAAACTTTTAATTTCTTGATAACTAACACTTGGGCGGGTGGGCGGGAACCCCAGTTCAAACTATCCGTCCGTACACATGTTTTGGAGTGACCCATCCACCCGCCCAAATGTTTGTTATCGATGGCTGGATATCACCATCACCTTCTTTGATATATAGACTTTCAACTCTTGCCGAGAAAGGAAACTTTCAAGTTTTTTGATAACTAACACTTGGGTGGGTGGGCGGGAACCCCAGTTTAAACTATTCGCTTGTAGTCATGTTTAGGAGTCACCCAGCCACCCGCCCAAGTGTTTGTCATCAAGGATTGGATATCACCATCACCTTCTTTGATATAAAGACTTTCAACGCTTGCAGAGAAAGGAAACTTTCAATTTCTTGATTATTAACACTTAGGTGGTTGGGCGGGAACCCCAGTTTAAACTATCCGTTTGTACTCATGTTTACGAGTGACCCACCCACCCGTCCAAGTGTTTGTCATCAAAGGATTTAACATCACCATCACCTCTTGTGACATAAGAGACTATTAACGCTTCCAGAAGGAAACTTCCAATTTTTTGATAACACGGGTGGGCGGGAACCCCAACAAGTTTTGGCAGTTTATCTCCCATTGCGATAGTTTTCAAATTTTGTTTATAAGTTTTCTACATGTTTTGACATACTACAAACAAATAATGACAGTTAACAATATGTTTTGACAGTTTATCACCCTTTGTGACAGTTTACAAATTTTGTTTATCAATTTACAACATATTTTGACATATTGCAAAAAAATAGTGATAGTTAACTTTGTGTTTTGAGAGTTCACTTCCTGTTTTGAGAGTTTATCACCCATTGTGGCGGTTGGTTTTCAAACCTCGTTTATTAATTTACACCACATTTTGATATATTACAAACAAATAGTGACAGTTTATCACTCATTGTGGCAGATTTCAAACTTTTTTTATCAATTTACATCATATTTTGACATATTACAAACAAATACTGACAGTTAACAACATGTTTTGACAGTTTAATACTTATTATGACGGTTTTCAAACTTTGTTCATCAATTTACATTGTATTTTGACATATTACAAACAAATACTGCCAGCTAACAACATGTTTTCACAGTTTATCACCCTTTGTGACAGTTTTCAAACTTTTTTCATCAATTTACTTCATATTTTGACATATTACAAACAAATACTGACAGTTAACTACATGTTTTGACAGTTTAATACCTATTAGGACGGTTTTCAAACTTTGTTCATCAATTTACATTATATTTTGACACATTACAAACAAGTACTGACAGTTAACAACATGGTTTGACAATTTAACACCCATTGAGACAGTTTAAAAATTTGTTTATCAATTTGTAGCACATTTTGACATATTACAAACAAATACTGACAGTTAACAACATGTTTTGACAGTTTAACACCCTTTGTGACAGTTTTCGAACTTTTTTCATCAGTTTACATCATATTTTGACATATTACAAACAAATACTGACAGTTAAAAACATGTTTTGATAGTTTAACACCCATTGTGACAGTTTATAAATTTGTTTATCAATTTTTAGCATATTTTGACATATTACAAACAAATAGTGACAGTTAACAACATGTTTCGATAGTTTATCACCCATTGAGACAGTTTACAAATTTTATTTATCAATTTCTAGCATATTTTGACATATTACAAATAAGTAATGACAGTTAACAACATGCTTTGACAGTTTATCTCCCTTTGTGACTGTTTTTAAACTTTTTTTATGAATTTACATCATATTTTGACATATTACTAACAGTAAACAACATGTTTTGACAGTTTAACACCCTTTGTGACAGTTTTCAAACTTTTTTCATCAATTTACATCATATTTTGACATACTACCAAAAAATACTGACAGTTAACAACATGTTTTGACAGTTTAACACCTTTTGTGACAGTTTCAAACTTTTTTCGTCAATTTACATCATATTTTGACATATTACAAACAAATACTGACAGCTAACAACATGTTTTGACAGTTTATCACGCTTTGTGAAAGTTTTAAGTTTTTTTTATCAGTTCACATCATATTTTGACATATTACAAACAAATAGTGACAGTTAATAACAAGTTCTGACAGTTTATCACCCATTGTGACAGTTTTCAAACTTTGATTATCAATTTAAAGCATATTTTGACATATTACAAACAAATAATGACAGTTAACAACAAGTTTTATAAGTATATTACCCATTGTGACAGTTTAAATCAATTTACAACATATTTTGACATATTACAAACAAATTATGACAGTTAACGTCATGTTTTGACAGTTGATCACTTATTATGGCAGTTTTCAAATTTTGTTTACCAATTAACATCATATTTTGACATATTACAAACAAATAGTGACAGTTAATAACATATTTTGACAGTTAATGACCTATTCTGACAGTTTTCAAATTTTGTTTTTCAATTTAATACTGAAGATGCTTAAACATTCGCAACAAATGTTGAAAATTGTTTGCATAAACTTATTTTAATATTTTATTTTTGTAAAATTTTCCTCAAGGATCAAAATTGCATATAAACCCAATTCACTTATTTATCCATCACGATGTTCTCATTTATTTGTATGTGTATTACCCGTGGCTTTGCTAATTTGCGCGCAATATATACAATGGTGGAAGCGCCAATTTAGTTTCGCATCAATCTAAACACAATCAACCCCCGATATAAATAAATTATTATAACCTTGCCTTAATATTTCGTTCCGATTAATCGAACAGAAAAAAAATAGAGGCCAATAACGGTCGTCTCCTTATTATAAGAGGGCTTGATTGCATTTAATCCCTATCAGTCGATCCCGAGACGCGGCTGTACAGCAGCAACATTTACAACGTGCAAAGAATTAATAAAAGTTGGTTTAGTAAGTTAACATTGTTTATATAAATTTTGTTATAATAATTTTGTTGATTTAAATTTTTGTTTTGTTTCAGATGCATCACCGATCATTGAGTATATGCACTCAAGGAGTGTGGGCATACATGGCTCTGGCTTTTTTAGTCCTTCAGGTATCTCCTAGTCCTGCACAAAGGACATCACCACTGCTTACCCACCACTTAACAAAAAGGTCTTTCTTCGACCTCCAGTGTAAAGGTGTATATGATAAGAGTATATTCGCCAGACTGGATAGGATCTGCGAGGATTGCTACGATCTGTTCAGGGAACCACAGCTCCATTCCTTATGCAGGTAATTACAGTTTCCATATCTTTGAAAACTTCAATTCAACCTTATAAAGGTTAAAAACAATTTTAACATTATCTTTCCACTCAAAACAAACTAGGCTACAAATTTCAGAAGCAAACAGGATTGGTAGGACCAAAGTAACTGAATGTAATCATTGGTAACAAAATTAAAAATTTATATTTGTTTAAAGGTTCTATAAATATTAGTTACAAATGGAATTGCATAATACTGAATACAGAATTTGAATAAATATTAGCTAAAATTAGAATTGCACAATCATGGAAAGATTTTAAAATCTTTTAAAATTTTGGAGTTAATTATTGATTATACTTTTTTCTGCCGAATTCCCATGGGATTTGGAAAACGTCAATCTACATTATTTTTTGTGCCTCGAATACTACTTCCAGATTAATATTTAATATCAAAAATTTTGATTCAATACAAAATGTTCAAGTTACTTTTAACATTTATGGTCATTTCTAGACTACAGTACAGTTATGTGGCATTAATTTAGAAATATTTTGGTACGCAGTAGAGCTATAAAGACCTCATGCAACTTAAGCATAAATTTTATTCTTAAAGATTTACATATTGAAACTGTACGTACTTCAAGCGACGTTGGATGTCTTAGATATCCGGTTCGAAGGACCAATATAATTGATATAATTTATTATGTTTTTTATCACAAATTTATTTTTACAAATACATTGCTAGTTTAGGCTTTACTAGAGTCTTTTAGAGATATATTAAGTTACAATTTAACTCAGCTTTGATCAATAATTATAGATTTTAGAAAGTTTCTAAACTATGTTCAGAACTCAATTAAAAATTTGTTACTAATTTTTGAAAATAATATTGTGCCTTTATTTTGACAAATAAAATCATAAATTTACAAAAAGAAATGTATGCATAATTCAAAATTGCTAGAGAAAATTAGAACCAAGCCAGAGAATTATTGTAGGTTCGCCAAAATGGTTAAATTTTATTTTTATTTTCTTACTAAAGACAATAATTAATTAATTAATTTTGATAATTAGTAGCAAATAGTAATAAGTAGCTTCACTTCTTTGTTTAAGGGTAGCAATAAAAATTAAATTTTATATTTATTTATTCTGCAAAGTACACAATTATATAAACATAAACGTTTTATTCTGTTTTCTATATAAACTATGGAATGCACAATGCTCTTTCTTTCTGTTCCCATCGCTTCATATTTCTACAACAATCGCACGTGCTCCTTAAGAATCTCACATGTATTTGACAAACAGTGTTCGCACACGAAACAATTTCATATGTTTCCGGCTTCAAATAAAAATACTCACAATTTCTCAGTATATTCTATCTACGTGATGTACAAAACGTCACCTGGACACAACATCACATTTGTTGGCAGCTGAAAGCAAAGCGTTCGCACGCTCTCAGCGTTTTCGGAATTGACATCCGACTTGTTTCATCTGTTGTCCGATCACACCATTTTAGTTTCAAAACAAATCAAATTATTCTTCTCAGAAACGATTAATTAATTTGAAATGATTAAATTTTAATCAAAATATTGATAGCAAATAAAATATATTTTTATTTTCAGTTATTATCTTAATAATTTTGAAATTATTCCTGATAGTAGCCGCCAACAAAGCCGGTTACAAATGGGCTGCGGTTGATGCAAGGCTCCAAACAGGCCAAAGTGTGTACACTTTTTGGTATTAATTGTGCTAAGCTTAATGTAAAAAAAGCATTATCTTCAGACTAAGTTTGTTGGGTTACTTTAAGTCAATTAATTTGAGGTTATGCAAAATTGAGCGTATGAATATTTCTTAATTTTACACAGTTGGTACTAATGGTATTTAAGTTTATTTGTACTAAATTGCATCAATTTTTAATGAAGCGATTGTGAGTTATAATTTTTTTAATTACGTCAAGACTTTGTTTGGTTTCTTCGAGTCAATTAATTTGAAGTTATGCAAAACTGAGCGTATGATTTTTTTCTCAATTTTACACAGTAGGTACTTATGATACTTAAGTATAATAGTACTAAATTGCATCAATTTTTAATGAAGTGATTGTGAGTTATAATTTTTTTAATTACGTCAAGACTTTGTTTGGTTTCTTCAAGTCAATTAATTTGAGATTATGCAAAATTGAGCGCTTGAATTTTTCTCAATTTTACACAGTTGGTACTAATGGTACGTAAGTATATCCGTATTAAATTGCATCAATTTTTAATGAAGTGGTTGTGAGTTATAACTTTTTTAATTATCACCAGATTGAGTTTGTTAGGTTACTTCGTCAATTAATTTGAGGTTATGCAAAATTGAGCGTATGAATATTTCTGAATTTTACATAGTTGGTACTAATAGTACTTAATTATATTTGTACTAAATTGTATCAAATTTTAATGAAGAAGTTGTGAGTTATAATTTTTTTAATTTTCTCCAGGTTGAGCATGTCGGGTTACTTCAAGTCAATTAATTTGAGGTTATGCAAAATTGAGCGTATGCATTTTTCTGAATTTTACACAATTGCTACTTATGGTACTTAGGTATATTTGTACTAAATTGCATCAGTTTTTAGTGAGTTATAATTTTTTAATTATCTCAGATTGAGTTTGTTGGGTTAATTAAAGTCAATTAATTTGAGGTTATACGAAATTGAGCGCTTGAATTTTTCTCAATTTTACACAGTTGGTACTTAAGTATATCCGTATTAAATTGCATCAATTTTTAATGAACAGGTTGTGAGCTATAGTTTTTTTAATTATCACCAGATTGAGTTTGTAGGGTTACTTCACGTCAATTAATTTGAGGTTATACAAAATTGAGCCTATGAATATTTCTGAATTTTACACAGTTGGTACTAATAGTACTTAGGTATATTGGTACTAAATTTTATCAAATTTTAATGAAGCTATTGTGAGTTATAATTTTTTTACCTATCTCAAGCTGAGTTTGTTGGGTTACTTCACGTCAAATAATTTGAGGTTATGCAAAATTGAGCCTATGAATTTTTCTGAATACACAGTTGGTACTAATGGTACTTAAATATATTCGTACTAAATTGCATCAGTTTTTAATGAAGTGGTTATGAGTTATAATTTTTTTAAGTATCTCCAGATTGAGTTTGTTAGCTTACTTTAAGTCAATTAATTTGAGGTTATGCAAAATTGAACGTATGAATTTTCCTGAATTTTACACAGCTGATACTTATGGTACTCAAGTATATTTGTATTAAATTGCATCAATTAAAGTTGTTGAAATGGTGGCCTTAACTGCCGATACACATTGGAGCTGCTCTTGGAAGTTTTTTATCACTCTTCTTCAATTTCTTCTTAAATAGCCTTCTTTAGTTGGTCAATGGACAATGTTTGAAACTTCGTTGTAGAGGTACCTCTACAAAAAAAAAATAGGCAAACGCCACGAACTCCCTCGGTTAAAGATACCAACCAGAAGTCCTCAAGTTGTGTTCTTTCTTATACACTTCAATTTTTGGGCGCAAAAAAATTTCCAACATATTACAGTTTCGATTAGAATTCACAGTAATTATGACTTCATCTTCTTCAAAAAAATAAGCCCAATCATGCCTATAAACGACACAGCGCACCAAACGGTTACTTTTGGGCTCGTTAGTGAAGTTGTCGAGGCTTTTCAGCATCCCAGTAGCAAAAATTTAGTTTGTTTATTGTACCAGAAAAGTTGTAATGGGTTTCGTCGCTACTCCACAGAATGCCAGTGGATCTCATTACAGCAACCCATACGTCTTTCACTGTTTGCTGGAGACTATTCCTGACCAATAATAATCTTGTATGGATGAAAATGAAGATCAGCATGCAAAACTGTTTAACAGTTCTCTCCGAAATCCAAAGAGCTGAGACATGAACACGTTGGAGACAACAAAATCGAAGCCCTCACTGCAGCGATGTTTTTGGGTGATCTCACATTTTTGGGACGTTTGGGTGATTTACTCTTCAGTGCAGATCTTTTTGCCCTTAGTTTTTGAATCTACAGCAAAATCTGGAATATTGTCAGTTTAATTCTGCAATGCAAAATGGCTCACATGCATACTGAAGTAGAGGGCCCCTCAGTACGCTGACATTTACTTACGTTTACTTCCTGAAGAGTACAAATCTTTCAATATTTCGCAGCAAAGCCAAAAAATACAACCTAGGAACACTTTGGAACTTTTAAGAAGCAGTTGCGAACAGTTTGGAACGTTTAAGGTGCAGTTGGGAACAGTTTTAGAACATTTTAAAACAATTCATAATAACAGTTTAAAATCAGCTCACTAACTTGGAAACAATTTAAATACGCTTGACAATTGTTTAGGAGTAACTGAGAACCCTTGAGAGCAACTCAAATTAGAATGCAGAAAAGGTGCAGATAGGAATAGTTGGGATGAAACTAGAAACACGTTAAAACACCTTAAATTGCACTAGAACATTACACGTGGGTTGTTGTTCCCAAACACTTTAGGTGTAGTTAAGAAAAATTAAGTAAGCAACATTTAAGTATTTTTAGAAATAACTCAGGTACAATTTAAATACACTTCGGAACAGTTGAGAACGGTTCAGGTGCATCTAGAAAAACTTTCAAAAAACTTAACTTACAACGAAAGAGCTTACTACCTTCTCGAAAAGCTTGGAATACATTTTGGTGCAGTTAAGAACAGTTCCGGTACAGCTTGGAACACTTTAGAACAATTTCTAAAACATTGAAAAAGTTTAAAACTAATTAGAAATAGCTTACTTGTTTTGGAAAAATTGAAAGAAAATTTACTTTAACTTAAACTACACTCAGTACATTCAGAAAGAGCTGGAGGCTATTTAGATGCAGTTAAAAACAGTTTCTGTACACCTTGGAACAATTTATATAAACTTCGGATCAGCTAGAACACTTTAGATACAGTTGAGAACAGTTCAGGTGCAACTAGAAAAACTTAACTTACATTGAAAGAGCTTAGTACACTCAGGAAAAGCTTGGAATACATTAGGTATAGTTAAAAACAGTTCCGGTACACCTTGGAACACTTTAGAACAATTTCTAATATATCTAAAAAGTTTAAAACTAATTAGAAATAGCTTACTTAATTTGGAAACATTGAAATAAGATTCATTTTAACCTAAAATGCACTCAGTACATTCAGAAAGAGCTTGGGGCTCTTTAGATACAGTTAAAAACAGTTTCTGTACAATTTAAATACACTTCGCAACAGCTAGAACACTTTACTTACAGTTGAGAACAGTTCAGGTGCAAGTAGAAACACTTTCAGAAAACTTAACTGCAGTTAAGAACAGTTCCGGTACACCTTGGAACAATTTTGAAAACTTCGAAAAAGTTTAAAACTAATTAGAAATAGCTTACTTAATTTTTACATAAAATACACTTAATACGTTCAGAAAAAGTTTGCGGCTCTTTAGATGCAGTTAAAAACAGTTTCTGTACACCTTGGAACAATTTAAATACACTTAGGAACAGCTAGAACACTTTAGATGCAGTTGAGAACAGTTTAGGTGCAACTAGAAAAACTTTCAAAAAACTTAAGCTACATTGAAAGAGCTTAGTACCCTAATGAAATGCTTGGAATGCATAAGGTGCAGTTAAGAACAGTTCCGGTACACCTTGCAACACTTTAGAACAATTCATAATACATCGAAAAAGTTTAAAACTAATTATAAATAGCTTACTTAGTTTGGAAACATTGAAACAAGATTCATTTTAACCTAAAATACACTCAATACATTCAGAAAGAGCTTGGGGCTCTGTAGATTCAGTTAAAAACAGTTTCAGTACACCTTGGAACAATTTAAATACACTTAAGAACAGCTAGAACACTTTAGATGCAGTTGAGAACAGTTCAGGAGCAACTAGAAAAACTTTCAAAAAACTTAAGCTACATTGAAAGAGCTTAGTACCCTCACGAAAAGCTTGAAATACATTAGGTACAGTTAAGAACAGTTCCGGTACACCTTGGAACACTTTAGAACAATTTCTAATACATCTAAAAAGTTTAGAACTAATTAGAAATAGCTTATTTAATTTGGAAACATTGAAACAAGATTCATTTTAACCTAACATACATTTAGTACATTCAGAAAGAGCTTGGGGCTTTTTAGATGCAGTTAAAAACAGTTTCTGTACACCTTGGAACAATTTAAGTACACTTCGGAACACTTTAGATACAGTTAAAAACGGTTCAGGTGCAACTAAAAAAACTTTTAAAAAACTTAAGCTACATTGAAAGAGCTTAGTACCCCTCGAACAGCTTGGAATAGAAATGAAAGGTGCAGTTAACAACTGTTCTGGTACACTTTAGAACAATTTCTAAAACAACGAAAAAGTTTAAAACTAATTAGAATTAGCTTATTTAGTTTGGAAACATTGAAACAAGATTTATTTTAACCTAAAATACATTCAGTATATTTAAAAAGAGCTTGGGGTTATTTAGATGCAGTTAAAACAGTTTCGGTACACTTTGGAACAATTTAAATACACTTTGGAACAGTTAGAACACATTAGATACAGTTGAGAACAGTTCAGGTGCAACTAGAAAAACTTTCAAAAACTTACATTGAACGAGCTTAGTACACTCAGGAATAGCTTGGAATACATTAGGTGCAGTTAAGAACAGTTCAGGTACACATTGGAACACTTTCTAATAATTGAAAAAGTTTAAAGTAATTAGAAATAGCTTACTTAATTTGGAAACATTGAAACAAGATTCATTTTAACTTAAAATACACTCAGTACATTCAGAAAGAGCTTGGGGCTCTTTAGAAGCAGTTCAAATCAGTTCCTGTACATCTTAGAACACTTTAGAATAAATCAAAATTTATTTGATGAGTTTAAAATTAATTAGAAATTGTTCATTGCACTTAGAAACAGCTTGAAAGCACTTGAGTACAACTTAGGAATACATAAAGTGCAGTTAGAAACAGTTCAAGTACACTTTAGAACAATTTCTAGCACTTCCTGTACATCTTAGAACACTTTAGAATAAATTGAAATTTATTTGATGAGTTCAAAATTAATTTGAAATTGTTCATTGCACTTAGAAACAGCTTGAAAGCACTTGAGTACAACTTAGGAACACTTAAGGTGCAGTTAGAAACAGTTCAAGTACACTTTAGAACAATTTCTAGCACTTTGAAAAGAGTTTAAACTATTTCGAAACAGTTCGGGTGCAACTCAATTTGAATTAATTAAATCAATTGATATTAAGGGACAGTTTGAAACACTTTGGTGCATTTGGGAACGTTAGAGCAATTTATAACATTTAAAAAAAAAAATTAATTAGAATCTCACGTTTAGAAACAGATTAATTTGAACTAAAATAGTTCAGTACACCCATGAATAGTTTGCGACACTTTAGGTGCAGTTGAGAAAAGTTCCGGCACATCTTGGAACACTTTAAAGCAATTTCTAATACATTAAAGAAGTTTAATGCAAACTCATTATTCTTGGAAACATCTTTGATATATTTGGAAACAGTTCAAGTGCAACTGAGAACACTTGAATGTCACTCAAATACTATTTAAAACAGATTGAAACAGTTTATGTGTAACTCTGAACAGCTCAAGCACAGTTGAAAACAGTTGAGATGCACTCCTCAGTACACTAGACAGCTTAGAACACTTCAGGTACAGTTTGGAACAGTTTAGGTTCAATTGGTAACTTTTGAGAGCTACTCAAATCACATTAAAACAACAATATTAACCAAAAATACATCATAAGCAACTTGGAACAGTAGCGTTGCTACCTGTACGCTAGAGTCTGCAATGCAAAAGGGCCCTCCCGACGTTTATTTCAAAATCTGGAGAAAGTGGAGTTACAAAATTAAGTAATAAATTGTACGTTTCTTTCCAAAGCTGTCACAATATTTTGCGGTGGAGCCTAAAACCGATTAAAAAAAAAAGAGTTAAATTGCGTGAGTTCTGCTCGTAGTTTTAAAACACTCCCCAAACCGCGCCCTTAATGAAATTATGCACAACTGTAGCTTTTAGCGTAGAATGAAAATTCTGGTAACTCGCAATACCTGTATTTTATTTTAAATTACAAGAAACAAACAAATCATTTTGATTTCAATGATACAAAGTTGAATTTACTAAATTTATTTTGAGTTTCAAAGATATATTTGGTAAACTGATACATTTCACTACATTGCAGCATCAAGCATCTAGATGAATCAATTCAAAGCAATACATTATATAAAAATATATTTTAAAACCAGTTTTTGTATGTTATTCAGAACCTGAGCCTAATCTAATTACTGTATTCATTTTATAAATGTTAAATATTTAAATATTCTCATCTAACAATATATAATACTATTATTTTATTTTTCTTTATTTTTCAATTGTTATATGTTTGCATTTACAGGAAGAACTGTTTCACAACAGATTATTTCAAGGGGTGCATGGAGGCACTGCAATTTACAGACGAAATGGAACAAATCCAGATATGGATAAAACAATTACACGGGGCCGAACCGGGGGTTTAGGTACCTTTTTTGCACAATTTTTATTTTAAATTATTAACACCGCTAACCTTTACTTTATAAGTTACACCCTATTATATGCACTAACCTAATCTTTCTTAACTACCTCTAATCTACAAATTTTGAGCTTTCTATTATTTAAATTTTTTGGGGGCAAACACATTTTTGATTGTCCAATTTTTTTACAGCAATTTTTGAGAAAAATAAATCCATACATTTTTTTTATGGTATTTTCTAATTTTTGATTGATCAACAAATTGTAAACTGATATTAATATAAACATTCCTGTTTTAGGTCCAAATGTTTCAACAACCAGTATTTCTATGGTTGCGTAGAGGTTCTGACACTATCAGAGAAGATGGACGATTTCACCAAACAGGTGGAATACATCGGAAGGAAATAAACAAACAAACAACCCATATTTTAACAAAATATTCGACGGAAATATCATAATTATAAAAATATTTAAAAACGGAACCTTTTCTATTACCGAAATAATATGTCCTATGATTCTAGTCTTATCAAATCACTGAAATGGCGATTTGATGTATTATAATATTTAAGTATTTTTTAGAATTTTGTACCCTCCTCACGAATTTTTCATGCGATCCATATTAATTAATTAGATCGCCTGAAAAATAAATTACACCAGAATTATTATATTTAGCCATATTTTCTACTTATTTATTTATTATATTTTTTTGTAGTGTATTGAGCCCCCATTTCCCATTAAAATATGGCTAAATAAAAACCAAAATTAATTTCGCACATCACTTTAAGATATTATTTATTTTTTTCATTGATTATAAAAAATACCGTTAAATATTATTTAAGGGTATTTTTTAATAACAAAATTAATTCCGTACATTGTTGCCTTTTTTATTTAATTTTTATCGAGTATATTAATTTAAATTATTTGTAAATATATCAGTATTTGTAATTTTTATTTATATATTTTTTTTAGTTTTTAGTGTATTAGTATTGTACTTTTGAGGCTGGAAATTTGAAACTGATATATTTATGAAGATATTTGTTTTGTTTATTTTTGGGTTCTTTTCAAATGCACCAAACAACTCCTACTGCAATTTTGTCAAATTTTGAACCCAAATTATTTTTGGAAATTTAAAAAAAATATGTATAATAAAAAAAAAACATTCCACGAACAGTATTTTTTGTACAGATGATGAAGTTGTCAATAGTAAAACGCAAATTCTAAAACTGTGCAGTTGTAATAGGTGTATCTTTTTATGCCGGATTTTGTTTTGTTTTTGTTTTTTTTTTCTATCATTTTTGATTTATGGATTTTGAATATTGTAAATATTGAAATGTATTTTTTAAACAAGTAAAAATGTATTGGCAGCTTCAGAAATAAAGATATAATAGTAATTCATTACTCGTATTTTATTTAAAATTTTATGTATTGTAAATATTAGGAATATAACAGACAAAAAGGTAAATGTGAATAAAGGATAGTAAAACAATGTTTACTAGACGTAAACCTAATTTTGACTTGAGTTTCTTCCCTCTTTTTAACTGAACAGCAATAGTACGAATGACTACAATACACCTTTTACTTGTTAGGCTGTTTTCATTGCCATCACATTTTCTTAGTTGACAAGGCTTTTCAAAAAAAATCATGTTAAAATTCTAAAGAGTCGCAAATAATAGTCAGTCGTTTTATTACTGTTTAGAATAAGAGAGGGCTGTAGAAAATCAAAGTTGATAATGATAACTTTGTCTCTCTACAGCCCAATATGATGTACAGCTGCACTTTTAGCTCATTGCCTGTGTTTGCATTTAGTTTTAACGTTCTTGGATAATAGAGCAATCCAGTGGCGCAACTTTGATTTTAGTCAATTATTTTGGAGATTTTGAAATAACCGTTGGGAGGAGCTTCTACACTAAATGCAAACCCTTGTTTTCAGGTAGCTCTGCCACTGGTGCAATCTAAGAATTAGATTCATACATCTGGAAAGTATAACCTTTGCAAACATTATCAAAAAGCAACCAGCTATCATTCATGCTGCTTTTCCTCCAACTCTCACAATCCTCCTTCCTTTTCTTCATCATTTTATATTGTTGTTCTTTTTTCATTACGTCAATCATCTTGCCTCTTCTTTATCTTCTTTTCCACCATACCTTCAATAACGTTCTTCAGCAAACATTCTATCTATAATTGTATTTACTAATAACTATTCATTCTCAATTCTTCTTAACACTTTATTTCTTAACCGACGACTTAATATTCAACATCATCCTTCAAATTCCATTGCAAATGTTTCAAAACGCTTCTGATAATTCAGATTGTCTATGTTTTGCATTCGTACAGAAACACACTATGACCAGAACATTTTCCAATCCTTTTCCAAAGTTTTATCTGCAAATTTCTGTTCTTTTTAAAGGCTGCTTTTACAATTTTTATTTTCTTCTTGCTTTTCCAATTCTTTTAGTACTGAGCTAATCAGTATCAATGTACTTATACGCGTGGTGTAAGTATATAGGTGTGGCAATGCGCATAATTCTATCGATCTCTCTAAACCGTGACGTCAAGTGGGTGATAAGCAGTGTTGCCAATGTGCGGGTAATTACCCGAAAAGCAAAAATCGAAAATATTTAATGTCAGTTTCTTTGGTTTTTTGTGTATGATTTGTGCACTCATACACAGAACAATGAAGTTTTTAAACATTAGAACAAATGTCCATTAATACATGACACAAGTGATTAAATATTAATCTTGAAAAACGAAATAATCGTTGGGCTTGTGCATACGCGTCTTACAAAGACGAAAACAAGTTACTTAGAAAATAAAAGTAACTTGCACATTGCAGTTAGTACTACTAATACTGCAACATTGAAAAAATAAAATTGAAAAATGTGGTTAAAATTAAAATTTAATTTTAACCACATTTTTTTGCGCGTACTTCTTTTTTGTTTAATTTTAATTTTTTTTTTTTTTTTTTTTTTTTTTTTTTTTTTTTTAATTTTAACCACATTTTTCAATTTTATTTTTTCAATGTTGCAGTATTAGTAGTACTAACTGTAATGTGCAAGTTACTTTTATTTTCTAAGTAACTTGTTTTCGTCTTTGTAAGACGCGTATGCACAAGCCCAACGATTATTTCGTTTTTCAAGATTAATAATGAAGTTTTTGATAATTATAACTTGTTTGGTCTTTTATTTTTAAAGCAAAGCATATATTGAATAATTCACTGAGAACGCCAATAATACACTGATCTAAGGGCGATTTTAATAATAAGTGTGTGAATTGCGCGTTGCCATAATTTCTATCACCCACCTGACGTCATGCGCAAACTGGATCAAAATGCATTCTCGAGACGGACACACCATTATACTCACACCACGCTTATACGTAGTGCATTCCATCTGCAAATGCTTAGACCTATGCACTAACAGAGATAGGCAAACAATACCCAACAAAAATTGTAGTCTTTCTTTAACCACTATCCTAAAAAAGGAACGCAAAACAAAATTTAACCGAAAGAAAGATAACATTTTTGGAAAAACTCAGCAAAAGGAAAAATGACCAAACGTGATTACTGAAAAACACTATGTGACAGTGCAGACTATGGTATCTGAGGACAGTTTCAAAAAAAGCCATGAAAAGTTTGTACAGTTATCTTCGTAGACTACAAACAACAATGCAAACCATGGAGAAGGTACTCGATGCATTAGCCAGTAATTTTTGTGTTAGAATTGTGATATTAACGAACTTTAATGTAAAGAAACTACGCAAGGCAAGTACAAAACTAAAAAGTAACAAGACATCTTTACATATTCCTGCAAACAAACTGGCAAGTGTAGCAAACTTTCCTGCAGACTGGCTCGTAAGAAAAGACAAACCAATAGATGTCCCCTCAGCAAACGTCAAGACCAAATTATATAAAAAGCTAATACTTGGTAGGCTGAACAGCAAGTTAATACGCACGGGTAGCCTATGTAAATAACAATACGGTTTTAGGATAGGACGCAAACAGTAGTTAGTGCATCTTGATAAAAGATACTAAAAGGAGAAGAATAGACAAGAGTCTTACAAACATTATAGCTGTTTATTTGTCCCAAAGGAAGATAGTCTTGAAGACAGAGACATCAAAAATACGAAAAATTAACAGCGGTGTTCTGCAGAAGTCGGTATTAGGACCGGCCTAAAGAGATCAACCCATAGAAGGGACGTTCATAGGCTTTGCTGTTTAAGTTGCAATGGTGGTGATTGCCATAAATTAGGAGATACTTATGAACAATGCAAACTTCGCACTCTATTGAGTCCCCAACTGGATGCAAAAGAATTTGCCCAAGAGAAGACCTCCGCAATCCATGTCAACCTATATTGTACTTGGTGACTCTTTCAAGAACCATAAACACTTAAAAAGTCAGGTTAGACACAGCATTCACGTTTGTCAAGCAAGGACAAAAATCACAAACAACAATATCGGCACTAACAAGCTTACCATGGGACATGCACACACCTAGGTGCGGCTACATGCTTAACCAGGTCGCACTAACCCTTTCGGAGTGTATAAAGTCACGCCATAGAGGTAGCACCTTTTACCAAAAGCGGTCACATCAAGCGTTAACAACTGGAGATGGCTAGCGGTAACTGCTCATCGCGGGGTATCTAGCTCTCACTTATGGTTCCAACTTGCCACACCCCGCAAAGACGCAAATTCGATTTAATTTATGATTAAGAAAAATTTTTATAATATTTTTATTATTTATTGGGAATATAAAAAAAAAATTGCTCGGCTGCGTCTGAACCCAGAGAGGCGACTGCAAACGGCGTCTGCATCCTAAAGATCGGCCAAACTCAAAACTCGTCAAAACGCAAGACAAGCATTTGAACCGCCAAAACCATTCAAATTACCATGTCAATTTCAAAAAACAAAACAAAAATACCCCAGGTAGAATACTAAATTCAAACTCCTACTCCGAAGACAAATCGAACAGCCTCATGGATTCTGGGGGAAGCAAAAAATTGACTAAACCAAACATCTCTAAATAACAAAAAGCAAAATATTGACAATATCAGACAATAAGAACAGCAAAGGACAAAAAAGCATAGAAACAAATTAAAGAGGCCTATATGAAGGCCAAAGAGAAGAAAAAGAAAACTAACCCTTTCGGCCTATCGAAACACTATCCATCCATAGCTGCCGTGCATTCTCGGCTACTGGAGAACCATACCAACATATCGCCCACCTGCATCAGTTAAACCAATAGTCGTATAGCAATCATAGTCTAAAATAGGGCAGCAAAGACGACATTGGTTAATTAGTTTTTAGTTTTAACAATTTGTAAGTGCAGGAATTAAAAATCAAAGTAAATTGAGCTTAAAATTTTTGTCGAGTTTTCTTGATGTCAACTAAAACTATGTTTCAAGCGTCTCAACAAATTCAAAGCCGGCTTTTTGCCAAAATCTTAAATCTGGCATTGGCACTAGATGCGACAGCCATATTTGCTATCAATGACATTTTTAAGTTTTTTGGGATGTTTGAAAACATAGTTTTAGTTAACAACAAGAAAACTCTACATACATAACTCGCGCTTAAAAATTCAACTTTAATTCAAACGCCTCCAAAACAATCCAGGTCGTCTCTGCGCTACCCTATCTTAGACTAGTATGACCAGCTAGTAGATGGATCACAAACGTGCCCACCCCCAAAAGAAACAAACACTGATGCAGGTCTGCCACTACAAACATACTATAGAACATAGTGACCACGCCACCCTCTCCACAACCACCAACTCCCCACATATAACTATTCCAAACGAGAGCCAGTAACAGTACACTCCCATACTGTACCTCGCACTTGCCTAGCATGCAGTAACGGAAAACCAGAAACTCCTCCAAAAACTAATTAGTTTCCAACGCAAAATAAACTTTAAAGTGTGCTGCGCATATAGAACAATCTCAATAGAAGCAGCCCCACTGCAGTGAAGGTCATAACAATTCCCGTAAATAAAACACGAAGCAAATACTCAAGAGTGGACAGAGCAACAGCCAAAGTAAATGTACCAGTAAAATAGTAAAAGAAGTGAGGCACGAGATGTGCGGACGGTGGTTTTGATATTAAGACGTAGATCGGCAGGCCATTGTGCAGAAGTAGTCTACTTCCTGACTTTAGGGGTTCTCTGAGGACGGCTGTTTCAGAAAATACTTACAGAACCGTCAGATCTCTCTGATCTAAACTAGATTCCATGTTTGGCTTCTGATGCTATCAGACTAGTAAGCATAAATTACAATACAAAACGAGCAGCTTCCAGAGTTCTGAAGAAAAGCAATTGTTTCCAAGTTGCTGTCTAAAACGACTAAGCCTCGACGACAGACCCGACGGGAATTGCATTAGCAATAATACCAAGAAAGTGCCCAAAAGCTCTTTAAATGTCAAAAAAGCAAAACTATCGAATCCTCCATGTTTAGCAAAATCGACATATTGACAAATAAGCATACATCTTCCCCCTTTTCTAAAATGTATTCATAAAAAAAATCTAAAAATTCTATGTGTAGATGAGCTAATCAAAGACAGACTTTGCAACACATTCACTAAATCAAGCCTTCTTGAAAGCAAGAAATTTCAAATCATCAATCTAAAGGAATTGCCAAATCCAAGAAGTTTTGTATGGGTACCGGAATCACAACTGAAACCGGGCAAAAACAACATAAGCATTTAAACCTGGCAAATAAACTCAAAACTAGATCGCAAAGGCATTCAACACGTCCTACTGTGGCTCAAACCTGCAACAAATTATGCGCCAAGATTCGAGATAAGCGCTTCACCCAACTGAGCCAATCTTACATATAAGGACGCCTTAACTAGAAAGCAAACTAGGTTTTATCAGAGTACCACTCCAAGCTCCAATAGGAGCGTCTCGTCAAATATGCAATGATAGTGCAGAGTTTGCCAAACGACAAAAAGAAAACCAATAATAAGTAAAAATGTTGAAAGTTGTGCATCGATACTGTCCGTGTGCACAATAAAAAACATGACATCAACATCTCCTTTGTTCAAGAACCCAGGATTCACAAGAAAATGATAAAGAAATTAAGCACTCCGGGCAGATGGCTCCTATCAGTCAAAACTTCATGCAATCCTCGTACATGTATAGCAAAACATGCATTAAGCCCATTGACATTAGGGGATCTTTAAATCAAAGACTAAGTGACAATCAAGGTAGCCATAGTAGGAAATACTGATTCAGACATCTTCCCTACGACTAGCAAGTTCATCGGAGCTAGAAGTGATCCTAAAGCTTACCGCTAGTAAGAACAAACAAACATGTTTTCAAATATAACTACGTTCATTATTTATACGTAATTGTATGCTGGTCTGCTATATTTATTTCGTTGTCAGCTTGTTATAGTGTAGATTAATATACGTCAACAAAAATATAATACGACCTGTAGAGTACAAGGAATAATGCTAAAACACCAGCAATGCATTATGAACAAAAAATAAATTTGATCATAATAAATGACCTTTTTTACTGCAGTAGCATGCATAGAATAAAAATTCTATATCGTGGATGTCTGAAGGACGAAGAAACTCGGCTGCACTTTCTGAGCAAGTGCCAAGCTTACAATTCGCAACGTAGGACCTTTTTCGGCAAGCACAAACTAACTAAAAAAAAGCTCATACTAGTACTAGAATAGTAGCACAATAGGATCAAGAAACTGCAGTTCAGGGATACAACAAGTACCACTTAGAAAAGAAAAAAAACAGAAATAAGAACCAGATTGCCGCACATAATCCAGATAACAAATAGTACACTCTTGTGCACAAAAAGCAAGGAAAAAACCTAAGCAAAGACAGACATTTATAAGAAGTAAAAATAACAAGAGTAGTGGCAAGATAACTCAAAACCATGCACAGTTAACCACTACAAACTTTACAAGAGAAATAATTAGATTGCCGCGAGTGTGGATCAAAATCAGATTTACAAGTTCACAATAGGTAAAATATATACAGTTACCAATAAAGTGACCATTCATTTCTTATCGCTATAAAAATTCCAAAAAGATAGACCATAATTCACAGATACTTTATAGATGAATGCGGTGAAGCAAATAATATGTGCCTATTATAACTGGCTCATATCCCTCCATTGGAATAACAAAATACGGATTTGATCAAGAAGAACGTAGTCTCTTTAGCAACGTTCTATCACTAATTACCACAACAATGCAGAATAAACATGTCTTTGGTCGACCCTTGTGACAACCTAGAAGTTTTAATGATTCCGTAAGACCTATTATAACAAGATAATGAGTATATACCAACCATTAATTAGATCAAGAACATTCTTAAACACTAGTGTAAGATGCACTACAACTACAAGATAGTAAAAACAAAGACTAAAGATAAACATTCTTTGTTTTAATCATTGAGAATGATTACGGTCTAGTCTCATCGTGATCGTGATGGTTAGCAGCGGTTCTTAAGCTGATAGTGATGCCTAAAAAATAAGTTTTTAATATGGAATTGGCTTTGACCTTGGTTTCGCCCCAGTAACCGCCAGAAGAAGTAAAAACGTTTGCAAATGTAGCTGTAATATTGCGTCCTGTAGCTAAAGCAGTAGTCTCAGTTAAAACCGTCGGTTTATACGTCCGGAAATAGGCAATATCGACTGGTAATTGTCTCTTAGTAGTCGGTTATTGCAAAGTCTTGGCTAAGCTCGTCAGAGATAACCTTCAGGGAATGACGTCATAAATTAGATAATCTTGGCCTATCGCAGCCGGTAAATTCTCTCGGCAGTATGTTTGCCTTGTGTTAGTAGAAAAGAGTTGTTGTTGAGGTATAACTGACTGGAAAATTCTAGTGCGGCAGGTTTTTTCGACTTAAAGACTACTATGGTATGTACTAATGTCTTGCACTTGCCGGGAAAATAAAATAGTAAAGTCAATTTTCCTAAAAAGTCCAAGGATGGTTCACGTGGTAAGCGCAATTCTGATTTTGTCCAAAAGTCATTTTCGGTGTTGTCAACATCGGTTGGTCATGGTTTAACCCACTATAGTTTGCACGCGGTTTTCGCGGTTTGTTTATTATCACTTGGTCTGGAGCGACACGGGCACTACCGGTGTTGCCAACTGTTCAATTTTGCATTGGTCCTTGCTGAAAACATTTTCCAATATGTGAGTCATGGTTCTCTCCGGTAAAGTTAGTAGATTTTGACTTGCTCTTTCTAGCTAAAATTTCCCACGTTCGAGCCCATGTGTAGAAGATGCTAACTGCCAGTCGTTTTTCTCAAACTTTTAAAGATAAATTTCAAGACTTTCCAGCTTGGAGTTTTTCTCTAGGTCTTGCTTGGGTTCTATCGGTTTGAGAAGTGCCCAGGTGAGGTATTCCTCAAGACACTTTCGTTTGGGGTTGAAGTTTTCTTGGATTGATTTCTCCCACAAAATTGGTGCAGGCAGTGGAAACTATTTCAAAAAGATTTTTTTTAAAGATTTTATCCTCCAAGGTACCACAAGGTCTCGGCAAAAGTAGTCAAAGATACCTTCCCAACTAAGATGTCTGCAAATAAAAGATACATGCCAATCACGGCCGGTAGATCTCTCTTAGTAGTAGTGACTGAGGACTACGTTGAAGGTACAATTCAGAAAATAGCAGTCCTAAAACAGGTAATGTTGGCTCATGGCGACCGGTAAATTTCTCTCAGATGTTAACGAAAGCAGAGTTGGTAGGCTCAAAGCTGGTGGTAGATTTGGCTGATAAGTTTTGGCACTAAAAAGATTACCGCTACTATATTCATAACAGCAAATCCGCCACAAAACAAAACCCAACTATACTCAATAAAAACTAGTCAATGTAGGGCCTTAGCAGTAAACCTTGGCCATCCCGATTGTATTATGAAAATAAGAAATGCAAAAAATTAAAAACAGGGCTAGAGTCAACGTCTTAAAACACGATTAACTACCACAAAAAAGACCAGCAAAAATTTTGAAATCCCAATCTCAAGCAATTGTCTAGTACTAGAATAAAAAAAAGAGAAAAAAAAAAACCTCTAAAAAACATCAACCCTCCTTCCAAAAGATACAAACCTAATTGACTACAATCACGCTCAATAATATTACGCAAAACTGTTGTAGACAATATACTCTTACACAAAAATGAAAACATTTAAGATTTTTGATCATATTTTGATGAAATTTATGAAAATAAAATGTTAAAAGTGTGCGGTAAGAAACTGATTACGTAGATAAAAGCTACAAAACATATTTTAAAACCTAGATTTACTTTCATTTATTCTTAAAAAAAATATTGAACCTGTTTAATGCTAATCACTATAGAATACAGGAAACGCTTGTCTTTGATAAGAGTACCTCTATTCCGTTGATTCATTTTATTATCTGCACTATCGCAAGCAAACAACTTATTTGAAACATATATTGCAATAAGTATTATTAGAACATCAATTCAAAGTTATAATAAAATTAGAAAAAAACGTGTATTAAATCAGTTAACAGCTTATGAAGTTTGTTTGAATTGAAGCAACAGCTGGCGATTATGTCTATTATGATTTTCATTAAATCCAAGTTATATCATTAATATAATTATTATTTGTACTGTTCATATGATGAAACCCTTTTATATTCTTCATTAATGATATGTTAAGAAATAGATACGTTACAATATAATCCCCATATGATTTTATTGAAGGTTAATATAAGAAGGGCTATTTCACAAAGTGTTTCTATATTGATAATAATTAGAATTTATAATTACCTTAATAATATTGAGTGTATTTCCATTACAATGATCTTCATAGCAGGCAAGGCAGGATGGACAAAATGATGAATCATCCGGAGCACATACATTGCGGAAATTTAGTTAAACACATGTAAAGTACACATTTTGATAGCACAATTCGCGTATTATCAACACAATCGACACCCCGACATAGTTTATTCAATAAATATAACATTATTGCAAATGACAGATACTGCACACGACACCGGTAAAGTATGACTGAGCAATTGGCGCATGCTCGATTTGAATCTTGTCAATTTCAGATTATTAAACGAAGGAAATTGATTTAAGTTTAATAATAGTTGCAATACATCAATGCAGTAATGTTTTATTAATCATTAATTATTCAAGACTTGCTTAGAACAAACTCACTAGTAAAGCAATTGCCATTGCTCTAAACTTGATAAAATAAAATTGCCCAAGAAAATCAGTCTTTAAAGTTGTTTATACATTTGTTAATTTATTAATCAATTTTAAAGTTACTGACGAAGTCCCAATCAGATAGATTAAACTGTCACTTTACATCTGTCAATTTGATGACAAATTTATATACAATAATTAATTCAAAATCAGCAAACAGCTTTTGAAACAGTTATTATATAGTTGGTAGTACTGAAAATTGAAAAATGTTAAAAGACAGCTACAGTACATCAATCTGGACAATAGTACCCTAAAAAGTACCATAAATTAAAAAAAAAATACAAAGAGTGTACATTCTAGGAAAAAAAAATTAAAATATATATCATTGCATATCTTACCTGTCAATGTCGTTTTCCTTTCCTTACCAACCGAATCACCATACAGCAAAATAATAATAATAATTTAAAAATGATAAGAATGTAAATTAGTAACAAATATTAAAATATATTAATAATAAATAAAAGAGGTAGAGTATTATATATAAAATATCTTACAAATCATAAAATACAATGTGGAAAAATAATATACAAACATAATGATCCTATATATTTTGTTCTTTAAATACATAAATTGTTATTACAAAAATTGTGGACCATTCATTGTTCGAAATTATAAAATACTGACTCAGAAACAAGAACAATTATTTCCGACGATTTCCAATATCTCTTTCGTTTTCTTCTTTTAAGTAACAATTATATTAACATTTAAAAAAAAGATATTTCGATGTATGCCAAAACATTAACTAATGTCAACCTTTCAAAGAGAGAGAAATTTATTCAAATTAGTTTGCTGCCGACTAGTAAATAGAGTATTTTATTAATTAACACAGATAATAATCTTAAGGTACTAATAATTATATTGAGATGTATTATGAATTCATGCAACCTTTATGGAATTTTCTATGATAGTAAACTTTATTGCATCAAATTTTTTGTTCTGTTCTATGATGAGTTATGTTCGTAAAGAAATGTAATACTTAATTCCATCAAATTTTGATCATGCTTAGGCTAATTAAATTGAGTAGTATCAGAAGGTTAAGGGTGCGGTTTAGGGAGTGTCATAAAACTACGAGCAGAACTCACGCATTTTAATTCTTTTTTAAAATCGGTTTTTGCAACGAGTAGAGAATGAAATTTCCAGTCTAAGGAAATATATAAAAATCGTCTATTAAACCATGAAATTTAATTGTAATTTTTGTGTCGAAATATTTGCTTAAACTTTAAGAGACTTCATTGAAGATTACATTTAATAGACTTTTTATTGTGCTATAAGTTATTTTTTTTCAAAACAACAATCGTTATAGTTAGAATAATTTTCTTAATACCAACTTGACAAAAAAATAGTTTACAATAATTTTAATGGAAATTAAATTTTAGATTAAATTTGTTCATTGAGTTTTTTAAAATTCTTAGTATTTGTCGAGTTATTTGCTAAAAACTCACAATTTTAACTTTTTTGTCGTAATTTATGAAATAATTTTCTTAATACCAATTTAGCAAAAAAATAGTTTATAATAACTTTGTGAGGAATTAAATTTTAGGTTAAATTTATTTATTGAGTTTTTCTGAAATTTTTGAGTTATTTGCATAAAACTCACATTTTTAACTTTTTTTTTGTCGTATTTTATGGAATAACTGTCTTAATACCAACTTGACAAAAAAATAGTTTTTATTAATTATGAGGAAAATTAAATTTTCGATTAAATTTGTTCATAGAGTTTTTTTGAAATTATTAGTATTTGCAGAGTTATTTGCTAAAAACTCACAATTTTAACTTCTTTTGTCGTATTTTTTGGAATAACTTTTTTAATACCAACTTGACAAAAAAATAGTTTATATTAATTTTGTGAAAAATTAAATTTTGGATTAAATTTGTTCATTAAGGGCCGGTATTATAAACCATTAAAATCTGTAGATTTTATTTACTAACCAAGTAAATTATTTTAATTGGCTGATTTCGGTATTTTATAAAATAACTTTGTGGGGAATTAAATTTTGGGTTAAATTTATTTATTGAATTTTTCTAAAATTTTTAGTGTTTGCTAAGTTATTTGCAAAAAACTCACAATTTTTACTTTTTTTGTCGTATTTTGTGGAATAACTTTCTTAATACAAACTTGACAAAAAAATATTTAGAACAATTTTGAGGGAAATTAAATTTTGGATCAAATTTGTTTATTAAGTTTTTCTAAAGTTTTTAGTATTTGCCGAGTTATTTGCTAAAAACTCACAATTTTAACTTTTTTTGTCGTATTTTAGGAAATAACTTTCTTAATACCAATTTAGCAAAAAAATAGTTTATAATAATTTTGTGGGGAATTTAATTTTGGATTAAATTTGTTCATTGAGTTTTTTTGAAATTTTTAGTATTTGCTGAGTTATTTGCTAAAAACTCACAATTTTAACTTTTTTGTCGTATTTTATGGAATAACTTTATTAATATCAACTTGACAAAAAAAAAGTTTATAATAACTTTGTGGGGAATTAAATATTGGATTAAATTTGTTGATTGAGTTTTTCTAAAATTTTTAGTATTTGCCGAGTTATTTGCTAAAAACTCACAATTTTAACTTCTTTTGTCGTATTTTATGAAATAACTTTCTTAATACCAATTTTAGCAAAAAAATAGTTTATAATAACTTTGTGGGGAATTAAATTTTGGATTAAATTTGTTCATTGAGTTTTTTTGAAATTTTTAGTATTTGCCGAGTTATTTGCTAAAAACTCACAATTTTAACTTTTTTTGCCGTATTTTATGAAATAACTTTCTTAATACCAATTTAGCAAAAAAATAGTTCATAATAATTTTGTGGGAAATTTAATTTTGGATTAAATTTGTTCATTGAGTTTTTTTGAAATTGTTTGTATTTGCCGAGTTAGTTGCTAAAAACTCACAATTTTAACTTCTTTTGTCGTATTTTATGAAATAACTTTCTTAATACCAATTTAGCAAAAAAATAGTTTATAATAATTTTGTGGGGAATTTAATTTTGGATTAAATTTGTTCGTAGAGTTTTTTTTGAAATTTTTAGTCTTTGCTGAGTTATTCGCTAAAAACTCACAATTTTAACTTTTTTTGGTATTTTATGGAATAACTTTCTTAATACCAACTTGACTAAAAAATAGTTAATAATAACTTTGTGGAAAATTAAATTTTCGAATAAATTTGTTCATTGAGTTTATATGAAATTTTTAGTATTTGCCGAGTTATTTGCTAAAAACTCACAATTTTAATTTTTTTGCCGTATTTTATAGAATAACTTTCTTAATACCAACTTAACAAAAAAATAATTTATATTAATTTTAAGGAGAATTAAATTTTGGATTAAATTTGTTCATTGAGTGTTTTTTAAATTGTTTGTATTTGCTGAGTTATTTGCTAAAAACTCACAACTTTAACTTTTTTTGCCGTATTTTATGAAATAACTTGCTTAATACCAACTTGATTAAAAAATAGTTTATAATAACTTTGAGGGGAATTAAATTTTGAATTAAATTTGTTCATTAAGTTTTTTGAAATTTTTAGTATTTACTGAGTTATTCGCTAAAAACTCACAATTTTAACTATTTTTGTCGTATTTTATGAAATAACTTTTTTAATACCAACTTGACAAAAAAATAGTTTATAATAACTTTGTGAGAAATTAAATTTTCGATTAAATTTGTTCTTGAGTTTTTTTGAAACTTTTAGTATTTCTCGAGTTATTTGCTAAAAACTCACAATTTTAACTTTGTTTGTCGTATTTTATGGAATAACTTTCTTAATACCAACTTGACAAAAAAAAAATTAGAATAATTTTGAGGAAAATTAAATTTTGGATTAAATTTGTTTATTGAGTTTTTCTAAAATTTTTAGTATTTGCTGAGTTATTTGCTAAAAACTTCTTTTGTCGTAAATAAAATAACTTTCTTAATACCAATTCAGCAAAAAAATAGTTTATAATAATTTTGTGGGGAATTTAATTTTGGATTAAATTTGTTCATTGAGTTTTTTTGAAATTTTTAGTCTTTGCTGAGTTATTCGCTAATAACTCACAATTTTAACTTTTTTGTGGTATTTTATGGAATAACTTTCTTAATACCAACTTGACAAAAAAATAGTTAATAATAATTTTGAGAGAAAATAAATTTGTTCTTGAGTTTTTTTGAAACTTTTAGTATTTCTCGAGTTATTTGCTAAAAACTCATAATTTTAACTTTTTTTCTGTATTTTATGAAATAACTTGCTTAATACCAACTTGACAAAAAAATAGTTTGTAATAATTTTGTGGGGAATAAAATTTTGGATTAATTTGTTATTGAGTTTTTCTAAAATGTTTAGTATTTGCTGAGTTATTTGCTAAAAACTCACAATTTTAACTTTTTTGTCGTATTTTATGGAATAACTTTCTTAATACCAACTTAACAAAAAAATAGTTTATATTAATTTTGTGGGGAATTAAATTTTGGATTAAATTTGTTCATTAAGTTTTTTTGAAATTTTTAGTATTTGCTGAGATATTTCCTAAAAACTCACAATTTTAACTTCTTTTGTCGTATTTTATAAAATAACTTTCTTAATACCAACTTGATAAAAAAATAGTTTGTAATAATTTTGTGGGGAATAAAATTTTGAATAAAATTTGTTCATTGGGTTTTTTTGAAATTTTTAGTATTTGCTGAGTTATTCGCTAAAAACTCACAGTTTTAACTTTTTTGTCGTATTTTATGGAATAACTTGCTTAGGGCTGCACTCTCAAGCAACCTGATTCTAGAGAAAAACCACTTCGACGTGCAGCGGCAATAATATGAGCCTAACACCCTCTGTAAGCATGTGTGGGGCAAGTGGCCCCATTCAAGAAGTACTACATCTCAGTGCTGGGCAGGTCCCAGTTCACTCGCCGCTACTAAGAGAATTTTTGTTAGTTTTTTTGCCGCCGCTAATCAGTAGTCCGGCGACGGATCCTTCAAAACAACCTCACCAGGACACGACGATCCGTCTCAAAGACTCGAAACCGTCAAATTGATAGATCATCCGCGATACAGCCCTGATTTAGCACCCAATGATTTCTATTTCTTCCCTCAAGTGAAGAACAAACTACGTGGACAACGCTTTTCAACAACAAAAAAAGTTGTTAATGCATTCAAAAGCCAAGATCTTAAAGAAAAAAAAAATAATAAAACATTTTCTAAAAAACAGTTGACAGTGGCGTAGCTACCTGTTAGGTCTGCAATGCGACTCAAACCCCCTTCCACTCCCCCAACGTCATTTCAAAGCTGGGAGGAATAATGTTTAATTTTTTTTCTTAACAATATTTTAGAACAAAGCCCAAAAATTTTAGCTACGCCACTGACAGCTGACAACTCAGTGTGTTAATCCGTTGTTCGAAATCTATACAATTGTCATAAAATAAGAAGAATTAGATGTTTAGATGCAGCTCGCACAATAAAAGAATTAAATAATAAAAGATTGACTCGCCACAAAATATTTTTCATGATTTCAGCTCTCAAGATGCATTTGATCCTAACAACAACACCAAACAAAGAAAGACTCCCACAAAAAGTACCGCCCAGGTGGTGTGGTGGTTAGCGTACTCGACTGCTACACCAGGGGTCTCGAGTTCAAAAGAAAAACGTGTTGTGATGAGAAAAACTTTAGTAGATCCCGTGTACTGCCTCGATGTTGCGTGCACGTTAAAAAACCCAATAATTTTGGTTGAAATGTTTCAATCTTTTGATCACAAACACTTGGGTGGGTGAGTGAGAACTAAGTTCAAACTTTATGGGCGTGTGATTTGAAGTTGTGCCCACCCACCCAAGTGTTTGTAATCCAATCTTTTGATCACAAACACTTGGGTGGGCGGCGAGAACTAAGTTTAAATCTTGTGAGCGTATGGTTTAGATTGCTGTTTTGCAGCAAAGTGTTTGTAATAAAAAAAAAATGAATCACAAACACTTGGGTGGGTGGGAGGGAACTAAGTTCAAAGTTTGTGAGCGTGTGAATTAAACTTGTGTTCCCGCCCACCCACCCAAGTGTTTGTGATCCAATTTTTTTATCACAAACACTTGGGTAGGCGGCGGGAAACTAAGTTTAAATTATGTGGGCGTATAGTTTAGATTGCTGATTTGCACCCAAGTCTTTGTGATAAAAAAATTGCATTACAAACATTTAGGTTGGTAGGCGAGAACACAAGTTCAAATCACACGTCCACAAAATTTAAACTAAGTTCAAAACTTGTAAGCGTGTGGTTTAGTTAGTGTTCCCGCCCACCCGCCCAAGTGTTTATGTTTCAATCTTTTGATCACAAACACTTGAGTGGGTGAGCGAGAACTAAGTTCAAAGTTTGTGGGGGTGTGATTTAAACTTGTGTTCCCGCCCACCCACCCCAAGTGATTGTGATTCAATTTTTTAATTACAAACACCTGACGGAGAACTAAGTTCAAACCTTGTGGGCCTTTGGTTTAGCTTGCTGAACCCTGCCCACCCGCCCAATTGTTTGTAATCTAATTTGTTCATAACAAATACTTGGGTGAGCAAAGAAAACTAAGTTAAAACTTTGTGGGCGTGTGATTTGAACTTGTGTCTCTTCACCAAGATGGTGCTAGTCTCAACCTCTGGCGTCGGTAATTAGCAGCAAAAATAAACCAACCAATAAATTAATAACTAATCCCACAAAAGTTCCGTCCTTCTTCTCAGATTAACTAACTAATTTAGCAATGCAATGCTGCCCTATACAAGATTTATAAATATTTTAAGTTTTAAGTTTTTTGCCCACAACTGACGTCACATCGAGGCCATCATGTTGGCGTGTCCTCAAAAGGCGTGTTAAATATATTATAACATTTAACAAATTTAATTTTTTTGTATACATTATAAGAATTTTAGTCATAAAAAACAAATTGTACAACTTGCACAAAGTTTTCATAAATTGTTAATTGTTCTTTTATTTATTGTAGTCGTAGAAAGCGTATATTGTACAATTTTCACGTAATACCAATGTCCTACTTGTATAAATTGCAGCACTCGCCAAAGAATTTTGCACGAGTTTATACCCGTAGGAAATGGGTATCATTACGTGCTAGTTGTATTGTATTAAATGCTCAATTTCAACCTGATTTCAAATAATGGAATTAAGAATTACCTCATTAAGACATAAAAGTTGCAAAAACCCATACTGCTCATATTTTTTTAAATATATTCCTATCCAACAATGAGATCTGATATGCATGAATTAAAATATACATATTTTTTTGCTATAATGATTTGATTAACGATTTTAATACTATCAACTTTGCAGTATGTGATGCTTTAGTTGTGATGCCTTGTTAGAAAATAAATTTTAGTTATGTCAAATGTTTATATGGATTAAGATGTCACTGCTCTATGTGATTTAAGTTTTATAAAATCACCTTCCGAAGAGTTTTTTAAACAAATTTGTGCTGTATCTGACGATTGTTTTAATTCCAAATTGATATTTATGTAATATATCATAAGATAAACAATTCTTAAAAGTTAAGTACCAATTAATTGGGGTGTTGCCTATACCTGGAAGTCATCTTTATTATAAAATAAAATCAAAAGCATTTTATAATCATTTTAGAAATGTTTAACTAAACAATCTCTTCGAGGAGTATGTAACAAATTTTTAATCATTAAGTAAAACCATAGAAATGTGCAGTTTTCTGAGTAGCGCTTGCGGAGATCATCTCCGTGATAAAAACGTTCTTCAAAAAGTTATTAAAAAAGCAGCTAAGGCTGTTTTGTCCGTTTTAATAATAGTAAAACAGTTCATATGGAAGTAATTTTATTATTTTTTTAGAATGTCACTTATACCTGGAGGTCATCACCGAGAGTTTTTTGCAAAAAGTTGTGCAAATTAACCAATTATTGATTCAAAACATTTTGGAGTATCACTTATACTAGAGGGTTTTTTTGTAAAACGTTTATCTGGATGTCTTCTCCAAGAAGTTATTTAAACAATTTTTGAAAATTAACTTCATTTAGTGTTACCTATACCAGGAGGTCATCACCAGGTGTTATTTGTAAAACAATCTTTTCAAAAAGTTTTTAAATTTAATAATGGCGAGTTTTCTCTAGGTTACTGTGTTAACTTCAAATGGGTTTGTTCATTTGTCATTGTTAGAATCTACCACCATTAAATTTGAAAAGTTTTCAAAAAGATTGTAAACAAAAAAACTCCCGAAGTATAGATTCCAAAAAAGTCATTGTTTATGAATTAATTTAAAAAAAAATATTTTAATACATTTTTAAAGAAACTATACCTGGAGGTCATATCCGAAAGCTTTTTTTGTAATACAATCTTTTCAATTTTTTTTTAATTTAATGATGGCAATTTTTCTCTAGGTTACTGTGTTGACTTCGGTTGAGGTTGTTTGCAACCATTTCTCATTGTCAGAATCTACCATCATTAAATTTGAAAAGTTTTCAAAAAGATTGTATTACAAAAAAAAAACTCCAGGAGATGACCTCCAGGTATAGGTAAAATTCCAAAAAAATTGCATTAACTTGTATACCCGGTCACGCCGTTCCTTTTCGGGGTAGGCAATCAAGGTGTCGGGCACACCAAGCCACAGAGAAAACATGTGTATGGTATGTTTGGATGCCTATATGAGGTAATAAATCCATTTGGTAAGAACGCTACGCTCTGCGTCACTTTATTGGAGACACCCATCCAACTCGTGAATGCCATGAGGTAACGGATCTATATTAAAAGAACTTTTTGGTTATTTTTTAAAAATTTGTATAAAAACTTCTCGTTGATGTTTCCAGTTAGACGTTTTTCCAACAAAATGTCCCAAAGATAACCTCTAAGTATAGGTAATAGTCCAAAATAGTTAAATAATTTTAACTGAAGTTCCCGCCCACCCGTACAAGTGTTTGCAATCCAATTTCTTAATCACAAACACTTGGGTGGGTGGGTGCGGTACACAGATCATTGATTGCGGGACAGTAGTTTCAACTAGAGTTCCCGCCCAAGTGTTTGTGATACAATTTCTTGGTAACAAATACTTGGGTGGGCGGGTGAGGAACACAATTTAGAGAATACAAGACAGTAGTTTTAACTAAAGTTCCCGTCCACCCGCCCAAGTGTTTGTGATCCAATTTATTGATTACAAACAGTTCAGTGAATACGGGGCAGTAGTTTTAACTGGAGTTCCCACCCACCCGCCCAAATATTTGCAATCCAATTTCTTGACTGAAGTTCCCGCCCACCCGTCCAAGTGTTTGCAATCCAATTTCTTGATCACAAACACTTGGATGGGTGGATGCGGTACACAGATCATTGATTGCGGAACAGTAGTTTCAACTAGAGTTCCCGCTCAAGTGTTTGTGCTACAATTTCTTGGTCACAAACACTTGAGTGGGTGGCCGGGGCACACAATTTAGAGAATGCGGGACAGTAGTTTTAACTGGAGTTCCCACTAACCCGCCCAAGTGTGTTAATCTAATTTCTTGATCACAAACACTTGGGTGGGGCACACAATTTAGAGAATGCGGGACAGTTGGAGTTCCCATACACCCGCCCAAGTGTTTGTGATCCAATTTATTGATTACAAACACTTGGGTGGGACACACAATTTAGATAATGCGGGACAGTTAGAGTTCCCATACACCCGCCCAAGTGTTTGTGATCCAATTTATTGATTACAAACACTTGGGTGGGTGGGTGGAGCACACAATTTAGAGAATGCAGGACAGTAGTTTTAACTGGAGTTCCCACAGACCCGCCAAAGTAATTATGATCCAATTTATTGATTACAAACACTTGGGTGGGCGGGTGGGGCATACAATTTAGTGAATGCGGGACAGTAGTTTTAACTGGAGTTCCCACCCACCCGCCCGAGTGTTTGTGGTCCAATTTGTTGATCACAAATACTTAGGTGGGTGAGTGGGGCACACAATTTAGAGAATGCGGAACAGTTGGAGTTCCCATACACCCGCCCAACTGTTTGTCATCCAATTTATTAATTACAAACACTTGGGTGGGTGATTGGGGCACAAAATTTAAAGAATGCGGGACAGTAGTTTTAACTGGAGTTCCCAACAACCCGCCCAAGTGTTGTAATCTAATTTCTTGATCACAAACACTTGGGTGGGTGGGTGGGTGGGGCACACAATTTAGGTTATGCGAGACAGTAGTTTTAACTGGAGTTCCCGCCCACCCGCCCAAAGGTTTGTGATCCAATTTATTGATTACAAACTCTTGGGTGGGTGGGTGGGCCACACAATTTAGAGAATGCGGGACAGTATTTTTAAATGGAGTTGCCGCCCACCCGCCCAAGAGTTTGTGATCCAATTTATTGATTACAAACTCTTGGGTGGGTGGGTGGGCCACACAATTTAGAGAATGCGGGACAGTAGTTTTAACTGGAGTTCCCACCCACCCGCCCAAGTGATTGTGATCCAATTTATTGATTACAAACACTTGGGTGGGTGGGGTATACAATTTAGTGAATGCGGGACAGTAGTTTTAACTGGAGTTCCCACCCACCCGCCCGAGTGTTTGTGGTCCAATTTGTTGATCACAAATACTTAGGTGGATGAGTGGGGCACACAATTTAGAGAATGCGGAACAGTTGGAGTTCCCATACACCCGCCCAACTGTTTGCGATCCAATTTATTAATTACAAACACTTGGGTGGGTGACTGGGGCACAAAATTTAAAGAATGCGGGACAGTAGTTTTAACTGGAGTTCCCAACAACCCGCCCAAGTGTTGTAATCTAATTTCTTGATCACAAACACTTGGGTGGGTGGGTGGGGCACACAATTTAGGTTACGCGGGACAGTAGTTTTAACTGGAATTCCCGCCCACCCGCCCAAAAATTTGTGATCCAATTTATTGATTACAAACTCTTGGGTGGGTGGCTGGGGCACACAATTTAGAGAATGCGAGACAGTAGTTTTAAATGGAGTTGCCGCCCACCCGCCCAAGTATTTGTGATCCAATTTATTGATTCCAAACACTTGGGTAGATGTCTCGCATTCTCTAAATTTTGTGCTCCGCCCACCCACCCAAGTGTTTGTAATCAAGAAATTAGATTTCAAACACTTGGGTGGGTGGGTGGGGCATAAAATTTAGAGAATGCGAGACAGTAGTTTTAACTGAAGTTCCCGCCCACCCGCCCAAGTTTTTGTAATCCAATTCATTGATTACAAACACTTGGGGGGGTGGGTGGGGCACACAATTTACAAAATGCGGGACAGTAGTTTTAAATGGAATTTCCGCCCACCCACCCAACTGTTTGTGATCCAATTCATTGATTACAAACACTTGAGTAGATGGAAAAAAACTAAGTTTACGATTTGTGAGTTTTGTGCAACATACTGAGTCAATAAAACATTGAATCAATTTTCGATTAACCGCAAAGTGACTTACTGAGTCAATAATGAGTCATCGGAGGACTAAATTAATCACGAAGAGATATACTAAGTTATTGCGTTAATTAATCAATTTTTATTTAATCGCAAAGCGACATACTGAGTCATTGCGTCAATTAAATCATTTTTGTTTAATCGTGAAGCGACATACTGAGTCATTAAAGCACAAAATTAATCGCAAAGTGACATACTGAGTCATTGCTTCAATTAAATAATTTTTGTTTAATCGTGAAGCGACATACTGAGTCATTAAAGCACAAAATTAATCACAAAGCGACATACCGAGTCATTGCGTTAATTAATCAATTTCGGATTAATCGCAAAGCGTTATACTGAGTCACTGACGCACTAAATTTATTGCAAAGCGACATATTAAGTCATTGTATCAATTATTTAATTTCTGATTAAACGCGAAGCGACATACCGAGTCAATAAAACAAAAAAGTGTTAATTGCGAAGCGACATACTGAGTCATTACATCAGTAAAACAATTTTCGATTAATTGCAAGACATACTGAATCATTAAAGCACTTAATTAATTGCAAAGCGACATATTGAGTCATTAAAGCAAATAATTAATCGCAAAGTGACATACTGAGTCATTGCGTCAATTAAATAATTTTGATTAATCGTGAAGCGACATACCAAGTCATTAAAGCATAAAATTAATCGCGAAGCGACATACCGAGTCATTGCGTTAATTAATCAATTTTCGATTAATCGCAAAGCGACATGCTGAGTCAGTAAAGCACAAAATTAATCGAAAAATTACATACTGAGTCATTGCGTCAATTAAATAATTTTTGTTTAATCGTGAAGCGACATACTGAGTCATTAAAGCACAAAATCATACATAGCAAGTCATTGCGTTAATTAATTAATTTCCGATTGATCGCGAAGCGACATACAGAGTCACTGAAGCACTAAATTAATTGCGAAGCAACATATTGAGTGATTGCGTCATCTAATCAATTTTTGTTTAATCATGAAGCGACATACTAAGTCATCAAAGCAAAAAATTAATTGCAAAACGATATACTGAGTCATTGCGTCAATTAAATATTTCCGATTAATCGCGAGGCGACATACTGAGTCACTAAAGCACTAAATTAATTGCGAAGCAACGTATTGAGTCATTGCGTCAACTAATCATTTTTTGTTTAATCATGAAGCGACATACTAAGTCATCAAAGCAAAAAATTAATTGCAAAACGATATACTGAGTCATTGCGTCAATTAAAAATTTTTGTTTAATCATGAAGCGACATACTGAGTCATTAAAGCACAAAATTAATCGCAAAGCGACATACCGAGTGATTGCGTTAATTAATCAATTTCCGAGTAATCGCAAAGCGACATACTGAGTCACTGAAGCACTAAATTAATTGCGAAGCGACATATTGAATCATTGCGTCAATTAATCAATTTTTGTTTAATCGCGAAGCAACATACTGAGTCATCGAAGCAGGAAATTAATTGCAAAAAGTTATACTGAGTCATTGCGTCAATTAAATAATTTTTGTTTAATCGTGAAGCAACACACTGAGTCATTAAAGCACACAATTAATAGCAAAATGACATAATAAGTCATTGCGTCAATTATTTTTTTTTAAATCGTGAAGCGACATACTGAGTCATTGAAGCACAAAATAATTCGCGAAGCGGCATACTGAGTCATTGCGTCAATTAATAAATTTATGATCAATCGCTACCGAGTCATTGAAGCCAAAAATTAATCGCAAAACGACATACTGAGTCAATTAATCAATTTTTGTTTAATCGCGAAGCGATATACTGAGTCATTAAAGCACAAAATTAATCGCAAAGTGACATACTGAGTCATTGTGTCAATTAAAAAATTATTGTTTAATCGTGAAGCGACATACTGAGTCATTAAAGCACAAAATAGAAAGTCATTCCGTTAATTAATCAATTTCCGATTGATCGTGAAGCGACATACTGAGTCACTGAAGCACTAAATTAATTGCGAAGCAACGTATTGAGTCATTGCGTCAATTAATCAATTTTTGTTTAATCGCGAAGCAACATACTGAGTCATTGCGTCAATTAAATATTTTTTCGTTTAATCGTGAAGCGACATACTGAGTCATTAAAGCACAAAATTAACCGCAAAGCGACATACCGAGTCAATGAGTTAAAAGCTTCAAGAAATATTCCTCCAGGTAAACGTTTTAATAATTAATTAAAACTCCTCGGAGAAGTCCTCCAGGTAGACGTTTCATAAAAAAAGTTCCCGAATATAATCTCCAGGTATAAAAGACATTTGGAATCAATAAAAGGTTAATTTACAAAAAAACTCTTCGGCGGTAAAGAGCTAGTTTTTGATATCAATTGTTTTTTTTTTACTATTCAATTAAAACCTAAATGCAACTCTCTAGCATGGTCTTAATGAATTTTTTAGAAATAATTTTAAAATTCCTAGAAGATGTCCTCCAGGTGAACGTTTAATACAAGAATTTCCCGAATTAGACCTTCAAGTATAGGGTCCACTCCCAAATGATTTGAATCAGCAATTGATTAATTTTCAAAAATTATTTCAAAAAACTCTTCGAAAAAGGCCTCCAAATAAAGCGTAATTTTCATTTTTTTTATTATTTCAGTTATTTTTTCAACAATTCAAAAATCAAACATTTTTTTAAGAATTGATTTGAAATTCCACAAAGAGGTTTTTCAGGTAAACGCTTTATAAATAAAACTTCCCGAATATGACCTCCAGGTATAGAAAACACTCCAAAATAGTTTAAATAGTGATTGGTTCATTTTCATAAATTATTTTAAAAATTCTTCGGAAAGGGCCGCCAGATAAAACAACAACTTTTAAGAATTGATTTATAAATTCTACGGAAAGGTCCTCCAAAGTAGACGTTTCATGAAAAAACTTCCCAAACATAACCTCCAGGTATAGGCAACACTCCAAAATAGTTTGAAGTAGTGACAGGTTAATTTACTAAAATTATTTTTAAAAATCTTTGGAAAGGACCTCCAGGTCAAATTTTCTTGTAATCCGATGTTTTACAAAACTTTTAATTTACGCGCAACTATCCGACATAGCCCAAATCAATTTTTAAGAATTGATTTAAAAATTCCACGAAGAGGTCCTCTGGGTATGCATTTCCAAGTTTTATTTTCTCCAAAATTATTTTGGCCATAGTAAGTACTTCATCTCAATCCATATAAACAACTCATGTATATACAAGGCGTGTTCCAAAAGTTTCATAACGCAAACCAAAAATTCTGAATAAAAAACTTGGAAGATCTTCAAGAGAAACTTTTGAAATAAACCTGAACATTTCAGTTGCAATCCATCCGAGGGCAAAAATATCCCTTAACATTGTAACTAGTCGAAACAGATTTTTGTTATATTGGAAAGTTAACAACTATAATTAATGAGTATTATACAAGTTTGATTCATTTTGTTCACTAGAAATATATCAGAGCTTTTGAATATTATTCCGATGAGAAGCCCTGAGATTCGAAAAAAATAGATATGTCAGCTAAAACCGTAATGTTTTGACACACACACAAATTAATTAATTACCTACTTAGCCCTTTGTATATCAAAATCTGAAAACTGCTCAGTCCATTTCAATTCGCTACTTCTAGTAACGTTAGTACAATCACTATTATTGGTGCTGAAGAAGTCGTCATCAAACGGATCACTTTCCCTAGCAAAAATATTTACAGACTCAGACTTTTTTAAATTACCATCAGCGCGCGATATTCGACTCAGCCTCTTTCTGGCAGTCATGCCATCCAGATTATTGCTACTGAACGAATCCTCCGCTTCCTTCGCATGTTCTTCTGTAATACTCGCTATATTATCTTCCTGTTCTAATTTATCCGTCGGTGAAAAATCATCCTCAAATAAAGATTTTTGTTGTTTATACCTACTTGCTTTTGCTTTACCTCTCCTTGAATCAGCTTCAAACCAATTATTCGTTTTTTTAGGTTTAATATTCTTAACCGGTTTCACTGTAGGAGATTCGCCTTCTGATGTTTCGAAATCATTTTCGAAAGTAAATCTTGCACCAACTCGTGCTGATAGAGGGCTTTCTGATTCTGATGGGACAAAATCGTTTTCAAACATGGATTGGGCTGCACGACTCGTGCTTTTTCTAGGGAATGTGTTCACTTCCTCAGTCTTTGGGCTCTCCTTGGATTTTTTTCTGCCTGAAATGCTCGGTGGCTTTCTGGTCACCTCTTTCGTTTCTGGTTTTTTAGGTGGGATCTCTTGATTGAAATCGTTTTCAAATTGAGATGATTTTGGATGTGGGTGTTGTGGTTTCATGCGGTAGGGGTTTCTCAAGTTTAGAATTATTGGATCGTCGATTTTGTGACGGTTTTGTGCGGGTTCTGTGTATTGGGAATCTCGACTTTTCGATCGACGGGCTGATTTGTACCGACGGTCACGTTCACCATCACTGCCACCTTAATTGGGAAAAAAGATTTATTGTACTGACTAATATTTTTAAGCAGTTTTTAGCATAAAATTATATTGATAGGTCCAAGAGGTCTACAAGACCCAGAATATCTATTCGTGTAATTAAAAAAAAACGGTTTTGTTAATAATATTAAAAATTATATTGATGGGTCCAAAAAACCCAAAAAGGTCTACGAGACCCAAGGTACTCATTCATGTAATTTAAAATTTAATTTTTTTTGTGTACAATAATTTTTCACATCTGTCCATAAACTTGTTGACGTGAAAATTATATTCATAGAGCCAAGAGACCGACCCAGAGAGGTCTACAAGACCCACAATATCCATTTGTGTAATTAAAAAAAAAATGTTTTTGTTAATAATATTAAAAATTATATTCATTAGTCCAAGAGATCTAAAAAGGTCTACGAGAATCAGTGTACCCATTCATGTAATATAAAAAAAAAAGATTAATTTTCCAAAAAGACTTTAACTTATTGAATAACTTCCAAATTACTTCGTAAGTCCTGCTTAAAAATACTCGCGTTTCATTCTAATTCAACTTTTGTCTTACCGTAGTAGAAATGTCCTGCCCTCGTTTTAATCTCTCCAGTTTTTCTGTCCATCTCTGAAGCACTGCTCGGTCGTATCCTTGTTGTACGTCTGGCTGTGAGGTAATGAGGCGTCGGTTCATCGGGATCGTTGATATATTCGTCCTCCCAAGGGGATTCCTGAGATTCGCGTGCTCCGTAGTATCTGTCTTCGTGTTTCCTCCTTTCAGGATTGGACCATCTACCGCTGCTGTATCTACTTGGGGGCTTTTCTATAATCAAAATTAATAAAATGTCTTAAAAATCAACAAAATAGCCAAAAAGAAATTAAGCAAACTGCGTCCGTTTTTATAAATTTCCAAAAAATCACTTAATTTGCAAATTAAAAAATATTTTCAAAATTTGTCGAAATATCAAAAAATGTCATTTGGATTTCATTTAGCAAATAAAATGAACTATTAGTTAAAAAAGTTTCATCAAATTAGCATCAAAACTAAGGTTACTGCGTCCGTTTTAATAAATTTCTAAAAAATCACTTAATTTGCAAATTTTAAAATATTTTCAAAATTTAACAAAATATCAAAAAATGTGATTTAGATTTCTTTTGGCAAATAAAATAAACTATTAGTTGAAAAAGTTTCATCAAATCAGCATCAAAACTAAACCAACTGCGTCCGTTTTAATGAATCTCCAAAAAATCACTTTATTTGCAAATTTTGAAATATTTTCAAAATTAGAAAAAATATCAAAAAATGTCATTTGAATTTCTTTTAGAAAATAAAATAAACTATTAGTTAAAAAAGTTTCATCAAATTAACATCAAATCTAAGGCAATTGCGTCCGTTTTAATAAATTTCCAAAAAATCACTTAATTTGCAAATTTAAAATTATTTTCAAAATTTAACAAAATATCAAAAAATATCATTTGTATTTATTTTAGCGAATAAAATGAACTATTAGTTAAAAAAGTTTCTTGAAAGTAGTATCAAAACTAAGCCAACTGCATCCGTTTTAATAAATTTTCAAAAAATCACTTAATTTGAAAATTTAAAAATATTTTCAAAATTTGACGCAATATCAAAAAATGTCATTTGAATTTCTTTTAGCAAATAAAATGAACTATTAGTTAAAGAAGTTTGATCAAACTAGCATCAAAACTAAGCCAACTGCGTCAGTTTTAATGAATTTTCAAAAAATCTCTAAACTTTCAAATTTAAAAATATTTTCAAAATTTCATTGAATATCAAAAAATGTAATTTGGATTTCTTTTAGCAAATAAAATAAACTATAGGTTGAAAAAGTTTCATCAGATTAGCATGAAAACTAAGGCACCTGCGTCCGTTATAATAAATTTCCAAAAAATCATTTAATTTGCAAATTTAAAATTATTTTCAAAATTTAACAAAATATCAAAAAATATCATTTGGATTTCTTTTAGCAAATAAAATGAACTATTAGTTGAAAAAGTTTCATCAAATTAGCATCAAAATTAAGATAACTGCGTCCGTTTTAATGAATTTCAAAAAAATCATTTGAATTGCAAATTTAAAAATATTTTCAAAATTTGACACAATATCAAAAATTTTTATTTGGATTTCTTTTAGCAAATATAATGATCTATTAATTAAAAAATTATGATAAAATTACAATCAAAACTAAGCCAACTGCGTCAGTTTTAATAAATTTTCAAAAAATCACTTAATTTGAAAAATTTAAAATATTTTAATAATTTGACAAAATATCAAAAAATGTCATTTAGATTTCTTTTAGCAAATAACATAAACTATTAGTTGTAAAAGTTTCATCAACTTAGCATCAAAACTAAGGCAACTGCGACTGTTTAATGAATTTTCAAAAAATCACTTAATTTGCAAATTTTGAAATATTTTCAAAATTAGAAAAAATATCAAAAAATCTCATTTGAATTTCTTTTGACAAATAGAATGAACTATTAGTTAAAAAAAGTTTCTTCAAATTAGCATCACAACTAAGACAACTGCGTCTGTTTTAATGAATTTTCGAAAAATCACTTAATTTGAAAATGTAAAAATATTTTGAAAACTTGACGCAATATCAAAAAATGTCATTTAGATTTCTTTTAGCAAATAAAATAAACTATTATTTGCAAAAGTTTTATCAAATTAGCATCAAAACTAAGCCAATAAATTTCCAAAAATCACTTAATTTGCAAATTTTGAAATATTTTCAAAATTTTACGCAAAATCAAAAAATGTCAAATTAGCATCACAACTAAGACAACTGAGTCCGTTTTAATGAATTTTCAAAATTTCTCTAAATTTTCAAATTTAAATTTTTTTTCAAAATTTGACAGAATATCAAAAAATGTCATCTGGATTTCTTTTAGCAAATAAAATAAACTATTAGTTGAAAAAGTTTGATCAAATTAGCACCAAACCTAAGCCAACTACGTCTGTTTTGATGAATTACCAAAAATCACTTAATTTGCAAATTTAAAATTATTTTCAAAATTTAACAAAATATTAAAAAATGTCATTTGGATTTCTTTTAGCAAATAAAATAAACTATTATTTAAAAAAGTTTCAACAAATTAGCATCAAAACTAAGACAACTGCGTCTGTTTTAATAAATTTTCAAAAAATAACTTAATTTGAAAATTTAAAAATATTTCCAAAATTTGACGCAATATCAAAAAATGTCATTTAGATTTCTTTTAGCAAATAAAATAACTATTAGTTAAAATTTTTTGACCAAATTAGCATCAAAACTAAGCCAACTGCGACCGTTTTAATGAATTTTCAAAAAATCCCATAAATTTCAAATTTAAATATATTTTCAAAATTTGACTAACTGCGTCTGTTTCAATAAATTTTCAAAAAATCACTTCATTTGCAAACTTGAAAATATTTTAAATATTACCTAACCTAACCTAAGACTTACCACACAACTCTCCTAATAACCATAAAAAAGTATTTACCTTGATCAGCCATATCATAATCGGGACAGCACCATCTATCACGATCCACTTCCCGTCTCCGTCTATGTTGCACCCGCCTCTCATCCCAATCATCAACATCCCTGCTTCCACCATGCCGTTCCACATCTCTAGCTGGAGCCGTGTGCCTTTCACGATCACCATCCCTGCTATTGTGTCTCTCCGGCCAATGAAATCTTCCTGAATGTTCATCCTCATATCTGCAAAAAATAATTCTTATTAATACCAACTAATTTCAAGCATAATCTAACTTACTCATAATCATCCTCTTCATCCCAACTATCCGTATGTCTTCGATCCCGATGCCTTTCAAACGACTGCTGCCTTGTATGTCTAGAAGTCCAAGTACATTGCCGCCCATCCCTTCTCCTAGGTTCCTCCTCCCATGGACTCACATCGCGTGAACTAGATGAATGACCACCAGTCGCTTGACCCGACCACGTTGTTTGCCTCCTTCTCCTAGGTCTATCATAACAATCATAGCAATCATCATCGTAACTATCAGTAGATCTTCGATTAGAACCATAATACTGTGCTTCCGGTTCAGCAGAAGTATCCCACCAACCATCTTGATCCCTTCGAGAAGCACTACGCACATTATTGCTATTCCAATTTTCCCCACTACCTGAACCAACGCGTGGTCGCCATTCAGGAGGAGAACCATTACCAAATTCTTTAGAATCACTAGACCAAGGAGAAACGCCTTCTTCACTTTGCGCTGCTTTAGCATCCTTTGCTGATTCTTGTGTTAGATTTGGTTGATCAAATATCGCCCAACTTTCACCTATAAATTAAAGAAATTAATGAATTAACCAAGCCTTAAAGCTAGCAAATTTACAAATTTACACGCATGCGCGTATTATACCCACGCCTGCGCATAAGTGCTTAAGCTCAACGTGCAATCGTTGTATAACTTGTAACTTACAACTTTCATTACCTGCAGCATCTGATCCTTTCTTAGCAGCATTCTCCGAAGCGCTACCGGTTAAATCAACTTCAGGTGAACTTCCACTGACTACATCAGATAACGAACCGGATGTTAATCTAGTACTACTCTGCATGACTTCAGTGACTGATATTGGAATTGGACTTTTAGCAATTTTTAATATTGGTGATTTTACAGGAGTTGTTGATTTGCTGATTTCGACGATGTTATTAAGAACTGCGTTGTAATCGATGATGTTTTCTTTAGATGTTGTTATGCTTTCATTATCATTTTTGACATCGTCCATGATATTGTTATCATGATTTAAATCGTTTTCAATGCTGGATGTTTTATCATCGTTGAGGTTGTTTTGTTCGACGATGGATTCGTCAATTGTTTCTAAATGTTCCGGTTCGTTATAATCGTCTTCGTCTTCATCATTTTCATTTTCCTAGAATACAATAATAAACAAGATAGCAACGAATATATTATTATTAAATTATAATTATAGCCTGAAGTGGCAAATGATCTAAATTCAATGAAATTATTTTAGTTTTTGAGAGATTTTTTTGGAAACACGCAAGAAATCAAGTGTCGTAGCAATTTACTAAACCTCTATAAAGACTAAATCTTGTAAACAATATGCAAAAGATTCGGCTCGGCGCAGACATACAAAAGACTCCAAGAAGACCTAGTGTTTGCCCAACGTTGGGCGTCAATTGTTATTAAAGCAAGGTAACAACTGACGCCCAACGTAGGTCAACCAAAAGCATAGTTTCAGAGCTAAAACCAACCAACGAAGGAAGCTATTGTAATCAATTGCGCAACTTAACGACAGTTGTAACCATTGGCGCCCAAGGTGAGACTTCTTCTGAGCTAAAGCTCACCAATCCTACCTAAAACTCTGGAGGAATACTGCTAGTAGCTTGCAAACCCACAAATTCATGGTTTAAACCATATCCAGCACAAACCGTAACTATTGGCGCCCAACATGTAACCAATAACCCCCCAGTAGACCAGTTTTAGCCAGTAAGGCAATTCCAAGGAAAAACAGAATGACCCAACTTGAACACCAGCATTATTAATCTACAGACCTAGACCGGTAACAATTGGCGCCCAACGTGGGGCATCCAGGACTCCAGATTTCAATCCTGAGTTAAAAACCCTGAAAGATTATCTCGCCGGGAAACCTCTCAACCCCAATGAACCCAAACAAGACCCGGAAGAAGACCTTGACTTAGAAAGATGGACCACAATAAACAACAATTCATTCTAATCCGAGACGTGCCTACAGTAAAATCACCACTAATGCCACACTTGGTAGAAAATGTTTGGATAGTAACTGCCGCCTCACCGCTGACCCCTACGCCCGTCATAGGTTTCACAAGACGAGACAACGCCAAAACCCACAAACTTGGACCTTTTAGCACGCTTCCGTAGTCAACCATGTTCAGCTCAAACCGTAACCATTGGCGCCCAACATAAGACTTCCTCGCTAAAACCCTACCCAAAATTCTGCAACTGAATAAATACTGCCAAATAGCTCATAAAGCACTTGCAAGACCACATCACTCAAAGTTTAAGCCAAGTCCAGCTCAAGCCGCAACAATTGGCGCCCAATGCAGAGCATATTCTGGCGGCTTAATCCCACACAGAACTCTGCATCTATAAAAATACTAACAAGTAGTTCATAAAGCTTTTAAGCAAGCCCACGGCATTCGCGGTTTAGACCATGTACAGTAAAACTTGGCGCCCAATGTAAGGCTTTTTCTGCAAAAAATCTCGCTTCTAGAAAAATTAAGCCAGCCCACGGTGTTTGCAATTTAGACCATGCACAGCGCAAACCATAATAATTGACTCCCAACGTAGGGCTCTACTAAACAAAGACGCACCTGAAAATCTACAATTAAAAAAATACTGCCAATTAGCTCATAGAAAAACTTGTGAAAACCCACGGCATTATTGGTTAGACAATTGTCACACCACACCACCTAAAAGATACCACTCTCTCCGGCACATCTAAAAGCCCAACAACCACTTCAGCATGGCTGGCTCCTAGCCATACCAGCGTACCAATAAACCCTTTTTCAAAAATCTTCTCTTTCTCCAAACGAAAAGTTATGATTCTAAAAAGGAAAGGGGAGAAAATTTAACCAAAAGACGCTATGCACCATTAAAAAACTGTTAAGAGCCAAATAAGAAAGTATTAATCTTAAACTTTACGTCGCAAACAGTAATTATCAAGCGGAAATAGACTGGAAGTAAACAGTCTTCACCTGAAGTTACCATGCAATCCCATAGTTACAATTCTGCTCACTACAATCTGAATTACGCAATACCCACCGACTCTACCTATAGAATCTAAAACTACATAACGATGACCACTCCAAGAGTGTTACCCATAACTCCTTTGTTGCGCGGAACCTACCTGAGTTTAGCAAATTGCACCGCCTATAATACCACCGCCAAAAAAACATCAACTGGCACTTTTTTCTCCAAAAAACAAAAAAAAAGAACAAATACAAATACAAATAAACATTGCCTCCCAACGTAGTTTGTTCTAGAGCAAGACGCCCCAACCTCACCCAAAACTGTGCACCTGGAGAAATAGTAACAAATAGCACCAAGACCACGCCCACCGCAAACCGTAGCATTTGGCGCCCAACCCAGGGCTTCTAAATCAAGACGCCTCAATCTTACCCAAGAAAATACTACCAAGCAACTCCTAGAGAAGTTCGCAAGACCAGAAAATTTATTGTTTAAGCCATGCACAGTGAAAGCCGTAATGTGAGGCTTCTTCTCAAGCTAATTGCTTTAACTCTGTACCTACAAACATACTTCCAAATAGCTCCTATGTCAGCGCAAACCATAACAATTACCACCCAAGCTTCTAGAACAGTTGCGCAAAGCTCAAAAAATTAATGGTTTAAGCCATGTCCAGTGTAAGCCATAACGGTTAGCGCCCAACGTGAGGCCTCTTCTAGAGCAAAACGTCTTAATCCGATCCGGAATTTAGACCTAGAAAAATACTCCCAAATAGGTTAAAGACCACTTGCGCAACCCCCCAAGAAAATCACAGTTTAAGCTAAGTCAGTACTACCAAATGTAAGAATAAGCGCCCAACAGAGAACTTCTTCTAAAGCAAAAGGCCTCAATCCCACCTGAAACTCTGGATCTAAAGAAATACTACCAAATCGCTTCTAGAAAACTTACGCTAGCCCACAACGATCGCACTAACAATTAGAACCCAACGTAGAACTTCTTGTGAAGCAAAGCGCCTCAATCCCTTCCAAAACTTTGGACCTAGAGCACTGCCAAGTAGCTACTAATAAACTGGCACAAGCCCACAAGGTGCCTCAATCGCACCTCAAACTATGCACCTAAAGCCCACGGCATTCGTAGTTTAGACCATTTCGCAAAGCGCAAACCGTAACGATTGGCGCCCAACGTAGACTTTCTTCTAAAGCAAAACGCAAAAGAATTACCAACAAGTAGCTTCTAGAGTAGTAGCGCAAGCCCATAACATTAGGTTTAAGCCATATCCAGCGCAAGCCGTAACAATTACAAGCACTAACTCTTAGAGCACTTGCATGATCACAATACATTTGCAATTTAGGCAATGCCCATCGCAAACAAATTGGCGCCCAACGTGAGGCTTCTTCTGAAACAAATACAAATAAACATTGGCGCCCAACGTAAAATTTGTTCTGGAGAAATAGTAACAAATAGCTCCAAGAGCACTTCCGCAAACCCACAACATTCGCGGTTTAGACCACACCTACCGCAAACCGTAACATTTGACGCCCAACGCAGGGCTTCTAAATCAAGACGCCTCAATCTTACACAAAAAAAATCACAGCCGAGTAGCTCCTAGAGAAGATGCGCGAGAATTTATGGTTTAAGCCAACGCAAGCCGTAACGTGCGGCTTCTTCTGGAGCAAATCGCCTTAACTCCACCCATAGCTCTAGACCTACAAAAATATTGCCAAATAGCTCCTAGAGCACTTACTTAATCCCACGGCAATCAGAGTTTAAGCTATGCCAGGCAAACTGTACAAATTAACGCTCAACGTAGAACTTATAGTTTAGGCCATGCCCAGTGCAAGCCGTAACGGTTAGCACCCAACGTGAAGCTTCTTCTGTAGCAAAGCCCTTCAATTCGACCCGGAACTCTGGACCTACAAAAATACTGCCAAAGAGCTTGTAAAGAGATTGCACGACAACCCACAACAATCACAGTTTAAGCTAAATCAGTACAAATCGTAACAATTAGCGCCCAACAGAGATTTTCTTCTAAAGCAAACGGCCTCAATCCCACCTAAAACTCTGGATCTAAAGAAATACTACCAAATAGATTCTAGAAAACTTATGCAACCCCACGACAATCGCACTAACAATTAGAGCCCAGAATAAAACTTTCGATTACACAAGGTGCCCCAATCCCATATCAAACTAGGCAACTGTCACGTAGCCTACGGCATTCGCGGTTTAGGCTATTTCGCCCAGCGCAAACCGTAACAATTGGCGCCCAACGTAGACATTCTAAAGCAAGACGCCCACATCCCACCAAAAACAATTCACCTCTGGAATTACCGACAAGTAGCTTCTAGAGAACCTACTAGCGCAAACCCACAACATTAGTGGTTTAAACCATATCCAGCGCAAGCCGTAACATTTGCAATTTAGGCAATGCCCATCGCAAACAATTGGCGCCCAACGTGAGTCCCAAAAACCAACCTAAATAGCATCTTCAAATAAACTCCAACTCAACCTAAAAAGCATCTTCAAAGAAAAAGCATATAAACCAAAATCTTCAAAACAAACTTGGATTTACCACAGTTCAAGGTGTCTACGCCGGCAACCTACCAAGGAACCAACAAACTGATCTCACAACTGAAAAACCAAGAGATTCATAAAGAAGCATCCCTTTCCACCATACCTATGAAGCAACAAAACAAATCCAATGACAAAACAATCCTACACAAAACTTAGCCAACCAATGTCTTAGGAGCAAACTTAAGTCCATCATAGTCCAAAGTGTCCGATTACGCGACCTAACCTAACCTAACAAAAAAACAGCCTGATCTCACAACAAGAAAACTAAAAGATAAAATAAACCAATCTTGACCAGAAGTCAAACTTTTGGCCACGGAGAAGTCAGTCAGTCAGTCAGTAGAATCCAACGCGACTACTCCGCTCACCTACAGTAAACAAATTCAAGTGCAAACGGAAGTCTAGACCAACAAGTACAACAATAAGAGAACAACCAATACCCGGACGTCCAGTCCGGTGAGCTCCGGCAGATCACAGAAGCCCCGGTCAGACAACACGCCGGGCGCTACACAGACCGAGACGGCCAGTCGTAACACACGCATAGCTCATAACTAGAAAACCCTCGCAAGACTGTTTCATCAGCGGTCCGTGCAGTTCAATCCACTGACAGAGCCTCTTCCCTATTGGATAGAAATTTTATCGATCAAGTCAGAATGAAAGATAAAAACATCTGAAGAGCTGTGAGCAACAAACAAGTAGTAACAAAAGAAGACTCTCAAGTTACCGGACTGTGGTCCGTCATGGAAGTAGGCCTCAGAATGCACATAACTCCGCCACACAAAGATAGTTAACTACCTTCGTCAACCTCCGCCCAGTAACCTCGTGGTGCCCCAAAAAGTAACCGACAACCCCCAGAAACCCAGTTTCCACCCCTAGGCCAATTCCCAGAAAGAACAAAACGACCGACTTGCACACCCACATCATTAATCCCCTACAGACCTAGACCGGTAACAATTGGCGCTCAACGTGGGACATCCAAGAGTCCAGATTTCGATCATGAGCAAAAAATCCCTGGAGGATTACCTCGCCGGGAAACCTCTCAAACCCAGAGAACTCAAACAAGACCCAAAATAAAATCCCTGAGAAGGACCTTGACTTGGAAAGCTGAACCACAAACAACAATTCATTCTAATCCCTACAGCAAAATCACCACTAATGCCACACTAAGTAGAAAATCTTTGGATTTGGAATCTTTAAACTGACGCCTTTCCGCTGACTCCTACGGACGTCTTAGTTTTCACAATACAACCCAGACTACGTAGACCACGCCAAAACCCACAAACTTAGACCTTTTAGAACGCTTTCGTAGTCGACATTTTCAGACCAACTCAACACTCTACATCTTCAAAAGTAACTCAACATCGGCTCAGCCCAAATACGCAACAAAAATTACCGAGTTAGCTCTTCAGCCACAATCTAATCTGCTAGCGCATTAACCTCTTCTCTGCCCAATATGTTGACAACTTACATTACGGGTGAACCTACAGTTTTGAGTGAATTCCAAACAACTAGAGAGATTAGTTATCTATTCCGGACCAAAGAAGTATGTTAGTCCTTTAACGCTGACAAGGTTCGAATCCATAAATGCCTACACTACAGCGCAAACTAATATTTATTTCGTTAACAAGTAAAAAAGTACTTACCTCTTGAATAACATCACTGATTTTCATCTCAGATTCAACAATCTCCCTCAACGCCGCATATCTATCAATAATATTATCAACAACAGGTGGAGCTGGAACAGCAACTTCCTTCACCGGCATCTCTTCTTCCTCTTCATCCTCATCTTCCTCATCATCATCATCTTCATCCTCCTCATCCTTCCGCAACTCCTCACCAATTTCTTGCGGCTCACTATCAATCTTAGTTTGTTTAATTTCCTCCTGCAATAATTCCCTAAACGCAGCATACCGATCATAAGTAACCTCATTATTGCTACTACTGCTAGTATTATTAAATTGATTAAAATCAGCAAAACCCGTATTAAAATTAGCAAAATTTTCATCATCCTGGAATGTATTAGAAGTCGCAACTGAGTCACTATCTTGTGATTTAACTTCATTCGAAACATTTTTAATAAAATTCGATAAATAACTAGTAAGTTGTGCAAGCGTCATATTACTTAGTTGACTGGCAGGGATGTTTAATTTATTAGCAAGCTCATTCAAACCGCTTAAAGTAAGCTGATTTAAACTAATATCCAAAGAATCTAAAGATAAGTTAGGTGGATTCGTTTCAACTTTAGTTTCCAGAATTGGAGGTTCTTTAACAGGCTTTGATTTCTTATTTGTTTTCTGTGGTGGGGGTAATAAAATAGGTCCTGCTCTACCAATAGGACGTTCTTTTTTAATCGTTGCAAACGAGACTGGTGTTAAGTAATCATCTTCCTCAGGAACAAAATCAGATTCAAATTTAGATTTTCTAGCTGGAACCGGTAGTGGTGGACTCTTTTCCAATGATAATGTAGTTCCAGTTTCATATTTATCCATATAATCATAATGGGATTCTTCAGTATGTGGAGGCCTTGGTGGTGGTTTCGTCATTAAATCAGCCATTTGCTTTTTCGGAGGTAATGGAGGTGGCTTAATTTGTGTTAGTGTACTAGCAGGTCTGGGTGGTGGATCCGGTGCACATTCAGATTCCGATGAGAGATCCAAGCTTGGATTCTCATACAATTTGGTTAAACTTTTCTTAAATTCGAATTGACTTTCAAACATACTTTGCTTATTTATTTGGCCCCTTGGTGATATTGCTGATATACTAACCTGCTTATCCGAACCTTTAGGTGATTTACCGTACAAATCACCATTGTTAGTAACCTTACTATCAACCGACAAATCGTTTAATTTATTTTGTGAATTGAATAATTTATAATCATTAAATTCAGAATCAAAAACGTCTTCTTGTTTTGTAAATTCTGAATCTGCAAATGGATCAGTTTGATCGAATGGATCTTCCCCAAAAGGATCTGCATTATAAATATTGCTTTTGTTAGGTTCGAATGTTGCTGGAAATATCGATGTTTCTGGTAAGCTTTCCGAAACGAGATCGTTTAATACTTTTTTGGGTGGATTCTTTAATTCTTGAAAGAAATGTTTCTTATCGATGTAGGGTTTGATTTTGCCGGTACCTAAAAATATAATACAGTTTTAAGCGATAAATATTGTTATTGGTTTTAAATTAAATGATTGAAACGTTACATGAAAATCTATTAAGCAAAATAAAGAAATTCGAGACATTTATAAAAAATAAAAATTAATTAAAGCATGTTTCAATTGATTTCGGTTAATTAACGGCAACCTAACCTAACCTAGCGTATATTATTAAATTTGTCTTAAAAACTAATACTGTTTTCTTCTAGCAATTAACTCCAATCCACCTAAATTAGTCAAAACATCACTTTTTCGTACAAAATTCAGAAAAGAACGTTTAGATAGAAACATTGTGCCTCGGATGATAGAACGCACCAATAGCGACCGCTGTTTCGTATGCGGTCCGTGTAGATTAAATAACTCACATGTTACCATGTCACGGCCGCCAGACGGCGCCACGTGACATGCCTCTCACTCGGATACTACAACTGGGCGGAGCTTAAGTGCCTATAACGCAATCGGGCCCCCAAACAACCGACAAAACATCATTTTCTGAAGCAATTTATCGACTCTAATACCCGGATCACCGTCTCTAAGCGGTTACTGCAGGGCTTGGCGGCAATAATTGGCGGCAATAATTGGCGCCCAACGTAGGACTAGGAGGCAATAATTGGCGCCCAACGTAGGGCGACTTAGGACAAAGCGCCTCAGCCCCACTGACCCGATACCTAGAAAAACCTCTTCATAGAACTGCCGGATTTGATTGGGAAATCAAATCGGACGGTCCATCAACATTGAGCATAACCTGTAAACGAGTACGCTAGTAAAAAAACCAGTCATACTCTTACACGTACACTTGTCAATCAAGTAGAAAAAAATATTTTAAAACAAACAAACATGTTTAACAAAGTCCTCGGAACCAATCTCGGCCCGAGTACCAGGCCTACCAACAACCTGGACCATCCCAATCCTGGACACCCAAAAGCAAAGTGCTTATCACATGGAATGCTTGGCCGTCCGAAGGCCCATGCACTAGCAACCCTCTACCTGAGTTTCCATCGGAACCGCAATACGCCTCAAACCAGACCCTTCCCCGGGAGACCGTCCGGGCCACCACCTGGCTCGGTTAGAAAGGAACGCATCAATATCAATATAGCCAATGACATTGCCAAGCTTGTAATGTCACGCACAGGGCACTGAAACTATCGACCGCAAAGTTTCCTACTAAAATCCGGCATTAAGAAAATTTCAAGATTTAGCCACAACGACCCCCACCGGTTCCTCACTAAACTAGAAGCCCAAGCTAATACATCATAGCTGCCTAGTAAAGTCGTTAAAGGGAAAGACCATCAGCTGATATCAATCTGGTCAAACAGCAACTCCAACAGATGGTTGGCATTGCAAAACTCAAAGATCTCCAGCACCTCCGTAAAGTAGCGACCAAACAAAGATTCCCGTCACCTATCGAGGCACTACAGCATTCACCCTGATAGACAGCGCCGATAGCCAGAATTTTACCCCGCTAACCCTACCTGGATTGCACAAAACAGACTATGTCGTCCACCAAGCCAGCCCACACAATAAATTACCACTTACCACTTTAAGGTCATGCCTTTTGCCCTTAAAAACGGGGCTGGGCAGTTATGTTCAAAAGCTGATGACCAAGGTACTGGCGGGATGGATAGGCAAACTCGTATACACCACCAACTATCACGACAGCATGGGTCACTTAAGGCAAGTGATGGAACGACCGCAACTTGCTGAAGGGTTACCATTAGCCCGGAGTCAAAAAGAACGTCAAAGCGTACGTCTGGCGGTGCATCACCTATGAGCGTATAATGACTAGTGCCGCCAATAATGACTAGCACCCCAACGTATCGCAATTGACTACACGAGTCCCTTGGACCCCTACAAGGCATCGGTTTATACTGACCGTTATGGACATGTGTACCCGTTGGGTAGAAGCATTTGCAACGCAACACTCCGCCAGCTAAATACCTATCAAGATACTGGAGCAGCTGGTCATCTGCCGATTTGAGTACCCCAAGATCATCCTGGGTGACCTCAATTTGTAAACACAAACTCAGACCGTGAAGTGAAAATGCCACTACCACACCAAGGCTACTTATCATCCGCAAGCTAATCCCGTGGAACGACGCCACGCGAAACTAAAGAATTCGTTCCGGTGTTTACTGGACAGCCACCCCAGAACTCCTTCGGACTACCTACTACCCATACCTAACTTCGGCGACTTCCCTTAAGTTAGACAAAATCAAACATTAGTGCAACCGATGAAGCAGACAAAGATACCGGAACCGCACAACCTTCCCCGTTGGACGTGATCAACGTAAGGGGGAGGGGGGGGGGGAAATCTTACAGACGCGTGACGTCAAAAGGCAATTTATCGACCCCAATACGCGAATCACCTCCTCCAGGCGATTACCGCAAGGTTAAGAATCGAGAGCTCGTCGACGCCGCATAGAAGACCAGAACAACACAACCGTCCGAGGTGAATCTTGCTAAGACTTCCAAATACTCCAATCACTACCAAACTATGACAAATACCGCTACGGCCAACCCGACAAACTCCTGCACAAAGAGCATTTCAAAGTCACCGCCTACACCTATCATCAGCGAAGAGATGGAACTCGAAGACATGGAAGAAGAAGTAAAAGAAATGACCCACTCCCTCAATCATAAGCGCCCAGCCGGAGACTACCCTTAAGAGGACAATAGTGACTCCATCCTCCACCACCAAGTGCCTGCAGATGACGTCATCGACGCGATCATTCAGGATTCCCCCGCACCAGAGTAGATGGGTCCATCCACCAGCATCGCGGTCCCAGCCACCGCAACCAAAGGTACCAAAAGAATCAGCGGAAGCAGTAACGGAAGAAGATACAGAGCGAGTTCCCCCCTTTACTCTATTAAGAATGTAAATGCGCAGGTGACAGGAAGACCTAAAAAAGGCATATTGCCTTTAGGTCCCCTGCGACAACAATGAATATGATGAAGAAAAAATGCTGCCGATCTACCCAGCAACAGAATAAACGGGTTGAACCGAGAACCCAGGTGGCAGACCCAATGCCGCCAAACACTACCTGGACCACCGTGACACCCCAGAACCTCGTGGTCTACCCTACGTGTACTCCGAACGCTGCCCTGGTGTGGCCTAGAAGATGCCACCCCAAAAAATTTGAAGAAGACGTACTTACGTTTAGAAGAGAGACGTACCAAAGCCCCAAAGAGTTCCTGAAGATGCCGGAGGACTACTTTTGCCATCATCAAGACAAGACAAAGAAGGTTGATGGCCAATGCTCATTAATACAAAGAGCCGGTTAACAGCTTTCCTTAGCCAGATCTATCCGGCTGAACCACAAACCAAAGTAAAAGTCAAGGGAAATCGGGCAACTACAAAGCCTTAGTATCCCAAGACGTAGACATGAGTTGACTCAACAATGCAGATAGCACACCCAGACCATGTGCACCCCAAAACAGCACCTCCTATGGTTAAACCAAAAACCCAAGCGGCAAACCTGAACCACCGTGCCACCTCAGTGCTTCGTGGTCTACCCTACGTGTGCACCGCACACAACCCTGATGTGGCCTAGAACACGCCACCCCAAGAAATGCAAGACAATGCAAAGAAGCTTGATGGCCAATGCTGATCAATCAAAAGAGCCGGCCAACAGCTTTCCTTAGCCGGATCTATCCGTGCTACCACAGTGTGACCATGGGGGTCTACCTTATGTGTGCACCGCACACTACCCTGATGTGGCCTAGAACATGTCACCCCAAGAAATGTGAAAAAAACCTACCGACGTTTGAAGAGAAGATGCACCAAAGCCCCGAAAAGTTCTTGAAGAGGCTGAAGGACTACTTTCGCCATCATCAAGGCTTATTTACAAAGCCTATGCGACAAAGCATAAAAGCTTGATGCGTTGATGGCTCATCAATCCAAAGAACCGGACAAAAGCTTTCCTTCGCCGTCAAACGAGGCTGTATCACCGGATCACTACCCAACAACGATGACCAATATATTAGCCACCTTGGTTGACCCAGCTCCTTTCAGGAACTAGTAGAAGTAGCCTAAACGCCTACCGCGTATTGTCGTCAAAATTAATGGCTTAAAACACGCAACTTCCCACGGCTCAGCCTCCCCATGACAAAACCAAGCACTGAAAAGGTTCGGCATGTTAACCCCGACTCCACGTTGAACACCACCGGTCAAGCTCGAACGACCGTCACCATCGGTGCCAACCAACAAAAAGAATTGCTGATCACCCCCAACCTAGGCAAGGACGTAATCTTGGTAAACCTGAACGACATTATCCAACAATGAAGACAAACATCGTGATCACCTACGCTTGGTCCTTGAAAGAATCCAAAAACATGGGTTGCAACCTCGCCAAATGCGAGTTCGGAAAGAATCAAATCACCGCCGGTATGAACCAGCCGCTCAAACACCAAAAAACAGTTGAAAAGCTTTCCGAGTCTCTGCACATAGCTTAGAGATTAGATGATAGCCTTACAAGACCCCAAGCAAATGTTTAGGTAATAAAATACTTAAAGACGGACCTCTCAAGCTAGCGAGGCCAGAACCGAATTAGCGCTTGGTCTTGCAAACAGACGTAAGCTACGCAGAAGTTGAGGCGGTCTTGTACCAAGAACATAAGCTAAAGACCCAGGAGCTTGGAACGCTATTACACAAAAGTCCCAACGACTTGGACCGCCGCCTCCAGACAACGTATTCCACCATTTTCAACCAGAAGAAATGGTGATGGTACGCAAAAAAGCCCGAAAATTCTGCCACAGGTGAATGAGCCCCAAACTCTTGATCACGGAAGCAGAAGGCAACTGTTTTTAGGTCAAAGACTTCCTCACTGCGTTCCGACAAAGACGCATGCAAATGATTTGCGAAAAGCACCACCTCCAGAAGAAACTCCTAAGAAAGAAACCGCAGAGAAAGCCGCAAAGCATAAAGTGGCTAACGCCCGAAAAAAAAGAGGTAAATTTCACAACCGCCAGATCTGGCAAATACTATGTTGAACGAACAACTGCTCGCAGCGCAATCATCCGACTGTACAACGCAAGTTCCTGTCAAAAACGCAAGATCTCTTTGACTTCCTTGGTTTACAAAAGATCAAAAATTTACGGAAAACGGAAGTTTACATTACGGTAGAAAAAGAGTTTAAGTAAGAAGTTGACAGAAGAACAAGAGTTTACGGAAGAACGAGAGTTTACGAAAGAACGAAAGTTTACGGAAAAACGGGAGTTTAGGTTACGGAAAAACGGGAGTTTAGGTTACGGAAAAACGGGAGTTTGCGTTACGGAAAAACAAAAGTTTACGTTACGGAAAAACGGAAGTTTACGTTATGGAAGAAAGAGAGTTTACGGAAGAACGAGAGTTTACGGAAAAACGCAAGATTACGTTACGGAAAAACGGGAGTTCACGTTAAGGAAGAAAGAGAGTTTACGGAAGAACGAGAGTTAACGGAAGAACAAGCGAGAATTTTCGGAAAAACAAGAGTTTACGCGTTAAGATTTGATTTAGCAAGTCACAAGTCGCAGGATTGGAATCACGTGTTTTCCCAAGTGTGTGCAAATAAATAACTCAACCCAGCCAACAAGCAATTTATAAAAATTGACGTCCAAAGTGGAACAGGATTGTAGAAAAACCTGAAAAAGAAACACGTGTGTATAGAATTACGTAGAGAGAAGCCATATTGAAACAAAGACCATCCGCCATTGTGGTACAAGATGCCTCCTGCTTCCAATCGTTCCAAACTTTTGCAAATAATCTTTCAAATTTATTTCAGCAAAAAAATAAAAACCTTCAACCCCGTGACTCCATGATCCAAAAGACCAAATCATGGCCAGCAATGCTGTTTGGACTATAACATCAGTTATCCACCAACTACGGAATATACAAACTACTACATCGTAAAGTCCGCAATGTTTTTTTGTCCCTCCATCCCAAAAGAACAGGTTTTCCGCTTTATTTTGAATCAAAAAGTGATGCTTTATCCTTTTCCGCGGGCGTAAAGCGGCAACATTTCCTGCTTTGATACTTAATATACTATATTTACACTCGACGATAGCACTCCGATAACGTTGATGTCGACAACAAAGTAACTTCGCTCTTCTTACACACTACGCGCTACTTGCAAAGTACTAATTAAATAGTGTGTAGCCGGCTTTACATCCAAAAATATGTTCGGCTAAAAAAATTGAATATAAATATTTTCTGCATCTCTCCATTATAATTATCCAATAATATAATAACCTAACCTTACAAAACAGTTCATTATGTCATTAACCAACCCCTATTATCATCAATAAAGGGGCCAAAACATTGCAAATAAAATATAAAAATTACCAACAAAGCGGACATATAATAAATTGGAACATGCATTGTCTTATTAATTAATATTCAATTTTCGTATTACCAGATATTATTTTTAGTGCCATATTAGGTGCATATTCTAAAAATGTTCTGATGATTGTTAGTGCTGTACGATGCAAACATATGCTTATCCATAAATAAACAAAAAAATATGAAAGCATATATCAGCATCGCGTTTGTAAGTTAAAAAAACATAAAACAAATAATGTACCTATCTGTGTATTCAATGTCTTCGTACCTAATGGATCTAACTCTGTAAACACATCAAATTGAGACATTATTTCCTGCTTAGCAGCTTCGTGCTGTTGATCTTTAGTTGGTTCCGGTACTAATGATGGTTCTTCAAATAAACTATTACCAGCAGGTGGTGTAAACCAATCACCACTGCTAGGCTCATCATGTGAACTATTGAATTCATTAAAACTGAAATCTTTCGGTGTATTTAAATCCCGACTTGAATTAAATAAGTCTGCAGCGCTGCTGGAATCATTACTAACACCCGTGTGTGGAGTTTTCGGACTGAATAAACTACCAGATTCGGATAATCTAGTAGCACGTTCTCTTCCTGAAGGTGGTGGGGGTAAAATTGGTTTCTAAAACATTAAAAATTAATTGATTGAAATATTTTTTTAATTAAATTGTTACAGGAAATGAGGTGAAGCTATCGCCAAATGGATCGTCTTTAGAACCGAACGGATCGGATGGTGTAATCCGTTCCATTTGTGTTAAGCCTTGTTGAAGACTGTTTAATTCTAGTTCTAAATCTACGAGATCGGCAACGGCAGGTGTTGGTCTACTTTCGGAACTACTTGTTCCTTTACTGTCTGAATTTGTTGTTTTTGATGTTTCTTGTGTGCTACCCTATAATAAAGATATTATAAAGATCTATTTTTGTTTGTGTTAAATAGCAATGATGTAAAGTTGTAAAAATATCTCTTTTTAAATTGAACGGCATTATTTGGCGCTGTATTCATATATTTGATATTCAACTTTACATCAATGCACGTTATAATTTTTCGTTCCCACTCAATATTTGTTAGTAAATATAAATAAATATTTACTTTTAAATTTAAAAGGCTACGTTCATAGAGTGGCGAACTTCCGTATCTCGTCTTATCCAGATGTTGTTTCGCCAGTTCGATCTCTTTTTTCTTGAGCGCAAAAACGACCTGGAATAAATCCCTCATGGCAATTACAACCTAAAATTATCATGATGTATTTTATTCTATAGTAACTCGGCTTCTTTAAGTGTGCATTTAATATTTAAAATTAATTATTACCTGACTGGCGGCCTTATCCGTTTTTATACCGAAGAATCTATGACCCGTATCTGGTGAGCCAAAGATATAGCCGAACGCTCGTGAATCGGACATGTCTTGCGCTATGAATGATATCTTGTGAACAGGGTGATGATATAATGAATCCTAAAAGAAATACGACATAAAGAAAATAATATATCAATATTGATAGTAAAAGCGTTTTTATTTTTTTTTTGTATTTCCTACAAGAGAATTGCTCAGAATAAGGCTAGTTAAATTAATCTTAATTTTAAGTAATAGCTGAGCTTGTATCCATTATTTCAGATTAGCTTGAACACTCGGAGATAACATGTTTTATTTACATTGCTAAACAATTTGTGTCGTTGGCGATAACTTAATAATTGTGTATCCAAATATACATTCTCGTTTGGTAGTTGGACCGATATTTCGCCTACTTCATCTTGTTTGCTGTATAAATTAGATATATAAACTTACCCCAGTTTTTTCATCCCTTAATCTCAATCCATCAATAGCGATATTAATAGTAATCCTCTGTTTATGTTCACCAGCCGCTCTAATAGCCATTTTTAAATCCGACAGAGCCTCCTGACACATTCTATCACCGCGAGCTTCAGATACTTCCAAAATTCCGATGAGTTTCGCTTTGAAACTCACCCCTTCTCCCAAGAATCGTGATGTTTCATTTTTATCTAAAAATTATCAATACATTATAATTGGTATTCGTATAGAAAACTTTTAATGTAAATGCTACACACATTTCGACCTTTTTGCTGGCATTCAATTAACATGCCCAACCTTATTAAATATTTTGTATGTATGTAGTAGGAAACTTTTTATTATTATCATGCAGTAAAGTTGATTTTATGCGGGGTGGCATTTTATGAAAAGAAAAATTTGATGTGTATTGATTAAGTTTTATGTTAAAAATGTTATGCAAGCAAAAGCTCTTAATATAATACATGTTAAAGTGGATGAAACCATCGATTGCTTCAAAATAATCTGCAATGCTCATTTGTTATGATGCTACTGGTTTTAAAAGTTATAAGTAGTATTATTCCCTATCAAATACTATCTTATTGTTCAATGTATAATTTAGGAACTTGGATACAGACCAGTAACTAGTAATCACTTATTATTATTGTAGTATTGAGAATTTGAAACAATCAAAAAACGCACCCCCCCCCCCTCCTCCCGGTGTCCAGCTTGAAGTCCCATAAAAATGCAAAAAACATCAAAGATTACCAGGACAAAGCTCGATTTTCGGAAACAATTCCAAAATCCGGTGTCCAAATGACCAAAAACGCCCCCCCCCCCATCCCACAACAAGCCAAAAAACCAAATTTCAAATTTTTTTTAAAAAATCAACTAAAATAGTTTAAAAAAAAGTTGGCACAAAAATTTGCAAATTGGCTTTTGCCGGTCGACGCTCACTTCATTTCTACATCAAACGATACCTGGCGCAAACCTCCAGTTCATTCAATTCCCTTCAGACCACAGTTTAGCTATGGGGCACATTCGCAAACTAGCACCTCAATCGTCTCAAAGCCTTCCATAGTCTTGACATTGCAGATGCTCGTTAGAACTCCATAGCTAGTCCATAACAGAAAAATTCCAAACAATCTCAAAATTTCCCGGTTACATCAAAACTTTGCCCAAAACCTGACCTGATCTGGCCACACTTGCTGGGCCAGACAAAGAAGTTTACGCCTATAGGCGATCGATTCAGTAAGTACATACCTAAAGTGGCAAACATCACATTCCACCGCACAGTCTATAGGACTATCCATCTCCAAATGGAAAGTCCATAAACCATACTGTCTCAAACTTCTAGGTATTCAACACTTAGTTTAGTCAGTAGTTCCTCTTGAAAGTGAATCCAAGACGTTGAGTCTTTAGAAGATCCTATTCCTAACCCAACAAACAATTTTTTTTCCTCGAAACGCCTTTTCGAAACTATCGCATTTTGAACGCCTGCTCAAAAGCAAAAATTAAACCGCAAACCGGTAACAAATGGCGCCCAACGTGGAACGATTGAAGGCATAGTGCGTTCACAAAATCCGTAAAGAGTAAACCGAAGAGAAACAAAACAAAGACGACGCAAAGAAGGCAAAACGCAACCCTTGGCAAAAAACCTTGCCAACGATGAGCAGTACGACAGCAACCCCTCATCGAAAGGCCAAACCAAGATCATTAAAACCATGCCACCCTACAACCAGCAAATCACACCTAACTGCATCAAAGTAATAAATGTAATTTGATTCGCAAAAATACTAATAAATTATTTAACAAGAAAAACCTTAGAAAATATTTTTGGAAAAACTTTACAACCAAGTCTAACCCAACAATTATCTACCTTTGCCAACGCGGAACGTGGCGCAATTTGGAAAAAGAATTCTAACCTCAAATTGACAAGACCATCCTTAATAAAAAAGACTTTTTCAAGACAAAACTTCTTTGGAAAAACTTTACACTAAGTCTAACTCAACAGTGATCGATTTTGAAGGAACCTTTTGCTTCTTAAGATTCAACAAAATCCCAATCACAAGCACCTTCACTGCCCCTATTCTAGAAGCTAACTGGTAACAATTGGCGCCCAACATGGGGCAATTTGGAGTCACCCCACAAATTTCAAGAAAAACTAAACATCTACAAAACTACTTTTTTGGAGCAACCAAATCTAACCTGACAATAATCAACATTGAAAAAACTTTATGTTTCAACAAAATTATAATCACAAAAAAAGCACATTCATAACTCTCTTCTATGAGGAAAGCAGTAATAATTGGCGCCAACGTAGAGCAATTTGTAACAAGACGCTCTAATTACGATCTTTAAGTATTGATTTTCCCAACATTTATAAAACTTCTTTTTGTAAATTGAGAAAACTTTACAACCAAATCTAACCTAACAATAATCGACCTTAAAGATTATTTTGTTTCTAACAATTTAACAAAATCCTAACAACAAAAAAAGTACTTTCATTGCCCTGTTCCATCCTTTGAGAACTACTCGGTAACTATTGAGACTCAACGTAGAGCATTTTGGAGCAAGGCGCACTGACAAAACTAAATTTGTAAAAACCACCTTCACCGCTTCTGTTCCATTTTCTGGTGTACCGCGTAAGTAACTATTGGCGCCCAAGTTAGGGCAATTTGGAGCAAGGCGCTCTAACCAAGCTTGAAATCTACAAAACTTTGGGTAAATTGGAAAAACTTTAAAACTAACCTTGACCTCCACTGTTGTATTTTCTGGGGGTAAGGCGGTAATAATTGACACTCAATGTACCACTTTTGAGAAAGGACTTTTTGAAAAAACCTTTTGTTTCTGACGATTCAACAAAATCCTAACCACAAAAAAAGTATCTTCTAGGGGATAGGCGGTAACAATTGCCGCCAATGTAGGACAATTTGGATCAAGGCGTTCTAACCCCACATCGGCAAGACCACCTTTGTAAAAGGCCTTTTTGGAGAAACCTTTTCTTTCTAATTCAACAAAATCTTAACCACAAGAAAACCACCTTCATCTTTGGGGAGTTACGTGGTAACAATTGGCGCCCAACGTAGGGCTCTAACCCTACACCGACAAAACCACCTTTAAGAAAGGACTTTTTGAAAAAATCTTTTGTTTCTGACGATTCACAAAATCCTAACCACACTTTTTTTGTGGTTAGGATTTTGTTAAATCGTCAGAAACAAAAGATTTTTTTCAAAAAGTCGTCTTATAGGGAATAGGCAATAACAATTGTCCCACACCGGCAAAACCACCTTTGTAAAAAGACTTTTTGGAGAAACCTTTTCTTTCTAATTTAACAAAATCCTAACCACAAGAAGAGCACCTTCATCTTTTGGGAATTATGTAATAATAATTAGCGCCCAACGTAGGTAATTTGAAACAAGGCGCTCTAACCATACACGGACAAAATCAAGCTTGAGATCTACAAACCTTTGAGTAAATTGGGAAAACTTTACAACTAACCTTAACCTCCTCTGTTCTATTTTCTGAAGGTTAGGCGGTAACAATTGACGCTCAATATAGAGCAATTTGGAGCAAGACGCTCTAACCCTACACCGACAAAACCTTTAAGAAAGGACTTTTTGAAGAAATATTTTGATTCTGACGATTCAACAAAATCCTAACCATAAAAAAAGCATCTTCTAGTGGATAGGCGGTAACAATTGTCGCCCAATGTAGGACAATTTGAAGCAAGACGTTCTAACCCCTCACCGGCAAGAACACCTTTTGGAGAAACCATTTCTTTCTAATTCAACAAAATCCTAACCACAAGAAGAGCACCTTCAGCTTTGGAGAGTTATGTGGTAACAATTGGCGCCCAATGTAAGGCAACAATCATGAATTGATTCTTTTTTTTGCTAATAGTTTCGTGTGTATTTCACTAATCTAAGATTAAAAAATTAGCAGTCCAGAAGAGTATCTTGTACCAACAGACAAATAATATCAAAAGGCAGCATGGCACCCGGACCAAGGCCTTGTGGACAAGATCATTCTAGTCTAGAAAACTTGCAATCATATCTTGTAAAACAAAACGCCTGGGAACTCAAACACTCTGTTTAAACTTAGTTCTCAGCCACCCAAGTAAGTGTTTCTGATAAAGAAATTGGATCACAAACACTTGGATGGGTGGGCCGGGCACACTAGTTTAAGCCACACGCCCGCAAAATTTGATCTTGGTCAAAATTCAAATTTAGTTTCCACCCAATTATTTGCAATAAAAAAATTGGATCACAAATACTACGACGGGTGGGCGGGGACACCGGTTTAAGCAAAACGCCCGCAAAATTTGAAATTCGGAGAAGCAGCACCAAGACCTACTAGAAAACCCGCAAACCGTCCTCGCCTTAAAGAAAAAAAACTAATGAATAAATCCGAATCGAGAACAACAGTCCTTGAACACCAGGTGCAGAAGCTAAAGAAGATGATAAAAGCCATGACTTCTTCAAAATTCAATCTCCAAATCTAGACCCTAAATGCACCTACACTCATCAGCGAGGAGATAGATTAACAAAGTGGTCCACTCCTTCAACTACAATCGTCCACCCGTAGACTCCCCCTCGCAGGATTAGGCCGACTTTATCCTCCAAAAAAAAATAGGCCCGCGGTAGCAACGCGGTCAAAGACTCAATAACTGCACGCAAGCCATAAGCGGCTACCACTACCGGTCCATCAAACTAAACGGCACAAATAAGAAGAAAGGGAGTTCCAAAAAGGCATTCTCCAAGGTCAGTTTCAAGCCCGCGTATGTGGAGCTATACCCATCCAAAGACAACAACCCCTTCCAACCTCCACAGAATTCCTCATCTACCTCCCGCCCACCGGCTTTTATTTTAACGGAAAACATTTGTTCCCGGGCTTCTCTAAACATTTTAAAGATAACGTATCACATCTGCCCGCAATACCCACGATGATATTAGGGTAAACCCGGCTAGAAACGCCTTCCTCAAGTCTAAAAGAGCAGACTGTTTCACATGGTCGACCCCTGAAAAAAGTTGTAATTCGACATATGTCGCTATAACTAACTAAAGAAGACGTGAGACAAGCATTGGAATTGCACGGTTTAAATCCATCAAACATTCATAGAATGGGAAACAAATTTGATCGCGTTCGACCTTTGACGTTGGTTTTGACACTGTTCCATGCTGGATGCTTGGAATTGAAGTCCCCAACAATTAATAGGAGAAAGGAAGTCGCAAAAACTGTATCGAAATACTCCGTATCGATGAGTTTAGTTACGTTGATGTAAGCAGATGCAAACTTGAAGGTGCCCAGCCCCGACACGTTCACGACAATCTCAATTTTTTTGAAAGAATCAAGGGTATCCACTTCAAAGTGGTCCAGTGATCTCCTTGCAAAAATCACTGTAACGCATTTGAAATTCTTAATTCTCTTAGCTTAGAAGAGTGCTAGCTCAACATGGTCAGCAAACTACAAGAAGCCTACTGAAGCCTAAGTGCAGTAAACTTTGTTTCACCCTCCAATTTTCTAGATGATTTCTATAAAGATTGTTAGGTGATGTATACTACTCACTAGTGCCCTTCCGCACTTTGCGTTACGTACAAGACAATTTTTGAATTAAAAGTTTGTAATTGATAGAGGAAAACTTTATTAGACTTTTTTGATCTAAAGATTACGTACACGAAGTTGTGACTTAATGACGTCGGACACCCTGTATATAAAAAAAAAATTTAAAAAAAAACGAAAGAAACCATCTAACTCAAGGTAACCAACACAACCCATCAGACTTGACCACACACATCGTCACGTAATTTTTTTTTATTTTATAGCTTTGGACAAAATCTAATTAAATTTATTATCAACGCAAAATATTTGTTATCCAATTTATTTTAAACTGTAATAAATCGAATTACCTTATTAGATGAATTGTATATTTTTTAATTCAAGGTTAAAATAATAAGTCTCATAATTTAAGTCATTAAAAGATGGCAAATAGAAATTATTTAGCAATTTAAGAAAATAAAATAATGATATATTTTTATTATTATTTTATAAAATAACAATGACTAGTAAATATATTTAAAAAATAACAAATTAGTATTTACAGAAATGTTGCTAATCAAACACTAATCAGCTTGTTTACTGATCTTACTCATCTTTTTCCGTGAGTCAAATATTAGGTATTGTCAACATTCTGCCATTTCGACAAAGCAATACGTGACCAGGCAGAACAAAATCGAACAAAGTAAGATAAACAAACAAGAAGTTAGATATTACTCGGTGAACAAGTCATAATACATGTATTGTAAAAAAACTCATAAAATGTAAATTAATCTCGCAGAAATAATGTTGTTCGGCTGTCAAAAATAACTTAAAGCCAAAAAAATTTTTAAGGGCGCGGTTTAGATTGTCAGCACTTTAAAACATCAACAAAAAAGACAAAAAAACGTCAAAATTGCCATCAATTGTCAAAAGTATTTGCTTTAAAAAAGCCTAACTTTTTAAAAAAAATTATAATTTTTATTCAAATAATTTATTGTAAATTTGTTCTCAAAAATTGACACAATTATGTCTTAAAGTATAGTTAGCACATAATACATCAGTTTTTATAACATGAAACTTCAAAATATTAAAAAAAAAACACTTATTTTCAATAAGTATTACTTTAATACCAGGCCAATCCGAGAGTAGGTGTTAGATTGATCATTGGAGGGTCGTCGGTGAGCAAAAGGAAGCAGTTCACTTCCGCAGTGAAAAGATGATGTCGATTTAAATGGCAACTGATAAAGGTTGATAAATAAAAAAATAAGTTAACTTATTACATCTATAGAAAGTTCTAGTCGAACAAAAACTAGTAATTTATTCGTAAAAAAAAACTTGTGATAAAAATATAGTAAATTATTTCATAAAATGCTTTCAATTATTAACGACATGAATGCTCGGTGTGGTAGATGAGCAAACGAGCGTTTTTTGATTAAACAATTATTAATTTTATTCCAGTTTGCCTGACATATATTACACATCAGCGTGAAAATTTTCACAAATTTGGACTTTAGTATATTAAGCAATAACGCAAAAACTAAAAAAAAAAATTTTTGATCCGACAAATTTCGAATTCTTTGGCAAGTTCTGCCGGTATTTTTGGAGGTTTTGAAGTCATGCTTTGCATCAGTCGTTTTTCTCTCCGACTCACCGTTTTCAAGATATCGTCGTTTTTCCGAATCGCCAAAATCTTGATCGAAAAGAACAGCAAAATCTAAATTTGAGCTTTGAATCGCAGAGAATTAAGACGTTTATAATATCTCACAAACATTTTATGACAGCTCAAAAACAATTATAGACTATTCACAAACATTTTATGACAGTTTTACAAATATTTTATGGCGTTTATAATAGTTCAGAAACATTTTATGACGTTTATGACAGATCACAAATATTTTATAACGTTTCTAATATCTCTTAAGTATTTTATGACAGCTTAGAAACATTTTATAACATTTATAACAGTTCAGAAATAATTATTGACCGCCCACAAACATTTTATAACGTTCACGACAGTTTACAGATATATTATGGCATTTATGATAATTCAGAAACAATTATTAACAGTTCACAAACATATTATGACGTTTATGACAGATTACTATTTTTTTATGACGCTTATGATATAACATTTTATGACAGTTAGGAAACATTTTCTGACAGCTTAAAAACATTTTATGATATTTATGGAAGATCAAAAACAATTTTTGACTGTTCACAAACATTTTATAACGTTCATAACACTTCACAAACATTTTATAGCGTTTATAATAGTCCAGAAACAATTATTAATAGTTCACAAACATTTTATGACATTTATGACAATTCAAAAACAATTAATGATATCTCAATCATTTTATGACGTTTATGATATCTCAAAAACATTTTATGATGTTTATGACAGTTCAAGAACATTTGATTACATCTATGACAGCTCTTTTTATAAGCTTTATGACGGCTCAAGAACATATTATGACGTTTATAATACCTCGCAAAAAATTTATTACATTTCGAAAACATTTTATGACAGCTCTAGAACAATTATTGACACAAATATTTTATAATGTTCATGACACTTCACAAGCATTTTATGGCGTTTTGATAGTTCAGAAACAATAATTGACATTTCACAAACATTTTATGACAGCTCACGGAACATTTTATGACATTTATGTCAGCTCAGAAATAATTATTGACTGCTCACAAACATTTTATAACTTTTATGACCGTTTACAAACATTTTATGGCCTTTATGATAGTTCAGAAACATTTTATGACGTTTATGAGAGATCACGGATATTTTATTACGCTTATGATATCTCTTAAATATTTTATGGCAGTTCAAGAACATTTTATGTCAGCTTAAGAACATTTTATGACATTTGTACAGTTCAGAAACTATAATTGACTACTCACAGACATTTTATAACGTTCACAAATTTTATCGCGTTTATGATAGTTCAGAAACAATTATTAATAGTTCTCAAACATTTTATGACATTTATGACGGCTCAAAAACATTTACTGACGTTTATTATATCTCGCAAGTATTTTATGACAGCTTAGGAACATTCTATGACATTTATGACATGTCAGAAACAATTATTGACTGTTCACAAATATTTTATAACGTTCATGACACTTCACAAACATTTTATGACTTTTCTGACAGCTCAAGAACATTTTATGATGTTTAAAACATCTCATAAACATTTGATGACAGTTCGAAAACATTTTATGACAGCTTAGGAACACTTTATGACATTTATGTCAACTCAGAAATAATTTTTGACTGTTCACAAAATTTTATAACGTTTATGACACTTCACAGCATTTTATGGCGTCTATAACGGAATATATTCTAGCCGCGCCGCTACTGCCGAGGCTCGCGTCTCTTCGGCTTATTTATTACAGTTCAGAAACAGCTCACGGACATTTTATGACGTTTATAACATCACTCAAACATTTGATGACAGTTCGAGAACATTTTATGACAACTTAGGAACACTTTATGACAATTATGTCAGCTCAGAAATAATTATTGACTGTTTACAAATATTTTATAGCGTTTATGATAGTTCACGGTTATTTTATGACATTTATGGCAGTTTAAAAACAATTAATGACATCTCAAACATTTTATGACTTTTCTGACAGCTCAAAGACATTTTATGATGCTTAAAACATCTCTTAAACATTTGATGACAGATCGAGAACATTTTATGACAGCTTAGAACAATTATTGACTATTCACAAACATTTTATGACGTTTATGATACTTCAGAAACAATTATTAACATTTCAAACATTTTATAACGTTTCAGATATCTCACGGACATTTTATGACATCTCTTACACATTTGATGACAGTTCCAGAACATTTTATGACAACTTAGGAACACTTTATGACAATTATGTCAGCACAGAAACAATTATTGACTGTTCACAAATATTTTATGGCGTTTATGACAGTTCAGAAACAATTAATGACATCTCAGACACTTTATGACGTTTCTGACAGCTCATAGACGTTTATAACATATCTTAAACATTTAATGACAGATAGAGAACATTTTATGACAGCTTAGGAACACATTATGATATTTATGTCAGCTCAGAAACAATTATTGACTGCTCACAAACTTTTTATAACGTTCACAATAGTTCACAAATATTTCATCCAGTTTATGATAGTTCAGAAACAATTATTAACAGTTCACAAACATTTTATGACGTTTATGACAGATCAATAACTATGATGACATCTAAGACAGCTTACAAATATATAAAATATTTTATGACTGCTCAACGACATTTTATGACGTTTATGATATTTCGCAGGAAACATTTTATGACAGTTCAGAAACAATTATTCAGATCAGAATTCAGAAACAATTATTGACTGTTCACAAACATTTTATAACGTTTATGACACTTCATACACATTTTATGGCGTTTATGATAGTTCAGAAACAATTATTGACAGTTCACAAACATTTTCTGACGTTTCTGAAAGATCAGACATTTTATGACGTTTATAACATCTCACAAATATTTTATGATGGCTCGAGAACATTTAATGACGTTTATGGTAGATCAGAGATATTTATAATATTTCTTAAAAAATTGATGACAGTTTGGAAAAATTTTATGACAGCTTAGAAACAGTTTATGACATTTATGAACTATTATTGTCTGCTCACAAACATTTCATAACGTTTATGACAAGTCACGGACATTTTATGACATTTATGACAATTCAGAAACAATTAATAACATTTCAAACATTTTCTAACGTTTCTGACAGCTCACAGACATTTTATGACGTTTATAAATCTTTTAAACATTGAATGACAATACGAGAACATTTTATGACAGCTTAGGTATACTTTATGACATTTATGCCAGTTCAGAAACAATTATTGACTGTTCACAAACATTTTATGGCGTTTATGATAGTTCAAAAACAATCATTGATAGTTCACAAACATTTTCTGACGTTTCTGATAGTTCACGGACATTTTATGACATTTATGACAGTTCAGAAACAATTAATGACATCTCAAACATTTTTTGACTTTTCTGACAGCTCACGGACATTTTATGATGTTTATTACATCTCTTGAACATCTTATGACGTTTATGACAGCTCACAAACATTTTATGACATTTATAACAGTTCAGAAACAATTAATAACATCTCAAACATTTTTTGACAATTCACGAATATGTTATAACATTTATGACAGAACAGAAAGATTCAATAAAGTTTATGACAGCTCCCAAACATTTTATGACGTTTATGACAGTTCAAAAACATGTTTTGACGTTTATAACAGTTTTGATACAATTTATTATAACGTTTAAGATAGCTCACAAATATATGATAACAATTATGACAGCTCAGAAACAATTTAAGACGTTTATAGCAGATAAGAAATATTTTACAAACAAACAAACCCACCCGCCCAAACTTTCGTTATCACAAAATTAGAAAGACGTAGACAAAGAGAAACAATACTTCCCTTTCCGCAGTGAAACGATGCGGTCGATTGTAATGGCAACGAACGACGGTTAGAAAAAATATATAAAAAACGACAACGTCACGGTCGTTATGGTGTAATTAAAATGCTTTTAATTATTAACAACGTGAATGCTCGGTGTGGCGGATGAGTGATTGAGAGGTCGTTGCGTCAGATGTTTATAATAAAATTATTAATTTTATTCCAGTTTGCCTTACATGTATTACACATCAAACGTATGGAATAGGAGAAAACAGTGTAATAATATTCAGAGCAAGTGTATGAAGAATTAAACAAAACCTACATAAAGTAACGCGTAAAAGTTAGAAGAAGTTAAAATAAAATAAAATAATCTGTAGAACAGTGTGAAAGGCTAAGTAAATCGGAAAAGTCAACGTTCAGTGTATATACACGTGTGCACGTAGAAGCAAATTTGGCTCAGCAAAGCTCTGCGGACCTAGGTGTGTAAGAAAAATGCGCATCGTAAGCAGAGGACGAGCAAGAGAATGGCGCAACATGGGCAGTAAAAAGGATAAAGCAAACAGTAATGTAGACAATAGCACTAACAAAGAACAACAAGATGCTTTTGAAAAAACTAATAAAATGCATAGAACACCTACGGAAAAAAAGAGAAAGAAGCATTTTGACATTTATGACAGTTCAGAAACAATTAATGACATCTCAAACATTTTATGACTTTTTTGACAGCTCACAGACATTTATAAAATTTATAACATATCTTAAACATTTGATGACAGTTCTAGAACATTTTATGACTGTTTAGGAACACTTTATGACATTTATAAGAGTTCAGAAACAGTTATTGACTGCTAACAAACATTTTATAACGTTCATGACAATTCACAAACATTGTATGACGTTTATAACCGCTCACGGATATTTTATGACGTTTATAACATCACAAAAACATTTTATGACTGTTCGGGAACATTTTATGATGTTTATGACAGTTCACAAACATTTTATGATATTTATGACAGCTCAAAAACAATTAATGACATCTCAAACATTTTTTGACAGTTCACAAATATATTATAACATGTATGACAGCAAAAAAAGATTTTGTAAAGTTTATGACAGCTCTTAAACATTTTATGACGTTTATGGCAGCTCAAAAACATTTTTTGACGTTTATAACAGTTTTGATACAATTTATTATAACGTTTATGACAGCTCACAAATATATGATAACAATTATGACAGCTCAGAAACAATTTATGACGTTAATGGCAGTTTAGAAACATTATACGACATTTATAATATGAAATGCTTTTAATTATTAACAACGTAAATGCTCGGTGTGGCAGATGAGTGATTGAGCGTTCGTTGCGTCAGTTGTTGATTCGCCTGACATGCATTACACGTCAAACGTATGGTAGAAGTGAAGGAGAAAACAGTGTAATAATACTCAAAGCAAGTGTATGAGCAATAATAGTATATTAATTAATGAAAAATTACATAAAGTAACGCGTAAAAGTCAGAAGTAGTTAAAAATAAAATAATCTGTAGAGTAGTGTGAAAGACTGAATAAATCGGCAAAGTCAACTTCCAGTGTGTATACAGGTGTGCACGTAGAAGCAAACTTAGAGTTTATAACATCTTTTAAACATGTTATGACTGCTTAGGAACACTTTGTGACATTTATGAGTGTTCAGAAACAGTTATTGATTGCTCACAAATATTTTATGACAACTCACGAACATTTTATTACATTTATAACAGTTCAGAAACAATTAATAACATCTCAAACATTTTTTGACTGTTCACAAATATATTATAATATTTATGACAGATCAGACAGATTTTATGAAATTTATGACAGCTCCCAAACATTTTATGACGTTTATGACGGCTCACAAGTATATGATAACAATTATGACAGCTCAGAAACAATTTATGACGTTTGTGGCAGTTTAGAAACATTTTATGACATTTATAGTAGCTCAGAGATAAACAAACACACCCGCCCAAGTGTTCGTTATCAAGAAATGGAAAGTTTCTCTTCTCTGTAAGCGTTAAAAGTCTCTATGTCAAAGAAGTTAATAGTTCCATTCTATCCCTTGAGAACAGTTGGGCGGGTCACTCTAGAACATGAGTACGGACAAATGGTTTAAGCTGGGGTTTCTGCCCACCCGCCCGAGTGTTAGTTATCAAGAAAAAAAGTCTTTATGTCAAAGGAAAGATGGTGACTTCCTATCCCTTGATGATGAACACCTGAGGGAGGTCACTCCAGAAAATGAGTACAAACATATGATTTGAACAAGGATCCCCGCCCACCCGCCGCAAGTTGGCGAGTCATTCTAGAACATAAGTACGGACGCCCACCCATCCAAATGTTTAGAATTTACTCCTTCAAAAGTCACTATGTGAGAGGAGTCAATGGTAATACAAACCTCCTGATGATCAACGCTTGAGTGAGTAATTGGTTGACACTCTAATTCATGATTACCATAGAATAGGTAAGGCACTCCAAAATAATTATCATTCAGTAGTTTAAACTGAAGTGCCCACCCACCTGCCCAAGTGTTTGTCATCAAGAGTTACTTCTCTCTGCAAGCTTTAGAAGTTTTTATGTCAGAAGAGGATGAAGTAATATCCAATTTTAATGACGGACATTTGAGTGAGTGGATGAACTGAAGTAAAGTTGATTTAAATCTAATTTTTTGTTCAAATAAACTAAATCTTTTCTAGATATAATGTTTTTAGAATACAATTCTATATATAAATCTCATCTAGTAGTCTCTAGATAATAAATTGAGCTTCGAGAATATGAATTTAAAGAGTTTAACTACAATTCAGATTAAAGCTGATTCATATCAAGCTTCTCAAAATGTCTTCAAATAAATTAATTTTTTTCCTCGCATAAAAACATCTTTAAAAAACTATTTTAAGTATGAATCCACCTATTGGTAATGTTTAAATGATCAACCTACAAAGTGTACATTTTTGAAATTTAACAAAGTCCTGGGCAGTCCATTAATTTTACAAAAAAATTAAACGCCAAAGCAGATTTTTATTCGTCAGACATCCATCTTGAAAGAACAAAAGATTTAGAAAATCGCCTTAAGTGTGTAATTAAAATGCTTTTAATTAGTAACATCCTGAACGCTCGGTGTGGCAGATGAGTGATTGAGCGTTTGTTGCGTCAAATGTTAAACCAAAATCCAGTTTATATGACTTGTATACATCAGTGCAAGTTTAATACATTATGATAAAAGCTCAAAATCTAAAAAAAAAACAAATTTTTAATTAAGCTTAAATTAAACCACAAACAATTTTTTTTTTTTATTTTTAAATTAACTTTTTTCTTCAGTATTTGAGGCATATATTTCATCAATTTCCAAAACTTGAAACTTTGATACGCTCAAAAACAAAGAATTTTTTATATTTTTAAGCCTAAATTGGACCAGAAAAGATTTTTTTCAGATTTATCTTAAACATTATTTTGTTCAGTATTCCGGGTATATATTATTACATCAATTTCCAAAACTTAAAAAAATGCGCAAAAAGTAAGAATTTTTCAAATTTTTAATCCTAAATTAAAAAACAAAAGATTTTTTTTCAAATTTTTGATTAGAATAATTTTTTTTCAGTATTCCAGGCATATATACATTATTTCCAAAACTTAGAACTTTAATACATTAAAGAAAATGCTCAAAACTAAAAATTTTTGATATTTCTAAGCCTAAATTGGACCACAAAAGATTTTATCAGATTTTTCTTAAACATTATTTTGTTCAGTATTCCAGGTATATATTATTACATCAATTTCCAAAACTTAAAACTTTGATACATTAAAAAAAATGCGCAAAAAGTAAGAATTTTTCAAATTTTTAAGCCTAAATTAAAAAACAAAAGATTTTTTTCAAATTTTTGATAAGAATAATTTTTTTCAGTACTCCAGGCATATATTACATTATTTCCAAAACTTAAAACTTTAATACATTAAAAAACATAATCAAAAACTAAGAATTTTTTATATTTCTAAGCCTAAATTGGACCACAAAAGATTTTATCAGATTTTTCTAAAACATTATTTTGTTCAGTATTCCAGGTATATATTACATCAATTTCCAAAACTTAGAATCATATTTTTAGACCTAAATTAAACTATAAAAGATTTTTTTCAAATTTTTGATAAGAATAATGTGTTTCAGTATTCCAGGCATATATTACATGAATTTCCAAAACTTAAGACTTTGATACAGTAAAGAATATGCTTAAAAACTAAGAATTTCTCATATTTTTAAACTACAAAATTTTATTTTCAAATTTTTAATAAAAATTACTTTCTTCAGTATTCCAGGCATACATTACATCAATTTTCAAAACTTAAGACTTTGATACATTACAGAAAATAATCAAAAACTAAGAATATTTCATATTTTTAAGCCTAAATTAGACCATAAATATTTTTTTTTCAACTTTTTGATTAGTATTATTTGTTTCAGTATTCCAGGCATATATTACATAAATTTCCAAAACTTAAGACTTTGATACAGTAAAGAAAATGCTTAAAAACTAAGAAGTTCTCAAATTTTTAAGGCTAAATTAGACTACAAAATTTTGTTTTCAAATTTTTGATAAAAATTATTTTCTTCAGTATTCCAGGCATACATTACATCCATTTCCAAAACTTAGGACTTTGATACGGTAAAGAAAATGCCTAAAAAATAAGAATTTCTCATATTTTTAAGGCTAAACTAGACTCAAAAATTTTGTTTTCAAATTTTTAATAAAAATTACTTTCTTCAGTATTCCAGGCATACATTACATCCATTTCCAAAACTTAGGACTTTGATACGGTAAAGAAAATGCTTAAAAACTAAGAATTTCTCATATTTTTAAGCCTAAACTAAACTACAAAATTTTATTTTCAAATTTTTGATAAAAATTACTTTCTTCAGTATTCCAGACATGCATTACATCAATTTTGAAAGCTTAAGACTTTGATACATTATAGAAAATAATCAAAAACTAAGAATTTTTCATATTTTTAAGCCTAAATTAGACCATAATTATTTTTTTTCAACTTTTTAATGAGTATTATTTGTTTCAGTATTCCAGGCATATATTACATGAATTTCCAAAACTTAGGACTTTGATACAGTAAAGAAAATGCTTAAAAACTAAGAATTTCTCATATTTTTAAGGCTAAACTAGACTACAAAATTTTGTTTTCAAATTTTTAATAAAAATAACTTTCTTCGGTATTCCAGGCATACATTACATCATTTTTCAAAACTTAAGACTTTGATACATTATAGAAAATAATCAAAATCTAAGAATTTTTCATATTTTTAAGCCTAAATTAGACCATAATTTTTTTTTCCAAATGTTTGATAAGAATTATTTGTTTCAGTATTCCAGGCATATATTACTTAAATTTCCAAAACTTAGGACTTAGGTAGGAATTTCTCATATTTTTAAGGCTAAACTAGACTACAAAATTTTGTTTTCAAATTTTTGATAAAAATTACTTTCTTCAATATTCCAGGCATACATTACATCAATGAGACTTTGATACATTAAATAAAATGCACAAAAACTAAGATTTTTTTCATATTTTTAAGCCTTAATTAAACTACATTTTGTTTTAAATTTTTTGATAAAAAAATTATTCCCAGTACTTCAGGCATATATTACATCAAATTCCAGAAATTCCAGAAAAAATCCTCAAACTAAATAAAAACATTTTTAGACTACAATAAATATTTTCTAAATTTTTGATAAAAAAAATTTTTTTTCTGTATTCCAGGCATTTATTATATTAATTTCCAAAACTTTAAACTAAGCATTTTTATATTTTTAAAGCTAAATTAGATCAAAAAATGTTTTTTCTACAAAAATAATCAACTTTCAATATTGCTAGCATACATTTCATCAATTTCCAAACATTTTTTCATAAATAAATCAAGGAAGAAGCCTAAAAGTTAAGATATTTTAAGTTAGTACTTACATTAGAATAGAAAGAAAAAAAATCCAATGTACCTTGCATGTATTATCATCTATTTCCAAAAAATTATAACTTTGATACATTAATCCCAAACACTAAGAATTTTCAAGGTTTTGAAACATTATGTGCATTTAGGAAATGAATTTGCAGCACATCCATGTTAGCCACATATTTTGTTTTGATTACTGCCAACCGATGCAAATTCCCTAAACATAAGCAAAGCTATTCATCAGCTTCACTTCATCAATCTTAATTTTTTGTTAAGTAAAAATCTATCTAAACACAATCATTGTTAAGCCATTAAAATTTGTTAAAAGTGCACCCAACCTAGTTTTTGACAAAACATAAATTTGGTAACCGTAAGTAAGAATGTCAAATTTGACAGATCGTAGCAAACAATAATAATAGTTTATAATTTGTCATGTGTCAAGCATGACACATTATAAACAAGCAAATTCAAAATAATGTGTTTGTGTTTGACAACATTCATTAGATTAATTAAGAACATCATAAATTTTCTCTCCATAGAACAAACTCATTTAAATTCATATTACCCCATAATCAATTTAAAAACAATCAGTTACATAATCATAGCAGAGCTAAGTATCACAATCGTTAATTAGTCTGTCAAGTACTAAATTAATTAAAAAACTTTAAAATCAATCCTACCCATACCACCATACATATTTTTTATTAATAAACCAAAATATTATAAAACAAATCAAATAAATCAAAACAAGCACTTCTAAAATAATAATTACCTGTTGGCGCTTCGGCATTCGACATCGATCACTAATATAATTTTCAACTACAATCAATTATTACTCGCATCTCCATAACACTAATTCATTCTAACAGCAAAGCAATATTGATTAATCAAACATATGCTAAAGAAAAAAAATAAATTAAAATAATAATGTTATTAAATAATAAAAGCTACCATGCTAATCGTATAATAATATTACTTACATTTAAGCGGGCTAGTTTTCTTCCTTAACGTTTGCATTGTGTTAATCCTTTATTTATTAAATTAATTATGCACTAGAAAATATATTACACTTATTAAATATATATCACATAATTCTATTGACTAATTTTGTTCACGGCACAATTTATTTTATTAACACGGAATAATAGTTGCTAAAAAATTACACATATCTATATTTATATTGATCATAGAAACCATTCACATTGATCTACCCCTTATTAAGGGGTGTAGTATAAGGGTGAAACACTTGCTGGGCATGCTCAGTGTGGCTTTGCATTATTATTGATTATTATTGTAAAAAATTAAAAAAATAAATTAAATAATGATAATTTAATTCAGTAATCACTACTAGAACAAAATTTATAACTGTTATTTATAATTTTAATGTTATTTATATTTTAGGTTATTATTTTTATTAAATTAATATTAATTGATGTACCATAAAATGTCGGCATTTTATTCCGGTTTGTAGCATTCTTTTTCCATTTCAATTGATTTCTATTTGATGTTTGTTTACATATCAAATTTGATAGTTTTGTTTTGCAATTTGTTTGACAGTTTGTCACACTCACGCACTGCTGCTAGCAGACTGGAATGAAGTTCGAAACGGGTTGTATAGTTAGCGGCATTTGATGACACATTTTATTAATCATCGGTTGTTTCTGCGTATACTAATTAACATTTATGAGGTTTCATGAAATGTTAATTCTTCCATGCATGACTAAAGCGTCATTATGTCTAGTGTGGAATAATACTAGAATTGCATTTTTAATTAGAATTCAAATTGACGAATTTTTTTTTTGTAGTCAAATGGCCAATTGGCATTAAGGATTTTTAATGGCCGCTTTTGGTTACGATGATTACAAAACAAAGTTAACTAATAAATATGTTTGCTCATATACAGGGTGATCCATTCGTAAAACCCGATTAATACTATGTATAATTTTATCTTGAATATTAATTAAATATATAAAAATTGCAATGTAACTATAAAAGTGTGTAATATCTACAAATGATTACTAATTTTATTGTAAATAAAAGTTCTGTTTTTTCTTTATAATATAAGCAATATTATTTGTAACATAACTCAACTGTTTTGTTATAACTGCTATGCATATGTTTTTAGGTCAATTTTAATAAACAAATAAACTTTTTTTAATTATTATTTAATTATTTGTGCATTTTACATATTTTTAATGTTTTATCTATAATTATTAATATTGTCAAACGGACTAAATATGCTTTGACATTTTGTTACCGCCGTATCTCCGCGAGTGGTGGTCGGTCTAAGTCCTAAAGCACAATAATTTTAACTTTAATTCCCGCCCAAGTGTTTGAAATTAAAAGATTTGATCACAAACACTTTTAAAGTGAGCGCCCCCTCACTTCTTTGATTGCGGGACAGTAGTTTCAAGTTTAGTTCTCGTCCAAGTGTTTGTAAACCAAAGTTTTTGATCACAAATGCTTGGGTAGATGGGAGAGCACCCAAATCATTGGTTCCGGCGAAGTAATTTCAACTTTTGTTTCCACCCGCCCACTCCAGTATTTGTATTCTAATTTTTTGACACTTGGGTGGATAGATGGGGCACTAACTTCATTGATTTCTGGACAGTAATTTCAACTTTAGTTTCCGCCCGATGTTTGTGATAAAGAAATTAGATCACAGACACTTGGGAGAGTGGGCAAGCACTCAGTTCCTTGTTACTAGAGTTCCCGCCCACTCACCCAACTGCTTTTGATACAATCACAAACACTTGAGTGGGTAAGCGGGCACTTAGCTCTATGATTCCGGCGCAATAGTTTCAACTTTAGTTTCTGTCCACCCGCCCAAGTGTTTGTGACTCAAGTTTATTGATTCCGGGATAGTAGTGAGAGTAAGTGACTTAAGTTTTTGCCTACCCGCCCAAGCGTTTGAAATCAAAAGATTTGATCACAAACACTTGGGAGAGTGAGTTGACACTCAGTTCCTTGATTGCGGGACTGTAGTTTTAATTTCAAGTTTAGTTCCTGCCCAAGTGTTTGTAAACTAACATTTTGATTACAAACGCTTGATTGGATAGGCGGACACACAATTCATTGATTCCAGCGCAGTAATTTCAACTTTAGTTTCCGCAAATGTTTGTGATACAATTTCTTGATCAGAAACACTAGAGTGGTTAGTTGGAAAATTAAGTTCATTGGGTTTGGGACAGTAGTTTCAAGTTTAGTACCTCCCAAGAGTTTGTGATAAAAAAATTGATCACATACACATGGGAGAGTGGGCGAACACTCAGTTTACGCTTGCCCACCCAACTGCTTTTAATACAATTACAAACACTTGGGTAAGAAGGCTGGCACTAAGTTTTTTGGATGCGTGACAGTAGTTTTAAGTTTAGTTTCCGCTTAAGTGTTTGTGAACCAACCTTTTAATTGCAAACGCTTGGGTGGGTGAGCGAGCACTCAATTCATTGATTCCGGTGCAATAATTTTAACTTTAGTTTGGTGTGGTGTTAGTAACGGTAGCATTTTTTAAACAATTTAATACGTTTTAGTCCACGCACTTACACAGAGTGCTCACACTACGTACGCACTCAATCAGAGTGTTTCCCTACCCTACTCATCTAGGATTGGTTAAAACCCTACTCGGATGAATAAAGTTGCAGAAAAAAAATTTAGTAAAGAAATACCACATGTAACGGTTCCATGTGAGTTCTAATGAAAGCTATGAGGCTAGCCACTTTTGTTTAGAAAGTGACGCTAAATTGCTAGACAATATTAAAGTGCTTTGCCAAGATTCAAGATTTGGCAACGTTTGAAATAGCAGCCAAAAATAAACATGAGATTAAAAACAAGATTCTGCCAAGACAAAAAATTTCAAGCAAGCAGTGGCCCCTGTTCTGACACCAGACATTAATCCTGATCAGTTTTGACTCCAAAAAGATTTAAAAACTAAAACCCAGCGGAAAGATGTCAAACCTAATTAACTTCAAAAAGTAAAAAAAAAGTCTGAGAATCAAACCAGGACTGATCATGAGTAAGCCGTACGCAGTTGCTAACGTCGTGCTATGGCTTATAGTTGGTAAGTCCCCTGATACTCTAGGTAAGTGTGTATGTGCTTTCTGAGTGAGAGTGTTAGTAGACACATTTTTTGATTGTATAAAAAATGCATCCACCACACCAACGTCTCCGATACACTGAAAACCATCTCCAAAATACCTGGACTTAGATTACATTCGTCTTCAATCACAAAGTCTAGCCGGTAACAAATGGCGCCCAACGTGGGGCAATGAAAAGCATAATGCTTTTACGTGCTTTCAACAAACACTCTGAGAAGAGTAAATCACAAAAAAAAAACGACAACAAATACGCCACAAAGAAAAGAGATCACAGAAATACAATACCGACAGTCTATCGGCAAGAGAAAAAACCAAAGCTATAATATCAAGACCTGCACACGCCATAAATTGCAAAAATACCTAGCCTTTTAATGCCACCAACACTAATATCCGCACGTTAAAAACACTGTCAACCTGCAATCGGTTATGACACCAGTCAGCCCAACATCCAAGGTCACTGACCACATAACTGCTAAGTGGGTGAACATAAAAAACCAAATTTGTCATGATATTTGGCAGTTACATCACAAGATGACAACTATGTCAAGCCTTCCCAGTTCAAATACCTTTTGTATCTAGCTGATAAAGCTGAACAACTACAAACCCAGATAGCAAACCAACCCATACTACACTTTTGAGAACAAAGTGAGATAGAATAATGCCCGTTTTTTAATAGAGACAATTGATTCCCTGGTTATCAAAATGCGTAAATTGATAGCACTAAAAGAGCGTGAATGGGCAATCTTTAGCTAGATCAAAACCGCAACGTTGGAGATGAAAGAGGTCCTAAAACTTATACTTGACACTATCAATATCCAATTAGAGGCTGTCAAAGAAAGCGTAGGCAAAACAGTGGTGCCCCCACTAATAACTTGCACAAATCTGCTATATCCGCCGTGCACATCTAGACCAAAACCTCAAACGTGACAGAAGAAGCAAAACTATCAATAAGACATTAGAGATTTGTTTGATATTAAATCTCTTGATAACTACCTTTTGAGTGGGTAGACGGACATCAAGTTTAAATTGTAGGCGGGTAGCTTTTTCTACTTTGACCTACCCACCCGCCCAAATGTTTCTCATTAAAGGCTATATTGTTTTTCTCACCTTTCGTGTTGTTGTAGCTATAATAACAAAAAAAATGAATGTCAGATGTCATTAAAACATTAGAAAATTGTTTGATAATAAATTCCTTAATAACTCACTATTAGGTGGGTGGGCGATCCCAAGTTCAAATTATGGGCGGGTAGCTTTTTCTACTTTGCCCAATTGTTAGTTATCAAAGGATCTATTATTTCTTCCATCTCTTGTGTTTTTGTAGTTATTATAACAAAAAAATGAATCTCAGATGTCATTAAGACATTAGAAAATTGTTTGATGATAAACAAATCTCTTGATAACTAACTCTTGGGTGTGAGCAGACATCAAGTTCAAATTGTAAGCGAGTAGCTTCTTCTACTTTGACTCATCCACCCGCCCAAGTATTTGTCATAAAAAGATGTATTATTTCTTCCACCTCTTGTGTTCTTGTAGCTATTATAATAAAAAAACGAATGTCAGGCGTCATTAAGACATTAGAGAAACTTTTGATAATGAATCCCTTAATAACTAAGTTTAAGTTGAGGGCGGATAGTTTTTTCTTCTGCAACGGGAAAAACAAAAAATAAAAAAACCGAAAAAATACTATCAATTATCGGACAACCGGCCCAAGAAGCCCTCGACCTAGAATGGCAAACAAAGCAAAGCAAACTTAATTTAAGAGAACAAAAACCATGGCAAAAACAGAAGCTCACCGTCACCAACCGCCTCCACAAACAGATCTTGCTACAGCACATGTGCGAGAACAGTGCAAAAAAACTTTAAATTCTTGGTTAACTCTTGAAACCGCCACCAAAACTCGGACCATAATCATTTTGTAGGCTTCCCGTGCAAACATTTCAAACCACCACCACCACCACCGAGACAGATAGTAAAACTCCAGTAGACACTTTTTCTGTTAAAAGACTATTCTCATTCCGAACCATTGTACCAAAACCATATTGACGCTCCGAAAACCACTAACATAATAATTCCTAGACCTGAACTAGCTGCTTCTGTCTTCAACCACCAAGCCCAGAAGGTAACACAGAAGTTTAGATTAAATCTTGCTTATCCATACAATAAATATATAATCTATCACAAAAATTAAAATTTAACAATATTAATCAAGTAAGTGGCGGTTTATGTACATTGATTTATAAACAGTGTAGAATTTTTTTTATTAAACTGTTAGTGTTTTGTACAAACAAAGTTTGCGTCCAAATATATACCCAAATCATTGGATTCCATCACTTGTAAACCAGAGAACTGAATGGAAAACAACGCTAAAGACTGTGAAACGTTCTGTTAGCACCACTAACTTTATAAGATGACTACCAAATCACTCGTCCAGCCGCCACCAAAACGCTAAGGTACCTAAATTCATGCCTTCGTTTCTGTCAACAATGCCTTCTCTACAATCCAAATATTCACCTCTGTTATAGCTGACGGCATTGGTGAGCCAGTGTCGCTAACACCTTTCAACTTTAATCTACAACAATTTCAACCTACGAGCCGACCCCTAATCTTCTTACGCGTCCTAAAAAATGTTTTATACAATATCCAAGCTCAGCCTTGACGCACTGAAAGCAATCAAAATCAAATCTTGTGCCTTAACGCACTTATCAGAATTATTTCCCCAACCCCGACGCTCTACTTTCTTACGGTCTAATAATCTTTGCACTAGGATGAACCCTCATTCCCATCATCACTTCTTTTAATGTCTTTGCTGTTTTAAATTCCACAAGTTAGAGGAACCTATAATATAATATAACCCCATTACCTGCGACACGTGCGCCGGCCCCCACCACACCCATAAGTGCAAATCAATTGTAAGAAAATACAGCTCAACTGACCACGCTCTACACAATCATAATGACTGCACAACCTACTACTATTGCTTCCTTTAGTACCTACAAATAGACAATCGTTTAGAACCTGGTCCAAACAAACCAGATTTCTATTCTTGCAATCCTGCACTCCCCAAATTTATAGTTTACTATAAACACGCGGTGAGCCAATCAAGAGGCTATAGCTTACAATGTCTTCCTTTTCATCTCTTCCATCACCATTCCCAACTCTTCACGGAATGACCTGAGTGTAGTAGTAATTGCGCTGCAAAGCGTAATCGGCAGCATTTCCATCTTCTTCATCTACATCTTCTTCTTGTTTTCAGATCTTATCTATCTATTAATAGACTTTACTTTCTTTCAAATTTCTCCATGTCTCCCTATCTTGGGCAGTTTGTATCCAGTTTTTCCTGCATCCTCCTGGATGTCGTCTCTCCACCTTCTTGGGGATCTTCCCACGCTTATTTTTGTCTGGTATGGTCCTGCTTTGCCACATAGCCAGCCCATCTCTATTTCAGTTGTGCTATTCTCTTAAGAACGTTGGTTACCTGGCTTTTTCTTCAGATTTTCTCGTTTCTGATTCGGTCTCTGATGCTTATTCCCAGTATGGCTATTTCTATTGCTCCATTGCTCGTTGGGTATTTAGTAATTTATTTGCTGTTTTGCTTGTTATTGCCATGATCTCAAAGCCGTAAGTGAGCACTGGTAGGATACACGCCTCGTAAACATTTATTTTTAAGTGATTTGAGTATGAATCCAAGTTTCCCAAACGCCGCCAAGCTATCCTCGCTATTTCGGTAGTTTGGTTTTCTTGCCTGCCTGAATTTTATGGCCTATGTAGATGTATTTGTCTACAGTCTTAAGTATTTTGTTTTTGATTGTCACCTGAGTGTTCTCGGAGGTCATTATTTTTGTTTTATTAAGGTTTATCTGTAGTCCAATTTTTATCGATGCTTGGTAAAGTTCTTCTAGCATGGTCTTTAGTTCATAGGTTGAGCTGCTAATAATAACAATATCGTTTGCAAACCTTAGATGGCTGAAGTACACTCCGTCAATTTTAATTCCGTTATGATCCCAGTTTATGTTCTTAAACACCTCTAACCCCTCACACCTGATAACCACTTCTAGCCCACTACCGAAAAAGAAATCCGAAAACTTCTTTATCCACCCAGAAAAAGCATTAAACAAGACAAATAAATTAGTACTAAAAAAATGTCTACTGGGCACAATTAAGATTGCATCTGCTTACTTTAATCCGGGCATTGCTGTAAAAGCAAACCCACTTCCCACAATTGTTGTTGGGGACTTTATTCAAAGTACCCAGCGTAGAACAGCTTAAAAATCAATGCCAAAAGTTAAGCTTTGCTTGATTTTGTTGAGAAAAAAGTTTTCAAATGTTGGGTCCGGGTGAACCCCCGCACTACAACTCTGCTGATTACAGAAAAGATGTTCTTGACGTAACAATACTCTGTCAACATTCAAATAAAATTAAAAACTATTAATGACTTTAGCTCCGTAAACAATCCAGTACTGCTGGAGCTCTACGAAATAAGACTCGCAGAAGGAGACAAAATTTGTAACTCATACAAATTGGACTCTTTTTTCTTTATTCCTAGAAAAAAGCATTGGCAGGCTGGCTCCAGTATAAACGGTTGCATTTGCCTCAAACTCTATTCGCCCTATGACTGAGGACACAAATCTACAGTACGTCAAAAAGGTTCACCAAGAAGTCAACAACTACTCACTAACATTGTTAATGCGATTCTTCGAACCAGGGACTTTCCTACAGAATAGAAAGACTTACTCGTAATAAACATATCAAAACAAAGTAAAAACCGTAAATTTCTCCAAAACTACCGGCTAATCAGTCTTCTATGCAGTAAGTTCATAGAGAGAATGATCTTAAAAATAATTCATTTTTTTCGTTCCCACCTAATTCAGTTGTGCATCACTGAACTGCGTAACGGATCACATAATCAAAGATTTCAAAGAAAAACTACGGGGGTGGTTTGGCATAAGAATATTTTTTTTAACTGCACAGGCAAACTAGTGAATCACATTAGCAAATGTAAATTCCAAGTTTCTCAAGACTCCATATTCTCGCCGCTATTATTTAACTTGTTTGTCGCTGACATGCCTACAGAATGGACGGGGTTAAAATAACTCAATATGCTGACGACACAATATTATACTCTATACCTCAAAGTCACCTAAAAAAAATATTATAAAACTACAAAAAGCCACCAAAATTTTGAAAACTGTTTAAGCGGCAATCAAAGAGAACCTAGAAAAAAACAAGGTTCTCTTCACACGGCGACAAACCACCTATCATAATAACGTCTACCTAAACAACGTTCTAATACCGTGGTCCGATGCTACCAAGTACCCTTCAATAGAAGACTTACGTACAAATTGCACGTACAGACCATTTCAGATAAAGCTAGATTAGTAAAAAATCAGCTATTTCTGATGCTGAAGTAAAGCAGTGGCTTGTCGTTCCAGTGTTTTTATACGGGTAGTACAGTTTGAGAGAAAAGAAAATATTTCTGTAAAAAAAACAGAGATTTTAGTAATATTTATTATTTGTTTGTGGTTACATTACATCACATGTCAATCAAAACAGCTTAAAGTTATGTTCTTATTGTTATTTCTTTACTAAAGGGCCAAAGTGATCTGTGTAATTTATTTGTTTTGTAAATTTAATTTGATTGTCACTGTTGACAGATGAATAGACATTTAACCGTGGCAATCTTATTGGTAACGCTATGATTGCTTATATTAGCAAGCAAACGTATCTAAAAAAATGATAAGTAAAATAATAGTTGCTTGCCAGCGAACCATAACTTAGCAATAACGTAAAATTAGCATTGATGGCAGTACTGAATGACATTTGTTTTGATTGTTATGACATTTGGTGCTAATGCAGTTCAAATCAAATTTCAAAAGTAATAATAGCCGTTTATTTTACATAAATTTCTTTTTAATTAATCTTTAATCAAGTGAAATAATTGCGTCATAAGAGTTGTTCTTTTACACTGACCCCGTAACAATAAGTATCCCTCCACACCGGTGTGTTATGTAAGCCAAAGACAAAAGTGTATAAGCAACCTGAAATGGTCGAGTTAATACAAGAAGTACACAAATCAATGTTAATTGTTTAGTTATTGTACTGAATCTGCAATTTAAACAGCATTAATGTTTTCTAATAATATTATAATTGTACCATTTATTCAAACGTATCAAATCGTTTGATGATTAATTTATGGATTAATTTTATTCTCTTTAATTTGTTTATCAAAAAACCATGACGACGCCACTGACCCTAGCTATAGCAACGAATGTTTTTTCAATAGTTGGCAACAACCACCAAAAAAATCACAAAACAATCTGATTGGTACACTTGCTAATTGTCACAAAACAAAACTCAAATATTCCAAATGGATCCTATGCGCCTTCAAAAACAACTTCGAGACAACAGCAACGACTTACAAGATTACTTCAAAGACATAAAGATATGGGGCGAAGAAATGAAACGTAAAGAAAGCACACTTAAAACTGAAGATGATGAAGCAGAGGTAAGCGACATAACCTCGAATCTTTCTAACAATAATTTCAATGTTTATAATTTTTAGGTACCAAAAGCTAAAGTTCCTAAAAAGAAGAAAAAAGATGTAGAATTAGAAGAAGCCGCAGCAGAGGAAGTTGTAACGAAAGCACCTAAAGATTATAAGTTTTGGGAAACATTCGATGTAGATGCTGAATGCGAGAAAATTGATAAAGAAAAGGATGATAGTGATTCTGAATTGTCGGATGAGTATGATGAGGGCTTGATTGAGTTGGCTAATGTTGAGAAGGAAAAGGTTAGTGCGATTTAATTAAACATTCAATGAGTTTTGCAATTAACTTTTATCCACAGGGAAACAAATTTGTAAAAGCCGGTCGTTATGAAGATGCCATCAAATGTTATACTAACGCCATTGAGAATTATTCATATGATCCAGTCTATTATGCAAATCGAGCTCTTTGTCATCTTAAATTAAAACAGTAAGATTACTTTGAACATTTTTAAATTAATAAAATGATATATAATATTAATTTTCAGTTATAAAAGTGCCGAAGCTGATTGTACAATTGCTTTACAAATTGATAATACTTATATAAAAGCTTTGCATCGAAGAGCAACAGCTAGAGAAGCGTTACAACAATTCAATGAAGCTGAAATGGATCTGAAAAAATTGCTCGAAATTGAACCTGCTAATAAAGAATCAAAAATTCTTTTGGAGAAGATTCAGAAGAAAAAACCTGCACAAATGGAGAACTTTGTAAGTATATTTTGGATATTAAAAAAAATTATGATTAAAACTAAATTGTTTGTTAACAGGACATCCCACAACGTCCTGCTTCAAAATTCACAATATCACGCCAACAACAAAACATTAAAAAAGTTGAAACTGTAATCAATACTCCATTAGAACCAATTTCAGAAAAAGTCATAGAAAGGAAACGTACAACCATACCACCTCCTACAATTAAACCAACCACTTCAACTTTTACAATTAAAGATTCAATACAATGGCCTCTTGGAGATAAAGTTGAGGTGGTAAAAAGCATCGATAAACCACTTAAAGAACGATCTAGAGCTCGCTTGAAACGTATACAAGTATACGATACTGATATAAAATCATCAAATCTACCTCCAAAAATCATTACTCAACCCAAAATAGAAAAACCTGTTGAGAAACCAATTGAAATTAAAATCGATTCATTACCTCAACAAAGCACAACTAAACCAGTCGATAATTCAATGGAAAAATTAGATTGTAATGTTGATGTATCGGGGGTGGATTTTACAACATTGAACCTACCAGTACCAGTAACTTCAGTGCAGTTCTATTTTAACTGGAAAACATTACGGGAACCTGAAATGCGATTTTTATATCTAAGACAGATCAATCCGCCTCTATATTCGAATATTTTTAAAGATTCATTAGAGACGAAAGTTTTTAGTGATATTTTACAAATTCTAGCGGATGTTTTTGTTGATAAAGGGGTGCATGTGTTTGAATATTTATATGGGTTGAGTATGGTCAAGAGGTTTAGTACATTAGTTATGTTTAAAGGTGCTAAGGATAAACAAGGTAGGTTTATTTATTGTGGGATATGAGGAATCTAATTTGATTTTATTTCAGCTTTGTTAAAATTGATTGATGCTATGCGATCTGATTCTCGAAGATCAAAGGAGGAAGTTGATTATTTAATTAAAAAGTATGAAATGTAAAGTTTTATTTTCAGATATTTATATTTTGTTAGCACTTTAAGTTTATTTTAATTTTACATAATAAATGATACCTTAATTTAATTGGCCTATGTATGTGCGTCACATGTTTGTCTTGTACCGCGGACTGCTTACGAACACGGTCCGCTTCTTCATGGTTGTTAGTGATGTTTGAAACTGAGTTGCTTAGTTCGGGCGGCGTTTTGTTGCCGAGTAGCCCTGCGGTATTGACCTGAAAGGCGGAAGCTGGGGTCGACGAAAGTGGTTATTATCGATGGTACTTTGTTTTTTGTTTGGGGTTCGCTGTAGGTGGCAAGTCGACATTTGTTAGTGATATTTGAAACTAAGTCGCTTGCTTTGGGCGGCGTTTTATTGCCGACTAGTCCTGCGGTATTGGCCTGGAACGAGGTAGCTGGGGTCGGCGATGTTTATTATCGATGGTACTTTGTTTTTTGGTTGGGGTTCCCTGGGTAATGCGTCCAGGTTCGACTGGGCGTTGAGTCCGCAATGCCAGTTAATGGTAATCGGCAGTTGAGGGGCGAATTGTCCTTTCAACTAATGGTCTGACTAGAAGTGGAGTCGTTTGGACGATGGGTAGCAGAGTCGCGGCGGAGTTTTGTTAATGTCGAAGCCACGCCCCTGCAACACTTTGTAGCTGAATAGATCATGAGAATTTGCGATGTTGTGTTGATTGCTATGCCAAGCCCAGTTCGGCAAATGTACCTGTAACAATTCCCCTAACTCTCTTCGATTCGACATGCTGGCCGTTCTGTCGTGTACGATCGCCTGTGGAGTGCGGCGAGGCTTTGGTCGCGCTCAAGCGCCATAGTCACATTCGTTTATAGATGCTTAGAGTTTGATTGTAGCTATTGACACTTCCTGTGAAATACTTCCAGCTTTCACTATCGAGGTCGTTGTTGCACTTAATAGTCATTTCTGGTAATGCCTAGTCCGATAATGTTATGAGCGGTACACTTCACCTTAGGTAGTTATGTCCGATAATCACTACCGCACTAAGTCGTCTTGTTCTAGTAATACTGCTGGATGCGGAATCAATTAGATGTTCACGTGGATCTTTGTAGAAGGTCGATAGAGATGACACTCGATCCAAAAGCAGGCAGTGGCGGCAATAAGCATATTCAGTAGTGCCTCGCTCGGTTACGGCGCTGGTTCGACGCCGGAGTTGAAATGGTGCGGTTGGTAATAGATCGTCCCAAGGTATCTGTGGGTGCTGGTTCTTGAAACATTGTTGCGCCTTCTTCAACTACGCGTGCCGTCTTCACCGGGTGATACGTGGCGGTCGTGTAATGCACCACTTTTCATTTTGTGCGAGTGTTCTCGAATGCGGGCGCAAGCAAGGTATCTCTAAACCAAGATATTCTCGAAAATTAGCTCGTGTGGTCCTTGCTCTCTCAGAGGACGGAGTCATCGTCGTGGTGTTGGCTCATGACCTTCGCTTTATTCAGGGCGGTACCGCCAGCTGATCTCGGCCTACTTCTGTGCGAAACAATTCGTCTTCATCCCCTACGCGGTACCCTTCGAAGCTATAATAGCGCACGTGACCTGACTTCCCTTTATGGTCGCACCTGCGCTTCGGCTTCAAACAAATGGATTTGCGTTTCGTTTCAAAAGTCTAATTCTTTCTCGGTAGCTAGTTGTGCAGCCCATTAAGACTCACTGGACAGTTTGCGGCTTTTGGCAGTTCTAGCCTACTGGCCACGATGGGCCAACTCACCTTATCCAAAACGCACATTCCCTAGAGGGTGCTTTTAATGACCTCTGCCAATACCACGCGGCATCCACCACTGAGCTGCATCTACCGGCGCGATAGCTTAAACCCGGAAGCATAACCTCTGCCAAAACCTTGTGATACCCCGTTTTCACACCTTGTGGCATTTTTAAAAGGTTACCTGTCGCAATTCCAGGACGCAATTTCCTGGGCATACATTCCAGAGGGAACACAGCCCGAACTGCACTAACCCATTATATTTTTACCCCTAATAGCTGATAAACCGTCTTCAACGAAAACTAGACCGTGATAATTGGCGCCCAACGCCGTGGTGACGTGGAGCAAAGACGCCTCCAACCCCATGGAAATGACACCAAAAAACTTCCAGCACCCAGGTAAGCTCCCCGAAGGATTGGACAAATTTTACTCCCACAATTCAATCATTTGGTTCCACAACACAGGAACGACTTCCGGACACACCCTAAGAACCAAGTGTAAAAATTTACCTGTACTAATATGAATAAAATTCACATAGGTTTTTGCAACATGTAAGCTATTACTCTCGCAGCAAAAAAAAGCTTAATACCCATATTTTGTGCTGTGGGTCAGGTAGAAAATAATTAACAACTGTCAGCCATGGCTAATTCGACACCCAATGACCACGACCAAAATCTGTAGGAAGAAGTCTGTCGAGAGTTTGATCCGGGAAGAGAAACACTGGAATTCTATCTGCGTTAAAAACATACGGAACCCGAACCACACGCTGACAGTTTGGGGTTCGCCCCCGAAATCTTCTTCTTCCTCAGCCCATTAACGTCCACTCCTGGACATAGGCCTCCTCCAAATTTTTTCACGTTGCTCTGTTTAACGCTACAGCTAAACATGAATAGTGTGGCCTGTATAATAGGCAACTTAATATACACAAAAATTATGTTGACTGTGGATTTACTTATATCTTTAACCGTTTTAGCATTTTTCATTTGCGCTTACATTTTATACATTCCATGAGCGACGTTGTTCTGGGATTGAAAGATGCTAAAACGAGCAAAGACATGAGTTTAACCACAGCCAACATATTTTTTGTGTATATTAAGTTGCCTATTATACAAGCCATACTATTCGTGTATAGCTGTAGTTGCGTCCAATTTTTTCAGATGTTAATTTTATATATTTTTTGTAGTTTTCCTATGCCCCGAGTTGTATCTCTAGGGCGCCATTTACGATCCGGTGTGTCCATTTGTTTGGGTCTTGTCTGGCAATGTGGCCGGTCCATCTTCACTTAAGTCGTGCTACACGTTTCATGACGTCTGTCACTCTTGTTTGTCGTCGGATAGTTTCGTTTCGCACTCCTTGTCTTAAGCTTTTATGTTTTTAGTCGATTTGCCGCGCCTTTTATTAGTGTAGCGGTTTCCAGACCATACGTCGCTACGGGTAAGACACATGCCTCGTATATTTTGCGCTTGAGATTGATTGGTATGTTTTTTAGTATAAAACTTAATTTCCCGAAGGCAGCCCAGCTCAGTCCAACTATTCTACTTATTTCGGCTCGCTGATTTTCTTTGCCTAGTGTGATTTTATGCCCGAGATATATGTATTTATCCACTTTTCAATGGTGTTCGTTCCTACGATAATATTACGGTCGTCTTTGGTCATAATCTTTGTTTTATTAAGATTAAAACCCCCGAAATATGACTGAAATAATAACTAGCTCTGTATCCATCGGGGTGATTCGAAAGTCACCTAATAAGCCGTTGGTCCCTTTAAACCCCTTCAAAAAAATCGTAAGAATTCTGGGGCGATGTAAAAAGCTGTAAAACGCACAATAAAAACAAAAGAACTCCAGAAATGCGACTGACTATTCAGGCCAAGCAACTCCCGCACTAGTTTCCGAACCAACATTGCACCCCGTAAGCCGGATACAAACTAAGACAAAGAAAATTCCGATTGAGTATACTCGGTTCCACCAGCTATACCCCTTGTAGCTCATTGGACAAAAAAGTTAACGTTCCCATTCTGGAAACAAAACGTCACCGACGTCAACCATCACCAGTGACTGACCTAGTTCCCTTGCTAAGGGACGTGGACCTGGAACCCCGTGACGTTTCAATCAGAGAACCAAACCGAAAGACGTCGCTGACGACGACCCAGGGGTGACCGCGTAGTTAAAAACGCAGACTTAGTGACGCCGCGCGCAAACATTAGTGATACTCGAACATAACAATAGTGGGAAGAACTAAGCTCATCACATACCGTGATCTAACCTGAATGTACATAACCAGGAAGATTGATTTTTTTATTATTTTCCAGGAAAAGATTGTAGTGTGTACCCCAGAGCACGTCCTTCTTTGCTACCACCAAATTAGCACCAGGAACCATACTGTTAAGATGTATCTGTGGGCCGAGTCATCCGATCCAGAATGACCCATTTCCATAAAAACCGAGGGAACCCAAACACGACCTGGAAGAAGACCTGTAGCTAGAAAGCTTGGACTCTTATCTCCAAAGGTTTGAAGTGAGCGACTGGCAATCCGCAGCGAGCAACTCCCACGCCGAGTTTTCGACCAACATTGCACCCGGACTCAATGTGTGGCACCAAGGGCTCCAAGCTATACCAAGCGGTAAAGTACAGTACCTCCTTGGATGAAACCAACAACATCCCTGCTTTGACACCGGATCTGCAGATGCCCGATCTTACCGCGTTTGATTAGATCGTTCTTGGAGAGCACCCGGGAACTGAACCTAGCAGAGGTCAACTACTATTTTATTTCACTCCACCACCCTTACCTATAGAGGCGCTTGGTAGGAATTACAGATATCGCCCGCAGAACGTAATATCAATGTACACATAGGTGTGGATTTCGAGGATCTGATCTAAGCTTTCTACAATACCTTCACTAAGACCGGAAGACATGCTGACTACCATCAAGACTTCTTTCATTTAAGTCCGTCTTTATACATATAGTCCCCCAAAAAGGCATCTAATATGAGCAGGTCGAGGAGATACCAATGTACGGCATTATCGAACCCTGATTTTGAATGAAGTCGAATTACTACCACCATTGACCAACACTATTAGATGTGGACCTGGAACTCAATGGAACGAAACCCTTGAGTGACTTTAGCCTACCCCAGACTAAGGTGCACACATCTGGAGAGAACCATGTAACGCAAACCGGAAAAAATCGTCAGTGACGACCAAGGCAAAACTGTTTCAATCACGCAGCACCTGGACTTCAGATTCCAAGACCAGTGACCCCTCTGCGAACTTAAGTGTATCAAACCACGACCTAACCCGATAGTGACTCTTGGACAGATCTGAACGCACACACGTGATCTCAGAAGGATTGACATTATATTTCCCCGAGCAGACGGCAAAGACATGATTACCATAAGTGCGCACGACGCTTCCGTATAACCCTCAAGGATGGAATTAGTGTTGCGAAAGTGAAGGAGATTGTAACAAAACCACGCCGCGACTTTACTCACCAGCCTGTTGAGTGCTCCAACATCTCTGCTTACACCAAGTCTCCTGATCCAGGACGTCTCATGCCCTGGAGGGTGACAGTTGAACAACTTCTTGCAATTTAAACGTGCACTATGGAAATGTTGCGGCAACCCACTTCCCAAGTGGACTCTCATACGCAATCCCGAAAACAAAAAAGCCGGATAGAAAGGACCACGGTAAAGAGTGGTTGAAATGTCTTTAATTTTTATCAATATTTCTTTAGACAAATTAAATGCGATAATTTTTATAGATTAAGAACATACCGTGTCAAAACAATTAAACGTGAAGTGAAAGTTGAATGATCTCAATTTATTTATTAATGTTCTTCACGTGACACAACTGTCAATCACAAAGCAACAAATTAAATGTAATATTTTTGTAGGTTAGGAACATACCGTGATATAACAATTAATCGCAAAGCGACAATTGAAACGTCCCAATTGGTTATTTATGTTTCTACCGTGACACAATTGTCAATCGCAAAGTAAACGTGATTTGTAGGTTAGAAACATTAATATTAATCGCAAAGCGACAGTTAAAATGTCCCATTTTTATCAATGTTTCGTAACACAATTGCCAATTGCGAAGCGACAAAATGTAATATTTTTTAGGTTAGAAACATATTGTAATTTAACAATTAATCGCATAGCTACAGTTGAAACGTGTCATTTTTATCAATGTTTCTGACGTCACATAACTGTCAATCGCGAAGCGACAAAGTAAATGTATTTTGTAGGTTGGGAACATTTTGTGACAGCAATTAATTGCGAAGCGATAGTTGAAATGTCTCAATTCTTTATCAATGTTTCTAACGTGACACAACTGTCAATCGCAAAGCAAATTTATTATTTTTGTAGGTTAGGAACATGTTGCGATATAATTAATAGCGAAGCGCCAGTTGAAATGTCTCATTTTTTATCAATGTTCACACGTGACGCAACTGTCAATCGTAAAGCGACGAATTAAATGTAATATTTTTGTAGGTTAAGACCATACCGTGATATAACAATTAATCGCAATGCGGCAGTTGAAATGTCTTTAGTTTTTATCAATTGTCAATCGCAAAGCGACAAATTAAATGTAATATTTTTGTAGGTTAGGAACATACAGTGATTTTGTATCACAACTGTCATATATTGTAAAACAAACAAAGCTAATACGTCGACTTAACCACCAACTCCAGCTACACTGCAAGAAAGTGGCTTCACATTACTTCAAAAGCAAAAACTCGATACACGCCGGTCACATCTAGAAGCGGACTTTCAACACTAATTGCGGCGTTTGACTAGTAATTCTTTTGTTTCCTGTTGTCGAATAAAGTAGGTATTGAGACGATTTAGCGTGGGGACCAAATTTGACTGTCGAGTTATAAGCTGCCCAAGCGTTGTGCGATATTTTCAATAGCAAAAGAAGTAAACAATTAAAATAAAACTCATCATTTGGCAATTGTTTTTTTATTAAAAATATAAATTATAAAAGGATATTAAAAAAATTTACTATTTAATCACGGTTCTTACAAACACGAATACTGGTCTTTCCCATGACAACAATCAAACCATCATCCTGCAAATCCTTCAATGCATCTTCATACTGTTCACGTGTCACCATCTTAAATAAAAGATTATATTAGCAAATTTACTAAATTATTATTAATTTTCTAATAACTTACAGTACTCGAATTTTCTTTTAATTCGGCTAAAAGTTTCATGTAGTTAATGGTAGGCACATTTCCTTTACTTTCAATCATTTTCCTAACAGCTTGTGTCAATTCAACACGCCTCTTCCTAGCAGCACTACTCAATCCTGTTGTTAGAATACCTACATCAATTTTACCTGATAATGGATCAGTTGCGGATTGTTTTAGAGCCTCACGATGTAACCTATATTAAAAATCATATTATACGCATGCGCAATAAAGCCGTGTACTAAATTACCTATAAGCTTCCTCGACATCTTCCACTGTTACATTTTCAGAATATCTGACTTTAGCATGGGCTTCAGCAAGTCGGATTAATGATTCCAATTGTCTAGGGTAGGCTGTGATTTGACCTCTTCCGGAACCGATTTTACGCATATCTACATAAGATTGAATGAGTTTTAGAGAAGCTTCATCACTTAATTTAGGATGAATGTGTTCTTTGCCGTATGCAATGTAATCACGCAAAATGGACATATCCTATTAAGAAATAAAATGTTGATTACATCATCCTAAAATATAATTTAATAAAATTTACCAAAAATTCATCATCTTCTTGTGCGCGGGTTTTGTAATATAATGAAACTAAATGTTTGGCCAATCGACGATCAAAAATTTCATTTTGTGGATCCAATATTAAGAAGATTAAATCAAATCTATAAAATTAAATATTGTAACCTAAATTTAAATTAATTTTTGGTGTAAATACCTTGATAATAAAGTATGTGGAAGTTGGACGTTTTCAATAATAGTTTTGTTCTTGTTCCATTGAGATTCACTTGGATTTGCTCCAGCAAGGATTGAAGTTCTAGCATTCAATTGACAGATGATTCCGGCTTTTGCAATACTTAAAGTTTGTTGTTCCATTACCTATAGTTCATATTGTAAATAGTGTTTGTGCGCATGCGTCTAATATAAAATAACTTACTTCGTGCAATACACTGCGAGTTGAATCGTTCATTTTGTCGAATTCATCGATGCAGCAGATACCGTTATCGGCGAGTACTAATGCTCCCGTTTGTAATACAAGTTGTCTTGTTTCAGAATCTCTGGTGACGTAAGCGGTGAGACCGACGGCTGATGATCCTTTACCGGATGTGTATTGACTGCGAGGTACTAAGTTGTAGACGTATTGGAGTAATTGAGATTTTGAGGTACCTTAAGAAATAGAAATTGTAATATGAAATTTGGCATAACCTCACAAATTTAATAGACATAACCACACATTTTTAAGGTGGCACTTAAATAAGCACTTCCAAGGCAGGACCCAACCTGCGCGCTACTAGCCGAAGCCAATAACCTCGCTGATTTAAAAAAATCAATCAAAACTTAATTCCCATACAACGTAAGATACCACCATCTACTCCAGGATCACTATAGGGTTCCTAAAATAAAAACCATGGTCGTGAAAACAACCGCTTCATTACAAAAAAGTTGTTTGATTAGTGTCAATTTGACATAACCTTAAAAATTTGACATTAACTTCATAATCAGTTACCTGCAATAACGTTGAATAACAAAAACAAATTACTTACATTTGACATAACCTCAAAAATTTGACGTCACTTACCGTTGCTTATTAAAAAACAAAAAAAAAAAACAATAACTCAATATATAAAGTAATCATTATTTACCTGGATCTCCGCACATAAGAATGTTAATCTCAGCCCTAAAATGAGATCTTCCGGAAGTAACAAAAGTTTTCTTAGTTCCACCAAACAACTGCAACAGAATACCCTTCTTAACATCTTCATTCTCGTAAATGGAAGGAGCCAAAGCCCTAGCCAAACGCTCGTAAATATCAGGTTTCTGCGATAAAAGTTGCAATAACTCCACACGTTCTGGAGGGAAGCGATGATCCTTGCTGTAAATGAAAAAATTAATAAATTGACACAAATTTTAGGTTATGTTTAGCATACCCATCCTCTTCCTCGTATAAACGTTTGGAATCAACTTTACGGAAATGCAAAACATCGATGTGGGTTTTGTAGACAGCCCTAATGTTCCTCATACGTGGATTCACTTGTAGTGGCTGTGCTCTGTATATACCAGTGACCGTAACACGATCACCAGGCTGGACACAATCGACCAAATCATTGTGAGCAAATAGTACGACTGTATGTGGGGTTTGACCGGCCGGCATATCATCTAGAAAAAAATAGTCATTGAATCTTACGGCGGCCATTTTGTTGATTACCAGAAATTAAGTCATCTTAACCATTAATCTTTTCACAAATTTGAATGAAGATGAAGCTATAATCACTTTGCACCACTTTTTGGTGCATTCAGGAGGGCCGCTACATTTGTAGCTGCCTTTGCTATTGTTACAATTGTAGCGGTCTGCTCCTGCTTTCCTAAACGCACCCATTCTCTCAAATTCGAACTTTCATAACCTCTAATAATCAAATTGTCCTTACCTGGTGATTCTTGTAGTTTAACCATTTGTTTATCAGTAAACTGAGATCGATTATGCACTAAAGTAAAACAATGATTTGTATTACAATTAGTACACAAAGTAGGCTCAGCAATACGACCCCTATCAATCTCAACTGACGTACTGAACGAACAAACAATACATTTGAAGAAAGCTTCCCTCATTTCCGGCATGATATTCGAAGACCTAATCACCATTCCACCAATTGTAATCAACTGATCGATATCTATAATAAAATATAATTAGTGTAACCCATAGCAACAATTCCAGCAAATTTCTAACCTTCCGGATTAAGTGATCGCATGTTTTTAGTCTTTTCGCAATTGAATGGTCTCACTTGGATTTGGTGTTCGAGTACGGCAGCAGGATAGCGTTCGTAAAACATTTCGTTTACTGTCATATCGAATGTAGGAATGACTTCTTGCGGGTAGGCTATTAATTGACGGTAGAGACTGTCGTCGAATGTTTCTAAATGACCGCAATTGACGTTTAGGAATGGCTCTTCCAATGTGTGAATCTAAATTAATTTTTTAGGTTTAAATTAGTTCTTTCAAATATTTAATAGCAAAGTTAGGTTAGGATGTAAAAAATTTAAGGTTATGTCTATATCATTTAAGTTAGGACTTTATCAACGAGATCAATCTACTTTATATCCCTGGTGTCATCACATAACCTAAAGAAAGTGACTAATGTCACATAACCTACCATTTTTGACAGATTAAAGTGGGGTTATGTGTAATTGTTGTAGAATTTGTTTTTATATTAAGTGAATGCTTATATTTACCTCTTCCAATTTTTGAATGTATAAGGGTTCGTTAACATTCATGCCTTCGGAAATTTCGTCATCTCCCGCGTTGGGGTCTATGTAACGTAAGATGAATTGCTTGAATTTTTCTTTGCATTGTTCCACTGATACATTTGTGCCCCAGATGACCAAATGTGGAGCGGCGGCTTCGGATTCTTGAGATGATTCGGGAATCGCATCCAACTGTAAATACAAATATTAAAAACTTTGCCAAGACTAATCCGGGTTATTAGTCATGTTCGGTCTCTATCTTTATCATAAACTTCCCATGCAAATAAATTACATTGATCAATAAAATTATTAAGAAAGATTTAACAGACTTAATAGTTTGTTAATGACTCATTCAGCATTTAACGCGCAACTTAGTAACGCATACGTACGACTGAGCAAACAATGGCTGCGTTCAGGAAGGCTGGAGCGGACTGCTACATTTGTAGCGGTATCCGTTGCTACCGGAATTAAACAATAAAATGTCACAAACAGAAGCGGGCCAATAGTTAGTTGGCAAATTCCCGAAAAGCCGGAGACCAGTAAAAATATCCTCGGCCCAGATAGGCGGCTTAGGAGTTACACGCGCTTATCGTCAGGAAAGCTAGCCTGAACTTGACCCGCTTCAAGCTGCTCAAACGAGACGCCCGTGACACAAACCGACCAGTCCCATCATCATATTCTCTGGAGTAACCGAAGCAGAAGCCTAGGTAAAAAACATCAAATTTACCACTTCCTTCCTCGTAGTCCCACAGTTAGGCAAAAAATTAATCCTGAAAAACTCCTGGCTGGTAGAGATGGATGTAAACTTGGACTACGACCGGCATAGAACCTAGGACCTATGTCTACTGGATCGAGACACATAAAAAAACGGCTTCCCGGACCAGCAAAAATTCCGGAAACCGCTTCTGACGAATCACTGTTACCAAGTACCACCAAATCGGGACTGCACCACATCCAGCTGTAAGATCCCACTTCCACCAGAGTCAAGCTGTATTCGTACACTCCTGCCAAGAAAGAGCTCAATTACGGAGAAGTGGATCAACTTCTAGCTGACGGAATCATCAAACCCAGCTCGAACAACTACTGCGCGCTGGTAGTACTTAAGAAAAAGAAAGACGACATAGGTCCTGCGTAGACTACTGAAAGCTAATCCGAGATACCCTGCACGACTTCAGAAGAGCGAGCATGTTCACCAAGATGAATCTGAACGCTGGATACTAGCAGATCCCCGTGAGAGAAGAGTACAAACATTTGACCGCGTTTGCCACTCCCGACAACGCGACGTACCAGTTCCGGGTGATGCCATTTGGACCGAAGAATGCCCCGGAAACCTTCGAGAAACTGATGGCCTAGGTTTTGGTGGGATTACTAGGTAAGATTGTTGACGATATCGTCGTTTTTTCTAGGAACATCCTGCAAAAGGTACAGGAGAGACTCCAAAGCTACGAGCTGACGTGTAAACTCTCAAAGAGCAAGTTGCACCTGAGTCACCGTCAGAAGTTAACAAACCCTTCAGCACTCACCTGGTCCTGATCCGAAACCCACGATACAGAAGCAACTACGGAGTTTCCTAGGCGTCTGCATCTGGCTGCGAGAATACGTCCCAAAGTTTGCGGACATCGCTGCCCCGCTGACCGATAGAACAGGCCATTTCGATGGGACAAAAAGACCGACCGAGCCTTTGATGAAGTAAAAAAGGCGGCGCTCAACCGTACACTGCACCGACCAAGAACAAGCACAAATTTGCTGCAAACGAACGCCAGCTACCTGAGCCTAGGAGCAGTTCTCTACCAAGAAGACGAGGAAGATAGAAGAGTGCTATCCTACGGCAGCTGCCGCCTTAAAAAAAAACAAGAACAACGATAAAACAGCAACCAACTGAAGTACCAAGCTGTTGCATGGCCAAGAGGCCTGTAAGACAAACCGTTCATCTTGTGAACCGACAACTGAACCTTGGTTTGGCCGACTCCAAGCCTAAGTTCACAAAGTGGTCCTGCTAACCGTATTCAACTTTCAGGTAAATTACCAACAACTAGACGACGATGCGATAGAAGACACGGACGAAGGCGTGGACCAAATGGCGTTACCCTAACGCCATACGGAACCGAAAGTAATCAGCACAGGTCAAACAGCGGAAGTAGAAATCCTCGAAGCACCCAAGAGGACTGTCCGTACATCGGAGAAATCCCTCCGGAAGAGATGCGGCACGGAGACGAATACCCGGGAGACCTGAACAGCGGATACCGAGTGGACAAAGACGGAGCCTTGATCAGAACGCATAGACAAGACCAGCTGGTCGTGCTACCAGGGATAAAAAGAGTAGTCCGGAAGATCGAAAAGAGCGCTTCCAATGTATCCCAAGCAAAAGAAAGCCGCCATCACCTACGCACCCGGGAAAGAAGTCTAGTCCAAGAAAAGGCAAAAGAATTTGCTCCAAAATGGATCGAACCAAGAAAGGTGATTGTCGCAGCAAGAAAGAACTGCTACTAGAACAAATATAACACTCACAGACCCAAAACCAAGGACCACATAAACGACCTGAGAACGCCCCCCTCCGAAGACCGCCCGCCCCCTCAAAACAAAGCTCCACAATAGATACACCGCGACCGTCTAAAACGTCAAGAGCCTTGAAGAAGAAGGATTTGCCTCTGCTTAACTGCACTGGCAAAACTTCGAATAAACCACTTATTCGGCACAGAGGAGGACGTTCATTAATTTATGTCGCTGCTGGGCTCAATCTTTCAGACAGAAAAGAAGAAAAGATTTTTTGTAGAAAGCAATTGACAAAAGCTAAGGAACAAAATAGATCCCTATCTCCAAACAACATCCGCCCAGTGACCACCCACCTCCCAGTAGACCAGTTTCCGCGACTGCGGCAATTTCCAGGAAAAATAGACAAAAAAAATCCCATTAGCTATCGCCTCTACCAATTAACAGCATGAAGGAGGAACCTATAGGTAGCCGCTAAGTATTTAAGAACCAATTTTTCGAGCAATGAGCCAGTTAGCCACAACACTTCACCCGAGTTCACCGACGCAATTCGCTTGCTTATGCCGAGGAAGAAGCCAACAACCATTACCACATGTAACCACATGCGATCGGTGGTATTGCACCAATCGCCCATGCTGCTGACGTATTTCAGAACGGCCGCTTGAGCAGAATAAGAGCCATCTCAACGTCGTTCGACCAGTTCCCGAACTCTAGATGTGCTTGACCAGCAAGTCTACTTCATAAATCTGACAGAGGCTTTCCCGGTGTCACCATACTCAATGCCAAGAAACCAATGAATCCTGCTCCAAAGTCACTCGACAAAGAATCCCTCCAGAGATTTCGACTCCGACTCCCGCCTGAACCCTGGGGTAGACCACTAACAACTGGGTATTGTAAATAACGTAGTAATACACACGTCCCGTCCCCCCCACAATAAACCGATAATACCTGGGTATCATCCTCAAAACATCCAGCGGCTCGAAACCACAGGAGATCGCAGGTGGTTTCCAAACTCCGAATACATATAACTCATATAGCCCCCCAAACGGATACAATTTCACGTATTCCCACCACACACACATAACCGCACCCTCAACAGATGTTCCAGGACGACTCATCCCCTGATGGGTGTCGCTGCTGACAAGCGCGACCGGCCGAGATAGTTCTCTATCTCCGACAACCTTTGTCCAGTGACTTCGTATAAACCTCCAGCAGCCCAGTTTCCTTGCACACACATTACTATTCCCCATATTCTCCCAAAAGAACCGACATCTGCTGACGCCCTCGTCAGACCTAGACTGGACACAATTGGCGCCCAAAGTGGGGCATCCCGGAGTAGAAGTAACACAAATACAAACCCGTCAGCGAAGAACACCATCCACCTAGTAGAACCTTTTAGAATTTTTATCGATAAAATTTGCCATCCAATTTCCCATAACCGGAACAACTTCCAGAACCTCCGTACCACCTAGAGAACGTCACCAGAAGTCCCAACCAAATTTTTAAATTTTGATTTGTATAACCCGTTCTTATACACACCCCGATCGGCAAGAAAAACTTTAATTATGCCAGCTTAACATCATGAGACCAAGACCTATTAGACGAGGTCGATCTCGCCTGGAAATCTCACAAACACAAGGAACCCGAACAAGACCCTGAGAACCTCAACTTGGAAATCCCAGCTTTCCTACATTCAAAGGTTCGGAAGATATGACCGACTAGCAACGACGAGCACCTCCCCCGCCAAATTAGTAGTGCCTATTTACTGTCGAACACAAACTAGAGCAAAAGTCTCTAGCGAAGATAACTAGCAAAAACGTTTCAACAGACGTCAACGCACCATATCAAGCTAATACTAACCACAGCTCCTCAAACAAAACTTAAGCGAGCATACGGGAACAAAACCCGGACCCAGCAAAGGCCAAACATAACCACCAGCCAACGTGATTCTTTCGCTTATAGACGCAGACCTGGAACCCATGTAGTGAATCCCCAAAAGCTGAACTAGAGTGCCCCCGTTTGAAGTAAACCCCGTGCCCTAAACCGGAAAACGTCGCCAACGACAATCGAGGCAAAACGACACCCACGCACCTCAAAACTGGACCTCAACGCGCTCCGCTAGCCCAACACCTGTGAGACCCAAAAAACTGATGCGGTTCGTCAAAATCTCAATTTTTAGAAAAACGTAGTTTCGCAACAAATAACAGCAGTTACCGATGTTTCAATATTGACAATTGAAATAATAATAGGAATGTACGTAGCCGAAGATCTTACGCATCGACAAACAAGGCAAATTAATGAATTTCTGTCCCAATCGTAGACAAAATCTCATAAAACGGGTGTTTTTTGGCGGGAAAAAGACTTTTAGTTATCGCCTATTGCAAATTCCTGACTCCCCAATAAAAAAAATCTTGATTATTAGCGCCTAGTGGTGACGCAGTCACCACAATCTATGGTAGCAATTAGCCAGGAACTGCACTTGCCACGTTTAAGCCAATTTAAAAAAAAAAATCACTTACAGCGCACGCGCTTAGTACCAATTTAAATCTACTCGCCCACTGCGCACGCTCACACTTTCAATACATTTATATTAAAATGTACACATAATTGAAAAATCAAATTTGACAAGAATGTCAATTTGACAATAACGTTTATAGGAGTTTTATTTCACTGTAAATTTTTTATATATTTATTTAGAAATGAGTAAAAGCATTTCTGATATACTAATGGGCCCCCTTATTTTAATCAATTACATTTTAGGAATTGTATTTAAAAAGATTATTAGATACTATGGAGGGAAGAATAATGAACCAAAAGGTATGCAATTGAGAAAAAATCTAAACTAATTGCTATTAGTAACTCTTAAATGATTTTTTTTTTCAACAGAAGATTTTATATACAACTTAGAGGAATGCCCAATATGTATGGAATTATTTACTGAACCAATTCGATTGCAGTGTGGACACGTCTACTGTCTACAATGTATAACCATTTATTGCCAAACAGATAAAAAAAGTCGGTGTGCAATTTGTCGAGATTTAATTACTGATATTATCTGCCTTGAGGTATGAATAAGATATTTACAATAAGTATTTTAGATGATTCAAGCTTCACTATTTTAGGTTAGGTTAAAATAATTAATTGAGGTTAGGGTCTGTTAAGTTTGTTACATGTCAGATTAGGTTAGAATGTTATTAACCTAACCTCACTTAAACTGTTTGAATTAAATTATTTTAAAGTTCAGACCCAAACAAAATTTTCATTTGATTTTATTAAACCTGCAATATCATAATCTGTTGTGATCATTTAATAATTTAAAAATATTTTTTTTAAGGGTTATGGATCATTGCAATTGAAAACATCTAAAAAGCAAAAACTAAAAAAAAGATTATATTCTCTAATACATCACAACAGATTTGTCAATAAAATATGGAATAGTTTATATAAACTAATGATGATAAGTTGGCTTGTATGTGCGGTAACTTTTTGGATCGTTAAACACATACTCGAAGAACCAAAATTGAAAGAATTAATAACTTACTGCATCGGATCCCATTTGCACCTGTCGCAACCTCTTATCAGCTCTGACGTCAGGACGCATACGGATGGGAGTACCTCTAACACCTGAGCGAGGTGTCCTTATGGATCCCATCGAACCAGGCGTACCGTAATTTAATGGGGAACTTAAATCAATTTCACTCATACCCAATGCTGAAATAATAATAAAATTATATTTACATAAAATTAAATTTGTTTTTATTACCTTGTGCAGGACTTGTAGGTACGATTATGCTTTGCGCTGGTGATGTCGGTGGTATATCAGATGCTGAGCCTTTGTTGCTTTCATTGCGACCTTTACCCCATTTCATTGGGGTGCCTAATAAATCATCTGAACCTTTAGCAGGAGTACGGCCTCTTCGTGGTGTACCTGGAGCATTGCGTTTCGGTGTAGATCCACCTCCATTGCGTTGGGGAGTTGATCCACCTGCATTGCGAGCTGATCGCCGAGTTGGTGTATCTGGTTCGCTGCTTCTAGGAGTACGAGATCCTTTTGTAGGTGATGGCATTGTTTAAAATGATCTGAAATATTATTTTGAACACAATTGAATAATAATGAAGCTTAATATAACTATAATAAAACTATTTCAGTGTATTATTGTCTTAAATACTTACAATTAACGTATGAAACAAAACAATTCAACAAAGAACAAATGAACAACTTCTAACAAGTAAAGATAAATTTTTGGTTATGTTAGTTATTTTTGCGCGTTATTTTAGCGCTACAAAATACAGGAAACTTCTATTAAAAACATACATTTAGCGCCATCTAGTAACATATAATTTTTGTTCAGGTAAATAACTTATGCAAAGTACTAATAGATGGCGCGAGATATTAAAAATTTAGATGTTTTGAATTTTAATTTGATTTTGGAAACGTAGAAAACATTTGAAAATTAACAAAAAAAATAAAACAAATTGCAAAGTTACTCTATCAATAACTTGCTTAATTATAAAGCTATTTTGGGATTAGTTAGGTCATAATATTTAATAAAATAATAAAATAATAATATTTTGCATAATCTATAACTTTAAACTTTTGATTCAACTTTTGTAACTTATATATAATTAAAGAAATCTGCTTAGAAATTATGTTTTCTGCATTTTGATAGTTTAACAGTCAAAATACATAAAATAATTTAAGTTTTCCAAAACTTTTATAATTCAATTTTAGTTCTAACTTTCATAACTTTTGAAGATATAAGCTTTAAAACAAAAATTTCTGTTATGACAGCTATCTTGTCATTTGCACAACATAACCTAACCTTTAATAATATGACAGTTAAATATTTTTAGTTTGACAGTTTTTTTTATTAATCTGTTGTAATTGACAAAAATGTAGCTTTGGTTTTCTCTAGCGCCAGTTTCAAGCCGTTTCTTGTCATTCATGCGTCTACTGTCTTTAAGGCTTTGTTTGCAGCCTTTAGATGCACTATTGCATATTATTTGCTCAAAAGTTGTAGTCTCCGCACAAAGCTATACACGACGTTTCACAGAGTAGGTCATAGAACGGAACCCTGCAGAACCCCCTGCATCAGATTCTTTTTTTCTCCTACGGCGATTAGAACTGTTTGTATACTTATTACATCTAAGAGATACCAACTTACTTCTACCTCTAGCATTTTTTTTTTATTTGTTTCCAGCAAGATGATAGTGGTCCACGCGCTTGCTCTATCTATCCTCACAAAGTTCTCTTGCCTTCATGATCGCATCAACTATTGAACGGCCTTTTCTAAATCCATATTGTGTGCTGGATATGGTTTCTTTTTCTTCAAGTTCATCCTCAAGCTAATTTTTTTAATAGGTGTTTTGTTTGAACAGTTTGCCGGGAACGCTTAGAATTTTCTTTGGGGATTAGCGTTATTTTTGCTTTCTTCCACGGTTTGGAAAAGATTATTTTATCCAGGTGCTTGTTGTACGCCTGCAGCAGCACTTTGGAAGTTACTTTGTGCAAGAGCTGGATGATTTGTCCTAAAGCTTTTTTTGGCTTGAGTTTTTCAATGGCTTTTTTCAGTTCAGCTAAAAGGATTTAAGTTTTTTACTATTCCAGTTGTTAGCAAAGCTACTTGCTTAATAACGTCTAGGAAAAGCTTTTCAATGATCTCTTTTTTCTTTCTTTTTTTACCAGAATCTGGTAGCTCTGTCCAAAGAAATTGCTCTCAAGGTTATTGATCTTGTTTTTGCTGATAGCTGTTAAGTATTTTTTTCTAACGGTTTTATGCTGCACTTCAAGATCCGTAACTTTTTTGGATTTTTTTTTGCCTTGGATTTTGTAAGAAGCTTTTGTATTGCAATGCAGTCACTCTACCAGTAAGGCAAGATATTTGTTTGTTCACGGATCTTGTAGCTAGCCCAATTCTAAACATTTTTTAGTTTTAAATTTTTTTCTAACTGTACCTAAGATCTAGAAGTGCGTTTCTGGTTTTTTTGGCGTTCATTGCTCATTCTCACTCTAATCTTTAGTTCTGGTTATTGTTTTGTTTATCAATCTAAAAAAAAGGTATTAATTCAAGTTTAGAGATTTTTAGTTTTCTTCCACTTTCTATCCTCTTACCGAGATGTTGTTTGTAGCAATTGTTAGGTTAGGTTGAAACATACGCTTTCTTTTTTTGCAAACGTTGGCGTGAGTCCGTCATTTAATAAAGCTACCAACTACTGTCTAACGTGCTTGCCCATATTGTCTTTCTTTGCTGAGCCCCATGCTGGTGATTTAGAATTAAAGTCGCCTACCAGGATTACCCCCTTCTGTATGTACCTAAGGACCTCCATAATGTTGTCTACTCTAGACTTAAAAGCGGGCGCAGTTATATTTGGCAAGACGTACGCATTTATGATGTCATAGGCTGATGATTTGAAAGCCATTTTCTGATTGATGACCAAATATTTTGTTTTTTTTCTTAATTATTATCTAAACCGCCACATCCGTTGACACAGATTCTGTATTTTGCTATGGTTTTGTTTAGCTTTTGGAACAAAATGACGTCTTCTCTCATTTGTCTAAGCCACTGCAACGTCGTAAGCAGCTCTTTTGGTCAACGTTTATTTGTAGAATTTAATGATTCCGCCTGCAGCAATCTAAAAGATTTGTTGTGGAGTCTAACCTGTGTTCTTTGTTGCAAAAGCTGCGTTTTTGCATTCTTTTGCCTGATGCCCAGTCTTGCAGAACTTTCTGGTCGGAGTAGTACGCCCGCGTGTGCCCAATTCCAAGACAGTTTGTGCACTGAGGAAAACAAAACCTTTCCCTTATGGTGTATTTGAGCCATCCTATTGGACCAACGTCGCGTTCTGATTTCTCCTTCTAGTCGGTCTTAGGTTTTTGAGCTCAAAAAGCACTTTCTCTGTCCCCAACTCTTGCCTTTTTAGTTTTATCTTGAGTGGCATCCACGTCAATGTTTAATACATGCAACGTCCTACTCTTTTTAGAGTTACCGCTGCCGTTCCGAACTTGCTGGTTCCCCAGTTCTTTTGAAAAACTTTCTTAAATCTCTCAGATTTTCCCTTTTCTGTCACAATAAGCAGTTTCCTCTTTTTTGTCTGTTTTATAGACTATGCCTTCTTCTTCTTGAAGTGGATCTGCCTTGCCTTTTACTTTCTTTAGCAAATCTGCGTAGGTGCTGCCCGTTGCTTTGAAAATAATTACTTTTGTCGTTCTTGGATTACTATCCTTGTTTCTCTGAGAATCTTTTTTTTTCTTTTTGGGTTTGCTACTCCTAATTAGGGTTGTTTTTTGTGTTTGTTTTCTCTTCTTTGCCTCCGTCTTATTTCTACTTTGTCTCTTTTTGTTTTCGGTGTTTTTGGAGAAGCTATTTAGACTGCCTTCTCCACCCATTACGTATTCTAGTAGTTTTTAAATCATCTCAGCCACGATGTGGTTTCTCCGATCTACATTTATCTTTTTCTTTATTGTTGTCAGCCCTTTGTACGCCTGTTTTAATTGTTTTTCAAACTTGATCATAATGTAGTATCTGTACCTTTCTTTTCTTGTCCAGGCTTTCACTTGTTGGAGTTTGCGCTGTAAGCTTTTTATAAGTCAGCCCTCCTGGTGTTACTTAATTCTTGTGTGTCTACTTTTTTAATTAACTTGCTGCCGTTTCGTTTCGGCTTCTAGTAGATAAGCCTACATTCTTTATCTACTACTCTTACCTTTAGCATTTTTTAAAATTTGTTTCCAGCCAGATGATAGTGGTCCACGCGCTTGCTCTTTCTATCCTCACAAAGTTCTCTTGTCTTAATAATTGCATTAACTGTTGAACGGCCTTTTCTAAATCCATATTGTGTGCTGGATATGGTTTCTTTTTCTTCAAGTTCATCCTTAAGCTTCTTTTTTATTAGGTGTTTGAACAGCTTGCTGAGCACGCTTAGCCTTTTCTTTGAGGATTAGCGCTATTTTTGCATTCTTCCACGGTTTGGAAAAGATTATTTTATCCAGGTGCTTGTTGTACGCCTCCAGCAACATTTTGAAGATTACTTTGTGCAAGAACTTGATAATTTGGCAGTGAATGCCGTCTTTCCGGGATAAAAAGACTTAAGTTTTCTACTTCTCCAGTTGTTAGCAAAGCTACTTGTTTAATAACGCCTGGGAAAAGCTTTTCAATAATCTCTTTTTTCTTTCTTTTTTTACCAGGATCTGGTAGCTCTGTCCAAAGAAATTGCTTTTGAGGTTATTGTTTTTGTTCCTGCTGATAGCTGTTAAGTATTCTTTTCTAACGGCTTTATGCTGCAAGATCAGTAACTTTTTCGGATTTTTTTTTTGCCCTGGATTTTGTAAGGAGCTTTCGTACTGCAATGCAGTCACTCTACCAGTAAAGCAAAATATTTGTTTGATTACGGATCTTGTAGCTAGCCCAATCCTAAACGTTTTTTAGATTTAAAAAAATGTCTAACTGTACCTAAGGTCTAGAAGTGCGTTTCTGTTTTTTTTTGCGTTCATTGCTCATTCCCACTCTAATCTTTAGTTCTGGTTATTGTTTTGTTAATCAATCTAAAAAAAAGGTATTAATTCAAGTTTAGAGATTTTTAGTTTTCTTTCACTTTCCATCCTCTTACCGAGATGTTGTTTGTAGCAATTGTTAAGTTAGGTTGAAAGATACGCTTTTTTTTTTCTTGCAAACGTTGGCGAGAGTCCGTCATTTAATAAAGCCACCATCTACTATCTAACGTGCTCGCTCATATTGTTTTTCTTTGCTGAGCCCCATGCTGGTGGTTTGGAATTGAAGTCGCCTACCAGGATTACCCTCTTCTGTATGTACCTAAAGGCCTCCATAATGTTGTCTACTCTAGACTTAAAAGCGGGCGCAGTTATATTTGGCAAGACGTACGCATTTATGATGTTATAGTCAGTCAGGCTGATGATTTGAAAGCCATTTTCTGATTGATGACCAAATATTTTGTTTTTTTTTTCTTAATTATTATCTAAGCCACCACATCCGTTAACAGATTCTGTATTTTGCTATGGTTTTGTTTAGTTTTTGGAACAAAATGCCACTGCTACGTTGTGGGCAGCCCATTTGGTCCCAACGTTTATTTGCAGGTATTTAATTATTCTGCATCAATCTAGAAGTCTTTTAAATTTTAGACACGCTGTGGAGTCTGACCTCTTTGTTGCAAAATTTGCAAAAATTTGCGTTTTTGCATTCTTTTGCCTGTTGCCCAGTCTTGTTATTGAGCACTTCTTGGTCGGAACAGTACGACAGTTTGATCACCAAAAGAAGCAAAACCTTTTCCTTATTGTGCATTTGAGCTATCCTATTTGACTAACGTCGCGTTCTGGTTTTTGCTTCTAGTCAGTCTTAGGTTTTTGAGCTTAAAAAGCATTTTTGCCACCCCGCATCCCGTTAGTTTGCTTTGTTTTCTCCTTCTTAAAGTAGGTCTGCCTTCTCTTTTAATTCTTTAAATCTGCGTAGGTGCCGCCTGCCGCTTTGAAAATAATTGCTTCTGTCGTCCTTGGTCTGTTTTTCTGAAAATCTTTCTTCTTTTCTTTCTGTGTTTGCCACTCCTGATTAGACTTGTCCTTTGTAGTTGCTCTTTCTCCCTTTGCCTCCGTTTTATTTCTACTTTGTCTCTTTTTGTATTTGGTGTTTTTGGAGAAGCTATTTAGACTGCAATGCTCTTTCCACCCATTACGCATTTCATTAGTTTTTAAATCATAGTGATGTGGTTTCTTTGATTTTCTCCTTAATCGTCGTCTGCTTTAGTTGCGTTTTATTCTTTTTTCAAGGTTGATCATTAGGTAGTACCTGTACCTTTTCTTTCCTGTCCAGGCTCTCACTTGTTGGGATTTGCGCTGTAAGCTATATATAAGCCATTCTTTCTTTTTCCCAGTCCAAGGCATGTAGCTCCAATGCATTTTCTATTTTTTTTTTCTCAGACACTGTATTCCTCATAGGTCTTTTACTTGGTGGAGATCTTTGCTTTTTCGCGTTTTTTTCCAGACAAGAAAACGAGCAAATAGTGTAAAATAGAGTATCCTACGCACCCACTCAAATGTTAGTTATCACGAGGTTGAATCACAACCTTTTTTTGTAACAAAATGACTTCTAACGTCCAAATAGAAGCAAAACATTTTATTCTTTGATAATACACTAAGGTGGGTGGGTAGAACACTCTAAAACATAGTAACAGGCCAATACTTTGGAATCCACCCACCCACTCGAGTGTTAGTTATCAAAAAGATGGATTGCGATCTTCTTTTGTAACAAAATGACTTTTAACGTTTAAATAGAAGACAAACATACTATTCCATAATGACAAACAGTAAGATGGGTAGGTGGGATAGTCCAATACTTTAGAAAGGAGTGCCTCCACATAAGTCTTAGTTATTAAGAGATTGGACCACAACCTTCGCTTGTGACAAAATAACTTCCAAATAAAAAAACAAATATTCAATTTCTTAATAACAAACACAAGGGTAGGTGGGTAGGACAATCAAAAACATGGTAACAGACCAAAACTTTAGACTGAAGTGCTCCAACCACCCACCCAAATAGTTAGTTTTCAAGAGGTTAGATCACGACCTTCTCTTGTAACAAAATAAATTCTAACGTCCAAATAGAAGACAAACATACAATTCTATAATAACAAACACTACAGTAGGTAGGTGAGACAGTCCAATACTTTATGATACAGTTTCAAACCCACCTACGCACCTACCCAAGAATTAGTTATCAAAAGCTTAGATCACAACCGTCTCTTGTGACAAAATGACTTCTAACGTCTAAATAAAAGTCAAACGTTCAATTTCTTGATGACAAACACTAGGGTGAGTGAGTCACAAAATGACTTCTAACGTTCAAATAGAAAACAGTCTACTACTTTGGAATTGCCTTACTCACCTACCTTAAGTATTAGTTATGACAAAAAAGAAAATTACTTCCAAAGTCCAAACAGAAGACAAACATTCAATTCTTTAATGACGAACACTAGAGTGGGTGGGTGTGACACTCCTAAACATGATAACAGTCCAATACTTTGAAATGGAATGCCCCACCTAAATGTTAGTTATCAAGAGGTTAAATTACAACCTTCTTTTGTGACAAAATGACTTCTAACGTCCAAATAGAAAACAAACATTGAATTCCTTAATGACAAACACTAGGGTGGGTGGGTGAGACACTCCAAAACATGGTAACGGGCCAATACTTTGGAATGGAGTGCCCCACTCACCCACCCAAGTGTTAGTTATCAAGAGGTTGGATCACAACCTTCTCTTGTAACAAAATGACTTCTAACGTCCAAATAAAAGACAAACATTCAATTCCTTGATAACAAACACTAGAGTGGATGGATGGGACACTCCAAAACATAGTAACGGGACAACATTTTGAAACTAAGTGCCCCACCCACTCACTCGAGTGTTAGTTATCAAAAGGTTTGACCACGATCACGTCCATTTCAGTCTGTTGGCTCGAGCATATGTACGTACCGGCGATAAAACTGAACTTTTTGTCAATTGTCGAAAGAAAACTCTTTGAGCCATGGACTTTTGGTTTGGCGTAAATTCAGATGGGTCTGTTTGCTAGCCTCAGGAACAATTGCGTTCTTCTCTTTTACCGTTTAGTGCATTTTTTGACCTTCAAAACGCAAAAAACACGTTATTGATGATCTTAAAATTGGCACGGAAATGGTGAGAATATCGGAATCGGACTCCCAAAATCGTAATTAAGAGTCAATATTATGTCAAGAAATGCAAAAAAAACAAACTTTTTTCAAAAATTGAAGAAAAAACTCGAAAAAAAACGTTGAAATTTTCAAATTTTCAGAAAAAAAATGAAAAAAATTTGTTTTTTACTCGTTTCGAACAAACTAAAACTTTTATAAAAAAATGAAATTTTCAAATTTTGAGAGAAATGTCGAAAAATTTTCGTTTTTTACGCGTTTTGAATGCAAATAAAGAATCTTGAAAAAAATTGAAATTTTCAAACTTTGAGTGAAGCCGAAATTTTTTTTTTGTTTTTTACGCTTTTTGATGAAGTCTGATACTTTCAATAAAAATTGAAATTTTTGAGGAAAGTTAAAAAAATTCTGTTTTACGCGTTCTGAATGCAAATAAAGAATCTTGAAAAAAATTGAAATTTTCAAACTTTGAGTAAAACCGAAATTTTTTTTTTGTTTTTTACGCTTTTTGATGAAATCTGATACTTTCAATAAAAATTAAAATTTTTGAAGGAAAGTTAAAAAATTTCTGTTTTTACGCGTTTTGAATTCATATACTTTTGAAAAAAAAAAATTCAAATTTTGGATAAAAAGTCGAAAATTTTTGTTTTTTACGCGTTTCAATGATGCAATCTGAAACTTTTATAAAAAAATTGTAATTTTCAAATTTTGGATAAAAAGTTATTTTTTTTTGTTTTTTACGCTTTTTGAATGCAAATAAAGAATTTTGAAAAAAATTAAATTTTCAAATTTGGATGAAGTCGAAAAATTTCTGTTTTTTACGCGTTTTGAATGCAAAGAAAGAATCTTAAAAAAAATGAAATTTTCAAATTTTGAGTGAAATGTCAAAAAATTTTCGTTTTTACGCGTTTTGAATGCAAATAAAAAAATCTTGAAAAAAATTGAAATTTTTAAGCGTTTCGATGCAATCTGTGACTTAAAAATTTTTTTTTTAAAATTTTTTAAAATTTGAGTCAAAAGTAGAAAAATTTCCGATATTTACGCGTTTTGAATGCAAATAAAGAGTCTTGAAAAAAATTGAAATTTTCAAACTTTGAGTGAAGCTGAAATTTTTTTTTGTTTTTTAAGCTTTTCGATGAAATCTGATACTTTTTAATAAAAATTGAAATTTTGAAAGGAAAGTTAAAAAGTTTTTGATTTACGCGTTTTGAATGCATATAAAAATCTTGAAAAAAATTGAAATTTTCAAAATTTGAATGAAAAATTGAAAAAGTTTTGTTTTTAAGCGTTTCGATGCAATCTGTGACTTTAAAAAAAAAAAAATTAAAATTTGAGTCTAAAGTAGAAAAATTTCCGATATTTACGCGTCTTGAATGCAAATAAAAAGTCTTGAAAAAAAAAAAAAATTCAAACTTTGAGTGAAGTCGAAAATTTTTCGTTTTTTACGCTTTTCGGTGAAATCTGATACTTTTACAATAAAAATTGAAAATTGAAATTTTGAAAGGAAAGTTAAAAAAATTTTACGCGTTCTGAATGCAAATAAAAAATCTTGAAAAAAATTTAAATTTTCATATTTTGGGTAAAAAATAAAAAAAATCCGTTTTTTACGCGTTTTGAATGCAAATAAGGAGTTTTGAAAAAATTGAAATTTTCAAATTTTGTGTGAAAAATCGAAAAATTTGTTTTTTACGAGTTTCGATGCAATCTGTGAATTTTTGAAAAAAATAGAAATTTTCAAATTTCCTACATTTTACTTTATTTCAAATTTTTTTTTTTCAAAATTATTTAAGTATTATTTGTTTACATTCATTTTATTATTATGATTAGAGATATATTTTATTTATTTCAGTCGCAATAATAAAAATTTGCATTAAATTTTTGAACAAACAAAGTATAGGTAAGGTGAATGCGTCATATAAACGTACGCGAATGAGCACCAATCACAAATAGAGAAAATAAATGTTGTTTGTTTACATCTGGATTGGCTTTTATCGTGCTATTGGCCTTGACAATGCGGAAATATTTGTGAAATAAAAACAAGCGCTGCTTTATTTATAAGTTGCGGTTAATAATCTCATCGAAATAGAAAAGAACTCAACGGAAACATCTCTCGAGATAAAAATGAAATAATTATTAAAAAAAATAATTATATGACGCATTCGATTATTGTTTGTAAATTGATATAATATTATATAATGGATAAATTAAATTCTAACTAAAAAATAATTTATTAAAAAAAAGATTTTGTTCATTAATTTAGAAAATAAGCGTTGTTTCTAGGATAGTAAATGTGACAAGCTATTCTATTTAAATAAAAAAATCTGTTTTATTGAACAATTTGGCTTAAATTTTCAAAACTGATTAAATTTAGAAATGCTTTTAATTGTTCATACTTATCGTACTTTGAATGAAATAAAAAAAAATTATAACAGAATTTAATCTATAGTAAAACATTTATTATACATAATATGCTTTTTATGTAATTTATATTACGTACTGCTTGGGGTCATTGTATGACGAAGATCCTAATCTATTAATAACAACATTTATAATTTGTTGTTTTAAATTGTTTTAAAAACATTGATGCAAATGATTAATTAAAAATCCACTCAACTCGTTTCAATTGAATGAATATCTTATCATTCTCACTTGTTTAGTAACGTAAATCCCGTAAAACACTTATGTAAGTGGCGAAATTACATTCAAGGTTGTGTTTACAAAATATTTTCGTAGTCGCCCACAATGAGAAGTAGTAATGCGTTGCAAATAAATATTTTTTATATCTGCGTACTCGAATACTTTCTAATTTGTTTTTCATTATTTTCAATTGAAAGCGTGCAGGTGAACAAATATTTTATAATTAGATTCAATGACAAGTTAAAAATGAAATTTAAATTGAAATGTGAGAGATGGACGACGGTATTAGACATTACTAAATATGTTGAAGTTAGATTTGCAAAGAAAAATCTGCCAAATCAAATATATGAGCCACTTAAATGACTAATGAAATAGATAGAAATATCAAATAATGTATATTTTTTAAATAGTTAATATTTGTTTAGACTTTTGTTTATAGAACTAGTCAAATCTGTATACAGGGTATTAAAAAAAAATGTAAAATATTCGTACATTCGTACTCTTTTTAAAACCCTCTCATTGGCTCGGATTTCTTGGTACTTTTCATTAATTTTTAACTGCAGCTTTTCGAGGCTATTTACAGGAGTTGCATACACTAATAATTTCAAATATCCCCAAAAAAAAAATCAAGAGGGTTTAAATTAGTTGGTCTTGCTGATCATAAAACTGGTTTGCCTCTTCCTACTCATCTATGTGGAAATTTTTGGTTTAAATGCTTTCTAACGGCAATCGAAAAATGAGCTGGAGCACCATCATGCTGGAAGCACATTGGTTGTGAGCAAAAAGAATGTCATCCAAAAGATTATACATTGTGTTTTGCAAAAAATTGAGGTAAGCAGCGCCTGTTAATCGGTTTGGTAAGATAACATCACCTAGAAACCTGTCGCCTACAATACCCATCTAAATAATTGGAGATTTTTGTCGGAGATGTGCATTAAGAAAATTAACAACTCTTTTTTGTGTAAACCCGGCTTCATCCGTAAAAAGAATTTTGGCAATAAACTGCGAGTCTTCAGCATCTTTGCGTAGAAACCAGCGACAAAAAATTAAACGTGCCTGATGATCAGTTAAATTTAAAGCCTGTATTTGTTGTACATAGTATGAATAGAGCAGGAGCTTGTGGAGGGTTCTCCAAACAAGAATAGCACTAATTCCTACTTTGGCTGATACTCTCCGCATACTCGTCTCTGGATTATGCTCTATCCGTGCTATAATTTCTTGTTCTGCTTCAGGAGTAGATACCAATCTTGGATTGCCAGAAAAATAGCACTGTGTTTCAAGTAAACTTTCAACATGCAAAGGAATTTGGCTATTTGGATAAGCTTCTACATAAAGACGTTGCGCTTTGGTGACAATCCATACATGAAATGCATGTCGGCTAGTTCTGCATTAGAGTAACCGGCCATAGCAATAAAAACTTGTGCACTAACAACAACTGTCAAATACTAAATGTATATTTCCCAAAACATCAGCCAACTATGATAAGAATATGCATGTTTTTGCAAAATAAAAAAATGGAGGAAAAAGAATAATTAAAATAAATAATGTTAAATATCTCCAAAACCGTTGCTATGACAACCCGTATTTATTAAAACTTTTTGTTTGTTGTGGTTTGTACTACTATCTCCTACTAACATTTTGTAATATTTTTCACAATTTTAGAACATTTTTTAGACAATTTTAGAACATTTTTGACAATTTTTGAACGTTTTTGTCAATTTTAGAACAATTTGAACAGTTTTCAAATATATTTGACAATTTTGAAATTTTTTTACATTATTGACAATTTTAGAACATAAATTTGAAGATAATTTTGATTGCCAACCAAATTTTTTATACTTTAGGAACTTTTTGTTGATTTTATAAATTGTTGGCATATTTTTGATAACTTTGTAAAATATCAACTGACTTGAGAAACATTTTTGACAATTTTGAAACATTTTAGGTAATTTTAAAACTAAAACTAATTTTTTTTGCAATTTTGAAACTTTATTGACCACTTTTGAACAACACAAAAATCTTGAAGAACTTGCAATTTTGAAACTTTATTGATCACTTTTGAACAACACAAAAATCTTGAAGAACATTTGAGATAATTATAAAAGGTTTTTTATAAAAAATTTGTTGTAAAATGTTAGATTTATGTTCACTATAAAATTTACTGTTAAAACGTTGAATACAAACAACACAAATTTGAGTATCACCTCCAAGAGACCTGTCGTTTCTGATCTAATTTTTAAGAACGTATTTCTTGTTTTTCTTCCCAGCAATTCTACTCATAAAATGTCAAAACTAGCAAAATCCGGCTTTAAAACATCAAAATATTGTTAAAAAGCTCAAAAATAGCTCTATAAACTGTAAAATTTTACTTGTAAAACGTCAAAACTATGTAAATCCAGTCATAAAGTATTACAATTATGTTAGAAAAAAACAAAATCTGACCAAAAACAGTTGAAAAATACAAAATTCTATTTATAAAACGTCAAAAATAGAAAATTTTGGTCAAAATTTTGGCAAAAATCACTACAATTTGGAACAAAAGTCTTTTTATAAAAAGCAAAACAAAAAATATTATAAAAAGCCTTAAAATGCAAAAAAGTGCAAAATTTTGTTCATAAATTGTAAAAAATAACAAAATTAAGTCTTAAAACACCAAAATATTGTCAAAAAGCACTAAAGTTTGATACAAAATTGTTTTAATAAAAAATCAAAAATATCATATTTTAGGAAAGCACCAAAATCCGACTTAAATTATTAAAAAAATTAAAAATTTTGTTTATAAAATGTCAAAAATAACAAAGTTTGGCATTAAAAAATTAAAATATTGTTAGAAATCACTAAAATCCGGCCATAAATTGTAGAAAACTATAAAATTCTGTTTATAAAATGTCAAAACTAAGTAAATACTGTTATCAAATTTTAAAATTATTTAAAAACAAAAAACAAAACACGGCCAAAAAGAGTTACAAAAAACAAAATTAAAATATTCTTAAAAAGCACTAAAATCAGGCCATAGGCTGTTGAGAACTATGAAATTCTGTTTATAAAATGTCAAAACTAAGCAAATACGGTCATAAATTTTTTAAATTATTTTAAAAAGAACCAAAATTTGGCAAAAAAAATAAAAAATGCACATTAAAATTGTTAGAAAGTATTAAAATCTGGCCATAAACTGTTGAGAATTATAAAATTCTGTTTATAAACTGTTAAAACTAATTAAATACGGCCATAAAATTTTCTTCTGTAAACTTTAAAAAAACTCCGAATTTATTAAAAATAATATACTACTTTATTAGGTCAATATTACTCAATTTGCTTGTAGTTTCTGGCATTCATTTTATGACTAGCTAATTCGGGACACTTTGTATAAGAAGAAAAAACATTAATAAACTTGATCAATATTAGCACAAAAAATCTATTTAAAGTATAAAATTTGCTTTAAAAACCTTAAAAATGCACAAAAATATCATACAAATCAAGCAGAAACCTCATTTACAACATAATTTTTTTTTTAAGTTTTAAAATTGCAGAAAAAACATAAAAATCAAACCAAAAACTTTTTTTTAATATACAATTTCTTAAAACATACGTAATGTATGTTTACTACATAAACTTTATTAAAATTTGCGCAAAAGCCTCATTTATATAAAAAAACTAAAAAAAAAAACAACTCAAAATTACACAGAATAAACTATTATAAAATCAATATCGCACAAAAATCATTAAAACCTTACTAAAATAACGCAAAAGTGCACGGAAAAACCATTTATACCATAAGCATTGCAAAAAAAACTTATTTTTATTACAAAATTTGCTTCAAAAATTGTAAAATTGCACAGAATAAACATTCCAAATATCAAAATTGCACAAAAAACTCACTTTTAGCATAAACTTTGCTAAAAAATCAAAACAAACATTTATTATATACAAATTGTACAAAAACTCATTGCTTCAAAAAAAGCAAAACTACACAAAATGAATATTTATAATATTAAAATCGCCCAGTAAACTAATTCCTAGCATAAAATTCTTGAAATTCACATAAAATTTAATCAAAAACATTAATTATACTATGAAATTTACTCAAAAAACATTAAAAGTACACAAAAAATATTTGTAACATAAAAATCGCTGAGAAAAGTAATTTTTAGCATAAAATTCGCTTAGAAATCATGTTTATCACATAAAATTTATTAAAATTGACTCATAAAACCTATTTATAGATTAGAAAATAATTATTAAGAATAAACAATAGTGAAATTGCACAAAAAAAATAATTATACTATAAAAATCGGTAAACAAAATTTTGAACTTCAAATTTGTTAAAACCGGTACAGAAAACTGATTTATAACACAAAGTAGCACAAAAATTTGTAAGATTAAATTTGCGCAAAAAACTCAATTTAAGCATAAAAGAAACTTATCAAAGTTTGCATAGAAAACCTAAATATAAGGTTAGCTTAGAAAACCTTAAAATTACACAAAAAAGCATTTATAGCAAATTTGAACATAAAAATCATTTGCAGTATAAAATTTTCTTAAAAATTACGTTTACTACACAAAACTTATCACAACTAGGGCAGCAAACTATAATATAACATTAAATTTATTTGTAAAAACCTTAAAATTGTACAAAAAAATTATTTATAACATAAAAATTGCTCAAAAACTATTTTTAAAACCTCAAAAATGCAAAAAAAAAACATTTATAGCATAAAATATATAATCAGTGCAAAATTCTTTTAATAAAATGTAATAAAATAGTCAAATCCAACTATAAAATATCAACATAATGTTGAAAAAACCTAAATCCGGCATTAAAACATCAAAATCCGGTCTTAAACTGTTGAAAAGTGTATAATTCTTTTTATAGAATGTCAAAAATAGTAAAACCCAATCAAAAAGTATAAAAACATTATCAAAAAGCATCAATATTAAGTCATTAACAATTAAAAAGTGAAAAAGTTTATTATAAAAAATAACAAAATATAAAAGTATAAAATTATTTATAGAAGGATTAAAGATAGAAGGGTTAAAAATATGTTATACTTTTTTAACTTCTGGTCACCTTGTTTTTGGTAAACCAAAAACATTCAAGTGGAAACCAATTGGAGCAAAAACACAAATGCCATCTAGAGAACTGCTCAAAAATAATGAAAACTAACCAAAAAGATTTTTAGAACTACTAAACAGGATGAGATGTTTTATTGAAGAAGTGAAAAGCTTGATTAGTAAAGTGTGTATTTTTTGTCACACTTATATTTTTTTAATTGTTTTTTAAATATTCATTATGATCTAGTAGAGTAAAATAAATTGGTCAAAGTGAAGTTAGATTAACAAGTTTTATTAAAATTATATACAGAGTTAGTTTTGGCAGGTTTTTCAGGCTTGTTTGGGTTGCTGCCATATCCGCATACAAGCGTGGCTAAAAGTATAAATCTCAAAATGTCTCCCGGAAGCCAAGTTGTGATTTTTAGATAAATTTTTATTTCTTAATGGTTTATGCATAACTATTTTCTAAGGATTTTTTAAACCTAACAAACATGTAGTTTTTTTTTTGACTAATTTAAGAGTAATTCCACGTTAGTTCGGACAAAAGGTGTCCACATCAAGATCTTCAATTTTACTCAAAATAGTATTTTTTTTTTATTTTCCGCGGTAAATTTTAGAAAACCAAAGGTGGGATTGTTTTTTACGGAAAATTTCCTATAAGATACACTTTTTTGAATATAATTTTTGAGTTTTTTTGACTTATTTACAGCACTAAAACTGAAAAGAAACAAAATATTTATAAAAAATTATAATAGCCGCCATTTATACTGTATTGCACTTAAAAATTTAAATTTTTAGAAATCGTCATATTTTGATACTCCAAAGATGTATACAAAATTTGTGCAAAATTGGAAATGTCGATGTGGGGACGTTTGTTCAAACTATTGTGAAATTACTCATAAAGGTTCTTGTGTTTATGTGTCTGTATTTGATTTAATTTAAAGCATTTTTCTATAACTGTCATCTCTATTCATATTTTCTAAGCCCACATTAATAATAATTTTTTGCTATATATTTTATCATAATTTATAAAATACTTTTCAAAAATTTATTTTACACCAAAGTTTACTAAAAAGTTTGAGCATATCAAATTCAAATTTCAAGTCTCCAGGTGTAGCGGAATCAAAGATAAAATTTTTAATAAAATAGTATTTTCCCATTTTTTGCGGGTAATTTGAAAATACCAATAGCAAGATCGTGTATTACGGAAAATTTTCTATAAGATACATTTTATTGAATATGATTTTTGACTATTTTTTGCTTATTTACAGCACAAAAACTAAAAGGAGACAAAATATTTCTAAAAAACTATAATAGAAATCTAAAATTTTAAGAATCGTCATATTTTGGTACCCCAAAAGTTTGAACAAAATTGGAGATGTCAATGTAGGAACGTTTGTTTGAACTATTGTAGAATTACCCATAAAGGTTCTTGAAATTATCTTTCATCGCAATGTTTAATAGCTTAAGCAATATATTATTTTTTAAGATTTGTATAGTTTCATCTTGAATTAATATTTAACGTCTTTGGGATGGCTCACAATTCTCTTTTTATGGTCAACAAATTCTAGATACAAAGAGATATTGTATTCAGTATTTTTCTAGGACATTGTAGGTGATCTATTGTACTATAGTTCTTGCAAAATTCCACATGTTTCTCAGATTTATAGAAATCAATTTTTATTGTTAAACGGTTGGTAATTATTTTAGAATGTAATTTGTAAATATGGGAGAGTTGACTATATTTAAAATTATCTTCTTTTTTTTATAATAATACGATTTCTGCATTTTGCTAAGCAATTGATATTGTTTTTTCTTAAACACTGTAGACACTTGTTTAGTAGTACTTTAACTGCCTCTAGCAGAGTTTTTTACCTAACTTGATGATTTCGGTAATGACCAGAAGAAGATCCTAGTGTTTGTCTGTACTTGATTTAATTTAAAGCATTTTTCTATGACTGTCATCTCTTTTGAGCCCACATTAATAATTATTTGCTAAAGATCTTTTAAAATTTTAAAATATATATTTTATTATAAATTATAAAATACCGTTTAAAAACCCTATTTACACCAAAGTTTAATCAAAAATTTGAGCACATTATATTCAAATTTCAAGTCTCCAGGTGTAGCGGAATCAAAGATATCAAATTTTCAATAAAATAGTATTTTTATTTTTTGCAAGAAATTTCAAAAAACGAATGACGGGATTGTGTTTTACGAAAAATTTAGATCTAAAATTAGAAATTGACATACTTTGTTACTCCAAACATATGTACAAAATTTGAGCAAAATCGGAAATGTCGATGTTTGTCCAAACTATTGTGAAATTACTCATATAAAAAACATGTATATACTAAGGAATTAAAAGATACAACCGGTACAAATGGAGAACCAACCAAAAACCGAAAACAAGCTAATAGACTTCTGTGTTTTAAACTACAAAATGTGGAAAAGTTTTATATACATAACCACAAAAGCAGCAAAACAAGCATGTGAAACTATAAGAAACCATAACAAGAAACAAACTAACTGGTGGATGGTGAAACAAAAATAAAAACAAGAAATAAAAAAAAGATAAAAATATGTTAGTACTAAAAAGAAGAATGGCTACAAGAAGTACTAATTACAAAAAAAAGTGGTTAAAGAAACAGTCAAAAAAACAAAAAAAAAACTTTGAAAACACCATGTAGAGTTATTCTACAGAACAATACAAAATTGCAAAAAAACAGAAACAAGCAGACTAAGACAAGAAAGACTAACAAAAAACAAAAATAATTCAAAAATAGAAAAAATATTTTAAAGAACTATTTAAAGAAAAGCAAGACAATAGTAAAGAAAATAGAAAAGAAATACTTAAGACATAAAACAAGCCTTGAAGAAATTAAGAATCGAGAAAGCACAATAATATTACACATAAGTACAGAAAAAGAGAAATTGTTACTAGAATTCTTAAATTGAATATGGAACAAAGGTAAAATGACAAAGATTAGAAAAAAGCAATTATATTTCTCATATACAAAAATGGTGACCCTAAAAACTGCGCCAACTACGGAGGTATATTGCTAACTTGTACTGCAACCAAAATAATTAAAGCTATCTTAAAAAACAAACTTGCAAAAGCAAACGAACTCAATATGGAAAAATTGGAAAGTAGGTTTAGATAAGGTTATTTGGCACAAGATCACATCTTCACACTAAGGAAAGCAAATGAAAAGACAATAAGATAGCAGAGCATACTATAGGTAGCTTTTATAGACCTCAAAAAAACATTTGATAAAGTTTTAAAATAACAATGTGGAGAATACTGAAAGAAACCTTGTACATAACATCAAACTACATAAAGACTAAAAACAAAACATTGCTGACATAAAGAATAAGCAAATTACAAGCCGCAAAAATGAGGTTTATTTATTTATTCATTTTGTTAGACGTAGTTTTTGTTAGCATTGCTTATAATTATTAATGTACTGTATATGATGTTATATAACTTGAGGATTATTCACACATAGATCAAGTGGGTCTTTGAGGTGTAAAAAAGTACATTGACAAGAGGTCATTGAGGTACTTTACAACTGTCTGAGGTTGTTCATACATAGGCTGAGAAAAGTCTTAGAGGTGTGTAAAACGTACATTAGCATTGAGGTCATTGAGTTACTTGACAGTTGTAGCATACCAGGTACGCTGCCAGATTTGAAGTTGTACTAGGCTGTAAAAGATGGTTATTTATACAATGGCACAAGGCCTTGGGATTTATGTTGACACCGAATTTGGCATTGAGGTCTTATACGTAATAGTCGTTGGGGGTGTGCTTGTGCACTGGTAGTTAAGGGTTTAGAATTGCACAACAACTGCAAAAGATTGTCAAGCTTGCACAGGCCAGTTGGGTCATGAGGTTGTATGCAAGACACATTACATTAGTAAGGAGCAGTTATAAACACACTAGTATTAGAGTATACCTTGGGGATGTGCTAATTAGGTAATTGATGTAATTGTTGAGATTGCGGTATGACTATCAGTCATATGCTGCAGAGAAATTATATGTTTGTTGAGTGCGCGGAACATATCAATAATTATGTGCAAGTTAAATTTTATAGAAAAGCAGCGCGGTAACAATTGCGTGTCGTTACGCTGAGGATGAAATGGACCAAGCCGGCACAAGTGGAATGGAGTGAGGCATAGCAGCTTGGATCGAGGATTGAGCGCGGGACGTAAAGAGGAGCTTTAGTAACGTAGGCGCAGTGAAGAGATGCGGTCGATTGACGGCAATAAATTGGTTAATGAATTAGTGATAATTAATTAAGATACGACGTTTAAACACGGTGTGGTGGTTGAAAGGTTCAACGTGCGTTGCGTCAGTTATATAAAAAAATAACACTATATCTGAGCGTAACAATTTATTAAATTATTATTCTAACAGAACTAATAGTTTCAACATGGAGATAATATACAAACATAGGTAGATAGATACAAGGAAAAATATAATTATAATAGAATTATATAGTGAAGTTATAAGTTAAGAATATACAAAAAAAATATAAATGTAAAAGTTTTACAAAAATATAGAAAAGTTATACAAAATGGATGTTCATCGGTGCATTTAGTCTTAAATTACTGTGCAACCTAAAACAAGTAAATGTTGGTTGGTTTCTAGCTGCTAGTTTTGGTACATGGAAGTTCAAACTGCTTAATAGGATCTACATCTCCGCAAACCAGTTTAGTGCCCAACAATATATCAGCGCTTCTACGACGATCTTAAAGAGAGGTTTCTTAGAAAGATTGAAAAAGTCACCAAATTAGACAAAATACACACAAAAATTGAGTAAAAGCAACTGGGTTGGTATGGACACATGGTTATAATGACAAATGATAGACAGACAAAAAAGTTTAAAAAACCAAAAAATAGCAAAACGTAATAGAGAACATAATAACCAATAACAACGTAAATAAAACCCCTCTAAAAACAAAAGAAATTGCAATAAACAGAAAACAGTAGAAACAATTTATAAGAACAATAAAATAAAGAAAAAAATCTTGACACCCAATCCAGAGCAAAAGAAATTTAAAATAAATTATATATTTATATATATATTTTTTTTTTAATTGAGGGGGGAAAATGCCTTACGCACTTTGTGTGGAGCTCCCGGTTACCCGTATACCCACTAGAAACCCTAACCTCTAAGCCCTCCAAGCCTTGCGGGATTACCGTTGTGGTATTACTTCACAAAGTCTGGACACCTTTTATTTATCCTACTATCCTTGGCTTCCTGCTCTTTCTTTCTCCTCTTCCTCTTTTGTTGTCATTATTCTCCGTATGCCATCATCAATGGCTCTCCAGTTGTATGCACTTTCAAGCATGAGTGTGGTCAGGTTGTTTACGGTTATCTCTTTACCGACTCTTAGCTGCATCTCTTCTCTGGTGCTTCTCCAGCGAGGGCACTTCACCAGTGTGTGCTCCGGGGTAAGAATTGGTTGTTAGCAATTTGAAAATGTATTATAAAAAAAATTACAACTTTGCAACAAACCAAAATTGTGCAATTTTATTTAGAAAACAAGCATTTAATTTAACCCAACAAGCATATCGCCAATATTTTAACGCCCAAGATGTTCTTTTGAAAACAACAATTTGTTGCTTGGACTTACATTTCTGTTACAATATTTTACGTGCAAAGAGACACGTTTAGCTGTTATAAATAGAAATAACCAACATGTGAAAAAGAGTATTGAAGATAAACCAAAAACTTTGATCGGACAATATTCCAGCTGAGCATAATTCAGACGTTGGTGCAGCGCATTTTGTACTTACTTGTACTTACAACTTAAGATTTAACTGGTACATTAGTTAAAACTTGCAGTTAAAAAAACAAGTTAGTTTACAATTTAATTATATCCAATGAGGTTCTATTGTATCTTAATGGATTGTTTACTAACGTCAATTGCATTTACTCAAGTGCACAGTCTGGTGCGATGTATCCTCGCAGAAGTAATTAAATTTTATTTCTTTGAATTCATAATAATGCAGTGACAATTAATAAAGAATTTAATTCTGTAAACCTTTTTGTTAAAGATACATCTGATACGTAGTTCTAGCAAAATGGAGCCACTTGCTATACAGCTAGAACTACTATAGACAGAGTCGTTGCAACATATTGTGCGGTGCAAAATAAAGCGATCAAAAATGTATTTAAATTGATTATTGAGTTAAGATTAATTATAAAAAAATTGTAAATTTGTATCAGTAACTAAGTTATTGTTCCTGTGGCATAGATAGTCGCTTTATCAAAATATTATCTTTGCTTAGACTTGTTTTGTTGTAAATAGCTTTCTGGCTCAATGGTGGTTAGACTTTGTTGTTAGTTTCTTGTTTAATATTTTGTAGTCAAACATTAGAAGCACATTTGGTGGTCTGTATTTTAAAGAATTTGAGTGTAGAAGGTAACAGGGCAAAATTAGAATCTATAAAACTTGTATGCGGCCGATTCTAACCTAGGCCGCTAAAACCAATGCAGACAAATTTAAAATTAAAAGACTAATAAAGAGCAAGGAAATAGAAAGTTTTAGAACAATAAAAGCAGTAAACTACGTGATAAAACTAGAGGCAGCGCTATCAAATAAGAACTAGGTACTAAAAAAATAGCTAGATTGGTCAAATCACAAAGATGGCAATAGAAGACCATGTAAATAAAATAAACTACAACAGAATTGCCAAATAAAGTAAAGACCAAAAATCTTAAAGTAAAAAACTTCTAGACAGACTACATGAAAGATAGATGGAGAGCTCAGCATTAATAAAAAGCTAGAAAGCAGATAACAAGACTTATTTCTTAATTGCAAACAAGAAGAAGAAGAAGTTAACTTTGAAGCGGACTAGCAAATAAAAAACCACAAAAATGCTTAATGCACTTGAACCTGCTTTTGATAACTATGGTGATGCATCTACCAAAAGAGTAATAATCAAAGGTGCACAATAGAAAGAAGAGATTGCAGTGCAACACTTTATAAAAAATAAATAAACAATTTTAAGAGATCACCAGAAAATGACATTTTTGACTAAAAACCTTACAGACATGCTTTTTAGACCAAAAATTAATAAAATAATGTGATTTTGTGCAAGAAAGTTAAACAAAAAAAGCAATTTTAGATTAAATTTTTAGAAAACGTTGTTTTTGACTACAAATTTAATAAAAAATGCTTTCTAGATCAAAATGTAAATAAAAAATGTGATTTTATACAAAAAAAGGTTCAAAAAATTTATTAGAAAATACTGTTTTGAACTAAAAACTAAACAAAATCAGCAATTTTAAAATAAAGTGTGTAAAATACGTTGTTTTTGACTAAAAACTTAATAGAACATGCTTTCTAGACTAAAAATTATTAAAAATGTGATTTTGTACAAGAAAACTCATAAAAAAATACTGTTTGAACTATAAATTAAACAAAAAAAAAACAATTTTGGATTAAAATGTTCAGAACATACTGTTTCTGACTAATTTTAATAAAAATCTTTTTAGACCAACAAGTATAAAAAAAATTTGATTTTGTGCAAATAAGTTATAAAAAACTCATAAAAATACTGTTTTGAACTAAAAATGAAACAAAACATACAATTTTGGACTAAAATGTTTTCTAAAAATGCTGTTTTTGAGTAAAACTTTTTTTTTTAGACTAGAAAGTATTAATAATTGTAATTTTGTGTCAAAACAGTTACAGAAAACTTATAGAGAAACTGGACTAAAAATTACACAAAAAAAGGAATATTTTACTAAAATGTGTTAAAAAATGCTGTTTTTGAATAAAAACTTAATAAAAACTGCATTTTCAAACAAAAAGTAATCAAAAAATATGATTTTGTGCAAAAAAGTTACAGAAAATTCATAAAAATACTGTATCAGCTTAAAATTAAGCAAAAAACAATTTAGAGCAAAAAGTGTTAAAAAAAACCTATAACGCTTAAAAAATAGCGACATAACTTCTTTTTGTAATACTTTGCATAAAATATGAAAGGAATTATTATTAATTTATGACAAAAGTTCTACTCTCTCTGTAGCAAAATTACAAAAGTTTATAAACTGAACGATAAACTAAAAAGAATAGTTAACAAAACATTATACCAAAATACTTTAAATTTAAGAGTGTTTGAGAAGCTCTGATTGATAAAATTTGGCTTCCAAAAAATCATTGTACAAAAAGCTATTGTAAAAAGTCAAGCAAACAGCAAAAAAAAACAATTACCTGAAAGACGTTTGGTTTGTACAGAGTTTAACCAAAATCTAATGTCGATAAAAAAGTTTTAGATAAGAGGTTTCTACTTAAAGCAACCAAGATAGAATACAAAAAAAAAATAAGTTTAGTGGCAGTAGTTAATTTGAAAAACATATTCCACTAAGTAAAAGAATCAAATCCTGCAACCTCATCAAAAAACAAAAAAGAGAAAAGAAAGCTTACAGGCGTAGCATGAACGTCTTGGACACCAAAATATTAAAAACGTATTAAATAACAGATACCATTTTGAGCACACAGAAGAACGTGCTACTGAAGCAGGCAAACTCGTGTATGCTAATGTCTGTAGACTTGTGCAGACAATGTCGATAAGTTAATCCATATATTATGTGTGCTTTAAGGACTAGGTTAAAAATAGTTTTTACAAGAGCTGCTACTAAATTTTGCCTTGGTTTTAGTAGAATTATCTGTTCACACACAACAATCATACTATTAGTCCAGCAGTTGATTAATGATGTTGAGTAAATAAAGTTCGACGTCAATTTTCTTATGACAATATCGAAGAATTATATTGCCTCAGAAATATTATTTTAAAAGACTTTGATTTTGAGTAAAAAAAAAAACTACTTTTAATAATCTCAGAGTATTGTTACTAACAAGAATAGAAGAAAAACAAACAACAATTTCTATTGACTTTATCAAATCTGGTTCTAAATATTATTATACCTATAATTTGATCTCAAATAGATTTAAATTAATAAAAAACTGAGTCAGATAAAAGTTTATTGGCATTTTTAAATTATATTTAAATGTTTATTACAAACTAGTATTTCGCATTAGTTTAAATCATTGATTAATTTATAGCACTATTTACTAGAAAACCGCCCGTGACTTACTATGGCGTTGTATGGGATTTTTGGCCATCATTAGATAATCCAGAAATAACATATCAAATGTAAACAAACCATCACTTCCTAGAAAAACTTTATTTACAAAACTAAACGTGCTAGTTACATTACAACGCACAATTTTATTATATAAATATATAAAAACGGTTAACATTTTTGTCTATTTTTTCAGCTATAACTTTACATTATTTTTATACAAAATTTCAAAAATAATTTAGTATCCTGTGAATGGCGTGATTCTGGAGGTGTGGCTATATCAAATCGTACGATCGCACGTTGAAACAATGCCAACACGTGGATACATCGAACCTATGATGCATTCATTCCCACTTAAACGTAAAACAGCTACTATTCGCGACGCTTTAATTGTCCATAAATACTACAGAGTTGTTATTCAACATTCAGTCTAATCTAGTCACGACTCAAAGCAATCGCAATCCTTAACCAATCTCAATAATTATTAACTTAATAATTCAAACAAGCCATAAACATTAATTAAAATAGTGAGGCAGGAACATTAGTGAATTATAAGTGGATATTAATTTATAATCGTGCGCTTGGTGTTTAGAATATAAAAACTTTTGTATTTGGAGGTAGTTATTACATTTTAAGGGCTGTGGCCCAGAAGATTTTTTTTGATTAGTACCACGATGTCGTTCAGAAAGAATATTAAGCATTGCAGACGTTGCGTTCCAATTCAAATCAGGTAATTTACAAAAATCATTAACAAAATTTATTATTACATTTAAATGTATTTTCTAATTACACTTTAATTTTAATGGAAAATACATGAAATATACAAGTTTTTTTAAGAAATTTTAAATTAAATTACTAAAATTTAATAAAACTGAAAAATGTATTATTTATTATTATATGAATTAAGTAATAATTTAAAATATTTAAAAAAAATATTGTTTTTTACATTAGATTTGTTGCAATCTGTCTTGCAAAACAGTAGACAATGGTTGTGATTTCTTAATTTAGAAATATCTATATTTTAAATTAATTTTAGAAGTTATAATGTATCAAATTAATAGTCTTTAATTAACTAATTTTAATTTAAAAAACTTGATGGAAAAATTTGGTTTAATATTTGTTAAAAAAATAATACAAAATTAGTTTTTGTTTTATACAATTTTTAGTAATTACAAATCTAAAGTTTGCATCTAAAAAATTTTGAAAATTCCGAAATTATATTGATTATAAAAAATGTGATTTTTTTTGTTTTTATATTATTAAAGCATTAATTACTTTAATTTTAGTGTCAACAATTTTATGAACTTAGAAAACCTATTATTGATAATTACGCGCGAAACCAAACAAAATCATACTTGTTCAACATGTGCTGGCACCTCATGCTAAATAGCTAAAATGTACGCACATTTGATATCACCTTTGCGGGTATAGCGCTGATAATGTTTATATATGACAACATTTTCTACATATTTTGACAGTTATGTCAATTTGATAACATTCTGACCATTCATTGAGAGTAAAGATTAACAATTTTGATAGATTTTGGAAAATGTTAACAATTTGTAATTTTTTGACATATCTGAAGTTGATGTTTGACACTTCTGAACTTGTATTTTGACAGTTTAATGATAAAAAATAACAATTTTGACAGTTTTGTAGTTTTTAAAAACTTTTTCTTTTTTGTAATTTTTTGACATATTTGAAGTGTATATTTGACAGTTTAGTGACATTTTTAAGTAATTTTTGACAATTATGTTAAATTATTAATATTTTGACTTTTTACTGACTGAGTATAAATTACCAGTTTGGTAAATTTTGTGAATTTGTAATCATTTAACATATTTGAAAGTCACATTTGACAGTTTGATACAATATTTTGACAGTTCAGTGACAGCTATAAGTAATTTTTGATAAACATGGTTTATCAGTTTTTTAACATTTTGATCTTTTTAGTGACAATAAAAAATGACAAAAACAGTTTTTGGCAATTTTTGCTAGTTTGACATATATTGCAGATTGTCACAATATTTTGACAGTTTTAAGTAATTTTTGACAGCTTGTGTTAGCTTGTCAACATTTTGATTTTTTAGTGACAGTTTTTTGCAACTTTTGCTAGTTTGACATATTTGAAGTTAATATTTTATATAGGTCAAATAATTTTTGACAATTTATGTTAGTTTGTTGACATTTTGACTTTTTATCTTCAATCTTTTATGATTCAAAGATTCATAATTTTGACATTTTTTGCTAGTTTAACATATTTGAAGTTGACAGTTCATACTTCCAAAATGTATTATTGTTTGTTACAATATTTGACATTTCAATAACAGTTTATGTATTTTTTGACAATGTATGCTATTTTGTTGACATTTTGACCTTTTAGTGACAATAAAAATTGACCAATTTGACAGTTTTTGACAACTTTTGCTATTTTAACATGCTTGAAGTGAACATTTGACTTCTTCAAGATGCATTATTGCAGTTTGTCACAATGTTTTAAGTAATTTTTGACAATTTATGTTAATTTGTTGACATTTTGATCTTTTGCTAACAATAATTGACAATTTTGACAGCTTTTGGCAACTTATGCTCATTTGACATATTTAAAGTTGACATTTGACATCTCCAAGATGTCTTATTGCAGATTGTCACAATGTTTTGACATTTTAGGGACAGTTATAAGTAATTTTTGATCATTTATATTTATTTAAATATTTTGACCATTCACTGACAGTAAAGATAAAAAGATTTTTATTTTTTGACACAAATTATTTTAACATTTGTGACTAGAATTTACATTTTGTAAGGTTTTATAAATAAAGTTAGTTGTTCACCTGCTACAACTTAGGTTAGGTTAGCTGCAAAATATATAATAAAACCAAAGAACCATCTGGAAAGACCTTGGCAAACGTACTGGCTACACTAATTGAACCAAAAATCCAGCAATTACTGGATTTAATCAATTAACCGGTTTTTGACCAATTAGTCCGCAACTCAAAACCTCCGACAATCTCTGTTGCACAAACGGGTCCATTCACGTTTCTTGACACGATTGGAACACCATTAAAATTACTAACAACACTTGGCAACTCTACTGGTTGCCCCAAAGCTAGGAGAAGAAGTGATTTTGAGCTTTCACTACTACGCCGACGGTCAAATACCATATTAAATTGACAAACTGGACACCAAATTGAACCGCTCGCTACACATAAGGCTTACAAAAAAGCTTTAATGTTTGAGCAAGTGGAGGAACTCTTAGCTAACGACATAATTAAGAGGAGTTTGAGTTTTGCGTGGATTACAGAGCGCTTAACAATGTGACTCAAAAAGAAGCTGCGTTCTTTTCACTGAAAGTTTTTTGAGCACCTAAAGTATTGAGCAAAGATTGACTTAAAGACCGAGTATTGGCAGATACTCATAAACAATAATCACAAATACTTCACCGCTATTGTTGCCCCAGTTCCAAGTAATGCTAAAAAAACTTTGAGTTAAAAAACGCACCAGCAACGTTCCAAAATCTAATGTAGCAGGTATTAACAGGTTTACTAGAAAGCATAGTCTTAGTCTATCTGGACAACTTACTAGTATACTCGGAAGTACATAGTTTACTTGCGACAAGTACTCAAACGTCTGCAAAAAAACGGGTTACGCTGCTACCCAAAAATTAAAAAAAATAATTAGAACCAACTCTGTTAAATACTTGGCACACAAAATAACCAATCCTTGCTGCACCACTTAAAATTTATCAAAGACCAATATGCTTCCCAGAACAATTAACAACTTTGGAGTTTTGCTGCTGGAACACGTTTCAGACTACTCCAGAATAGCGGCCCCGCTGATAGCACTACAAGGAAACAAGTCACCGTTTTTGTAAAGCAAATAAAAAGCCTCACTAGACCAACCCCTAATGCTTGCTCAACCAAAATTCGGGTTATTGTTTGTACTCTAGACAAACGCATGTAACATTAGAGTCGGAGTTGTAATATACCAGGAAAAGATCTTACGCGTGTTCTACGACAGCGCAAACTCAATTTTAGGACAAAAATATTTACAAACTTTTAAGCCAGAAACAAAAAACTAGAGAATTTACTTTTAAAAAACTTCTCACTGCTCAATTTAAAAATTAATAAAAAATCAAATTTAAACCTAATATGGTCAAAATTTATACCAATCATTAAACAAAGTCTAACACACGTTTTGGCTAAACTTAAGTTAAAAATATTTACAAATTTTCAAACCAGAAACAGAAAATTAGAGAAGTTACTTTTAAAAAACTTCTTATAGATCAATTCAAAAATTAACCCAAAACCCAATATAGTCCAAACTTATACCAATCATTAAACAAAGTCTAACACATATTTAAGCCAAATTTAAGACAAAAATGTTTACAAAATTTTAAACCAGAAACAGAAAACTAGACAAATTACTTTTAAAAAACTTCTTATAGGTCAATTTAAAAATTAATAAAAAATCAGCTTTAATCCCAATATGGTCCAAATTTATACCAATTATTAAACAAAGTCTAGCACACATTTTGGCCAAATTTGGACTAAAAATATTTATAACCAAAGAAACCAGAAACAGAAAACTAAAGATTTTACTTTAAAAAAACTTCTTACTGGTCAATTTAGAAATTAATAAAAAATCAACCCAAAACACAATAATGTCTAAATTTATACCAATTATTAAACAAAATTTAACACTCATTTTAGCCAAAGTTGGGATAAAAATATTTATAACCCTATAAACCAGAAACAGAAACAAGAAAATTTACTTTTAAAAAACTTCTTATAAGTCAATTCAAAAATTAATAAAAAGTCAACCCAAAACCCAATATACTCCAAACTTATACCAACCATTAAACAAAGTCTAACACATATTTATGCCAAATTTGGGTTAAAAATATTTATAACATTATAAACCAGAAACAAAAAACTAGAAAATTTACTTTTAAAAAACTTCTCATTGGTCAATTTAAAAATTAATTAAAAATCAATTTTAAACCCAATATGGTTCAAATTTATATCAATTATTAAACAAAGTTTAACACACATTTTGGCCAAATTTGGGCTAAAAATATTTATAACCAAAGAAACCAAAAACAGAAAACTAAAGAATTTACTTTTAAAAAACTTTTTATTGGTCAATTTAGAAATTAATAAAAAATTAACTCAAAACTTAATATAGTTTAAATTTATAACAATCATTAAACAAAGTCTAACACCCGTTTTGGCCAAATTTGGGCCAAAAATATTTACAATCTTTTAAACCAAAAACAAAAAACTAGAGAATTTACTTTTAAAAAACTTTTCATTGGTCAATTTAAAAATTAATAAAAAATCAACTTTAAACCTAATATGGTTCAAATTTTTACCAATTATTAAATAAAGTCTAACACACATTTTGGTGAAAATTTGAGCCAAAACTATTTACAAATTTTTAAACCAGAAACAAAAAACTAGAGAATTTACTTTTAAAAAACTTCTTATAGGTGAATTCAAAAATTAATAAAAAATCAACCCAAAACCCAATGTAGTCCAAACTTATACCAATTATTAAACAAAGTCTAGCACACAATTTGGTCAAATTTGGACTAAAAATATTTATAACCAAAGAAACCAGAAACAGAAAACTAAAGAATTTATTTTTAAAAAACTTCTTATTGGTCAATTGAGAAATTAATAAAAAATCAATTTAAAACTCAATACATTCTAAATTTATACCAATTATTAAACAAAGTCTAACACATATTCAAGCCAAATTTGAGTTAAAATATTTATAACCCTATAAACCAGAAACAGAAATTAGAAAATTTACTTTTAAAAAACTTCTCATTGGTCAATTTAAAAATTAATAAAAAATAAACTTTAAACCCAATATGGTTCAAATTTATACCAATTATTAAACAAAGTCTAACACACATTTTGGGCTAAAAATATTTACAAACTTTTAAACCAAAAACAGAAAACTAGAGAATTTACTTTTATAAAACTTTTTATTGGTCAATTCAAAAATTAATAAAAAATTAACCCAAAACTTAATATGGTCCAAATTTATAACAATCATTAAACAAAGTCTAACACCCGTTTTGGGCAAATTTGGGTCAAAAATTTTTACAATCTTTTAAACCAGAAACAGAAAACTAGAAAATTTACTTTTAAAATCTTCTCGTAGGTCAATTTAAAAATAAATAAAAAATCAATTTTAAACCTAATATGGTCCAAACTTATACCAATTATTAAACAAAGTCTAGCACATATTTTGGCCAAATTTGGGCTAAAAATATTTATAACATTATAAACCAGAAACAGAAAACTAGAGAATTTACTTTTAAAAATCTCCTTATTGGACAATTTAATAATTAATAAAAAATCAACTCTAAACCCAATATGGTGCAAATTTATACCAATTATTAAACAAGGTCTACCACACATTTTGGGTAAATTTGTGCTAAAAATTATGATAACCTTATAAACCAGAAACAGAAAACTAGAAAATTTCCTTTTCAGAAACTTCTTATTGGTCAATTTAAGAATTAATAAAAAATCAACTCTAAACCCAATATGGTCAAAACTTATACCAATCATTAAACAAAGTCTAACACATATTTAAACCAAATTTGGGCCAAAAATATTTACAAACTTTTAAACCAGAATAAAAAAAACTAGAGAATTTTCTTTTAAAAAACTTTTCATTGGTCAATTTAAAAATTAATAAAAAATCAACTCTAAACTCAATATGCTCCAAATTTATAATAATTATTATACAAAGCCTAATGCACATTTTGGCCAAAATTGGTTCAAAAATATTTATAACCTTATAAACCAGAAACAGAAAACTAGAGAATTTACTTTTCAAAAATTTCTCATTGGTTAATTTAAAAATTAATAAAAAATCAACCTAAAACCCAATATAGTCCAAACTTATACCAATTATTAAACAAAGTCTAGCACACATTTTGGCCAAATTTGAAATAAAAATATTTATAACCAAAGAAACCAGAAACAGAAAACTAAAGAATTTACTTTTAAAAAACTTCTTATTGGTCAATTTAGAAATTAATAAAAAATTAACCCAAAACTTAATATAGTTCAAATTTATAACAATCATTAAACAAAGTCTAACACCCGTTTTGGCCAAATTTGGGCCAAAAATATTTACAATCTTTTAAACCAGACACAGAAAACTAGAAAATATACTTTTAAGAAACTTCTCGTAGGTCAATTTAAAAATTAATAAAAAAATCAAATTTAAACCTAATATGATCCAAACTTATACTAATTATTAAACAAAGTCTAACACATATTTTGGCCAAATTTGGGCTAAAAATATTTATAACATTATAAACCAGAAACATAAAACTAGAAAATTTACTTTTAAAAAACTTTTTATAGGTCAATTTAAAAATTAATAAAAAATCAATTTTAAACCCAATATGGTCTAAATTTATACGAATTATTAAACAAAGTCTAACACACATTTTGGCCAAAATTGAGCCAAAGTTATTTTTAAAAAACTTCTCATTAGTCAATTTAAAAATTAATAAAAAACCAACCCAAAACCCAATATACTCCAAACTTATACCAATCATTAAACAAAATCTAACACATATTTAAGCCAAATTTTGGACAAAAATATTTACAAACTTTTAAACCAGAAACAAAAAACTAGAGAATTTACTTTTCACAAACTTCTCATTGGTCAATTTAAAAATTAATAAAAAATCAACTCTAAACTCAATATGCTCCAAATTTATACCAATTATTAAACAAAGTCTAACACACATTTTGGGCAATCTTGGGCTAAAAATATTGATAACCTTATAAACCAGAAACAGAAAACTAGTGAATTTACTTTTAAAAAACTTAAATAAGTCGATTCAAAAATTAATACAAAATCAACTCAAAACCCAATACATTCCAAACTTATACCAATCATTAAACAAAGTCTAACACATATTTAAGCCAAATTTGGACCAAAAATATTTACAAACTTTTAAACTAGAATCAGAAAACTAGAGAATTTACTTTTAAAAAACTTCTTATAGGTCAATTTAAAAATTAATAAAAAATCAACCCAAAACTCAATGTAGTCCAAACTTATACCAATTATTAAACAAAGTCTAACACATATTTAAGCTAAATTTTGGACAAAAATATTTACAAACTTTTAAACCAGAAACAAAAAACTAGAGAATTTACTTTTGACAAACTTCTCATTGGTCAATTTAAAAATTAATAAAAAATCAAATTTAAACCCAGTATGGTCCAAATTTATAACAATTATTAAACAAAGTCTAACACATATTTTGGCCAAATTTGGGCAATTTTGAATAAAAACATATTTTTTATGAAATTCATCCAGAATTTCATAAAAAATATATTAATATATATAATATTTTTGTGCAAATTTCATATAACAATTACCCAAGGTCAAAAATATGAAAACATATTCACAATTTTAACTCCGGCATCGTTTCTAGCATGCTACAATAATTGTCTAATACCTCTGCACTGTGGATACAAGCCCCCCTTCCTAATTTGCAAAGTTTGTAGTTTATAAACTTTATTTATTTTTTATAAATAACTCGATATTCAATTCAAATATATTTTTGGCCGCCATGTGCACCGCACAATAAGGCGTGACGGCTCTGAATACCTTAATGACCTCATCCTCATGCCAATGTACTTTGCTTTACACACCTCCAAGATCAGTTCGAGCTATTTGTGAATAACCTCAACACACTCTCAGACACAGTACATAATAATGTATGTACATTAACTGTTAACACTTTATTTTTTTATACTTCATTTGTTTAACAAAGCTAATTGTTGCATGAAGTTTGCACAAAAAACATTTTCTTATGAATTCGTCAAAAATGATCATTTCTTATACTAAATTTGCATAAAATCGCTCAGAAAAGCATGAAATTTGCTTTCTTTTAAAAAAGAAAAATTCTGCATTATAATACTCAAAGATTATAATGATCAAAAACCCCCAAAAATATGTAGTTTTTGGTAAATGCCAAATTTTCATCCATCAAAGCTTTGATCAATTTAAATGACGATTTGCCAAGGCCATATTTCAAATATATTCTCATCTCATCACAAACAATCATACTACCAAATATGTCTATATGAATTCATTTTTTAATCATCTTTAATATTGTATCAATTATGTACAATGAATTTGTGTGATTACAATTTTATTATAATATAATTTAATAAAAAAATTAATATTGTCCCGCCCAATTTATTTGTGAAAACATGACTCGGTTAATACTTGACGGATGGGAATAGCCTACAATAAACATTACAAAATTAATGGCAATTCTCCAAGGTCAATTAAGCAAAATTAGACGTGAAAACTGTGCGAATATTTAAAATAAATTTGCATTTACAATGTTTTCTAATTGCGATAATTTAAATTGCTACATTTCAGTCATACCACACATAAATAATAAAACTGAAATTTAATTAAAAAAATACACAAAACAATACTTAAAAAGTAACAGTAATAAATTAATTAGCATATTTATAATCTAATCACTTATTATAATCTAAAATATACAAAATGGCAATAATGTTGGCATTAGAAATGGCACCATCACGACGCGAAACGTCAATGTTTACATCACAGCTGATACAACAAAGAATACATTTATTTTCATTCACTTATCAAAATTATCAGTGCTAAATACATAGGAATTGTCATTCAGTGAATTGAACTTTATATCATGGGTAAGGAAATTTTGCTTGACATCAATGCAGTTGCTAAAGCTCATGCTGATGTAATTTATTTATTTTTATCACACTTTGAAGGTTAAATGTAGTGATGATTCTGCTAACTGCCTTGAATAGGTTCTAGATCAAGTTTTTTGGCATAGCACCAATAGGCTTTAACAATTAGTGTTATGTAAAGACTGTTTAAGGTTAGTTAAACTAAAGAAATGAGTATTATTGTTGCTATGCATTATTTCATAATTGTTTTATCACTAAATTATTAGATACAATTTAAATTACTTGTATGATTAGCTTCAATTCTTTTTATTTCGTTAACGTTCTAGCTGATAATGTTTTGTAATTAATTTTTTTTCTTTGCAGACAATACAATGGAGGTTCTAATGCTGTAGATCCACCTAAGATGTCATCAAGAGCAATGTCGCTAACGCAGTGGAAAGTTTTAAATATTTTAAAAGATTACGTTTCTAAATTTTCACACGATAAATCATTTCAAAACGCAGTAAACAAAGAAGTTGCACAATTATTACAGAAATTTCAACCGAGCGTGTATGGTAATGAGTTAGTAAGGTTTTTTGAATCTACGACTATAGATCCTTCGGAATTAGCAAAGAAACCTGATGGGAAAAAAGTGGAACCTTCTAGTATTACAAACGTCATTAACGGATTGAAAATGAGGATTGGTAGTAACGACGAATCTCAACAGTCTAAGGAAATCGTGCCAAAATGGAAAACTGAATGTCCAGCAGTTTCAAAGGTAAGAAAGTTTATTGAATATTAAGCAGCTTTTATTTATCATGGTATGAAAGTAATTTTTTTTTTTAATTTGTAGTAGACCATGCAAGAATTTTGTCATTATTTGACTTTGGTGGGCACATTAGGTTATATTTGCCATTTTTTGTTATTGTTTCATAACAATACACAGAATACATTAGCTTATGTTATCTATAGCATATGTCAGCTTTATTTTCAAAGGCCAGTGTGTTTTCTGTTTGTTTTGGCTACTACACTGCTCCAAACACAGATTGAAAATATTGTTTACTGTACAAGAGTTAGTAAATATTAATTTTTTTGTTTGCATTTAGTTGACAACGTAAATTTTTAAAATTTGCATTAGACCATACAAGAATTTTGTTACTATTTGGGTTTGGTGGGCACATTAGGTTATATTTACTATTTGTTAAAGAAAATATAGAATACATTAGGTTATGCAATTTATAGCATATGTCATAGATTTATTTACAAATGCCAGTGTGTTTTCTGTTTGTTTTGGCTGCTACACTACTCCAGACATAGATTGGCTGCTATAATAGGCAGCTTAATATACATATAAATATTATTTGCTCTATTGCACTAGTTGCACTCACATTTCACACATTCTATGCATCAAGCTATGATGATTACTGGGATTACTGTACATCATTACACTGCTTTTCAAAAGTTAGTTAATATTAATTTTTTTGTTTTGTTTACGGTTGGCTGACAAGAACATAAATTTTTAATTATTTGAAGTTTTAAAAATAAAATTACTTCTCACATTCTTAAACATTTTGGAAAACAAATCAAGAAAATGAATAAAATTCACGGTTTACTTGTCACTGATCTTAGAGTCTTGTGGGTGTAGGGCTCGCGTAGTGTGCTTAGTTTCAGGCTCCGGGTACTCGCTTTTCTTGGGTACGTGGTTCTTTCCAGACGGATCAGGGGTTTCCACTTCATGGGGTTCCAGGTCTGCGTTCATTAGTGAGTGGACCACGTTGGCCGGTGGTGCTTTTGGTTTTTGCTCAGCCTTCGTTCCCGAGTGCTCGCTTAAGTCGATCAGATTGAATGCGATATAATCGGGCACTTGCAGATCCGGTTTCAAGGCGGTTGGTTGTTGGTTGTTTTGGTCAGGGAGTTGCGGTTAGCTCGGTACAATGCGTAGACATCTATTGGGTCTTCTGTGCACTGTGCACTGTTGATTTGGAACTCGACGATGGAAGTTTTCGGCGTGGCTAGCCGATTACTTTTTCTTGGAGGTACGATTTTAAGCTTTCTAACTCATGGTCTTCCTCCAGGTAGTTCTTCAGGGTTTCTTGTTCATCTCGACTGACATTATTCAACAGACCTTGATCGGAGTCCCATGATGTTGAGTGATTAGTTATTTTTTACCTGACCGACAACACAAGGTGTAGTAGTAGTGTAGTGTAGTGTATAGTTATTAATTGCTGCGAAGGTATTTGCTCACATTTATCAAAAACCTACGTTGATTTTATCTTTCCTGATCAGGGTTTATCAATACAGGTTTGAGTTCGAATCAAGTGTTATAAGATCATATTGGGACTTCTAGCTGGTAGCGGTCCGGAAGTCGTTTCGGTGGTGTGGAACCAGATGGTCAAATTTTGTGATAAAATTATGCCCGGTCTTCAGGGAAGCTTGCTCGACCAACGAACAACCGTCTCCGACGAGTTCTAGATCGTAACAATTAGCGTCTACCGTGGGGCAACTTGGAGCAAAGGTGTTCATGTTGGGCGTCAGTTGTGGATGGATGGTGTTATGTCGTAAAAAACTTGATTAGCATGCTGGGGTTAAGCTATTTAGGCGTGAGTGGACTGCGTGCTCTTTAGGGAATGGAACGTCTTGATGCATTAGTCTATCGCAGCCGGTGGATGATGCAGCTCTGCAGTATTTTCCTAGTTTGCCAAGTGTTTTTGGTAGAAGCAGAGGAGATGGTTGAATACTGGAAGTTTGGTCACTACTAGTGATGTAAGGCGGTCATATTGCCGTGGTCATGACCGATGTCATTTTATAAATGACGGTCACGTCACATTGATTATGACGGTCATTTTATCAAAATGACCAATTCTCATTCTTAGTAGTAAACAAACCAGCGCGCAGGCGCAAGTCCTGGCAAGACAAGACATGTCTGTGGCGGGCGACGTGCCGTACGCTTAGTATCAGCCAGTTCCAGTTACATGCCTAGAGTTATCGTGGCGACAGGCTGATGTTTTAATAATGAGGCCGACAAGTGTTGTTTTTTCTTATTTTGCACTTAAATTAAATGCAGGTAATCAAAAATTGAAACAATATGAGTGCAAATTTTGCAAAAAGGGCTATGCTTTACATGCAACTCGCATGACATTACATATAATTAAAAAATGTAAAAAGTGTCCGGAACAAATAAAGAACGAAGTGAAAGCTAAATCCAAAGGCAAAAGAAAACGGCCAAAAATACATACAAATACAACTGGGTCTCGATCCCAAGACAGTGATAGTGATGAAGATTTCGATAGCGTTAGCGTATCTACTTCATTTCAAAGTACCGTTAATGAACCAAAGCCACAAAATAAAAACAATTCATTTCTTGGTAAATATGTTGACACTATTACACAGGAACAAATTGATATATCTTGGTTAAAACTAGCAAAAGCAATATATGCCTCTGCAACTCCATTAAGTATAACTAGCAACCCATACTGGGTTGATTACCTGAAGTATATTAGACCTTCAATTAAACTTCCTTCGCGATATATCTTGTCAGGACAGCTACTCGACAAAGTTTATAATAGTGTTAAAATTGACGTAACCAAGAAGATAATTAGTGCATCCGTGGTCGGGGTTCAGTGTGACGGCTGGACAAACATTAAAAACCAAAGTATAATAAACTTTATTGTTACCACTCCGGATCCAGTATTTTATAAAACCGTTTCAACTGGTGAAATGCGACATACCGCAGAATACATATCAGAGCAGGTGGATGCTGTTTTTAATGAAATTGGGGTGAAGAAAATACTTGGATTTTGTTCGGATAATGCTAGAAACATGACCAACACTTGGGCTATATTAGAACAAAAATACACAGAGCAACAAAATTACCCAATATGCTTCTATGGTTGTGCAGCACATACATTGAATTTGATCATAACTGATATTTTAAAACTTTAAACAACTGATCGGGTATTAAAACAGGCAACTTCAATTATTAAAACTATAAAACGAAAATATGTTCTTCTGGCGGCATTTTCTAGACTACAGACTGAAAAAGTTACTACGTCTCAGTCTTCCTCTTCATGTTCATTAAAATTACCCGTCGTTACAAGATGGGCTTCTATTGTGATAAGTTTTGAAAGTCTACAAAAAAATAAGGGAATTTTGAAAACTTTGGCAATTTCCGAGGAATATAACGACATGTTAGAAAAAGACAATATGCGCAACATTCTGGATGATGACGTATTTTGGAAACGCATTGATGGATTTCTGAGGCTTCTACAACCTATAAAAATATGGATAACAAAACTAGAGGGTGACAGTCCAAAAATTAGTGAAGTTGCAGTGGCATTCCAAGAAATTAACGATACATTTCGGAATGAACTGGGCTCATCACCACTTCTTACATCAGAAGAAAAGACTGCAGCTTCATTTGTTACAAACAGGAGAAAAATGTGTATGAAGGCAATTCACTATGCAGCTCATATTCTGGACCCAAAATATAAAGGACAGTGCCTAAGTCAAGATGAAAAGTTGGAAGGATTGCAATACATTCACCAGGTCGCCAGACATCTGCCAAATGTAGACCAGGGTGCTATTTTAGAAAACATTGCAGCCTATAGAGCTGGTACTGGGTTTTGGGCATTACCTTTTGTCCAGGAATCTGCATCAAATAATAATATTCCCACTCTTACATTCTGGAAGGGAATATGCACAGACCTTCCTTTAAGACATATTGCAGAAGCTGTGTTAAGCATGCCAGCTACCTCGGCAGCAACGGAGAGATCCTTTAGTGCTTACGGTAATATTCATACCAAAAAAAGGAATAGGTTAACAACAAAACGTGCTGGCATGCTTACCTACGTTCACCAAAATTTGAGGTTTGGGGACACCGGCACGGATACTAATAACGGCAAAGACAAGCGAGAACCATCGTTTCTGGAGCTACAACCACAGTCCGTCCAAAATGATGCAGGACCTAGTACCTCTGCATTCTCTGTCTGACATTCTGAATGCAGATGTTGTTTTTGCGGACGAGAATGAAACAGTTTCAACCACCACGGAAGATGATGACGATGACGATGGACAAGAGGAAATAAATGAAAGCGATTTGGAAAATGAATCCAGCGATGATGACTGAATTTTATATTTTATTTTCTATTGTAAATTTTAAGAATTTGAACTCATTTAATATATTTTTTTAGAATTTACTTGTATTGTATCATTTTTGTTACTTTATGCTCCTTACTTATTATTTCAGATTTATAATAAATATATTTTAAAATGACTCAAAATGACGTCATTATGAGTTTATTACCGTCATAAACATCGTGACCGTCACGATTTTTAAATGACCGTCATTTTACAACACTAGTCACTACTGTGACATAGCATGTATAACGAAATGCTAATTACGGATAGTATACATAATGCACTTTTTGTGCAAAATCTTTGTTACTAGCTTGGGACAAGCGGAGTAACTACCGATCTTTAGCTGAGAGAGGTGCGCTTTGTTTCGATTTTCTTCTTTGCGCATAAGATTTCTCCCTGCGAGCATTGGGTGCTTTCCCCTGGGTGGAGCTTGAGTTGGCTGGTGAGAAGCTGGTGTCTTACCGTAGGTCTGGCTGTTGCGGTTAGCCCTCAGTTTTTGGGCAGCTTTTATAACTGGTGGTGTGCGGCCCAAAACACGCGACGCATGTGGCTACATGGCCGGACTTGTTTTTTGAAAGTGTACGCGGAGCTTGAAGGAGCTCTGGCGCATTTGACCATTTGACACACGCAAATGGTGCGTAGGATTGCATTGTGCAATGTCTGCGGTATTTTGTTTGACCTCGGCGGTCACGCGAAGCTCACATAGCTTGGTGAGAAACAGGATTTCTCGGTTTTTGGCTTTTTGGGGAAGCTGAACGTACAGCATTTCCAAGGTTTTTCCGTTCTTTCCTATGCGTGTAGTGGAGGTAGGGGCGTACTTTTAGCGATGAGCTCAGTCTGCACCACATCAGCCGTCATTCAGTCGGGTACACTCCCGATGACATACTTAAGGGTCTTTTTAGACCCTAGTTGGTAAGTGTAGAGGTTGACATTGTTCCTGGTATAATAATTAATCACTGCACGAAAGTCCGCATGCGAGCTGGGTGCATGCGGATACCATCGTTTACTGCTGAAGGGGCTGCAGGAGGGCTTAGGATGCTGGTAGACGGATCATTGTCTGCGTCTTAGTGGCTGGCCTGATCGAGGACTCTTTGGTTTTGGTGGTTGATTGTCTAAATGACGCTGAAGGCGTCTGACGGGTAGGGCCGGCTGAAGGTCTATTGGTGCAAATAGTCAAGAAAGGCTTACCTGGGTTCTACTTTATCTTCTTCGATTTATTTTTTTTCACTACCTAGATGAAACCATCCTTTGGGGGCGGGGCTTTGTGGTGGGAGTCGGCATTGCGGTCTTGGTGGGACCGGCGGCAAGACTCTTGAGATTGCTACTAATGTAGACTGATTTGCCAAAAATCTAATCTAACTAGCTAAAATGTAACAGTTTGCTCCAACTAATCAAACAAGAAACAGATAAAAGTGAAGCATACATTAGACGACTGGACCGGACATAAAGCTTCATACACACTAGACAAGCAACTAACATTGATTGCGAAGCTTGCAGGAGAGAAGAAGGTTTTTAGACTAATATGTCTCCTGAACGTCACAAGCAAATCAATGGAGCAGATCCTAAAAAGCGACTTGAAGAAGACTAGCCGACATGCAGTTTGGATTCCGAGAAGGACGGTCGACGGTGCCATTAGATTATACAAAAGTTGGCGGCCGAAGCTGATAGGAATTATCAGTACAAAACGGTTTTAACGGGGTGGGGAAATATCATGGAAGAACTGACCAGGCTGAAAGTGTCTTACATTAGATGAATCATAGGAAGCTATTTGCAAGACGGAGAGATATTTATTGCCGAAAGCCAAAGGTTGCGGTGTACCACAGGGTTTCTTTATTGGACCAATACCGTAGAACGTGCTTTATGACAGCGTACTGAGGATGAAACTTTTAGAAGGAACCCACCTAGTTGGATACGCGGACGACTTGGCCATGGGGGTTTTGTGCTAAACTAAGGCAAACCATAGAAAAGGACAGAATTAAAGTGTGGATGGCAGGAAAGTTCTTACGTTTTGCACACCACAAGACTGAGGTGGCGTTGCCGGTCGGGAAAAACACTCTAAAACAAGTCATGACAAAAATAGTGAACGTCAAGGTGGCAAGCAAAAAAAGTACTTCCGACTTGTATTTGGGCGAAATATGCACTTCCGCTCTCACATCGAGTTTATAACGAAAGTAGCGAAGGCTACAAACGCGTTTACAAACTAATGCCAAACCTGTGAGGAGCCAGGTCAGACAAAAGTAGAGCTATGTACTCGGTGGTCTAAGATGCACTGATTGATAAGCACAAGAAATGCTGCAAAATATGCATAGGCTGGTCGCGATACACATAGCAAGCACTTATCGAGCGACATCTACTAGGGCAATACAGTTGGTTGCTAGTACGATCCGTATTCACTTGTTAGTTAAAGAAATCCCACAGAAGAGGAAAAACCAATTTGTTATCAAAAAATTGGAAAGTTTTTTACTTCAAGGAGGAAGTGGACTCCAATGTCTTGATGAATAATAGATGGCCAGGGGCCACTCCAGTTTATGATTACCATCAATTAGTTTGAACTTGAGTGTCCCGCCAACCGGCTAAAACTTTGTTATCAAGAAATTGTAAATTTCTCTTCTCTGCAAACATTAGAAGTTTGTAGATCAGAGGAAGAGGAGGGAATATCTTATCTCTTGATGACCAACACTTGGCGGGTGGGTGAGGCACTCTAGTTTATTATTACCATCAAGCAGTTTGAACAGGAGTGCTTACTTACCCGCCCAAGAGTTTGTAATTAAGAAATTGGAAGTTTCTCTTTTCTGCGAGCATTAGAAGTTTGTAGATCAGAGGAGGAAATGGTAATATCTAATCACTTGATGACCAACACTGGGCGGGTGGACGGGGCACTACAGTTTATGATTATCATTAAGCAGTTTGAACTGGAATGCCTATCCACCCGCTTAAGAGTTTGTTATCAAGTGATTAGAAGTTTCTTCTCTCTGCAAGCGTTAGAAGTCTTATTGTTCAAAGTGGAGATGGTGATATTTAATCTCTCGATGACCAACACTTGGGCAGGTGGGTCGGTCACCTTGTTAGTAATGTAGAACTGTTTCCAGTCTATTTTAAAGCTATCTCCATAGACTGTGCTTAATATCTCTCAGTGTAACATTAACATTACTGATTATTTCAAGCATTACCTCATCCAAGATATCTATGATCGGACCTCGACCTGGATTGCACGAAACGTTTCAAGCTTTTTTCTTGGAAATAGACGAGTTTACGTATGTTTTGGGGCGATTTGGTCTGGGAACCAAATTGTTTTTTATTCTTTTGATAAATGCCGTTAATTCTATTTAACTAAATTTGTACAGAAACTGTTAATAAACATAACCTCTAGCATGTTAACGAATCACCCTGTATACATATGTTTACGTTGTATTATTTATCCAATGAAGAAACTTACCCGACATTTTTTGTTTTAGACAAGTATTATTTCGAGAACCAGGCACGTCATCAATTCCATTATGACTGCTGAGAGCGAGGAATCGAAACTGCAACGAATCGAAGAGTTATCTCTACATATTCAAAAATTCCCCGAAGCCAAAAACAGTGCTGTTAAGGTAAGTTCTTATATAATATGCACAATTTTGAGACACAATTGAACAAGCAATTTACTTTAAATTTAATAAGATGCTAGGCACACTGATGAAGGGTGCATACCCTGAAACACTGAAAAATTTGTATTCTTGCATCGTTTGATCGCATCTTTGCAAAAAAAATCAATTTATCGGCGTGCATAAGACACTTTGCAACTCAAATACATTGTTGTAATATCATTGTTTTTTTTTGTCATTTAGGAGGGAGCTATAAGACTTCTATTACATATCCAAGGGAATACGAGACACCCCAGTACTCAAGGCGCTATTAATGAAGTGTTTGCCTTACTTGGTTACACCCAACCTTTACCGGGCAGAGGCATACGTATTTTATCAATGGACGGTGGCGGCATCAGAGGCATATTAGTCATTGAAATGCTGAAGAAATTAGAAGAGATCACCGGCAAGAGGGTCTACGAAATGTTCGATTATATTTGCGGGGTCAGCACTGGGGCCATCTTAACATGTTGCTTTGGTAAGTAACATGTTTGACGAATTTATTCTATTATGACAATTTGAATCTAGTGCAAACAGTTCATTGTTTTCTAATTGTAAAACTGCGTTTGCATGAGTTTGTGAATGACGAACATTTGCATCTCACAAATTGGTAGTTTACATGGTGCGTGGCTCGCAAAGCGCTTTGTATTCAACTATTTTACACTTACTGATTTTTCTAGGTGTTTTACAAAGCACATGCGAACAAGTTCAAAAAGATTACATAGATATAAGTCGGAAAATATTCACACAATCGACAATCAAAGGTACCAGCAGTTTGGTGTGGAGCCATTCGTATTATAACACAGAACTCTGGGAAACCTTGTTGAAAGACAAGATGGGCGATAATAGTTTAATATCGACTGCTAGAATACCAAATTGCCCAAAAGTAAGTTTGATATTGTATTAAAATGATTGAATTGTAATCATAATTTGTTTGGTTCAGGTTGCTAATATATCAGCAGTTGTTAATCATGAAAGAGTCTCAGCTTATGTATTCAGAAATTATTCCCACGGATGGAGAGTCCAATCTCAATACATAGGTGGCAGCAATCACAAAGTTTGGGAGTCAGCTAGGGCTTCCGCAGCAGCGCCAACTTATTTTGAAGAATGTAAATTGGGAAATCTTCTTCATCAGGTTAGTAAATGTTTTAAATAAATTAAACTTGTTGATAACATTTGGTTAGCTTTTATTGCTCTAACTATATGTTTTTTTTTTCAGGATGGTGGTATTTTAGTCAATAACCCCACCGCTGTCGCCATCCATGAAGCGAAACTGTTATGGCCCAACAATCCAATCCAATGTGTGGTTTCTTTTGGAACTGGTAGAACTGTTCCTAATCCAACCGATTCCACAGCAACTCAACCAGCTAGTGCTTCATCATGGAAAAATAAATTTATGAAGATTTTGGATAGTGCAACCGATACTGAAGGTAAGCAGCAAACTATCTTAAACTTTTCCGGTCTTGTCCGAATATATCTGACAAAATATTTTTCTGCTTGTCGGATATATTCCGATTTTTTTACTGACGAGCTGTTGCTGCAGATTAATCAAAATTTTGTTGGACTCTAAAGGGTATTTAACATTTCTAAACTAACTATGATTTGTGAATTCAGCCAGCTATTCTTTAGTTAGAGTTAATCAGAACATTTTAATTATTTTCAGGTGTTCACACAATGCTCAGCGATCTACTCGACGACAACATCTACTTCCGTTTCAATCCGTACCTCACCGAAATGTTAAGCATGACCGAGATTGAACCATCAAAGTTAGAACAGTTGGAACGTGACGCCGTCATGTATCTCCGACGCAACGATGACAAATTTCAACAGGCCGCCAAAGCATTAATGCAACCCCGCACACATTTACAGAAAGTCGGCGATTACATAAACAAACAACGCGAATTGTTAGGCTTAACAAGTAAGTTATAAATGGAAACAACAAAATCATAAATTATTATAATATTTATTGGCATAGTGATAATGTAATTGACGGAAATCATTAATTTTAATAGTTGATTGATAATTATTATAAAATAGATTCAAAGCTCGCATATACCTCATACTTATAATTTTACTATTTTAAGATTAGGGACCAGATGGTTTGCAATAAATGTAATACATTTAATGTTTGAAAGGTATTACCAAGTTGAATTTGATACATTCCATATTATTGAATCGAATTGAATAGTAATAATACTAGAAACCATCTTCTCATTAATATTATTTTGTGGTATCATCTCAGAAAAATTGGTTTATTGACTGTGATTTGATTTCTTTCATTTTTGTATACATTGTTCGAATGTTTTTTTATTGAAACAGTGATACATATTATTTTTATTTATTTTATTATTGTATATAGTAGAATTGTTGAATATATTGATATTTTATTTTATGTTTTTGTCTTAGGTTTGTACATGAATTTTAAATTATGAAATAGTAATTAAATAAATTATATTGTTTATTATATTCTAATATTTATAACCTATTGTGACCTCTACTATGTTTTTATCGCAAATTTAACATATTACATCTGTAGACGGCCCTAATAGAGCCGAAACTAGTCATGTATTTGTAATAAGTTTGTGGTAAAAAACATTATTTCTATATTATCTATTTGGATGTGAATTGAATGTAATTCGTTTTATATAGGCGGGGGGAACTACGAATCAAGATGATGCATGCATGAACTGTTGATGAACTGCTGGTCTGGTATTCTTGAGAGGAATTGCTGAATTCCGCTTTATGATGAGTATTGTCTACAACTGAGGTTACTAATTTATTGGTAATAAAGATTGACATATTGCATATTTTGATCTAATGTTAATGATATTAATTGTGTTTTTAAATTTTATATTTAGGTGATGTGGAGGGGTTTGTATATGGATCTAAATAGAACAAGAAAGGAGAAAGTAAGTATGCTCTTCTGTGTTGTTCTGCTCCGGAGGTAGAACTAAAGATATGTCGAATTAGTAGTGTAGTAGGAGTTTATTTGTCTCATGATTGCATTTATGTAGGTTTGTACAGGATGAATCCCGTGCCGTGTCAGCTTGTGTTTTTGCCAAGGTGAGGGTTATGTTAGGTTAGGTTAGAGATCTTATGATTAGTCTATTTCTTGTGTTTTTTGAGGTGTTGAATCTCAAAGTGCACTTTGGTCAGTGAAAAAGAAGTGTTCTAAAGTGAGGTTGTTGATTAAATTAACACAATCGCTTGCTCTCGGGAGCAATTGCAATGCATCTGCGGTGTACGCGCATCACCAAGTGCGAGATTTTAAGCACACACATCTCCCTCTGCCAAAACGCACGCGAAGTAGCGCTCACAACTATCCACCGAGGATTCATACATAGTAAACGAGATATAGTGCCTCGGCTCAGTACTCAGTTTAAGATTATCTCAAAATATCATAACTGGACATTATTCACTACGCATCTGTGTAAATTAAGCATGGGGTTACCTGTGAGGTAGCATGTGCCAAAAAGTGTATTCTTCTAGGCTTAAGCTAGTGAGATTTTTGGATCCAGAGGACATTTCAGTAGGACCACTAATCTTGTTAGCATCTGCGCAGGGCTACGTCCTACCAAAAGAAATCAATCTTTTGGGTTGTAAGAGAGTTGAATAGAATGTAAGATTCAGATAAAGAGCGAGATGAACTCCTGGTACTTTGGAGGATCTTCTTAACATATACTGATTTGTGACATAGGGAACCAAAATGGTGTGGTCTATGAGTGTGTTCGGATTTGCGCGCTGTATTGATCCGGTTGAGCTTTGCTTATGAAGCAGGTACAGATGATGCAACTACAGGCGTGGTCTAGAGGATGGAGAGGTTACTGAAATAGCTGATACTTTTGTCTTCAGCTGAGGTGTGGTGATACAGTTTATTTTTCTAGTAGTCATCTAAGGATCTGTTGGAAGTCTAGAAATTACGTGAAGTGATCTGATAAACTTTACTCAATCTGACCTCTGTAGGCTATCATCCTTAAGAAGTCTTGGGCTCCATACTCTGTTGTGGTGGCTTCTGTTGTGGTAGTGTTTGGTGGGGGCGGCCAATGGTTTCTTGTTGGCAAAAAGACAGATAGCGTTTACAGTTTGTAACAGATAGGACATGTATGATTAACAGCGCCAACGAAAAATAAGCTACGACCAGAGTTGGATGGGTATATACGCAACCAAACGTACTATATATATGTCTGCAGTTTGTAAAAAGATCAGCTGTTGAGTGACCTAAAATATATTAAGTTGCGGATGTGTAAGTGCTTCTTAGGAAGTTTTGCTTGTGCTGTTAGGCAAATCAGGCTTCTTTTTTTTTGCTTTGATGGTGGCAAGACTCTAGTCAGTTGTTTTGGAACGAGGTCGATCGGCTGCTTTCTTGTTAATCGAATGTCAAGTTTTAGTTTTTAGAACGGGTGAAGTGCTCTTGTGTGTTGAAGACTTGTTTAATCCACTTCCACTAGTCGCTTTTTCTACGTTGGGTCTTGGATGGTGGAATTTTGAACGGCTTTTCTTATTAAAGTCGAGTTCTAGAACGCGATGAAGTCACATCTGCGATCGGAAAAAGACCGAACTTGCCATAAACGGACCAATCCGGACATACAACCAGTATTTTGGTTTTTACTTTGGATTTAGTTAAGCAATTGTAATTGTTTCTTTGCAACGGTAGTAATATACAATTTTTTTTTTGTATCGTCTTACTCGCTATGAGCGTAGGCTCCCTTCTCGTATGTTTGTGGTGTGCGATAATAGTTCTACACAAACATGCGGGACTTATTGTTTAAGGTGAAATTCGAACCACACTACTAGAGGTGTTTATTAGGCAAATAATTTGCTGGTTTACCATTGCTTGCAAAGGAGACGACCGCATCGAAATATATTTGACAAATTAGATATTGCCGCTGCCGGGAATCGAAGCGAGCTGCCTGCTCAACAGTCCTCGAACTAGACCATTGTGCTGCGGTCGCCACAATGCATGTTTTAAATGTTTAAAAATCTAAAATATTGAAAGAACTTGAACTACCAAGTCACAAACAAAATGGCCGCTCTGACGTAGTTTGCGTTACCTTACGCGAGTCTGGTATTTATAGGTGAAGTTACTTGATTAGAGGTTTTACTGAAACTGCGGCAATTTTTGCAGCGGGTTCTCTTCAGAATGAAGTCGTGGATGGGGTTTTTCTGAATTTTACGTTGTGTGAGAGTGGTTAGTGAGACGAATAGTGGTCCCTTGTGGTTAGTTAGTGTAAGTTGCGAAAATTGGAGCGGGTTCTAGATAATCAAAAACGAATGGTTTCTGAGTTCTTTGAGTTGAGAATTGGTGCAAAGTAGTTACTGCCGCAAGCTTTGCTTCTATTTGATGGTAGATGAAGAATTTCTTGTTTGCCTGAGCATATGGCCGAACGCGTACTGAACTTTTTTTGATGATCCCCGCGTTTGGAGTGGGTAGACGGGAACTAAGTTTAAATTGTGGGCGGGTAACTTTTTGTATTTTGACCCACTCACCCGCCCAAGTGTTAGTCATCAAAGAATTTATTGTTTCACTTCTTGTGTGCTTGCATTTAGATATCAGAGAATATTTTAACAATAAATTTCTTGACAATTAGAGTGGGTGCGTGGGAACCAAGTTTAAATTGTGGGCGTTAACTTCTTCTACTGTGATTCACCCATAAGCCCAAGTGTTAGTCATTAAAGGGTCTATTATTTGTCACACCTTTTGCGTGCTTGCACTTAAGATATCAGAAAATTGTTTAACAATAATTTTTTTGATAACTAAAGCTTTGGTGGGTGGGCGGAAACCAAGTTTAAATTGTGAGCTGGTAACTTCTTTTACGGTGACCCATCCACCTGCCCAAGTATTAGTCATCAAAGGGTTTACTGTCCCACTTCTTGTGTGTTTGCATTTAGATATCAGAGAATTGTTTAACAATAAATTTCTTGAAAACTAACGCTTGGGTGGGTGAGCGGGAACCAAGTTTAAATTATGGACGGGTTATTTTTTCTACTGTGAGCCAACCACCCGCCCAAGTGTTAGTCATTAAAGGATCTATTATTTGTCTTATTTCTTGTGTGCTTGCACTTAAGATATCAGAAAATTGTTTAACAATAAATTCTTTGATAACTAAAGCTTGGGTGGGTGGGAGGAAACCAAGTTTAAATTGTGAGTTAGTATTTTCTTTTACGGTGATCCACCCACCCGCCCAAGTGTTAGTCGTCAAAGGATTTACTGTTTCACCTCTTGTGTGCTTGCATTTAGACATCAGAGAATTGTGTAACAATATTTTTTTTTATAACTAACGTTTGGTTCGGTGGGCGGAAACCAAGTTTAAATTGTGGGTTGATAACTTTTTCTACTGTGGCCAATTTGATGTCAAGCATTGCGCAACTTGTCTAGTATTGAAAATATATACGGGATGAGGCAATTATGTCTTTCTCCGTTAAGACGTTTAACTTTCTAAAATCAACCTAAAACTTATGTGAGGAGATACTGGATAGTATATTTGCTTTATAGGCGGTAAATCAGTGACTAATTGTTACCTATTAATTCAAAGTTTTGTTTTACCAACTTTCTCAACCAAGCTTTTTGAATTGAGATTAGTTTTGAAGTCACTTTAACGCTTGGTACTTGTCCGCCTGATTAGTAAAATTCCAAACTTTTCTTTTCAAACCAAGAACTAAACTGTTAGTTTTTAAAAACTAATTTCTAATATTAATTTATGGGACATATCTGGTACAGTATTCACTGTTTTAAGCTTATCTAAAAAACATACAGAAACGCTACTAATATCTCAAGTTTTACACTATTTGCGATAGATACTGACAAATTTAAGTAAATAAAACTATTTTCTAAAACTATTCTGCCAAGAATATCCACTTGCAAGTATGGACGCTTATTACTGTTAGCATGCAAAAGTATAAAATATATAACGGCTTTATTCTTTTCAAAAGTCGAGTGTGGACTACAAAAGTAGTCTTATGACAATGACGCTAGGCCTCTGATTTTTGTATTCCACCAACTTGCGTTCAATCTCTTGTATATAATAACAGCAAGAACACAAGAGGTAGGAGAAACATTAAACCTTTTGATGACTAATATTTGGGTGGGTGGGTGGGTGAGTAGATAACAGTTGAAGCTACCCGCTCACAATTTAAACTTGTATCTCGCTCGCCCACCAAAGCGTTACTTGTCAAGAGATTCATTCTTAAACAATTCTTTGATGTCTAAATGACATTTGACGTTCAATCTCTTGTATATAATAACAGCAAGAACACAAGAGGTGGGAGAAACATTAAATCTTTTGATGACTAATATTTGGGTGGGTGGGTGGATAACAGCAAAAAAACTAGCCGCCTACAATTTAAACTTGGTTTTCGCCCGTTTACCCAAGCGTTACTTGTCAAGGGATTCATTCTTAAACAATTTTTTGATGTCTAAATGACATTTGATTTTCAATCTCTTGTATATAATAACAGCAAGAACACGAGGTAGGAGAAACATTAAATTGTTTGTTGACTAATATTTGGGTGGGTGGGTGGGTAACAGTAGAAGAAGCTACCCGCCCACAATTTAAATTTAGTTCCCGCCCGCCCACCCACGCGTTATTTATCAAGGGATTTATTCTTAAACAATTCTTTGATGTCTAAATGACATTTGACGTTCAGTCTCTTGTATATAATAACAGCAAGAACACAAGAAGTGGGAGAAACATTAAATTCTTTGATGATTAATATTTGGGTGGGTGGGTGGGTAACAGTAAAAGAAGCTACCCGCTCACAATTTAAACTTGGTTTCCGCCCGCCTACTAAACGTTACTTGTCAAAGGATTCATTCTTAAACAATTTTTTGATGTCTAAATGACATTTGAATTTCAATCTCTTGTGTATAATAACAGCAAGAACACAAAAGGTGGGAAAAACATTAAATGTGTAACAGTAGAAAAAGCTACTCGTTCACAATTTAAACTTGGTTCCCGCCCGCCCACCCAAGCGTTACTTGTCAAGGGATCCATTCTTAAACAATTCTTTGATGTCTAAATGACATTTGACGTTCAATCTCTTGTATATAATAACACCAAGAACACTAGAGGTGGGAGAAACATTACATCCTTTAATAACTAACGCTGGGTGAGCGGGTCACAGTAGAAGAAGCTATCCGCCTACAATTTAAACTTAGTTTGGGAACTAAGTTAAAATTGTTGTGTTGGTTGGTTGGTTGGTTGATTGGTTGGATTGGTGGATGGGTCACAGTAGAAGAAGCTATCCGCCCACAATTTAAATTTTGTTCTACCCAAGCGTTAGTTATTAAGAGATTTATTGTTAAATAATTCTTAGATGTCTAAATGAAGTCTTTTCGGCCGCATTTACAACATTTTAAAAGTTCATTGGATTTAAGAGAGAAAGTGTAATTTCTTGCAGTATGTCCCGCTTGCATTGAAAGCTTGAGTTTGCTGAGTATTGTTTATTTTTGCATAAAAGTTAAAAACTGACGTTACTATACGCTAAATCTAACTCAACATTGAGAAGAAGGTGGTAGAATATATTCATAGCAAGTTACTTTTCTTGTCTCTTATTTTTGACAGTATTCTTTTAGCTCTTGCAAACTTTTTGCCTCAACTAAGTTCAAATTATGTTGGTAAATTGAAGTGAGATGATTTGGTTAAATTAGCTGCATTCGCTTCTCATCGGTTATAGTACAAATTAGCCTGGAAAACAATAATTACATAATTGCTATATATAAACCTAGTAGACTCTTTGGGTCTCTGCGTTCTGCGTAAAATTTTGTCTAGATTTTTTTGATATAATTGTTTGAAACTTACTTTAAACTTTCATGGGGACGGGGTGTAGAAGCTACAAGAATTTAGTCTGCTTATAAAGAATTGGAACTATAGCCTTCATCTACAACTGACCTACAAGCAAAACATGTGGATAGCCATATGGATAACTGAACGAGGCTTTTTGGTTTTATCTTTCTGGTCAAAAGTCAAGATTTCTAAGCTCTACTGTTTGTTGGTACTATTGATTAGATTAACCTGGTTTAAAATGTGTATTCATTTTGTTTCTTACTTTTTATATTTGAGGTCGATGAGACTAGGAACAGACATGGCTACTTCATCTTTTATATTAACTATTTTTGCCGCGATTGCTTTGCATTCTTTGTCAGGTTTCAAAATTAATGATAGTTATTCTAAAGCCCTATTTAATTTTTCTAATTTTAACAAAGGACGCAGAGAATTGCTTCAACCGAATTCAATAATTTTACTAAACATTGCTTAATAATGCATATTTTGTAAGAATTTGATTAAAATTATTGGCTAATTATCATCTTTTGGAGTGTCCCACCCACCTACTCAAGTGTTACTTATCAAGTTTGTGACTTTTTCTTGCGACAAAATGACTTCTGACGTCCGCATAGAAAGCAAACATTTAGTTCTTTGATGATGAACAATTGGGTTGGTGGGTGTGGACACTCTCACTTCCAAAACTATTGGCTTGATATCATGTTTTTCTCTATTGTTAGACTTATCCCTAAACACGCTGTATAAATATAATAATTCCTACGCTGACATTACAATAATTAACAATTTAGTTGTTAGAAACTATTCACTTAAATATGATTATTTCACGTCAATATAATTGAATTTAGTAGTAACTACAAATTTATGAAAATCTCATCAATAATAATTATTCAAATCAACTAGGTCAGTAATCGACAAATCAGTTTTGCATTTCACTATTACTGATGGCTCACGTTGTTTTGATTGCAAGCTGCAGCCCGTATTATTTTCGCACGATATCATTTAATACATCCCGCCGCATCGCATTGCCATATATTTTATTGAGATATCATCAAAGAATCAATAACCGGTTTCCAATTTAAAATCATTGACGCTTTTCAGTTTAACAGCGTCACAGAAAATTACTAGTTGATCATAAATTAGAGAGCTCTGCACGCCCCCGAAACATCGATGCGACTGTCAATTTGAATTGAATTTTTTTTTCAACAATCGGTGTGGAAATAAAATTGAAACTACTTTATGGACAAAACATGGTGATGCAAAAAGTAAATTAGAAAATTGAATGGAATGAATTCATTTTTCAAATTGTGTAAGTTAAAGTATTCTAAACAAAATTGAAATCAACTTCTTTTATGTGTAAATTTGGATCATAAAAAGTAATTAGTTTTGAGTTTTAGCAGTTGAATAATTTGCAGCTGTTGTAGCTATTGAGGCTACGGTTTGTAGAACTTTTATCTGTAAAGCATGATTGAAATTACATTAATTTTTGAACATCATTGTTTGTACTAACTAACGAATTGAATGCATTATCAAATGAAATTTATACTTATAATATCTTGAGTAGTGCAGGATGGGCTTTTCTTCTCTCTCTTCTTTTTTGGTTAAAACATTTCTTCGCAAAAATCTTTTGGTTAAGATAACTGAATTTTTTGATTGTTTCCTTTAGCAAATTGTATCAACATATTACTGAATGCAAGTAAGACTTAGCACTTGACGCCTTTTTTAGCTTTAATAGTATAAAATTTGTTATTAATATTTTTATTTAATAAAGAAACTTTTTTAATTTGAATAATTTTTGTACAAATTTGAATTAAATTTTTACAAAAAAAAGATTAAAGCATTCTTATTGGGCCAGGTTGGGATTGGAGTAAACCGTGAGGTTGTTGAAGTACTTTTTGGCCAAAGCTTCAGTGGGAAATCCCGAGATTGCTACGAATTTTCCTGTTTTGGGTGAGCATCTGCCAAGTCGTACTTTAGAAACCTTAAAACGACTGAGGTGGCAGTTTGCAGCCGTTCCCAAAATTGGGAATGTTTGCGTGAGTACATCTGAACCCATGTTAGTGGGAGGAGAAAATATTGTTTGTTTTGGGGTAATCTTGAATTATGTTCAAGATTGCCTTCTCTATGATTTTACTTAAGGTGCATAGTAAACTTATTAGCAGGTAGTTTTTGAAAAACTTATGGTCTTTTCCAGGTTTTGAGACATTTATCACAAGTAATCCTTCTATTTTGTAGGAAAGTGCCCAGTTTTGAGAATTGCATTAGCAATGTTGTTGAAAGCCATTGTTGTTTTATGCGAGAACGTTTTCAAAGTCTGTTTGGGGTTTTATCGGTGCCTAAAGCATACTGGGATTTGAATTTTTTTAACATTTTGAGAAGGTTTAACGCTATCAAGTGTTGTCGTCAGCGGACCTTTTTGATGTGCTCCAGATTATTGTTCTCGGAGAAACAACTTCGGCCAAAGGGTTTTCTAAAACCGTGGCCAGGATCTGCGACAAATCGATGCCAAAGAGAAAATTGGCTGCAAGAGGACGACCTGTATATTGGTGGAACGAGGAGATTGCTCAACTACGCCGGTTATGTATAACACGTAGAAGAGAGTACACCAGAAACTCTAGACAAATTCTGCCTCTTGCAAAACACCAATTATGGGAGGAGTATAAGTCTTGCAAAAAGAAACTGAGGGACGCGATAAAGAAGGCTAAAAGAGCTAGCTGGAAAAACCTCTGACATCTGGGGCGACGTCTACAGAATAGTCATGAAAATAATGGCAGGATTCCCGCCGAGACCAAAGCTGACGATGGAAGCCATGGAGAAAGTGGTTAAGCACTTGTTCTCGGCCCAACCAAAAGTAAAGCATGACTGTGCCATTAGCACCAGTTTTATCGATTTTACGAGCGAAGAGCTACGTGAGGCATGTGCAAAACTGAAGCACAACAAATCTCCAGGACCCGGAAATATTCCTGCGGAAGTACTGAAGGAGGTAGCTCTGAGCAGTCCAAATCTGGTGCTGAGGGTATATAACAACCTTGCGGCCACAGCAACATTCTTAACGATGTGGAAACAGGCGCTACTTGTTCTGCTACAAAAGGAAAATAAATCAACTCCGGAAGAGCCTGGGTCTTTTAGACCAATTAGCCTTTTGGATGTAGAGGGAAAGCTCTACGAACACTTGTTACGCAGTCGGCTTAATAAGGAACATGAGCGTACGGGCGGTCTTTCAGAAAAACAATTTGGATTTTGAAAAGGACAGTTGAATGCTCTCAAGGAAGTAATTAACATTGCCAGGCAAGCGGCTGCGTTCTCAGCGGCGCACCGGAGACTTTGCGTGATGGTAACTCTTGACGTCCAAAATGCGTTTAACAGCGCATCGAGGCAGTTAATCCTAGATGAGCTGAGGAAAAAAGGGGTTCAAGAAAACCTAATTGCTATTATAGCTTCCTATTTAACTGACAGGAAAATAATTCTAAAATCTGGGCCCAACACTTTGGAATATTCTCTACGACGATCAACTCCAGACCAAGATGCCTGAGAGAACGGTTTTGATTGGCTTTGCGGACAACGTGGCGATGGTGACGACGGCAAAAAGTGTAGAAACACAGTCAACACTGGACTACTGCGAGTGACAAATTGGATGGACAAGAAGGGGCTAAAACTAGCTCCGCATAAAACCGAGGCGGTACTTCTGATGCCAAAGAGAAAACTAACTTCGATTCAGTTTGACATCCTAGGTATGGTAGTTATGCTGAGCAAGGCAGTTAAATACCTAGGAGTATGGCTCGACACCAAACTAACGTTTGCCGAACATATCAAGAAGACAATCGAAAATGCCGAAAAAACGATAACAGCCCTAAGCAGTCTAAAGCCTAACGTTGGAGGACCTAGAGCTTCAAATAGGAGGATTCTCGCGAGTGTTCAAGTCGCAGTTGCTGTATGCCGCACCGGCATGGTATGAAGTAACCGACAATAAAAAGCTGTCCCAAAAACTAACAAGAATACAGAAGACAATGTCCATCCGAGTATGTAGTGCATACAGATCTATATCTGCGGAAGCTGTTGGGGTTATTGCTGGAATACTGCCTATCAAATTTCAGATCAAGGTGTACAGTGGAACACCAAGGAACACTGACAAACAAATGCAAATGGCCAAATGTCAAAACAAATGGAACAACGGGACTTACGGACGATGGACTTGGACACTGATACCACAGATCCAAAAGTGGCTGGACAGACTCTATGGGGATGCAGATTATTTTATTACTCAAGCTCTTTCAGGGCACGGTTGCTTCGGAAAATATTTTCACGGCTGCAGGAGAGCGGAAACAAACGAGTATACCTACTGCAAGGAAATATATCATTCCTTGTTAAGTTGTCCCAAGTGGAGTGGTGTAAGATCAGCTTATACGAATATGACGGGAAAGATTTTTACCGCTACAAATATGATGGAGAGCCTCGTAAAGTCGAAAGACATCTGGAGACAGGCGTACACCACGCAAATTTGTTGAGTCCAAAGAGAAAGACAGTCGACGTTGAAAAGACAACCTCTGCACTGAAGAAATGCGAAAGCGGATTCCGGTGTAAGGTGTGTAGTGAGAGAGATGATTGTTTTAGTTGGGTCGGACTGCTTAACAGTCCAACCTCACACTGTTGCCCAATTTCCGTCTGGGGGCTTCGTCTTTTGAAGGTTTTTTCCATCTCTCTAATAAAAAAAAAATAAAGATGGGGTTAGGGCTACCAGTTGGTTATCAATACCAGCTCTTGACAATTCTTGCGCAAGTAATAGTTCAACTACTCAAGAAAGAATTAGGAAACATGTATCAGAATGGGGAATTAAATTTTCCGTGGTAGTAGAGGAGTTAAGCGTCGAAGCGTTTCTCGAAAGAATTAAAGAACTACAAGCTATTAACAAAATTTTAGAGGCAGAATTATTTGTAGTTTACCTGAATTATTATCCGGTAAAGCGCTGTAGATTGGAAAGAATTCAAAGAAGTTTTAAAGAATGAATACCGTCGGCCAAATTATATATTATTATACGAATTGCGTCGCGAAATAGAAGGCAGGAACCAGCAGCCAAATGAACCTGTGCGCAGATTATTTTGCATGTATGTTAGCTATGTATCGACGATTAGATATTAAAGTCTCGGAAGAAGAACAAATTCTTACAATTAAGCGAAATTTAACTCCTTATCTGTTGGATCGTATAAGCTATAATAATATTAAATTGCTCGATGAATTACGCAAAGAATGCAAAAATATTGAAGCACGTCGGGTTTTCTTGAATAAAACCTCCTTTCTTTTTCATTCATATGCTCCTCCAAAAAACCATACCCAATAATTTTTACAAAATGCGTTAAACCAAAATCTAAATTTTGTACCGGATATGGGAAGAAAGATGTTCTAAGAGATCAATGTGGGCCAATTAGACCATCGCAAGGCAGCAAATTGGGCCACCGATATGTTTTGTTTAAAATTGATACCAGGTGATGCGCGTCCGTATTTGAAAACTTCCGTATTAGGCTCGGTTGTTCTAAATCTTGCTTGAGCAAACGTTTATTTAAAAAAATTGGCAAAAATATAGAAATTAGGAAGGCTTATACATTGTCAATTCGAGTAGCAAATGATCAGCATGTTAGTGTGGTAGGAACAGTAGACTTACCAATCGCTTTGTATTGTTTCAAATATTAGTAGTTGTAATTTTGTATTGCCCAAAGAAGTATACGTTGCCGCAATGAATGATTCTAACCTAACTCCTGATCAAACTTCTCAACTTTATAGTTTAGTTGATTATTTTGCTGCTGGATTAACCTTGAATCGGGATAAATGTCATTTTTGTCGCTCAGAGGTAAAATATTTAGGTTAGGTTAGGTTAGGTTGGGTTAGGTTAGGTTAGGTTCCTGGACTCCAGATTTTGGGGGCAGGGGAAGGTGAAACCTCTTCCAGGCGCGTCCCAGGTGGCGGATAGGGGATTGCACACGCGGACCAACACCATTGCACGGTAGCCTTGCCACGGCAATGAGACTACCTTTTCTATCCTTCTCTTTCCCCTTTGAACTATCGTTCGCTCTAGAACAACTCTTCGGTCTTTCTTGACTCACTTTCTGGTTATTAAGCTATTAGGTAACGAGGGCTTGGTAACCAAAACCGCTTTAACATCTTTTTCTTACAGTGGAACCCAACACTCTAAACCACTAAAAGGGTGCGCGACTGCCCGGAAGTCAGAAAACGGGAAAAAAAAAGAAAATGAAACAATGCACAAAAGTTTAGATAAATATACCCAGGAGGAAAAACCCTCACCGTCTGCTGAGACGGTCTGCCACGTGGAATATGGGTGTGGCAACCTAAACAAAACTGATAACGACAATGGCAACGAAAACGGACAACGAAACTGGACAACCACGGAAGATAAGTCGCTGAGCAGACGTGGCTCAGCCAGACACGAAGACTTGACAGCGGAAGAACTTGATATCCTGCAAAGTTACAACAGGCGAAGGAGTATAGGGAGGTCTCCTAACAGAGAACCTGTGGAGGAGTCCAAGTCGGAAGAATCAAAGAAAGAACCGACAAAACCGCAGGAACTTAAGGAAAAGGAAAGGAAAAAGGTGATTGATGAGAAAAAAAGACTAAGGGAGGACGACCCTCAAGGCAAACCTGCCGAGAAAAGGCGTAACAGCGTTGGAACATTGCCTTACAATGTAGAGGTAAATATGACAACGCTGGCGAAATGCATAAAAAAGTTGCAAAAAGAAGTTGCTCAAAACACCAGGGTGGATTTAAAAAAGGCCATCGACGAGGTAGCCCTAATTTTTCCAATGGTTGTTAAGTCGCAACAAAAAAAGATAGTCGGAAACAACCAGGAAGAAGAATTAAGGCTTATAAAAGCTGAAACCGAAAAGCTACGATCTGCTAATGCAGAACTTTTAAAAAAAATAGACAGCATGACGGCAAATGCTATCAAAGAAGCCGAAGTTAACAAAAAAGAAGAACAGGAGCTAAAAGACAGAGTTGCGGCTCTTGAAGAAGCTGCGAGAAAGAAGTGTGAAAACGGGATGGATGAAAGGACGGAGGTACGCATGGACCAGCTACGGGAAATAAGGGTATGTGAAGGGTGTGGGTGCATGTGCATATGTGTAAAAGGCGTGAAAGGTATGAATGTGGAGGATGAAAGAAAGCTGCAGAAGGATGCAGAGGAGGTCGCACTAGTGGCTGCAATTTGGGAGGAAATGGGTAAGGAGGGAGGGAAGCCAGGGGAGGGTTTTCAAAAGTATATGCGGGAGGCGTGCCCTAAAAAGGCCTATAGACGGACAAGAGTAATAGTAGGGGTCCCAAAAAAAGGAGACAATGCTCTAGTTATTGTCGACGTGGGAGACGAAAACCCCATCACGAAACTGTACGGAGAAAAGGGGGAAGCTATAAAAGGCATAATTACAAGTGGTAAATTGGGCAAGGGAAACTTGGCATGCGTGGCGCAGGAGGCAAGCGCATTTTTGGAAGGGGAGCAGCTGACAATGGACAGGAACTACACGTTTCTGTTGGGGGCTGCGGAAGGTCAGGACGTAGGGGGGGAAGAGTTTCTGTCCATGACGGCAAAGGCGTTGGCGGCGGTGCGGGAAAGGGAAATAACAAACCTCTCGGTGGTATTGGCGTCGGGCAGAGAGACGGAGCGCGTCCGAAAAATTATGGAGTGGGTCTCGGAGGGCTCAAAGTTAAATATGACTATCCACACCCCCCGTCCTAAGGGGGCGGAAGGGTTGGCGCAGGTGGAGGTAGGGGACACCTGGAGCAAAGTCGTCAAGAGGGGCAAAAGCCAAAAGACGACGGACCTCCAGGTAGAGGGAAAGGGTCTGGGAAACAACTATGTGGAGCGGCTTAAAGCCTTAAAAATGAGGGTGGGAGAGTCTGCCGGAGTTAAGGTCCTTGAGGCCAGGGAGATGGCTTCGGGAGCAATTAAGTTAAAATTGCAGGGTGGGGGAGAAAAATCAATTAGTGCCTTTAGGGAGACGTTAAACAAAGGCCAAAACGCGGAGCTGACGGTGAAGGCACTTAGCAGAAGGGAAAGGGTGCTGGTGTGGGGGATAGATGGGGCGATGACGTCGGTTGAGGTGCGGGACGCTATTGACCGAATCGTGGGGGCGCCGGAAGGGAGAGGCTGCGAGGTCAACAGCCTTAGGCCGCAGAGCAGCAAAATGGGAAGGCAAGAGCTCTACGCCGTGGTCACGTTAGACAGGGGTCCCCGGGCGCACATTCTGGACTTAGGTAAAATAAGTATAGGGTGGGCACGGTGCAGGGTAGAGGCTTTTACTAACATAGACCGCTGCTACAACTGTCAGGAACTCGGACATATGGCAGCAGGATGCGGCGCCGCGAAAGTGGGTAGGCGGTGTCACAAGTGCGGAGAAGTGGGGCACTTGGTGAAAGACTGCATTCAGGAAGCAAGATGCAGAACTTGCAACGTGGCAGGTCACAGGACTTCATCCATGGCCTGTCCAAAGTACAAGGAATTAGTACTTATAAAAAAGGGGGTGGGTAAGGCGGCACCGCCGGTTAAAGAATGCTGACCGTCGTCCAAGTGAACTTGAACAGGTCGGTTGCATCTAGCGACCTTGCGATGCAGTTGTGCGCGGAGATTGGAGCGGACATCGCGTTGATCTCCGAGCCCAACGTACGCACGGCAACAGGAAGTGCCTGGTTCATGGACGATCGGGAGGACGCAGCACTGGTGGTGCTGAACAGCGGGTTGGGAATCGGAAAACGCGGGAGGGGGGAAGGGTTTGTATGGATTCAAGTGGGTGGGAGATTTTACGTGTCTTGTTATGCCTCGCCTAATAAGGCTTTGCAAGATCTGGAGGACATATTGGGATGCGTAAGGTCTCAACTGGGGGTGGGGATCAGGGATGCTTTTATAGGGGGGGATTTTAATGCCAAGTGCCCTACCTGGGGAGGGAACGTAGAGGACGGGAGGGGTCGTTTGCTAGCGGAATGGGCCGCGTGTAACGACTTGACTCCACTGATGACTGAACGATGGGGCAGCGCCCACGTTCTGGAGGGGAGAGGCACGCTCGTATATCGACGTGACCTTCTGCGGGTCAAGGGTAGTGGGGTTGGCGACGGGGTGGGAGGTGATGGAAGAGGAATGCCTCAGCGACCATCGTCCCATCCCATCAGGTTTGGTGTTGGCAAGACGGCTCCGTCGCGCGTGAGGGACGCGGAACAAAGCGGGTGGGTAATGACGTCGGAAGGGCTGGAGAAAATTTGTAGGGATTTTGGGGAGCGAGAAGTGGGGGAAGGGGAAAACGCGGCTCAGCTGTGCAAGAGCATAAAGCATCTCTGCGATCTTCATTTCACCAGAAAGGGGCGTCAAATCGGAAGACGTCCAAAATACTGGTGGAATGAAGAGATTGCGGAGGCAAGGATGCTCTGCAACAGGGCGCGTAGAGCGCTGACAAGGGCCAACGCCTCGGGGAGGGGTAACGTGGGTTTAGTCGGGGAGTATAAAGGGTTAAGGAAAAAGTTGGGAGGGCTCATCAAGTCGGCCAAGAGGGGAAAATGGAAGCTCCTGGTCGACGAAGTTGATGGGGACATCTGGGGCAGGGGTTTTAAAATAGTGATGGGGAAAGTGGGTAGGAAACCGCCAAAGGTGGATACGGCGGTTCAGAGAGCGGTAGTAGGGGAACTTTTTCCAGCGCAAGTGGGGAGGGTTTTCAGGAGGTGGCCAGTTGAGGCTGGGGACGTCCGACTCTTTACGGAAGGAGAGCTTCTGGAGGCCACGGCAAAGATCAGACCGAGGAAAGCACCGGGACCTGACGAATTCCCTACGGAACTTGTCAAAGCCCTAATCGGACGGTGCCCTGAAACCTGGCTGAAAGTTTACAATCGGTGCCTGGTTGAAGGAAGTTTTCCGGAAGTGTGGAAGAGGGCTAACCTGGTCCTGCTGGATAAGGGGAAAGGTAGTACGGGGGCTAGGGCATATCGTCCAATATGTCTCCTGGACGTGGGTGGGAAAATCCTCGAACATCTGGTGGTGGGAAGGCTTTTGGAGGTGCTTCAAGGTGACGCGGCCCTTTGCGAGCGTCAGTACGGTTTTAGGAAGGGTCTATCAACCCTGAACGCGCTCGCGGAGGTGAAGGCAGCGGTAGTAGCTGCAAAACGTTTTAGCTACACGCACAGAAAAGCGTGCGTGTTAATCACCTTGGACGTGATGAACGCCTTCAACACTGCCAATTGGGGCAGGATTTTGGGGGCGCTGGAAAACAGGGGGGTACCAGGCTACCTGCTAAATCTAATTAGCAGTTACCTGTGGGGTAGGATTTTGTTGCTGGGCAAGGGAGAGCAGAGGGAAGAGGTTAAACTGTCGGGGGGTGTGCCACAGGGGTCGGTTCTTGGACCCACGCTGTGGAACGTTCTGTATGACAGCGTGGTGAGCCTGGAGATGCCGAAGGGGGTAAAGGTAGTAGCTTACGCGGACGATCTGGCGGTAGTAATAACGAAGCGCTCTAGACTCGAAGTAGAAGAGGCTGGTAACTACGCCGTTAAGATAATAGAGTCGAAGATGAGCGAGCTAGGGCTGAAACTGGCGCCAGAAAAGACAGAGCTTGTGGTACTTTCGTGCTCAAGGAGGGTACCACAAGTTCAAATAAATGTCACGGGGACCACCGTCAGGTCTAAGAAGAAGCTAAACTACCTTGGGGTTGTACTGTCCAGCAACATGGCATGGGGCGGGCAGGTGCGGGAGGTGTGTATGAGAGGAGAGAAGGCGGCCCGGTCGTTGGCGGGTCTAATGCCAAATCTAGGGGGAGCAAGGGCTTCCTACAGGCGCCTGCTGTGTTCGGTTGTTTCCTCCATAGTACTGTACGGTGCAGAAATATGGGGGGACACCTTGCGCAGCAACGAGAGGCAAACGGAGTGGGTCTTGCGAACTCAGAGGAGGTGCTGCCAGAGGATTTGCAGCGCCTACAGGACGGCGTCGACTGCAGTTCTTCTGGTGGTTGCGGGTACAAGGCCACTAGACCTTCTAATCCGTATGAAGACGGAAGTGTGGGATGGGCGTCTCTCGAGGAGCGAAGGGGATGAATGGGTGTGGAGAGAATGGCAGCGAAGATGGGAAGAGTGTGAGTCGAGTGGAGGTGGTAGTGAACTCGGGTGGTCAAGGCGGCTCATCGTAAACGTGAAGCGGTGGGTTGGCAGAGGTTACGGCGAGGTAAACTATTACCTCACGCAGGTATTAACGGGACACGGTTGTTTCCGGGCGTACCTGCAGTGGGTGAAAGTGTGCAAGAGCGACGAATGTTTGTATTGCGGGCAGCGAGACACGGTTGAGCACACCGTGTTCCGTTGCGAACGTTGGACGGAAGTGAGGGAGAAAATGATTGTGAAAATGGGCGGAGCAAGCGTGAACCCTGACAACATGGTGGAAACAATGATGGCGTCTCAGGCCGGCTGGGATAATGTGTCCACCATGATAGGGATTATTCTCCGGAAAAAAGAGGAGGAGGAGAAGGAGCTTGCTCCGGTAGAAGAATGGGGGGTGGGGGTTTTGCCTGGGGTGGGCCCGTAGCTGTTTTTATTATTGTGTAAAAGTATGAATGGAAATGTTATAACTTTTTGTAAAAAATGTGTCTGTAAATTTTTTGATTTGTATGTTTTGTAAAAACATTGTTTTTGAAAAAAGAGAGGGCGGCAGAAAAGATTAACTGCCGTCCGGGATTCTCCACTCCGAAGTAATGCTTTAATGCAATCCCGGGGTGGAGTAAAAACAGATATATCCCAATGGGAGGAGGGTTTTAGCCGGTAGGAACCCGGCACTACCGTGCAGCACTGGCTGCCGGTGTCTTAGCTGAAGATTTTACTCCTTCCAAAAAAAAAAAAAAAAAAAAAAAAAAAAGGTTAGGTTAGGTTAGGTTAGGTTATAAATGTCATTTTTGTTGCTCAGAAGTAAAATAATTAGGTTATGTAGTAAATAAGAAGGGATTATTAGTTGATCCAGAAAAGGTGTTTTCGATTTTGCAAATTCCGCTTCTTCAATCGGTGAAAGATATTTGTAGATTCTTAGAAATCTTCAGAGTTACACGACTTTTTGCATTGTTGATGGTGGGCTTCAAAAACTAACGAAAAAAAGTCGGAGTTCATTAGATCTTAATGATTCTTGGAAATGGGTGGTACCACGGTCTAAGAAAGCTGAGGTGTTACAAGAATGCCATGATGACGTTACTGCTGGTCACTTAGGTATAGCTAAAACATGTCAACGTGTGTTACAAAATTATTACTTGCCTCGCACGCACGCGGATATCACTTGCTATTGTAGGTGTTGTAAGATTTGTTTGGCTCATAAAGTCAGCCAACAAAAACCGGGTGGTTTCTTAGGTACACACGTCGTTGATAGACTATCCAAGTGTTGTCGATCGACTTAATGGGACCATTTCCATTATCAACACGTAGAAATAGGTTTATTCTAGTAATATGTGATTTGTTTACAAAAATGTATTTTTAAGTGCATTAAGGGATGCAAAGTCTGGGAAGATAGTTGATATAGTGGAAAACCTAAAAGGAGCAGCAGGAGTCCGGTGAACCAAACCCCGAAGATTGAGCTAGCCAGCCCGGCAGCTGTAGAAGTACCACGAGTCGAGCCCAGGCTCGTGAGTTACAAGAGTTTGACTATTAACATTGGTTTGTAAGCTATTCCATGCTCGGTGCTTTGAATTAAAGTCTCTAGCAATTATTGTGGTGTATGGATTAGCAAAAACCGTATCAAAATTTGCCGTTTTGATACGATTGGTTGGTCTGATATAAGTAGATGGCCTAACTTAAGCACAGTCACCATTATTGCATTTGTTTTAAGCAAGGCCATGTCGAGTGTTTTCACTTTGCAGTGGTCCAAAGATCATTTTGCAAAGATGAGAGTCAGTTCATGGGTACCACCGACGTTCCCAAATACGTGAAAGTATTTGGGAATCTCAGTGCTTGGGAATCTCAGCCAGTGACAAGAAAAATATCTTAAAATAGAAGTTAAGTCTGGTTTTGTAATAATATGGATTTTTTATTACCTTGCCGACTTTTAATTTAAAATAAAAATGCCTGTAAGTCGCAAAAGGTATTGAAAAACTTAGTAGGAATATAAAGTCCATTTAAATTTACATTTAGTCAATTATTATTAAACTTAAAAGGTAAGTCACATTCCATAGTTTTCAATTAAATTGCCTTAAATATCTGAAGGATTATTTTTGTAAACAGTTATATTCGTCTTTTGAATTTTAGAGTTACCGGTTTTTTAATATTTGAAATATTGTTAAATTTATGATTTCAACCATGTTGTTGAAACGTACAAAAGCTTTCTTCCTTTAATAACAATTACATTTATTGCATCGGTCTCTCCAAGGCACATACATCATACCCGGCGATGATTTATCGTGAAAATATATTTTATTTTCTAAAACCTCGTTTATTATTGTTAGAAATTTCGATATATTTATTTCCTCCACAGTTTTAAGCCGGTGTATCTTGGCCGATACGGAACGAAGTGGTGGCGCGGAGGAAATAAAAAAAAGTCCATTACAATGCCGCGCGCCGTAAATCAAAAATTTAAACTTTTCACGCTATAAACTCGGCCCGGATTTACTTTAAAGAAAGATTTATTAGCACATTAATTAGTTTCCAATTTAGTCGAAAATTTGTGACGCGTGTGCTAACTAAGTATGCGAAGAAATAGATTTCGTTTTTTAGCCACACACATATATAGGGATTAATAAATAAAGTCGAGCGGAAAAGTTCTCGCTTAAGAGAATGCAGGGCTCTGAACGCTACGTGAATTATGTAAGCAAACTAAAAGAGCCCTTCGGATTCCTATTCCTTTTCGAGTTTTAACCGGCAAGTCGAACTTTTCCATTAGATTTACGGACTGCACTTGTTATATATATATATATATATATACGGAAACCATCAAATGTCCAAATGTTTGTTTATTGTTGGAGTTTTAAGAGAGATATTTATGGAGTTTTCTTTTTATACATATTAAACATTACCCATTAATTGATTAATTTTCGCAGATATATCGGCATAGAAAGGAGCTAATCGGAAGGACATTCATCATCTTACGTCACGGTCCGCTTGCCACCTTCGACAGTTTCGGTATTCAAGCGAATAAATTAAGATTGACTAATGTTGCGAATGATCTGATGGGATTATTAGTTTGTACGGGCAGATAACAACTGGGTTCTCCGACAACCTGCCAGTAGATTCAATTTCCGCCCCGATTCCGTCCCCACTAAACCATACACATACGCAACTCACACCCATACACAAACAAATAGAATTCGATTTGCGTATGCTGTGTGTATATAATTCACATTAAGACGGTCCGATAAATACGTATTGTTGTTAACATTGAGAGACCACTCTGTAAATACACTGAGGCATTAGTTCGTAGCTGCTAGCTTTACCTCTCCTCCTTCCAACTAACTGTTTGAGAAACTTATTAATTAAATTTACAAATATTTGTTCCCAACACCCATCAGCTTTAGAAGTTATTATTATAATGTTTCAACTTTAGTTCAAATACACATTTAGACTCTTCATTTCAGGAACTTGATAATTAAATGCAAAGATTGGATTAACAAATGTTAAATCTCTAAGCGAAATATAATAGTGTGCTCATTAAATATTGCATTTACTGAATTTAAATTTCAACTATAAATGTAATTAAAATTCCATCCGAGTATTAATTTGCATGCGTCTTTACTAGAAGCTATTATGCATGTCATTTCTTGTGTTTTAATTATCAATTTTCTACATAATTGAAACAACCAAATAATTTATTGTAATTGTACTATTATTATCTTTTTTCTTTTTGTATTATAGGACAAGTCCTGTTCCTTCCAACTACTTCGATCACATATAACTAATAAATTAAGAATTTGAAAACGTAAAAAAAAAATTTGCTAACAAAATATATAAAAAAACGCATTGGTTTGCTTGTAAAAATTAAAAGGTTAAGTGCAAGACCAGACTTAGTCTAAACTTCGCCTTTTTCTATATGTATCTATATATGTAATAGAAATAAAGTGTACTATTATTAAATTTTAAAAAAATTTTTACGTTTTTTTGGCTTTTAGGTTTTTTGTTTTTTAGAGTTTTTGTCTTTTAAGCTTTTTGCCTTTTAGGCCATTTGTTGTTTAAGCTTTGTCTTTTACTTTCTTTATTTTGTAGGCTTCTTGTCTTTTAAGTTCTTTGTTTTTAGGTCTTTTGTCTTTTACGCTTTTTGTCTTTTAAGTTTTCTGTTTTTTTTTTTTTTGGTTTATTGCCTTTTATGCAATTTGTTGTTTGCTTTGTCATTTACGTTCTTTATTTTGTAGGTTTTTGTCTTTTAGGTTTTTTGTTTTTTAAGTTTTTTTTTTTGGGTTTTTTGTTTTTTTGACTTTTTGCCTTTTAGGCCATTTGTTGTTTAGACGTTTGTCATTTACGTTCTTTATATTTTAGGTTTTTTAACTTTTAAGCAGTAGTCTTTTAGGTTCTTTGTTTTTTGTCGTTTAGGTTTTCTGTTTTTTTTTTGTTTTTCAAGTTTTGTTTTTTTAAGAGCAAAGTGACGTTTATTACTTAATAAGTTTAAACAAAATTGTAAAACTAACAACTAGGTAACCGGAGAAATAAGTTTAAAAATTATTTAAACGTGATGAGTATAAAAAATTGTATTTTTTATCCCGCATCTGCATGTTGGCCTGTTTGTTCAACAAATTTATCAAACTCTAAAGATTAAACTAAAAAACGTTATACTTTGGCTTTTTGCCTTTCAAGGTTTTTATCTTTTAGACATTTTGTTTTTTGTCGTAGGTATGTTAGGTTAGGTTATGTTAGGTTAGGTTATGTTAGGTTAGGTTATGTTAGGTTAAGTTATGTTAGGTTATGTTAGGTTATGTTAGGCTATGTTAGGTTATGTTAGGTTAGGATAGGTTAGGTTAGGTTAGGTTAGGTTAGGTTAGGAGGTAATTTTATGAGGGGGGGGGGTACAGGGGTCAGTTCTGGGCCCCACGTTCTGGAACGTTTTGTACGACAACGTGGTAAGCTTAGAGCGGCTTCTAAGGGTGGAAAAGGTGGCTTATGCCATCGGTCATCGTTACATAGCGCTCTAGGAGGGAACTGGAGAAGACGGGGAACTGCGCTTTTGCTTTCATAGAGCGGAAAAACACTAAGCTGAGGTTAGAATTGGCTCTAGAAAAGACGGAACTTGTAGTCCTCTTCTGCTCAAGAAGAGTACCGCAAGCAGAAATGACCGTCTCGGGGATTACCGTCAGGTCAAAAAAGCGCGTAAAATACGGGTTACGTTAAGGACAAACTTAGAGTGGGGTATGCATGTAAGAGAAGTGTGTTAGAAAGCGGAGAAGGCGGCTTGGTTCTTAGCAGGGCTAATGCCAAACCTGGGGGAGCGAGATCTTCCACCAAGCGCCTGATGTTCTCGGTAGTCTCCTCTATAGTGCTCTATGGGGCCAAAATATGTGTCAAATTTATGTAAACTGCGGGAACCTCTACCTCGACGTAATACTTAAATGCAAAGATCGTTATTCTTGCAAGAAGAGGGGGAAGTGTTTTTAGTCAGTAAGAATCTGACACTACTCCTCGGGGTATCTTATGAAAGATTTTCTATCTCCTCAAAAAAAAAAAAAGTTATGTTAGGTTAGGTTAGGTGTGTTTATACTTTTTGATATGTATGTTAAATTGTTAAAAAAATGTTAAAAAAGAGAAGGCGGCAGAAAAGATTAACTGCCGTCCGGGATTCTCCGCCCTGAAATAATGTTTTAATGCAATCCCGGGGTGGAGTATTACCGTGCAGCACAAGCTGCTGGTGTCTTAGCTGAAGATTTTACTCCTTCTAAATAAAAAGGTTAGGTTAAGTTAGGGTAGGTTAGGTTAGGTTAAATTCCGGCAGAAATTTTAAAAATTGGAGTGATGGCTAACCCACAAAAATACCTAGATACAATGAATGATATACTTATTGATGCAAAAATCCCAAAGGAATGGAAGACGGCTCAGCTAATATTGATAGAAAAACCACTTACAGATAAATCCGAGAAGAAAAAATACAGGCCATTATGCCTGATAGACAGTACTGGAAAACTGCTTAAACAGCTGCTAGTTAGCCGTCTAAAGGAAGACCTTACTACGAAAGGAGAACTGGCTCCAAACCAATATAGATTTTGCAAAGGCAAAAGCACGACGGATGCACTAGAAGAGGTATGTAAGGCAGCAAAAGCAGCTAAGAAAAATGCATACATAAACCGGAGCTATTACATGCTCATTATGCTAGATGTTAAGAATGCGGGAAATTGGGAACGAATCCTAGAAGCAATGACAAGAAAAAATATAGAGCCGTACCTCAGAAATATTATTGGCAACTACCTAGAAGACAGGCATCTAATAGTAGGTAAAAGCAACACTAGGCAAGTAACGTGCGGTGTTTCACAGGGATTGGACCTTGGACCACTGCTGGGGAATATCTTGTACGACGACGTTATTGGAATGAAAATGCCAAAAGAAGTAAAGCGGTCGGGTATGCAGATGATACTGCTATTATCGTCATTGCCAAAACAAAAACCTTACTACAGGAAATAGCACAAACGGCGGTGGAAAAAACTATACAAAGAATAGAAGAGCTAGGACTGGCAATTGCCCCACATAAGACAGAAGCTGTAATACTTTACGGAAGTTACAAGTTAGAAGAGATGCAAAGAACTGTAAAAGACCAAATAATAAAGACCAAGGCAGCCATTAAATATCTAGGTATTAAATTAGGGAAAAATAATAATATGAAAATCCACCTTGAAAAAAAATGCCATGTGCATGGCTAGGATCATGCCCAACTTAAAAGGACCAAAATTCCAGACCAGGAAACTCTTAAACTCAGTGAATCATTTGGCACTTCTGTATGAGGCTCCAATCTGGTGGAAATCGATAAAAGTCACTAAATACTGACAAATAGTGGACAAAGCACAGAGAAGAGTACTCATAAGAGTCGGACAGGCTTACAGAACTGTATTTAATGAAGCAATACAAGTCATCACTGGCATACTCCCTATAGAACTACAGGCATCAGAGAGAAGACTGGCATATGAAAAGAAACAAGAGGTTCCCTACAAAGAACGGCGCCGGAATGGAAAACACTTACAGGAACAGCAAACTGGACAAAGAGGCTCATAACTAACATTGAGACATGGACCGCACCTAAACATGGTGACATTGACTATTACCTGTGCCAGTTTCTTAGTGAACACGGAACGTTTGGTTCATACCTAAAAAGATTTCATATAAGAGATGAAGACAGCTGCACCTACTGTGGAAAGGAAGAACCCCAAAACATGCCTTCTTCAAATGCAACAGATGGGAAGGAGCAAGAAATGACATCGAGAGAGCCATAAACCACTAAAAAGACCTGAAAATATTATTCAATATATGCTTGAATCGCAAGAAACGTGGAGTAGGTTGCATAACTGGATCAAACTAGTGATCACAGAAAAAGAAGAAAAAGATATTAAGGAAAGAGGACGATAAGTAGAATCAGGGGTGATGATATGCAAGTGCGTAGTTCTGCCTGAAAGATAATCGAAGATACGGGGAGGAGGAGGTTTAGTTGGTAGGCAGCTACAAGAGTAGTCTGAATCCGGCACCCCCATAGAACATGGGTGTCTTTTGAAGATTACTCCTCCTTAAGGTTAAAAAAAAAAGGTTAGGTTTTTTTCTCTTAAGCTTTATACTTTTTTGACAAAAAGATTTTTATTATTAAATGAGTTTGGACAAAAACGTGAATGAAATAACTGGTCATCAAGATGGTTGCGACGGTTACTATGTGGTACTTCATATTTAATAAGTAAATAAAACAACTACTATGTTTTTACCACTAATTTATTATTGTAAAATTATATATAAGGCATATACAGTTTTACAAAATACATTTCACGACTTAAGTTTCAACGTTTTACGGTCATTATCAAGTGAGGAACAAATGAATGAAACAATACATATATATATACAGAGCAATTGGTGAATTGGCAGGAGAATACAAGGAATTTTACAGGATATTAAAAAGTGGTGGATTATACTGAATTAGATCGGTTTGCTCGTTCAAAAGGTTAACGAGCGGATTATGGGAATGTTTATAAATTTCGGCGGCTTCTAAAAGATTAAGCTTAGTACCTTTTGTACAGGTATGTAAAATTTTTAACTGATTAATGTTGGGGAATGAATGATTACAATCGAAAAAATGATTTGAAAATGAACTTGAATTTTTATTTAAACGAAAAGCGCGATAATGTTCAGCGTATCTTTTTTCAAAACTACGGCCCGTTTGACCTATGTATAGGCTATTACATTCAGGACATGACATTTTATATACACCTGACTTTTTTAAGGGGTCAACTTTATCTTTAGCATTAAAAAGGATGTTTGATAATTTACAACTTGGTCTAAACGCGATTAGTTGATTTTGTTTGCGAAGAATGTAAGCGATTTTGTCTGTGGTTTTACCAAAATAAGTTAAAGTTGAAAATGAATTTTTATTTATATTTGAAGATTTTGGATAAATTTGAATCATTGTATTTTGATAACGTTTTTTGTTTATTAAATTTTGAATAAGATTTATTGGAAAACCATTCATTATTCCAATTGATAAAATAGTGTTTAATTCTATGGTAAGGTTATTAAATGATAATGGTATTGAAAAAGCTCTATGTACCATAGAGTGAAACGCAGCTAATTTGTGTGACATTGGATGATTTGAATTGAATGGAATAGTAGAATTTGTGTTTGTTGGTTTTCTATATATATTAAATTCGATTTTGTTATTTTTATGAATTAATGTGAGATCTAAAAAGTTAATTTGATTGTGTTCTTCAGTTTCTAAAGTGAATTTGATTTTTGGGTGTATGCTGTTAATAATATTTAAAAATTGATCAATTTTTAAATATTATTAACAGCATACATTGATCAATTTTTAAATATTATTAACAGCATACACCCAAAAATCAAATTCACTTTAGAAACTGAAGAACACAATCAAATTAACTTTTTAGATCTCACATTAATTCATAAAAATAACAAAATCGAATTTAATATATATAGAAAACCAACAAACACAAATTCTACTATTCCATTCAATTCAAATCATCCAATGTCACACAAATTAGCTGCGTTTCACTCTATGGTACATAGAGCTTTTTCAATACCATTATCATTTAATAACCTTACCATAGAATTAAACACTATTTTATCAATTGGAATAATGAATGGTTTTCCAATAAATCTTATTCAAAATTTAATAAACAAAAAACGTTTTCAAAATACAATGATTCAAATTTATCCAAAATCTTCAAATATAAATAAAAATTCATTTTCAACTTTAACTTATTTTGGTAAAACCACAGACAAAATCGCTTACATTCTTCGCAAACAAAATCAACTAATCGCGTTTAGACCAAGTTGTAAATTATCAAACATCCTTTTTAATGCTAAAGATAAAGTTGACCCCTTAAAAAAGTCAGGTGTATATAAAATGTCATGTCCTGAATGTAATAGCCTATACATAGGTCAAACGGGCCGTAGTTTTGAAAAAAGATACGCTGAACATTATCGCGCTTTTCGTTTAAATAAAAATTCAAGTTCATTTTCAAATCATTTTTTCGATTGTAATCATTCATTCCCCAACATTAATCAGTTAAAAATTTTACATACCTGTACAAAAGGTACTAAGCTTAATCTTTTAGAAGCCGCCGAAATTTATAAACATTCCCATAATCCGCTCGTTAACCTTTTGAACGAGCAAACCGATCTAATTCAGTATAATCCACCACTTTTTAATATCCTGTAAAATTCCTTGTATTCTTCTGCCAATTCACCAATTGCTCTGTATATATATATGTATTGTTTCATTCATTTGTTCCTCACTTGATAATGACCGTAAAACGTTGAAACTTAAGTCGTGAAATGTATTTTGTAAAATTGTATATGCCTTATATATAATTTTACAATAATAAATTAGTGGTAAAAACATAGTAGTTGTTTTATTTACTTATGAAATAACTGGGTTTTTTGCTTTTTATGCCTTTTGCTGTGTAGGACAAAAAAACTTTTATTACAAAATTAGTTTGAACAAAAACGTGAATCCAATAATTTGCTAACCTGAGGTGATAAATCTAAAAATTGTATAGACGAGAAAAATTGTACTTTAAAATAAATAATTTATTGTACAAGTTTTTGGCTAGTAGTCTGAGAGTTTACTAAGCCGCAAAAAAAGCAAACTACATTCAAGTAAAACAATCAAAAAACTAAACAATAACCATCTCCACGACCAAAAAAGAACAAAAGATAGCTAGGAAGTTTTTGATGAATAAATTTACTTTGTTGAGAAAAAAGATAGCTAGAATAATCTCCGCCATCTCTATCACTAAACTGAAAATATTACAACAAATACAAAAACTGAAAAAAAAAACTTGAGAAAAGTAAGAAAAAAGCTTACAAATGGCAAAACCCCAGCTAGTGCTTAAGTTCAAGCTTTAAATTAATACTTGTTTTACAGCAATCGGATAACCAGGAGATGACAAAAAATAGAAGAAATCTTTACCCAACTAGAACCTACTTAAAAGCTACTAAAAGACTCTTTTAAAAACTCTATATTAAAACAAAACCTAAAGAATAAAATTGACTAACAAAAACTTACCAAGCCAACTCAAACTTAAAGATAAAACTTGAATACGTTATGCCCGCATAGCACAAACAAATGACAAAAATTTTAGAAAAAAGAAATTATTCAAGTTTTTATGTAACTAAAGATTAACGCAACTCAAATTAATATACAAATAATACAAGTTTATATGCCAATCAGTAGTTATAAAAATAATGCGGCAGAAGAAGTATATAACATAGTAATAATAATAATAATAATAATAATAATTTTATTCGTGTTATCAAAACAAAATTTGTTACACATGTCAAAGTACAAAATAGCAAAAAAATTTACACAATTTAAACTAAATATAAAAACTAAATATAAACTAAATATTAAAAAAAAAAGTTACACATTATGAAAAACAAAAAGTGTTATATAGAGTATTATAAAATGTACACATTAAAATATAGCTTAGCTAAAACATATTAAAAAGTAAAAAACAATAACTAAGACATATTATTAAAATGATTTAGGTATTTAGTAAAAAACATCTTAAAAAAGAAGCATAAGCGTTTTTATAAACCATAAAATGCAAAAATGTTTAAAAAACACATCATAAAATACGCCCGAATCACATTACAAAACAGTCTAAATGCTAGTATTACACATGAAGCTTAAAAAACCGTCACAAAATTTTTGCTGAACTACGCAACACAAAGTGAATCTACTACTCAAATGTGCAAAAACTATATGACGCGGTTTTGTAATGCGTGTTCTAAACTTCAATTCAAAAAAATAATATAAATCTGTTTACATATATTGCTATTATAAAAAAATCAAAAGTTAACATGATTTGATACCTCCGCAGCCAAAAAAGAAAAGAAGACAAAGATAAGCTCAGACCGTGATACCATAGAAATTAAAATAATATTTCTGTTATTTTTAAGACTGCCAACAACGCCAAAAAATAAGATTTTTACTTACAGGTTGATTGGCATTCCAACAAATTACAAATAATAAACTATCTGACATATGGGCATCTTTTAAGAGTATAGAGGAAATTTTTAGCTTAAATTAATGCAAAAAACTTTGGAAAAAAACTAAATTCTGAAATAAAACTGCTGATTCTAAACCTAACCTAACCTAACTTCAATTAAATTGAGTCAAACACAAAACCAATTTTTGGTAAATGCTGGAATACCCTACATTCGGGTTGCATCAACTGATGAACAATACTATAAGGCACTAAAAAAGAAGATTTTCTAATCCTAACTAAACTTTTAATACCAGCAGCCGATTAATTTTTTTACACAAAATTTTGACCGGCTAACAAAACAAATATCTAAAGCATTGTACTTTTATTTTAGCACAAAAAATAACTTTATCTGAGTTCTAAGAACAAACCCCAGAAAAAGAAGAAAAAAAAACAAAATATAAAGTCAAATTAAACTAAAACAGAAAACAAATGCGGATCTAACTAGGTTGCTAGCAAAAATTAAAAAAAAAGACTTAAGAAGTCAACAACAACATTGCCTAGATTAATGTGTTACTTGCTACAAGAAAGATACTTTAAACAAAATTGGCAAAACTTTTACTGCTATTTCAAATAGAAATTTGCATTGCAATTGCACCGGATTCTAAAATCAGTTTAACTAAAAGTTTTTTTGCTCAAAGACTTTGTAAACAGTTTGACTATAGTGGCGACTAATCACTCTTAGATGTTATCTTATCAACAAATTGCCTCCTAAACTCTGACGCGTAACCTGAGAAAATTATTATTTGAATATTATCTACATACTACCATCAAAAAGCATCATTGATTGCAGGAAATAGTCTGCGCGGTTTTATACTATTATTTTATTTTAACTTTATTTTTAGCAGTAGGGACGCTTTACTGTCACTTTGATCAGAAAACAACTAACTGTTAGAGACGTGTTGCACTGCTGCCACGTATTACCGTTCTGAAAACTTTTTTAGAGCACGGTTTTTCCACCATTACGAGGCATTCTCGAGCGGCGTTCTACATGCGGTCTGCGCAACAGATTTGAACCGACAACAATTGGCGCCTAATACGTGGGGCATTTGAAAAACTCCTGCCATCACGACTTTATCAGCTACTGGAAAAATCTCTTCCAAAAAATGAAAAAAAAATTGTTTTTCAATAAAACTATTTAGTTTGCAAACCTAGAAACCCATCAAAAGTTGTACAAAACTGCAAAAAAACCAAGTAGGTCAACAAAGCGACCGTGATGTTAATGCACGTATCTAGACTAGACAAGTTTTTGATAGTACAAACCATCCAAAACAGCATATAATACATACAGGAACGAATAAAGTGCTTCTCCACGTTAAAGAAACTAGCAAAACCTGCAAAAAAATTTAAGATAGAAAATCTACATAATCTTGTTATTATCTGCTGCAAGCGTCTTTTTTTTTTAAATACAAGAGCCAGAATTCTAGTTGTAAGAGCAAAAAGTAGCACCACGCAAAAACATGAGAACAAGAAGCTGAAGGAAAGCAGAACTAAACTCAAGAAGAAGAAGCAAAATTCTAGCCTATTATGAAGACCAAACTTTAAGATAATATTTACCCGTTAGAAATTAAGTCAAAAAAAGAAAAGAATAACATAAAAAAAAATCCAACCCAAGGTCACCTGTCAAGGGGCAAAAAGAATCTCTAGCCAACCAAAACCTATTCGGGCATCACTGGAGTATAAAGAGCACTCTAGATTAAGCCAAGTTAAACCCGGAGGCCAAGCTCCAGCAAATGCCTGGTAACTGTTTTCAACAATCCAATAAAAGACTACTCTAAACAAAACCCATGAGAAGAAGCAAATTGTCCAACATTAGCGCTAGCCTGGTTTTTCTAAACAAACGTATAGGAAACAATAAGAGAAGTTAAAGTAGAAGAACCAAAAATCCCCGAGAAGCATCTTGGGACGTAGTTAAGTGCAACCAAACAAAAAAGTGCAAGTCAAACCAAACCAGCAATTGACAGAAGATCTCTGTTAAGCTGGGTTACCCGCAATGGCTACAAACCAACGTCATCATCAAAAAACAAAACCGACAAAACCGACAATACCAAAAAAAAAGAAAGAACAGCATCATCGCTACAAATACAAACAAAGCACTTGTCAAAAGAAAAAACTTTTAGTCAAATACAGAAAAATTTTAACCACCATCTTAGACAAAAAACAAAACCCAAAAAAAGAAAGAACAATAAGAGGTCATCAAGAGCACCAACGTCACAAATACAAACGAGTCACTCGTAAAAAAATGTTTTTGGCATAGTATAGCAAACTCCCAACCACTACCTCGGATAAAAAAACTAATTCCAAAACCACCGGTCCTTAAGACTTAGACAACCAGGAGTCTTTCCTAGATTGCTTTGTGTAAAATCAAACTATTGTAACCACTTTAGAGAAAAGACCAAGCTACTTTGTAGACCTTATCCCACTGTTTAGTATTGTACTGTAAGCTTTGTCGGGTAAGAAGGAACAGATTGTTACCGGCCAAGAATCGTATCAAAAGAAAAAATATTTTTTTTAAACACGGCTTTTCCACTATCATGGGGCCTTCTCGAGTGTTCATAATCTGGTTTTCTCTACAGATCTCACTCTGATTCCTGGCATCAAAGTAGCAACACAAAAAAGATAAGTCTAAGACTACCGTTGCAATCGCTACTTGGACCAATGCCCTTACCAAATCATTTGCTTGCTAGACTAAACTCCAAAAACAAAGTTTAAGTACGCAAGCAACAGATCCGCACGCTTGACAGACTTAGACCAACCACTGAAGATTTTACTGTTGCCTACGTTGATCCTGGCGGAACAAATTTAATAATAACAAACCCAGTTTAATCTTTTCTTTCTAAAGAACAAGGTTAGAATGTACAAAAAGTCTTTGGTTATGGACTAATTATTGTATTCATGTTTACTTGCAACCCAACAAATTCTACCAACGTAATAATTAGGAAGCAGTGAAGCTTACAACGTTTTATAAAGTAGACCTAAAACAAATAGAATGAACAGCAAAATAAATGTATTAAATATGGTTAAATTTTGGGAAATTATACTTAGTATGCAGTTTCTTAAAGTATTTTCTCAAAATATACAAATAAAACAATATATAAATCAAATTGGTTGCTGATAGTTAAAGGCTTTTATGTTATTAAAATGTAAAAGTGATCGCCAGTATTCACATAAAAATTTACGCATGTACATGATATAGCACCTTTATTCGTTCGGCGGAATAAATACTTAATTCAGCAATATTCTTACTCAACAAAAAAAACTGCAGTAAACTAAACTTTAAAATGGCAATAAATAAACCGTTTTCCTCTTTTCAGCCTGCATAATTAATGCCGGTATCTCATTCCGCATGATAAACAAGTCCGTACACTAAATTTTTGGTTGAAAAAATTATATTATACATCCTGTAGTGACAAGTCGGTGTCCACTGGCAATATTTATTGCGGTGGCCCTCATTAAAATTAATTCCGTTCGCATTAATTGGACCGCAAGTGAGAAGGAAAACTAAAGAAGGGGAAAAAAGAGTCGTGAGATGAATTTAAATGGCCGCTATGTATCTATTAGGATTAAAGTTTTAGTCGAATGGACTTCTTTTAAAAAAAGTTTGGAGCAAATTGATGGTAAAAGGATTATACCTGACGCGCGTAATGCATTTCCTGATATTTATGAAATCCCAAGATGCGATTTTAAGATTATCATTTTATTAACTAAAACTGAAGCAACAGATATTTTTTATCAAATCAATATTAATCTTAAATACGATTAATTGATAAATTAATGTTTCAATTCAAATTGCATATAATTACCTCTAACAAAGCTACTATTGAAATTTCACAATCAAACAATTCCATTCAACAAAAATTGTGTTAATAATCTTAATGACATATAAAATATGGAACATGTGTGAGTGATAGCACGCGATGAAAAATACAAACAAAAAATACGCAATAAATAATCCTTATCTACTCAAACCCGATACAACAAATGAAGTCACCATATTACACATAAGAAATCCCTACTATTTAACCTAACTAAACATTTTTATACCACGCGACAATTTATAATATATTTTGTTAGTTCCAGTGCGCACCTTACACAACTGAACATGCATAATTCATAAATTTTTATTGCCACATTTTTGCGCTCGAAATGTACTGCTGCTGTGTATGTGTTGTGTAATTGGTTAGTGAACGTGAATATGGCAGAACGAGGTGTTACGCCGCCGGTTTCAAAAAATTTAGACCAAAACGGCAACGACAGGATTGATAATAATAATGAAGAGTGTATGGCCGTGTTGGAAAGGCAGAATAGCAGAACATATTCAACTTATAAGGGTTATATGTAAATATTATTTATTTTTAATATAATATTTTAAAGTATTAACCAAATTTTGAAGATATCTTGTGTAAAAATATGTTGGAATTTAATGAAACAAGTTGTAACAATTTTTATAAAATGTGCATTCTATATTTATTTATTATTGTAAATAATGACATTAACATTTATTGTTATGAGAATATGCAAATTATCTATACTTCAAATTGGAGATTTATTGCCTAAAAGTAATGAATTTAAATTAATTAAATTATTGTCATATTTTCTACAGTCTGGCATACCGTGCTTGCTTAAAGTTATTTTATTTATAAATAAATAAATCATGCAAATTCTTAAGACTTGTCTGTCTGCAAGTAAGTATAGAAAACTGTTCAATGATAATAATTAACGTTAATATAAACTATCAATATTGTAATTATTTAAACATCTTATGCAGGGTTACTATACTTATGTTTTGTTATTGGATGCGCCAACATTTAACCGTCTTAAGCTTTTCCTTAATTAATCAGACAAATTTTAAGTTATTAATTCTAAGCATGTGGGTTAAATTGAGGTAATCCGCCTAACCGTCCGAATATTTGTTATACAGATATTGAATCATTGCAAATAAATTTGTAAAATTCAAAATATTTTTTACAATTTTTTTGTAAAATTTTAGCTACTATTGTATTGATTCTTAAAAAAAATGTATTAGTTCTGAAGACATAATTGTGAAACTATAAATTCATGTTTTGCTCAAACATAACCTAACGTAAACATTGTTGAGTATGATGGATTACAAAAATTTTAATTTATGAAATTCAAAATATTTTTACAATTATCTTGAATTTTTGTAAAATTATAGCTACAATTGTATTGATTCTGAGAACATAATTGTATATCTATAAACTCAACATTTTGTTAAAAGTTAAACTTAAACATCACTAACTATAATGACTTGACTCAAAGTTAAATTTATAAAATCTAAAATGATTTTTACTTTTTTTTTTAATTTTTGTAAAATCTGAGACAATTGTAATGATTCTGAGGATATAATTGTGAAACTATTAAACTAATTTTTTATTTAGACTTAGCCAAACATGATGAGTTATTCAAAATAAAATTTATAAAATTCAAAATATTTTTTCTAAAATTATAGACAATTGTGAGGAGATAATTATAAAACTATAAAATTAATATTTTATTTAAACTTAATCTAAACATGGTTAACTATAATGAGTTACTGAAATTAAATTTATAAAACTTATTTTAATTTTTTTTGAGGTTTTGTAAAATCATGGTTACACCTTTCTTCCCAATTTCTTTGAATCTGTTTTGATCCTGGGCAGGGTAGCAGTTCTTCTGCCGATAGAACAGGTCTATCGGCAGAAGAACTGCATTGCCTTTTCTTCCAATTTTTTTTTTCTTTTTGAGAATAAGTCGGAGCAGAATGTACCTTGCATTATATGCCCCAGGAGTTTTTTCTTTTTCTTTGTAGGCATAAGAACTCTTTTTTGTGCCAAATTTTGATTATTTTTTATTTTTTGGTCCATAGTATTTTGAGTATTCTTTTATGATTACGTCAACTCCATTCCTATGGGATATATTGAGAGTCCTGGAGTAATATGTGTCGTTATTTATTGTGTGTCCAGATCTAAGCCATAAGTCTTTACTTACTCTAGGATTTCTATGTTAAATTGGGTTATTTCTAATTGTATATTGCGTACATTTTATGTCGCAAGTTGGTGTTTTTTCTGGTTTTCTTTCGGTGATTCTTAGCACTTTTAATCCATTTCAGGGTTGCCGGGAACTTGGTGGTGTTTGTAGTAGTCCAGATGACGTGCCGGTCCGGGATCATTTCATTTGCGCTCTATTATGGTATTTGTGGTTGATGCTATCCTTCTCTAGTGCTAGTTTTAGTGCGCCTGGAGTATTTTATTTCCTTGCTACTCTAAATAAAATGACTAACAATTCTACATCCGCTAGCTGAAGAGGCGCCAGGATTAGTAAAACCCCGCACGGAAGAACAAAATTTTAAAATTTTAAGCTCACAATTTTGCTAATTTTTAATGAAAGTTTGTACTTTTTTAAACATTTTATATCTAAATTTTTGGCATTTTATAAACAAAATTTTGCACATTTACTCCGTTTTTAGTCGCATTTTACTTATTTTTGAAATTATTTTAATATTTTATGACAAAATTTTGCCATTTTTGATGTTTTTAATAGTTTATGACAAATTGTTATTTTTTAATCAACCATATTTTGCCAGATTTTGATATTTTTGCTATTCTATGAACAGAATTTTGCACTTTTTGACAATTTATGACCGGGTTTTAAATCTTTTTTACAATAGTTTAATAAAAGGTTTTCCAGTTTCATTTTGAATAGCAGGCTATTTGGGCAGCTGTCAATTTTGAAGCTATTATCTTTTGACATTTGACAAGTAAAAACTACGCCATTATTAATGGAACGATACACGTTTCAACAACGCATTGAATTTATTAAAATTCACTACAAAAATGGTGAACATTTTACAGTTCGCAAAACTAAAGCACTTTTTGGTCGTCGTAAAGCATCTTCTCGGCCGGCAATAATAAACCTGGTAGAAAAATTTTAGCTGTTGGGACAAGTTTGTGATGTGAAGAATCGAAACCGTGTGTATCAAGAACACATGAAAAAATTGTTGATGTAGCTCGTAGTGTTGAAGAAAACCCAGGTTTGTCGATTCCTCGTCGATCTTTAGAATTAGACATTTGACAAACGACATTACACCGTATTTTGCATAAAGACTTAAGTCTTAAGGCTTTTAAAGTTCAGTTAACACAAGAACTCAAACCCGGTTGATCACCATAAATCTTTGCTGATTGGGTCCTTCAAATGCATCAAATTTTCACATTGGAGGCTACGTTAATAAGCAGAATTGTCGCATTTGGGGATCAAAAAATCTAAGAATGATTGTTGAAAAGTCTTTTCTTTTTCAACGTGTCACTGTTTGGTGCGGTTTTTGGGCTGGCGGTGTGATTGGATCCTACTTTTTTAAAAATGAGGCTGGTGCAACTGTTACGGTGAATAGATGGATTTATTTAAAGATGAAATTTGTGAAGTTATAGGACATACAGCCGCAAATATGCGAATTGGTCATGGAAAATTTTCTGAAAAGAATGTGGTACTGCAACCGTAACCGTAGCGGCCATTTGACTGATATTGTTTTCAATTGTTAATGGCATACCTTCCTCTATACAATGAAATAAACATTTATTGATTTCTCTTAAAAAATAACCGTTTTTTTAAATATCAAAATGAAACCTCTTATTGGAAAACTTTATATTTAATAATCAAATTTTGTTATTTTTGGAATTTTAAGAAATTGTTCAAATTTTATAACAGTCTATAGTCTAATTATGGTGTTTTACAACAATATTACAATATGTTAGAAGACAGGAATTTGATAGTTTTACATTTTATGAAAAATATTTTAGAATTTTGAACACTTAACTAAACTGATTTTATTTAAAAAAAATTTAATATTTTATGACTGAATTTTTATAAATAGATTTGCACTTTTTAACAATTAATGACTACATTTTAGTAGTTTCTGATAATATATTTCATGTCCGGATTTTGCTATTACTGAAATTTTATTAGCAGAATTTTGCACTTTCTAACAATTTGTGCCAAACTGATATTTTATTTAAGATTTTATAAAAATTTGTTAAAATTTTTAACAGTTTATAGCTAAATTTTATCTAAGAATTTTTATCTTAGATAATGATTTAAAATTTCAAAGTAGAATTTTGCTATTTTTGACATTTTATTAACAAAATTTTCTATTTTTGGTCGGATCTTTTTATTATATATTTTTATGACTAAATTTTGCTTTTTTTCTGACAATATTATACTTTATTGACGGATTTTGGTATTTTTATTATATATTTTAAAACCGGATTTAATAATATTTTGATATTTAATAGCCGACTTTGCTATTTTTGGGATTTCTGAAATTTTTATTTTTTGACATTTTATAACTATAATTTTATACTCAAATTTTAGTTTCTTGTGACAATATTTGATTATTTTATGGCCGAGTTTTGCTATTTTTGAGTTTTGATGAAAAGAGTTTTGCACTTTTTAACAGTTTATAGCCAGAATTTGTTATTTTGAACAGTATTTTAATGTTTCAAATCTGGATTTTCCTATTTTATACATTTTATGAGTTTATAGGATTTTTCAACAGTTTATAGCCGGATTTTACTGCTTTTTAACAATATCTTGATGTTTTAAGGTTAGATTTGGCTATTTTTGACACTTTATATATAGAATTTTACACTTTTCAACAGTTTATAGCCGGAATTTGGTTCTTTCAACAATATTGTGATGTTTTATAGTAAGATTTTGCTATTTTTGATATTTTGTATATAGAGTTTTACACTTTTCAACAGTTTATGGCCGAATTTTAGTTCTTTAGACAATATTTTGATATATTATAGCAAAATTTTGCAACTTTTGAAATTTTATAAGAAAACTTTACATTTTTAGACTTTGAGGTTTTTTGACTACATTTTGATGTTTCAAGACCAAATTTGTTATTTTTAATATTTTAAATAAATAATAATAACAATAATAAACAAATATAATTTTACACTTTTTTTATTTTGGCCTAATTTTAGTTTTTTCTAAAATTAATTTAATATTTTCTGACCGGATTTTGTTATTTTTTTCATGATTTATTTTGCACTTTTTAACAGTTAATGACAAATCCAAAAACAAAAATAAGAAACAATATTTTTTATTTGTTTTTTTTTTGTGAATTTTAAAACAGACTATACTAAAAATAATAACTTTGTTAAATTAAAAAAAAAAAAATAACAAATTTAGAAAGAAAAACGTTTTTTTTTTGTCAAACTATACGAAAAATAAAGGACAAACCAAAATTTAATTTTTCTACTAATAATGCTATGCCTTAAATTTTTTTTTTGTTAATATTGCAAACAGCGCTTTCTAAGCCGCAATTCTATAAAAAACGACGGTAGTAGTCTTTTCATCGGTTCATGAGGGTATAAAACTCTTAAAAAAATCGCAACTTAATCGCATTTTTTATTTAAAAACTGTAATTTTAACAAAAAAAAATTACTAGTAAAACCAATCAGATATTTTCCGTAGAATCTAAATCTGGCGCCATTTCAAGTCTATATTCTGTTTATAAGTCGCAAAAGCTATAAAACCAATTTTTTGTTCTCAGTGGGCTGGGCAAAAAGGAACATTTTTTAGTTTTTTTACGTTAATTGTCGAAGTTGACGTATTTTGATGTAAATTAGTTAGAAAATTTAAATTTGTTCTGTGTATTTGGGTTTTAAAAGTCTAAAATTTGAAAAATCTGCAAAAGTAGGTCTATTCTTTAACATAAACTTTTACAAATACACGTTTAGCCTCGATCAGAGGAACAATACACCAAATATTTTTAAAAATTTGAATTTTGGAAACAATATTACATGAAAAATAGTAGGTGAAATCAGTAGTTATATTTTAAAACTTTCTTTTAATCAAATTTTTTGAATGCCAAAAATAATAATAATCTCAAATTTCAACAAAAAGTACAATCGCCTAAAATTGGTTTAAGAGTCAAAAAATGTCTTTGATAAATTTATGAAATGAATTAAACATATAAGTCAAATAATGACAAGCAATATATTACTCGAACAGAAATCAACATTCAAAGTAACCCTAAACACTTTTGGAAATTTGTTAGCGACTCTAGAAAAACTAATGATTTTCCAGCTACAATGTATTATAAACAAAAAACTTGCAGTTTTGCTGATTTTTATTTCCTCTGTTTACGATACACAAACTCAACTCCAACTCCAACTCTTTTGTTTGACTTTAAGGAAAACGTATTACATCAAGCATTTTCAATTAGTTTGTTGGATATATTTAAAGGGATTGAGAACCTCAAATGTAACTTTAGCACTGGACCGGACGGTGTTCCATCTATGCTGTTAAAACAATGTACTTATTCAATTTCTACGCCATTGCATTTACTTTTTGAAGCTTCTCTTAATGAAGCCAAGTTTCCTTTAGTTTGGAAACAAAGCTACATTATGCCTTTACATAAATCTGGAGCTAAGAAGAATATTACTAATTATAGAGGCATATGCATTCAGTTTGCTATTCCTAAGTTGTTTGATCAAATTGTAACTGGTCAAATACAATGAATGTGCAAAAGCATTTTAGTGGAACAGCAACATGGGTTTCGCGAGGGTCGTTCTACTCTTACAAATCTTCTTTGTTACGAAAATAATCTTTTGAATGCCTTTCAATCAAGAGTTCAAGTAGATTCTAGTTACACAGATTTTTCAAAGGCTTTTGATCGCGTTAATCATAGTATTTTGATTGCTAAGCTTTTCATGAATCTGTTGTTGCGTGGTTGTCGAGCTTTTTGGAAAATCGTACACAGTGTGTGAAAATTAATAACTTTTTATCACAACCAATTGTTGTTCCTTCTGGGTTTCCTCAAGGATCTCATTGTGGATCAATTCTGTTTTTACTCTTTATTAATGATCTTGTTTATTCTATTATTTTTTTGTTTTATCTTTTATTTGCTGACGATCTTAAAATTTATAAAAGAATATCATCTATCGAGGACTGCATTAGTTTGCAAAATGATTTAGATTCTGTTCATTCATGGTGTCTTATTAATAACTAATTGTTTAACGCAAATAAATGTTTTTCGATAAGCTTCAACAGAACTTTAAGTAAAGTATCGTATGACTATACTATCGATAATAATGTTTTGGAACATGTTACACACATAAAAGTTTGGGCGTAATTTTTAATTCAAAACTAACTTTTGTTGAGCATATAAACTATATGTGACTTATCTCCTAGCACACTCAAACTACTACACTTTAGTACGTTCTCATTTAGAGTACGCTCCGTCAGTTTGGTGTCCATTCTACAGCGTTCATATATGCAATATAGAACGTATTCAATACAAATTTTTTTGTTTATTATCGTACAATTTAGGCATTTTATCCGAAAATTACGATTTTAACCTCATTGCATTGCAATATAACCTTTCGCCGCTGAAAATTCGTCACAAAAGAGCCGATTTATCATTTTTACGTGGACTAATGATGTCTGAGATTGATTGACAAGAGCTACTAGTAACTCTTCCATTTCAAGTCCCCAACAATATTCGCCGAATTAGACAGTCTCTATTATTTAGAGAATCTATACATTCTACCAATTATGGATTTAATAATCCAATTGGTAGAATGTGTAGAATTGCAAATAGTTTCTCTAATAATGTTGATTTATTTTGTGTTTCAAAATGTAGTTTTAAGCGTCAATTAAAATGTGTTGATGAATAATTTTATATTTTGTTTTAATTTATGTATACTTTTTTCCATGCTTTTATTATTCAATATTCTTTTATATATTTTTGTGTAATTGTACAATTGTTTGTAATTCATCGTTATTTATGTACATAATGATGTAGATGTAAATGGTTTTGTATATACTGTGAATAAAGTATTATTATTATTATTATTATAACAATATTTTAATGTTTTAAAGCCAGATTTTGCTATTTTATACATTTTACGAATTAGAATACATTTTTCAACAGTTTATAGCAGTACTTTGGTGATATTTTAATGTTTATAGCAAGATTATGCTACTTTTGACATTTTATATATAAAATTTTACATTTTTTAACAGTTTATGGCCGAGTTTTAGTGCTTTTTGACAATATTTTGATATATCATAGTCGGATTTTATAAAAGAAATTACACTTTTTAACAGTTTATAGACTTTGAGGCTAATTGACAATATTTTGATGATCAAATTTTTGTTATTTTTAATATTTTATAAATAGAATTTTACATTTTTAACTTTTTGGTCTTATTTTAGTTTTTTCTGAAATTAATTTAATATTTTATGACCGGATTTTATTATTTTTTTATGATTTATTTTGAACTTTTCAACGCTTAATGACAAAACAAAAACAAAACTGTGTTAGCTTTTTGCTAAATTCGTCTGAAAAAACCGTTCTCACTATTTTGCGGTAATGCCCAAAAATAGTAGCTTGGTCACTGAAAGAAAATTTTGATCTAATTAGGCATAATAAATTTTAAACTTTTCAGTTAATGTATCAAAGTCATTAATTTTTAAAATAAATGCATTAAATTAAATTAACACTACAAAATCATATTAATAATAAAAAATTAAAAGTATTAAAAGTTTAAAAATAAATAAGTTGTAGATTATAGCTTCAAAACATAAAACATTTCTAGTTTTTTGGGAGTTTTCTTTAATGTATCAAAATAATCATTTTTGAAAATATATGTGGTCAATTCTATTTCAAACAAACCAGAGCAGGGGGGTGCATCGAGAAACTTGTTTTAGTAAAATTGTGAAATTTTTCTTTTTTTTAACTTTGACCGAAAAATCGCATTTTTTGTTTAAAAACACAATTTTATCGCAAAAAGAGCATTGTTTGGATTTTCTTTAACTGCCAATGTTGACGTATTTTGATGTAAGTTAGTTTGAAAATATAAATTTGTTTTGTAGGTTTTAAGGGTCCAAAACTGTAAAAATATGATAAAAATGCTTATTTTCCAACTTAACTTTTCTTGATAAAAATTTATTACCAAATTTGTGTTGAAGTTGCAAATGGCAAATGATGAGCTTTTGGAACCAAACTTGAAAATGACACTATAAAATGTCATAGAAACTTTTTGCAATAACATATTGTTTTTATAACTAAGCAGACATTAATTTTTTTTTTGAGAACAATTTAAGCTTATAAATCGAAAATTCTTAGTTTTTGATCTTTTTTCTTAATGTAACTAAATAACGTTTTTAAAAATTAAGCTTTAATGGGATTAAAAATATTAAAAAAATTGTTCTTAGACTTTTTTAATAAAATTATACTTTATTATAAAAAATGCAGTTTATTTTATTTAAATATTTAAAAAAATGTGTATGATAAATTATTAGGTTTTGAGTTTTTTATAATGTATCTAAATTATTATTTTTAAAAATTGCAAAAAAAGCTAATTTAATACCACAGTAAAAGAAGCTACCCGCTCATAATTTAAACTTGGTGCCCACCTACCCACCCAAGCGTTAGTTATCAAGAGATTCATTGTTAAACAATTTTTTGATGTCTAAATAACATTTGACATTTTTTCTATTGTATATAATAGTTCCCAAAACACAAGAGATGAGAAAAACATAAGATCCTTTGATGATTTACACTTGGGTGGGTGGGTAGGCTACAGTAGAAGAAGTTATCAACCCACATATAATTAGTTATCAAAAGATTCATTGTTAAACAATTCTCTGATGTCTAAATGACATCTAACATTTATTCTCTTGTATATAATAGCTTCCGGAACACAAGAGATGGGGGAAACATAGGATTTTTATGACTAACACTTAGATGGATGGGTTGGCAACAGTATGTATGTATGTATAAACAAAAAAATATAACTTTAAAACTGTACAATAATTTTTATAAAATTTGGCGACATTGTAGCCAAATACTATTTTATAATATAATTAACTAAATAAAAAAAATATTATTTATATTTTCTATCATATGAACTCAAATTGTGAAACAATTTATCTAATTTTCTTGTAACCCAGTTATTTTAATTTGAATCTATTTAAATAAATCAACAAACCTGTCACATATATAATCACTCAAGGACATTGACTTAAGTTAAATAAATAATTAACAATACCGCTAATTATGTGGTCCTAATTTTGTATTTTTTTATAAATTATCCACAATGAAACATTTTCTAGTACTTTGAAACAACATTACAACTAGTTTCATTAACTTCTACTATCTCTTCCGTCTTACTAAATTTATTTATATACGATAGGAGAGCCTTTCAATTGTTCTATTTTGCAATAAAGTTACCAGTCTGCAATTTTCATCAAAATGTAATCTAATTATTATCTGAAATGCGGAGAGGCCAAGGCCGATTATGATTAAAGTAATTGTTGCATTGCAATCGTTTTGTGAAATAAATTATTTATTTTATTTTAATCATTTTTAATTTATGTTACATAAAGCGAACAACTGATTTTGATTTAGCTCTGAATAGATTATCATTAGAATGCTTTAGATGATCTCTGTACTGATTAAGATTGCTAGTCATGACGGACGACATATGCGGAGTAAGGTGAAGAGACATTAGAAAAAGGGGAAGCGTGCTGACTTTGGGCCTTCTCTCATTGCCTATTCTGCGCGCAGAATTACCTAATCGTTTTCTGTCTGCATACACAGATTCATAATGGTCGCTTTAATATACACGGCGGCGTCCTCCACGATTTATTAATATAGACGGAGATACATGCACTAAACATATAAATTCGCACCGCTCTCCTGTCCTCTCCATAAATCACACCTCGTTTGTGTCCTTTTTTACTAGACCTGCAATTATAAGGCAATGGGGGGTTTTAGCATATTCAAATTGAAACGTTTTGTAAATGTCACAGAAGTGGCATTAATTGAATTTTTTAATACTCAAAGGAATAATAAATTATTTAATACAATCTGCTTATCGTTTATCAGGATTGTTTTAATATGTTTTTCAAATTAATATGGATAATTACTCCTACATCAGCGGCGCAAATACTACTATTAATCTTAAGGGAATTAGTATTCGATTTAGTTCTGTTTTTACATAATAATCCGGCGTAGGCTTCTCAATCCACTGGATATCCGGGAAGATTTTGAATCTAAAATTACCATTATATAATATTTCTCACCTCAGTTTTAATCACTATATGTAAAAAAAACAAACAGAAACATAAATTTAATTACAATAATTATATAATTGTTGTTTTTAGAAGGTTTTTATAGCAAATGTCAAAATAAACTACAATTGGAGATTGGAGTAAAAACAAAGTGTGATGTAACAATCTTGCTCATTGTAAAGCATCACATTTTTTCGCAGTCAACTCAATAGCTAATGTTTTCATCATCAATACTTTTAGAGCTTTATAACTGGAATATTGTTTCTTGATTGTGACGAGTACTTCAACTGAACAAAAATAATTCTAATAGTAATTTTTTTGATAAGACAATAAAGTAATTGTATTAAATGTCCGTAAGCAATAAATCACCATAAGCTATTCGTTCAGTTTTTAAATTATAAGTTAGCAGTAATTGCTTCGCTACAACTACACCTACAATGCAAAACTTTATTATTTAATTCATTCTACTTAACAATGTGTAAAATCTGATAACATAAATAAAGACTGATAATATAAATAAATTTAAAAAAATATCATTGTACATTGCCCTTTGCATCTTTAAGAAAAACAATTCTGGCACCAGATAAATTAATTTTTTAAACAAAATATTATAGTCCGGTATCTTTTTCAATGATTGAACAATCAACCTCTTTACACACATGCAGTTTAACGTACTCGCAATAGGATATATTGCGATACCACCTCTTACATATATTTATACATAATATTTGTCTGTCAGACTAGTGGGATACTATGCATACTGATGGAGTGTGCATTCTTTGAAACACTAATGTATGTGTCTTGCACTGAGTAGAGAATCAATTTACATAACAGACAACGTTTATTACACTAGTGTTTCAAGATAAGAAACAATTTACATAAAATCAGTCAGAAAATTAATTTGTATAATAAATTTGCCTAAAAACCATTCTACTTCATTAAATTATCATCATAAAATAAAAAAAAAAAAAAATGTGCATAAAAGTTTTCTGAAATTGTTTAGGAAACAATTTATTGTAGGAAATTTGTAAAAATACTCATTTATTTTATAGAATCATCAAATTTTGAAAAAAAAAAAAACATTTATTGTGGGTGAGCGGAACACGCAGTTTATTGATTGAGGGACAATAGTTTTAACTTTAGTTCTCGCTCGCCCGCCCAAGTGTTTGTGATTCAATTTCTTGATTACAAACACTTTGGTGGGCGGGCTAGGCACGCAATTTATTGATTGCAGGATAATAGTTTTTACTTTAGTTCCCGCCCACCCACCCAAGTTTTTGTAATCTAATTTTTTGATTACAAACACTTGGGTGGGTGGGCTTTGCAGTTTATTGATTGCAAGATTATAGTTTTATCATTGAACCCAATAATTTATTTTTATTTTACCAAAAATTGCTTAGAAATTCTATTTAGTAATTTAATAAAAATCTTGTAGTTTGATCTCTAAAAATTGCATAAACATTAAAAAAAAAAATTAACCAAAACCCAAAAATTATAATTTAAAAAAAAAAATATTTATTTAAAATTGCAAAAAGTTTATCAAAATTTATTCAAAATTATCATTTAAGACAAAAAATTATATGTTGCATAATATGTAGATTAGAACAAAAATTGATCAAAAATGTTTAGTTAGTTTTTTTAGTCGGATTTTGCTATTTTTGAGTTTTTAAAATTAGAATTTTGCATTTTCAAGTGTGTTTTAGTTTTTTCAGACATAATTTTAATTATTTATAACCAAATTAAGTTATTTTTTACATTTTATAATTAAATTATAATTTTTAAACCATTTATGACTAAATTTTATTTTTTTTACAATATTATATTTTATAACCAAATATTGCTACTTTTTACTTTTTATAAATAAAACTTTTTAACAATTTATGACCAAACTTTACTATTTATAACAGTTTTTATATATTTTATGGCTGGGTTTTGCTTAATTTTGAGATTTTGGTGGTTTATAAAAATACTTTGATAATTTACGACCAAATTTTGCTATTTTTGACATTTTATTAATAAAATTTTAATGTTTTATACATAGTTTTAATTATGTTTATATTAAACAGAAATTTGCTTTTTTAACAGTTTAAGATCAAATTTTGATGCTATCTAAACATAAGATTTTTTTTTGCTACAACTGAATTACCTCGGGGTTTTATTTTACATCTTTGCGAGCGTTTCAGCGACGGCAGACCTGCTGACTCTAGGCTAGCTTTTCATGATTAAAATAGAACCCAATCTCAAAATATCAAGCTTCCAAAAACTCTTGCATTTTTTTGACGCAAGCTTTTGGACTATTAACAAAAATTATAACATTTACTTTATAGTCCTGAGTTTGTAGTTTATTGCTTTCTAAGTATCTCATAATTATCTTGATATGTCATTTGCTTACACCTATGCTGATTAATGTCCATACCATCTACTTGTATAAAACAGTATCAAAAGCGTTTTTAATTTCTACGATGGTTAACATGCACAACTTAACTTCCATTTCCGCAACCTGAGCATAGCGTGAATTTCTGTTTTCAAAACCCAAACTGGCTGACGGGTAACTGAACTTCAATTTACTTTTTCAATTTTTTGCAATTTGGTGTTTGTAGGTTTTACTTAAGGTATTTATGTTCTGCACCTCGTGTCTTTGTCTTTAGCTTTCTGCGGATTAGCTACCAGCATCAGTTTTGCCAGCTTTTATATTTTGGGAAATCTAATCTAAATTTAGACATATATTTGTTGCTTTGCGATTGATAGTTTTGAGAATATTGAAATAACAAAAAAAATAGGTTTTACTTTTTACTTTCTTTTCTTTTCATGCTTAGATTATAACTTATAATTTTGCTATTTTATTTATTACAATCTTAATATTTTCACTAAATGAATTTATAATGTCGGATAGCAACCTACTACCTCTTTCTATTGAGAAAAGTTTTCATCGAAATTTATTTTCATTACAATATGAATGAGATCTCGATGTATATTCACGTTATGAATGTTTAATCGCGACGAGCGCGCCGCCGATAATTTTCTATAAGTTCGAAGCCGCCGCGACCCAGTTGAAACTTTGCAGAGACTCATTACATTTAAATGCCCCGAATGGATTTACTTACTTCTCCCTTAGGCAACGATGGCGGTCGGTTGGAAACTACGGGGATGCGGACCCAGGACCGCACAACAACCTCCAAAAATAAATAAAGCGAAACGGATGATTTTAATTGTCGGTCGTTAATTATGTTCTTGGTTTTATTAAAAAAGAAAGAGAAGAGAAATAGTTGATAAGGGGTTTGGAAAGGTTGCTTTTTTTTCTTTCTCTGTATTAGTTGAATAAAAGGGTGTATTGTTTGGTCATTATTTAGGACTTCCTTTCGTAAAATGGGGTTTTAATGCAATTAATTTGTTTGATTTATTTTTACTATTAAGATTTTTTTATTTTATAGCACTTAATAAAAAAACTATTATATTTATAAAAATAATAACTTACAATATCTTCTGCTTTTAAGTTTAATTAAATGTAAACTACCGTATGTCTGTATGAAATTATATTTATTACATACACGGTAATTACTGTGTATATGGAGACATTAAACAAGAGCGTATGTGCACATTATCTCCCACGGGATGAAATGTGCTATTTCTCGCATTTCATATTGCAGAAATTATTTTTTTGCTTTTACAATGAAAGATAATGTATTAAAAACATAGAAATCTTGAATAATAATAAGACTAGATTACTATTATTATTCATATTAAATTCAAATTTAAAAATTATTAATTATTTAGCTTTGGTGTAGATTTAGATGACCAAATAATACTTTTTAGATTTTAGATGCCAAAATAACTCAAGTAAGAGTAAGAGTTTATGTTAAAAAAGCAGGCATTTTTACCCTAATTTTGCAATTTTTTGTTTGTTTTAGACGGAAGGTCGTGATCCAACTTTTTGATAACGAACACTTGGGCTGGTAAGTGGGTTTATTAGCGCGTTTCCATGCTTTGGAGTGTCTCACCCACCCACCCGCCCAAATAATCTTTTCAAGAAATTGAATGTTTGTCTTCTACGAGGACGTCAGAATTCATTTTGTCACAAGAAAAGGTCGTAATCACCTTCTTGATAACCAACACTTAAGTGGGTGGGTCACTCCAATCCTAATTGTTGGCGCCTTACTATACTATGGAGTTTTACCCACCCGCCCAAGTGTTTGTTATCAAGAAATTTAATGTTTGTCTTCTATGCGAACGTCAGAAGTCATTTTGTCACAAGAGAAGGTCGTGATCCACTCTTATCCTAATTGTTGGCGTGTTACCATACTATGGAGTGTCCTATTCTCCCAAAAAATTGATAAACGTTGGATTTACTCTCACGAGCGCCTACCGACTAAACTTCTTCTTTTTAGGTTTGGCATTAAAAAAAGATTAGCTTGCCTTAATCTTGAGATAAGCTGGACAGCTTTTATAACTGCACTGGATGATAGATTTGCGTTTAAACTCAACTTTCACAGTAAGTTTCTACAATTTGGTGAGAAACATAATTTCTCAACTTTGCAAATTTTGAGGGTTTTTTTGGACTCTAATTGAAACGTGTAGTAGAATACGTCGTTGCTTTCACAGTAAGTGATTGCAATTTGGAAATCCGCATTCACTTTTGAGTGCAAGCGGATACCATTGTTAACGTTTACGGCGCAATTAACAATTACATTCACATTTTTGAATGTACCTGACGACCCTTAACATTCAAATTTGTTTGGTATTACACCGGTTTTAAAAGACGTTAAGTTCTTTGGGACTTCTACGTATAAAATTGGGGCCGGAACTTTGGTAGAATGGGTGGCTAGGAAATCTGCTTGACAAAGAATGATATTATCAATTTTTCTAATTTTTTTCTTGATGCCTTTACGCAGGTTGAAAAAGAGCTAAGGCAAAACAAAGAAGACCTAAACTTTTTTGTTTTGCTTTAGCTCGTCTTCTTGGTTGTAGATTCTTTCTGACTTATTGTCAATTAATCAAATGGCGTACTTTGCAAGTCCTATAAACTTCTCGTTACAGTTTTATTGATTTTTATAGAATTTCAAGCATTAAATGTGCAATAGTTGAGTTATAATGCGTCTCCAAAGCATTTTTATGCAGTAAACGAGATTTTTTGAACAATTATTTACATTTTTATTAATTTTAGTAGTTTTAAAAATGTAATTGAGTTTTTAATGTGTTTCTGAGTAAAAAACGCATTTTTTGAATTTTCTTTTTTATTTAAAAAGTGCTTCAATTTAAAAAAAAATAATGTATTCTGTCATAATGTCAGAAATATTTAAAATCTCAAAAACTGCAAAACTTTATTCATAAAAAGTCAAAAATAACAAAATTCGGTCATAAAATATTAAAATATTTTCAAAAACAACTAAAATCTGGCCAAAAACGATTAAAAAATGTAAAATTTTATTTATAAAAGTTGGAAGTGACTAAACTCGGTTCTAAAACATCAAAATATTATCAGAAAGCACTAAAATCCGGTCATAAATTGTTGAAAAGTGTAAAATTTTATTCATAAATTAAAAATTAAAGCAAAATCCGGCCTTGAAACATCAAAATATTGTTAGAAATTACTAAAAACCGGATGTTTTAAGATTGGACTTTGACATTTTATTAAAAAATAGCAAAATTTGGTCATAAAATATTAAAATATTTTTAGGAATACCTAAAATCCGGCCAAAAAGTGTAAAATTCTAATAATAAAATTTCAAAAATACCTAAATTTGGTCTTAAAACGTCAAAATATTTTCAAAAAAACCCAAAAACCGGTTAAAATGTGTAAAATTATATCATAAAATCTTGAAAATACCAAAATCCAACCTTAAAACATCAAAATATTGTTAGAAAGTATCAAAATCTGGCTATATACGTTTGAAAAAAGCATTTTTTAAAATTAAAAGTTAATAATAGCAGAATACGGTTATAAACTATTCAAATAATTTTAAAAAGTACTAAAATCTGAACATAAACTCTTATAAATTTAAAGTTTTGTTTAAAAAAATTTAAAAATGGCAAAATTGGGTCATAACCTGGGCAAAAACAATTGAAAACTACAAACTTTTGAAGATACAATGTCAAAAATAGCAAAGTGCTAAAAGAAATATTTAAAATCCAGTCATAAACTATCAAAAATGTTATTTATAGAATGTCAAAAATAGCAAAATCCGGCTATAAAGTTTAAAAATATAAGTTATAAAATTCACTATAAACTGTTAAAAACTGAAAAAGTAAAAAATGGCAAAAATCTGTCATAAAATAAGTAAATATTAAAAAAAAACAAAATTTGACTAAAAACGATTGAAAAACACAACATTTTGTTCATAAAATGTCAAAAATAGTAAATGCTGACTTTGAAACATCAAAATTCGGTCATAAACTGTTAATAAATGAAAAAATGTTGGCTATTAAATATTTAAATAATGCCAAAAACATTCAAAATCCGGTCAAAAATCCGGCGTTAAAGTATAAAAATGTTGCCAGAAAGTTCTAAAACTCATCATTAACTTTTAAAAACTGCAACATTCTATTTATAAAAATCAAAAAACGACAAAACTTTGTGCATAATATGTTAAAAATAACAAAATCCGCTCTTGAAACATTCAAATATTGTCAGAAAGCACTAAAATTTGAGCATAAATTGTTAAAAATTAACAATTTTTATCATGAAGTGTTAAAAATAGCAAAATCAAGCACCAAAATTAGTCCATTAACTGTTTAAAAGTTTTATTAATAAAAATGACTGGGAGATCTGCTTTGGCAAGGAATGACATCATCGGTGGAGGCCGCTTTACTTTTTCGAATTTCTTGCGTGATGTCCTTACGCCAACCTTGCTCTGCTTTATCTTGTCTATTTGATTTAAAAATGCTATTTATAAAATATCAAAAATAGCAAAATCCAGCTTTAAAGTATAAAAATATTGTCAAAAAGTACCAAAATTTACTATAAACTGTTAAAAATTCAACATTCTAATTATAATAAGTCAAAAATAGCAAAATCCTGTCATAAAAAATGAAAATATTTTCAAAAAAAATCAACATTTGACAAAAAACAATTAAAAAGTACAAAATTTTGTTTATAAAATGTTAAAAATAGGAAATTCTTATTTTGAAACATCAAAATTTGGCTATGAACTGTTAATAAATGTAAAAATGTTAATAAAAATTCAAAAATAGCAAGACTTAGAATATCAAAATAATATCAGGAGCATTTAAAATCTGGCCAAAAATAGCAAAATCCGGCTATAAAGTATAAAAATCTTGCCAGAAAGTTCCAAAATTTACCATAAACTATTAAAAACTGCAATATTCTATCTATAAAAAGTAAAAAGTGACAAAATTTTGTGCATAATATGTCAAAAATAACAAAATTTGGCCTTGAAACATAAAAAAGCACTAAAATCTAAGCATAAACTAACACCGAAATTTAGTCCATTAACTGTTAAAAAGTTCTATTAATAAAAAAATGAGATTCTGCATTCAACTCCTATAATTCCACTGTGTCTTTTTTTTGTTTCAACGTCACTGTCTGCGTGATCGGTTTGTTGGGTAAATATCACAAACAAAACAAATGTAGTTATTTAATAGTTAAGTACTTTGTGTACTTTTGTTTTTGTTTTTGTCTTTGTAAAGTTAGTTAATAAAACCTTTACCAAAAGCAAACTAAGAAGATTAAGAGCATTAAACAAAACCCAGCATGTCAATTATCTTATGTATTGTTTAGTACTGTTTGATGTGCAAAGTTTAACTTTTTGGTTACGATTTTATAATCTAGGCCTCAAGTGTCTTGCTTTATTTTTTCACAAACCTTTGTCCATGCATTTTTTTTGGTTTTTTTATGGCTAATTTGAATGCATTTTTTTGTGGCTTATTTGTCACTTAGCTGCATTGTGTTTGCGTTTGTTGTTTGCCTTGGTTGAGGCTTGCATAGCTTGGTTGGATTTTTTCTTGATTCTATAAGTTTCCAGACCATTAGTGGGTGGGTGGACGGGGTACTCAATTTATTGAGTGCGGGTCAGTAGTTCTTGACTAACACTTGGGCGGGTGGGCGGGAACCAAGTTTTATTAATTGCGGGACAGTAGTTTCAACACCAGTTCCCGCTCACCTAACCAAGTGTTTGTGATCTAATTTCCGAATCAGTAACACTTGGGTGAGCGGGCGGAGATGCACTCAGATTGCAAAACAGTAGATTTAATTAAAAAAATTTGCCCAAGTGTTTATAATCCAATTTCTCTATCACTAGCACTTCAATGGGTGGGTGAAGTACTCAATTTATTTCAACTGCTTATAATCCTATCTCTTGATCACTAACACTTAGGCGGAAACCAAGTTTAATGATTGCATAATTAAATAAAAAAGTAGATCACAAACACTTAAGTGGGTGGGCGTGGATGCTCTCAAATCATTGATTGCAAATTTTTTTGTATAAATTAGAGTTTAATTAATTAATTTTAAATAAATAAAATTCAATAAAAGAATCTTGTTTGCACTTTTTTAAGTTACGTATGAACAAAATTTTATTTTATTCCAACTTAAATTAAGAAAATCATGCAATTTTTTAGTTCAAGAGCCAATATATTTACCTTTCAGTAAAGTGGTTAGTTGCGTTACTAATTAGATTCTCATGTTTGTGTATTATTTTTATTACAATTATTTGAGTAAGTAGACAATTTTTTAATTTCAACAATAGTTACCGCCCAACCACCCAAGTGTTCATAATCCAAGTTGTAGATAAGTAACAATTGGGTATGTAGTTAGGTCAAGCAACACTTAGGTGGGTGGGCGGAAAAGTTTATTAGTTGCGGGACAGTGGACATATTAGTTCTCGCTCACCCACTCAAATGTTTGTGATCTAATTTGTAGATCACCAACATTTAGATGGGCGGGTAGGAACTAAGTTTATTGGTTGCGGGAAAATAGTTTTAACTTTAGTTTCCGCCCACCCACCCAAATTTTTGTGATCTAATTTTTGCATTTGGGTGAATGGTAGTTAGGTCAAGCAGTTCATTAATTTGTGATCTAATTTCTAGATCAGCAACACTTAGGTAGGCGGGAACCAAGTTTATAAGTTTGTTGCTAGTTTGAGCGTTGTGAGATCTAAAGTATATTTTGTTAGGTTTAGTAACTTCAATCTGCACAGGGCTACGTTCTACCACAAAAAAACGTATAGATATTATTCAAATTTACACAGTTTTTAGTAACATGTTAGTACTTATTTTTGACATATTTTGAGAATTTTTCAATGTTTGATTTTTAAGTTAATGCTTTTGGAAACACATTAATTATAAAGAATTTATTATTAAAGTAAGAAATTTAAATATTCTTGCAGCCAAACTTGACGTATCAATATTAATCAAATTTACACCATTTTTGGTAACATATTTGTACCTACTTTTGGCATATTTTGAAATTTTTCTAATGTTTTGTTTTTAAGTTATTGTTTTTGGAAACACATTACTTACAAAAAAAATTATTATTAAAATAAAAAAAAATTAAACATTCCTAAAGCCAAACTTGACGTATCGATATTAATCAAATTTACACCATTTTTGGTAACATATTAGTACCTAGTTTTAGCATATTTTGAGATTTTTCTAATGTTTTGTTTTTAAGTTATTGTTTCTGGAAACACATTAATTATAAAGAATTTTATTTAAAGTAAGATATTTAAACATTCCAGCAGCCAAACTGGACGTATTGATAATAATCAAATTGACACAATTTTTAGTAACATATTAGTACTTACCTTTGATATATTTTGAGAATTTTCTAATGTGTGGTTTTTAAGTTAATGCTTTTGGAAACACATTAGTTATAAAGAATTAATTATTAACGTAAGAAACTTAAATATTCTTGCAGTCAAACTGGACGTATCGATATTAATCAAATTTACACAACTTTTAGTAACATACTAGTACTTACCTTTAATATATTTTCAGAATTTTTCAGTGTTTGGTTTTTAAGTTGAAGCTTTTGGAAAGACATTAATTATAAAGAATTTATTATTAAAGTAAAAAAATTATCTATTTCTGCAGCCAAACTGGACGTATCGATATTAATCAAATTTACACAGTTTTTAGTAACATTATAGTACTTACCTTTGACAAATTTTGAGATTATTTCAATGTTTTGATTTTTAGTTATTGTTTCTGGAATCATAATAATTATAAACAATTTATTATTAAAGCAAGAAATTTAAACATTCCTGCAACCAAACTGAACGTATCGATATTAATCAAATTTACACAGTTTTTAGTAACATATTAGTACTTACCTTTGATATATTTTGAAAAATTTTCAATGTTTGGTTTTTAAGTTAATGCTTATGAATTACACATTAATTATAAAGAATTTATTATTAAAGCAAAAAATTTAAACATTCCTGCAGCCAAACTGGACGTATCGGTATTAATTAAATTTACACAGTTTTTAGTAACATATTAGTACTTACCTTTGACAAATTTTGAGAATTTTTCAATGTTTGGTTTTTAAATTGAAGCTTTTGGAAAGACATTAATTATAAAGAATTTATTATTAAAGTAAGAAATTTAAATATTCCTGCAGCCAAACTGGACGTATCGATATTAATCAAATTTACACAGTTTTTAGTAACATTTAAGTACTTACCTTTGACATGTTTTGAAATTTTTTTAATGTTTTGTTTTTAAATTAACGCTTCAGGAAACACATTAATTATAAAAAAATTATTATTAAAGTAATAAATTTAAACATTCCTGCAGCCAAACTGGACGTATCGGTATTAATCAAATTTACACAGTTTTTAGTAACATATTAATACTTACTTTTGATAAATTTTGAGATTTTTTCAATGTTCTGATTTTAAGTTATTGTTTCTGGAATCATAATAATTATAAACAATTTATTATTATATCAAGAAATTTAAACATTCCTGCAGCCAAACTGGACGTATCAATATTAATCAAATTTACACAGTTTTTAGTAACATATTAGTTCTTAGCTATGGCACATTTTGAGAATTTTCTAATGTTTCGTTTTTAAGTTATTGTTTCTGGAAACATATTATTTATAAAGAATTTATTTTTTTACCCACCTACCCAAGTGTTTGTTATCAGAAGATTGTACGCAAATAACGGGTGGGTAGAAGGGCAACTCTAATTGAATCTATTGACCATCATCATATTTTGCAGTTACTCGCCCAAGTGTTTGTAAACTAAATTTTTGATAACAAACTCGCTCAAGTGTTTGTAAACAAAATGTCGTATACAAACACTATGGTGGGTGGGCGGGCAACTCTAGTTGAAACTGTTTACCGTTATAATGCTCTGGAGTTACCTGCCCAAATATTTGTGTTTGATCTTTTAATAACCAACACTCGGATGGGTGGGTGGACAATTTTAGTTGAAAATAATGACCGTCATCAAACTCTGGAGTTGCCCGCCCACCCGCCCAAGTGTTTCTTATCAAAAGATTGTATACAAACACTTGGGAGGGTAGGTGAGCAATTCTAGTTGAAACTGTTGACCGTTATAATGCTCTGGAGTTACCCTCCTAATTATTTGTGTTCAATATCTTGATAACCAACACTTGGGTGGGTGGGCAACTGTAGTTGTAAATAATCATCTTATCATAAGATTGTTTACAAACACTTGGGAGGGTAAGTGAGCAACTCTACTTAAAACTGTTGACCGTTATAATGCTCTGGAGTTACCTTCCCAAATATTTGTGTTCGATCTCTTGATAACCAACACTCGGGTGGGTGGGTGGGCAACTGTAGTTTGTACATAATGACCGTCATCATGCTCTAGAGTTGCCCAATCACCTGCTCAAGTGTTTTTTATCAAAAGATTGTATACAAACACTTGGGATGGGAGGGTAGGTGAGCAACTCTACTTAAAACTGTTGACCGTTATAATGCTCTGGAGTTACCCTTCCAAATGTTTGTGTTCAATCTCTTTATAACCAACACTTGGGTGGGTGGGTAGGCAACTCCAATTAAAACTATTTACCGTTATTATGCTTTGTAGTAGCCCGCCCACCCGTCCAAGTGTTTGTTATCAAAAGATTGTATACAAACAGTATGGTGGGTGGGCGAACAACTCTAGTTAAAACTGTTGACCGTTATAATGATCTTCAGTTACCCGACCAAATACTTAAACTAACATTCGGGCGGGTGGGTGGGCAACTGTAGTTAAAAATAATGACAGTCATCGTGCTCCGGAGTAGCCCACCCACCCGCTCAAGTGTTTGTAATTAAAAGATTTTATACAAACACTCGGGAGAGTAGATAAGCAACTCTAGTTTAAACTGTTAACCTTTATAATGTTCTGGAGTTACCCTTCCAAATATTTGTGTTTAATCTTTTAATAAATAATATTTGGGTGGGTGGTTGGGCAATTCTAGTTAAAAATAATGACCGTCATCCTTCTCTGAAGTTGCTCACTTGCCCACTTAATTGTTTGTTATCAAAAGATTATATACAAACACTCGGAAGGGTAGTTGAACAACTCTAGTTAAAACTGTTCACCGTTATAATGCTCTGGAGTTATCCGCCCAAATATTTGTGTTTAATCTTTTTGATAATCAAAACGCGGGTGGGTGGGTGGGTGGGCAACTGTAGTTAAAAATAATGACCGCCATCATGCTCTAGAGTTGCCCATCTCTCCGGCCAAGTATTTGTAATCAAAAAAATTTATACAAACACTCGGGAGGGTAGGTAAGCAACTTTAGTTGAAACTGTTAACCCTTATAATGTTCTAGAGTTACCCTCCCAAATATTTTTGTTTGATTTTTTGATAACCAACACTTGGGCGGGTGGGTGGGCAACTTTAGTTAACAATAATTACCGTCGTCATTCTTTGAAATTGCTTACTTGCCCGCCCAATTGTTTGTTACCAAAAGATTGTATACAAACACTCGGAAGGGTAGTTGATCAACTCTAGTTAAAACTGTTCATCGTTATAATGCTCTGGAGTTACTCGCCCAAATATTTGTGTTTATTCTTTTGATAACCAACACTCGGGTGGGTGGTTGGGAAACTCTAGTTAAAATTGTTGACCGTTATAATGCTTTGAAGTTACTCGGCCAAATATTTGTGTTCAATTTTTTTGATAACCAACACTTGGGTGGGTGGTTGAGCAACTGTAGTTGAAAATAATGATGATGAAAGATTGTATACAAACACACGGGAGGGTAGGTGAGCAACTTTAGTTGAAACTGTTAATCGTCATAATGCTCTGGAGTTACCCGCAAAAATATTTGTGTTTGATTTCTTTATAACCAACATTCGGGAAAATGGGTGGGCAATTTTAGTTGAAAATAATGACCGTCATTATGTTTTAGAGTTGCCCACCTATCCGCCCAAGTGTTTGTTATGAAAAAATTGTATACAAACACACGGGAGGTTAGGTGAGTAATTCTAGTTGAAACTGTTGACTGATATAATGCTCTGAAGTTACCCGCCCAAATATTTGTGTTTGATCTCTTAATAACCAACACTTGGGTGGGTGGCTTGGTGAGCAACTCTAGTTGAAAATTATGACCGTCATTAATCGTGAACAACAGATTAGCTACATTGATTGTTTTCGCGGAATAATTATTTGCAAAAAAAAAGTATTTATTATCTAAGACTTGCCACAAATATTTGTTTGGTGCTAAAAAAAATATTTGTGGCAATTCAAACAATAGCTTAAATTTTGTTGAACTTAAAAATTCCGTCAATTAATTGGGAAAAAAGCAAGAAATATAATGCAAAACAATCTATTGTTACTCACTTCTTGGTGGGGTGGTAGTAGGAGTTTTTGGTACGCAAGACAAAAAGTACATTGAGTTCTCTACTACAAGAAGCTTTGTACCATGATTTATTTGTGTTCGTTGATATAGTGATTAGTTCTAAATTGGTTTAGTTGGGTTCAACATGTCTACAGATGTTATTCGTGACAGGTATTTCAAATTTCTGAAATGATTAAGAAATTGCTGGTTTTTTAAACACGTTTGCAACATTTAATAGTGCGAGTTGGTAAATAATAAAATTTTTTTAGTTCTTCTATGAATTTCAAAAACTGCTGTTTTATGGATACTTCTAATTTAGTTTTAGACATCAATGGAATATTTTAAGATCTATGTTTTGGTATTCTAAACATTTATCTTAAGTTTAATTGCTTATATTAGTTTTATATATTACTCATTACCAGTCACAATTAATAATTTTGAAAAACTAGTTATCTTTGTTTTGAGTGACAATTATTTCTAGAAATAATTTTCTTTAATTTTACATTTTGATTTAAATTTAATAATTTTTTAAAAATACTTTGATTAATCAATATAGATCTATATAATCAAACATTTATATTCAATTAATTAATCAATTAAGAATTAATTCTTGACAATGAAACTTTAAGCATGATTTACAACCATCACGAACAATCAGATATGTAAATATGTGTTTGAATTAACACAAATTAAAGTGCGAACTGCCATTCATTCAACACAATCACATCACAATTCAATTAATTATTTTTATTGCTTTACATTATTTTGCAATCGATTTAGATATTATTAATTTAAGAACAACAAAACAATTTCCTGTTTTAACGCTCGTTTACTTTTCATACATTAGTTACGTTTTGCGTTTAAGTGTGAATTAAACAATAAAATTTTAAATATATATATTGTGGGAATTACAGCCTCGGGCACTTAAAATAGTAGCGATAAAATTTAAACACATAATAACTCAAACAATAGCAACAATTTAAACGTATTTAATTTATGTAATTAAATTAATTAATCAATTAGCGATAGAAGAAATTAAAAATTAAGAACAACTGATAAATCTAATGATAACTATGACATCAATTAATAATTTTAATTGTAATTGATTAAGGTGTGTCTAATGTGCATTAGTAAATGGCATCTGTTGTTGACGGAAGATATTTATTGGTTTATAAATATTAATGAATTTGGAACCCACACAATTACGTCTACGTAAAAATATTTATTATAATTTATTGTGTATCAAATAATATAAAAATAATTTAGATTATTAATTCAACGAGGTCGATGAAGTAATCAACAAGTTTTGATTCAATTGATATTATATTTCTATAATGAGAAATTTTCTTATGTTATTAATATTTATCATGACCCAGAACCGCCTTGGTTGAATATAAATTGATTGAAATAAGATCTCACCTTAAGAATTACATTTGGAAAAATGAGATTTTTTTACTGATCTGATTTTAATTAAAATTATTTTTTGTATTCATAAGATAATTTAACTACGCGATTTGACCTCTGTGACTCCTGCAAAGAACTGCAGCAGTTGCCTTTATACTTTGGTAACCTTATCTAAGACAATATTTGCAAGTCCAACAACACTGATTGCATCAGTTGCAGACTTCGCAAAGAAATGAACAGAATCTATTGTGAACATATGATTGATTGTCTTTTAATTAAAAAACGTTTTGTTTATCTAAAATTATTAGAGCGGCAACTTATTTTTTTAAATTTTTTCATTTGCAAATTATTTTTTTTAAAACCCATAATATTCATTCTCTCTATCAGACTGTTTACATTGATGTATTATTATAATAAAAATACCACAATCATTCATGTTTTGTGATTTGATTTAATATTATTTGCTAATCTTAATAAATGTTCTCAATTGCAAGCATAGATTACGCTGTAAACAAACATTTTTAAATATGCAAATAGCACATTAAAGCATCATATTGCCTCATTATTATCATTTTAGTAAACAAGAGTGGCTCCCAGTTAAGTATTACAAGCTGATAAAAAAGATATAACGACATTAAGAGCGATAACATAATTAATACAATGATTGATAAAATGAAATAATATCTGTTAGTTACAATTTTGCACTGTGCGTGAGATATCTTAATTAAATATCCAAAACAAATTATTATTATTCATTAATATGTTTGTTCCTCCTAGACGCCAGTTTCGTGGTTCGAAACGTATAATCCGACGCCTGATTAAGAAAAGTGGACGTTCCAATATATTCCGAAGTAAAGTACCAACGTTATGGGAACGATATATAAGAGATTTTGGAAACACATTAGTGGATAGCAGATGGCGATGGACTTTAATTTCTCTATCATCATCGTTTGTTCTGAGCTGGGTGATATTTGCTGTGATTTGGATGCTGATATCAAACGCAAACGGTGATTTTGATCCTGATAATCCTTCACAAACTCCATGTCTTACAGGAATTGGGAGTTTTGGTGGTTTTGTGATGTTTAGTTTAGAAACTCAACAGACTATTGGATATGGAAGTAGATATATAAATAGACATTGTCCTGAAGGGACTTTTTTGATGTGTTTGCAGATTATATTAGGTTGTGCTATTTGCGGGGCTATGGTAAGCATAGTTAATGCTAAAATGGTGCGACCTTATCAAATGTACTCAACTAATTTATTTAGTAAAATGGCTGTTGTAAGTATATTAAATTTTATTTGTTATATTTTTAAATTAAATTAAAAAGTTTTTTAGATTGGAATACGTGATGGTACTTTATGTTTGATATTTAGAGTGCGTGATGAAGGAGGGAGGTATGCTATTGGGACGAGTATCAATGCCTACTTGGTGCAGAGTAGGCCTGGTGAGCCATTTTTGAAGTCGATTTCTTTGGAGCCATTTGGAATGCTTATTTGGCCTTTGGAAATTGTTCACAAAATTACACGTGATAGTCCGTTTTGGGATTTGTCTGCAAAAGAGTTAATTACAAAAAGGTAATTTATAAAACACTAAAAAGTTTTTTGAGTTTATGAGTGATTAAATAATTTGCCAAGTAACTTGAAGCTATTATATGCAACTTGTTGCTAAGCTTTAAAATACTGAAATAGCTTTGAATATTAGACTATTCACAATACAAATAGAATTTTTTTTTGTAAAAATATTTGCTGTTTATTAATGCCACATAATTTAAACATATTTTTTGTTACACTTTAATTTTGGATAAACGTTGATGGAAGAAGTTTGATTTTCAATAAAAACTGAGACATTTATTTTATTATAAAATTGTTGGTTGGTTAGATAGCTAATAATAAATAAAATTCTTCTATTTTTTTGTTGCAAAAACACATGCAAATATAAAAATTGGATATAAATTGAATATTTATTTTTGTTGATTGAGTTTTTTTGACATACATAATGAGATTAGTACCGGTGAGCGCAAAAAATGTTACTTCTAGACTTGGTTTGATTGCAAGAAGTTGAAGTGATCTTGAACATTGTGAATTTTTAAAACAAGGTTGTAACAGGTTATGGCTTTCTATTGGTTAAGAACTGCTGTCTGTTTATGTTGTAGATAGCGGATTGTCACAACATTTAGGGCTGATATTTTAGGTTAAAATAAAACTTGGTTGTCTATAAATTTATTTCTAAAAATGCACCCTCTTTATGTTAGAGTGAAAAAAAGGTGATGGTCTTGCGCCGCACCAGGTGACCTTTTCTCTAGGGCATGCGTACCATACCATGCACCAGGTAGCCCCGACCAGTCGACCAGACACCCATACGAACGGCAAGGTACACATACAATGCTCACAAAAATGCACAAATTTTTACACAAGTGCCCAAGCTACTAGCCAGTGGGATCATCAAACGGAGCTCAAGCAGCTACTGTGCTCCGGTAGTGTTGATCAAAAAGAAAGATGGCCTACTGCGATTTTTCGCAAATTAAAGAAAATTACAAGGAAGGAAGCAACTCCTCTCCCCAAAATACACAAGACGCTGAAAGATTTTGATCCCGTCAAGGTATTCAGCAAGTACAACCAGAAGACAGGATATTGGCAAATCCCCATAGTCGAAGAAAACAAGCACCTCACCGCCTTTGCAGCTCCTGACGGCGAAACTTATTAATTTAAAGTTATGCCGTTCAAGCTTAAAAACGTACCGGCCACTTTCCAAAAATTAATGTCTTGGGTGTTGGAAGGCCTACTAGGGAACAGTGTTTTAGTTTATCTCAACGATATCCTAGTATATTCAAACGATCACTGAGCACATAGGACATCTGCGACGAGTCCTGGAAAGACTCCGGCTTGAAATACCATATTAAGAATTGCTCGATTCGGAGTACAATCCGTGGAATACCTGGGGCACATCATTAGCGCAGACGGTAACCGGCCACGGACTCACCACCTGGATGGAATACAAGAACAGACGCCTTCTCGTAACAAAAAGCAGTTGAGAAAATTCTTGGGGTTGTGTATACAAAAATAGCTGCACCCCTGGTGACACTACAGGGAAACAAAAAACCCTTTGTATGGACCAAAGTCGAAGAAAAGACGTTCAAAGCAATTAAAGCAGCCATGGGAACACTACTAAAGCTAGCCAGATCACAACCAAGAGTGCTGTTTGTGTTACAGACGGACGCATGTAACGTCAAAGTTGGGACAATCTTGTACCAAGAAATAGATAATCAACGTCATATTATATTGTTTGCAAGCTCAAAACTAAAGCCGTGCCAACACGCTTTTATTCCAACAAACTCGAGTGTATGGTAATAATGTAGGCAATTGATAGGTACAGGCCGTATCTGGAAGATGAACCGTTCATTCTCAGAACGGATAATAAGCCTCTTGTCTAGCTAGACTGATGCAAAGACAAAATTCACTCGCTGGTTGCTGATTCTATAAGAACTGGACTTCACCATTGAATATACGCCTGAAGAGACCAACCTGTTACTCGATGCGCTCAGCAGATACCCTGGCTCAGAAGAAATGACGGACGTGGCAGAAAAAGCAAAAAGGTTATTGCCACCAGAAAGCCAAAGGGAACAACAGGCATTTACGTTAAACCATCTTTACACGCGCCTAGACAAAATCTACAGAACGGACTTTGCCCGGTTATGTCTACTGGAAGAAGAAACACTAGCCGCAATGGTTCAACGCGCACAACCCAAAAGTCAGAACATTTAAGACATAATTCAAAAATACCACGAAATGACCGAAGACCCGGAGCGCCCAGAAAGTAAAGATCTGTAGTACAAAATTGACGAGAAAGGAGAACTCTTACGGACAAGTGATGTATCCAACCAATTCATAGTGCCAATACAAGCGCAGCAAGAGGTGATTAAGCCCCACCACACGACAATTACCGCTGGACACACAAAACAACTACGGCCATCCTGAAAGCCTATCACTAGCCAAGAATCCGAAAAGACGTTCAAACATTTATCAGGAGGTGCTTGACATTGCAGCCGCCCGGAAAACCCTGCGAGCAAGTGGCTATAGATTTGGTAGGCCCACTCGACACCACCAAGGCAGGAAACAGGTACATCTTTACCATGATAAATACATGCACAAAATGGCTGGAAACCACTCCCGTAACGGTCGCTACAAGCAAAAACACTACCAGAGTATTAGAACGAAATCTATTCCAAAGATGGGGATACCCAAGACAATACAGTTGGACAATGAATCTCACTTCACCAGCCAACACTTTTAACGGGGTATTAAATCGTAGAAAGCCGTGCACCACACGACGGCAACCTACCACCCGCAGGCTAATTCTGTGGAACGACGCCATGCGGAATTTAAGAAAATCTTGTGAGCTCTACACGAAGAGAAGCCGAGGATGGAATGGGACGAACACTTGCTCATGGCAGTATATCACTGCAACCGCCGACCAAACGCGGCCACAGAGTGTACACCAAGCGAGTTGATGCTGGGATACAACCTGGCGAAACCCGGAAGCTGGGATGAGCCAGAAAGGCAAAAAGAAGATCAGGACGCTAGGCTGCAACAAGCCAGACAACGGCAAACCGCATATAAGGCAAGCAGATATCCCAAACACGCAAATGTGCGAGAATATGAAGCCGGAGAAATGGTTATGGTACGAAGACGGGCCAAGGGTCTCAGCAACAAATGGTTAGGTCTCAAAAAGGTCATCGTGACAGCCGGGTCTTACTGCTATTGGGTGGAGGACAATCCGCACTTTGGTAAAATTACAACTAGATGACCTGCAACCAGCGCCTCTAGCAGAAACAGCGTCTTCAGCAAAAGCAACACCTCCAAAACTGGACGACGCAGTCGCAGTCCAGGAAGTTAGAGGGGATTGATGCCGCCAAAGGGTGGAGCATCACGAACCAATCAGGACGCATCACGAGAGTATAAAGTAAAAGCTTTCCCGCGCCAACGGCAGTTGAACGTCGACTAGAAGCAACGAATAGGCTATTTCCATTCCACGCTCCGCCAAGATGAATCAACACTACTACGACCACCGCAACCTGATGACAACCGCTACGACCACGGATTACTCTACAATGACGACCTCTACACCGACGACTGCACCTGGGAAATACCACTTGCGCCTCAGCTCCGATACCCCGGATGGCATTGCACCCTTCGCCACCGGGTATCCATCACTCTGCGGCATTACACACCCCGCCGCAGGGCTTCATCAGAAAACAACAACGACCCACGCTACGACCACGGACTGCTTCTAGGACTACACAACAACGCCTACGCACCAGACGGGTATGCATTCGCACCACCAAGCAGTTGGTAGCATAGCACACACCGCTACCGACCCGTTTCCAAACCTTGGAGCTAGCTACGACTCGTAGCGTCCGCTACAGAAGGTGGTCATACACACACCACTACCTCCAACACCAAAGAGAGAAGCCCCCATACTTGGGTATTTGCTACATGGCCTTGGGCCGCACCAGGTGACTCTCTCTCCAGGGCATGCGTACCACACCATGCACTAGGTGGCCCCGACCCTTAGGCGACCACAGATGGGTTACCAAACTCCACCTACACAAAGACAGTACCAATCGTACTCACCAAGCCGGTACCAATACACGCTACCCACCGAACCGGCGGCGCCTCCACCATCTGCCTGGCCGGTAACAACACAAAATGGAGTTGTTAACTTTTACAATACGCATGTTTGGGCTGACAAAAATTCTTATGCTCTAATGAAATCTAAACATCAAACACGTTTTTTATTAAACATTTGGATGAGTTTTGTAGCCAAAAAGTTTTTAGGTCTTATTGTTTACCAAACAAGCTTACCTACGTTTTTTACAGAACACAATCTATAGTTTTTTGACAACATTACTATTGACCAAAGGCAACAATTGTGGTTCTAGCATGATGTGGCTCCAGCTCATTTTTTGTTTGCCGTTAGAGAGCATTTACATCAAACTTTTTTCGTAGATGGGTAAGAAAGGGCTTGCAAAATTACTTAATTTCTAGATTTCTTTTTTTGAGGATATTTGAAAACATTGCTTTATAGTACTTTTGTAAAATTAATTTACAAAAAAATGATTTTTTTAAACAGTTTTAAAATCAAAACTTATCAGTATAATAGTTTAAAGTTAAAACAACTTTTGATCCTCATCCAATAATTATTCAGTTACAGAAAAAATACCGTTATAACAACGGCTTTCACATATCACAGAAACCAATTTAAATTAGTTTTGGGTTTTATATTTAGTTAATACCAAACTAATACCATTCTTTACATTTTTGCCTGTAACACAATTCACATGTTGTGCTTAATCTCTATTAAGCAGTTTATCTGCTATGAGATTTTAAGACATAATAGAACCTAGCTATCTTACATGTAAAAAAATTGTATCATTGGCAAAGACAATAGACAAATTACGTCTATTCTGTAGAAGTCTTTTCTATACAACAAGAAAAACAATAGGCTCAATTTTGATTGTTATTTGAAGAAGTTAATTTTTATTTATTAATGTATATCAAAAACAAAATAACATTTTACAACAATTCTCAATTAATTTTCTGCAATTTATGGCAAATTTCAATTCTTTCAATATCTTATTTTCATACACAGAAAATTTTAGAAAATCCCACAACACAAAACAGAAACGGTTAGGTTAGGAGAAGGAAGTGGCTAGGGCACATCGCTTAAACGTGAAATAATTTGTTTCTAAAAAATCTTTTAAAGAACTCTCATTGAGGTTCTTGCTGTATATGGGCCTTGGTTCTATCTTGCTAAAACTATACATTCAAAATATTTATTCTCTGTTTTTAGATTATCTATGCTCTAATATCAGCAGTTTTTTTCTATTCTTCTACTTGCTGAGTACTGCGGGTTTAAAAATTATGCGTTTTCTTTAAATCACCTTCTTCTTCTTCCTTTTCTAATAAGCATCTGGCTTGTTTTTTTTCAACCCTCACTTCTCCTGCGATATTGATGTCTAGCACTCTTTCCATCTTTTTGATTATTTTCTTAGTGGCCTTGGTGGTCCTGGTCTTCCGTCTCTAAATCACCTTGTAGAAATTAATATAAGGTTCAAAAATTTTGAACATAACAATAATGCAATTAGTCTTAAACTTGAAGAATCAGACTAGTTCTTTTTTTAAGTATAGATCAAAAATTTGCAGTTTTCTAAGAATGCCAAGTTTTGGTTGGAGATTTTAGAACTTGGTTACAAAATTTAACTTTAGATTTTATTTATATATAGATAAAATAAAACCTTAAAAATAAATAAAAATATTTAAAAAAAAATGTACAATTTGCGTATTTTTAAAAATTTGCTGCTTTTTATGTTTTTTCTAGATTAAGAACCACTAAAAGCAATAGTTAATAGTTATAAGTTAATATTTGAATAAATTGCAAATTTACAGTAAAATTAGTAAGCATGTCAAAAGTGGTACTTTGATGTGTTAACTGTTTTGGACTGGGACACAACACGCTGAGAGCAAGATTTTATACTAAACAAACCTTTTACTAGTTTCAAACAGTTTACTGAAAGCATTTTAAATTTTTTTTGGTTAGCTTGTGCTTGCTGAAGTTTTACATTTGTTCAGCAGATGTATCAGAATTTTTTTGTCTTTCAGATAACCTGAATCCAGCTGCATATGCTTGTTTAAGCCACAGTGTCCAGCTAAAAATTCTGTAAGCTTTTGCAGTTTTGTTTTGCTCGTCTGCATTATCATAGTTTTGTCGTTTCCATTTTGGCAAGCTGTTTTGCCTTAAGTTTACTTTCTACGCCCCAATCAAGAGAGATAATAAATATTGTTTATTAAAGTGTTTGATTATGTTTCTAGCGCACCATTCAATAGTATTTTGCTGTTTTGTATTCCGGCTCTGGTGTTATTGTAATATTTACTCTATTTGTATACCAAACTAACTGCAGTTGTAATAGCAAACGTAGTATTGTCATGGTTGATGAGGGTTATCAGCAAACATGTTTATATTTATATTTTACCTAGTTTAGTTGCTGTACTGTTAAGAGTAGTTTTTATACCCCATACGAGCGGGTACTTTAGAGTAGTCCATAATTTTTTTTGCAAAGATCTCTGTTTCACGCTTTATGGGTACTACCAACGTTCCCCTTGATTGGGTTTGTGGATTGTTTTGGATACAAGCATGACGTCAAGGTTTTGTTCGATAAACAACTCTTCTACTTTATCTAAATACGGAGTAATACTTTTGGTGTATTATCCACTGTTTAGTTATTTAGAGAAGTGAAAGTTTGTCATAAATTTAATTTAAAATTCACTTATTTTCCTTAAAATGCAGTTTAAAAAATAGACGGGATTTGGGCCGGTGCAAGCTCGGTTACCGGTTTGGAGTTTTTAGGAGATTTGCCTTGCAAGGCCAACATTTTGATGTATACCTTACAGTCGTTAAAATTTGCGGGGTGTGGGCCGTTGGGTAGTGCCTTTGAGGCAAGCCGCCAATTGATAATGCCCAGCGCAGTTACAACAGATGCTAGTCGTAGTATAGCATTCTTTAGCGTTGAGGCCGTGACTCTGGCACTTCTGGCATTGTAGAATAATTTTTTAGGTTTTACCGCGACCTTTAAGCTTAGCAGCTCGGTAAGGTCTAATATCTTGACTGCACCGAGATCATCCAAGGAATTCCAAAGCCTGTCCCACTTTTTTTTTCTGTAAAAAGTTTAGGTACGTGTTTAATTACTACTTCTAGGCAGCATTTATTAACAATTGACCACGTATGGAAGTTGGCTTCGAAGAATTTAAGGCATTATACCTTCATAGGTATTTCGCAATGATAGAATAAAAATTTTCTTGTTAAAGTGTTTAGACAATTTTGGAAAAGAATGATTTTGGACTAATACAATAGCCAGAAGACGAGATTTAAAATTGGATGGAGTTGCGGAGAGGGTAGAGTGAATACCTTTTTTGAGCGTTGAGGAGACGGAGCTTTTGTTGGGAGCAAAAGTCTCTTGTGCGTTTTGGCTTGAGGAGTTGGCAAAATTAGCCGCTGATGGCTGTCTATTCTTTGATTTTTTCTTCTTCTTATAGCATTAAAAAAATTACAGTTTATGGTGGCGAGTAGTGTGTTGTCCTGAGCTGGGACGACTTGGAAGTTTAAGTTCCACCTTTTTGGGAAAATTCTGCGTCAGTGGACGCTTGAGTGGGGTCAATGGATCGACTTAAACCTTGTCTTTGCCGGCCTTTTCCATGTCCGCGTCATTGATTTTCTCTCTTGAAGCGGAGGCGGTGGTGGCGGCGTTTAGCGCGATGTTAGCTATCAGGTCCATAATGATGGCATGCAGTGACTTGAGTTTTGCAGCCTACTTGGTCATTTGGTTTTTGAGTTTTTGGACCTGAATTTGGACTTGGTGGCTGCAGAAATGTGGTTGGTCACGGTGTTGGGGGCGGTCTTTTTTTTGTTTTTGTTCCTTGTCTATCTAGCAATCTTTGATGGTTTGAGAGTTTTTTCCTCTTTGAGTAGGGCTCTGGCTGTGCTATCGTGGCAGCTGTATTTGGGTTGTTGGATTTAGTTTTTTACTTTTTAAAGACTTAAAAAAAAAGTAAAAAATGTTTTAGTTAGTTTATTTCAACAATTATTGATACTTCTTTGAGCATAGCAATTATATTTGCATATATTGCTACTCGGATTAGTTTTTGTCAACGGTTGTGGAGGTGAACGATGCATTTACTTTAGAGGCATGCAGTCAAATCAAATGATATCAATATTAAATAATTAAATGAAAGACTGGTTGCGCCAGCTAGTGCGTTTACGTTTGCATTAATCGGTAAAATTTTTCGTCTCTGATTAAATCTAAATGTACAATTAATATCTGTGAAACCTCTAGTCAAGTAACGTTTACTGAGCACGGATATCAATCTAATATTATTTTTTGGAATAATACAAAAGTATTTTTTTTAAATGAGCTATTTTTTGCGTAAATTAAAAAAAATATATTAAAGAAAAGATCACATTGGTTCTTTGACAACTTTTTAGGTTTGAGAAGTGCCGCTTACAAAACGAACGTCATTTAAACTTTAAAAAATATATTATTTTTATATTGGAGGAAATAATTACAACAATGATATTTGCTAAAAAATAATAATTACAATTAGATTTAAGCTTTTTCAATTTTGAACTAAAATAGTTGGACTCTGTATTTAAATTACTGATGTGCTAAACAAAAACATAATAAAAATTAAATCAAGAAAAAATTTGATTTATTGAATTAAATAATTTACATATGCTATAATTGAATACAGCTTTGATAATCCAAAAAAAAAAAAACAAAGAATAATTTTAAAAATAAAATATTTATGCTAATTTTTAATTAAAACAAAATTGTGAAGACAATTTTTACAAAAAACTTAGTTGCTGCACAAAAAATAGATTAGAACATCAAATTATTGTGTACATTTGTCAAAACTAATATAGAAAATCTAGTTAAATCAAATTCGGTAGAGCAGAAAGACCTCGGTCATCTTTCTGTACATAATATGAAATAAATATGTTTACTATTACTCAAATTCAATAGCAAAAAATGGTTGTTTACTCAAGAAAGGTTGCTGACTCATAGACTAGAACTAGAAAGCTAAAATTACTGCATTTATAATTAGAGATGTATTAAATGTTATCAATTTTACAGCAACAAAACATGCAATAGTATAGAAAAATCAAAATTTCCATGTGTATTTTGCAAAGAAAATTCTCTACTAAAATGTACCATAATTATTACTGAAAGCACTTTATATGCCACTTTGCTAAAAGGTGTTTTTACTTCCAATAGTATAAATCCTGTAATATACAAACTATATTACTTAATCTAATGAGAGAATTGAAAAGACAAAAAAAAAAACTGATTGAGTAATTAAAAAAATAAATATTATAATGACCATAATCACAAAGCTAGTTAGCAAACTATAATAGAAACAAACTTAAATATTGCATTATAAAACGCTTTTTTTCTATTATCTGCAATGCGGTCTCTTAGATTTATTGTGCACTTCTGGTTGTTACTCATTAGAAGAGTAACAACCAGAAGTGCCCAAGTTTTGTTTCTTCAATAAAATCCAAAAATTTTTGCCAAAAAAAGGTTTTTTTTTGGTTAGCTTGTGCTTACTGAAGAAAGCACTACAGTGCGCATTATGAGCTTTGCACTTGCTCAACAGATGTAGCAGAGTTTCTTTATCTTTTAGACAACAGCGGCATAGGGGATCAGTTTGGATTCCCATCATGTATTTGTTTAGACTACAGTGTTCAGTTATAAGTAATGCAAGCTTTTGCAGCTTTGTTCTGTTTATCTGCATTAAGCATAGTTTTGTGATTTTCTTTTTGGCAAGTTGGTCTGCCTTAAGTTTACTTTCTATGTCCCAATCAAGTACATAGTGCTTCTTGGCAATACGACGTACTATTGTAGTTATCTCCGCTTTAAAGACTGAAGCTTGTTTGTCCAGGAATAACTTATTTAACGTTTCTTGGCCTCTGCCGTTGTATATTTTGGTTTTAGTGCTATTGTAATATGTAGTATATGTAGCTTCATTTGTATACTATCTATTTGTATTATCACATCAAACAACTTTTGTATGTGATATCTTTTTATGAAGTCTGATTTCACCTTTAGTATCTCTTCTTTATGTAAACATTAGTTATTCCTAGTCTGTAAGCCCCAAGGTTATAGTGTGTATATTTATCTGTAGTTGGTACGCTATTTGTCTTGTTTTTTTATCACAATTAAGTACAGTAGTGGTAACAAGAGTAGTGTAGTCTGATATGGAAATTGTTCTTATTGCTCCCGTTTTCAGCAAATATGCAAATTTTTTTCTGTACATAATTAAGTTGATGCACTGTTGATAGTTTTTTTACCCCATACGAGCAGCGGGAATATGGTGATGGGTTTGATCACAACAATATTTAGCCATCTGGTCATATCGGATGACTATTTGTAGTTACATAATTTAGATAAGCATACAAGGTTAGTTTCATTTATAGATTTTTTTAATCTTTGTTGTTTTGACGTCTTGCAAAAGACGAACAATAACTTGATCAATTTTTGTCCAAAAATCTTGACTAAAAATTTGGTTTTTTTAAAGCATTGTTTTTTTTTAGATTTAGTTTTACAATCACTTTTGCCCATAAAAATTAAATTACTTTAAAAAGTTACTTTGAATTAGACCCGAAACAGTTTTGATCTTTTTTGACAAAATTTTGTTGTGTTGGTTTAGATAAAATTTTTGTTCAAAAATGTTGTAGCGATTTTGATGTATGATAAACCTTACATTTTTTATTGGGTTAGTCCAAAAAAGCTTAAGTTTTTCTGCACCAAATTTTAATTTGTTTTTGTCAAAAGTTGTGTTAACTAAGTTTTGTCTAAAAATGTTTAGTTTAATTTTAAACTTTGGTCATAAAAACGCTGCAACAAATCTTAAATTTTAATTATTCCAACCAAATTTATAAAATCTAATAAAGCAATTCTATATGAAAATGATATTAAAAAAACTTTTTTTTCTTTGCGTTTTTAAGATAGGAATCTATATCTATCTACGGATTATTGACCTAACCTAACCTAACCTAACCTAATCTAACGTAACCTTACCTATCATTCTTAATTTAAAAACCTAACCTAACCTAACCTAACCTAACCTAACCTAACCTAATCTAACGTAACCTAACCTATCATTCTTAATTTAAAACAAATTTAAAATAATTTCTTAAAACGTTAAATAAAATAGCTTAAGAAATCATTGTCTGTTTCTGGAATACTTAATCTTTCTAAAACTTGAAATACTCTTGACTTTATCTTCAGATTCTATAGTACTACAGATAAATACGAAGAAGTTATTAAATACTAAATGAATATTAAAATCTAAAAACTAACTTTAATTTACAATAATTGCATTTCTGGCAAATATATAGTCATTTTAATCATTCAATATATTTTACTAAATATTCCTAAAAAAAGTATTATGTGGTAAAAAAAGTCCTAACTTGAACTCACTTTCTAGTTCAATTTCATAAATGCATGAAGTAAAGCTAAAAATTTAATTTTTAAGAATACATTTTAAATAACTAAGAGTGCCGCATCAATTTAAGTACGATTATGTGAATGAATTAAATAAGAAAAGAATTTTATTGTCGCTGTCTTTATCTTCACACATTAAATTGTCATTTCCTGCAGGTTCGAGATAATAGCAGAGATGAGCGGCACCTCCGCAGTGACCGGACAGTGTTCGAAAACCCGCACCTCATACCTGAGCACTGAAATCCTCTGGGGCCGTAAATTCAAGCAGTGCATCCATTACGAATCTGACCGGAACTGTTACTTCGTAGACCACGTCGATTTCAACGCAACCGAGGAGGTTCTCACCCCGCTATGCAGCGCACAGCGTTTGGGCGAAGTAATCGAAGAAATTACAACAACTCCAATCGAACACAATCAAATAAGACCTAGACAGCTGTCCGAACATTCCGACGACAGTGTCTACGACAACCTATGCGATACAGAATCTTTTAGCTTAGTGAACGAAATTAAGAAGGAAATTAAAGACGAGGAAAATTACGATTTGGAGCGGTTAATTGAATCGCTCGAACGGACGATGCATAACGAAAACAAATGATCTTATCTAAACAATTAAAATGTAAATGAACAAAAAGAAGGTTGCGCGGTTATCATAGAATTAATATTTACTTTAGGATAATAGCTCGTGTTAACAAGCAGATGTGTTAAAGCCTGCGTAGGCGTGTGATGTAAAAAGTAAATATTTTACCAAAATAAATACTAATTTATAGAAAACGAAGTGTTTGTTAATATTATTATTGTTCACCGTATTTACATATGGAGTGATGTCATCAATTGGTGTATCGGAATGTTGTGACAATGTCGCAAGTGGAAGCAGCAGCAGTGGCATTGTGGAGTTGCCTTTAATTATTAAAATGAAATATCCGGAGAATAGGTAATGTTTTACAATTTTCCATGAATTCTACAGGATTTTATTTATTTATGTTTACAAAGTCTGTGTTGTTGTTTAAAATTTACAGGAAAAAATACATTGTTTTATGTTACTTTAATCTTTATGGCCAATTTTACCTCAGTTCCAACGGATTATGGCAATAAACCAAGGTCAATAATTTATTTAACTAATTCAACATTTTTAATTTAATCTTTATTTTGATATGAATAGCTTAAATTTTTATTTATTTAATATTAAAAGCTTAAACATGTTCTGACCGTAAATTTTGGTTTAATTTACATATATCCGAAACAGTTTTGTTAGTTGTAATATATTGTTGAACGCGGAATGAGCGGAAACTGTTTAATTGCTGGTGTGAATTGGCGGGAAATAAATTATATGTTTCTTTTAAAGTTTTATTTTAAGTATAAGGCTGTAACATATTTATATGGTTATAATAAGAGGATATTGGTTTTTCTACAACTGTTACAGCAGCGCCGCCAGCTAATTTGGCACTTTAATGCAAAAACCAAATGTTTGCAAATGCTCCTTTTCAAAAGTATTAAAAAAATGAAGTAAATAGTTGAGGGAATAGTATCTACATTAGTCACCGGGATTTTTAAAAGTTTTTTCAATTTTTTGGTTAAAAACAAAGCTAATTTTTGGTTTTTGCGCGTAACTTTGAACTTTGAACGGTTCTGGAGCGTTTGTCATTTCTAAATTGCCTCATTGCCGGTTATTTTTTTTAATTTTCAACCAAAAGGTTTTTGTGATGCCGTAATGTGCACGAACAACGCATAAAGTTACCCTTTAAAGTCAAAATTAAGTTTATCCAAAAAATGCAAACATCTGAACTCGGAACAAAAAAGCAAAAATGTACTTATAAAGTACGGCTTTAAAATTACTCAAGATATGGTAAACTTGGATTTGGGAGGGGTTTTAATTAATAACACCGCGTTTTTCAAAAGATTTCTACGTTTTTCTAGCGTTGCAGTGACTTGCACGTAGTTTTAAAAAAAAAGTTTAGTTTCAAAAATTGATTTCAATGTTTTGCAATAATATTTGCTTGGAAGCAATTCTCCTCCGCACTTAGGTATCTTTTGCTAGCACAGGAGATGTAGAAAAAGTAGTTTTTCCTTTGGCAGAGAACCTGGGGCGTTTATTTTTTTAAGTTTGTGGGAGATTTTGTTTTTTTTTGCAAAAAAACGTTACAATTACATTGGATTATGTTGGACATAAACTTCAAACAAAGTTGACAAATTGACGTTGAGTCTATTGTGACGTTTTTGGAATTCAAGACTGTTTAGAGCAGACCATGTTTTGCTGATCAAGATGCGTCCTGAGGTGGTTGTTTACCAAACATCCAGGCATCCAATTAAGTTTTAGAGTCCAGTTGAACAGTTTGTACGGTTTAATTTAGTTTGAGCACTGCTTGAGCTGTTTTTCTAAAAAAGCGTAGTTTTTGAGATATGTGTCCTTTTTTATTGTCACGGTCCCGTTTTTTTCAGTTTGTAGTAGGCACCAGCACAATGTTGGTCTCAACTGTGACGGGATATTTTGGCGCTGACTTCAAACTCTTGTTTGAGTTGTGTACGAACACGGTTTTCCTGGAAAGTACTCAATTGCGCGGTGATTGGGTTTTTGCATGCTTTGAGTAGTTTGACAAATTTTTGCCGAAATTGGGTTGCTACATAAAGAAAGTAAATAAAAAAAATTGTTGGTTGGTTAAGCTTGTGGAGAGGCGGAGGTGCTGCGTTGGTGCTTTTAGTTGTTTTGTCAAAGTTTTTTTACTTTTAACTTTGTGACTACTATAATACTACTACTACGGACAATTGAAATAAGGCGTTTCAATTTTTTTAATTTTTTTTCCTCTATTATTTGAGACCCGGCGTGGCTCTTTTGAGAATTGACTACAGTTTTTAAAACCGTACATTTGCAATTAACCCGCAAGACCAAAATGTTTCTTGCGACGAGTTTTGTTGGACCGTCTAATCTGACAAAAACTTAAATGAAGTTGAAAGTTGTGCTGAGCCTATTGAGATACTTTTTGAAGTTAGTGACTGTTTAGAACGGATTGTTTGTCCGATCGGGACTTGCCTAGAGGTCGTTGGTCACTCAAATGTCAATATTCTGCAAGTTTTTAGTATTTTTCAATTATAAAATGTCAAACTGTTAAAATAAATGTATTATTATAAAAGCTTTTTATGGTGCTTACCTCTAAATCTCACATTAGTCGCAGGCTAATTTACAAAAAACTATGAACTTTTTGTTTGGCTACTGCGATTTAAAAAAAAAATGGTTTTGGTTTGTTTTGCATAAACTTTAACTATGCATTCGATTAAGTCTTAGGGTTTGGCGGGTTATTTTGGTTTAAGCTCAGATTGAGCTGTTTTGCCAAATAAGCGCCGTTTTTGAGATGTCCGCATTTTTCCATTATCACTGTCTTGCATTTTGCGGTCTGTGGTAGTCACCAGCATAGGTTGTTAGATAATTTTTCGCTGTCTTCAAAGTCTTCTCCGAAATCTGCGCTAACGCAACTTTTTGCTTACATTGGGATTTGGAGTACTTTGAGCGATAAATTGAAGCTTTTTCATTTCTTGGTTTTGGAGACGCACTTGAACGACATTTTTGACATTTTATAATTAAGATTTTTGCACTTTTTAACAGTTTATGATAAAATTTTGTTAATTCTAACAATATTTTAATATTCTATGGCCGCATTTTACTAATTTTCATAAATTTTATACATTTTTCAACAATTTTGATGTTTTCTAACAAAAAAATTATGTTTAACGCTAGAGAATTGCCGGGTTTAGTTGCCCCGTCCTGTTGGAGTGCCACTAGTAGTATTTTTATGGAAAAATATTAAATTCTTTCTCATCTACAAGAATATCTGTGAACATTAGAAAAGTATTGACTTGTACAGAGCCGTTTTTAAATTAAAATTGGTTCCAATAGGACAAAACGCCAACCAACTCAATATCCAAACAATAAGATTTTAGTCATCTCTCTTTGGGTTAAGTTATATTTAACGAGTAACAAATTAATAAAGAACTAATTATTTTTTAAAAATTAATTGCGGAAAAACGATTTATTGCATCGAATTTCTACAAATTTGAGGACACAGATTGGACTTTCTTTCTTCTACAATGTGTGAAAATTTTATTCAATTATATTCAGGCGTTTTCTTGCTGAGTTTGATTCTGTAAACCCTTATAATAGCGCAACTATTCTCCCCTTTTAAAGGCAGGATTTTGCTATTTTTAACATTTTATGAACAGAATTTTGCAATTTTAGCCTTTTTTAACAGTTTGGGTGCGTTCATACTTTATGATTGGATTTTACTATTTTATAGATAGAATTTTGCACTTTTTAACAGATTATTGCTGAGTTTTGCTATTTCTAATAATATTTTGATATTTTATAACCAAATTTTGCTATTGTTTTAATTTAATTTAAATAGAATATTGCATTTTTGAAAGTTTTAGGCTGAATTTTGGTTTATTTAAACTTTTTTAAATGAAATATTGCAATTATTAACTGTTTTTGGACGGATTTTGGCTTTTCTGGCATTATTATACTATTGTATGATCCTAAGACAGGAATTTGTTATTTTTGACATTTTATAATTAAAATTTTTGCACTTTTTAACAATTTATGATCAAATTTTCTAACAATATTTTATGGCCAAATTTTGCTAATTTTTATATATTTTATACATTTTTTAACAATTTTCGTGCTTTCGAACAAAATTTTGTAATTTTTGGTTGGATTCAGGTTATTTTTTGAAAACGTTTTAATATTTTATGATTGCATTTTGCAATTTTGTGTTGAGTTCTTACTTTAAGGTTGGATTTTTATAAATAAAATTTTCCACCTTTTGACAGTTTTTTGCCGGATTTTTTATTAAAATAGAATATTGAATTTTTTGACAGTTTAAGTTTGAATTTTTAACTTTGTATAAATAAAATTTTGCAATTTTTAACTGTTTTTTGGCGGATTTTGGTATTTTCTGACATATTTATAATATTTTATTAATAATAATAATAATTTATTGGTGCCAACTACAAAAGTATTACACAAGTCAGGTCACTTGGTTTGAATTAACAAATGGAAAATACGATAAAATATTTAAGTAAGAAAAATATGTTACAAAAATAAAAGTACAATAAAACTATAAAAAAATACAGTAAAGATACAAAGTAAGATTAAACAAATAAATTGAATAAAAAAGTACTGCCAACAAAATCATCAATTGAATAAAAAGCTCCTTTTATTAGATAGTCTTTTATATATTTTAAAAAAGCTTTCTCAGGAAGATTTCTAATATGGTTTGGAATTAAGTTGTAAAATTTATTGCAGTGGTAATTAGATCCCATTTGTGATTTTGACAATCTTAGCTGGTTTGGGTAAATATCAACTTTATTCCTAGTGTTATGTAAATAATTGTTTTCATAAAGTTGGAATTTATTCAGGTTGCTTCGCACATATTTTATACACTCATATATATGGATAATTCCATTACTTTTTGACTAATTTGAAAAAGTCGACCTTATTGATTTTGATCAAAATATGGATGAAAAAAATGAGATTCCTAAAAAACGCCTGTTTTAGCGTATTTTGTATCTCATTTTTTGGGCTTCTGGAAAAAAGGTTCACGATGGCTCAAATTATTTCATATTACATGTACCTTAAAACCCATATTTTTATGTTCAATATTGTGGCAGTCATTTTGATATATTAAGCTTCAAACATTATTGTTAAGATTTGACAAAGTTAGAACGGTTTAAAGAAATCAAAATTTTGCAATTTTGCTAAATTTTCGTTTTTTTTTTAGAATAATGTCTGAACCCTATTATATCAAAATAACTACCACTATATTAAACATAAAAATATGGGTTTTAAAGTACATGTAATAAAGAATAATTTGAGCCATCGTGGACCTTTTTATCTTTTTCCAGAAGTCCAAAAAATGAGATACAAAATAAGCTAAAAAAAACGTTTTATTGTGAAATTTCTGACCTTTAAATGTGTATCACTTTGAACTGCCTGTTTATTCTAAGGTCAAAAATTTTGGAAATCTCATTTTTTTTATCCATATTTTGATCCCCGAAAATTTGAGCAAAATCAAAAAGGTCGACTTTTTTAAATTAGTCGAAAAGTAATGAAATTACCCATATACAAACACGAAAATATCATTAACTTTAATACACAAAATTGATTCAAACCATCATCCTTATAACCAAAGCCTGATATTACCCTTATGGCACTTCTTTGTAGAGAGAACATCCTGTTACGAATAGCCGAATGTCCCCATATTATTAAGCCGTACGTTAGCTGTGATTGACAGAGAGCAATGTAGGCCGTTTTTAAGACAAAGATAGAGACAGTACTGCTCAAATTTCTTAATAAAAAAATATTGCTGCATAACTTCTTTGCTACTGCATCTCCATGTATAGACAATTTCAGATCTGAATCAATATGCAAACCTAAAAACTTTGTATTGTTACTAGTTTCTTTATGATTTCGTAACGAAAATGTAAGAGTGATGAATTTCTGAGCGTTTACAGTTAAAATACGACTGCAAAACCATCTCTTTGCTATAGCAATAGCTGCATTATGTTCATTCTTAGCTATATTGATGTCTTTATACTTAAATAAGATAGTAGTATCATCCGCAAAAAAAACAACTTGCTCATCTTTAAAAGTTGAGGAAAATCATTGATATAGATAAGGAACAGCACTGGACCAAGTACGTTCAGTACTGTGGTACACCTGCAGTTAAAAAACGAAATTCCGAATGTGTTTCATTGTGGTAAACATGCTGTTTCCTATTATGCAAATAGGACGAAAACAAACGTCAGCTTTCTGGTTTAATATTATATATATATACAGCTTACCTAGTAAAATATTGTGATCAACACAATTAAATGCCTTGGTCAAATCGATAAAAGAGGTTACTGAATATTCACCATTTTCAAAACAAACAATTGTGTTGCTCACAAAGTTTAGTACGGCTTGTGTTGTAGATATTCCTTTTCAAAATCCAAATTGGCTATCAGAAAATAAATGTTCTGATTCAAAAAAATCAACTAATTGATTCTTTAATAAAGTTTCAAAAATTTTAGAAACAATTGGTAGCACACTGATAGGTTTATAATTTGAAAGGTCATTGTTAAAATCGAAGATTATTTATAAGTATGTTATTATGTTGAATTTCTATTTTAACAAATCAAGTTTGTATATAGTTGTTTTTAATCTCAATATTTAGAAAAAACAAAACAAGGGGTGGGCAGTCAGATAAAATAAATAGTTCAATATACAGAGGTAGTTTTCTTCTCGCAGAAAAACTCAATAGGTTATGGGTCCAGTTCATGCGAATTGCTACTAGAGTTATTAGCTTAAAAGAGATTAGTTCTTGCGAGAGAAAAAAGTGATTAGTAAATCAAGAATCAAGAAAGTGATTTTTTTTTTATTTTTTCACGTCAAGTTGACATTGAAGTTTTGTGTGGAGTCTCGTCAAACAGCATTTTTTTTTTTGAAGATGGATTTGGCGAAACACATAAAACCCCTAGCTGGAGAAGGAGATTGGCCAATTTGGAAAAGAAAATTGCGAGATATGTTGGATTATCACGAAGGTGCCGTGGATGTTATTGAAGGGAGGTTAAAGAAACCTGAGCCCCTAGCAGCTACCGCTACGGAAGAGCAAATCAAGGAGCACAAAAAGGCTAGTGATTTTTTCCGTAAGGCGAACAGCTATGCAAAATCAATGATTTCGAGCTCAGTAACGGACACAGTTTATCAAAAGATAATGGATAAAGAGACAGCGATTAAAGCTTGGGAGGCATTAAAGTCGAATTTTGAAGCATCGTCCAAAGATCAACTGTTCAAGATATGTACTGAATTTTTCGCATTTTGTTGGATTAACGGAGAGGATGTTTCGACTCATGTTGCAAAATTGAGAAATCTATGGAATGAGCTAAATAATGGATTAAAGTCTAAGAATTTGCATGCATTACCGGATTTGATACTAGTTTGCAAAATTTTACACATTCTACCAAGTGAATTTGAAAATTTCAAATCAAGTTGGATGCTATTGTCAAAAGATGATGATAAAACTGTTGAAGAATTAATCACCCAACTTTGCATGTACGAAAGAAATTTCAAAAAGATTACAGAGGGCACCACCGGTGAAGCTTTATTCGCAAAGAGTGGAAAATCAAAGCCAATTAAGAAGTCTAAGGAAAATTACAGTTGTAATTACTGCAAGAAAAAGGGACATTGGATAAAAGAGTGCAGAAAGTGGATTTCTGATGGACGACCGAAGAAAATCGTTCCTCAGAGCAACGCTGTGGATGCCAATGTAGCCCTGTGTGTCATCAGTGAAGATATTCTTCAAATGGAGACTAGTTCATCGGCAGATACAAGATGGTGGATCGACAATGGAGCGACGAAGCACGTGGTCAGTTGTTCAGATCAGTTCGTTGATTTCCAAGAGTTTCAAGGTCCTCGTATCATCAAGGCTGCTGGAAAAGAAGCCCTCAAGGCCATTGGCAAAGGGACAATTGAAATTTTATCTTTCACTGAATATGCCACACTGAGGATGACCTTGACTGACGTTTGGTACGTTCCAGGAATTTCTAAAAACTTATTTTCTGTTCTTGCTGCCCAAGATAAGAATGAAAATAGCAGATTTCATTCAACAGCAACTGAGTGCTGGCTAGAAGTGAATGGTAAGGTAGTGCTGTGCGGAAATCGTGAGAAAGGCGGAACTTTATACAAGGCAGCTATTGAACCAGTTGTTTCTGAAAGAAAAGAGAGGGCTAATGTCGCTGAGGCAGAAAGTTCTATATTGCAGTTATATCACGAAAGATGGGGTCATCAAGACAAGCGACACGTGAGAGAAATACTTAAAAGAGAGTTGGGTATCAATGTGAAACTGGTAAAAGAGATTTGTGAACCCTGCATTTTTGGCAAAGCACATCGTTTACCTTTTGGCACCAGAGTAAAGGCAACGAAACCAGGAGAACTTGTATCAACTGATGTTGTAGGTCCTTTTTGCGAATCCTTTAGCAAAAAACGTTTTTTAGTAGTGTTTAAAGACAGCTTCACAAAATTTCGTTATGGATATGTAATTAAACCCAAATCAGATGTTAAGATAGTGTTAAAACAATTTTTAGCACATTCAAAGACACTTGGACACAACATTAAAGAGTTACTCAGTGACAATGGAGGGGAATTTGACTGTGAAGAAGTAAAAATAATTCTAGCAGAGAGTGGAATTGTGCAGAGACTGACAGCGCCATACACCCCAGAGCAGAATGGTGGAAGTGAACGCGAAAATCGAACAATTATTGAGATGGCAAGGACACTCAAGTATTCGAGCTGCGAAGTTGAATTTCCAAATACGATGTGGGCAGAGCTAGTGACTACAGCAATTTACATTCTTAATAGGACAGGGAAATCGTCCAAAGAAGGAGTAAGTCCTTACGAGTTGTGGATTGGGAAGAAACCTAGAATTAAACATCTGCGAATCATTGGATCTTTCTGCTACGTCTATGTACCGGCTGAGAAGAGGAAGAAAATGGACAAGAAGGCAATGAAAGGAGTCCTAGTCGGATATGATGGTGATGAACGTTATAGAATCTACATTCCAAACAACCATCAAGTCATCGTATCAAGATTACGCCTTGTTAGTAGATGAGTTCGTAAATCAGGTGACTGAAGATCCAGTGACGTTTGAAGATGCCCTAAGGAGTGAGGATTCCGTGGAGTGGGAGAAAGCCATGAATCGTGAAATTGCCTCCTTGAAAGAAAATCAAACATGGACTTTGACAGATCTTCCACCAGGTGCAAAGGCAATACCATGTATGTGGGTCTTCCGGCTGAAGAAAAATCTTGATGGCAGCATTGACAAGTTCAAAGCAAGACTTGTCATCAAGGGATTTAGTCAACGTTATGGAATTGATTACAGTGAGACTTTTAGTCTAGTGGCAAAGATGGGAACCATTCGTTCGATTCTCAGCATTGCAGCAAGTAAGAAGATGCATCTGACACAATTTGATGTATCGACAGCCTTCTTATATGGAGAAACTGTATACATGAGGCAACCACAAGGATATGAGGACGGTACCAGCAAGGTTTGCCTACTGAAGAAGAGTCTATACGGACTTAAGCAAGCACCTAGATGTTGGAACAAGCGTCTTGGAGTTTTTCTACAACAACATGGATTCAAGGCCAGCGAAGCTGATCCATGCTTGTATATTAGAGAAAGAAATTGAAAGAAGCTCCTACTTGTGATCTACGTGGATGATGGACTTCTGGCAGCAACTGATCAGGAAGATTCGGACAATTTTATTGAGGAGTTGAAGTCAGAGTTCAAAATCGTTTCAAAAAGAGCAGAATACTTTTTGGGACTTGAAATTGTTCAAGATGATAAGTGCATAAAGCTTTGTCAGAAGTCCTATGCAAAGAAAATTTTACAAAGGTTCAATTTTTCGGATTGCAAGTCAGTGTCTACTCCAATGTTTAAAGGAACAGAGACTTCCGTATCAGGGAAAGTTGATGAGCCAACCAAATTTCCCTATAGACAGGCAGTTGGAGCACTGATGTATCTGATGCTTGGAACAAGACCAGACTTGGCTTACAGTGTAGGATTCATTTTGAGAACACTCGAAAATCCAACTCAAGAAGATGTTGTAAGAGTCAAGAGGGTATTTAGGTACATAGCGGGTACTCTAGACTTTGGAATAGTTTATCGAAGCAATGTAGAAGTGGGACTCCTACAAGTTTACAGCGACGCAGACTTTGGCGGTTGCATTAAGACAGGACGTTTAATTTCTGGAGTTGTCGTGAAGTATGCAGGAGGTGCAATTTCCTGGATGAGTCAGAGACAAGCAATTATTGCAACTTCAACAACCGAAGCAGAGATTATCGCAGCAAACGAGGGAGCCAAAGAAGCAATTTGGTTAAGCAGACTTTTTAGAGGGATTGTCAAACTCAAGGACATTCCCATCATTCAAGTTGACAACTCTGCAGCGGTGAGGTTAGCTCAAAATCCGGAGTTTCATCGCAGAACCAAACACATTTCCATCAAACATTTTTTTTATAAGAGAAAAAGTGACAGAAGGAAAACAAATCTCCACTGAAGATCAATTGGCGGACATTATGACTAAGCCTTTGCAGAGAACACGCCTGAAGATTCTTTCGGTGAAGATGGGACTTATGTAAAATAAAAGAATATAGAGATTTATTTGTTTTCGGAAATTCAACAAGATAAACAAGGGAAAGTGTTAAAATCGAAGATTATTTATAAGTATGTTATTATGTTGAATTTCTATTTTAACAAATCAAGTTTGTATATAGTTGTTTTTAATCTCAATATTTAGAAAAAACAAAACAAGGGGTGGGCAGTCAGATAAAATAAATAATTCAATATACAGAGGTAGTTTTCTTCTCGCAGAAAAACTCAATAGTCATTAATGTCGTCCTTTTTGTAAATAGGTTTTACATCAGCTAGTTTTAAAGAGTCGGGAAACATTTGACTATTAATACATTTATTGAACAGTTTAGTAAGTAGAACTATTAAAAAATGTGACATTTGTTGTATCATATTAGCAGTAATACCATAACAATCAAAACAGAAGTTTGATTGTGTCTCTCATTTCAATAAAAGTTGATTCACAAAAATTAAAATAGTTTGGTACATTTACATTGCTAACTTCACTATACATTAAAATAATAGGATCCACATCAGATTTAGATAGAGATTGTAGTAGTAGTAGTAGACGGTATATTTAAAAAGAAATGATTAAAATCATATCACAGGTTGTATTACTGTTTTTATTAATTGGATTAATGATACTCCACATAGCTTTTTGAGAGTTGCAATGACTACTTACATACTTATTGTTAGCATTAAGCCGAGCATTTTTTATGGCTAAATTATATTTTGTTCTGTATGTTTTTTAATTTGTTTTAACTGAGGATCATTTGATCTAAAACAAACTTTGTTCATAAATTTAAAGATTTCACGCATTTTCTTTAACTTTTTGTTAAATTAAATTATTTTATTTTGTTTACAGCCATGCTTGGTTGCAGCTCTTTATGCGGAAAAACATTTATGATCATATGACCGATTTTTGACATTTTATAATTAGAATGTTTGCACTTTTTACTAGCTTATAAAATTTTTTTGATGTTTTCTGATCGGATTTTGCTAATTTTTATGAATTTTATACATTTTTTAACAATTTCGGTACTTTCGAACAAAATTTTGATGTTCAAAAGCCGGATTTTGTTATTTTTAACATTTTATGAACAGAATTTTGTGATTTTTGGTTGGTTTTAGGTTATTTTTTGAAAACGTTTTAATATTTTATGATCGCATTTTGCAATTTTAAACTTTTTTAATTTGTTTTAATATTTTATCGCAAAATTTTGCTTATTCTTATTTTATTATAACAGAATTTTGCATTTTTGGCTAGTGTAAGGCTAAATTTTGGTTCTTTTTAATTTTTTATAAATAAAATTTTGCAATTTTTAACTTTTTTGGACTGATTTTGAACATAATTATAACATTTTATAATCTTATGACTAGATTTTGTTATTTTCAAATTTTATAATTAAAATTTTTGCACTTTCTAACAGTTTATGATCAAATTTTGCTATTCTTAAAAATATTTTGATATTTTATGGCCGGATTTTGCTAATTTTGCTAATTTTTATACATTTTTCAAAAATGTTGGTGTTTTTTAACAAAATTTTGATGTTTAAAAGCCGGCTTTTGCTATTTTTGACATTTTATGAATACAATTTTGCACTTTTTTTTGCCGGATTTTGATTTTATTTAAAAATGCTTTTTTATAAATGTGCGGTTTTCAACAATATTGTGAAATTTTTTACTTTTCAGCTTCAGATTTTGTTAACTTTGAGTAAAATTTTACATTTTCAAAAAAATTTAAGGTTGGATTTTTATGTTTTTTAACAATATTTTGATATTCTATGACCGGATTTTACTATTTTTGATATTTTATGAAAAAAAGTTTTGGAGTTTATTACTTAATTTTAGTGTTTTTAGACAATATTTAAAACGTATGGCATTTTTTCACATTTTATAAATAAAATTTTGCACTTTCTGATTGTTTATGGCTAGATTTTGTTTTTTTGCAACAATATTTTGATATTCTATGGCCGGATTTTGCTATTTTTCACAGTTTTATGGCCGGATTTAGTGGTTTCCAATAATATTTTGACATTTAATAACCGGTTTTTTAAATTTTTGACCACAACTGACGTCACACGCACTCACTATGTCAACTTCATAGCGTCCATAAGTGTATATGGCCTAAAACTATAATACCATTTTTTTTTAAACTTAATTTTCCTGATAATGTGTACATCTTCCAAATTCTTGCAAGATATGAATGACATGATGTACCACTTTTTGCTTTTTTGTAGCGGCAGTAAAGTCTCATAATCTTTTCGCGCGTAGGCAAGTGAGATAATTATGCTGCCGTCTCCGATTTGTTTTATAAGCTTTGAGCAAAGGTAATGTAGACTGCAAAATTGATTATTTGAAAAAAAAAGCTTGTGTTTATCTATTCTTTGTGAGTCTTGGCACACTTTCTTGTATCTGTTGTAACTGCAGCTAGCTTAACATTAAAGGTTATGACTGTTTCTTTGGGAAGTGCTGGCAGATTATTATTGGTAAAGCGTTAATTCATATTTGATTAAACTTAGCATATTTTTTACCTAACAGGTGCTTGCGGCAACTTTATGTGCTTCAGCAATAGTTATACTAAAGTTGTTGTCTCGCTCAGTATTTACTAAATGCTACCGGATATTTTAAACAAGCACTTTTTTTTTAAACAATTGACGCATTAAACTTTCAAGTCCCCAACCACCACACCGAGCTTAGACGTTGTATGTTAATTAGTTTAACCTATATTTTTACTTTAACGGTCAATGCATCTGGTCTCTAATTTTTTTTAACAGTTGCTGCAATTAAACCTCACATATTTTTTAATGACATAACGGGTTCTTCTTCTTCTTCAACTTTATGTGCTTTAGCAAGAGCTTTTCTGTCGTTTCAATCAAATAGTTATCTTGCTCAGTGTTTACTAAGAAGCTTAAAGTACCGCTTCTCTTCTTTTAAACAACTAACGCAATAAACGCTTAAGTACCCAACCACCACACCGAGCGTATACGTTGTATGTTAATCAGTTCAAGCAAAATTTTTACTTTAATGGTCAATGCAGCTTGCTTCCAACTTTTTTAAACGTTGTTGCGGACTCTTGTTAGTAAAAAAAAATATTTTTTTACTTTACTAACGGATGTTCTTAGCAACTTTATACGCTTAAGCAAAAACTTTTCCGTCATTTTAGTCCAATAGTTATTTTGCTCAGTGTTTACTAAGAGGCTTAAAGCCACCGCTTTTTTCTTTTAAATAACTAACGCAATAAACACTCAAGTACTCAACCACCACCTCGAGCGTAGACGTTGTATTGAATGATTAAACTTGTATTTATTTGAGTGAGTTCGCTGCTTTAAACAAAAAAGTTTTATACTTTTTATTTTAAAATATTTTCAGTTATTAATATCTGCATAAAATAGTAGTTATGGTCTATAACTTTGTAATCAATACATCTTACTGCTTTATTATATAGAAATTGATTAATAAAATGTCTTAAAATAATAATATTTTATTTGTAACAGATTACGGAACAACTCATCAATAAAAAGCCGTCGAGTTCTGGACAAACATGGCAAACCAAACGTATATAATTCTGAAATCCCTGGTAAGAGACTACGATACATCAAAGATTTAGGAAACACATTAATAAACATCCGATGGCGATGGATCTTGTTAAGCCTTTGTTTGGCTAACGGCGTCGCATGGATTGTCTTCGCCCTGATGTGGATGGCTGTAGCATTCCACAATGATGACATTAACAAAAGCGAAGACGATTCTTGTGTAATCGGCACGCACAATTTTGCCGGCTACTTGCTACTTAGTATCGAAACCCTTACGACAATCGGTTTCGGTGTCATCTATCCGGGCGATTGTCATGAAGCTTGGATTGTTTTGACATTGCAAGTCCTTACTGGAGTGGCAATTGAAGGAGCACTCGTCACAGCTGTTTATGTTAAAATGTCCAGACCAGTAAAACATCCGGATCGATTGTTTAGTAGGAATGCAATTGTAAGCATATTAAAATATTTCATTCCAACAAAAGTAATTGCGATCGTAATTTAAAGGTGTGTCTGCGAGACGATAATTTATGTCTGGTGTTCAGGATGTACGACAGGGAACGCAGGTATTGTACTAAAACCGAAATTAGAGCGTTCCTTTTGCGTAAAAACTCATCGTCTGAAGGGGAGCAGATGGACAATTTCATGCAGAAATTAAAACTGGAGAATTACGGGCTGACATTGTGGCCGGTTGAGATTGTGCACGTGATAACTCCGGGGAGTCCCTTGTGGAAATTCTCAGCGGACAAGCTGATGACAACAAGGTAATACTAATAACAAGAAAATTTTTGATTTGATATATAAAATAAGTTTTAGGAACTGTGATGAAAAAACTGAAAGCGATATTTTTGTAAAGATTTTTTATTTATATCATGTGATAAACGTGATTGTTATCGGATTTTATGTGACGAATGTGACTTTTTGGGGTCGATTTTTTATATACGATGCGATAAACGGCCGTATCTTTGTGGTTTTTAATTGGTTTTGATGGGTTTCCAATGTGGCTAATTTTATTGGTATGTGCGGTTATTGTTGCTTTCCAGGAAGGAATTTATAACTCATATTTTTTGTAATTAATGTTTGTAATTTAATTTCCTGAGTTTCAATTTCAATAATTGAAAAGTTACAAAAAATGATTCTTATTAATAAATTATTTTATTTATTTATATTTCCAGATTAGAATTAATGGTTGTAATCCAAGGCGATTCCATAACGACTGGCCAACCCTCCGAGAACCGAATATCTTATATGAACAGTGAAATTCTCTGGGGCAGACGTTTTATAAATTGCATCGAGTACGAAGAGTCTAAAGAAAAGTACGTGCTGCACGAAGACAAGATTAACACAACAATTCCTTTTGATACACCCTTATGCAGCGCATACGACTATGCGAAATTGAGAAATGAATGTCTGCATAAAATAAAATAAAACTTTAATTTATATATCATTTTCATTCTTTGCTTTCTGTTTGGATTATGCATTCTGTCGGTTCGAAGTTTTTTTAACGATTTGATTATTGGATTCCGTGCGGGTCCAAGTATAAGAAAGTAAAATAAGAAGTAAAAAAAAGTATCGAAAGGATCGGCGACGTCGGATGTCAATTAGAATCGCGGAACTTTGTCATACTCCTTCGATTTATTTTTTCTTTTTTTTACTACTCTCTGTTCGCTCTTTGTAGCTGCTTCTCTTGATGCTTTCGAGATAATACTACGGCGAAAACGAAACTTTCAAGTTTTGCGGCGGAATTGAATTATTTGTTTAACTAACGGAATTTTGTTTTTAGGTAACAAGGTAAGACTATAATGCATCGTACGGTAATGTAAGACATTAATTAATACTAGTAATATTAATTCTTAAATTAAAAAAAAACTTTTTGTTTTAAATTTGCAGTGCTTAAATTTGGTTTGTGGGTTATTATTTAAGTATGTACAGGTACGTGTAAGAATCGCTGTACAATGTTATTAAAAAAATACATGCCAGTGGATATTTTGTTTAAAATGTTTAGAGTTTCTGGTATAATATTTATCATAATCTTGCTGCGGGACGTAACGAACGTTAGTTCAACGTCTCGGTTTAGTATTTCTAGGTAAGTACTGTAAATAATACTGTAAAATAGTTGCTTACCCGTGTCATTAATATCTTCCCTAGACAATATGATAGGAGTTGGCGTCACATCCATTTATAATGTTAAAATTTCTTTGCTTACAATAGTGTACCAAATCTTCCAGCTATGTTGTTGGAAGTGATAAGTCATGCGTAAGGTATGCCGACTCCACAATATTAATAAATTCTGACGGTAGATTCAGACAAAGTTTTCATCAAAATCAAAGTTTTGAGAAGTCTTTAGTTGCACACAAAAAGAAGATTAAGATCTTTGATAAATTCTAACCAAATTCATCAATTGCAATGTAACTAATGGAGAAACTTAAGTTTTCTACTGATAAAAGCTATATCTAACTAATTTGGACAAGAGTTGAAACATTAAAACTTTGAACAAGAATTTAATGCGAACAAGACAAGAATAAAAGAAATTACATTTACCAAACCAGAACTAAGGCAACAGTTTTAAAGGTACTGCGGGTTTTTTCTGAAAATATGTAGCAGAAAATAAAACAACAAATTACAAAAAACATGACTAATAGCAAGAATTCAACAAAACAAATAATGTCAAATGTCAAGCTATGGATTTTCAAAACATTTAAGTTCCAAAAAATCTGTAAGCAAAAAGATAATTAAAAAGTATTAATTTAATACTTTGCGTACTTTGCATTTCAAAGTTGTGTTGAAAAGATTGCTTTTGGCAAAAACCTAAAAAGGTTTTAATTAAAAGACGTTAAATAAGGCTTATAGGCTACTAAATAAGTAGCTTGTTAGTGTATTTTCTATCAGGAATGTGGCTTAGTTTTTTTAAGCTTGCTTTGTAGTGTGGATATTTTAGCATAGATTAACATCACCAAAGAAAGTGGTAAAAATGAAGCAAGTTTGGCGGCAATGTTGGTTTTAAATTCTTAACTAGAGTAAAGACTTGGTTACTGAAATAAAAATGGTTAGTAAGAGACTGTTAGAGAAATTAGGATTTGTAAATTATTTTGGTTGTCGCTGTGGTTTACAAAACAATTTTTTCTCTTGGGGTATTGTATTAGATGTTAAAATAGCGTTTGAAAAGTAGATGGTTGTTTTTTCAAGGTGACTACGGTAATCCAATTGTTTGTTTGTTTATGTAATAAAAAAATTTGTGGTTACATCTGTTCAATAATTAAAAATCTGTTCTTAGATCCAATAACATTGATAGAGGTTTTTTTTATTTGTAGTAATGTTTTGCTAATTTTGCTCAATTTTTGTTTTGCCGGTGGTACTTCAAACCGAGCCTTTTTTGTTGAGATTTTTTTTGTTTTTTTTGTCATACACGTTTTTTTAATAGTGTCAATTAGTTTTTGCAAGCCACTTAGTTTACTAGGGGTTTGTAGTATATTAACTTAGTTTTGAACTATTTCTAGTTTGTTTTGGTTGTTTCTAGTGTTTAGACTAAAAGTTTCTTATACTTATTTATTGGTTGTTGTTACTCGAACACTATATCCGTCTTCAAATTTTTTTGCATTTGTTGGAGTTTAGCTGAATTTGAATTGAATTGATTGGAATTGATTTTAAATTATTAAATTTTTTTTTTACAATCTTAAACTTTTCTATATCGTCCTTTAATAATTTTTGAGTTGGTTTAGGCTAATTTTATATATTTTTTACTTTTTGGCAGTAGTTAGATTTTTTTGTGGTTTGTGTAGTTGTAGATTCGATTTTTTTAAAGTTTTTTTTTCTAGTTCTTAAAAGCGTAACTCTAGTTCTTTTAACTTTGCCGTTGAGGTTGCCATTGGCACTAACGGGAGTCTTCTGTTGACTTTTTGAATCAATTGACAAGAAATGTTGGCGCAAAACTCAAACTTGAATATAGGCCGGTCTTGTTTTAATTATTTAAATTTAGTTCCTTAAGTAGGTATTTTAGCATTTTTAATTTTGCAGCAGTAGAGTTAGAATGAGAGTGGCTAGAGTCTTGATTCTTTGGGTTTTATTATTTAGGTCTATTTTTGTTACTTACAACGTTATCTTTTAAGAAATGTTGGCGCAAGGTTAGGTTTTAAACATAACCCGCTTATAAGTCAAATTTATCTTCTTTTTGCTTTTCTATTTATTTTTTAGTTTTTAAAAGCGTAATTTTAATGTTTCTTATTTTGCAGTGGCGAGATCAAAATGCGGGTAACAAAAGTATTATTTTCATTGTTTGGGTTTTAATATTTAAATCTGTTTTTGCTAGTTTTTGTGTGGTTTGACAAACTTTCCGCAAAACATAGGTTTGCCGGTTGAATTGTATCTTTTTTATTTATTAGGTTTTAAGATTTGGGTCTGTTTTTGCTGATTGCGGCGTTATATTCTAAGAAGTATTTCTCTTTTTGCTTAATTTTTAAACTCGTGCACTCAGTTCTCAAAGGCATAACTTTAACGTTTCTAACTTTTGCAGTAACAGGGCAGCTATGGGAGTAAATAAATAAATAAATAAAAAATACTTTATTTTATACTCGGCGAAGTCCAGCAAACGCTGTTCTACTCTACCGAGTTAAAGATACATACAAAATTCTTAACAACAAAAACATATTTTAAACAATAAACATAATAAACAATAGTAATAATAATAAAGAAGTAAAAATAACTTATTCATAATCAAAAACAAAAATAAATATTAATACATATTGTTACCGGCTTCCCGCCCCCGAGGTAGTAGGGGTCGAGGTCGGCGATGTTGAAAAGGCGGCGTTGCCTTTCTCTGGGTTGTTTGTTGGTGTGTGAGGCTATAGACCTCGAGTTTTTACCTTAGGAGGTGGTACATTGCTTCCCGATGTTGGTAGGTATGGTACTACCGTGTTGGCCAGGGGGTTGTATGTGGAATACGTCTCCTGGTTCACCTGGTGGCGGTGGTCGATATATTGCGTACCTTCAGGGGTCAAAGCTTAAGGTCAGCCATCGACGACCGATAACGTACGACTGCACGTCACCCCCACGTGACACCTGGTGCTCCCTATACCTGGGGCACGCCACCAAACCACCCACACAACCAAAACTAACATAGAAACTGCCAAACAGCAGCGACCGACCAGGAAACACCAAGGTCAACCGTCCAAAAGGTCAGACACCGACTTCCTGGACTTGTGACGGTCCGAGATCTTCATCCACGAACTCCCGGGCTAGTAACAAATGTCATTTTAATTAGCGTTGATGATGTAATAAATGCTTTTTAATATTTGTTTAAATATAGACACAGACATTTTTTTAAAATCATTAGGCAAGATGTTATAAGATACAGTTGACGCATATCAAAACGATCTTTTATAAATATTTGTTTTATGTCTAGGAATTGTGAGTAAGTGATATCTACGCTCAAAACTATTTGTATTTACAACATATGCTGGTTTGATACAATTAAATAGATAAAAAGGTATTTTAATTACAAGAACTGAATGTACCAGAGTTACTAGATGTAGTAATCTACGATTGACCATGTCAAGCCAGTTAAGATGACTATGCCGGTATGGCACATGATCTCTAGCACGTAAGTTGTACACAAACCTAATACAACTGTTTTGGATTTTTTGTAGTCTGTATCTACTTGCAACGTCTAGGCAAGGTCCGTAATACGTTTCAACTTATAAGTTAATAAATGTTTATTATTATATAATAAACGTAAAGCTCCATAACTTTTTTGAACAAGCTTAGATACGTAACGACGAAAGCGTAAGTCTGAATCAATTATAAAACCAAGATTTTTAACTTGATTTACAGTATCTATAACAATATCATTAATTTAAAATACACAAATTTGCTCTTGCCTAATCTTTATGTTTTCTAAAGTAAATTATTTTAGACATGTTTGGATTTAAAGATAAACCTTCATTAATTTTAAGTAATAGGATTGTTAGGAAATTCGGTTTTGTGAAAAGTATAATAAATTTGAGTACCGGTGTACAGTACCTAAGAATACATTTTTACTTAATGTAGCAGTGAAAAGTGTAAATAAATGGGGTCCAAGAACAGAATTTTGAGGAACCACGCAAAGCACATTCATTAAACCAGATGTCTTTGTATTTAAAACCACTTGTTGAAAACGATCACTAAGATAACTTTAAAAAAGTTGAATAGTTGCATCGTTAATATAGCCAATAAAAAAGTATGATTGAAACAATCAAAAACATTTCTAAAATCCAGTAAAACCAATGCTACTGTTCTACCATTATCTACTGAGTTATATTTCTTTATTTTCTGACTATTAGGGTGCTTGTTTTTAGTGAGTCCTCTTGCTGCACAAAAAATGTTAACTTTCTTGAAAAATTGTAACCAAATTGATTGATAGAAAAGCTGTTGTTTAAAATGTAAAAAAAGTTAGGACAACAAAAAGCTATTTTGGAAGATAATTTTAAACTGCAGCGTTTTCAGCGCAATTGCAATGAAGCTAAAGGATAGATCAATAAGAAACTTATGTTTCCAACTAATGAAAGTTGCTAATTTGGACAGGAAAAGGTTAAAACATCAAAACATTAAACAAAACAAAACAAAAATGAAAGAAATTACAATTTTAAAAGATTAAATATTAAAAATGATTAGTGTAAAGTTGTCAACACAGACAGCGTACGGAACGTTGGTTAAAAAATTACTTGATGTTGAGTATGATCTTTAAATTAGTTTAGACGCTTTTGTTTACGTAACAATTCCATTTTGTATGCGCCAAAACTTGGAGTAATGCGTTGTAAATTACAATGACGTTTAAAAAGTGGCTAGTTTTTAATCTTTTTTTTTTTTGAGGTAGCTACAGTAATCTGATTTCTTGCAAAATCTGTGTAAAAAAGACTTTTGGTAACATTTTAGTTTTTAAATCTAGTAGCATTGACATGGAATCTTCAATCTGAAGTAATAGTAAAAATTTTGCCCAGAAAATCTTTCAACCTGGGCGGCGTTTACTTCTTATTTTTGTCGTTTTACCCAGACTTATTTTTAATCGCTTGCGGCATTTGTAATCAGCTTAGTTTGCTAACAATTTATAGTTATTTTGTAACTCAGTTTGGTTGTCATGCTGTTTTTGTTTTTACGCTTTATTTTTTTTTATGCGTCGGGTTGAGTAAAACTAGACAGATGCAGGTGTTGAGCAAATGGACCAGATTTGTTGGAATTGTAAAACTTTTTGTTTCTTTTTTGACGTTTATACTGTTGTGATAGTGTTAAACAGAAAGCTATGCTTGACTTGGATTGTAAAGCTTTCTACTCCTTTTTTGGCATCTTGTTTTGTGATGTTAAAATAGACTAAAAGTTTTTTTTGTTATCAATTGTTTTTATATAGAAGTAGCGTTTTTATTTATTAGAGTTTGGTATCTGGATTTAAATTGGATTCATTTTGAATTAATTGAAGTCAACTTTGAATTATTTAAACTGGATTTTTGTTTTAAAGTTTCCTAGAGAGTTGTAATTCTTGAGTTTTTTCTTTTTGGTAGAGTTGGATTATTTTGCTCCGTTTTGTATTTTTTGGTTTGTTTGAATATGTTAGGTGAATCAGTACAAGAAATATTGACGCTAACTTTTGACGTGAGTTTAGACTTGGTGTATGCTGATTGTTGGGTTTCTATTTTCTTTTAGTATTTTGCCAGCGTAATTCTAGTTTTTTTATTGTTGGGGTTGGCTTTGAGATTAGCGGGAGTTTTTGAGTAAAGTTGACAAAGCTCAAATTTGAACATAAACTGATTGTAAAGCAAGTAACGTTTTTTGCTTCTTTAGTTTCTTTTTTTCAGTTTCAAGTTTAGTTTATTTATTTTTTTTTCGTTTTTAACACCGTAATTTTAGTGTTTCTAACTTTGCAATGGCAAGGTCTTAACAAGGATAATGGGAGTGTCTTCTTAATTTTTTAGATTTGAGAAATTTTGAGCAAAACATAGGTTTACCGGTTAAAAAGCTAAATTTTTCTCATTGTGCGTTTCTCAGCTTTTTTACATCACCCCAGACGACTTGTTTAAATAGTTTTGATAAGACCAACGGCATATTAGGTGACTTCCGAATCACCTTGGTAGATAAAGAGCAAGTTATTATTTTAGTCATATTTCAAAGATCTATTTCCGGTTGGCTGTCCACGCTGTGTGTGTGTGAGTAGACCTTGGACCGTTGTCCTTCACAGAGATATGCCGGTAATAATTTTCGCCCAACATTGGACGTTGAATGGCAAAGAACACCCTGAAAAGGAAAAGAAGAGAAAGACCTGGCGGCAGAGACGCTTGGAAGAAAACCTGAAGAAACATATCTCTGAACAACTCATCTGGGTGACCACAACACCAAGGTCAAAAACCACGTCAATCAAACCGTTGTGAACAAAGTCAGCAAAGCCAACATGAGCATGGGAAATGTCTCCGCACAATCCAGGTAAACTCCAGATTTACGGGCGCACTCGACTACAAGCCGTTGAGAGTGAAACATATAGCCGACTTATAGTATACCATGAACTGTATGGGTGACAGGCTAAAAAAGTTGCAAGTGCAAGACCAGTTACAATATGATAGCGTAAATAGCATTGCTAAAAATACCAAAAAAGTGGTTCAAAAACACGTCTTGGAACCTATCAAACAACAACGGGTCACGGTCATAGAAGACGAAACAGCAGACATCGAGAAAAAGTACCAGGAAGAAGTGATACACTTTGGTTCTGCTTTCTACACCAATGACCATAAAAAAGAAAGAAAATTGAAAGAAAACCGCAAAACGATTTATTCCGTGAAAGAAGAGAAAAACTGATCTCTTAGTGACTTAAAGATATTGGCTGAGACACAGACCGGCACTCCGTCTAGCTCAAAAGTCAATATCTTAAAGAAGACCAAAAAGACTACACCTCAATGTGCCGCGGAAACTACCGTCAAAACCCGGAACCAAACATTTTGGACAAGCCAGTGCCGAAGTGCCGAACAACTTGAACCGTCGCTCTACAAAACTAATAGTAAAATCCAAGTAGAGACTTTTTCTTACTTTTACAGACTTCTCTTGTCTCTAACAATAATGCCGCAACATCTCCACCAGGGTGAAACGGAAGCTCAGCTTAGGAGGTTGAGGGGATTGTTACCGCACGTGGGCGGAGCACCCTCTACTAACCAGAGAGCGCAATTCATTGAACAAAGTCTTATCAAATCACCAACCAACTGGTTATTTCCGGTTGAGTGCCACTACATGACCTGTCCACCGATTTAGCTGCAGCTTCCTAACTCCACCACCGACTACAACTGGCAAAGCAATTCGGCATCATCCAAGGTTGCACCGCTGATTTTGTAGTCTATCCCTAGATTCTCCAGGAACGACATTTTTACTTAGTCATGCACGCAGTGTGTGTATAAGCGTCTATGTAACGTGCGTGTTGGAAGCTTCGATTCACTCTATACAAAAGCAAATGTACAAACGCTTTTATTTTCTGATTAGTAGGTTTTTAATCGTTCTATCATTTTTTTGTGCTAAAAATGACTAAGCTGATTCCAGTGTAAAACAATTGAACTGGTTTGTTTAAAATTGTAGTCTTCTGTTTTTTTTTTTTGGCGGGTTGTTCTTTGTTGTTTGTAGATAATAGTGAAACAAACTACAATTTTTTTTTTCATACTTATCTTTTAGTTGTTGCTATCCAGATTGGTGTTTTTGAAATTTTCTACATTTTCTGAAGTTTGGCACCTAAGTTTTAAATTGTCTAAAGTGGCTTTGTCTAAAAATGTATTTTGCAAATCTGAAAGAACAAAAACAAAAGTTTCCTTTCTTTGCGCTTTGTCCTTCGTATGATTTTTAGCTAAATCTATAATACTCAAAATAAAGAAGAAGAAGAAAGTTCAAAAACTGGTCAATTTAAATAAACAAAAATTTTGGAGAAGCAGTGAAAAATAAATATTATTATTAGATTTACAGTTTATAAGACTCAAATTTTGTTTTTTGTAATTTTGTGTAAAAACCTTATTTGTTAGACAAAACTTAATTTACCATAAGCATCTCGGCTGTTGGTTGGCTAGTAAATCAAATAACGAGCTCATATTTTTTTTAACATTTGTTAAAACGTTAAATAAAATCAAAAGGGTCAAGTCTTTTTGGGTTTGAGAACTCCCACTTGCAGCCAGGAGTTGCGTGTTTAAATAACGTATAAACGGCACTGACCGCTTAAGAGTCCGTTTTGAAACATGGGAGGTTGGTGCAATATTTTTAAACGCGTGCGGTTGTGGCTTAACAGTAGTTTGCTTAAGTTTTTTTTAATAGCGGCATTTATCCTGCGGTTAAACTGATTTTTTGACTCCGCTTTATTTAGTTTGTCTGTAGATGTTATGTGACGGTTATATGATGCTTAATCTTTTATCTTTTTATGACATTCTTAAAGAGTTGGCTTTGGAATTGAGACCTTTATTGAACAGGAGAATTTTTGAATATTCTTATGTGTGTATCTGTTGAGTTTCCAGTAGAATAGTTATTTCACTGGTTGATAAGAGCTGTAGCACGGTTTTAACCTATCAAGTGCACAAATCGTTAATTGTCAAAACCACCCTGTTTCTGGATTGGGTGGTGACAAAAGATCCAATAAAATTATTGTCTCTTGTTCTCAGGGTTTGCGGGAAGGATGCGACTACAGCGGGGCGTTTGGTTATTGTGAGCCTGGCTTGGTGCTGGAACACGTCAGTCAGCGGCAAATATAAGTTTTCACATTTGCTTCCGGTCAATGGTACGAGTGTAGGATAACAGTATAAGTTTTTGTATAAAACTTTGTGTTTTTGGCGGAACATAAAACTGTTTTTAGCAGGTAGAGATACGAAAAAGTTTGTCTTGTTTTTCTAAGCAATTCTCCATGTCTATGTCTTGTAGGCAAATTGAGTTTTCTAAAATTGTTTTTTGTACTCGTGGGTTTCAAAACCATTCTTTTGGCACCAACGTTATTTTCTGGCAAGGTTTCATCTTTGAACAGGTTAACTTTTTGTGACGGATAGAAGCTCAAGTAGAACAAAACAATTGTACCCAGCAGTCTGTATAATTTTGACGTATACTTTTAGACTATTCTTCAGTCTAAATGGCATTTTTCTAAATTGATAAGTGTTTCTATTCGGTGCCGCAAAAGTACTGTAGGATTTGTGGCCCTATTCTATCGGAATCTGTCAGTAGCATGTGGTTAAGTCAAGTTTGGTAAAGACTTTAGCATTTTCAAATAAAACTAAACTTTCTCGGGTCTTTGAAAGAAGTTACAAAAAAGTATCATGTAATATTTTTTGTTGATCAATACTATCAAAGCGCAGTAACTGCTGCTGCTCCTTTCAATTATTCCGTTAGTGAGTAAATCTGGGGATTGTGGGTGTATTGGTGAGATTGTACCGGAGTTTTGTTTACTAGATCAATTTGGTAGGAGTTGGTTTAAAACGATGAATACTATATGGAACTTTTAGAGTAGGTCTGTTAATCGGATCTAATTTAGAAATAAGTTGGTAAACATTTTAATTTTTTTTTAGCTAAAGCTTGATTTAATTGTTGTTGTTGATTTTTCAGCTATTCTTTTTTCTCTTAGACTGGTAATAATTAAGAAGGAAATAACCTGAAATTAGTAGTTAATTTTAACGCTTGCATTTACCTTGCTCGTAGTTTGCACTAAAGTTTTTGGGTTGGTTTGCTTGACTTGTCCGCTTGATAGTTGTGTTTTGGCCGTGTAAAGTTTGACGTTGAATCTATCAAAGCCTGGGTTCCGTTGATGTTTTGGCAATGCGGGGTAGAATTCTTTCTTCTACAGTTCCTACTCTGTTTTTGCTGGGTGTTTAATATCCGGTGGTTTTTTGTAAAAAGATGATTTTTTTTGAGGTTTGTTTTGATTATTTAAATTTTTTTTGGCAACCTTTGTTGTTTTGTCAAATCAGGCAATTTGCGTATTTTTGTTTGACCCTCTACTTGTTTCTCGGATAGACAAGTTAGTAGTTATTTGGCAGACCATTATAGCAAATTTTGCTGGGTTTGCGTTCTGTCTTTTTGCTTTGAGTTTTTATAGTTTAGGCATTGGCCTGTAAATGTTTGGGCTGTTTCTCTGTGATGTTAAGTCAGCACTTGTAATAGGCCGTTTGTTGGTTTCTTGGCATTGAGTACAGTGACACCTGGAAAGCTCCTTTTCAACCTGCTAGTTGAATCTCTCAAAGTTTTAGGACTCCTAGTTGCAATTAGAGATTGCGTATTCGAACAACTATAATAGCTGTTCTGAAAAACGTCAGTAAGAGCTGTTGTTGGCCACTTTCTTGGCATAAGAAAATGGTGTTGTTGTTAGTACGTGAGTAGATATCAGTTGCCTCAACCATTCCGTTGCAGGTGTTGTCGGTGTGAGTTTGTTGATTGTCCAAGTTAACACATGAGTAGTCATCGTATTGTTATAAGTATTATTTGTGTCAGACATTGTTCCAGTTTTGTAACTTTGCACTTTTATTCACTTATTTGCAATGATTAACGATTGGTTAAAGTGATAAGCAATAGATTTTTTTTTTAATTAATATTATGTGGCTGCTAACTATGTATTTGTTACCACTTGGTTACAGGCTGTGGGTTGACTGGATTGCAAAAAATGGTACTTAGACAAATAACATTTTCACAATAGTTATAACATTTTTTAAACTACAAATTGTTAAGTCCGTTAGGCAAAACTAGGCAAGCAGTAGTCCACACAGTTATGTTTTCTTCCGGGGCTTGGTTTATGTACGCCTTTGTGCAAACGTCTTTTAAACGCACATTACACTTAAGTTACAATAATACTTCTTCTTCAATTTCTGCTTCTATCTCAAAATTGGAAACTATCATTGTTTAGCAAATTTTGTTGACTGCTGCTCTGAGTAATTTGGCGGATGTGTATTCAAAGTAGTCTTTTAAGTTGCAAAGCTACAATATTCTTTTTTTTTTAATCGATTTTTTTTTTCTTAGATTATTAGTTTAAGAATGTTATATCTGTTTTCTATGAGGATGTGATCAAAGTAGTCTAGTTTTTTTTCTTTATTGTGGTAGTGACTTTTCTGGTTTTACTCATTTAGTGCATTACTGTTTTGTTCATAACTCGGTTAGTGTATAAAATTTTAAGCATATTTTGATAGTACTACATTTTATATGCTTTTAGGTATTTGATGTTTTCTGCCTTTGTTGTCCAATCTTCTATTTCATATAATAAGTTGGCCTAACGTCTGCGTATGTTGTTGATTGTTTTGTCGTTTATAATAATACGCACTCTTGACCGACTTCTGACACTTTACAACCAACTTTGACTTTTGCTGTTTGGTAGCAGTAGAGGTTAGACATTATTCTTATATCTCTGCTGTCAATATTTTGTTTGTTTAAATTTCTAACAACTTTGAATGTTATATTCTATGTTTATGTTTAAATACCTTTGTTGTACGTTTTGAAATAGTGCCTCTCTAGTTCCTATGCCTATCCTAAAACCCATCTGCGTATTGTTGATGCCTTTTCCTGGTGTTTTTAAAAATGTTATTGTGTCATAGAGCAATAATTCGGTGTAGCAGCATTTTTTAAGCTTATTTTTCTTTGGTATTGTCACGAATGTTAACAGACAGTCTGTTGAATAATGACTAGATAAGTATAAAAAGCGTGGTTTTTGCAAAGAAAAAATGATGAGTTTTTTTTCAAAAAATTATCATAGAGCATAAAACCTTGAGCTTCCGTTTACTTACTAGCAAAAAAATTTCTCAGGTTTTTTGAAATCTTATAGTGCATTCTGTTATGTGGAAGACCAGCAATTTACTTTGTCTCATGTGATATAGTTTAGACTAATGCAATATCAGAATAATTTCTATTACAGAAAACACACTTTTTGTGTATATAAATCTATAATTCTAGAAGACTACTTGAATAAATTAGAAAATTAAATTGACGATTTATACAATATCCAGTTTTTCCGTGGAGTAAAATAAAACAAGATTAACGTTTGTAATTTTCATAAATAATTTACGGTAAAGTAGGATTCAAACGCAGTACCAACAGCATACAAATCAAGCACAGACTAGGAATACCTTGAATGTATCTTTAACTTTATAAAAAAATGAGCACTTAATTAATTTTTTATTACAGTAATTGTTTCAATTAAACACTAAACATTATTAAAATTATTGTTACAACATTTGAACAATTACATGTCGACGTTAATTAAATATGTACAGTTGTAATAGCGTGAATTATTTGTACAAATCATTCACCACCGCCTCATATTTATAGACTGCAATCGTTAACCGTTCCGATCCAAGCCGTTTTACCCTTTTTCATTTTTTTTAACCAAGAAACATTTAAAAGTATAAACGATCCATTAAAATAATGGCCCCCTTCGCGCTTAAACATGGATGAGAGGATGGCCGATATTCGGTGCAGGTTTTTGTGATGAGTCTAATCATCTTAATCACGTAATCTTTCCATTCAGGCCGTTAATGTTCCCGGGTTAAAAGCTTACGCGATGTGCGCCTCTCGCCCACCAAAAACGAACAATTCTTCCAACAAGATGAATCGCCTCGATTCTGGTTACGTTTTATAATATAACCGTTTCTTTTGCCAAGGTGTGCTTAGGAGATTAATTGATTTATGTAAAATATTACATTTTATTTAATTAAATTAATTGTAAAGAATTTTTAATTTTAATAAATAAGTTAAATAAGAAAAAGTTTATCAAACAGCACATTCTTCTTTATTGGAATGTTTTAATGCTAAATTCCAGATTTTAATTTTAAAGTTGTTTATTTGTAGTCTTTACTTCTGCCTCTTAATATAGAAAGCAATTAAAAGTGAAAATTTACAACAGATTTCATATTTAATTAATAAAATTATAATTCAATTAACATTTTAATTTAAATCTGTATTGAAATCTAGAAAGGAGTTGCTGATTTATTTGAAATAATTTCAATTAAGAATCTTGATACAAAAAAACAAAATTTATATTATGTATGAAGTGATTTTTAAAAGAACTCAACACATTATTAGTTCCAAAAAAACGTAATCCTCATTTATTTACAGTTAATTGAACATTGCCGGGTGAAATAACCTCAATTTTCTTTGTTATCGCCATTCGGGGTAGCATTTAGATCCTTTAATGACGAGCGCCTTTTAGAAATCAAAGTTACTTCCTAGCACACTCACACAATCGAAAAACTAACAATAAACGCGTATGTGTCCGGACGACTAAACAGCCCGCAACGAGGGTGTTTGTAAATCGAAATTATCCCCCGGAGTGGTAGTTGCAACGATGTTTTTACGTCAGAAATTCGCCCTCGGGTCACTTGCAAATAAGTCGGTGGGAAATAGCAGCCATTGTCCTGCAGGAGTTCACTTAACCTCCCCCGATATGACCTCATTATAAAATCATTTATAACCAAGCGAGACTATGTGAGAGGTGTTTTCTTATTCATGATGACTCTACTAGAGAATATTATATTTATCTTTAAATAGCGGTCACATTAATAACATTAAACACACCACAAAATTGCTAATCGTCTTTGCCCATACAAAATTCAGCATTGTATCGTGTCCGCAACAATAAAACGCGACCTCTTAACATGAAATAATAATCCGGGATTGTTTCGCGTCGTAAATTTTTACTTCTTCACGCGATAAATGCATGTGTCGTAAATAGTTCGGTTGATTTTTAAGGTCGCCGGGGTGCTTTATTGTGGGACAGAGCTCCTAGGGGAGGCGATTCTTTACCGAGCTCGGATTTTTAGTGGGAGGGAAAATTACAAGATGGTTTTACGAGAGACGTTCACTGTTTATGTCGCCCATAATTTTGGCAGCCCGGGTATAAATGAGTTCAGAGATTTATGTATTCAGTCGGTGGGAAATATTATTAGTAATATTACAGGCAAGCAACGATATTATCAGAAATTTTGAATGAATCACATTAAAAGATGTTATTATGCGAATAACCGTAGGCATTACAATCTGCACAGACGGAACCGATTTAATAAAAATAAATTATGGGTAGTATTATTATTATTATTATTGCAAATTTTCTTTGTAATAAATAATTTGTTGAAATTAGATTTTTGGGTATTAAGAGTGAGTTGAGGCGAGTCAAGTGAGTGAGCATAGGCTTACAAAAATGAACTGGAAGCTATCTGCATTGGGTTGCATTAATATTATTATTATTTCACTAAACTATAATAGTTATTAATTAGTAATTTAATTAATACTGTTTGAATTTCATCATACGTTGACTGGATTAATTATATCGGGTTATATTGCATTTTCAAGATAGAATTATATCCATCTAGATTTTGATGGATATCGTGCAACTGCGGAACAATCGGTAAACAGCAGATGTTCAGGAATAACATTGCTTAATCCCATGAGATGAGTCGTGCAAACAGGGATTCAGGGAAACATTGTGCAACACTTAATATGTGCCGTTGAATGCAGAGACGTCCTCACGTTTCGGATCTGACCAAATTTACATACACAAAACTAGAACATCGGATAAGGTAGTCGCGTTCTATGTACTCCCAAAATGTCCTTCACATTTAATTTACAATCGTAAATATATTTACAGTAGAAAAGATCCAATTTAAATTAAGATTATGATTGAAGGATGTTATTGTATCTATTCGTTCGATTTGCTGCATCATAAAATTGCTTGTTTGCTCATGCTCAAAGACATCCCTGACACTCGATCACATGCGACGTATACATCTTGTCGATCGAAGACGTATTAATCCAATCTCAGTTTTCCATGACAACAAATTGTGTATGCAAGACGTGATGGATTTTTATATTTGAAGCAGGTGAAATGATGCTTTCTATAAAATTAAAGCGCCATCCACAAAGAATAAAATATTTCGCAAACAATGAACCACCCCGAAGCAATGTATCCCTTTGTATAAATTCGCCCAGAATCAAAATTGCAATATTCCGCGGTACCGGAGTGAAATGGCGCGCTTCCGACTCACTGAAACAATCTCTAATTATAATTAGCGGCGGCCGGAAGGCATCAGAAGATCTGATAAGTGAAGCGTCGGGCGTTGATTACTCATTGTGTGTTTGTGTGTATGATTACATGGATAACATGTCATGTGAGTTTTGTAAACATACGTTTGCTTTGATATAAGCGAATGCCAAATTCGTTTTAACATAAAATGTTGAAATCTTTTTCGATAAGTTTATTTGATGAGCAGCATGTGGCGAGGAATTTTCTGCAAGGAAAACATATCAAGAGTGCTAAAATAAACTAATAGTGAATGTTCAAAATCGTTCTATCAAAGCGTTAAAAACGTATTAAATTACCAATGGTTATAAAACTATAAAATTTGTACAACACTTGATGTTAATCTGAATGTATTTAAATATATTATGATAAGATTTAACATTAACTAATTAGACTTTTTAGAAGTTGCTTGTTTTATACAAGATAAAAGCTTGTACAGTCATGAATAAATAAATTCGAGACAGCTACTACAATAAACTCTCAACTTTATGTGAACACATAAATCTGGGACAATATTATGTTGTAATTGTTGAATATTATTTCAAACTTAGCTTTGCTGGACGTTATAATATATGTTTTGCCATAATAGGTTTTTTTTAGAATTTAGGAAAAGAATTTTTTAAAAACTCAATGTGTGGGATCTACTCTGACCAAGATAGCGCCTACCGACTTGTGGCATTTAGAAGGTAAATTAAGATGGGACGCCCTATAGACTGTGGGGTATGGTGTTTGTCACTTTAGGTTAGAATTTAATTAACTTATAACTGAGCAAATTGGGCTAGATCATGATTAGAGTAAACCGCATATTTGCTGAAGTACTTTTTGGCCAAAGTTTTAATATGTTGGAACAGCAAAGGAATTTTAAGAATGTTTCAAACAATTTTGGACAAACCATGGAGCTCTAGCAAGCATCCGCAAAGTCAGACTTTGGAAGGATTTGTGTAAATAAAGTTTCCAGTTTGAGCGGTTTTTTAGATGAAGACTCATAAGTGATTATTGATCAGTTGGATTGTGTTCCGGAGCGACATACCACTGTTTTGTCACAGCATTGGAACAAAAAGATTTTTAGCCATTCTAGCTTTATTGTTAAATGCCCAGATATTTGGCAGCATCGGACTACAGTATAAAAACGTTGTTCAGAAAGACGTTCTTAAGAGGGATGGTTTGTCGTCGTGTGAAGTGAACAGCTTTGCTTTTTTTTTAATTTACTTTGACTTTTTGTAGCCTTGAGTATTTTGACCTAGTATGTCTAAAACAAAAGCATGTCCGCAACAAACAGGTTAGGTTAGGTTAGATTAGGTTAGATTAGGTTAGATTAGTTTAGGTTAGGTTAGGTTAGGTTAGGTTAGATTAAGTTAGGTTAGGTGAGGTTAAGTTAGGTTAGGTTAGGTTCTCATAGGGGGTAGTTTGTCGTTGTGTGAAGAGAACAGTTTTGCTTTCTTCCGAATTTACTTTGACTTTTTGTAGCCTTGAAGTAATCAATCATCTTAGGTGATTTTAAGGAATAAAAAAATGCTGTTTTGTTAGAGTATTATAACTTTGTAAGTCTATTACAAAAGCATGTTTGCAACAAACAGGTTAAATAGCAAAAAAGATAAAATAAAGTCTTAATAAACTTCTGCCGTAAAATAAAGATATAGTTAAATAATTTTACTACCAGAGTTTTGCAATTTAGATATAAAGTTATTAGCCTTATAAGACACAAAAAAAAGTTTTGTCTGTAAAGTTTATAGAGAAGTTTTTTGTGCCAGACCTGGTTCACTTTTGTGGTCTTTTTTAGTCTGAAACTTGGCAATGTAATAGTCACGCAATTTAGTTGATGGACAGCTAAATAACTTTATCTGAACTTATGTTGGTTAGAAAGAAGAAAATTATTGACTTTTGCGTGGTCTTGTATGCATAAAAGACTGATAAGCCGGTATTTTTGAGAAAATCTTTAGTCTTTCCTAGATTTTGGAATGTTTGTCACAAGTGAGCTTTTCTATTCTGTAAAAACGTGCTTAGTCTAAAGATTTGTTGGTGAGCACCATTTTCGTTTTATGCAAAAACAATTTTAAAGTTCTATTTGGTATTTTGTCGGAGCCAGGAGCAGACCAAGTTTTAAATTTATTGATAATTTTGTTTTTATTTGAGAACGTTTTTTCAGAAAATTGTTGATTTTTTGGTGAACCTTTTAGAGAAGAGCATTAAACTGTTGGCATATGCTTTGGCTTTTTCCTCGATAGTGTATTGAACCAGATTTTTGATATGAGATGGGAATTGTTTGGTTAGAAAACTTTTTGAGATTCTCCATATTGAATTGTCATCTTCCGTGATGGATTCCAAAATGTTTTTAACACAAATTTTTGTACAACTTTATGTTTGTTCTCACTTACAATCTCTGGAGGATTTTTAGCGCAAACCTGATGAGTTTTAGAATATTTGTTTTGAGGTTTGATGGATTTAGTTTTTGTCAAAAGCGCAACGGCTTTTTCTATGTCCTCAATTGTTCTTTTTTATATATATTTAGTATGAGACATTGGAGTACAGTAAAGTTATGGAATAAATAAGTAAATACATTTTAAATTATAAATCTAATTTTAGGTTGATTAGCCATTGGATTGCATTTCGAGTAAAGATTGTTATGTTTTCTGGATTTTTATTGTACCGATGAAAATTATATGTTTTATGTCTTGGTTCTCGCCGCAGTCTCAACTTGGATCCTCTAAAAAACCTTTCTTATGAAGCTGCAACTTCCATAGCCCGTTCTGATCCTGTTTAACCTGGTCTATATATTTCCATATAAAGCTTTAAATTATAAATTAAACAAAATTATTTCAGTAAGTTTTTGTTTTTAAAGGTTTTAATTAAGTAGTTAGTAAGTTATTAGTATTTATTTATTTTTAATGCGGATTTAATTTATTTTTATTTGATGCTACTAATGCTCATTTACTCAACCTCCACACCAAACATTCACGTTGTATTTGAATTAATGTCAATTTACTTTAGTATCACTATAACCTCAACACACTTTTTGATCATTTACCTGTATGTACATAATAATGTAAGTAGTACATTGATTTTTTTTTAATATTAAAATGTGATATTTATGAATTACATAATATGCCACAACAATGTCAAAGGATGCTATGGTGATACAAATTTTTGAGTGGGTAGGCCACTCCATAATATAATTATAAACTAGTAGTTTAAAATGGTGTTCCCACCCATCCGCTCAAGTGTCGGTAATCTAGATTTGGAGTTTCTTTTCTTTGTCAGCGTTGAAAGTCTTTATGCCAGAAGAAACTATGGTCATATAAATTTCTGGATTACCAACACTTGGGGTAAATAAGCCATTCCATAACATGCTTACCAGCTAGTAGTTTAAATTAAAATGCTCACCCGCCCGTCCAAGTGTTGGTGATCCATAAATTAAAGTTTCTTTGTTAGAAGTCTCTATGTCAGAAGAAGCTATGGTGATACAAATTTCTGAATAATCAACACTTGAAAAGGTAGGTAGGCCACTCACTTATCCGCGCAAGTGTTTGTGATCAGAAAATTAAAGTTTTTTTCTCTGCTAGTGTTGGAAATCTCTATGTCGGAAGAGGCTATAGTAATACAAATTTCTGAATCACTAACACTTAGGTGGTTAGGTGAGTTACTTCATAACATAATTACCAACCAGTAGTTTAAGCTTGTAGTTTTAATTTTAGATGGGTTTATGCCCAGTTTTTATTTTTTGAAATATGACTGCAGTGTCACTAATTTTTGGGCTATTGTTTATTCAGTCTGTTCAAAGGTGTGGTAATGTATTGCCAATGCAATGTCATTGGCGTATTATATAAATTTTTTGGTTAAGGTTGCCGGTAAGTTATAAGTGTATAAATTGAAAAAGAAAGGTGCAAGTACCGAGCCTTCGGATATGATTTTTAAATGCCTCGTTTTGTTAATTCTTTCGTTTAGATACACCCGGAATAGTTGTCTCGTAACATGTTGTTAATTATGTTGTAGATTTTGATGCATGGTACTACATAGAGATTTAACGGTTTGGAAAAAAACAGGAAAAATTAGAAAAAACACGTTTTTATTTATATTTGAAAAAAAATATTTTTATTTAAGAAAAACTGTTTTTTAAAGTTCTGCAAAATTTTCAAAATTAAAAAAAAAAAAATTTGGCTTTGGACAATTTTGAAAAAAAAAGTTTTTTATAATTTTTTTATAAAATGATAAATGATAAAAAATGTAAAAAAAAACCAAAAACCTCGATTTTTTCAAATTTTGATTGTTTATTACTCGGTAATGGCTCACTGAAAAAAATCACATAATTTAAAAATTGTTTTGCCAAAATCAATGTTCTATACCTCAGCTATACTACCGTATATGCCGTTGGCATTCCAGAATCAAACCTTAAGTAACAAGAAGAACATACAAACATGATTTTCCAGTAAAAATCGTTGATATCGACAAGAAAAACATTTTTTTTTTTGTTTGAATGATCCGAATTAGATGCCGGCGAAAAGACAACGTTTGTAAACAATTTGTTTTTTGTAGTCATGGCAGGTTTGCAAGGACTTGCACTTTGTAATAAAATTGGGGCCGAGGTTGGCGCAGACACGGTTTTCAGTCTGACATTTTTTTGCCTATCTCATGAAAATCCATCAATTTTTAGTATGCCTTGCATTGCTTAAAGTTGGCAAGATAAGCGCTAAAATATAATGCAGATTTAGGCGGTGTGTCTTTGGGCCGAGCCACCAATAGATGGAAATCTAAACAGATCCAACAGATAAATCTGGACTTAAAACATCTTTAGGCAAAGTGCCCAAGTTGCCTAAACGTGGCCAAAATCTTCAGGTTTAGAAGTTTGATCAAACTCATAGTTTTGGCATTTTTTGCCCCCTCTGGAAGCTACACTGAAAAATGAATAAATACATTCTCTATGCAATAAATATTTGTGAGAGAAAATCCCAAAGATTTCCACTTCTTGCTCAGTAAAGTATTTTGAGATATGCCGGATAACTACTTCAAAGTTTTGTTCCTTGATGGTTAAACACGTGTGGAAATTTTTTCCAATGGATTTGAGGTGAGCAGTTGCTTTCTTGTGGTTGGCGCTAGATACTAGGATATTGCAAATACTATTGTGGGTATTTTGCAAAGAATGAATTGCAATTTGGTTGTTGCTAATATGTTTTGAACATTCCGGGAATGCGTGCTTATCTGTAAACACAAATGTTAGAAAACAAAATTTAGAAGACTTGCCTGTTGGAAAGAGTTAGAAACAACGTCGTCTTCAGCGTCGATTTTTCAGGCGTGGTTGAGGTCCGCGGCAACAGGTCAAAACCTCACTTAAATAGAGGCTCTACGGGCATTTTAGCGGGAGCGCCACTTTTGATTGGATCAGAAAGTTTTTGTACTTTTTGACCTGAAAGGCCGACAGGATTAACCGTTGATGGCTGTTGGTTAACAGTTGTTGAAGGCGACTGGGGGTTGGTTAATGGCCCGGTAGTAAATTAAAAAAAGCCTCTTATTTTTTTTTTAATTTAGAAAAGAATTTTTCTAAAAGACTTTGCAAAGTGTTGGATTTACCTTCACGGGCGTCTACCGACTAAACTACATCCTCAATAATTTTTAAAAGTTTGCACCTGTGTGTGCAAGGATTTTTCCAACTTTAGTAAGAACGTTGCAAAAGAAATACTTAAAAATGCACATTGTGCCAGCCTTATAGGCAAGTACATAATGTTTGGGGAGTATTGTCTGAGCATAGGATTGCTTTGTGCTGGTATTGAAAGTGCTTTTTTGAGAAGCAGATGCTTTGGAATGGAGCTTAAAAGCTTTCAACTTAAGATAGTTTGGGCATCTTCTATATCTAGCTGTGTGCGGCACATTGCACAATGCGCATGTTGCTACACACCTTGGTTCCTTAGTAAATTTGCACGTGGGAGTGGAATGCCCTCCAGCGCACTTAACGCATACATATGGATTTAATTTCAACGCTCACTGAGAAGTCGCAAAGCTTTTTAAGCGACAGAATCTTTTTGCTTGCACGTTTTGTACTCACTCCAATTTTTTTTTTTTTGTGAGCTGTTTCTGCTTTTGTTAAAAGAAAAAGGACCGCTTTTTTAAAAGTAGGTTTGGCCAAGTAGTTGAAGCCAGAGTTGGTTTCATCGGGCATCAGGAGATCTTGAGCTGTGTCAATTTTATTCTTAAAAAAAGAGTCGAAGCGTTGCTTGTTGTTAGGGTAGGGTTCAACGTTCATTGCTGTTTGGTATAGATTATTTCCTGTCAAAGCAGAGGTTTTGAAAAGAGAGTCACATACGGATTATGCGTTACAAATTTACCTCCACAGTTGATCCTCTTTAGAATAGATCTAGTAATACTAGGTTGTTGATGTTATTGATTACTTAAACGTTGACTTGGAAGTTGTTGTTCTTGAGTATTCTTACGTCAAGAACGTCTCCTTGGTGACTTGCAAAACTGTAATGTTTTGGTTTATTTGGTCTCTCAGGAATTGTTAAAAAGCGACTGTTAGGTAAACCATTAGACTACATTCAAGTACGGCAATTTTTTGGCATGATAGCCTCACTTCTACTTTGGAATAATGTTTTAAATTGTTGGGGAGCAGTGCTAAATTTTCCCAGAAAATATGTTCAATTCTAGAGCTTTTCTGTATTTGATAAAAAAAATGTTGAATTTAGTATTGGCCAAACATGACTGCTTCCTTACTACAACGCTGCTAATTACCCCAATTATCTCCTACTAAATCCGATTAAAAAACAAAAATTTAATCAAACAACGTCATCAATCACAAAATGCAAGCAAAAGTAGGCTTTGAAGTGAAGAAGATGTAGGCAAAAACAGTTTTAGAACAGTTCATAGAGTTTTCCAATAGTTGTAGTACAAATAAAAAACAAAAATCTAAGCTTTTGTACCGATTTCTGCAAAGTCAATCAATTTTCTATCAAAGACTCATACTTCTTACTATTTTTTAATAGGATTTTCAAATTTTTTACACTGGATCTTTAAAATGGGCATTGGCAAATCCCGTTAAAACGCAAAAGTAAGCTCATAACCGCCTTTATTACTTTTTGCTGCAAATTTTTCCAGTTTACACTTTAGTTTAGCAATTCTTAGATAGAACCCAGGCCATTTTAGTTGGTCAAAGCCAAAGCCAATCACTTGCACAATTTAATAAAATTCCTGATTCAACTACTGGTTGCTGGACTAGAACTGAATCTTAAAAAATGTGAATTCTGCATAACTGAATTGCGGTACTTAAGCCATACTATCAAAGAATGCGGAATACAAAGTAGCTGCAATATTTTAGTCTTTCAAGCACCACAAACTGTTTGGAAACAGTGGCATAACCGGCTGGTATGCCGGGTTGTTCCTACTTATTTAACAATTAACAACCTTGCTGAAAAAATAAACGTTGGTCTTGGGAAAAAAACTAGTTAAGCAACTAAAATTGTTGCTTACTCAATCCCCGATCTTGGTCAGTCTCAAGTTTTGGTACCCATTTTTTCTACAAAAAAAAGCTTTTAATTACGGTGAGGGAGCTGCATTGTTACAGAAAGTGACAAAACATGACTATTTTTACAACTAAGGAAGAGTACTTGGCGATTGTGTATGCCTTTCAAAATATAAAAGCATATTTGGAGACATTTTGATTTACGGTGATCACCGACCACCAATCAATGTAATAGATTTACTTATTATAAGCCCCGAATGACAAAGTTCTTAGAAAGCAGTTTGATTTTACCGTAGAATACTAAAAAAAAGTAGAAATTAAAGCGTTTTAGGCATTTTTTTATGTAATGCATGCATTTTATGAGCGATTTTTTTATTAATTTAATATAAACTAAAGATTGTTTTACGTTAAATGCAAATTTCTAACCAATTTATCTTTTATTTTAAATAAAAAATATAAGAAATACTATCCTGATGCATTTCAGTCTATTTAATTAGTTTCCTAAGCATTTTTTGTATTATTACAGCAATTTTTGTTGATTTTTAAAAATAAATACATTTAAAGTGACTTCTTATATAGGTTTAATTAGTTTTAGGTTAGCAGCAAAAGCCAGTAGCAGTAGCGAGCAGGAAATAAAAAGAAAGTACTAGCACAGTACAGATGATTTGATTACGTATTAATTTATTAATCAATATCATCTACAAAATAATTCAAATCAATTAATTCAAAATTTTGACAATATGAGCGACAAAGACTTGATGTAAATGCAACTCGAGAAGAGCAAGAAGAAAATCAACACCATCAAAGCCTTTATTGTGTGTGACCCTAGTAGAAAGCCAATCCGAACGCAACAACAACTTCAAAGACAAATTTAATCAAATAAGGCTAGACCAGGAACAAACCTTACACAACTAAAAAAGGACATAGTAATCAGCATGAGGAAGACCACAACCGACCCAGCCCCTTTCTTTACATAAAGCTCCGGCCTTAGCATACACTAAAAAGGTACAAAAGAAGATGTCAAGCGCAGCCAGACCAGCAAAAATCACGGAATAGGTAGGCCTCTCTCAAAAAACCTGCCACCGTTACGGATAAGCCCGCATCATAAGAGGAGAATGACATGGAAGTTCATCAGGACAGCAACGTCGACTCTCACCACAAAATTCCGCTCTTTGAGGAGAAAGCAGAAGAAGGACACGAGTGGGCCAGCTTCTGCAACTTCTACTAACAAGCCATCAGCTAGCCCATCATGTCTTCAGCGCCGCCAAGGCCAATGAAAGCCTAGGCAACCACGTTTGGACTCTCTAAGTCCTCTAACATGTTCCCAGATTTTTAAATGTTGTCTCACAAAGCCCACCTCCCTTCTAATACAAAATTAATTCGTATTTTAAATGCAGTTGGCTACATTCAAAGACATGTACGTTATCGTCGACGATGGTTCAAGTAAGATAGCTTTGATGTTCATAAGAGTGAAGTTATACCCTGCGGTATGACCACGTTTTACCATCTTAGGTTAATTAGGTTGCAGATGCTTTATCTTGTCAGCCGGTTAACAAAAAATCCGCCAATAAGGTATTAAGGAATTTTGACCTATACCCAGATACCGCAAGTACTGTTCTATAGAAGCTCAGCGTAGACAAACCGCTACGGACACGAGTGCTGATTAGCAAGATTGCCCGCACTTATTACTGATCAGAGATGTACCACAACATAAAAAAATAGAAGTCTCAGTACGCAGTGAAGTGATGCTGTCAAATGGCAATGACCGTTTCTTGATAGTTTGTTGAACCAGTAATTAATAAACATTGTATACGCTCGGTGTGGTGAATGATAGGTTTAGCGTTTGTTGCGTCAGTTATATAAAAATAATAAAAAATAATAACTATTCTATATAGTCTTCTAATAACTGTTAATTTCTTTATCTAGATATTCTCAAAACTATGACTTAATTGTAAAAAAACATTTTGTTTTATGTGATTACTAAAGAAAGTCCAACTTATTTAAATTTGATCAAGTATTGTCTGCGTGAATAAATGATAAATTTGCAAATCGCATGATGTAATAATAATAAATAATAAATGTATTCGATAAAGTTTTAAAAAGTTTAAATGTTAGATAAACTAGTTCAATTTATCTTTATGAATGAATGAACTAAACTGGTACAAGCAATGTTAGGACATCTTGTTAAGTCCACATGCAGACAGAAGTTTGTGAATTGTTTGTTTCCCAGCAACTAGCAAGTAAACTTTACGCAGATAAATGTTTAAATAAAATCTAACCATTACACACAAATATTTTTTTTAATACTATATAACAGATTAAAAATGTAATCTTTAGCTGGAAACTTTTATACGACTGCAGATACTTTAAAATTAATAAACATGTACAAGCTTTAATAAAAGTAGCTTATATAAACCACAAGGGAGTATAAATCATCTTCATATATACAAAAAAAACTGAAACCAAAGCACGACCACACAACATGATACACTTAATAATAAAATAATAACGGAGACATGTTGAAATTATAAAAGTTTCAAATTTCACAGTGTATGTGATGCTCATATAATAACGTCGAGGAAAATAAAAATTTTAAATTAGAAATTACGGCGCGGAAGTTTTATTAGATGTCAGAATTAAGTTATTGACACGGCCGGGGAGTGAAAGCGCCAAGATAGTTTTTCCGCAAGATGAATTCCACTCGGGCGGATCATTTTCTGCTGCATTAAATATAAAACTCGACGTGTGTATGATGAATGCCGGTCCTGGTCTAAATGATGTTACCACTGGGTTCAGGTCATTTATATGCCGAAAATTTTCTCTTCTAGTAGATGTATGTAAATGGATGCTATTTCTCATAAGCATAAAAAAGTTTTGAAGGAAATGTGGAATAATTAAATATTAACATAAATTTTTTACTAAGATATTACACATGATTCGTATTAATCCTACACATTCACCATTATTAGACTTGGAATGAGTCGGTCATTAATCTACCACACATACATAATGTATAAATCCGCGTTTCAATTCAAAAACTTCTACGAAGCAACTCGCTCACCAATTTATACGAAAATAGAAATGTTTCAATACATTCCCATTCCATTCACAATCTTCTTTTCTGAGTATTTCATTAGAACTGTGCAGGAATCGACGTTTATTATAATTTTATTTTTTTACTTTGCATCTCATTGAGAACGTGATCGCGATACACTATCGATGTAATTTTCACTTGAACTTTTTATTATTAAAATTCGAGCGACTGTTGCAACGTATTTCTGTATTATTAGTTAAATTAAGTTTTCAGCTAATAATGTACTTTATGCACTGCTATTGTTTGTAGAAAATATATAACTAATATTAAATAAATACTGACTATTGAAAACATTTCTTCCATTCAATGTTCTAATCTCTAAAAAATTGAGGTTTTCTTTGCTAACTTTACATTTAAGAATAATATTTATTAAAAAAAACAAAACACGTTTGTTCGAAAACAACTTTATTCATTTTCTAATAAACCAAGTTACGTATATAAATAACTTTTATTAAATGTACATCATTGTTTACACAATATGTTAGCTAACCGTAGAAGCTATTTGCGTCTCATAATGCAATCCAAATAAAACTCCAAGCGGAAAATAACTATCTAGTTATCCTTTCACGTTCCAAATAGGACAATAACAGATTCATATCAATTATTGTACATGACGGCTTTCTTGGAATAAGTTTCGTTTAGATATATGCATGCACTCGGCATGTGAGCCACCTCCGGGGAGAAATTGAAACTGGAACGATATTGAAATTAATATTTGTTTCTCTTGCATACACATTGCCTTGGGATTTATGAAGACACGTTGCAAGTCGTTATTGCTATTCAAAATTGTTTACATATATAAAGCAAAAGTAAAATGGTATTCGATTAAATTCTAATTGTTATAGAAAACATGAATCATGATTATACATCAGTAAAGTTCAGAAACTCGTTTTCATAAATAGAAAATAGAAGTTTATATGGTCTTGTTGACATTTATACGAACTTCTCGTATGTTACTGGTAATCGTATTTTTGTTATAGGTTGGTTGTGCTTGATTTCTAATGAATCAAAACTCATTGAGTCAAAATTTTACTTGCTGTAGTAAATAAAAGTAAATTTTGCTTGTGTTTTTGTCACTTACAAATTAAATGAAGGCGTGGACGATGTTTTTTACTTAGTTTTGTCCAAAGAAAAAAATGAACCGTTCTATACATGTTGAATTGTTGGCTAATAATGTTGATACCTAAGTAAAAATAACATTTTTGTACGTTTTATAATCTGGGTTCAGCAAATGGTTTTTAAAGTATCTTTTTGGTTGTTGGAAACTTATTTGCTAAATGCTTGTGGCTTACTATGTAGTTTTGATTTGTGTAGTAGCTTGCATATTAGACACATTGTTTTGGTTGCACGTTACAAAGTAACTACTAAGTAGTCCAAGCATTTTTTTTTAAATTTGCTTTGGTACGCCGTATTTCAGTCACGTGATCTTGCAACACAGTGATTACGCGTCTAAAGTAATTTATTTGTTTGTCATGAAATAGTCCTCTAGATCTACCAACACAATTTATCCTAGTTTGCTAACACTTGCAACATATAATTTTAAAAAATTGGGGCTAGTTTTTAAGCCCAAACTGCATAACGCACACGCAATGTAGTGTTTGTAACCATCGTTCATAAAAATTTGCTAGTATCTTGCTTTTGAGTCAAGTTTTGTAAACACGATAGAAGACAAATTTTTTTATTTGTCTAAACTATTTGTTCTGTGTTGAATGTTTCTGCTGGTTTTGCAGAATTTTGATTAAAGTTTTTGCTAGGTGTAGTATTTGACAAAGATTAAAAAAATAAAACAGCAAAAAGCGGGAGTTGGCGTTAATAAAGCGGCATTGTGTCAGTTTCAAAAATTGTTGTAGTCTCAGCATTATTAGAGTAGTTAGTGTGTTTGCTATTATCTGTTCTGTGAAGTCCGGGTAGACTCAATAAAGTGACGTTTGTTTTTACAGGAATTTTTCTGTATTGGTTTTTGTGAATGTTAATAAAAGTTTCTCTCAAGTCTGGTAATTGCCAAAAATTTAGAAAACAAACCAGTACAAAACAGAGGTCAGTATTGGTAAAACAGCATTGTGCCAGTTTAAAGAATTGTTGTAACCATGGTTTTAATAGAGTAATTAGTGTGTTGGCTATCATCTTTTCTATGTAGTCTGGGTAGACTTGTTAATAAAGTTTTCTTGTCTTTAGAAAAAAAATTTGTACTATTTTTGTAAGGTTGTGATTAAAGTTTTTGCCAAGCGGTACTTTGCGAGGATTCAAAGACTAAGTAGAAAACAAGGATTGGTGTTAGTAAAACGGCATTGTGTTAGCTCAAAAATCTGTTGTACTCTTTGCTATATCAGGTGGTTAGTGTGTTGGTTATTATTAGTTCTGTGTAGCCCGAGTAAACCCGTCGATAAAATGTCAACTAATTTTGGAAAAAAAATTTACTGTTTTTTGTAAATCTTGTAGAGATGTGGTTACAGTTTTTGCTAGGTGTGGTATTTGGCAAAAATTGATAGAATACATTAGGTAGAAAACGGTCAGCTTTGGTAAAGTCTTTATAGAGTACAAAAACAAAGATTCTTTTTATGGTTTAAGGACTACATAATGTAATTTAGTTTTTTTAACAAAAAAAAAAAAAAAAAAAATTGATTCCCGTCTATCTGCATTTTTTTGAATAAAGCATGCAATACATCTACCGGTTGTCACTGTTTCCATAAGATTGTTTAGATCTATAAAAAGCTATTGATTTAAAAATAACATAAATTAGAAGTATTTCAACCAAAGTCACGCTACAGACAAGTTTACTGCTTAGTGTAAAATTTATTAAAACTCTTAGCAAGCCTTGTACTACGAGTAAATGCCCATAGAAATATCCATGAAAAATGCAATGATCTGCAACATTACGTCAATGTTGTAAAGTAGTTAAGTCAATTTTAGGTCGGCAATGATCCGACAAATTGAAAAAGAAGTATGTATATGTTTGATGGTTAGTTTAAAATTTGGTACTGATAATATCTCGGATTTAGGTTTTAAAACAGTAAAAAGTTGAGTTTTTTAGTGTTAAAATTGACCATGTTAGAAGTGCCCCATTCAGATAGTTTTTTGTTTGTTGATGATATAGATTCTAATCAAGAAATTTCAAGACGCTTTGCCATATTGTCGATATAGTTTTTAGAAAGTATGAAGAGTGCTATCATTTACAAAATTATGAATAAAACTTTTAGTTATTTAAAAAAAGTTTATTAATATAAACTAAAAATAAAGTTGGTAAAAGACCAGCATTTATAATTTTTGAGGTAAATTACTAATAAGATTTACAAATTTATAATTAAGACTTATACAATGAAGTTTGTTGATAAAATTATAATGCTATACCCTATCAAATGCTTTGGAAATGTCTAAAAACACTGCAAAATTTTCTCCTGTTTGTCTAAACTAGAAATCCATTTGTGATTATCATAAGTCAGAAGATCTGTTGTCGAAAGTTTTGATCGAAATCTATATTGAGTATTTGAGATGAAGTTATTTTGTTTTAAAAACTTAACAAAGTGGAAATTAATATATTTTACTGATTGGACAATAATGCAATTGGTCTATCATCAGACTCTATTTTTTTAGGTATACTTAAAATACAAAAATTGCTTACGGTTGTAGGTTTTAATAATACGATTTCAATTTTTTTGTTATTACATTAAATCTGAACTTAATATTAATTTAAAATTATTTTAACATTAATTTGATAATTCTTTTTTAAATTTTGATTAAAAGTTGCCAATTTTGAGCTTGTTCAGAATAATTTGAAAATATTTTAAAAACAATCTTATTATTTATTGAATTAATATAGAATTGAATTAACTTTAAGCTCATTTATAACAGTTTAAAATTATGTTAAAAAAGACTTAATTGAAATTATTACGTCGATCCCGAGGTCGATCCCCAAATCCTGGACCACCATAACAAGCCAACCGCGTTTGCCAAGTGATCCTGGGTCACAAAGTTTCTTTGTTATTACATGCATTTTGACCTTATTTATTGATTGATTAATATTATTTTGTTTATTTTAACCAAAAAATTAATTTTAAAAATATAAACTTATAATAATAGTTTATTTTCTTGTCATTTGGCCTTGAAAAGTATATACATTTTACAATTTATACATCACTTAAAATAAAACTTATTTACATTTGCACTACGTAATCAACATATTAATTTATACATATTAAAACACTTTTTCTTTCCATTTATTTTGTTTTTTTCTCATCTCAGTTGAATTTTTTTCTCTACTCATTTTGCACATTTTGCTTTCCTTATTGATCCAAAATTTATGCATTTAGGCATTTTGAAATATTATTTATTCACTCTTGTTTTTTTTGAATTTCTTTCCATAATTTCCGTTTTTTACATTCATATCTCTTTCTATTATAATATTTTTTTCTTTTTACTTTTTTCTTTATAACTTTCATTCATTTTTTTTTCAGACATTCTTGCAAAATTTTGCATTCATTTTTTTTTTTAATCTTTTATCATATCATATTCTTCTATTTCCTGTTTCTACTTTTATTATATCTCTTTTAACTTTTTAACACAATGTATGCTGGAGTTTTTTATTTAATCCCAGTACTCATCTTTTAACATAACATAACATTTACCATTAAAATTAAAAAAAAAATGTATAACTTACTACTAATATAAAGGGTGGGCCATTACAAGAAATCTTTTTAAAATGTTAATAAAACACAAACGGCTAAATGGAATTTCATGATCTTGAATTTATTTTGTAGCCAAGAGTATCCGGTTATACATGGAATATTACATCAGCCAAATGGCTGCCAAGGCTGGCCTTACAATAGTCCAATCTCTTGACCTAATTTTTCAAAAAAAATTCCAAGTCTGCGGTTCTATGCAATGGCATTTTAGATATTGACTTTAAGATCGTCAATCGTTGCTGGATCGTTGTTACAACAACGTTTTTTAACGGCACTACAGAGATACAAGTCCATGGGCGTCAAATCGCAGCTCCTTGCTGGCCAATTCACATCTCCACGACGGCTGAATACACGATGTTTAAACTTTGACCGCAATAAGTTGATAGTTTTGTTGCTAGTGTGGCATGTTGCCTCATCTTGTTAGAACCAAATGTTGCTCACATTCAAACCAGCAATTTGCTCCCATAATCATGGTCTTATAGCGGTTTTCGTTAACCGTTTTGCCAGATTCAAAAATCGCAGTTCTTTGCTGGCCAATTTTCATTTTCACGACGGCTAATTACACAATGTTCGAACTTTGACCGCAATAAGTTGATAGTTTTGTTGCTAGTGTGGCATATTGCTTCATCTTATTGCAACCAGATCCAAACCAACAATTTTCTTCTAAAAAAGGTTGCTATTATGATCCTATAGCGGTTTTGTTGACCGTTTTGTCAGATTCAAAGAAAAATTTGCCGATAATGCCGCCGGCCCATAATCCGCACCATACAGTCATTTGTTCGGGATGTATTGGCTGCTCAACTATCACTTGTGGGTTTTCTGATGCCCAAATTCTACAATTTTGCTTGTTTACATAGCCCCCAAAGTAAAAATGCGCTTCATCAAAAAAGATATTTTTTTACTATCAACTTCCAGCTGCTCTAAGGCTCAATTAGCAAAGTTGTATCAAGGTGGATGGTCAACTCTCTTCAACTGCTGTGTTATTTGGACCTTATAGGCTAATAAACAGATGTCTTGATGCAAAATATGCCTCAAGGTAGTGCGGCTAATGCTCGATTGCTGAGAGCGATGACAAGTCGATGTTTTCGAGTTGGCTTGCACTCTACGAGCTACAGCAGCAATATTCTCGGGTGTACAAACCGGACGAGCATGTGTAACTTACCAGTTTCACAAACTTTGTGCACAAATTTCTTCAGAACACTTGCATTTGTTGCATATTTGCGACCAAATTTTGTACGCAATTTTAGCACTGATTCTGCAATACACGAATTTCATTCAAAGTAAATTTTTAACATTTCCCAACGTTTATCAATCGTATAGCGTGCCATTTTGTTAACCGGGTGTTGTATACTGAAGAACTGTCATACATCAGATGTCAAATATCATGACAAAAAAAATAAAGTGATAGTTCAAAAAGATTTCAAAAAATGGCCCACCTTTTAATATATAATCTTAATAATTCTAAACTCTGTTTTTAATTAAGTATTTATAAATCGGTTTCAATTTTTTTTCTTCTTTTTGTTAACGCCATTTTCCATTTCATTCTTCTTCCATCTTCTTTCAGTAAATCATTTTTTTTCATATGCTTGTCTTTTATCTCATTGCATTTTAGCAAGTTCTTGCTTTTCTTAACTTCTCTACTCATCATACACTTTTTTTTTCTTTTCTTCTTTCATCTAAAATTTGCACATTTTTTTTTCATTTTTGTCTGTTTAGCTTCTAATTTATTTTGTTCGTTCTATCCTCACATTTCCGACCCATAATGCATCATACTTTTAACTAGACTATCAAACATTGTCTTTCTTATTTTTATACATTCAATCTTTCTTTTACTTATTCCTCATACCTGTTCTACCATCTTGTTTGCCCTTTTGTATAAACATAAATTTATCTCTTAAAGTTCATTACAGCAAATTTTGTTGCATAAACTACATAATAAATTGAAAATAGCATTAACAACGCAAAAAAATTAAATAAAACCTAAAAACTATTAGTTTAATAATAAAATGGTTTCATAAATTTTCAAAAAATTGCACAAAAAAAATAATTTCTGCATAAAAATAAATTCAAAAAACTTAATGGTTAAAATCTTATGTCCTGCATAAAAACTCATCAAAAATATCTTATAGTATTAATTTATAGAAACCGCTTATATTCACAGAATGAAAATATATAATTCCTTGATGACCAACACAGAATGAAGAAACATCTAATTTCTTGAAGATTTGGGCAGGTGTGTGTGTTCAGTTAAAATTACTTGCTTACATTTAATAATCTGACTGTTTGTTATAAAGAAATTGGAATTGAGATCTAATTTCTAAATAACCAACACTTGGGTGGGTAAGAAATTAAAAAAAGCTGATCTTGCGCATTATAATTATTCAAAACAAAAAAATCAAATTGCAAATTGCATAGAATTGTTTTGCGTTTTAGCAATTTAACTTTATTGGAAAATATTTAAAAAAATTTAGAAACAATTTTTGGAAGTAAAGTACACACACAATTTTATGATTTTTCTAACCAGTAAAAAATTTGCATGTTTTAATAATTTATATATTAAAAAGTGCAAAAATTCATATATATATATATATTAAAATACAGTCATAAAATATTAAAATTTAAAAATAAAAAAATAGCAAAAAAGTTGAAAAAAAAAGTTCTATTTATAAAATTTAAAAGAATAAAAAAACCGGTCTTAAAACATCAAAATATTGCCAGAAAGCACCAAATGCTAGCCAATTACTGTTAAAAAGTGCAACATTTTAATTATAAAATGTCAAGAATAGTAAAATTTTGCCATAAAAAAATGAATAATTTCTTAAAAAGAACCAAAATCTGGCCATAAACTGTTGAAAAGTATAAAATTCTATATATGGAATGTAACAAAAAATAAAATCTAGCTTCGGAAAATCTAGATATATTTTGTAAGTACCAAAATTTTTAAAAATAAGCTTAATAAACTTAACATAATATTTACCATATAAATTTAATTTACTTCTAATATAATAATATAATCTTAATTATCTTAAACCCTGTTTTTAATTAATTATTTATTAATTCCGTATCATCCATTTTATGTCTCTTCCATTTCTTTTTGTATCTTATTTTTCCCCGTATGCCCTTCTCTCACCTTATTGCGTTTTAGCTGTGTTCTATGTTTTCTTTAGCAACTCCACACATCTTACACATTTTCTTTTCTTTGTCCATCCAAAATTTTCTCCTCATTTCTGTTAAAATATTTTTCTTTGCATGTTTTTATTTTTTGCATTTTTCCTTCATCTTCTCTTTCAAGCACTCTTGTTATATTTTACGTTCATTTTTTTTTCACTTTTTCTTTATACCTTATTGCACGCTTTCCTGCTTCTACTTTTAATTTATCTATTTTTACACAATGTATGCTGGGTACTGGGGTCTCTTTGATTACCTCTAATATCTATCTCTATTGTTTTACAATTCTTCTTTTCTTTCTTTTTTCACCCTCAAATTTTTGCTCATAACATACTTTTTACTAAACTAACAATCATCATTTCTTTTATTCTTATACATTTAAATTTATTATTTTTTTACCAATTCTTTTTTTGTTATATGTTTTATGTGTTTGTTTTAATTAATTTTTAAATGTTTTTACTTCTTTAATTTTTTTTCCATACCATTTCTAGTTTTTTACTCTCTTCCTTTTCCTTTTTTAAAAGTCATAATTTTTGTTTTATTTACAGTTTTTTTATATACCGTGAATAAAGTATTATTACTTCTAACTCTACATCTAATTATTTTGTTCATTTCATTTGCTAGTTTTGCTACAATCACCATGTCGTCTGCATAAGCCTGCGACCACACTTTATCTCTGCCCACTACTATCCTACCCGTCTGCGCCTTACATAGCATCTCTTTTACATCTGCAATGTATGCCGCAAACAAACTAGCATCCTTGTCTCACACTTTATGTAGTCCAAAACTTATCACTCATTTTGTTATTTATACAGACCCAGCTATTTGTTTCCACGTATACGTCTTTTATTCTTTTTACTAGATGCTCATTTATTCTTATTTTTTTCAAATGCCACTTTTAGGTCCAAGAGTTTTTACTATTTCTTTTTCTTCTATATGGTGTATGGTGTGTGTGTCTCTTCCTTTCCTAAAGTAAGCCTGTAGTTTGGCAATATTTTATTCATTTCTAGTTTTGTGCTAAGTTTTTCTTTTAGTACTATGTTGTAGATATTGTATGCTGTACTTAGTAACATTATACCTCTGTAATTTTCTTCAAGTTCTTTATTATTTTTTTTTGTGTATCAAACATACAAGACCTACTCTTTACTAACTAGGAAATCCTTTTTCCTTCTTTTGTATTATATTCATGTTCTATTTTGTATTCCATCCACACCTGCCGTTTTTTGTTTTTTTGTTTTTTTGTCTTTTTATTTGCTATATTATTTTTTTTTGTTGTTTCATCTACATCTTGGTTTAGTTGTTGTGTTGTTATTAGTTGTTTATAAGTTTCTGTCCAATCCTTTATACAATTTTAAGAAGTGCATCTTTTATTGAAATCTGTTTGTTTTGTCTTCTTTTTCTTTTTTTTTGTTTGTTTATGTATTTGTATGCTTCTTCCTCAGTATTTTTTTTATCTTTAATGCTTATTTTTCTTTAGTCGCTTGTCATTTTTCCAATGTCCAAAGTACTTTTCAAGCTTCTTTTTTTTCTGTGTGCATTCTGTGTTTTACCATTTGCATTTTCCAAATGTTTCTTCTGTTTGTATAAACAATTTCTTTATCCAATCTTAAATTTGTCTGTTTTGTACCACGCTTCTTCATTTACCATTATGTAATCAATTACCGATTGCCTCTTTGCTTCAATGTAGGTATCTTCTCTCTCTCTCCATCTTCATCTCCTTTCATATTTTCGTTTAGTACCTCCAACTAATTTTCTTCAATCATTTCTATAATTTATTTTCTAGTTTATATTTCCTTCCTAAAAATAAATAAATCTAGCTATAAAATATCAAAATATTGTAAAAAAAAAATAAAAATTTGGTCATAAACTGTTAAAACTTTATTTAATAAAAACAAAAATAACAAAATCCGGTTATAAATTGTTAAAAAGTGCAAAACTTTAATTATAAAATGTCAAAAATAGTCAAATTTGGTCTTAAAGTTTTAACAATTCAGTTAGAAAGTATAAAAATTTGGCTATAAGCTGTAATAAAATAAACCATAAAATATTAAAATTATTGTTAAAAAAAATTCAAGTTATAAAGTTAAATTATTCAAAGTTATATTTATAAGCTATGAAAATTTTGTTAGAAAGCACTAAAAATTTGTTGTAAATTATTGAAAAGTTTGGCCAAAAATGTTTAAAAACTGCAAAACTCTGTTAATAAAATGTCAAAAATTACTAAATCCAATCTTGAAATTCTAAAAATTGTCACAAAGCAACAAAATCAAGCTACATACTGTAATTTATTTCATAACATTTTAAAAATAGCTTAATCCAGCTATAAAATATCAAAAATGTTATTAAATAACTAAAATTACTATAAACCGGATGTTTTAAAACTGGACATTGCCATTTTATTAAAAAATAGTAAAATCAGCTTATAAAATATTAAAATATTTTCAGAAAAACTCAAAATTTGTCCAAAAAGTGTAAAATTCTATTCATAAAATCTCAAAATACCAAAATCCAACCTTAAAATATCAAAATATTGTTATCAAAATCCGGCTATATACAGTAATTCTTTTCATTAAAAGTCAATAATAGCAAAATTCGGCAATGAAATATTTAAATAATTTTTAAATAAACCAAAATTTGATCGTAAACTGTTAAAAATTTAAAATTTTATTTATAAAAAGACAAAACCTAAGCAAGAACAATTGAGAACTATAAAAATTTGTTGATACAATGTCAATAATAGCAAAATATTAAAAGAAATATTTGAAACTATCAAAAATGCTATTTATAGTATGTCAAAATTGGCAAAATCCGGCCATAAAGTATAAAAATATTGTCAAAAAGTACCAAAATTTACTACAAAATGTTAAAAATTCAATATTCTATTTATAAAAAGTCAAAAATGGCAAAAGTTTGTTATAAAATATAAACATATTTTCAAAAAAAATTAAAATCTGACTAAAAAAGATTAAAAAATACAAAGTTTTGTTCATAAAATGTCAAAAATAGCAAATTCCGACTTTGAAACATCAAAGTTTGACCATGAACTGTTAATAAATGTAAAAATGTTAATAAAATCTCAAAAATAGCAAAACTTAGCAATAAAATATCAAATTAATGTCAGAAACATTTAAAATCTCGTCAAAAATAGCAAAATCCGGCCATAAAGTATGAAAATATTGCCAGAAAGTTTCAAAGTTACCACAAACTATTAAAAACTGCAACATTTTATTTATAAAAAGTTTAAAAATTACATAACTTTGTGCATAAAATGTCAAAAATAACAATATTTGGCATTTGAATAATAATAATAATAATAATAATATATTTATTTGTAATCACCAAAAAAAAAACCAGGTATAACATCGTCAAAATAAGTACAAAACAACAGTAACTAAACGTACAGAATCACAAAATATATTGTGTAAAATTGAACATATACAAAAAAAAAATGCAAACTGTAGTGAAGTTTGTATATGGCTATGATAACATTAAAACAAATCATTCTCGTCCAAATATAAAGTACAGATTAAAATAATTAGAAGTAAGCAAATACACATGCATAGTATAGACAAATTTAAACATAGAACACATATTTTATCACAGATTTATCACAGATTTATCACCATATTATGTTAAAAAAGTTTTTATAAGAATAAAGAACTTTGTTTGTTAACATTGACTTAATAATAGTGTTAAATTTTTTAATTGGAAGTTTCTGAATATGCTGAGGTAGTTTATTAAACATTTTATTAGATAAATTATCATAATTATTCATAGTTTTTTGCAGCCTTACTTAGGACAACATTAAGTTATGTTTTAACCTTTAACTTTTTAAAGTTGTGCTAAATTTTGTTTTATGTATAATAGGTATTGTAAAACATACAATCCCGGCGATGTTATTATACCTAGATCTGCAAAGTATGACTTACATGACACTAAATTATTTACTCTCACAATTATTCGTACTGCTTTTTTTTGTAGTATTAATATTCGCTCTGCTAGCGGTGAACTTCCTCATAGTAAGATACTTTGGCCAACTAGTGAGTGAATATATGCATAGTATGCCATTTTTGTAATATTGCTGTTTGAATTATCTGCAATTTTTCGTAATAGATAAATATTTCTATTAATTTTTGTGCTCAAATTGTTTATTTGAACTTTCCAAGTGAGCTTTGGTTGAAAATAAACTCCTAAAAACTTAATGCTGTAATTTTTATGTCTGCTATTCAGATCAAATGTGAGGTAATCTGTTTTATCTCTGTTCATTGCAAGCTTATTAGCTTTAAACCAGCGTTCTGCTTGTGCCACTCCATCGTTTATACTAGAGTTATCATTTGCGAGGTCTTGTACTATTGTGGTATCATCTGCAAACATATATGTTTTTGTGTGAACATTGCTCCCTAAGTCGTTCACATAAACTAAAAATAAAAGTGGTCCTAAAATTGATCCTTGAGGGACACCACAAGTTAGAGTAGCTGTGTTTGATGCTTCACTATTAAATAATACAATTTGTTGTCTATTTGAAATGTATGATTTAAACAAATCTAGGGCATTACCACTCACTCCATAATACTCTAGTTTTTTTTAATAATTGATCATGACACACAGTCGATAGCTTTACTTAAATCAATATAAGCGGAATCTAAACTGGTTCCAATTTCAAAAGATTCTGTTATATTTTTGACTAATTCACACATAGCACCTAACGTAGACTTTCCTTTCCGATATCCAAATTAAGCATTGCTAAATTTTTTATTCATGTAGGAATATAATTTCTCAAATATAATTTTCTCAAAAACTTTAGCTATAATAGGTATTATGGCAATTGGTCGAAAGTTGGTTGCCTGTGATCTGTCCCCTTTTTTGTAAACTGGGGTTACTTTGGCAAACTTTAACTGATTTGGAAAATGACTATTTTCTAAGCATACATTAATAATGTGTGTAAGAACGTCTACTACTTCGTTGCAGATACACTTTAAAACCGATGAATTCATGCCATAGAAATCCAATGCGTTTGAATTTTTAGATGTGTTATGATATGTTTCACTTCATTCGTGTTGGTTGGTGACATAAAAAAGGATTGATTTTGTGAAAAATTTTGATTATTTAACAATGTTATATAATCATCTTGTGGTTGCAGATTACTAACAATTTTAGTAACTGCTTCTATAAAGTAATTCTGAAAATCATCTGACCGTAAGTCTGTAGTCTGATTATTTGAGCTATTATTGTTACTCAAACTATTAATAATTTGCCACATTTGTCTGGGTTTATTCAGAGATGAGGCAATTTTATTACTAGTGTATAATTTTTTTGCAAGAGCAATATTTAATTTATAGCTTTTCTTTAACTGGACAATAAGATTATTTATCTCATTTGAGGGACTAGCTTTACTTATTGTTCTCAATAGATTTAATGTTTCTTTTTGTGAAGCAAGATCTTGGTTATACTATAAATGCTTATGTTTAACCTTACTATTATTTTTAGTCGTTAAAGGGCAACTACTATTAAATTCACGAATTAAAATGTCATGAAACATATCATAACACCTCTGCGGATCATTACATAATAAGATTTTTGAGTAGTCATTTTCCAAACATACTGTTTTAAATTTAGTAGGTAGCTATGTGTTAATAATCTTACTGGCTTACAAGTTGTTGCATCAACCTTTTGTGTTCCAACTCTCATATTAATCCCATAATGATCTGAAAAAAAAATGCTGTACTACTTTAACCTCGCAATGATAATGACGATTGACTAATATGTTGTCAATGCATGTAGTTGATGTTTTGGTAACTCTAGTATTTTTATGGACAATGTGTCTAAAACTAAAACTATTAATAATATCACAAAAAGTTTGTTTAAGAGGAGAATGTATATTAAAATCAATGTTAAAATCTCCAGCTATAACTACAGATTTATTAAATTTATCTAGTTCTTTCAGTAACTCGTTTATAGTGAAAGAGAGAAAGATAGTGTCACAGTCTTTTAATAATATGCCACAGATCTCACAAGCAACTTCTACAGAAAACTTGTCAATATTTGGTAAGTTCTTATATTGAAGTGTGTCTTTTACTAGTAATAATGTCCCTCCATGAATGGTGAACTTCCTGTTAAATGAATTAGCCACAGTATACCCTCCAATTTGAAGCAGACCAACTTTTTCTTGTCGTAAAAAATGCTCATTAACCGATACTACATCTAAATTACGCGGAATAATATATCTCTCTAGTTCAAAATCCTTGTTCCTTATAGAACAGAGTCATCCGTTAATGTTAGACGATAGCATTTAACATCTTTGATGTTTAAAATAATCATTACATAATTAGCAATTGTTTCTTCTTTGGTTCCTGGTTCTACTCGATGTACATGTAGCCACTGCCTTCGTTCAATTGCAGCAAATGTTTTCATCTGCATTTAACTGCTTCGTTCTTATAAATATAAGTTTTTTTGTATGTTTTTTACGGTAACTTACTGTGGTAAATTCAGTATTTTTTTATGGTACACTATATTGTCAGAAAGCACCAAAATCCTGGCAAAAACTCATAAAATGTTAAAAATAGCAAAATCCAGCACCAAAATTAGTCCATTAACTGTTAAAAAGTTTTATTAACAATAAATGGCTGGGAGATCTGTTTTGGCAAAAAATGACATCATGAAAACGGTGGAGACCGCTTAATTTTTTTTTATTTCTTGCGTGATGTCCTTACGCCTTTGCTCTGCCTTAGCTTGTTTTTGTAATTGTAGATTATTTCTGACTTATTGTCAATCATTCAAATGGCGTACTTTGTTTTTTTAAAGAAGTTCTCTAGCTTCTAGACATATATTGTTTTCAAGATTTGGCCATGCATCGCTCAACTTACCAAAATGTTTATTAAAATATTAGAACTGACAACTATCTCTTACACATTACTGACAGCTTACATTTGCAGAGTGGAGAAACATCTAATTTAATAAATTAAAAACTTAAAACAAAAAATTAAAAAATAAATCACAAAGAAATGATTTTTTGTTAAAAGTAATACCAAAAATTAAACAAAAAACATAAAATTTAAATGTAATTTGTAATTTAAAAAACAACTTCTTATACAATAAGTTTTATAACTAAAAAAAATCTTTTTAGAGCACTACCATACATTTTTATTATCATAAATAAATATTACTGAATTTAAAATTTCATTGCAAGTTAAATTTACAATATTTTAGTAAAACCGTACCTAAAACATATAAACCTTCTCCTCCTCGTTTAGACTTAATAGAATCTGAAGGGATCTGACAAATGAGTTTTAAGTCAACGTTCAAATATATTCGCCGTGAGCTCAAATTGCATTCCGCGTAGATTTGCGAGGTGCATCGTAGGATGCAATATGAAATTTTCAGTGTATTATCTTTCTGTTTGTAAAAGGATACAAGCAGCACATATTTGTAAAGTTGTTGCGAGATGCTCTTCAACATTTGCAATCACAATTATCATGTCTAAACTGACATAAAACAGATTAATGTTATTAAATCAGTTTCTGCTAGAATGCATTTTCAAACAAAACTAGTCTAAACTTCTATTTAATATTAATTATTGTTAATTATTCTAGCCCATTTAGATAATCCGCAAAATTATAATTACTTTTAGTATTTTTAATTAATTTCGTAGCTTAGATAAAAATTGCGTATCCACTTAAAAGGTCATCTCGAAAAGAGAACAGGATCCCGTAACGACTTCATTTAATATTTAGGCAAAGTAGATAACGCTGAGTTAATCTCTGGAATGCAGTGGAGAGGCCGGGAGATAATTTCACCGTATACTCGAGTGATCCTTCTGAAACTGAAAGTATGAAATCTATAACGGTAATGAAAAAGCAAAGCTTCATTTATAAAAGAAGATTCAATTATTTGATTTGTTCTGGAAAAAAAGTAGTTTTATAAATGAATGATTGTACTTATCAACAACGTATAACAACGTAGTTGTAAATTATTATAGATTTTACATTACAATAGAGCTCGGGTTGTTTGAAAATACAGCTTCCAAAGCTTAAAATATGCTTTGATGTGTTGATCTATATTCGTGCATTTTAATTGTTTATTGCAGTTTTTTTTAAGATAATAATATTATGTTTGTTGTTGCTTGTGAAATAACTAAATACTAGCAATAAAAAATATTGATTTTAATTAAGTTAAGATTGATATTAAGTTTGATTTGGTTTGTAAAAAGCTTCCTTCTTAAACAAGTTCTGTTATGTTACTTAATTAGTAAGTTTAGACATTGTAATTAATTAAAAAAAATAAAAAGTCGCCTTCAAAGTCGCGGAGTAATTTGAGCTAATTCGACTGTAATTAGTAGCACCGTGGCCCTTTTCCTTTATGCAAGTGATTCGCATATGTACGTCTGCCATTTCATCGCTCGAACATTTATTTTATGCGATGCCGACGTGCACGGAATGTTCCTGGAAACTGAAAGGGCAAAAAGGAAACGGGCAATAAAATATCTCCCCGATAGTTTCATCCAGTGCGATAGTAAGTGCATAATACCTTAAAAACTTCGCATGTTTCCACCGGTGAAAATTTAAAACTTGAAACTCGAACACGAGTTGCTACAAAGTGAAGCGAGTCCGCCCCAATTCATCCGCGATGCTATACGTATGTGTATGTTTTAGTCACCATTCTCATATGTTATTCCGAACACAATTTGTACACAAACATGTCGAGCCTGAATTAAAATTACATATCAAACTGATTTGTAATTCGATATACCCATCACGGATCATATTTGGTTCGTTCCGTTTGTTTGTTGAGCAATTGAACGGTTTGTATCTCGAGTCGAATTGAAATTCCAATAATGGGGACGATTGTTTTACTACTGGATATTTAGTTTGGAATCAAATATCTGCCGAGTAATGACCCTATTATATTTCTAAAAGTGCTTTTATAAACAAGCAAACAAAAGTAATTAAGATTAAATCAATCTACAATCTCTTAAAAAATATGTATATATTCTTAATATTATAAAATATAATAATTAAAATAACCAAATACAAGGATGATTATAGGACTAGAGATCCGATTGCTGCTTTGAACATTATAAGAATAACATTCCATATCTCCGAAACCGTTACTTTGCAGACTCATGTTTATTAAAACTTTTTTGCTAACTTTGGTTTATACTAAAAAATCAGTAATTTTTCATATCTTCTTTATTACAACTGTAAATTTAACAAAATATACTTCGTTTTAAAACTTACATTAATTTAATATCAGCATCTACCCACAAACATTTACACTTTTTAAGTCATTAATTATTTTCTCTTGCAAACAGTAAAATAAAAGTACTTATTTACTTCCTGTCGAATTTTTAAAGAGCCTTATCGCCCTACTAATTCCGCGTTAAAAGCAAACCTCACTCACCTAATCATTTTATTATTCCCACATTTATTTTTCCTCTGGTAATGAGGCAGTCTCTAAGGAGTGTGGCCACCCTCATCACATAAACCTCGAGATGTAATATTTTTCAGCGGCTTTATTATTCTTCCATAGTTAAACCACTCCCGCAACTTATTACTTTTTCATTTGGACCGCTCGTGTTTTTTTTTCTCCTCCTTCTCATCTCTCGCCTCTTCTGTTCTTTAAATTCTGAAGCCAACAAAATAGATTCGTGCTTTTGAAACGCGTTAAGGGATCGAGATGTGCTTGGCGTGTGACGGTTAATTAGCGCCCCTTAATGCATCCTCGTTGATTAAGCGACGCCGCGCTCGGTTTTGACGACTTTCAGTTTATTTTTTTGTATTTTTTATGTTTAATATCCTCTATAAAAGAAGTAATAAAATTAATTAACCACGTAGCTTCTACAATCACCTTTACTGATTTTATTATAGAAGATGAAAGAACAAAATAGTAAATTTTATTTATAAAAAACTTTTACTTGCTTATAAAAGATAAGTTTAAAGTCAATTATGATGTAGATGTATAGTTTTCAATACCACTAGTAAAATTGGTTCCGGATATTATAAATTTACTTAGATGGAAAAGATAATTTAAAATATTCACCCCTTGGAGGTCTGTTCAGATAATAAAGTTGTAACAAAAATTACATTGTCTCTCGTAAAACTTTATGCCCGGCACTTATCGAACGTCGATTTATGTCCTTCCAAATTTACAAATCTTTGTTACCTAAAAATAAATCAAGAATGAATAATTAGAGTGATGTTATCACTTGTTGCTGCCATTTTATTATAATAACATTAAAGTGTTTTTTGATCATTATTTCCATTTTGTGTGAATTCACATTAGTTAAAATTGAAATAATCAATCATTTTTAGATGGATTTATTGATGGCTGGTAATATAAAATCTTTGAAATATTAATTTTTTTTTTAATTTTTATTAATAAACCAAACGTAGTTAGCATTTAAAAGAAACAATTAAATTAATGAAAACTATTAATCTTATTTGTATCAGAAAAATTAAAAATTACTAGCAGTATCATTAATTCATGTAAGTTATATCAAATGTATCTAAAACTTAAACAAAAAGCTTATTGTCAGTAAAACTAACGCAAAAATTAAGAAATTATTAACCAGCTTAACCAAACGTCAACTACAACAACTCTTAAAAAGCTCACAGATTTATTGAGCTTATCATCATTCACATAGATAAAGAAGCTGGAGCAACCAACAAAACCTTCTCAAACTTTTCAGAATTTAAGTTTTTTGCAAACTCATCACTATTTATTCATTTAGACGTCGAGAGCGACGTTTTGGAAAAAAAATTCAACACACGTAGAATTCTATCCACCCGTCGAGTTTTCCAGAAAAATTTGGCAGATTAATAGTAGGTAATCGAATTTGTGTCTTTATTCCAATAATATTTAAATTCCCAAACTGAACTGATTGTGAATTTGCTGGACCACGATGTTTATCTATATTTTTTTTTGCTTTTGACACTGTTTTATAATATTTGTTTTCAAATGTATTGTTATTTATCTTAAGTTTTGTTTTTACTTTCTTTATTTATTTGACCTTGAATCTCTTCAAATTTGGACAGCAGCAATTTTATATCTTCTATGCGTATGGTAAGTTTGCTAACATTGATTTTTTCTAAAGGTGCGAAGATAAAGGATGCAAAACAAGTTAGTTTTGTTTTGATTTGTTTTTGTTGTTTTTGTAGTTTTTCTATTGTATGCACTAGGTTAGGTTAGGTTTAAGTGGCAGCTAACGCTCACATAGGCCTCAGATGGGCCCGTTGTGTTACCTCAGTTCTTAAAAGTACAACCTTCTTCAGCGGATTTTATCAAACCATTTCGAGCCGTGAATGAACCTTATGAGAGTCTGCGCATCTAGTGATGCGAGGTCAGAGAGGTCATCAAAGAAAGGTCGGCCTAAGAAGAGCAGTCGTGTTGCGGACATAGAGGGGCATTGGCAAAAGTAATGCTGAACACTCTCCTCTTCCTCCTCGTCCAAGCAGCCTCTGCAGTAGTTCCGCTTTGCTATACCCAGTCTCTCAGCGTGCTTGCCAATAGGACAGTGTCCCGTGATGACTCCCACTGCCAGTCTAATATCGTTTCTTTTTAGAGAGACAATTTTGGTGCTTTTTTTCCTGTTTCGGTGAAGGCATACTTGCCTGGTTACCTCGCAGGTGTCTTCATCCGTCCACCTTTGCTCCGCTAAGTTTGAGGTTATTTTGGCTGTGGTCTCCTTGCACGTGGCAAATGAAATACTAATATCCTGTAATACTTTGGTTGAGTGCAGCCTTGTGCCATTCTCTGTAAGCTCATTCGCTTATGTGTTAGCTGAGATCCCGCTCTGGCTTGATTCTCACATGAGTCTCAAGTTTGTGTATGCTGAGAGCTTGTTCAGCTTTCTCCGAAAGTCAGAGACCACTGTTGAGTTGGTGCACACGCCAGTAATTGCTCTATTGGTGTAAATGTGAATCTGTTCACCAAAGTTTCCATTTACCATCAGCTACTTTGCTGCTTCTTTTATAGCGGTTACCTCCGCCTGTAGAACGCTGCAGTAGTCTGGCAAAAACTCCGCAACCCACTTTGTCCTACCTTCGTGAGCCGTCTGTATAAACCTGCGTGTGTCCTGCTGGTATCTCTTTCTATTTCATCCACTCTTCTTTAGAGGGTATGTGGTATAAGAATTTGTTGCCAAAAGCAGGTGTTGCTAGACAGCAGTCTATGTTTTTGGGCACCATTGCGCTAGATTCAACAAGTTGCAACATTATATTGAGGTGTTTTCTTGAGGCCGCATAAGCGACAACCCTGCAGCTAGATTTCTTAAGTTGGAGCAGCAGCTCATTTAGCGTGAGGTTCCAAAGCAATGGCAAGAGGACGCTCCTTTGTGGAGTTTCCCTACTCACCTTCCTATTTATGTGGGATTCTCCCATTGTGGCTCTGATATTATTTTTACGGAGCATTTTTCCGATCAGGTAACATAGAGCGTTGATTATTGCTAGTTCAGTTAAGGCTGATTATATGGCTTCAGGCTTCACGTTGTTAAATGCCTCTTTTATATTGAGGAAGACATCCATCGTGAACTCATTATGCCTCATCGAGCTTTCAATCTGGTTTACTAAGGCGTGGAGTGCTATGTCCACGGATCTCCCCTTTGTGTATGCGTGCTGAGACTTTGACAGGATGTAGTGCCTCCTTTATGTGCAAGTCAATGAGTCTTTCAAGCGTTTTTAGCAGGAACAATGATAAGCTGATTGGTCTCAGGTTTTTGGGGGAGGTGTGTGAGGCCTTTACTCCTTTTGGGATGAAAACCGCCTCGACCTCTCTCCAAATTTTTGGGATGTATGAATGGTTTATACATGTCTTAAACATAATCTCCAACCAAGATATAACTATATCAACTGGAATGATCTTGTCAGGTCCAGGTGACTTAAAGAGTTTGATGCTCCAGATTAACTTGTCTCCACCTACAATTTTGTCAGCCAGATACCGAAGTGGAGCAGTTATGGTGGAGTCCACTACACTTATTCCATTGCCTGGAAAGTGTGTATCCATGAGTAGCTCCAGCGATTCTGTACATGAAGTTGTCCAGTTTCCATCTTGCTTCTGTTTGAAGCTTTGGATTGCCGGATCTTTTTTTTCTATTTGTTCGCAAAGCCGAGCAAAGGATGACCTTTTGGCCTTCTTGACCTCCGTTTTGAAATTCCGCAGGCTGTTTTTATAGGCAGTCCAATCATTGGTGTTTTTTGCCTCGTTGAACAGCCTCCTGCATTCCTTTCTTAGGTTGCTTATTAACGGTGTCCACCACCGTGGTTTGCTGTTACCTTTCCTGCTCACGACTTTGCATGATGTGCGTATGGCCTTGTTATAGGCAGATGTAAACAGCTTTACAGTTCTGTCTTGCTCATCTCTTGTTTTTGATGTTGGGAGCGGCTCTTTCATTAGAAGACCCGATAGGGTAGTTTTATACTTACCACAGTCAGTCTTTTGTTTGTCTACAAACCTAAACTTTGTTTGTATCTGTATGTTTACCTTAAATTCTATATACCTCTAATCAGAAAAGAAGTGTTTTTTTGACACTTTCCAATTGCTTACAATGTTAGGCGTTTTAGTGGAAACGAGTGTAATGTCTAGTACCTCCTCTCTCACGGCTGTAGTGAAGATGAAAGTGTTACCTATATTACATATTTCTAGGTCGGAGGTTAGTATAAATTATAGTAAAGACTCACCTCTGTTATTCGTGTCCGAGCTGCCCCATATGGTGTGATGAGCATTAGCGTCAGCTCCAATAATCACGTTCCTACTCGGTTGGTCTGTAGGGCGATGTCGACTTTTTCCTTGGTTAATTGAACGAGCAGAGCAGCCGAGGCTGCTTTGGAGTGGTAAAGGTTACATTATAGAACTAGCACCATCGCTAAAAGGTGTTTCAGGCACCTCGACAATTGTTTGGTCGTTTTTGTCTTTGGTGTCAGAGATTAGCGCCACTTTCTCCTCTGCTTCGTTAAAGATTTGTTGTTGAAAATGACAATCACTTGCCTTCTTATACCCGTTGCTTTACTTACTTTAATTACGCTCCAATCCTTAGTTGGAAGCGTGGGATTGCTAGTTTGAATTATCTTTAGTTTTGTCCTCGGGTCAGAAAGTTTTGTCGAGATCCAGACAGCCTCAATTCGGGCGCCCGGCCAGACTTCCCCCACATCCTCAATGGCTTGCTTATACAGGTCCGCTGATCGTTGATATGCACAAGCCACCAGTTTGATGTGTCCTTGGTGCCAACCTGCGTCCCTGCAGCAAGGAGCTGGGCCTGGATTCTTCTGGAAAATGACTAGGTATTTTCCTAAGAGAGCCGCTTCTACCAGTCCCCATTTGGCTGGCGCGATGCTCCCATCTAGGTGACCTCTGTCTATGACCGCCCATACTAGGTGATCTTTCATGACCTTGCTGTAGGAGCGTTTCGGGAGTCCCTTTTTGTTGGACCGTGCCCTTTTCTTTCTTACAAGTGGGGATTCATTCATTGACCTATCCTTTTTTTTTTGACAATCCCTGGGTTGCCGCTGACTCATGTTCTTTTGTTACTTTAAGGACTCACTCAAGTTTTGCCTTGTCTTGATTAGATCGTTTTTCCTCCGGGATGCCCATAAATTTATCGAGGAGTTTGAAAGCCGCCCTTCTATCCCTATAGGCTCTGACGGACGGTTTTACTTCTTTATTGCTGGATGCCTCTTTATTCAGCTCTGCATTAGTGCTAGTGCCAGGCCCGGGTTGCGTTAGCCTATTGTATGCACTAAGATGTGTGACATCTTGAGATGACTTGGATATCTCAGATATCCGATTTGAAGGACCAATGTTTTACTTAGTAAAAGTTAATAACAGTTAGTCTGCAGTAATGCAGACGATTAATATTTTGTTTGTAGGTACTAGTTTACTGTAATTTGCTTTGAATGGTTTTCTAAATAGAACTGTTTATTCATTCAAAATTACAACTATATATACAACTTACATCTAAAGTGGGGGTTTCAGATAATCCTCAATCAATATTCATTTACACAAAACCGTTGCTCAGGTATAAAGCATTATTCTAATCTCTTAATGATATTTCAAGTAGATGAGGAATTCTTTTGTTCGGTTCCAAGTGTTACAGTAATCTTTGTTGAAAGGGATTATCTACTAATAAGGTTTTTATACAATATACACATTTCATTTACATTTGATAAAATACAGCTTAACGGTCTCTAACGTCTTGCTTATTTATGAAAATGTTGATTTATTTGTGACAAGGTCAGGATTGAAAGTGCAGCATTTTTTTTGTTGTGAGTGAAATTTTTTTGATAAAAAGTTTTTTATATTTTTTTTATTGGGTTTATGTGATGAATTCAAACAGTTTTACATAACCTCAGTTTAATCAAGTTATTCAATTTTAGCTTTGCGGCAAAGCTACATTAACTATAATACAAGAAATAGCTTTTGAATAGTTAAACCAATGACCGTCACATTTTCTGGAGTTGCCCAACTATCCGCCCAAGTATTTCTAATCAAAAGATTTATTTATAAACACTCAGGCAAGTGGAAGTACAACTTTAGTTAAAACTATTAAATGTCATGCTCTGAAGTTACCCGCTCAAGTGTTTGTATAATCATTTTTTGATAAGAAACACTTGGGCGGGTGGGTAGGCAACTCCAGTTAAAACTATTAATTGTCATCATAACCCAAAGTTGCCCACCCACCCGCTCAAGTGTTTGTTATCAAAAAATGTATTTACAAACACTCAGGCGGGTAGAGAAACAATTTTGGTTAAAACTATTGACCGTCATTATGCTCTGGAGTTATCCGTCTGAGTGTTTGTAAACTAATATTTTAATAACAAACACTTAAGCAAGCGGGTGAGCAATTTAATAAAACTTTTTACCGTCATTATGCTCTGGAGTTGCCCACTCACCCGCACAAGTGTTTGTTATCAAAACTTTTGTTTACAAACACTTGGGCGGGTGGGTAGGCAACTCCAGTTAAAACTATTAATTGTCATCATGCTTTGGAATTGCCCAACCAGCCACCCAAGTGTTTGTTATTAAAAGATTTATTTACAGACACTCAGACGGGTGGAAGTACAATTTTAGTTAAAACTATTGATCGTCATCATGCTTTGGAGTTAACCATCTGAGTGTTTGTAAAGTAATCTTATGATAACAAACACTCGGGCGGGTGAGTAGGCAACTCAAGTTAAAAGTATAAATTGTCATCATACTTTAGAGTTGCCCACCTACCCACCCAAGTGTTTGTTACCAAAAGATTTATTTAGAAACACCCAGGTGGGTGGAAGTACATTTTCAGTTGATACTATTGACCGTCATCATGCTCTGGAATTAACCGCCCAAGTGTTTGTAAAGTAATCTTTTGATAACAAACACTCGAGCGGGTGAGTGGGCAACTCCAGTTGAAAGTATTAGTTGTCATTATGCTTTAGAATTGACCACCTACCCGCTTAAGTGTTTGTTACTACATTGGGCTGTTCGCATCTGTGTGTGACCTTTTCTTAGGTTGGTAGGATGCGATGCAAAGCTTAGGTGCAGGTAGTCTTTTACTGCGTTTTTCGTTGTTTTTTTTTTAGGTAGAGATTACATCTATAGGTTGCTTGTACTGTTTTCTAATGTAAATTTGTCTATTGGTAGTGTTTCTTATTTATTCGTTGTTGTGTAGTTCTGCCTTCTCGAAGAATGCTTTGGCTGTTGTTTTGATGTTTTCTTTTAGCGTTGATATCTACAAATCTTTTCTTAGGTCCACGTTTCTAATGTACCATGGAGCGTTGGTGGTGATGAGTTTCAGGCAGAGAGATTGTCTTGATTATAATGATTTTATGTAACTTTTGGTAGTTGTTCCTTACACTGACGCCGCGTATGTTGATTGCGGTCGTATGGTAGTCGTATAAAGAAACATTTTGTTTTTTAAAGTCATGTTTTTGTTAGTTAGTTTTAGGTTTCTTATATTTTGTGTGTGGGTTTTCCAGCTTAGTAGTTGGTTCATAGTGATTCTAAGATATTTTGCTTCTTTGGTCTATGGTATAGGAATATTGTCGATTTTGATGTTGCCGTATGAGTTCTTTTTCTTTTGGTGAAGAAGATTGCTTGGCTTTTGTTAGAATTTATTTTGATGCTTCATTTTGTTGTCTATTCGGCAATGTTATTAGATTTGTTGACGTGGATTTATGTAGGATGACTGTGTCATTTCCGTTGTTGGCGGTTGGCATATCTCCTACATATATGTTATATAAGATGAGCGAGAGAGCTGATCCTTGTGGGACCTCGGCTGTTATGGTTCTTTTGTTTGATCATGTTTTTTGTTAGGAAAGAGTTTATTAGTTTACAAAGTTGTTTGCTGTAGTCTATTTTAAAGAGTTTGACAATTAGTCACTTGTGCCATACCTTATCAAACGCTTTTTTGATGTCAAAAAATGTGGCACCTGTCGATTTCTTCACGCAATATCCTCTACTGATGAAATCAATTGACTCTTTTGACTATTTTGCTGAGGAAGCTGAGAAGACTTATTGGTCTGTAATTTTGCGGAAATGTTGGAGATTTCATTGGTTTTGGGAAGACTTTTAATATTGCAGTCTTTCATGCTTCGGGAAAGTGTAAATTTCTAAACATGGCATTGATGATATTGGTGAGGTACACAATGGTTTTTTTAGAGAGACTTTTTAAGGCTCTGTAGGATATGTTGTCTAGTCCAGGAAGCATTTTGGCATTAACTTGTTTTATTATTATTGCCACTTTTTTTGGCGTTGTGTGTTGTAGTGGTTGGTTGTAAATTGATTGTAAATGATCAAATTTGTATTCTATTTCTTCTATTATGTTTGTGTCAAAAATGTTGTACGCCGGGCAGCATTGATCTTCCATTGTTAAAGCAATAGTTTTTGTTTTTTCTGTCGGTGTGAGCTATGCTGTTGCGACCGTGGAGTGCAAGGATTGGAATGTGGTTGCTTCTGAGTCTTTTTGATATTTCCCAGATTTTGAAAATATTATTAGAGAATTTGTTGCTATTGTTGGTTTTTAAACATTTTTATTTGCTCTTTTACATTTTGTTAGAGATGGTTACCTTTTTTTTGTCCGTTGCGGTTTTGGTGCGTCTGAATTTTTGTCTGGCTTTGATTTTTTTTATTAAATTTTTTAGATATTTTTTGATGAGTTCAAAGGTTGTGGTTGATTTAAGTAGTTCAGATTGTATTTTTAATGTTAGTGTTTGTACTGCATTATTGATGTCTTAGCCAAGTTCTTCTTAGATGTAGCCAATAAAGTTGTTCTAATTAGTTTGTTTTTGGTTGTTGTTGTTGTTTGGATTGTGGACGTTTGCTAATTGTAGTTGTACTGGTAGATAGCTCAATTCTAGTTTATCGATAACTGTTAATGTGATGTTATTGTTGATGTGCTTGGTAATGGCTATGCCTAGGATGTCTGGAGTGTGGCCTTGGGTACTATACAATGTTGGTGCATCCGGACTGTGTATGATTATTTGCCTTCTTTTGCTATATTTTAGTAGTGACTTTCCTCTGACATTGTTGGTGTTGCAGTTCCAAGGCTGGTGTTTGGCGTTCATATTGCCTGCTAGAATAGTTTGTATATTTTCTTGTTGTGCTAGGTTTAAATTTGAGTGTAGGAGTGGTTTAGATGGTTTTTAATATGCTGCTACAATTTTAATTTTTCTTATGGGTTTGACTTTGATAATTGCCTCAGTTGCTTCAAGGAATTTTATATTTTGGATAGGTCAATTACTGCATGTTGGATCAATCTTTTTTTATTAGCATAGCAGTGCTTCCTCCGTTTTGGTTCACTTTGTCGTTTCTGTAGATATGATAATTTGAAAATATTATTTTGTTTTTTGTTTTGAGGCCTGTTTCCGATAAGAGCATTATGTCTATTTGGTGTCCAGATAGATAGTCTTTGAGTTCCTCTGTTTTGTTTGGGAGACTGTCGTAACTCCAGAAACTTATGTTTAGTATGTTTTGGTGTGCTGCCATTATGTGCTCATGTTCATCAGCGCAATTATGAGTATTTGTCATTTTTAGAGGTGTTGATTGCCTTTAGTAGTTTGGCTTTTATAAGAACATCTGCAGTTGTGTCCGGTTTTTTTTCTTCTGTTGGTTGTACGGTTTTAGCGTAAGTTGTTGTTTGTACACGTGGCTTTGGTGGTTTTGATCTTTGTCTTGTTGTTGTTTTACGGTGATTTATCCATTTTGGCTTTTTGCCTTGGTTTCCTTTACAATTAGCACATACCGCTTGGTTTCTGTCAGCTGGTGTTAGCTAACTTAACCTAACCTAACCTAACCCAAATGTTGGTCATCAAGAAATTAGATTTATAAACTCTTTTTTAAGAGAAGAAAAACTTTCACTTTTTTGAGAACAAACTTTTGAGTGCTAAGGTTAATACTCTAGTTTAAATTGCTGGTTAGTTATCATAAACTGGAATGTACTTTTACCCGCTCAACTAATAATGACATAAACTTTTAACAAAGCCTGAAATCCTACATAGAAAACTTGTTATTACATCAAGTAGATAAATACTTTTATCTACTTGAAGTTTTTCTTAAGACCGTGACGGCTTACAGCTGTCTCCTGAGCTGATACATAGTGTACTACTCTAAAAACGTGTAGTACTAAGAATATACTTGCAGGGTGTAAATTCTTAATTAAGTTCTTACAAAAGATTAATGGTCTTTGGTTTGCTATTTAAATTTTCTGAGTTACTAAGCGGACTGTAAAGTTGGTTCTGGATTATTGTGTATTAATTTGTAACAAAATGTTTCTAAAGTGTAACAAATGTTTTTACAAAATATAATATTAAATAAATGTAGCAACAACAAAATAATTGTAAGAATAATGCAAATGTAATCTATGAATAAATGATTACTACATTTATTATATCTGTCGTTCTCATATTGTTTACACTTTCCGGAAGCTCACTAAATGTAAATCTCATCTCGTAAAATGTAAACATACACTTGTCACATCTTCTACACACAAAAAAACGAGCAAATATAACAATAAAATATTCAACGAAATCGGCGTGAAATATTTTTTTTGCTGTCGCCTGCAAGTCGAGCGCTAACATTACGTTCCGCCGATGGAGTAAATAGATAATGCCAGTCACCCCCGGAGTATTCCACATGTTCCATCCGAGTGTTGCTAGAGTGGATGCGACAGGATCTAACGCAATGTCTGCAAACACTGCAACGATTGTGCAGAATCCCAGCAGATATAGACGGCGGCATCACTCGTAATGAATCCTATGTTGGATTTAGCCTCGGGTCCATCAAGTCACTATTGTCACACCCGGATTTCCCGTTTGTTGCACAAGACGTTTCACTTAAATTAATACCCTGGGCCTATGGGGAGCAACTTTTACTGCCGCAAAGTCGGCCGATCCCCTTTATCACCAAACACACAAAGCCGGTGTTGAAGAAAAAATATACAGTGTGATAAATGCGGTTGATATGAATGGCTGTTTTACGACACTCCGGATGCCGCAAAACGGAAGTTTTAGTGATAATTGCTAATTACTTAAATTAATTGATACTATTTTATTATAAAAATCTCAGCATACAAAGTTAAATTACAAAGCAGCATTTTTTCTTTGTAAATATTTGTGTAATCAGACCTCTAAAACACTTACCTTTATAGTCAACATAGTATATCTTTTTTACAAAGAATTATAGTTGTACGAACACCATCGTGCTATGCTTACACCTCCCTTCTGCATTATTTCTCCTTTAATTAAAGCCAACCTTATTTATTTAATTCTACCGGTATGCAAACATACTAACAATTCCAGCTGGAATTTTAATCGGCCAATTAAGGGAAAATAAGTTATAACAGATAATTGTTTATTGATGTAGAATAAATCGCATATGTACCCCAATTATGTGATATTTATCATTCGCAATGGTAAATATATTGTCTTTTATTGAAAAAATGATAAAAATAATAATGATACCGTGGATAAATGCCAATGGCATTAAACGAGTTGGAGAGAGAACGTGCATTTGGCTCATTTATATGTATAGGGGGATGCAGGTGTGTGCGATAACATAAATATTATTTATCGCGTCCAATTATTGCTTTTTGTTGTGTTTTATTCCGTGTACACAGCGTTAAACAACTGATTGCTATTTTGTTATCAGGGGATATTTTTGAAAAATTTGTTGTTTTTCGCATGATTTGTGAATTGCGGGGATTATACTAACTATACAGTTACGGCAGTGAATCGAGTAATTTTATTCCATGATATATTAGCAAACAATTTTCAATGGGCGCATCAGTTTGCTATAATTCAGTAGACATTGTCGTGTGAGTTCAAAGCGTTCCTTTGGCGTGCATATTAAAGGAGGTCTGGTATCTGTGGTACTTGTCTACTGTAGAATTTATGTCTTCATCGATTAACACGTTAACTGTCGCTCGTTATTACTAAACATAGAGGTGTTTCTATTATGCAAGGATGGTTTCAGACAAGTATGAACTTTGATTTCATATTTAAACGCTTTATAATGTTAACAATTTTTTATTATATTTATAATTTTTGTAGGTTTTGTTGACAAGATGAGGACAATAGTATTTAAAATAGTTTTGTAGTTTGAAATAAAGCTTCAACTGATTCAATGGCATTACTTCTACTTACTTTCTCTTATGAAAAAAAATGTATTTCCAGTTTGACTTACTGCTTATACTAATCAACTGCATCACACTAATAAAGCCGCTTGAAAGTAGCAGAGCTGTGATTGATGATAAAGCAATAAAGTAGTAGTAACTCTTTTAAATTTTATAAGGCTTACTAGGTGTTGTTGTCATTGCGTCAAAGGTGGCTAAGAAGTATCGCATTCAAAAAAACTAATTTTTAAAAGATTATCTTGGATTCATCCAAAACTACCTCAGACCGACAACTCATAAACAACTACAAAGTTTTCTTGGCATCTATACTTAATTAAAGGAATATGTCCACAATTTTGCAAAAACTTCAGGCAGTTTTGTTAGAACTACACATCCAACTGCAGTAAAAACGCTACTGACAAACCTTTTATCTCAATACTTGGCCTGCAAACCGCAGGTGTTATAAACCAACGCTTGCAAGGTTGGCATAAAAACTAGGCTGTAACAGAAAGAAGTTGATTGAAAACGCAATGCCAGGTTGTAGTTTACAGCGATCAAACAGAGGTACTGCAATAATAAAGAAAGGAGTTTACATAAAATATTGAGCCTACTTAGAGAACAGTTGATTTTTATTAAAACATACAACCAAGCTTCAGTGAGGTTAAACGGCATCCAGGATACAAAAATCAAGTTTATGCAGTAGTCACTACTGTTTGCAAAATTCTTGTTTAACATAAAACAGATTCTTAAAACCAAAAAAATATTTGGTTAACGTCTTATCTTAAGCTTCCAGCAACAAATAGCTCAGCCTCAAAACCGACAACATGGGCCAACTAGTACTCCCAGAGGTTATGATTTGATTTATACTATTACCTATTGCCGCGGAACAAAAACTACCAAAAAATTGAGTGTTTATTACTAACAGATTACACAAAAAAGTTCAAACTTAGAAAAAACGTAAGTTACTACCAAGACACAGACAAAGAGTTGCTAGATAGTAACTTTATGTAAATGAAAAAGACCCTATCTCCCAGCAGCCGCCTTCTAAGTTGGCAGTTAAAAAAATAAAAAACCGCCAACAAGAATACGACCGGAAGCAACAGAGCAAGGTCCGGAATAAGAATGATTTTGCTTTAATTGGAGAGTCAACTTGCGGAGTTGCAGAGGCACATGATGGCAATATCAGAAGGTTTTTGAGGAATTTTGAAACCCTCTAGAAGACGATTGTGAGGCTCTCAACGCCGCCACCCCTGCTTCTGACAAAGATCTAAAGCTTAAACCAATAAACCTGTCAGCCAAAAAACCGGGGCTCATTATTATAATTTTTCTTATTTAAACGCCAAGCTCCCAACTCACCATCGGACGACAAAAAAAACGCAACCAGCCGCTTCCAGCAAACGTCAAAACAACCTTGTCCATAGAAAGCGTCAGAGAACCGGGTGTGAGTCAACTTCTGATTCTAACAAAAGACTTTTAGTCAATCTCCATCTTAATCAGGGCATAAAGCACAAAAGCCATCCGTCTCCAAAAAAAAACGTCAATAGCATTACAAAGTTTTTCTTCAACCAAAAAACCAAAGTAAGTGAGTGTCCCAAATACTTTCACAAATTTGGGAACGTCAGAGGTAGATTAAAAGCGTGGTACAATGATCTTTGCAAAAAGATTGCTGGATCATTTTGAAGTGGACACCCCAGACACTCGGACATTAGAAACAAATGCAAATGTGGTAAAAATGCCGGGGTTGGGCACTTTCAAACTTACATCTGGGCAAATATTGGCGCTGTACAAGCTTCTGTAGCCGAACAACCAAAACAATCGATTTCACACCGTTCTCAGGAGTTGGGGATCAGCCTAACAACATTGTGGCGGATTTTGCGGAAAAAACTTGGCCTACACCCGTATAAGATTGTTCTAACCCAAGAATTGAAGCCGAATGGCCATTTGCTGCGCAGAAATTTCACCAATTGGGTCTTAGATAAGATGGAGATGGATAATGATTTTTATCAAAAAATTATCCTGAGTGGCTCATTTTTGGCTAAACGGTTTTGTTAATAAACAGAACTGTCGCATTTGGGCAAGAAAAAATTCTCAGGAAATCAACCAGTCACCTTTGTATCCATTAAAACTCTCTGTTTGGTGTGGTTTTCATGTCGGCGGAGTCATTGGCCCTTATTTCTTTTTCAACAATGCAGGAAATGCCGTCACGGTCAACGGCGATCGCTATCGGGGCATGTTAACCGATTATTTTTGGGACAAATTGGATGATTTTGATGTGGACAATATGTGGTTCCAACAAGACGGGGTTACATGCCATACAATTGGCCAAACAATCGATTTATTGAAGACCAAGTTTGGAGACCGTGTTATTTCAAGACACGGCCCAACCAATTGGCCGCCTGCAATTTAACGCCCCTAAACTTTTTTCTCTGAGGGTACGTTAAGTCAGTGGTCTACAGCAACAAACCAACAACATTGGAGGAGCTTCAGACCAATATTAATAGAGCCATTGCTGACATATCGCTAGATTTGTGTGAAAAAGTGATGGAAAATTGGGTCCAGCGTCTTCATTTGTGCCGGCGTTCCAGAGGTGGCCATCTGAACGATGTTTTGTTCTATTTTTAATGGTATAGTGTCACCTTTAACTCACAACAAACAGATCTTTGATATCTCATCAATTACTCGTTTTATTTACATTTCAAATGAGGGCGCTTTTAATGGAAGACCCTTTAGCAATACTAAAAGACGTCAACTCGCAAATGAAGATTAGGACAATCAACAATCTAAGCTTTGATTACGTCTTTTTTTTAAGATAGTCGAAAGAGAACATAGTCAGGCTAACTCCAGTACAAACGGATGCGGGTGTTGAAAGAACCGTCAAACAGTTCACATAAAACTGATTTATAAAGCTTCGAAAAAAACTTCTAAAACCTTTCTGGTTTGAATGATAATCTACTAAGACTATCTCGCTATCAAAAAACGTTGAGTCACCAAAGAAATGTTGCCAAACATCAATAGCAAAAGCATTGAAACTCATTAGATCGTGAAATTCTCAACAAATTAAATAGGCACTATAAAGCTGCACACAAATTTGTGCTGGCAAAATAACCTGGAATCAACAACAAATTATGTAAACTTAATGTGAAAGATTTCCAAAGCCTTATGCAACAAGAAAGTTTTCATACCAGTCATCTATGGTAAGAAAAGGCTACAATACTCTATCAAGGAAAAAGCCAAGTCATTTGCTAACAGCTTAGAACTCTAAAGCTTTTTTTCTTGGACAGAGAACACTGATTTAAAGTACATCAAAAAGGTCAAATAAATATTCAAAAACCTCTTAGAGACCACTGATGACAACACGCAGCGGAACAACATTTGACCGTCCTCCATTAGAGGAATTGTATGTACACTCAAATCTCAATTTACGCCAGGACATAACGGTATTTCAAACAAAGCATCAATAAACTTTGTTTATTTGTGCTGAGATTGTCATCCATGCGCTCGAAGTCATAACACCGCCATTCAAGTTGCTTTTTAAAACAGTTACTTAGTCAATCCTAACGACTAAAAGACTACTTTTTGTTGCTTTTGAGAGTTCTTAGCAACTCAATCAGCTAGTCATCATAAATTGTATTTTTTTTTAATTTAATAACATTTCAAAGAATTTCAGTAATCCTGATTGTATGACCTAAGGTCATTGATAACTCTGATTTTAACTTAGAAGTTGTTGTTCTTTTGTTAAAAACATTTTTTCTTGACCAGCGGAGATGTAGTAAGTGAAATTATTTTTTTTGTGCATCGTAGTCTACCAAAACATGTGGTTTGCAGCAATTATGGTAAAAACTGATTTTGTAAAAACTGTTTCAAAATTTGTCGTTTAAAAAGGTAAGCTAAATTGATGAAATTTTAAATGTGCTCAGCCTAGGAACTTTTATTTGTTTAAAACATGAAAGTGTCAGAAAAATTCATTTTAAAATGATCCAACTTCCAACGTTTTGTAAACCGTCAGGTTTAAAAGCTTAGTAAAATAGTTAATTTTTGTAGTTTTGGTTCTTTTTGAGAGTTGAAATCATTAAAAAACGCACAAATTAAAAAGACTTGAAAAAATCAGTTGCCTTCCTGTAGTCGGCGTTTGTAGCCAAAATGATCTAATGACTATTGTGGGTATTGTGGGTAGAAATAATAGCAACAAAATATTTAGAAAAACACGGGAATCTGTGTTTTTTTATTAACACAAATGGTAAAAGGCAATAGTTAATTAAAGAGTTTATGAGAGGTTGGTTGGGTTGTTAATTGTGACGTTGTTACCAGGGGAGTTTAGATCCATAACTGCAGACTTTGAATAATTTTTTGGTTTTGCCTGTTTGTTTTTAGGAAATAGTCTTTGTACCTTTTAGTCTAATGGACCAGCAAAGATAACCGCTAAGAGTTTTTGTACAGCTACTGAAGACAACTGTTTAAAGGTATTTGCTGAAGCGTTTTTAATAAAATGAAGCGGAGGAAACTCACCTTAAATTTTCTTTTTCTATTGATGTTATTGCATTGTTGTACATTTTGTCGGTTGCAATATTTCTGGTTTGGGGAAATTTAGTTTGACGGCTACAGTGGTGTTTTCTTAAGATTTGCCTAAAACTGTTTTTTTGTGATGAAGCTGTAAACAGCTTCATTATTCTTTCCTTCCATTTTAACTAGGACCTTGCTGATAGTGGGTGGTAGTGAAAGGACGGTTGTATTAAGTGCCATTGTTGCAATGTTTTTAACCAGTTCTTTTAGATTATAGATTTGCTACAACTTTTTAGTAATATAGGAAGCTTTTTTTTTAAATGCACTTAATCTTAGCGGAAAATATTCATAATTATACAAAGAAGTAATTAAAGAACAGTAAAAACAAAACAAATTGGCACAAACATTACAAAATATAAATGCAAACAAAGTGCATTATACAAGGTGCGGCAGGGAAACTTGCTGATTTGAATTGGGCGCCAATGAGCGAGACGTGGTCAGAAAGGGGTAGGGAAGATCTTATTTAAAAGAGGAGGTCTTGAAGTTTTGTTACCGCTCAAACCATTGTCGTTATGCGTAGAACAAAAGAGGAGCGTGAGTTTGCCGTCAAAGCTTATTTTTTCCAATGGCCGTTTAGTGGTTGCCACTCAACGTGCTTTTCAAACTTGGTTCAATATTCATCCTACAAGTCCTGTTCCTGGCCGGCAATCGATTGTTTTGTAGGTGGACTCATTCAGGAAAAGTTGCAGTGTAACAAAAAAAGAGCCTGAAGGTCAACGGACTTTCAGAACTCCAGAAAACGTCAAGAAAGCGAGGCTGTTGTTTTTGCACTTTAAATCGATATGTGAAATACTTTTATTGACCTTTCAAATTAGCAAGTTTTCCTGCCGCATCCTGTATAAATTCCAAAGCTTATACAGCATCATTTCAACATAATTTATTTAGTTGCTGACAATAATCTGTTCATTCTTTCTTACATTATTGATATAAATAATGAGACTAATAACGGCATTATTTAATAATATTATTGAAGTAGAATACAATTCAATGCTTAAATGCCGTATAATTGTTACAAAAATGCTTATTTACTTGAGCTAAATATGTTTCCTATCAATTAAAATTTATATTTCTAACAAACCCATTATTTAATTTCTAAATTACATCATTATCCGTATCTCTGTTTTCATTATATTTCTTTTAAAAACTTAAACAAACGGCTTCTTTTATTTTATTTGAGGTTCAATAATGTTAATTATATAGCAATTAAATTAATTTATTTGTCTGCAAACTATAGTTTACATAAAAGAATTCTTTTGTGAGAAAATAAAATCGAGCCAAACACTATTCCAAGAATAATTGGGCATATTTTTACTTGTTGTATCCCTTTTAAAATATACTTTCCTACTGTGAATTTAAAGCAGTAATTTCGCCGCTTCTACTTCCTCGGAAAAATGAACATCATCCGCTTTAAATAATTCGTGAGGGTGTTTTCACAAATACTGTGGCCCGCAATGCAAGGCATGCAATTCATTTCCAAACATGCAAAATCTCCTGCAATAAATAAACACCCGTTGTGTTATGGATCGGATATGCAACGATTTCCTTCCAGATCATAAAAGGTGTTGTGATGATTCTAGTAGTTTGTTTTACTACAATAATTTGATTTAAATAATCAATTAAATTAGTTTTTATTAATAAAACAGTTTTTGGTTGACCAGTCCAGTCACGATGAACTGCTCGTGATGTTATAAACAAGAAAAAAATGTAACAGATTAATCGCACATTTCAAGGAGGCAACGTATGAAACTCCAACCGTTAATCTTGTAAACGCCCGACCCTCTCGCCAGAATTGCTCTTCAACTTAATTTTTTTTTAAACGATAGGAAAAAGTGCATGCAATAATTTGTCATACACGTAATTAATTTACAAAATTATTGTTAAATAATTTTAATTCACTAACACTCTTCCTGTTATATATTTATGTAAAACGTTAAGGTTTTAAATATATCTAACAAAAATATGATGATATGAAAGCAGCTACATATTATATTTATGGTTGTGTAAAGATAAAGTGTACTTTTTCCACATATTATTTGTCAGAGTGTTTTGTTCTTGCAAGATGATGAATTGTTCTTTTTACGCTTGCTGCATTAATATTAAATATTCTAAAAACTGTAGACAAGATGGACTTATTTGAATGGGCTTTATTTGACATGGTTTTAAATGTTTTTTTGCATAAATTTGACATTGATAAAAAATAAAATCAATTGCTTTGGCAAATTTTTCATCCATTCTTCAATTATTGTGTAAAGCTAACATTAAATTCAATTTGCTTGTTTAAACTCATACAAGATTATTGCAACACTAACTTGTATAATTCTTTGAAGCGATTTGTACATTCCGGATAAATTGCTGTGCTTAGAGATGTTACGATTACGCATTTTATTAGAAAAAGTTGTAACAAATATTATCGAACCAAATCAATACTGTTATAGCCGCAATTAAATTATAATTGATATAATTTACGAGGGTCTTAAGAACTTTTAAAGCACCTTTTTAGCTCGGGGTAACCATAGCAAGAGAATGTTAGATAATGAGTGTTAAGTATTTGTTAATTACTAAATAGAATTAATTAATCTTTAAGACAGATCAAGGTTTTACGAGTAAAGTGCTTACCGTATCCAGAAGTCTATCCAAATTTCTATGTTTAGGACTAACGTTGGAGCTCCAAGGAGCCTCCTCAAAGTGTTGTTTTGAAAATCGTTGAGAAAACTAAAGCAACAGTTTGCGACCGTTTCCCAAATTAAGGGCGCTTAAGTGAGCGTGGGTGTAATGATTGATGTGTAGAGTTGAATTTTGTTCTGGAGCAAGAAGCCACTGTGCATTATTGGAACAAGAAATTTTTTTGCTAATCTGGCTTTATCAAAAATGGTCTGCACTTGCAATTGGTACGTGAGTCCATTGTCAAAGGTTATCTCTAGATAATTGGCAATCATTCTTTAATCATTTTTTAAAGTTAGTGGTGGCTTTCTGTAGCCTTGAGGTGACAATTATAACTGACCTAAAGCTGAACATAAATTATGTGTAAACAAATAAATTTGTTTCCTATACAATATATGTTGGTGAGAGAGAATCCAAGAAATTACAAACCTTGTCCCACTTTTTCCGCTGTGAGGAATTTAGGCACGGTAGTCGCTCACGTGTGAAAAAAAAATGATATGGACGTCCTTAGCCCAAATCATGCATATAATAATAAGATAGCAAATTTTTATTGTTAAATGCCTTCAACAAGTTCTGGAAGCTTTGGAACAATTGTTTGAACAAAGTTGCAAGAGTGTCAAAAAGGATAGAGTCCAAATCAAATCACGTCATCGACAAAGTTAGAGGCTTAAACCTCACTTTAATATGTCTTTTTTTTTTTAGGCGACAGCAACTTTGTTGGAAACAAAAGACTATTGTGGTCTTTAGCTTAATGGGCTTATTGGTGGCGGTAGCTGAGGAGAAACTTGACTGTTCTTGGGCGGTGAGGTTTATGACGGCTGGTAACATAATGTTTTTGACTAAGATTGGGTTGGAGTTGGCGGTTTTACCGTCTTTCTTTTTTGGATGTTCTGCGACGGTTAACGCTTGTGCAAAGTCGAATGGTCAACCTTGTTTTTATTGGCCTTTTTCATTTCCGCTTCTTTGGTTTCCATTTTTGGAGCGAAAGCAAAGACGGCGGGTTGGCAGCAATGTTAGACGACAGGTCTATTATTATTGATTGCAATGTCTTAATTTTTTTAATTTTAGTCATTTGGGCTTAAAGCTCTCAAACATGGATTTGGTGGTGTTTTGTTTTTTCCTTCATAAGTTGCTTAATGTAGGGATCAACGTTTTTGATTGACTCAAAAAGCTCTTGTATAGCATTGTTAATATTTTACAATGTTTAGACTAAAATCAATGATTACAAATTGTTGAATTGTATTCAATTAGTTTGCTTTTTTGACATAGCAATTTTGACTGTTGATATGCCATAGACTTTAAAAAAAATTACTTCTGTAGTTAGATTGTGCAGTCCTTTGGAAATTGCTATGTCGAGAATCTCAAAACGCTGACTTTGGCTGCTATAGAAAGTAGGTACTTCAAGGTTAAATTTTTGCTGGTGAGTAGTTTAGACAATATTCTGTCTTTGGTGTTGTTTTTGGTAGTTTTAGGTTGCGTGTTTGGAGTCAATGTTGCCTAAAGTGGTAAAAATGTTTTTTTCAAAAATCAATTGGAAATTATTTTAAATTAAGAGTTTGCTGGGTGGTTGGTAAACTGACAAGATTTTTTATTTTTTGGGCATCTGGGAGAAGGTTAATGATTATACCAGTTATCTATAAGTTAGCAAAAGTAGGCTCGTCTGTTTTGAAATAATCTATAGTCCGTTTAACTAGTATGACGGTACCACCTCTTTTGTGGGTTTTGACATTTTGGTATATAATTAAGTTGAGAAGCTTAGGTCTTACAACCAGTTTTCAAAAAAAGGATTATGTCAATATTGTGATTAAAAAAAATCACTTTTTTCTACCTACTAACTACTGACTAGTCATCATGCTACGGAGTGTCCCATTTACCCACCCAAATGTTTGTCATTAAAAAAAATAATTTTCACCCTCTCTGCGGGCATTAGAATTAATTTTGCCATAAAAAAAGGTTGTGATCTAACCTCTTGACAACTAACACTTGGGTGGGTGGGTGGGCCACTTCAATCCAAACTACTGACTAGTCATAATGCTCTGAAGTGTCCCACTCATCTACTCAAATGTTTGTCATTAAAAGATTGAATGTTTGCGTTTTTTTCTTGGATTTAGTTAATTTTGACTTTGTATGATAGAGTTTTGCAGTTTTTAACAGTTAATTGTTACTTTTTAACAATTTTTTAATGTTTCAAAGCCCAATTTTGCTGTTTTTAAATTTTTATTAAATTTTTAAGGCTGAATTATGCTATTTTTTAAGTTTAATGAACATAATTTTACACTTTTAAACAGTTTAAGACCGGATTTTAGTATTTTCTGACAATATTTTAATGTTTTAAGACAGAATTTTGTTATTATTAACATTTTATAAGTAGAATATTACATTTTTTAACTGTTTTTGACTAAAATTCTGTTCATAAAATGACAAAACTTGCAAAATCTGACCAAATAGTATAAAAATATTGTCAAAAAATACCAAAACTGACCATAAACTGTGAAAAATTACAAAATCTTGCTATAAACTGTTTAAAAGTGCAAATTTCTTTTTTTTTAAATCAAAAATTGCATAACCGTAAACTATAAAAAAATCAAAAAATACTAAAATAATTTGTTAGAAAATGCAAAATCTGGCCAAAAACAATTGAAAAGTTGCAAAAAATGGCAAAGTTTGGTCATAAACTGTTTGAAAATACACATTTTTTATAAAAGGTCAAAAACTGCAAAACCAGGCTATACAGTACAAAAAATTGTCAAAAAACACCCACAATTGTTATAAACTGTTAAAAATGCAACATTTTGTTTATAAAAAGTCAAAAATAAAAAAAATACGGCCAAAAACGGTAAATAAGTTCTAAATTATGTTAATAAAATGCCAAAAATAACCTTAAATTGCAAATTTCTTTAAATAAAAAATAAAAAATTGCTAAATCCGGCCATAAAGTTTAAAAGTATTGTAAAAAATACAAAAATTTGCTGTAAACTGTTAAAAGATGCAACATTTTATTTGTGAAAAATAAAAAATATCAAAAATTTTGTCAAAAAAATAAATTATTTTTTTAAACTAAAATCAAAAACTACAAAATCAAGCCATATACTATAAAAATATTGCCAGAAACTACCAAAACTCTCTATAAACTTTTAAAAAATGCAACATTCTATTTATAAAAAATCAAAAAAATTAAATTATTTCCAAAAACCGACCAAAAACGGCTGAAAAGTTTAAAATTCTGTTTATAAACTGTCAAAAAGTGCAAAATCCGTTTTTAAACGCCTAAATATTGTAAAGAATTACGAAAGTTTAGTTATAAACTGTTAAAAAGTGCAAAATAATATTCATAAAAAATTAAAAACAACTAATTTTGGTCATAAACATTAAAATATTGTTAGATAGAATCAAAAATTTGTGTAAAAACGGTTTAAAATTCTTGAGAAATGTAATTTTTTTAATGAAATGTAATTTTTATTAATAAAATATAAAAATATTGTTAAAAATAGCAAAAATCCAGTCATAAACTGTTAAAAGGTGAAAATTTATTTATTAATTTTTAGTTATTCAATTGCCTTTCTACCTTTCGGTATAATGTGTACATTTTATTAATTTCTGTAATAATATTTGCGCCATTTCTTCATATCCTTGGCAAGTGTTTCCTTTTCTTGTAGTTTCTTCCTTTATTGCGCTGTTCTATTCTTTTCTGGGTCTTCCTTTTTTTGTTTTCCTTTACTCTTGTTTCATATATTTTCTTGGTGTTTCTTTCTTCACTCATTCTTCTGATATGTCCATACCATCTCATTTGTCCTTCTGTAATTTTTTCTTGTATTGGTTTAATTTGTAGATTTATCCTGTATGTCTTGTTCCTTATTTTATCTTTTCTTGTTTTGTTTTCTATCTTTCAAAGAAATCTCATCTCCATTGCATTTATTTTTTCTATTTGTTTTTTTGTCCATGTTTTGCTACTATATGTCTTATTACTTTTTTAACTATTTCTGTTTTTGTAGTTTTTAATATTTCTTTTCTGTTGAAAAATGTGTTTTTTAACATGTTATATAATTCTGTGTTTTTTCTATTTTGTCATCGATCTCTTTGTCTAATTTGCCGTTGCTTTGTATTATTGTACCCAGGTATTGTTCAACCTATTCTATTATTCTTCCTTATATTTTTATTTCGTGATTTAGTTTTTCTCTCGCAATTATCATGGTCTTTGTTTTTTCAAAGTTTATTTTCATGTTTATGTTTTTTAGTTGCTCTTCTATTATTTCCATGTTGCGTTGAAGCTCTTCTTCTGTCTCTGCAATCACTGCCATATCGTCTGCAAATAGCAATTCTACTATTTTTGTTATTTCCATCTTGCAATGTTCTATTTTTAGCATTTTAATTTTTTTCTTTGCTTGTTTTATTGCACAATTAAGAAAAGCAATGCGCTTAGCACTTATCCTTGCTTAACCTCTTTCTTCGTTTGGAATTCTTTTGATTCTTCGTTGTTCATTCTCACTATGTTTCTGTTTTCTGTGTACATGATTTTAGTTACGTTTATTATTTTTTTCTCAATTCCTCTCTCTTCTAGTTTTTTCCATATATCATCTCTCTTGATCCTATCAAATGCTTTTTCAAAGTCAACAAAGCATACGTGCATCACTCGATTTTTTATCATCTTCTTACTAAGTTGTTTTATTATAAATATTAGGTCCTGTGTGCTTCTTCTTTTTCTAAATTTACATTGGCTGTCCTCTATTGTCGATTCTAATTTGTCCCTCATTCTTTTTTCTAAAATTTTTGTAAATATCTTGCTCGGTATGCTTGTCAGCGTAATTTTTCTATAGTTTTCACATCTCCTTGTATCTCTCTTTTTATGTTTTGGTAGGATTATTTCTTTATTCCATTCCCTTAGCGTTTTCCCATTTCTTATTATATCATTTATTAGTTTCGTTATTTGTGCAATTCTCTCTTTTCTTATGAATTTTATCATTTCCGGCGTTATTTTATCTGTTCCTGGAGGTTTTCTATTTTTTAACTTCTTAATTGCTTCTATTACTTCGTCTTTTTTTATTTCTTCTATTTTTTTTTGTTCTTCTGTCTTTAAGCACTCCTTCAACTTCTCTTACTTTATTATCTATTTCTTGTTCTGTTAGTTTTTGAAAATATTGCCTCCATCTTTCCATTATCTTGTCTTCATCCGTTATTATATTTTCATTTTTATCTTTTATGTTTGTCATATTGTGTTCTTTCTTTTGTTTTAAACGTTTTAATGTTCCGTAAAATAGTTTTTGGTTCTGGTTGAAATTCTCATTCATTTATTTTCCAAATTTTGTCCATGATTTTATTTTTGTTTTTTTTTATTATTCTCTATGTTTCATTTTTTTCATAAAGTATTTTTTCCATTTTTTTTGTCCCTTATCTTCTTCTTGACCTCCTCTGTCTACCAATTGGTTTTTTTTATATCTTTGTTTACTATTTTTGTTGTTCCACAGCTCTCTTTTGCAGCTTCTAGAATAATTCGTTTTGTTTGTTTTCCATTTTCCTTCTATGCACGTTCTTTTTTCTTTCTCTTTAAATTTTTTTTTTGTAGAATCTTTTGATTGTATCTGTTTTTCTTTTAGTATGTATGTTTTATCTTTATTTTAACTTTTTTTCTTCTTTTGTCTGGTTTAACTTTTGTTTTCCATTTCATAAAAAGTGCAAAATTCTATTCAAAAATGTCAAAAACAGCAAAACTTGTCATAAACTGCAAACTTTAATGCAATTTTTTTTTTAAATTTTACTTGTATGATTGATATATGCTATATCTGTGCATAAGATTTTTGTGCTATTTTAAACTTTTCTTAAATTTATAAATTATTTTTTTTAATTTCTTAATGGTTTTTCAAATTTGAGTTTCTTCCAAAGACTTACAACTTTTTGTAATATTTTCTAAGACTGTATTGCTTCGTCAACTGTCTTCGGGATTGTGTTTGGCTAAGCAGTTTGTATTCCAGTAACATATAATCAGTATTTTGTTTAAATTGTCCATTATAAAGTTTGTTTTTTATGATAGCCAAAATGAGTTTAATCATATCTTGGCCGTTATTACTAGATTTAATTAAGTTGTGCTCTATTGTGTTTACCCAAAACTAGATGGTTGTTTGTTGGAGCATCATTGGCCGTCCAAAAACTCTGGCGGAGTGTGCAGGCACACAGTGTTTTGTATATTGTAGTCCTTCGGATTATCCTGAAAATAATGAATGGTGTTGGTTGTTGATGGCAACAGGATTGGGGTCGTTGCCTGGGAGCTGCAGTTACGATGGTAAGTCTGACAGGAAACCAGAGATGGTTGAAATGCAGTCTATAAAGATCCTGTAGATAAGTTCAGTGTTTGTTCGTAGTTAGCGCTTAACTGACTGAAATGAAATCCAAGAAAGTTAGGAATTTATAAGAGTCGGAGAAAGAATGACGCGCTGTGATTGGTCAATGTTGCTCCACCAATTTGGCTGCAACAATTTTTCTCAATTTTTGAGAATGAGCTTCCAAGTCCAATTAGTCACAATGAAGGTGTCCAGGTAACATTGATGACATAACATAACATTGAACATTGATTTGGTTTCGGCACTATAGTTTGGGACGGAAATAGTCTGTTAACTTAAAAGTGTCCATTGGAGTTTCAATATTTGTCTTGATGCTGAGGGCTCGGAGTGTTAAAACAATCGCGGCACGGGAAGTTTGAAAAATTGGTTACAGTTTGGGTTTTGGCGGTGGTTTCAGGGGCTCCTAGAAAGTTTAAGGTTTTTTGCACTGTTTGCGCACAATTATTTAGACTCAGGAGAGTACAAGGTCTGTTTATGGAGACGGTTGGTGATCGGGAGCTTACCCTACCCCATGTTTTGTTGTTGTCTCCAAAGTGTCCGGTCTACCTACGTCTTTTTCTATGTGGATGGTTGTAACGTAGTCGGTCGCGCTTGTGTAGACCACAATAGATCAAGGGTTAGGTTAGGGTGAGCTCGACGGTCGTTGTTTCTAGGACAAAGATTTCTTGATTAGCCACTGAGCGTTCAATGCTTGACGGTTTGTGTCCAGTCTTTTCATCGTCCATGTTTTTCTTGACAGAGAGGTTCTGAGACGAATACTCCTTTTCTTTTTCTTTCTTTATTAAACGTTATAAAAGTTCTCAACACGAGATAACAAACTTCGAGTGCAGCGGCGCTCCAAACTTGAACTTGCACCCCCGCAACCCTTTGTGGGCATAAGCCGGTACTACTCTGAAAACTAAGGTTATGTACAAGGTCAAGTGATTACCTTGACAGTTGCTACACAAGGTTTTATTTCTGTGGCCGGATGTTAGATGGCAGTGTGCAAAGTTTGTCTTCGAAAGCCACAATTCGACTTAAGATTTTTGTGACATTTAAGATTCTTTTGCATTTATTGTTTTTGTTGAGTTAAATGTACATAAAATTGTAGACTTTTTTTTTATGTAAAGTCTAGAAATGGCATTTCCATTAAAACTTTTGTGTTACAAGTTTTTCCGCAGGCTACTTCTTCGTGAACATATCTCATGATAACTTTGTAGATTTAGTCCTCTTCAAGCTGTTAGGTATGTAGTTTGTAATTTTTGGAGTCAAAATGTGATTTTGCTTTCCGGTATTCTGACATTTGATTTGTGCTTGAATGTTAAAATTTTATAAGATCATTTTTAATTTCTCTCCAGTTTTTTCTATTTTTAACAATGATCGGCGGAGGAGATTTGTTCTGGGGTTGTGTTGGAAAAACATTGTCATTATTGTCGGAGTCCGTTTTATCATTTTCACTAACTCGTGGAGTGTAAAGTTGTTTTTTTTTTATTTGCCTTTCTTGTCGACAATTTTTTAGTCTTTATTTTGTGTGACAACTGACTTAGGTGTTTGATCATTTAGTTGACGTGTTTGTTGGATATCTATGATATTCTATGGAGAGCTAATCGGTTGCGTTAGAGGCAGCATCCAAAATGGAACACTTTTCAAAAAGTTTTTTGATATTTTTGGGGCTTTTATCTTCTTGATTGGGGTTTTACTTAATTTTTGGGTTTTGGGTTTTTCTTTTTCTTTTTATTAGTGACAATTTGGTAGAGTTTGTGGGCTGCCGTAGAAGTGCCAGCAGAATTGATTTTTTTTTCCTAAGACAGAGTTATTGTTTCTAGGTGCGAGTTGATTTTTACAGTCTGCTGACTAGCGCACTCATGTGGATTAATAATTGTTAGAATCCAACCGTCATATCTGATTGTATTTTATTTAAACTTGCTTTAAGTTGGTTAACCGTGATGTTTAAGTTAGGCCATCCTAAAAACATTATGAAAATGTCAAGTTTACTTTTTGCAGTAAAATTATGGTCCACATAAAGTGGGAGCCAAACGGCAATAGCTTTTAAAGTAAATTTTAATGTCATTATTTAAACTACAACGTAAATGCTTGGTGTGGAGGTTGGCTAAATAAGCTAATACTGTGTCAGTTGTTTAATTTTTTTTAAGAACTTAACAAATATTTGCTTATTTTATCTCGGTTATATCATAGATATTATTTACAAATATTAAACAAAATAACATGATTCTTGTTATTACTATTAAAAGATTCAAAATTAATTTTACCAAATAATACATGAATGTTAAATAAATAGTTGGTAAATAATAGTTGTAATAAAAACATTTTCTTATTGCTTCTCTCTTTTCTCTCCAATCATCATTTGCAGTACTTAAAAACTAATGATTAAATACATTTTCTCCACGCGTGGTGTATATATATATATATATATATATAGAAAGGATTTTCCCCCTTTTCCACTAATGAAACATCGAGAAGAAAACTTATTTCGGGTGCCTATAATCGAATCACCGGATAACACCGCCCCGGATTGATTGGTGGCGGCCTTTCAGGGTCCCTATTTCTTTTACAATGGACTGATGAATATTGCCGATTAGCACTGAACGCGTTCCCTCTTAAATTAACAAACTCTACCGCAAATGGTCTGCCCTAGTAATGATAATTCATATCTATCCCCGACGCGCTGTTTCTAATCCCCGTTTACTTACTGATATTACCGCACTAAAACGATTGGTTATCGTGTTATAAATTTCGACAGATTTAAGCTTGCGCTACAGGCGGACATTGCGATATTAACGTGATTTAAAGCGATAGTTTGGGGAAACCCTCATTACGAACTAATTGCTCCTAATCTAAACTTTTATTTTATACTTATAATATGTTAATCAAAGATCAAAGGCGTAGTTTAATTATGTGTATAATCAATTATTTGATCTTCTCACATAGGCTGGAATGCACACAAATGCGTACGCAATGGTCAGTACTAAATTCCCATTGATGTTCAATATTGATCCCAATTTACGTTGCAATTATGATAATAATTGGCGCCTTTGTTGCTGCCACTTAATTATTGTTCCGATACAAGCCGGAGTTAATTAAGTTAGTGGCAGCAAGAAATTTGGAAAATCTGTTGCCCTCGACCGCTATCAAATTTAATACATGCACAGTGGTTTTTGCGCGGATTAAGTTGTGCACAATTCGAATTGGATATACTGGATGTGGTTATATAATCTAGTGAGAAAATCACTGCAGACATTATCACTAGTATAAGCCTAATTAATGGATTTCTCTTTGCTACAATAATGTAGTGAAAAGAATTAATATGGAAAGTAATTTAAACAAATTTTATTTTTTTTATATTTCAATTATTGTTCTTAACTCATAGAAAAAATGTTACACTCAATAAGTATTATACAATATACTTTAAACTAATATGTAACGCTTAATAAACATTTTATTGAACTTAATCTTCAATAAAATGTGTATTATTCAATTTAATCTAAACAAAAATTTGGACAATTAAAGAATGCAAAAAATAGAGTTATAGAAGAACAAATTGGTTTTATGAATCTCATTATTGGACTACGTATTAATTTAAAATTTGAAATACTTGTAGAGCAAACTCTAATGAAAAAGTGAACAGATTTAAGACGTTTAATCTGATATGTAAACTCAACAAAAAATAACAATAAATGTTGAGATCAAAGTAAAACTTTGTAAATGAAATTTTCTTAAAATGGTCTTATGTTGTCTCTATTGGTTGCTTATTGCCATTTCTGTTTAATTTATATAAATTGCATATCAATGAAAAATAAATAAGATTTTTCTAGAAAAATTTCTTATTACTTTATGTTATATCACTTTTCTATTTTTATGTAAGAAGATATGAAGTAATTTATATTGAAAGTAGAATTTCAAATGCATTCTAATTCCATTTCTGTCAAGTGTTTATGGCATTTTCCAACACACTTCCCTTCAAGAACTGAATTGATCTCCTCCTATTGTGATCCGTCATGAATTTGATCGATTCGCACCCGAGCCCGTGTCATCTTGTCACCGTGCCATATTTACCAGCATAATACACCCCCTTACAATCGACGAGATTGCATCTTTCCGCCCCTCACCTAACGCCCATTGTCACGAATAATATATTATAAAGAGTACTCGCATTGTATTAATACTAGTTTTATTAAATTGGTAAATAGATTTAGAAAATCAACGGAAAAGTTTATCAACAATGGGTTTGTAATTAATTCATAAGGACAGAACACCGCACATTAATTCCTGATAGAATGGAAGAAGTTTGTGCTGAATGAATTCACTGGAACTATCATTTAGAGAGCAAAATCAATTATGTAGAGTGTTGAATGTTTAATGCTATAGTTTATTTTACTTTAATTAATTATTTTGCTTCAACAATTCATTCTAATTTTTTAATTAACCAAAATATTGTGAGTGTACTGTTATAGTAAATATAATAAAATCAAGATTGGGTTACTACACATTTATTAATTAAATAAAACTTGTTAAATTAATTTTTATAATATAAAACATTTTGTGCATGAAAATGTTGTCTTAATAATTATATTATGTAGAAAATGACCAACAAACATATTATTTTATTAATTAGAAACTGCATTTTGTTGGCTTACATAAGCTGCAGAGCTTAGTTGCCTTTGAAGTGAATACAAAACGTATACTATAGAACTTCTTAGTAAAAAAAAGTTAAATATAATTAAAATGAAATTGAATCATATATTTTTTATGATTTCTTTGTAGGATAAATAAAGATTTTTTATTTTATTAATTTTAAATGATTCTACTTTTATATAGGATTTTCCAATAAGAGGTTTCATTTTGATATTTAAAAAAAAAACGGGTATTTTTTAAGAGAAATCAATAAATGTTTATTTCATTGTAAAGAGGAAGGTATGCCATTAACATTTAAAAACGATATCAGTCAAATGGCCGCCACGGTTACGGTTAAAGTACCACATTTTTTTCATGAAATTTTTCATGACCAATTTCCACATTTGCGGCTGTATGTTCTTGATAACTTTACGAATTCCATCTTTAAGGTCTTAAATTGATTGTGAAGCATTGGCATAGACCTTATCTTTCACGTGGCTCCAAAGAAAAAAGTCTACAAGATCTCGGTGGAAAATTGTGAACACCTCTTTGAGAACTAACACGGTCAGGAAACTTTTCTTGCAAAATTGCGAATGTTTCGTTGCTTGTGTAGCACATAGCGCCATCTTGCTAAAAATAAATCTTGTCCACATCAATATCTTCCAACTCCGGCCATAAACAAATCATTAATCATAGATCGGTAGCGCCATCCATTCACAGTAACAGTTGCACCAGCATTTTTGAAAAAGTAGGGTTCAATCACACCGCCAGCCTAAAAACCGCACCAAACAATGACACGTTGAGAATGCAAAAACTTTTCAACAATCATTCTTGGGTTTTTTGAGCCCGAAATGCGACAATTTTGCTCATTAAAGTAGCCTCCGAGATGAAAATGGGCCTCATCACTAAAGATAATTTTTCGTTAAAATTCCGGATCATTTTGATAAAGTTGAAAAACCCAATCAGCAAAGATACGACGTTTATGGTAATTGACCGGCTTAATTTCTTGTGTTAACTAAGCTTTAAAAGCCTTAAGACTTAAGTTTTTATGCAAAATACGGTGTAATGTTGTTTGTGGAATGTCTAATTCCAAAGATCGACGAGGAATCGACAAACCTGGATTTTCTTCAACACTACGGGCTACATCAGCAATATTCTCATGTGTTCTTGAGCGATGCACACGGTTTCAATTCTTCACATCACAAACTTGTCCCAACAGATCTAATTTTTCCACCAGGTTTACTATTGCCGGCCGAGAAAGTGCTTTACGACAACCAAAAAGTGCTTTAGTTTTGCGAACTGTTACTGAAAAATGTTCACCATTTTTGTAATAAATTTTAATAATTTCAATGCGTTGTTGAAGCGTGTATCGTTCTATTTTTAATATTGCAGTAGTTTTTACTTGTCAAATGTCAAAAGATAATAGCTTCAAAATTGACAACTGCCCAAATAGCCTGCTATTTAAAATGAAAATTTTTATTGGAAAACCCTTTATATTTTAGTGTAATTTTTAGCTAGTTCCAGAATGTTTTTATTTAATCTAATGTTTTGTTTAGATTTCCAATACAGTTTATACATTTTCTTACAATGCATTTAAGACAATAATGGCTTTTAACATTCTTATAATTTAATTCTACTTAGTAGTTTAGTTATTATATAGGTTATGTAGAGATGAATTAAAATGCTTTTATATGCTGTGAGTTGTATATTGTACACTCACAGCATATAAAAGTATTTTAATTCACCTCTGCATAACCTATATTTCTAAGAAACTTTTTGAGTTTTTATGAGCTTTTTAAAAGTTTTTTTTTTAATTAATTGCAACTTTTTAATGTTTTGTTTGGCCTTTTAGTACTATTTTTTTGTCTATTTTATTTTATTTTTTGCAAGTCTTTTTGATTTCTTAAAAGTTTGCTAATTTATTATTTAAATTTTTGTAGTGAATTTTCAGCCTTCTAAAAATCTATTTGGGTTTTTTGAGCTTTTTTTAAATTTCTAGACTTTTTTTAGATTTTCTAGAAGTGTTGTTTTTGTTTTATTTTTACTTTTTTTGCATTTTTCTTAAAGTTTTTATAAGTTTTTCTTTATTTTTTTTAGGTTTTTTGTGCTTTTTGGAGCCTTGGATTTTTCTAGGTTTAAAAAAATGTGTTTTTAGAGAGCATTTTAATGTTTTTTTTTGTTTTTTTGGGTTTTTTGGGTTTTCTGAGTTTTTTTGCAAGTTTTCTTAGTCTTCATATTTTTTTTTTAATTTGTTTTGCATTTTTTTAGTCTTTTGAGGCTTTTGTGGTACATGTGCCTTTATTTAGTCTTTTAACTTTTTTTAATTTTTTAGGAGTTTTCTTGCGCTTTCTTGAGCCGTTTTTTGAGTCTTTTTGTTTTTTGAGATGGTTTTTGGACTTTTTAAGAATTTTTTTGAATTTTTTTTTAGCTTTGTTGGTCTGTTTTTTTTTCTTCTTTTCTTCTTGAGTTTTCTAAAATATTTCTTTTAAATTATTTAAAATTTTTTAGTGATTTGTTCGGCCTTTTGAGAATCTATTTAGGTTTTTTGTGTTTTTAGAGTTTTTCTTGAGTTTTTTTTCTGTGTCTGTGTTTTCTTAGGCTTTTTAAGTTTTCTCCTTGTTGAAGTTTTTTTAATATGTTGTTTGATTTTTTGAGGCTTTTGGTTTTTAAGCCTTTCTTAAGTTTTGTTAACTCTTTCTTAACCTTACTCAAGCCTTCAGATTTTATTTTTATTTTTTGAGATTTTTTTTGCGTTTTATAGGAATCTATAGGTTTTTTGAGCAATTTTTGGGTGATTTAAGTTTTTTTAGGTTTTCTTACTGTTTTTTTTTTAGATTTAGACATTTTGTTGGTCTTTTTTGGGGGTTCTGCTGTTTTTTTTTTAATCTTCTAAAGTTTTTTGGGTTTATCGAGTATTTTTTGGGGTATTCTTTTTTGGGCTTTCTAAGAGCTTTTTTTTAAAGTGTTTCAGACTTCTTATTGTTTTGTTTAGTCTTTTGAGAGTTATTTTGCGTATTTAAAGATTTTTTTTTGTTTTTTTAAGGTTTTTTGATATTTTTAAATTTTCTGTGAAGTTTTTTAGGTTTTCTGAAAGACTTCTTGGTTTTTTTTTAGTTTTTTAAATGTTTCTTAATATTTACAACTTTTTACTGTTTTGTTGGGTCTTGTAAGAAATTTGATTTTTTTAATAATTTGTTTGGCTTTTTAAAAAGTTTTTTTAAGTCATTTTGGTCTTTCTAGAGTCATTTGACTTTTTTCTAAATTTTTTGAAAGTTTTTTTGCGCTCTTTGCCAACCTTTTTAGAAGTTCTGAGTCTTTATTATTTTTTTGAATTTTTTCAAATTTGTTTGAGTTTTTGAAATTTTTTTTTTAACTTATTTGAGATTTTTTAAGGTTTTTTTTGCTTTCTAAGTCTTTTTTGAGTTTCGATTTTTTAGATTCTTTTGCGCTTTTTTAGAGTTTTTTTTAAGATGTAGTGTTTTTTGATTTTTTTTTTGAATTTTTGAGTTTTCTTTTTGGTCTTTATACTTTTTTGCGTTTTCTGCAAGTCGTCTTAAGCTTTCTAAAAAGTTTTTGTTAAATTATTTAAAGCTTTTATGGTTTTGTTTAGCTTCTCTTTAGACTCTCAGTCTTTTTAGGTCTTTTAAAGATATTTTTTTAATTTTTCTTGATTTTTTTGATTTTTTTTACGTTTTACGTTTTTGCGCTTTATGTGACTTTTTTCTAGTTTTTTGAAGCTGTTGTTTTTATTTTTTGCAAGTTTTTTTGAGCTTTTTAAGAGTTTTGTTATAAATTATTTAAATTTTTTAGTGATTTTTTTGGCCATCTGGGAGTCTATTTGAGTTTTTGAGGTTTTTGGTTTTTAGAAACTTTTTGAGTTTTTTTTTGGGTTTTTAGGCTTACTTAGTCTTATTCTAATTTGTCTAAAAAAATTTAATGTTTAGTTTGGCTTTCTTAGACTTTTTGAGTTTTTTATGTCTTTCTTGAATCTTTTAACTCAACTCAACCTCACTTAAATTTTCTGATTTTTTTTAAGTTTTCTAAGAGTTTTTCCTTATTTGTCCCCTGCGGTTTTTTTAAATCTTTTAAAGTTTTCTTAGATATCTTTATTTTTTTGTTTCTTTAGCGAGTTTTTTGGGTTTTCTAAAAGCTTTCTTTTAAAGTGTTTGAGACTTTTTACTGTTTTGTTTAGCCTTCTGACAGTTACTTTACGATTTTTATAAGTTTTTTGAGGTTTTCTGGTTTGTTTTTATGTTTTTTTAATATTTGTTTGGTTTTCTGAAAAAGTTCTTTAAAGGATTTTCTGAGAGATTCTTAGGCATTTTTAGTTTTTTTCGAATCTTTTTCTACATCTGAGTTTTTTGAGTTTTGTTGTCTGAAAAATTTAAAATTTTGTAGTATTTGTTTGGTTTTTTTGGAATTTTTTTAGGTCATTTAAAGTTTTGTGTTTTTTTAGTTTTTTAGAAACTTTTGATTTTTTTGGATTTTTTAGATGTTCTGAACCTTTTTACTTTTTTGGAAATTTTTGAAAAATTGTTTGGGCCTTTGAAAAGTTTTTCTTTAAATTATTTAAAAGTTTTCAAGGTTTTTTTTAGTTTTTTGCAAGACTTTTTGGATTTTCTGAATTTTTGTTTTTTAGTTTTTTGAAACATTTTAGGGTTTGTTTTGCTTGAAAGTTTTTTTAAGTCTTTTAAAATTTGTTTTTTTTTATATTTCTTGAATCTTTTGATTTTTTTTAGATTTTTTTGGAAGTTTATTGAGCTATCTGTGAGTCTTTTTAAGTCTTTAAAAGCTGTTTTGTGTTTGTTCTTGAAGTCTTTTTACGTTTTCTAAAAAAAAATTTAAGTTTTTTTTAACAGTTTGAGTTTTTGAGTTGTTTATTTGATTTTATTGTTTTTTTTGTGTCTTTTTTTGGGTATTTTAGACTTTTTGCTACTTCTTAGAGTTTCTAAAAGATTTTCTCTAAATTAATTAAGACTTCTTAAAATTTTGTTAAGTTTGAGAGTTTTTTTGGGTTTTTAAAAAATTTTCTATCTGAAAGTTTTTTTAAGTCATTTGAGCTTTTGTTTGTGGTTTCTTACAATTTTCTCTAAATTATTTGAGACTTTTTAATGTTTTTAGACCTTTTTGGCAGTTTTTTGAGATTTTTCAACATTACTATTTATTTTGATTTTTTCTAATTTTTTTCTGGAATGTTTGGGTTTTTTTGGGCCGTTTTTTTGAGTAATTTAGTTTTTTGGGAGGTCTTTTAAAATACTTCTTAAATAGAGTTTTTCTTAAATTAATTTGCAACTTTTCCATATTTTGTTTAGCTTTTTGAAAGTATTGTTGAGCTTTTTGGGCTTGTTCAAGTTTATTGAATTTTTTTTTGTCTTATTTTTTTTTTTAAGTTTTCATCTACTTTTTTGAAATATTTCAATAATTTGTTTGGTTTTATAGGAAACTTTTTAGGTTCTTTGAGGTTTTATGTTTTTTGTGTTTTTTTGAGTTTTTTGAATCTTATTGTGTTTTTTAAAAAAATTTCGTTGTTTTTTGGGTTTTATTTTCAAGTTTTTTGAAGGTTTTTTTTTTAGTTTATTTGGTATTTTGGATTTACTAATTTGTTATCATAACATGGAGTGTCCCACTCGCCCACCCAAGAGTTCGTTATAAGAAGAATTAATATTTGACATCTCCGCGAGCGTCAGAAATTCTTTAATTACAAAAGACGGTCGTGATCTTTAATTCCAAGCGTTGCTTATCAAGAAGTTGGATCACAACCGTCTCTTGTAATTTAGTAAAAAAAACTGGTCTTAAAATATTCATTTTTGTTCTATCTGAGAATGTTTATGACTTCTAAATAAAGTTTAATTGGTTCAACATGTTATTTTTACTTTAAAAATGTTTTAATCTATCTAAATTAAATTAAGAAAAAAATTGGTCTTTAAAGATTCAGTTTTGGTTTATCCAGAAGTGTTAATAGCTCTTCAAAATAAAGACCCAATTGGTCCAACTATTTAAATTTACTTTAAAAATTTTGGAATTTGTAGATATTGCATTTAAAAATAAATTGGTTTTAAAATAATCAATTTTGGTTTATTAGAAAATGTTTATGGCTCTTCAAAATAAAGTCCTAGTTTGCCCAAAAAAAAAATATTTTTTCTAAAAATGTCTCAATTTGTATATATTTAATGTAGAACCAAATTGGTTTTAAAATATTATTTTTTAGTTTGTCAAAAAATGTTTAAGGCTCTTCAAATTAAAGACCCAACAAATTAATTTTAATTTAGAAATATTTTAATTTATGTGAATTTAATATTGAAAAAATTGATTTTAAAATATTTAATTTTGGTTTATCGAAAAATGTTCATGGCTCTTCAAAATAAAGTCTTAGTTTGCCCAAAAAAATAATTTATTTTTGTATATTTATTGCAGGAAAAAATTGGTTTTAAAATATCAATTTTTGGTTTGTAGAAAAATGTTTAAGACTCTTCAATTTGAAGACCTGATTGGTCCAACAATTTAATCTTACTTTATAAATGTCCTAATTTGTGTAATTTTGATATTAAAAAAATTGGTATTAAATTATCAATTTTTGGTTTATCCAAAAATGTTTAAAACAAAATAATGACCTAAATGGCCCAACAAATTAATTTTACTTCATAATTGTCTTAATTTAATAAAATTTGATTTGGAAAAAAATTGGGCTTAAAAATCTATTTTTTGTTTATTCAAAAATGTTTACGGCTCTTCAAAATAAAGACCCAATTGGTCCAAAAAATTAGTTTTATTTAAAAAATGTTTTTATACACTTAAATTCAATGTAAAAAAAATGGTCTTAACTTATTCAATTTTGATCTATCTAAAAATGTTTATAGCTTTTCAAAATATTTGAATTTGGTCCAACAAATTATTTTTACTTTAAAAATGTCTTAATCTATTTAAATTACATTTAGAAACAAAATTGGTCTTAAAATTTTTAATTTTGGTTTATCCAGAATTATTTATGGCTCTTCAAACTAAAGACCCAATTGGTCCAACAAATTAATTTTAAATTAAATATGTCTTAAATCATATAAATTAAATTTGGGCAAAATTTGAAACCAAAATATTAATTTTTGGTTTATCCTCAAATGTTTATGGTTTTTCAAAATAAAGACCAAATTAGTCCAACAAATTAATTTTACATCAAAGATTTGTTGATTTAAATAACAAAAATTTAAAAAAAAAATTGGTTTTCAAATTTAAGTTTTGAATCAACTAAAAACGTTTATGGCATATGAAAATGAAGACTTAATTAGTTTAAAAAATAGATTTTGATTCAAATTTGCTGTAATTTAAGTAAATTAAATTTCGAAAAAAACTGGTTCAAGATAAAGTAGTTGAAGCACTTCCAAATGTAGATTTAATTAGCCCAACTTTGCTAAAAAAATCTTAATTCATCTAATGTGCAATTAAAACAATCAAATTTGGTGTACCCTGAGTGGTTCATGGCTCTTCCAACTAAAGTTCAAAATAGCCCAACCAATTTATTTCTTTACAAAATTGTTTCAATCCAAGTAAAGTTAATGAACATTAAATTTGGTTTTAAAATTTTCAACTAAAGTTTGTCCTTAATTGCTTAAGGCTCTTCTAAATAAAGACCGAACTTGTCAAACATTATTATTTATAATCAAAAATGTTTTAACTTCAATTAAATTAAATTTGAAAAAAATTTGGTTACAAAATAACAAATTTTCTGTGTTCATGGCGCTCTTCCAAATAAAGACCAAAATTGCCCAACTTCAAAAAACGATTTTAAATATATATTTAACGTAAATTTAAATTGAATTATTTACAAATTTTAGTTTGAATTAATTATAGCTTTTCCAATTGAAGTATAAATTAGTCCAACAAAATTATTTCGTTGCAAAAGTGTTTCAATTTAAGTAAATTTAATGTGCATCAAAATTTTTAACCTGAAGTGTTCTACAAAATGAAGACCAAATAGTCCAACAATTTTTTTTAATGTAAAATGTTTTAATTAATTTTTGCTTTATATATTAAAGTTTGATTTAGTTTGAAACGTCTATAAAATAATGACCTAAATTGCCCAAATTATTAATTTTGCTGCAAAAATATTTTAAAATTATGAATACTGCAATTGAAGTCTAGCTTTTAATGTTGGATGTTGATCAAAGTGGGATCAAAGCTGCCCAACAAATTTATTTCTTAGCAAAAATGTTTCAAATCTGAGGAAATTTAATCTACATAAATTTTTTTAACAAATGTTCAAAATTCTACAAAATAAAGATCAAATTGCCCAACAATTTTATTATTAGTTCAAAATATTTCAATTAATTTTTGCTTTCGAAATAGTACTTTTGGTTTTATTTAAAATGTTATAATAATTTAAAATTAAGACCTAATTAGCTCAAATTTTTTATTTTGCCACCAAAATGTTTTATAATTATAAAATTTGTAATTAGAATCAAATTGGTTTTAATTTTGTTTAATTTGGTTCAGCTTTAAACGTTTGGTGTTGATCAAAATAAGATCAAAACTGCCTAGCATTTTTTGATCTAAACGATTTGATTGAAGCAAATTGTATTAGAAACAAAATTGGTTCCAAAATTTTGTATTTTGGTTAAATTTTAAATGTTTTAAATCAAAAAAATAATATATTTTATAAAAATTATTGCATTTTGACAAAATTTAGATTTTTTGAGCACCAAATGCGACAATTTTGCTTATTAACGTAGCCTCCGAGGTAAAAATAGACCTCATCACTAAAGATGATTTTTCGATAAAATTCCGTATCATTTTGATGCATTTGAAGAACCCAATCAGCATAGATACGACGTTTATGGTGATCGACCGGCTTGAGTTCTTGTGTTAACTGAACTTTAAAAGCCTTAAAACTTAAGTCTTTATGCAAATAGGTTTGGAACCTTGGTTTTTTAGGTTTAAAAAAAATGTGTTTTTAGAGAGCATTTTAAAGTTTTTTTGTTTTTTTGGGTTTTTTGGGTTTTCTGAGTTTTTTTGCAAGTCTTCTTAGGCTTCTTAAATTTATTTTTTTAATTTGCTTTGCATTTTTTTAGTCTTTTGATGCTTTTGTGGTATTTTTAGTCTTTTTTTAGTCTTTTAACTTTTTTAGGAGTTTTCTTGCGCTTTCTTGAGCCGTTTTTTGAGTCTTCTTGTTTTTTGAGAGGGATTTTGGACTTTCTAAGAATTTTTTTGAGTTAAGAACTTTGTTGGTCTGTTTTTTTTCTTTTCTTCTTGAGTTTTCTAAAAAAAAAATTTTAAATTATTTAAAATTTCTTAGTGATTTGTTCGGCCTTTTGAGAATCTATTTAGGTTTTTTAAAGTTTTGTGTTTTTAGAGTTTTTCTTGAGTTTTTTTTCTCTGTCTGTGTCTTCTTAGGCTTTTTAAGTTTTTTCCTTGTTTAAGATTTTTTAATATGTTGTTTGATTTTCTGAGGCTTTTGGTTTTTAAGCCTTTCTTAAGTTTTGTTAACTCTTTCTTAACCTTACTTAAGCCTTTAGATTTAATTTTTACTTTTTGAGATTTTTTTTGCGTTTTATAGGAATCTATAGGTTTTTTGAGCAATTTTTGGGTGTTTTAAATTTTTTTAGGTTTTCTTACTGTTTATTTAGATTTAGACACTTTGTTGGTCTTTTTTGGGCCTTTTGCGTTTTTTTTTAATCTTCTAAAGTTTTTTGGGTTTATCGTCTTTTTTTTGGGTATTCTTTTTTGGGCTTTCTAAGAACCTTTTTTAAAGTGTTTCAGACTTCTTATTGTTTTGTTTAGCTTTTTGAGAGTTATTTTGCGTATTTTAGGAATTTTTTTCTGAGGTTTTTTGCTTTTTTAATGTTTTTTGATATTTTTTCATTTTCTGTTTCTTAGGTTTTCTGAAAGACTTCTTGATTTTTTTTTAGGTTTTTAAATGTCTTTCTCTACAATATTTAGAACTTTTTACTGTTTTGTTGGGTCTTGTAAGAAATTTGATTTTTTTAATAATTTATTTGACTTTTTTTTAAGTTTTTTTAGGTCATTTTGGTCTTTCTAGAGTTTTTTGACTTTATTTTTAAAATTTTTAAAAAGTTTTTTTGCGCTCTTTTTAGAAGTTCTGAGTCGTTATACTTTTTATGAATTTTTACAAATTTGTTTGAGCTTTTGAAAAAAATTTCTTTAACTTATTTGAGATTTTTTAAAGTTTTCTTTGCTTTCTAAGTCTTTTTTGAGTTTTGATTTTTTTAGATTCTTTTGCGCTTTTTTAGAGTTTTTTTTAAGATGTTGTGTTTTTGAGTTTTTTTTAGTGTTTTTTGAGTTTTCTTTTTAATCTACATACTTTTTTGCATTTTCTGCAAGTCGTCTTAGGTTTTCTAAGAAGTTTTTGTTAAATTATTTAAAGCTTTTATGATTTTGTTTAGCTTCTCTTTAGACTCTCAGTCTTTTTAGGTCTTTTAAAGATATTTTTTTAATTTTTATTAAATTTTTAGATTTTTTTTACGTTTTAAGAAGTCTTTTTGCGCTTTATTTGACTCTATTGTAGTTTTTTGAATCTGTTTGGGTTTTTTTTAATTTTTTGCAAGTTTTTTTGAGCTTTTTAATAGTTTTGTTATAAATTATTTAAATTTTTTAGTGATTTTCTGGGCCTTCTGGGAGTCTATTTGAGTTTTTGAGGTTTTTTGTTATTAGAGATTTTTTGAGTTTTTTTTGGGTTTTTTAACTTTTTTTGCGTTTTTGCAAGTTTTCTTTAGGCTTTCTTAGTCTTTTTCTAATTTGTTTACGAATTTTTAATGTTTAGTTTGGCTTTCTTAGACTTTTTGAGTTTTTTATGCCTATCTTGAATCTTTTAACTCAACTCAACCTCACTTAAATCTTCTGATTTCTTTTTTCTAAGAGTTTTTCCTTATTAGTCCGCTGCGGTTTTTTTAAATCTTCTAAAGTTTTTTTAGATATCTTTACTTTTTTGTATCTTTAGCGAGTTTTTTGGGCTTTGTAAAAGCTTTCTTTTAAAGTGTTTGAGACTTTTTACTGTTTCTAACAGTTACTTTACAATTTTTTTAAGTTTTTTGAGGTTTTCTGGTTTGTTTTTCGGTTTTTTTAATATTTGTTTGATTTTCTGAAAAAGTTTTTTAAAGGATTTTCTGAGAGATTCTTGGGCATTTTTAGTTTTTTTAGAATCTTTTTCTACATCTGAGTTTTGTAGGGCTTTATGGGAGTTTTGTTGGGTCTGAAAAATTTAAAATTTTGTAGTATTTGTTTGGTTTTTTTGGAATTTTTTTAGGTCATTTAAAGTTTTGTGTTTTTTTAGTTTTTTAGAGTTTTTTGACTTTTTTGAATTTTTTAGATGTTCTGAACCTTTTTTGAAAAATTGTTTGGCTTTTGAAAAGTTTTTCTTTAAATTATTTAAAAGTTTTCAAGGTTTTGTTTAGTTTTTTGCAAGATTTTTTGGGTTTTCTGAATTTTTGTTTTTTAGTTTTTTAAAACATTTTAGTGTTTGTTTTGCCTTTTAGTCTTTTAAAGTTTGTTTTTTTATATTTCTTGAATCTTTTGATTTTTTTTAGATTTTTTTGTAAGTTTATTGAACTATCAGTAAGTCTTTTTAAGTCTTTAAAAGCTGTTTTGTGTTTGTTCTTGAAGTCTTTTTACGTGTTTTAAAAGAAGTTTTAAGTTTTTTTTAACAGTTTTAGTTTTTGAGTTGTTTTTTTGATTTTATGAGTTGTTTTTTTTTTGAGTGCTGAATCTTTTTTTGGGTGTTTTTGACTTTTTTGCTACTTTTTCTAAAAGGTTTTCTATAAATTAATTAAGACTTCTCAAAACTTTGTTAAGTTTGAGAGTTTTTTTGGGTTTTTAATGAACTATTTTTCTCTCTGAAAGTCTTTTTAAGTCATTTGATCTTTTGTTTGTGGTTTCTTACAATTTTCTCTAAATTATTTGAGACTTTTTAATGTTTTAGCCCTTTTGGCAGTTTTTTGAGGTTTTTCAACATTACTAATTTTTTTTAATTTTTTCTAATTTTTTTCTGGAATGCATGGTTTTTTTGGGCCGTTTTTTGAGTAATTTAGTTTTTTTGGGAGGTCTTTTAAAATATTTCTTAAATAGAGTTTTTCTTAAATTAATTTGCAACTTTTCCATATTTTTGAAAGTATTGTTGAGCTTTTTGGGCTTATTCGAGTTTTTTGATTTTTTTTGTCTTATATTTTAACTGTTTTTTTTTTAAGTTTTCATCTACATTTTTTGAAATATTTCAATAATTTGTTTGGTTTTATAGGAAACTTTTTGGGTTCTTTGAGGTTTTCAGTTTTTTTTTGTTTTTTGAGTTTTTTGAATCTTATTGTGTTTTTTAAAAAAATTTCGTTGCTTTTTGGGTTTTATTTTCAAGTTTTTTGAAGGTTTTTTTAGTTTTTTTGGTTTTTTTAGAAGTCTAATTTTTTTTTCTAATTTTTGGAAAAAAACCTACTTTGTTCCACAAACCAATTTAATTATCCAAACATTATGTTAGTTTTTTTATCGGCATCTTAAACATAAAATACCCCCATATTCTCTTTTGATTAAATAAAATAATAATTTTGATTTATAATTAGCTAAATTTAACAAAATTGTAAATTTAATTAATAAAATTTATTTTTAAAATAATTGTAGAAATATATTTCAATATATTATTAGAAACTTCTAGAACAATTCGATAATAAATGTACAAATAGCCCAAGAACACTTTATCAGTTTCATTGTAAATCTTTAAAGAGATAAGAATCGAATATTCGAGTCGCATTTTATGCATAAACAGTTTTTTTACCAAGCGCCTTATCTCCGTTCTGTTCTTCGTGCGCAAGACGATACGACTCAGCCACACTCTTCTTCCCTGCAGTATTCCTAAGTCGCTTGCGGTGATCAGACGCATTCAACTATTAAGTGAATTATTATTTGTTAAATATAATAATAATTTGTGAATTAAAAGTAAAAATAAGTGCGTAGTGACTGGAATCCATGTGTGGACGTATGGGGCAGTGAAAATGAGATTTTAAAAGGTCAGATGAATTTAAATATATTTATTTGTGTATTTTAATAGCAATAATTAGAAAATTGACTTTAATTTGTTATAAAATTAATAAATTAAAGTGCATTCTTCAACTTCTGGTTGCTTTAGATTATATTACCTAATACCGTTTTATATACTGTTTCTGCTTTGTGTATTTTCTTTTCAATAGAGGGAGTACTATCTATAACATTGATAAATTTAAGTTTTTATGCTTTATTTGACATCATTTAATAACTGTCAAGTAAGTTTTTATTAAATTTGATATTTTGCGTTGCATATTTGATACTTTTATTTTAATTTTTGACAAATTTTATGATGTTTGACTGTTTTTGTATACTCCTACTACATTTTTTTAATAGCTAGCATGAGCTAAGTTGTGTCAAACATTTGGCTGTTTGACAGATAAGCTAAACTTTTGTATTCCTTTTAGGTAATTTTTAAATTTTCCAAACTATGTTCTGTTAAAGCTCTAAAATGTGCCACGATTTTCCAAATGTTACAATGCTCTTTGTATAGTCTTATAACGCTTTTTTCCGTTCACAAGTTTTTACAAATATTCTCCGATATCGTTTAAAAAATTGTGTAATGTAAATTTGTTAAAAATAGCTCAAAACACTAATTTATTGAGTAAAATTCTTGCAGATCTCACTTTTATTTCAATTTATTGATTGCAAGTTAATAGTTTTAAGTGTTAGTAATCCAGACATTGGATTTTATTTTATCTGCGAATATCATTTGTCTTTAGTATTAAATGGAGAAAGAAGATGACAAATGTGTTACCGTCTTTTAAACTTGAATGCGATTTATGGAGAGATTTTTTATCATTTTTTAACATTTATATGCAATTTTTAATGAATTCAATCAATTTTAATTTGCTTATATTTAAATATGTTTCAATCGTATTTTAAACAAATAAATTGATACCAAAATGATCAAATTATGTTTGAACTAGTGACAAAAGTAAAATTGATTTTTTTTTCAAAAATGATTAATTTCATTTTGATTCGTCAAAATGGTACAACAATGTTGATAGTGAATAAGCATCAATACTGTCTTCTTTTCAAAAACTTAACTATTTCATTTTGGTTATATTCAAAACAGTACTACAATGTTTAAATCATGTTCAAAACAGTTTTGGACTAACCAAGTTGATTGAAAGTTAGCACCAGAAATGATTTTATTCCAAAAACAACAAATTTCTGATTATTTTTGGTTTAATGTTGTTTCAATTAATGCCAAAATGTTTGAATTCTGTTTAAACTAAAATTTAAATTGAAAATACTTTACTTAAAATGAGTATCAAAACTATATTTTGTATCAAAAACAACAAAATTGGCCAAAATGTTTGAATCGTGCTTGGAACAATTAGCAACCATTGAAGAAAGCAAAACTTCAATTGTAATTAAGTACCAGAACTCAATTTGTATCAAAAACAACAAAATTCTTATCAATTTTGATTTGATTGTGTTTAATGAAGAAAGCAAAATTTCAATTGTAAATGAGCACTAAAACTTAATTTTTTATTAATATTGGTTTGATTATGTTCAAAATAGGTTCAAAACACTTGAAATTGAAATTTGCTTTGTTTTTTTAGAGTTTATTGTATCCCCAGTACCTTAGTCAAGTTTCAAATGCTTTACAATCCATTTGAAGTCTTAGCGTGATAAATTATGGTTGCTTAGAAGTGCTGTATCGTCGGCTTACTGTGCAATTTTTATACCAGATTTTGATACATACAAGTTGAAAAGCATCGGAGATAATACTGAACCTTGAGAAACCCCTGTTTTGATTGTGCGGGGTAGACACGTGCCCAAACAACTTTACTACCAGAGTTCTTCCTATCAGATAGGAAGCAAGGTTTTATTAACTTTGAGTTAAATCTAAGATGTTGGAGTTTTAGAAGTAGATTTTAGTGCTAGACTCTATTTTAATGTTTATTCAACTTTAATAAATGTGACTTAAATTGACTCAATAATGGTAATAAATTTCTCGAATAAATTTATTGATTAGTTATTTCCGATGTTCAATGGGAATTTTCCAAACTTTAAAGACTAACGTATCATAAGTTTCTGCAGTGATGGTGTCGTAGGTTGTCGGTGGTGTTGCTGCTGGTCTTGTTTTATTTCTTTCTTCTATTCAAGACTTTGATGAATTTAAGAGAGATTTAGTTCTTTATTGGTTTGACTTTTTAATTTTTTTTTAATCTAATGTTTCTAATTGTTTAATTTTTGAAATGAGTGAAAACGCTGGCATTAACCACGTGTTTGTCTTTAAGAAGCTTTTCCCATTATCGATGATTTTTATTTCTCTTTCTTACATAGTTGAAGAAGCGTGTTTTTCATTTTCTAATTTGGACTCGTCAAAAATTGGGTTCTTTTCTTTTTCTTTAGGGGTAGTGTTTGAAGTCATAAAGACATCATGCCCCACGTTGGGCGTCATTTGCTACTGTTTTACTAGAACAGGTTATTTTCTTCATACACAATTTGTTTATGGATATTCTTTGGACTACCGCCTTTTTTTAATCAAAATTTCATAACATTTTAATGAAAAGTAGATCTACAAGAGCAAAAGTAAAAAACACGGATAAAGCAAATTACGTACATATTACAGCACTGCTAATGTACGTAAAAAAATGTGTAAGTTAAAAAAAAATGTTACTGGATTCAGATGTAGAAGTAAAGAGAAAGTGTGCAAGGTTTGGATAAACAATAAAAAACATGTTTGTAGAGAAGGAAATCATACAACACATGCTGAAAAAATACAATACAGATGAGAGAATAGCAATTAGGAGGAAGAAGATAGAAAAAGGATAAATTAGACAGTAACGGTAACAAAAAAAAAACAGATCAAATAAAAAAATTATATAAAAACAGGGTTTAAAATGATTAAGTATTAAGGTAAAAGTTGTATGATTTTTAAGGCCAAAAAGCAAGAGTTAAACGTTTATTATTATAATTGTTTTTTCTACTCTAGCTTAATTAATTAATTTAAGAAAAACTCTATTTAAGAAGTATTTTAAAAAACTAAATTACTCAAAAAACGGCCCAAAAAACCCAATAATTCCAAAAAAAAATTAGAAAAAAAAAAAAAAAAATAGTAATGTTGAAAAACCTCAAAAAACTGCCAAAACAGCTAAAAACATTAAAAAGTTTCAAATAATTTAGAGAAAATTGTAAGAAACCACAAACAAAAGCTCAAATGACTTAAAAAGACTTTCAGATAGAAAAATAATTCTTTAAAAACACAAAAAAACTCTCAAACTTAACAAAATTTTAAGAAGTCTTAATTAATTTAGAGAAAACCTTTTAGAAACTCTAAGAAGTAGCAAAAAAATCTAAAACACCCACAAAAAGACTTAAAACACAAAAAAAAACAACTCATAAAATCAAATAAACAACTCAAAAACTCAAACTGTTAAAAAAAACTTATATTTTTTTTAGAACACGTAAAAAGACTTTAAGAACAAACACAAAACAGCTTTTAAAGACTTAAAAAGACTCACAGATAGCTCAATAAACTTCCAAACAAATCTAAAAAAAATCAAAAGATTCAAGAAATATAAAATAAAATTTTTTAAAAAACTCAAAAAAACTTTCAGGCAAAACAAACCCTAAAATGTTTCAAAAAACTTCTTCTTCTTGAAGTGCCGTATCCGCTTAGCGGACGTTGGCTATCATGTTAGCTATAATAATTTTGTTGACAGCGGCGCGAAAGAGTTCGGTTGATGTTTTTAAGGTGATTAAAAAACAAAAATTCAGAAAACCCAAAAAGTCTTGCAAAAAACTAAACAAAACCTTGAAAACTTTTAAATAATTTAAAGAAAAACTTTTCAAAAGCCCAAACAGTTTTTCAAAAATTTCCAGAAAAGTAAAAAGGTTCAGAACATCTAAAAAATCCAAAAAAGTCAAAAGACTCTAAAAAACTAAAAAAACACAAAACTTTAAATGACCTAAAAAAATTCCAAAAAAACCAAACAAATACTACAAAATTTTAAATTTTTCAGACTCAACAAAACTCCCATAAAGCCCAACAAATCTCAAAAAACTCAAACGTAGAAAAAGATTCTAAAAAAGCTAAAAATGCTCAAGAATCTCTCAGAAAATCCTATAAAGAACCTTTTCAGAAAATTAAACAAATATTAAAAAAACCTAAAAACAAACCAAAAAACCTCAAAAAACTTAAAAAAATCGTAAAGTAACTGTCAGAAGGCTAAACAAAACAGTAAGAAGTCTCAAACACTTTAAAAGAAAGCTTTTAGAAAGCCCATAAAACTCGCTAAAGATACAAAAAAGTAAAGAAATCTAAAAAAACTTTAGAAGATTTAAAAAAACCGCAGCGGACAAATAAGGAAAAACTCTTAGAAAACCTAAAAAAATCAGAAAATTTAAGTGAGGTTGAGTTGAGTTAAAAGATTCAAGAAAGGCATAAAAAACTCAAAAAGTCTAAGAAAGCCAAACTAAACATTAAAAATTCTTAAACAAATTAGAAATAGACTAAGAATGCCTAAAGAAAACTTGCAAAAACGCAAAAAGGTTAAAAAACCCAAAAAAAAACCTCAAAACATTTCTAAAAATAGACCAAAAGGCCAAAAAAATCACTAAAAAAATTAAATAATTTATAACAAAACTCTTAAATAGCTAAAAAAACTTGCAGAAATTAAAAAAAAACCCAAACAGCTTAAAAAAACTACAAAAGAGTCACATAAAGAGCAAAAAGACTTCTTAAAACGTAAAAAAATATCTAAAAATTCAAGAAAAATTAAAAAAATATCTTTAAAAGACCTAAAAAGACTGAGAGTCTAAAGAGAAGCTAAACAAAACCATAAATACTTTAAATAATGTAACAAAAACTTCTTAAAAAGCCTAAAACGACTTGCAGAAAATGCAAAAAAGTATGAAGATAAAAAAAAATTCAAAAAACGCAAAAAAACTCAAAAAACTCAACATCTTAAAAAAAACTCTAAAAAGCGCAAAAAAATCTAAAAAAATCAAAACTCAAAAAAGACTTAGAAAGCAAAGAAAACCTTAAAAAATCTCAAATAAGTTAAAGAAATTTTTTTCAAAAGCTCAAACAAATTTGTAAAAATCAAAAAAGTATAAAGACTCAAAACTTCTAAAAAGACTGGCAAAGAGCACAAAAAACTTTTAAAAAATTAAAAAAAAAGTCAAAAGACTCCAGAAAGACCAAAATGACCTAAAAATACTTAAAAAAAAGCCAAACAAATTATTAAAAAAATCAAACAAAACAGTAAAAAGTTTTAAATATTGTAGATTTAAAAAACTAAAAAAAAAACAAAAAATCTTTCAGAAAACCTAAGAAACTTCACAGAAAATTAAAAAATATCAAAAAACCTTAAAAAAACAAAAAACCTCAGAAATTTTTTTTTAAAATACGCAAAATAACTCTCAAAAGGCAAAACAAAACAATAAGAAATCTGAAACACTTTAAAAAAAGACTCTTAGAAAGCCCAAAAAGAATACCCCAAAAAATACTCGATAAACCCAAACAACTTTAGAAGATTTAAAAATAACCGCAGAAGGCCCAAAAAAGACCAACAAAATGTCTAAATCTAGAAAAACAGTAAGAAAAACTAAAAAAACTTAAAACACCCAAAAATTGCTCAAAAAACCTATAGATTCCTATAAAACGCAAAAAATCTCAAAAAATAAAAATAAAATCTGAAGGCTAGAGTAAGGTTAAGAAAGAGTTAACAAAACTTAAGAAAGGTTTAAAAACCAAAAGCCTCCGAAAATCAAACAACATATTAAAAAATCTTAAACAAGGAAAAAACTTAAAAAGAAAAATGAGACATGCAAAAAAACTCAGAAAACCCAAAAAACCAAAACAAACTTTAAAATTCTCTCTAAAAACTCATTGTTTTTTAAACCTAAAAAAATCCAAGGTTCCAAAAAACACAAAAAACCTAAAAAAAAAATAAAGAAAAATTTAAAGAAACTTTAAGAAAAAATGCAAAAAAGCGGCAAACCACATAAAGCAATTCAACTCGCTGACGCATTTTTGAACTGTTACTTGGACGGACCTAGTGCAGTATAAACCTTCTCCACACCTAAAGTATATTTCTAGAAATGACACAAAAAAATCAAGGCGACTACTTATCGGCCAAAATTAGTGTATTCACTGCACCATCTTGAAGATGTTTTGTCTTCTACAAATTGCTTCCAGATCAAAAGGACAGTAACAGCTGCGTTTAACAAAAGAAGCAGTTACGTTATTCGGCCGTTTCGACGTTACATTTGGATTTGCCTGTGTCTTCCTCTTAGTATCCCGGTCTTGTTTTATTGTGTAATGTTTTCTTAGTTTCTTTGTAAATTTTTTTGTTGATGTTAATGAGCATTCTTATTGAATTTTTTAAACGTGCATACGCTCGCCAGTCATAAAATCCAAACTAGTGATGGACTGCAAAACCAGTCTGAAATCATTACCTAGGAACAGCAAGGTACGCCTGATCTGGACACCAAAGATTTATGGCGTGGAAAGAAATCTTAAGGCGGTTCAACTAACTAAGAAGGAAACCACAAAACCCTGTTTTTGAAATTTGTAAAAAACTTGAAACAAAACTGTTGTAAAACTGTCAAGAAATGAAGCACACAAGGCTATTCCTTACAGAACCATCATATAGTGCTCAAACTATAGTAATCCAAATAAACCAAACAAAGCTGCAAAACCCCCCTGCGGGAGGGGGTGGTGCAAAAGAATACTTCCGCTAGCCCCTTTGCTGGTCGTAAAAGGCGACCAATAAGCGAGGAGATAACCTCGTTAAAAAACCCACAGTTCGTCTGGGACAAGTCAAACTTATTTGTGAGTTAATTTTTGACAAAATTTACAGAACATCTTGTAAAACTCACCTGCGTGTTTGCCGTGCGCGGTGACCCGAAAGCTAGGAAAAGAGGATCCTGGTAGTTGAGGGGCTAATACTCAGGTTTAAAAGAGTGTTAGTTCCAACACACTGCTTTGGCCTTAACTTCTGGTAAAACGGAAGGTTAAACCAAACCCAGTTTTAATCAATCGGCTTGTTTTGTTTAACGTTAGGGTGAGGAATTATTTATGTGGTGATAGATGGAAGGTTCACAATGTGCTACGGTTGGTTCCCGATAGTAGTATTCTTTGTGTTCGCGGAAGTCTTTTATTTACATCTATGAAACCTATATCGCTTGATTAGCCCTGGCGACTGCATCAGTTTGTGATGTAGCGTCCCATGTGTGGCTCCGTGGTGGGTGGGGAGATTGAGCGATGAATTTGACGGAGTTTATTATGGTAGATTCTAAACCTCCAACCAAACGATCTCGCCCGTTTACGGACGAGAGAGCTAAAGAAGATAGTATGAATACAAGTAGAAAGTTTGTTAGATATTTAATTGTTAAATGTTCTGAAAATGGCCAGAGTCTAAAGGAGGTATCTCCCTTCTTAATTCATAGGACTATTTCCAATATTATTAACGGAACCTTAAAATCGTGTAAGAAGTTAAGAGACGGTACTTTGCTTATTGAAGTAAAAGACAAAATGCAGAGCAGTAAAATGCAGGAATGCACGTCGTTAGGTAATATTGCGGTGACAGTTGAGCCGCATAAATCCTTAAATATTTCTAAGGGAGTTATTTCATGGTATGAGTTGTTATACACAACTGTAGACGAATGCAAACAAGAACTAGCGTCGCAAGGCGTTATCGATATTAAAAAACTAACCCGTAGAAAAGATGGTGAGGTCAGAGATACAACATCTATGATCTTAACATTCGATTCCGAACGGCTCCCAGATGAAGTCAAGGTAGCGTATGTTACTCGCCCGGTCCGCCCGTTTATTCCTAACCCAATGAGGTGTTTCCAATGCCAACGTTTTGGACACACCGCAGTTAGGTGTCCAGGTGTTGCAACATGTGCAAAATGCAGTAAGGAGAAACATGACCCCGATCCATGCAAAAGTTCACCTTTATGTGTGAATTGTGGTGGTAAGCATCCTGTCTATTCCCGAGAATGTCCAAAAATGAAAGAGGAGAGGAAGATAGCCAAGATCAGAGTAACAGACAAACTCTCTTACTTTGATGCTCAAAAGAGGTATAGAGCAATTACGGCTCCTACCTTTTCTAGATCGTTTGCTGCAGTTGTTGAAACGCCTATCGTTCAACAACCACCAATTATGAAATTTACTGCTATTGCAGAAACTTTAAATAAAGACAAGGACTCTAATGTGAAGGGTCAAAAACCGGTTGCGGGCCCATCAGGTTCAAAACCTAAACTGACTACGGCCCAATCCGGTCCAAGGTCACAACGAGTGGGACTTCAAGCAAAACCACTCAAGATGGGGGCTTATTTAAAGCCTAAACCATCTAAGGTATTGGCTCGTATCGGGCCAAAACCAACTAAGGTTGCGACTTCCAAGTCAAAGCCTAAACAGGCAAAGGCTCAGTCCGAGTCAAAGCCTGCAAAGACGGCAGCCCAATCTAGGCTACCGCCACCTGAGGTGCAGGTTTCTAGCGATCCTGCGCCCACAGACCCCAATATTGACGTGTCGTTAGAGTCAATGGATGTGGAAGTTCTTTCCGCGCCATCTACTCTGACAGATGAAATTATGCCAATTAGTGGGAGTTCTACTCCCCCAGAAGATAATTCAGAAGTTAAAAATAAAAACGCTAATAAACAAAGAGTTAAAATTACGTTCGCAACATAACACTAAAAATGGTTTCAACCATTATACAATGGAACTGCAACGGATATAATTCACACTACGAATCCTTTAAAATATTATTAGCCGAAAATTCACCTATCTGCGTTTCCTTACAGGAAACAAATTTTAAGGTTGACTGTTCTGTTAATCTTCGTGGTTATACTATTTATAGAAAAGATCGTGCAAATGTTGATCGTGCTCAGGGTGGAACGGCTTTATTGGTTCGTGATACGGTTTTCAGTAAAGAATTCCGTGTCAACACTGCATTACAAGCAGTAGCCGTTCAACTTCATATCCCTTTTGCACTGACCATTTGCTCAATTTATATTCCGCCAAATGTCAGTTTGGACATTCGTTTGATTGATCAATTACTTGAACAACTTCCGTCCCCATTCCTGCTAATGGGCGATTTTAATGCTCATACCACTATGTGGGGCTCAAATCGAACTGATGTGCGAGGTCGTAACTTGGCCAATCTTTTTTCAGAAACGGATTTAGTTATCTTAAATAAAGGTAACAATACCTACTTTTCCGTGGCCAATAGATCGTTCTCGGCTATTGACCTTACCATTTGTTCTCCAAGTATCGCAGCATTGCTGGATTGGGAAGTCTCGGAATATCTTTATGATAGTAACCACTTTCCCATATTCATTCGCGTGCTTGGTCATGCAATTAATGAAAACCGTCATTGAAATTGGAGAATAAAAGATGCCGATTGGAATATGTTTGTTCAAGTGTTTGATTACGATGACAGTGTCCAAGCCACTATCGACAAAGATATTGAAACTTATACCAATTCTATCATACAGGCAGCACATGCGAGTATACCGTTATCTTCCGGAAAACCTCGCAGAGAGCCCGTTCCTTGGTGGAATTTTGATTGTGAGCAAGCCAAACTCAACAAACGCCGTTCTTTTCGTAAATTCAACCACTCTCCAACAGAAGAAAACCTATTACTTTATTTGAGGTATAAAGCTGTTGCTCGAAGAACATGCAGAAAAGCTAAAAGAGAATCATGGTCAGAATATGTTACTTCAATTAATTCGAGAACCCCCGTCGGGAAGGTGTGGGAAAAATCCAGAAAAATTTCTGGCCGAACCGCATCATTACCTATTAGTGGGTTATTGTCGGGTGATCAAATTATTACCAATCCCATTGACATTTCGAATATTTTGGCCGATGTTTATTTTGACGCTTCCAGCGATAATAATTACGCTGCAAATTTCCGAGATATTAAAATTAACATGGAGAAAAACGTTCTGTCATTTGTCTCTGCTGAAAATGAATTATATAACGCACCGTTTAGTGTTTGGGAATTTGACTCGGCATTATCTGAAGCACACAATACTGCTCCAGGTGTCGATTTGATACACAATGCTATGCTTAAGCAATTAAGTCGCTCTGCCAAACTTCAATTGTTGGCACTCTATAACCGGATATTGTCAGCAGGGTATTGTCCTGAGTCGTGGAAACTTGCTATCATAGTACCAGTACTTAAACCTGGTAAAGATAAAAAGCTCCCGACAAGTTATAGGCCTATCTCTCTAACTAGCTGCTTATGCAAGTTACTAGAAAGAATGATCAATAAGCGTCTTACTTGGTTATTAGATTCAAGAGGTTTAATTGCTGACATACAATGTGGTTCAAGGCGTCACCGTTCTACGACTGATCACCTTGTTCGGTTGGATACAGCAATTAAAAATGCTTTTGTACAGAATCAACATCTTGTCGCTGTATTCTTTGACATTGCGAAAGCGTATGACATGACGTGGAAGTACAATGTTCTACGAACGCTTCATTCATGGGGTATTCGCGGAAGCATGGCATTGTTTATACAAAGCTTTTTAACTTCCCGTTCATTTAAGGTACGTGTAGGTGACAACATCTCGGGCATACGTCAGCAACAGAATGGTATTCCTCAGGGGTCTATTCTAAGCGTGACACTATTTATGATAGCGATTAACGGCATAAGTCAGTTCATTAAGCATCCGGTAAGCGGATGTATGTATGTTGATGACGTAGCTATCTATTGTGCTTCGAGAAACATGGCAACATTGGAACGTCAACTTCAGTTAACAATCAATCACATTTTGAACTGGGCTAATAAGAATGGATTCACTTTTTCTACTAGTAAAACGTTGCTTAACCATTTTTGTAGAAGGCGAACCCCACACGGTGACCCTTTATTATATCTTGGGGGAGAACCTATTCCTGTACAGGATAGTGTTCGATTTCTCGGTGTTACATTTGACCGTGCGCTGACTTGGCGTCCTCATTTAATAAATCTGAAATCAAGATGTGTCCCGGCACTAAACTTGCTCAGGTCGTTGAGTGGAAAGTCATAGGGAGCGGATCGGAAAACAATGCTACTTCTGCATCGCGCTTTGGTGCGCTCAAAACTAGATTATGGTTCCATAATCTATGCTTCCGCAGCTCCATCCACATTACGTATTGTTGATCCTGCTCACCATACTGGAATTCGTTTAGCAACTGGCGCATTTCGCACTAGCCCTATTGCTAGTGTTTTGTGCGAGGCAGCTGAACCATCACTCTATCTTCGGCGTAAAATTTTGACTATTAGGTACGCCGCGAAACTAAAAGCTAAACGCATGCATCCGACGTTTCCTGTCGTGTACAATAATGGTCTCGACGATCTATACAACATCAGGATACGGTCCCAAAAACCGGTTGCTATAAGAAATTGCAGTATACTTCGGGAACTGGATTTCCAACTCCCTGATGTATATCAACTGTCTTACTGTCGCGATCCTCCTTGGACTTTTCAACGTCCAAGGTTAAATACTGCATTATCGAGAATGAGCAAAGCTTCAACTTTACCAGTTGAATATCAAACTGAATTTGCAAAAATTCAAGCAATGAATGTAAATGCCACTTGGATTTATACCGATGGCTCAAAAAGTAACGACGGTGTGGGTTGTGCTTTTCTGGTAGATGAGCTGCAATTTACATTTGGCTTGCCAAGTGTTAGCAGCGTGTATACTGCAGAACTGTATGCTATCTATCAGGCTCTTCTCTACATCCAACTAAGCGCAGGTATAAATTATGTTATATGTACAGACTCGTTGAGTGCATTAAACGCCATAGATGACCAATATCCTGATCATTACTTGCTGAGGCAAACTCATTCAATTTTGCTTCAGGTGTCTCAGATAAATGTCACTGTTAACTTTGTCTGGATCCCCAGTCACGTAGGTATCAGTGGCAATGAAAAAGCTGATGCGCTTGCCAAATTGGCAATAACTAGCGCTGAATATGTTTCATTTAAAGTTTGCGTTAGGGATATTTGTAATTTTCTACATCAAAAGCTGCTGTCTAGCTGGCAAACTGAGTGGTTTGCTATTCAAGACAACAAGCTGCGATGCACTAAAAGCGTTATTACACCGTGGAGTTCGTCATGCAGGCCGAAGCGTAGGGAAGAGGTTATCCTCACGCGACTTTGCATCGGTCACTGTCGATGGACTCACAGGCATTTGTTGGCATCTGAGGTGCCGCCAGTTTGTGATACTTGTAATGTCCCATTGACTGTTCGTCATATCTTATTGGATTGTCGGCAGTTTTCGCAACAAAGAGTTACGTCTGAATTATCACCCAGTTTGTCGATTGTCTTGGGCGATCAGATCGTTGAAGTCGATCGTCTGTTTGAATTTATTCGACAGAGCAAATTGGGTGTATGGATATAATTGTTAATTTATTATGATTAATGTTTGTGTATCGTAAAATCCAGCAGTGTTTAGGACTTTTTACACCCTAGACACTGTTGGAACTATCTAGTCATTATTGCTATAGTCATTAAAGTTTGTGAACGTTTATTTTATCTTTGTTGTTTATTTATTTATTTATTTAATTTTATTCTTTAATATGCCATTTTACAGCATATTATTTTACATTTTTTTATAGTTAGAGAAAAGAATCGGCGTTAATAGTCTTATTAGGCTGATACGCCAAAAATCTAAACTAACTAACTAACAAAGCTGCAAAAGTTTTAATAACAGATAACTAACTGGGCGGTTCAAACAAACACATGCATAAAATGGAAATCCAAATAGATCCTCTATGTTGCGGATATTAGAAGGAAGAAAAGCCCCCGCTACATCTGCTAAGGGAGTGCAAAGATTACAATAAGAAACGCAAGATCATCTTTGGAAAACATCAATTAAAGAAGAGTTCAAGACCATCTCCTAGCAAAACTTTATAAACTTTATCAAAATACCAGAAGAGTAACAACTTGAGGTGTCCAAAATAGGAAATGCAAAGATCGTAGTGCAACAGTCACCAAACAAACCTGACACAACTAAGCAGTACAAGTTGCTTACTGTTTTTTTTTAATGTTCCTCTTTCCACGCAAAAAAGCATCACAACAAACAGCCACAAGACCCTGGGAATTTAAACCACCTAGCTATACAAACCATACATGAGTGTCTTACAGAATTAAAAAAAAAAAAAAACTCGACAAGTAAGGACAAGTAAAAAAAATAGCAACAATTCTGAATAATAATATATGATTTAATAAAACAATTAACTATGGATTTTATCACAAGTTTATTCTTACTACATACATTACTAGTTTCAGCTCGACTAAACCCTTCTACAGATGTAGTAAGTTAATCATTTATAAAAAGTTCTATTTAAGCCAAAACTAGTAACGTATTTGAAAGAATAACTTTGTAGCTCTTAAAGTGCCTTCCAATCAGAAAACTGCTCGTTAAATGCCGTCCAATCAGATAACATCTGTAATTTGCTTAGAAACTAGGTTTGTTTGGTTTGTTCGTTGTTGGCTCATAAAAACCGTTTCCTTAGATGTTTATAAGAAAATGTACCCTCCTCCTCTTTAGAAAACGGGGCCGGGACCATCTTCATCAATTAGTAAAATTTGGAGCTTGACGTAATTCTCATAGCCCAACGCTATCAAGCTGAGCTATGCCAACACTTGTTTCTGGTAAGATGAATCAAAGAAAACACAAGGAACTCTCAGTTTAAAAAAGTATGTTTCTCTGTGTCAAAAGTTGCAATAACAAAGACAAACCCAGAAGCAGCAAAATAAACACGTCTGGACAAACCACTTTCCAAAACTACTTTTTTCAAGACTAAAGTCAAATAAATGTAGATCAACCCACTTCCCACAACTCAAATTTGTGTAGTTTCTTTGACCTTGTGATGATGGAAAGAGTTGCCATAACGTATAAACATTTGGATTCAACCTTGACAACAAAGTAGTGACAGGTGTGGTGACCTACATTCGGAATATGGGTGTGGTCACGGTTATTGACCTTGCTCAAGTTGGAAACAAATAAAAAAATTTTAGAAAAAATTAAAGATCACGATAGTTTAGTACGCGGTCCGTGCAGTTCTAAAAGTGCCAAGAGAAAATAATCTTGCTCTAGCAAGCCTAGTCGCATCACATAGCATTTCAAGACCCAGAATGAAAATTAATAACATTTGTCACACAACAAATTCAACTATGAGCAATCCATATTGTGCAGCATTGATCGCACTTGTAAAAATCACGACAAAACTTTGGTCACTCAAACCGCAACTTCAAAATAACAATAAGTAAGTTTTGATTGCGCACTTGTATAAACACAAAAAAAACTGTTCGATGTTCTTTTCAAAAATCGTCATTTTGTTCTATTAAAACGACCGTCCAGATTTATAAACGTTTTTATTTAATAGCTTTCTAATTGTACTATTCAGTTTATATATTAACATTTCTAATGTAAAGTATGAGACATAAGTCAGATCGCGTGTTTCAGCCGCGTGCATCGGAATAGCACCTATAGCACAAATCATTTAAGTGCAAACTTTTTGTTTACAACAACAAATTGTTTAAAAAAATTATTTGTTGTACTTGTGTCAGAAATTGTTAAGAAAACTCTTATTTTGTTGTTTTGCTTGTTTTGGGTAGCAATATAAAGATTGATTTAAATCAGTTAAAAGTCAAAAGTATTTTTCTAGTTTTGTAGATTATATTAAAAAAAATTGTGTTTAAACTTTTTTTGCTTAGTAATCTTAAAGTTTCTACATATACTTGGTCTGGACTAGATGCTTTTGCCGTTTTTGATTCATTTTATTGCGTAGTTACTTCTTCTGTCAGCATTTTTTGGTTGTATAATTCTGCTATTTGTTGATTTACCGTTCTCTTATTATCAAAAAGTTCTGTTCTGTACTCTTTTCATCTTTCCAATTGTGTTTCTGTTTTCAAATACTTTCTTCCTTCGCAATCTTCTATGTAGTCTTGATATAGTCATTACTTTTTTGGTACATTTTGTATAATTTTTGCTTCTTTAATTTGACTTCTGTTCTTATATTTACTTTTTTACTATTTTTATATGTCCATCAACTCCAAGATTTTTATCCAATTTTTTGTTTGTCTTATTGTTGGTCTTTTGTTGTTATCTCTTCATATGCATTTTTTATTTATTTGTTTAATGTATGTATCAACCAAACCTAAACCTAAAGATCGCAACCACTAGCAACACAACCACCAAGGTACTCGTCAAAGCAGAACCTAAAATAAGCCAGATCTACATAATTTATAATGGCCATTGAAAAAAAAAGCAACTTTGACTTCTTTAACTGAGCTTAACAGTAACACACAAGTCAAATAAAACTTTTCAACCAACTTTACTTCATTTCGAGAATGTAATTTGGCGTCATCTAAACTAGCTATTTGTTATCATTTAAGAAACTGTCTATACACATCAACGAGACTACATTTTAGTTTTAATAATAGTTGTCCAAATCATTTAGAAAACCATCTACTGATAGTACTAGTAACTACGACAAAATTAAAACATAAACAAGAAATTATAATGCTATACCCAGTATTCAAAATAAGCTTTACAAACAGATATCCTTACCTTTATGGTTCCCAAATAAGTCAGCAACGTGATGTTCTTTGCCGGCTCTGTTTATACAAATAAATTAATTATGTTATTAGGCAATTCAATATCACTAATCTCAAATTAAAATATTTATTCAAAACCAAACGGTAAGAATATTTTTACATTTATATTATCTGTATGTACATTGTTTACATCTAAAAATTCATCTGATACAACAACAAAAACAACATAAATTTTATACAAAACAATATTAACCCAACAATATCAAATTCGTATGATTTTACATAATTAAGATGTTTTATAACAGAAATAAATACTTCGATTGTAATTTTATCCGCTTACATATTTATTATATCATTTTTTATATACAACCAGTAATTGATATCTATCTGAAAACGTTTTCAATTCAATGATTTTAATTTCAACATAAAAAAATAATAAGTGGAATACAATAGGCGGACACAGGCGGCCGTAAAACATCTTTTATAGTATTAGCAAATTGCTAGGAAATGTAAATAATTGCAGTATTTAATCAACTAAATGGCCAAGCAAGTCCTTAAGGGTCGTTTAAGGTTCATAATGTTATCGGTAGATAAAAAGAAGAGGCCGTAAATTTTATTTTAGTATACTCTTATGTTGAATTTCAGAATCATTTTTTTATGCAAATTAGTTTACAGTAAACAATTGGAATAATTTAATAGCAAATTAAAATATTTAAAAATTAATATTATTAAAGCCACCACACATGCTGAGATAAATTATAAAAAATGTTTTAAATGTACAGTGTGTGTGTGGTTTTTTTTTTATATTAATTTTATATAAGTTGAACTGAATTGAGCAAATAAAAAAAATAAATTATATCAAACTAATATAATAAAAAGAATGCATTATGTGGCGTATTAATATTTATATTTGATTAAGAAACAATCTGTTATTTTATGATTCCTTTAAATCATGCAATTATTTATTTATTTTCCAATAGATATCAATTGCTTGGTGTTCTTCTTAAGTGAAACTAAATTATTTACACATTTAATTAACGGAAGTGTCACAATTTTTTGGTTGGTAGTCTCTTATAATATATCCTTTTTTTAAATATTTATATCTCTCTTTATTATTTTACTAACAAATGGAAATCAGTCAATCGTTCGTACAAAACTTACACACTAGACAGTGATTTTTTTGCTCTTTTCTTGGTTTTGGTTAACACATATTTTAATAATTGTCCTCGCGCACACTAGTAGTCTTTTCAGTACTGCAGGTTATCACCAAGATGTCAAAGATATTGCTAATGTGAACAGCAAAGTGGTTAATTCATAAATCAGCATCAGTGCACCTGGAACAAAAAAAAAGGTATTGAGTCATTGTTTTCTAAAGTAACATCCATAATACTTTTAAATCAACAGTAAACAATTAACAAATTGCAAAACAATGTACTTCCGAAAATCCTTAAGCTCTCAACCGGCTTTAGATAAATCCGCGCTTACTTACTTACAAAAGCGTACGTGACCGTGATGTTAGTCAGCACTACTCGTACACCTATTAGCAAGTAATTTGTTACCCGAATAAACTTCCATAGGTGTTTTCGTGCAATAAGGAAAACTTTAATTCAATTAAATTCCCCTCTCGAAAACCATATAGTATAAGAAAAAGAGAAAAAAGCTCGTTAAAAGCATTTTTAAGTTCGCCATCGATTCGGGTCCGGTTCGTAATTTTGCCGAACGTGCCCATCGAACACAATCGCGTATTTTAGGGAATAAAATAATATAATATCCGGACGATAAATCGCAACCAAAATTTTTTAAATAAATAACGTTAGATTTATTGGAGATGTATGAACAACGATCATGTTTGTTCGAAATATACTATTGGGATACAAATATAAATTTATTGTATTTGCTTTCAATAATGTTTGGTATATTAGAACGAGAGGATAGATGAATAAAAATAAATATTTACATAAGATAAAAAACAACCAATAAATTTGTTAACAGTTTAAGAAATGTTGCCATTTTTGTAAGCAATAGAATATAATCATTTTGTTTTGTTTTTAAAATTAATAAGTGATGTATTTTATATAAATTGCCTTTTCATCCAGTAAGAGACACATACATACACATATATATATATATATATATATATGTTAACCCGGCAAGTCGGGCTCGTAAAATATATATTTATATTATGTAATTTTCTAATGTATTTTGTCAAACTAACCTCCTAGGGACAAACAAACCCTTGTCTATTACTTCAAATAAAAAAGTTATAGCCACAATGGTATAAATCCGGCAAGTCGGGCTCTTTGCTACTTATTGTAACTCAAAGTGGATATAATATTTTTAAAATATATTTATAATGTATTGTTATTTTCATAGCTTGTAAACGTTGCTAATACTTTTATGAAAAAAAAATTATAAATAACCTATGTTTATTTGAATATTCGTGTATAAACTCGGCAAAGTGGGCTCTTATTAGAATTTATTGTATAAGTCCAAGTTAAGAAATGGTTTTATAAAAATATTTAAAATCTATTATCATTTAAGTTGTTTCTAAATGTTTCTTATACATTTGTGATAAAAAAGTTATAAATGTTTATTTGAATGTTCGTTTATAAACTCGACAACTTGGGCTCTTACAGTAAAAGTTATAAGATATTGTTTTACAGAAATATTTATAATCTATAATAATTTAAAATGTTTCTAAAAGTTTACTTACACAGTTACGATGAAAAAAATATAAATTAAGTAAGTTTTGTTGATTGTTTATGCATAACATCGACAATTTATGCTTTGATTTTTTTTTAATATTACTTATTATATTCTTTTATAGAAAGACTATTTTGCATATTTATTTGTCAAATAATTTAATGATATAGACTACAACAAAATAGTTGCATGTATTTGAAACTACTATATTATTGATTAACAAGTATAAACAATATTCAAAGTAGTACATCTTTAATTTTTATTAATATCAATGAATTTATGATGAATTATTTTAAAAGCAGTAAAACTATTTTAAGGTCAGTCTATTCATGCATGTTTTTTTTAATTTACGACTTCTTTATTGTCCTGATATTTATTCAGAATTTCCTTACATATGGATAGTTGCAAAAAATAACAAGCGGCAATAGTAACAAGTTATTTACATAAATTTTAATATTGATTAAAAGTTAAATAAATTTTAATATTTATTAAAAGTTAAATAAGTTTTAATATTTATTAAAAGTTAAATAAGTTTTAATATTTATTAAAAGTTATATAAATTAGTAATAGTGCAAAAGAAAAATATTTATTTTCCACTTGCATTTGCGACAAACAAATAGGTTGAAAATTTTAAAAATATTTTTTATACATATTGTTAATTGTAGAATCACCATATTTGTAATTTTGAAAACTGAGACTTAAGTTTTTAATCTTAAGTCATGTGATTCATTACATGGCTATCATCTTATGATTTTATGTTTGTTTGTTGTGAAATTAAGAGCATTCAAAGTAATGTTAAAGTTTTAATCAAATTATCAATATTTAAGTGAATAATTTGAATCATATTTTTGTTCAAATACAATAAATTCTACTAACTTGACAAATAGTTGTTAAATTATGAGCAGGCAAAACTTTGATATTAGTTTAAGGATTAATAAATTCTTCAAAAATTTTGAAAATTTGTAAAATTAGGAGTATTAAAAGTAAGAGTATTAAAAGTAGGACAAAATAACAACATTTATGGGTTTAGCTAAAAGTTGCGGTTTAAAGTATGCAAATTACAATAATGTGGTGAAGTTATAAGCATTCAAAAAAACAGGGTCAAAATTTTGATATGCCTGTGCAGTATCTTGGATTTACTTAAAATTTGGTTAACAACAATTTTATTACTATAGACTTAGCTGACATTTTCAACAAAAATGTTTGATACAGAAGTTTCAAAGCAAACGTTCAAAAGTAAAGTTGAATTATAAGCTTTCAAAGTAGCAGGTCCAATATGTGTGGTCATATGCAATATCTAAAATTTAACTGAAATTTAGAAATCATAAGTTTTATGGTTTGCGGATAACAATAAAAATGACAAATTAAAAGAAGTCTGACTGAATTAAATAAGTAAAAGCAATTGACTGTGTTTTGTGAAAAATTTTGTATGAAATTTTGAAAGTGTTTATGAGACACTAAGTAGCATTGAGGTTAAATGACTAAAGTACTAAGTAAATTATAGTTAAAAAAAAGAGTGAGACAGGGTTGTTGTTTATCATCAACGTTGTTCTATATGCATGCCAAAAAGATGGTAGCAAAGTGCTGAAAAGAGAAAGATCACTCCTTTGTTGCATAGGAGAAAGAAGAATATAATCTATTTAATTTGCCGATGATATGATCGTGTTTGCAGAGAGCACAAAAGCACTAAAGATCATAGTTAAAGAAGTAAGAAATAAAATCAATGTATGGACTGAATATAAACTAAAACAAAACAAAGGTTATGAGAAAGAAAAAAACGTACACTAAAAGAGATAAATTGGAGCAAGTAAGAAAGTACTGCTACTAAAATAACAAAGAATTAGAAAAACAAAGATAAATAATAGTTAGCATAGGAATAATAAAAAAGGTTTTAGAAAGAAAAGAAAGATTTTGAGTAGCAAGTTAAGTATAAATTTGCAAATAACAATTGTGAAACATTAAGCATAAAGTGTGAAGCTTGGACATTACGTGGTCAGACAAGATCCGGAATAAAGGAGTATTAAGAATGTCAGGGGAGGAAAGGGCGCTAGTAAGAGAGAAAAGACAGATAGTACATGCAATGAGAAGAGATTGTTTATTAAAGAACGTGATCAAAAGAATGGTAAGTGCAAATCCGTAAAGAAAAAGACAAAGAAAAAGAGGCAAGATAACTGATGATTTAAGGAATAGGGAAAGGTACAGTGAACAAAGCAAAAGACAAAGAACCAAGAAAACTGAAGAAGATACACTTAGGACCTGATGATGAAGTCAAAATGTCAAAATGTATGTTAAAAAATATGGATTTAACTAAAGTTTAGCAAACAGCGTAATATCAAATATATGAAAAATAAAAATTCCAATTTCTAAATATTTAGAGAATACTGGTTTTAAATTATGCATTATATAAAAGTAATAATAAGCATTCAAAGAATCAGTTTGATGTTTTGATACACATGGCCGTGCTTTTACTGTATGCGGATTATAATAATAATACCAAACTAATATTATTCAAAGTAATGTTATCAAAATTTATTTTAAAAATTAATAAAACTAGCTTAAATTTAGCAGTGATGGTGGATTAGCGCATTAAGTACACACAATTATTTGCAATTGTTATAAATATGTTTTATGATCAAAAACATTCAAAACAATGATGTTTAAACAAACTCTTAGTACAAAGCAAAGCATTTTAACACTTACATACTATATTTAGATATGTAAGACTAAAACTTTTACAAAAAAAATTTTTCAAGACTATTTGGATTTTAATTTCATAATTTTCTAAGAATCAAAAATTGCTACTGTTGCGTTAACATCTATCTCGTTTTTGAAATATATATTGTGGGTCAACAACATTTTGTTATAAAAGTTTGAAGAATACTAAAATTAAAAACATAGATGCAATCGGTAGAAAAATAAAGATATTTAGTCGTATGTTTTATTATCCGCATAAGACTCAATTAAGCATACATTAGATGTTAACATCATGCAATAAAATAATGAACTCTCTGTAGATATTTTTATATAAGTATGCAATATCATTATTTCAACCAAATCAAAAACTAAAACAGAATGCTGCTGACTTTTGAGCATTTGTAATAAATAGCACAATAACCTGTTTTGATAGAAATTTAAATTAATCTATCCCATCAGAAGAAAATGCAATCAATGTAAGATACACATTATCTAAAAGTTGAACATATTTTTAGTTGTGTAGCTATTGCAAAAACAACACTACATTATATTATATAATATAATTCTATTATATTTATGTTTAAAATATTTCTATAGGCCGCAATTGGGTCTATAGCAGCAGGTAGTGTCATAAATTAAAGTGATAACTTCTCATGTCCGACACAGAATCGTATTATAATGCAATGTTAATATTCTTACATTTATAATATATATCTAATTGAATAATAATAAATATTTAAAACAGTTTTTTGTTTTTGTTTTACTTATTGCTATATAATTGCAAAGAGGCAATTAATGACGTGTATTATAATGAAGCCGCGTTGGAAGAATGAAAACAAACGTTGGTGAAAATAGTTAGATTTGTTATATTTATGTTTAGGTATACTAAGATTTTAATTAATTTTGTTATACTATTATTATTATATTTTATTATTACATAAATAAAATTTGAAAAGTTATACTTAAATTAATACAAATTGTTTTTAAAAGATAAGGATAAATGATTGCAATAGATAATTAGCCAATGGTAAAACACCTGTGGCTTAGTAATGACATGAATAATATAGAATATGAAAGATTTTTACAAATGAAACTGCACATCTGGGCTATAAAATGTTCCAGTACAATGCATATAAAACAATTAGAATAAACATTTAAAATAAGAATATACAAAATTTCTTGCCGTCGGAACACGACTCAATATACACATTTGCTGGTAGATTTTAAATCTCGAAGTCGTTGGTTTGTGGTGAAAGCTGATTACAAAAAAGATCATAAATAAATGTAAAGAATTTAGGGTCAAATACTTAGAAACATTTACTCGTAAAGCGGCAATGTTTTCATTCAAATATGTAATAATCATAATATATAATATATAATTTGATTTTACCCTAAATTATTTTATTTGATACAGAAGTAAACAATGATTAAGAAAAACAATATAAATTTAAATTAATTACGTTTTTTGATTCAATTAAAATTGGCATGTTTTTTTATATATATTTTTATTCAATTATACAAAATAGTTATTTATGAATCGAGTGCAGTTTACAATGATTGTTTATTATTATTACTGCATGGTTGCTAAATTGCAATAGAATTCAAAAATTCTAATTATAATTGATAGAATTTTGAAAACTTTTGGTTTTTGAGGTGGTCTAGCGACTACAATTTCTTGTGTACCTTGTCACTTTTTTAGTAAATCCAGTTTTCTTTAGAAACTTTTGCTAAGAGATAGACTGTTTTAAGCTTTTTTTTGGTTAGCTTCTGCTTGCCAAAGAAGGCTCTACGTTGCGTATTGTAAGCCTTTTTAGATTATAATCTTTTGGTATGCAGATGAGGCGGACTCTGTTATTTGTGGCAGATTGTTTATAAAGTTTATCACTAGTTTGCATTTATTTACTGACAACCGTATAGCCTATATAACCGATTAGCTCAGCGACATGATAGTTATTGGTCAGTTAAAGTATTGTCTTGATTTGATGTTTTTAGAGCTACATTTAATAATAGCTAATTTTGTTTGAAGGAGCATATTTGCCCAGAGATAATTCCGGTTCTGATGCTATTGTAATGTTTAGATCCATCTGTATATCATATAAATTCTTTTGCTTTGCGACGGTAGTATTAAATAAAAAAAAAATTCATGCAATAACTTTTTTTAAAGTGTGATATTATTTTTAGTGTTTCTTTCTCATGTAATACGTTTGTAGGTCTAGGAATCTCAAGATTTACAGTGTGTTTGTTTATCTATATTTGATTGCTTATTTCCCCTCCATTATCACAAATAAGTGGTAGCAAAAGCAGTGTTTCCATAGCTGCTGTGAGAGTTGTTCTCGTTGCTTTCTTTATTTAATTGCGTTGACTTGTAGCTTGGGGGGGCAGGGGAGACATTCGCCAGCAATTTTAGCTCTTTTCCTATAATGTAATTGTTTTAGTTTGATTTTTGAGCATGAAGTTCACCCAATATCTAACAAGAAGTATAGCGCTGCTGTTTTCTATTCCCGTAGCAGTTTATTGAAAATGAAGTATTGTCAAATGCTCCTTAAATGTCTAAGAAAGGTCCCAAAAATTTTTTTTTGCAGTAGATAGTCTTTTTGCACCTGGTTGAAAAGCTGATTTATAGCTAAATTGAGGATTTAACTTAAATGCCAAAAGTTTGACACAACTATTTAAAATACTTATAACTTAACACTATCATTGTAATCCTCCAACGGTAAAACCTTTGTATGCAAAATTTTGATAAAATCTAAAAATATTGAACATACATAAATGTCAACATTTCTACACAAAATATTGAATTTGGTATAGAATGTATTATTTTAATAATTAATGTCAAAATGTTGGCATTACTACTGTAATAACTCATAATCTAATTCAATCATCATTAAAATTTTCAAAAACTTAAAAAAAACATGTTTGTTAAATTTTGCAAAATTCTAAAGTATTTAACTTAATTTGTAACTTTTTGACATTGTTATTTCTAATACATATAATCTAACACTACCATTGTAATCCGCTTACTTCAAAAGCCGTTTGTCAACCAAATTTAATTAAAAATAATGAATTTTATAATTAGGGGTTGTTAAGGGTAAACTGCGCAAAATAATAAAATAAATTTAATTGTGCTTATTAATTGCTATTCCAAAAAGCAATTACTCTAAAAATTTTGTTATTTAATATATTTATCAAAATACTAATTTAGGGTTGTTAGCAATTAAATAAAAAATGTATTGGATGTATGTATACTATCTTGTAAAGTCAAATTATTTTTATTACATATCAAAATATTTTTGGTGAAGGTGCCGTGGAGCCCGACTTGCCGGATTAGTTCCCGAAAGTAAACGGCAACGTGACACACGAGCCCGACTTGCCAAAAAGAGCCCGACTTGCCGGATTCGTACCCAGAAAAAGCCCGACTTGACGGATTAATATACATATATATATATATATATATATATATATAAAATCACAGTAACTATTAATCAATTTATGTTTATTAATGTGTTGAAGGTGTTAACGTTTCTCCCAATAGAAGGCAATGCGTTAACACTTTCTGAGTTCTGCATCGCGACGTTTGATGTGGTTTGTCGCCGTAGTCAAATATATATTTTTTGTACTTTTAAAGGATTTGTAAAATTTAACTCACAAACTGAAGCTAAAAAAATTTGGATAACCTCAACAATAAAAGAGATGTTTGAAGTATCTGACGGTATCATTGTAAGTGCCAGTTTGGTTTTCTTTCTAAGTCTGCTGCTCATATAAACCAATAATACCAATTAACACTTTCTTCTAAAATTTTTCCAATGAGTAAACTCAAAATGGTGCTTTACTAAGCACGTTTTCATAAAAAAAATTGTCGTTTTGCTAGGTTACAGTGTTGTAGTGTCTTTATGAGTTCCACAAGACAATAACCAAATCCATGCCAAGCCTTGTATTTCATGATAATTATCCACATAATCTCTTGGGTTGTAAAAAATTGTCTTTAAAATCATTTTACCAATTTTGATAAAGTTTCCCGTTGTATTGTATAAATCTTCCTAGTGTGTCCGCTTTAAGTTTGCAAACTATTGGATAAAGTAGGTTAGGTTAGGTTAGGTTAGGTTAGGTTTGGTTAGGTTAGGTTTGGTTAGGTTAGGTTAGGTTAGGTTAGGTTTGGTTAGGTTAGGTTAGGTTAGGTTAGGTTAGGTTAGGTTAGGTTTGCAAGACTCAAACATATCTGCGGCAATACTGGTACTTGATAACACCGCAAATAGAATCGAAGACTGGGGTACGACCGCGGATGGTATAGTCTGGATTAAAATCAGCGGAATTTATATCTACAGCTGCTACGTGTCACCAAATATACCAATGGACCAGTTTCTCAGTTGGCTTGACAACCTTGAAAGCAGCATCCGCAGGACAGGTAGCCGGAAAGTTATCGTAGGCGGCGACATAAATGCAAAGACAATCCCATGGGGGTCTCGCCTCACGAACCGCAGAGGCGAAGCAGTTATCGATATGATAGCGAGCACAGGCATAACAATTTGCAACCAAGGAACCGCACCGACCTTTAGAAGTGGTAATAGCAGCAGCGTGATCGACGTGACACTGCTTCAGACAACTTTGCAAAAAATATGAATGACTGGAAAGTATCAGTTCTCGAAAGTCTAAGCGACCATCAATACATCATGTTTAGCATTTGCTGCAATGTAGCTACCCAACCAAAAGAAACTGCAAAAGGAGGATGGGTAATAGACAAACTCTGCAAAAAAAAATTAGTTGAAAGTCTGAATAGAGCAAAAACAGTACTAAGCGAAGAGGATACAGAAGAAAATTGCAAAGTTATAATGGGAGCTATACAAGAAGCATGTAAGGCGGCAGTGCCAAGGAAAAACGTAAAAGGTCGCCGACAGGTATTCTGGTGGTGCGAGAAAATAGCAAGCGCAAGAAGCAAATATCATAAAGCACGCAGAGAAGTAACCAGAGCACGAAACAAAAGGACGGCCGCAATAATAGCAGAAGCAAAAAAAAATGCTAAAACAAAAAGGAAAGACCTAAAAGATGCAATTACTGAGAGCAAAAGAAAATGCTGGAGCCAATTATGCGCAGAAGTAGACAAAGACCCATGGGGTTTACCTTATAAAATTATAACAAAAAAGATAAGCGCAAAGTCACCAGGCCCAGAAGCTTACTAGAGGCACTTTTTACAACTAGCACAAACAACAAGACTACAACTATAAATCAAGCAAGCCAGTTGAAACAGAAAATAAGGCGCATTGAAATAGAAGAGCTAGTAGTAGCAGCAAAAAAGCTTCCAAACAAAAAAGCTGCCAAACCGGATGAATTACCAAACGAAGTAGTTAAAGCAGAAGTAGAGTGCCACCCAAAAGAGTTGCTGCTCCTCTACAACTAATGTCTGGAAAAAGGCGTATCTCCAGCCAGGTGGAAAGTAGCCAGATTGGTTTTATTAAGAAAGCCAGACAAAGCGCCAGAAGAACCTTCGTCGTACAGGCCAATCTGCCTACTTGACGGAACAGGCAAAATTCTGGAATGAATTGTGGTGAATAGGCTAAACGAAGAACTAGAGACTACAGATGGCATATCGGATAGGCAGTTTGGCTTCAGAAAAGGAAGATCTACAGTAGACGCAATCTACGCGGTTCAAGAAATTGCAAAAGCGGCAAACAGCGGTCCGTTATGGAAAAGAAAGCACTGCATTATTGTAGCGTTAGAAGTCAAAAACGCATTCAACTCAATACAATAGCACGTAATAGTTAATGCAGTGAGTAAAATAAATATTTCGGAGGGCATCAGGCAATTAATTGAAAGTTACCTGAGTAACAGAAAATTAGAATACAACGACAGAAATAACGACACGGTGAGAATAGAGGTGACAGGCGGGGTGCCACAAGGATCGGTGCTGGGACCACTATTGTGGAACTTGGCATACGACGGAGTGCTAAGGCTCAAACTACCAAAGGGAGTCCAAATAATTAGATTTGCGGACGATTTAGCAGTAATATATAGCCACTGTGGTATAGATAAAGTTATCGAAAACGTAGAAGAAGCAATAGTGATGGTGTCGGAATGGCTGGCAGCAAACGGGCTAAACTTGGCTGCTTAAAAAACAGAGGTTGCTTGGTTATCGACTAAGCGAAGCGGTTGAAAGGGCGACAAAAATATAACAGTAGAAGGTAACCTAGTGCCAATAGGTAAAAGCCTTAAATGCCTAGGAGTAATACTAGAAGCCAATAAATGGCATAGTCAACAGGTGGCTGCGGCAGTAGACAAAGCTTCAAAAACAGTTATGGCAGTATCCAGATTAATGCCAAATATAGGAAGATCTTGCCAAGCAAGCAGAACACTGCTAGCAAGCGTAGCCAGATCGAGGTTACTTTACGCCGCGCCAGCGTGGGCAGTAGGGGCGGGTGTACAGAGAAACAGGAACAGGTTGCAAAGAGCACTACGCGGGTCAGCCATCAAGATAATAAGAGCATACCGGACAATAAGCACGGACGCTGTTAAAGTGTTGGCGGCAGTACTTCCGGATGACCTGTGTGTAGAAGAAAGGGAGAGAATATTCTATGCTGTTAAGCAAGGACGTTCAAGACCAAAAGCAGCAAAAGCAGCAAGAGCGGAAACAATAAGAAGATGGCAGGAAAGGTGGTCAGCGACGGATTCGTGCGCAGCAGGACACGCCGCCTAATTCCATCAATCAGCTACTGGATAGACAGAAAGCATGGCAATTGCTCATACCACCTCACGCAGCTACTCACCAGCCACGGATGCTTTGGCAAATATTTATGCCAAATAAAAAAACGCACCAGTGAAAAATGTTTGTATTACGACTCAACCTGCGATGATGCAGAACATACCCTTGTCCAATGTCCGAGGTGGGCAAATTACAGGTTATCGATAACCAAGGCTTTTGGTGAAATACCAACAGCATCAAATGTTGTAGGCCATATGCTGCAGACAACTGCCAAGTGGAATGCAGTAAACAAGTTCGCAATTACAGTGCTAACACTAAAAGATCTGGATGATTGATAGCGGATCTAGATCAATTTAAAAAGTACAGTGACCCCAAAGTAGTGTAAAGTAATACCGAGAGGCAGTTCCGCATTACTACTGGTAAAGAGAAGGGGGTTTTTAGTCGGTAGAAACCCGACACTACTGTCAGCCCGAGCTGGCAGTATCTTAGCTGAAGATTTTCCTCCTTTGGTTATATATATATATATATATATAAAAAAAAAGGTTAGGTTAGGTTAGGTTAGGTTAGGTTAGGTTAGGTTAGGTTAGGTTAGGTTAAGTTAGGTTAGGTTAGGTATTTTGATAAGGAGGCGGCTCACAAGATGCAGAGCCAAAGACAAGCTGGATGCGAAATTGCTGGAAGAAAGCAAGGCAGCCAAAGGCAGTTACAAAGAAGCCATTAAGAGGAGCAAAAGGGAGAGGTGGCAGCTTATGTTAAGTGACCTGGAGCGAGACCCTTTTGGCCAGGGCTACCAAATAATGGTTAAAAGATTGGGTATAAAACCTAAACAGGTGGTTTTGGACGAGGTGAACAAGAAAAAGATTATTTTGGAGCTTTTCCCAGACATCCTGGATTTAGATAAACCTGTGGTAAGCTCAAAAACGAGCGATAGCTCAGATGTACCCCCTCCATTCACAGAAGAGGAGATGCTTTCTGCTATCACCAGGCTGGCACCAAAAAAAGCTGCGGGTCCGGACGGAATAAAGGGTCAGATAGTTAAACTGGCTCAGCAGGAAATCCCCGAGGAATTGCGGGGAGCCTTTAATAAGATCTTGGCAGGAGAAACCTTTCCCAAGGAGTGGAAGATAGCTAAGGTGGTCCTAATACCAAAAAAGGAGGATAAATACCGGGCAATCAGTCTATTAAGTGTAATTGGGAAAACCTATGAGCACCTGATAAAGAGGAGACTGGAGGTAGTATTGGAGGAAAAGGGAGCCATTTCCGACGCCCAATACGGCTTCAGGAAGGGGAGATCGACGGTGGATGCTATCATAAAAGCTAAAGAGCTGTGTGAAGATAGAAGCAGCGCATGGACGGCGATCATTCTTCTCGATGTAAAGAATGCTTTTAACACTGCCTGGTGGAGTAAAATCATTGGGCGGCTTCAGGATATCGGGGTGCCCAGATACCTTCTGGCAATCTTAGACAGTTATTTAAGCGAAAGATCGCTCCGCATAGCTAAAAGAGAAGAATTAAAGCTGACGCAGGTCGTTCCGCAGGGCTCGGTTCTTGGGCCAACCCTGTGGAATGTGCTGTATGACCCCGTTTTAAGGCTGGACATCCCGAAGGAGTGTGAGATGGTGGCATACGCCGATGACCTGGCGGTAGTGGTTAGAGCAAGCGGGGCAGAAAGGCTCCAGAAAGCAGGAAACGCGGCTTTGGCGGCCGTAGACCGTTGGATGGGAAATAACGGGCTGGAAGTTGCCCCTGAAAAAACCGAAGCCCTAGTGGTAAAAGGGTCGAGGAGGAAAAATGAGGTAATCTTCACTATTAGAGGGAACAAGATAAGACCCAAAAAGTCTGTAAAATACCTGGGTGTATGGTTGGATGCTAATTGGACTTTCGGACAGCACGTGGTAAACGCAATCAAAAAGACCGACAGAACGATCACGGCATTAACAAAGATCGTGCCGAACGTTAGTGGCCAAAGGTCCAGAAAGAGGACGGTTTACCACTCGGTAGTCCAGTCCATTATGACGTACGCTGCACCGGTGTGGATAAGGGCACTCGGAGTCAAGCGGCACAAAAATGCACTGATAGCTACTCAGAGAAGAGTCCTACTGAGAGTCATCAGTGGGTATAGAACAGTCAGCGCAAATGCAGCGTGCGTCATAGCAGGAATCCCCCCAATCGAGCTGAAGGTACAGGAGCTAGAGGACAGGTATAAAGCCAGGAAAGCAGGGAAAGAGACAACCATTAATGTAGTAAAGACGTGGCAGCAAGGGTGGGAAAACATGCACGATACAGCCCAATGGACGAAGAAACTGATACCGAATATTGAAAGCTGGTGTAGATGCACGCATAGATCGACGGATTATTACCTTACCCAATTCTTGTCGGGCCATGGTAGTTTTGGCAGCTACACCAAAAGAATTGGGAAGACTCCAAATGATGCCTGCTACTACTGCGCGCAAAGCGACTCTCCCGAGCACACAATTTTTTTTTGTGAACGGTGGCAAGCTGGAAGACGTGAAGCGGAGGCGGAAACCGGTGAAAGTCTAATGGTGGTTAGCCTGATGGACCAAATGACGAGATCTAGGAAGAACTGGAACAGTATTAGCAGCTTTATTAGGGAGACCATGAAGTGTAAGGAAAGTGAAGAAAGGTCACGGCAGAAAGCCAACAAACAAAATAAGTGACAAAATTAAGATCCAGCCGGCTGGGCGATGAAGAATCCTATTAGGGTATGCCGTCTAGTCGGTGAGAAGAGAGAGGTTTTTTAGTGGGTGCAAGTCCCACACTCCCGGATCTATTAGACCCAATGATCCGGGGAGCATTAGCGTTTGCCTCACCAAAAAAAAAAAAAAAAAAAGGTTAGGTTAGGTTAGGTTAGGTTAGGTTAGGTTAGGTTAGGTTAAAGTCAAACTTAATTCTTGCCGTTTTCTAAAGGCATTTAACGGTAAGTTTTTGTAATTAAAGATTCAGTTTCATTTTTTTCCAGATTTATAAATAAAGCGCTGGCAAAAACAATCTGCTCACAATCATGAACCATTTTTCTTTATTATTAATTCACATTTATTCTTTCAAATGTCATAGCTGAATAACTATCAACAGTAATAAAACATCTAATCTCTTTGTCTGTCGGTCTGGAAACAACTCTTAGAAAAAAATACCCCGAAAACAAGTCGTTACAGCAATTCTGGCTGATAGGTGCTCATTCTTGAGTTCTTTGTGTTGTTGTTTTGTTGTTTTGTTTTTGATGTGTACCGAAACTTGAAGTAGTTCTCCAGATATGAAAAAGTCTTGGAACAATATCGTTTTGTTTCCCCAATATTAAGTGTGTCAGGTTTATAGTGTTAACCTGCTGGTCAAGACCCCAAGAATTTGAGGACATCACTCTGTTTTGCAAGTCTGGTAGGTGTTCTTGCTTTTGCTGATAATCTGCCATAACTGACTATAACAAAAAATTATCCGACAAAATACCCATCAGAGAGATACCTTGTCCCTTAAGCTATTTACGCTAGGTCTAGAGAATATCTTTAAAAACGTAGACTGGACGGACAAAGGAATAAATGTTGATGACAAAAGGCTGACTTGCGCTTTGCGGATGATTTTGTTTTAGTAGCCACTGAAGAGACTGAGATTAAAACAATGCTGACTCAACTAAACAACATCTTCAAATCAGCTAGTCTTTACATGAATATGAGCAAAACAAAAATCATATCAGCTAATGTTCCACTTCGGCCTGATACACTTATTGATGGGGACATGGTGGAAAGAGTAGAGAGCTACATCTACTTTAAAAATAGGCAAAAAATAGGCCAAGATGTGGAGAAAAAAAGAATAGGACTAGGCTGGGCAGCATTTGGGAAGCTGAATTTTATTCTAACCCACAAGACGTTCCCAAAAAAGTTGAAAGCAAGAATATTTGATTAATATGTGTTGCACCGGTTCTTACATATGGCGCAGAAACCACAACATTTACCCAGCAAAACATCAATTGCGCAAAAATCAATGGAACGGAAAATGCTAGGCATACCGGTACGCCACAAAGAAAGGAAGAAATGGGTGCGGAAAAAGACAGGTGTTGCGGATGTGGTAAAAAGAGTAGCGCAATAAAAATGGAGTTGAGCTGGGCATATTCTTCAAGATGCGGAAGAAGAAACATAGGCCCTCGCTCTAAAAGATGGAGCGACAATGTTCGGGAAGTAGCAGAGAGGAAATGGTTAAGACTGGCGAGGAGCAGAGGAGAATGGAAAATTTAAAGAGAAGACTATATCCAATATTGGGAGAATAAAATCTAAAAAAAAAAAAAAAAAAAAGAACAAAAAATTGCGTTCTTTGGTAGCCCGGATAAGCTTCAACCTTACTGATTAGTTATTTCCAACAATGGAAATGCCCCATGCCAGCATTATCTTGATCACAAACTTTTGGGTGAATAAACAAAAATTTTAGAAAAAACAACCAGCTCACAATCATCCGCCTAATTGTTTGTCGTCCAAAAGTTGGTTGTCTATCTAATAATTCTTCTAATATTATCAATAATTGGCACCTATTCTGTCAAATTCCATAGCTGCAGAAAGACCAAAAGTAAATAAAATATCCAATCTCTAAATTACAAACACTTGGGAAGATGGTTGATAGCGTTATCTAACAATTCTTCTAATATTTATTACCATTTATTACTTAATCTGTTAAATGTTATAACTAAATAAATATAAAAAGTAAAATATTTAATCACTTGATCACAAACACTTGGGTAATAAAAAGAAAACACCAGAGAAAACCACCCGCTTACAATAATAAACTTTTTTTTTCTAATAGTTTTTACAATTGACACTTATTCTGTCAAACATTGTAGCTGCAGAAAGATTAATAGTGAATAAAATATCCAATCTCTTAATGACAAACATTTAAGTGAGTAAGCGGGAACATCAGAAGAAACCACCCGCTAACCATCATACTGAGTAAAGACCCCAATGTGTTTTTCATCCAAAAATTAGTTATCTGATAATTTTTCTAATAATTATTGACAATTTACAGATATTCTGTCAAATATTATAACTGTATAAAGATCAAATGGTGAATAAAAAAACTCAATCTCTTAATCATAATAGTTTTTGAACGCCGTGAGTAAGTCAGCAAAAGCAGGATCAACTTTGTTTTAAATCCGTCAAATTTCCAAACCAAATGTCAGTTAAAGTAATCCAAATACCGCTCGACAACTTAGGCTGTAGCTACACAATCCTGTTCATTCAAGTAAAACTTTTGTTAAACCTCTGTTACATTAGAGCTTTCATAAAAGTTTAACAACTTTTTTTTAAGTAGAGCATAGCCTCTACTCCAACATCAAAAACGTCCATATGTAGAATACAACAAAAGCCTGGTCATGGTATGACTATCGCCAAAAACTTGGTTATAGAAATTTTGATTGTCTCAAAAAAACTGGTTTCCAGCAAGCATTTTCAGAGCAGAACTGTTTTTTTTTTCAACTTTGTTTTGAGTAGTTCTAAATAAAAGCAAAAGGTTAGTAAAGTAACATGTTAACATTAAACACCCATCCAGTGGCCTAAACACAAAGTTTTTACCAAATTTATATTTTTTAAAAATGCACTCTAAAAGCATAAACTGATTTTAGAGTTTATTTAAAACTTGCCGTAGATGGTAAAAATGTAACTTATAATATAGGTACACTAATACTGAAGTTCAAAGAACTTTTAACATAAATATTAAAAAAAACGCTGGAACAAACTTAAACTGATATGTCTTCCCATCAGAGGCGGCAAATGTATATACAAAAACGGTGAGATAGCTCAGTTATAGAGCGTTAGCGTAGAACGCTAACAGTCCGGCGTTCGATCCCCAAATATGACTAAAATAATAACTTTGCTCTTTATCCACCGGGGTGATTCGGAAGTCACCTAATAAGTCGTTGGTCCCATCAAACCCCTTTAAACAAGTCTTAAGACTTCTGGGGCGATGTAAAATAACTGTAAAACGAGCAATAAAAAAAAAAAACAAAAACCAAAAAAAAAAAATATCTTACATAAGCAAACAAACAGCCAACTTTTTAGAAAACTTTCATAATATGGGTTACCAGATTTGCATTCAAAACCTCATTCATTTATGTGCATTAACACAAATATGCTTCAAATGAGACAGAAAAGTATGATATAAACCGATTACAAAGAAAAAATACATAAAAAGGTTAGTTAAAACACAACAGCAAAGTATCTACCCTTACCATGTACAAAAAGTATTACAAATAAGAAAAGAGACTTTTTTTATTAAAGCGTTACCGCTAGCATTTATAACGTTGAATTTTGATTTGAAAAAAATCATCTTTAAAACACGTAACTGTAGAATAAGTGCCAACAGTTTTCAACACCACCACCGAAAACAATCTAAAGGTAAGGGTAATGCCTTCATCATAAGGTTGGAAAAAATTGATGATACTGTGTAAGCGAGCCCATTCACCATTACCATAAGCAATCAAAAATTGTTAAACAAGATGATTTTTTTTCCATAAAGTAGTGCCAGCGGTTTTTTGATCTTATTGTGCACCTCTGGTAGTTTTTTTAAAAGGTCAAGAAATTCCATACATGAATCTGCTTAGGTCACAGAACCCAAATAGAACTAAAGCTATAAGTAAAGAATCAAAACTCAAAAAACTTTAGTTTTTGATGATTTTGCAAATGGAAAAACAACTTTTTGTAGAACTTTGACAGTTTCTGTACCCTAAAATAAGAACAAAATAATAAATAAAACATTATATGATAATTGAAATTATCAAAATTGAAAAAACGTAAAAAACAAAAAAAAAATTGTATTAAAATAAATTTCTTTTATATAGCTGTACTTCCGCTTTGACAGACCATCTACTAGAGTAAGTATTATAGATGGAGTTTGTAGAAAAATTAGATTTATCTGTATTTTTTTGCTATAGAAGACACTTACATTTTATGTGTATTGTTAATAATAAAAAAATAGCTAAGAGGTGACGGTAGTAAACATCAAATAAAACTGCCCCAAATCTAAACTTTTCCTAGAAGTCAGTCCCCGCTGCTAGATAACTAACGAAGCTACGAAGATCAAGTCATGGAAGTATAAAAAATTAAGAAAATGTAACTCTATTAGCTTTACCAGCAACAATTAATATCAAGGTGAAGCAAAAGAGAATGATCCCGGGCTAGTTTATCATTTGAACTACCACTACATGACTGTAGCAGTTTTAAAAGGCTGCAAAACTTGCCAGCCCGCTTGGTGGCGTTTGGAATGCCAAAAAATCATTAAAAAAAAATGCAAATTAAAAACTAAAATAAATTAAATTCTTTATTTAAAAATTTCATATTTTATTTTGAAAATTAAACAATATTGGATTACATGCCCTTTAGGGCATCAGTGCCTATCCGCAGAAAATATTACATAAATCTGCTTCCCTTAAAAAAATTTTTTGTCACATTTTTTAATATTAACTAAAATTTTAAGATAAAATGTGAAAGTATTGTAAGTCCGCTCAAAAATTAAAATTAGGAGACAATTTCAAAAATCCTATTTTTTGAAAAACTACAAACTTTATAAATAAAATCCTATTTTATCCTCTCCAAATTTGTGGAGTCAGAATGCTTCTAATGCTGATAGTTATTAATAAAAAAAAAATAAAAGCTCCTTCTGTGATAATAAAATAAAATAACATAAAAATCTTTTAAAAATCAGGAAGCAACATTTTTATTTATTTTAAAAATATAATATAAATCTGTCAAAATGTTAACAATATTTCTAACTCAAACAATTCATTTAAATCTAATTTACTATAAATTATTTGTTGGACGTAATAAAGAAATCTGTTTTAATAAATCTTAAAATTTGTGGAAATGATAAATTATTTCTTCTTACAGCTCTTGCGACAAATAATTTACGTCTTCCTCAACCAGCAAAGAAGAAAAAAAAGTACCACAAAAAAAATTCACACATTTCCCTGGAAACTCTTTTCCATGACTTCATATTAAGTTTCCTATCCGACGATAAAAGTGTCACCCTTTCAAATCGCAATCGGCCACGAGCTCTATTTTTTTCTTTCCTTTACGAACACTTTTACAATTCCACGCATATTTCATGTACATTTTACACACGGATAAATAAATCAAAAACTCTGGACGCACGGCAGTAGTAAAACGGTCGTGTTTTGCGGTGTGTGTACCTTTTTTTTTACTATGAACGGGGTCACCTGCCATGATGTTCGAGAGGTCTTCCCGCAGCGGTCGTATAAATACATTATATAGAATATAAAACTGGAAATCAGTTCGTCAGCCCTTAGAGATAGACATCCCTGACTTTATTATCGAACCATTTTTTTTGCGCGATAGATAGCGAACAACAAACAAGTTTTATCTCTATCTTCAGCTTTTTATTTATTGTATTGTATAAGTTTAACAAATTTATTGTAATTTAAACTGATTATTATGTAGGGTTTTAATATTAGCATGTTAAAAGGAAGCTATAAAGTTTAGTTCTTACTACAAACAATAACAATATCAATTAATTTCTAAATTACTAATTACGCGTGCTCATAGGCGTCTGTTAACGCTTGATTAATTATAGCACGTTGGTATCAAAGAGATTATTGCTATCAGCGCTATCGAATCAAGACATAGATCTAAATGAAAGTTCTTCCTTTGTTGTCTTCATCGACGAAAGATAATTCTAGAGAATATCTAATAATATTGTAGTATTTGATTGATTATCAAATGACGTGCATCATTTAACAAATCTTTTTATATAAATGTATTATTACATCATGTATTATGTATAATTATATTATTATATAATATAGAATGTTAAAGGAAATAATATAATATTTTATATTTTGAGTTTATATATTAATCAATTAGTTTGCAACTTAAATATATTTTTTAATTACTTATACTGACATAGTTGGCTTAGTTTTAAGTTAAGTTTTAAAATTAGCTAGGACGCCATCATGTTGGCCAAAAACTATGTTTTTTTTTTTAATTTTAAATGTTTTAAAATTATTAACAAATTTGTCAGTAAATTGTCAAATGAATTGTCAACTTTTTTTGATCAATCATATTTTATATTTGTGTTTAGAGCCCCAACAAATGTTGCACATAGAAAAAGTCGGCTATGACGGTCCTGTAACTAACTAAAAAAAAAACTACGAACGTTCCAATGTAAGATGTTTTTATTCCAACAGTATAAGACGGTTTTACTGAACCTGCAGAGATTGTCAAAAAATCTGCTGTACAGTAAAAACGTATAGAAAAAGTTATAGATTTAATTATTAAACAAATTTATAACGTTATAACTTAAATAGTACCAAAGCTTACCAACTTGTTGAAAAAAATTTTGCGCGGCAATAATTTCCAAAATTTGGCGATTTTCCAAAAACTCCAAACAAGTTTTTTGAATTTTTTTCAAAATTGTTTCATTTTTTTTACAAAAATTGCAATTATTGTAACAATTTTTTAAAATTTTGACGTAAATTTTGTTGTGTAAGTTGTCAATAAGTTATTATCAACAGCTAACCTGGAAACTTCATCTTGAAGAATTAAATAAAAAATTAAACAAGACAATATACATGATGCGATCTATATAAATGTCAATCAAAACACAATGCGCATACTATATTATAGTAACTTCTATTCAATATTAAAATATGGAATTATTTTCAGGGGCAACTCAGTTAATACTGACATTATTTTTAAAAGTCAGAAAAATATAATTTGTTTAATTTATAATATGAAGTTCAGATATTCTTGCAGAAATATCTTTAGACATAATAGTATATGGACACTACCTGGAATATTTATAAACGAGTGTCTCAAGTTTATATTCAAAATAAACAGTATTTCTCTAATGAAGAGATGAATCATACCTGCAATACTCGATTTAAAGAAATTACTTACAAATACCCCAAGCATAACTTAAGCTTAACAAAAAAATCGGCATTGTATACCTGCATCAGTTTTTTTAACGCACTTCCATCAAAATATCGTAAAATTAATAATTTGCTCTGTTTTAAGAGTGAAATAAAACAACTTTTAATTAATATAGAACCATGTGATGTAAACGAATGTATGGAATACTTAAAAAAATTGTGATCAATTGTATTTTACTATTTTCTATATGATTATTTTAATCTGTATGTATATTGTTTATTTTAATCTGTAATACATCAGTATTGTTTAAACTTATGTTGATAAAGTAATGTAAATGTAATGTAATCTAATTAATTGTACCTAAATGTTTAATTATTGTATTTGTATTTTTTTTTCACATTATTGTCATGTTGTATGTAGCATTACCCATATGAAATAAATGATTATTATTATTATTTAATCAATTTCCAAAATTAGGTAATTTTCCAAAAATTCTAATTGAGTTTTTTCATTTTTTTTCAAAATTGTTTCTTTTTTGTTTACAAAAATTTCATCAATTGCAACAATTTTCAAAATTTTGACGTACATTTTGTTGTGTACATTGTCAATAAGTTACTTAATCAATTTCCAAAATTTGGTAATTTTTCAAAATTTCCAAACCAGTTTTTTGATTTTTTTTTTAATTATTTCATTTTTGTTTACAAAAATTGCAATTATTGCAACAATTTTTCAAAACTTTGACGTAAATTTTGTTGTGTAAGTTGTCAATAAGTCAAGTTCCAAAATTTGCTAATTTTCCAAAAATTTCAAATAAAAAAATTATAGTAACAATTTTCCAATGCATAATAATAATACTAATAAAAACCATTTCAATATATTGCTAGTAGCGTAGCTATCTTTAAGCAAAGGTTTTGGGTTTTATAACCGTTTTTAGCAAGGTTATTTTTTTAAATATCTAATAATTTTTAACAAAATTTAGCTATTTTTGACTTTTCATAAATAGAATATTGCGTTTTTAACAGTTTATAGTGAGCTTTGGTACGTTCTGACAATATTTTTATACGTTATGACCGGATTTTGCTATTTTTGACATTTGATGGTAAAATTTTTATATTTTTCAATGGTTCATGGCCGGATTTTAGTTAATAATTTGATGTTTTAGAAACAAATTTTTGACATTTTATGAACACAATTTTAACCGATTTTTTTTAGCTTTTATAAACAATATTTTTGTACAATTTGGCCGGATTTTGATATTTTTGACATTTTATGAATAGAATATTGCACTTTTTTGACAGTTTATGACCGCATTTTAAATCATTCTGACAATATTTTGATATTTTGTAGACGGATTTTGCTATTTTTGGGACTTCATGAAAATTTTGAATCTTGTAACAATATTTTGATAATTTATAGTCAATTTTTTGTGCTTTCTGACAATGTTTTCATACTTTATAGCCGGATTTTGCTATTTTTTACATTTTATGGTAAAATTTTTGCCAGATTTTGGTGCTTTCTGATAATATTTTGATGTTTTAAAGCCACATTGTTGACGTTTTATGAACACAATTTTAACCGATTTTGTTTTCTATAATTGAGTTTGCCATTTTTGAGCTTATATAAAATAAATGTTGCATTTTTTAACAATTTATAGTAAATTTTGGTATTTTCAAACAATATTTTTATATATTATGGCCGGATTTCGCTATTTTTGAGAATTTATTACCGGATTTTAAATATTTTTGACAACATTTTGATATTTTGTTGTCGGATTTTGCAATTTTTGAGACTTGACATTTTTCAAATTTTATTGTTAACAAGTTATGCAACAATTTTGGTTTCTTGGACATTTTTTAAATACTTTAAGCCAAATTTATGCTATTTCTTACATTTTATATGGGCAATTCCATTTCAAACGGACCAGAGCTAGGAGGGGGGGGTGCGTTGAGAAACTTGCTTATGTATTTTTTTTTAGTTTGTAACTTATTAGTAGTCCTTTGATCGGGTTATGAGGGTATAAAACCCATAAAAAAAATTCTACGATTTTTTTAAAGTTTTTTTGACGTTTTTTAACTTAATCGCATTTTTTGTTTAAAAACCGCAATTTTAACTCAAAAAAATTAATTTACTAATAAAATCAACCAGAAATTTTTCGTAGAATCCAAATCTGGCGCCATTTTAAGTTTATACCCTGTCTATAAGCCGCAAAAGCCATAAAACCATGTTTCTGTTCTTAGTGGGCTGGGCAAAAAGGAGCATTTTTTAAATTTTTTTAAACCGCTAAATTTGACATGTTTTGATGTTATTAATAAATAATAATTAATTAATTAGAAAATATAAATTTGTTTTGTGTATTTGGGTTTTAAGCGTCTAAAACTCAAAAAAACTGCAAAAATAAGCCTATTTTTCAATATAAACTTTTACAAATGCACATTTAACAGTTTTCAGAGAAACTATACACCAATTATTATTAAAAAATTTAGTTTTGCAAACAATTCTTTATAGAAAATAGTCAGTGTCGTGCGTATCTGGCAAAGAAAAACCCATCTAGAAAAAAAAATTTGTTTAAAATTTACTTAAAATTTTTTTTTTTTTATATTTTTTAAAGATTATTTGGATTATATTTTTTAAGTTGATTTCAGAAGTTTAACAAAGACATTTTTTGTCGCTTGAACCAATTTTCGGCCATTTTACTTTTTGTTTGATAGTTTTTGCGCCTGCGGCACAAATTTAGACTCAATGTATCGGCGCAAAAATTTAAAAATATTATTATTTTTGGCATTCAAACATAAATCTGCCTGTCGCTTGTTAAAATTTGTTAAAAAAAAGTTTTAAACCACACCCTAGTGTGTTTATAATATTTTTTGTAAATATAAAAAAATAATTAATTTTTAACGCATTTTTTGCATAAAAATTTTGTAAACATTTTTTTCTAGGTGGACTTTTCTATAGACGATGAGTACAACACTGACAATTTTCCATGTAAAATTGTAACCAGAATTCAAATTTTTAATAATATTTGGTGTATTGTTCCTCTGAGCGCGGCTAAACGTGCATTTGTAAGAGTTTCTCCTTTTGCACAGCCCACTAAGAACAAAAACATGGTTTTATGGCTTTTGCGGCTTATAGACAAATTATAGACTTGAAATTGTGCCAGATTTGGAATCTATAAAAAATTTCTGGTTGATTTTATTAGTAAATTTATTTCTTTTAAGTTAAAATTGCAGTTTTTAAACAAAAAATGCGATTAAGTTAAAAAAACGACAATTAAACTAAAAAAAATCTTAGAATTTTTTTTTATAGGTTTCATACTCTTATATATCGATCAAAGGACTACTAATAAGTTATAGAAACAAAAAAAAAATACATAAGCAAGTTTCTCAACGCACCCCCCGCTAGCTCTGGTCCGTTTGAAATGAAATTGCCCATATATAAAAAAATTTAAAAAAAAATAGTTTTTGGTCATTTTTTATAAAATGTCGCAATGTCTTATACAATTTTGGTTTAATAAAAAAAAAATCTTATACGCAATTTTTGTTAAATTTTTTCATTAAATGGGTTTTCTACGTTTTTTTTTTTATAATTTTTTTTTAATTTTTTTAATTTTTGAGTGATAAAACAATTTTTGGTAAACTTTGTACAATAAAATAACTTTATTAGTAATTTTTGGTAAATTTTGTTTAATAAAACGGTTTTTAATGATTGTTGTGTGATAGAAATAAATTATATGCAATTTTTGATAAAATTTGTGTAAAGAAAAGGTAATTCAAAGCAATTCTTAAGTTTCTTTGAATAATATGGTTTTCTGAGATTGTTTTTTTTAAATTTGTGCAATCAAAACGATAAACTTAATTTTTTTGTACAATTTGTGTCACAAAAAGGTTTTATAAGCAATTTTTGATAAATTTTGTTTATTTATAACAGTTTTTTGTTCATCTTCTTCAAAAGAAAAGTGTTTTTAAGCAATTTTTGGTAAGTAACATTTAATAAAGAGGTTTTACGAGCGTTTTTTATAAATGATGTACAATGAAAACGTAAATGCTAAGTATTTAATAAATTTTTTAGAAGCAATTTTTAGTAAACATTATATAATAAAATCATTTATATGCAATTTTCAGTAAATTTGGTTAAATAAAAACGCTTTTTAAGCAATTTTTGTAAAGTTTTTTTAATAAAACGGTTTGTTGAGCGTTTTATTTTATTAATTCTGTTTAATCAAGGCGTTAATTGCTAAAATTTTAGTGAATTTTGAAGAAAAAGAAGGTTTTATAAACAATATTTGGTAAACTTTATGTAATAAAATAAATTTATCAGCAATTCTTGTTTAATTTCGATTGATAAATTAGTTTTTTGGTGATTGTCGTGTTATATAATTGAAATTAGGCGTTGAATAAGTAGAAGATGATTAACGAGGTCAAATGCTTTAGAAAAATATATTTGAGTATTATTTTCTAAGGCATTAATAATATCATTTTGATAGCAAATTAAGTTTGTTACTGTGGACTTACCACTGCAAAAATCATGTTGCTCATTAATAATAATATTACGGCATTCCCATGATAATTGTAATGTAAATAAGTAGTCAAAAAGTTTTGGAATAGCAGATTGAATACTTTTTCCACAATAATTTTTAATATCTTCTCTTTTGCCGGATTTATGAATCGGAGTTATATAACTAGTTTTCCAATAGTCTGGAAACACACTTAAGTTTTAAGACAAATTAGAAAGGTAATGTAAAGGTTTACACAATGTAAATGTACAAGCTTTTAATATAAAGTTAGGAATCTCATCTGGGCCACAAGAGAAAGAATTCTTAAGATGATTAATACCATCAAAAACGTCCGTGCAGCTTATTGAACACTTGCCATATCAGTAAGATTTTGTTTAGGAAAATTGCTGACAACCGGATTTTGGTTTGTGTAAATATCTGAAAAGTATTCCGCAAACAAGTTAACTGTATCTGAGCCTTTATTACTGATTTTGTCATCTAGAAACATAGTGTTTGGATACCCATTTGTTTTCCTAACTGTTTTTACGTGACTCCAAAAACATGAACTATTGGTTATCTAGCGCTGAATACAAAATATTATAAAAATTAGCAATACAATCATCTATATTATATTTATAATTACATAGAACTAAGTCCCAGGCTGTGGAAGCAAATTATTCATTCATTCCAACAATGTCCGCATTTTTAAAATCATAATATGTTTTTAGAATAAAGTTCATCACTATTAGTCATAAAGGGAACATCAAAATTATACGCGTTGTGATGAAAATTATTTTTTAGTAAAAGGTCGCAAGCTGCAGTAACTTCAACTGCATCATTTTGACTAAAAATTAAATCTAAATATACTCTAAAGTTATTTGGAAAATTATTAATTTAAAATAAGTTGAACTGGCTGAAAGTTTCGCAAACATATTGAGCCGGAGAATTTAGTCGACAGTCGACAGTTAGGCCAAATTTATCATTGGGCCATTTTGCTTCGGGAAGATTGTAGTCACCACATAGGACAAGTTCATGTAATGAAAATAAACTCATAACTTCTTCTACTGCAGCACAATGATTGACGTATGAATCTAGACTTGATCGTGGTGGTAAATAAGCAGCTCCAAAAATATAACACTTTGTTTTTCTTCGTACTTCAATAAATACATGTTCAACGCTATTAACTGTAGTTTCTATCATTTTTGTATTTAGGTTTTTATGTGCAGCAATCATTACACCACCGCCTTACTTTTTTTATTAGTATCATGATTTCTGTCTGTTCTATAATAATAATAATAATAATAATAATTTATTTAGTGCTTACATATACAATAATTTACAATAATCATACAAAGTTGGATATATAAAAAAAATATTACATTAAATTGTTATTTACAAATTCATCCCAACTACAAAAGGCTTTTTGAGACAAAAACGTTTTTATAGTAGTTTTAAATAACTTTTGTGGCAGTTCTTTCGCTTGTCTGGGTAGTAAGTTATAAAACTTACTACCATAATAGTTTGTGCTATTTCTAGAGCTATTTAGACGAAATGCACATGTTCTTAAATCACTCCGGCGGTGAGTGTTGTGGTTATGATTATCTTTCTTTAAACTATAACTATTTTTATTTTTATGAACATGCATTAAACATTCTAAAATATACAAACATGGCACAGTTAAAATTTGGTGTTTCACAAAGCTTAGCCTACAATCATCTCGATATTTTATTCTCGAAATAATCCGTACAGCACGTCGCTGCAATGCAAATATGCGATGTCTAGATGTTGAGTGGCCCCAAATTATTAAGCCATAATGTATGCAGGATTGACAAAGTGCAAAATATACGAATTTTAATGCCGGTTTAGCTATGATATTTGCAAGGTTACGAAGCAAATATATATTTTTGTTTAGATATTGCGCAACTTGATCTCCTTGAGTTTGCCATTGCAATTTGCAATCTAGATGTATCCCTAAAAACTTAATTTCCATAGTATCATCTCCAGCATTGGTTGGTTTGTTGGTAAATATAGCTGCAATAGTTTTGGTTTTGTTCAAACACAGTTGATTACAGGTAAACCATTCTGTGGATCTTAGTAGTGTCTCTTCATTTTTCTCTTATATTTGAGAATGAGATATACCTTTATTTAGTATTGTTGTGTCGTCAGCGTATAACACCAATTTATCAGCTTTTACATAATTACGATAGTCATTAATATATATTAGAAACAATAATGGCCCTAATATGGATCCTTGGGGTACCACAACATCAAAATTAAGTAGCTGTGACATATCCCCATTCACTTTAACACATTGTTTTCTACTCGTTAGATAATGCATTATGAGCCTACAACTTTTTAGCTGATTATTGTATGTGTACAACTTTCTTAATAGCAAACTATGTGACACACAGTCAAAGGCTTTACTTAGGTCAAGGAATGATCCCATAGCGTAGCATCCCTTTTCAAAACAGTCTATAATTTCTTCCACTAGGTCAATCATAGCTGTTGTGGTTGATCTTGCGTGACGAAAGCCGTATTGACAGACAAAATAAATTGTTATTTTAAAAAAAATTAGTTGTTTTGTTAAGATTTTTTATAAATATTAAAATCGTAAAAACTGAGTTCATTATTTGCAATATTTGTATTTAACTTAGTTTCTATAAGTATTATAATATTGTATGATAAAATGTTCACTGCATGTTTTAAAGTTGAAATTTTAGTTTTGATACCACCTACGTTTTGGAAATATCAGCTAATAGATTTTACATTTCGTTTTTTGAAGATTGTTCTATAACCTTGGGAACACCTTTAATATACTTCATACAAGATCTATTTCTTCTTTGGATTTTCTATCATTTAATTCTGTAAGAACCTTATTTCTTTCCGCCCGTTGCATATCGGTAAGATCAAGACTGATTTATCAATCAGCGTTAAGGAAAAAAAAATTACTAATATATGTTTGGGATAATTGTGGACTGTATAATTTATTCAATTTTAAATTACAAATAATTAACTTAAAAAATTGATGTCTTGCAGTTTGATATGGCTTGGTTGTTTCTATCTAAATTAATTCTTGTAGTTGACCATTTTTACAACTTTTTTCTTAATTCTTTGATTCCAATGGTGTCCTTTGTGAGATGTTTGTTTAACTTCCTCCGTAGGTTCTTGCTTTTTTTTTATACAATAACCATTATTGATAGATTATTTTTTCCATAAACTCCATCAGGTATAATGATAGCAATTAAGATAAAACTTAACAATTGTATAAATTAAAAAAATAATAAATGTTTATGTATTTTACATGTGAAAAAAGTAAATTCAACAAAAATAATTCCAAAAAATTACTGTTTATATATTTCCACAGTAACGGAAAATCATCTTTTCTTCTTGCCACACAAACAAATTGGCCTACTAACCCTTTTCTAATACCAAACATACCCCCCACCAAAATGAATAACTTTGAAATTATTGTCTGACAAAGGTAACGTATAAATTTTGTTAACCGGTCTAATGAGTTCACAAGTAGTAGATTTGATTTTTACCACTCGTGTTACACCGTCCACGCCCGGAAACAAATCAATAACCCGTCCGTTTGGCCATTCTGAAGGTGGAAGACCAGGACTGAACCAAAACACCAAATCACCCCTTATTAAGTGAAGAATGATTGGTTTTAATATTTTTTGCACAACGCAATTTGCAACAAATGTCTCTAACAAATAAGGAAGAGTGCAAATCCATGCCATAACCGTCATTAAGTCCACAAAACAGATAGGATCTTCCAGTGGATAACGTTCAAAAGTAGCAAAAACTGTAAGAAATAATTTAGACAACAACTATGCAGCTCTTAATTCTAAATGGGGAACCGTTCAAGTTTTTAGAGGAGCCTCACAAGATTTAGCCATCCTAAATTAAATTCGACAGAATCAAAAGTTTCAATACGCAGATAAATCACTGCTTCTATTCCACAAATACTAGCATCCAAAAAACAAAATTTAACAAATCCTTTTGGTATAATGCATCGTGGTATCCAATTTTTTTACAAATCAATTATTTTATCCATGATTCGTGTTCACATATTTAAAATATTTACTGGCAATGGATCATTCCAATTAACTTTCAACAACCAAAGTTGTTGTAATAAAATCTTTAACAAAAAACGAAAGGACCCAAATATCCATTAATGTCAAAAATTCGACCTACACGAGACAAAATACCTTCTTTCGAAAAAATTTCGTTATCTGATTTATTATATAATGAAAAGCATCACAAGAAAAATCCGAAGAAATTCCCAATAATTTAATCGAATCAGAGACATTTCCAGATTTAAGAATCAGGTACCTCAGATTCTATAACAGACCGATGTGAACTGGCCCATTTTGCCAAATCAAAACCTCCGCAACGCAAAAGACTTATCAATTGAGCTTTTAATTTTAAAGTTTTATCCTCATCAGGAGCTCCCCATAAGATGTCATCGACATAAATTCCATTTTTTAAAGATTCCGCTGCTAAAGGAAAAAAATTCCTTCATCCTCAATAAATGAAGAATGGACCTTTGGGCTAAATAAGGACTAGAAGTAGCCCCAAAAATTACTCTTGTATGTACGAATTCTTTAATTTGATCATTACCATTAAAACTCCAAAAAATATGTTAAAAAAGCACAATCTTCTTCATGTAACCACAACCTTTGACAAATATCACAGGTTAAAGCCACTTGATGAAATCTTAAACGTGTCAATATTTGACCAATGTCTGTCTGCAGCTTTCTACCAGAGGAAAAGGTATCATTTAAAGAAATACCGTTAGAATTTTTCTCTGCAGGATTTAAAAGTACTCTACACTAACAGCTACACCAGACGGCCTATCTTTTTTGACTCCGTGATGTGTCAAAATATATGAATTTTTATTTCTAAAAACAGTTTTTACAAAATTTTTTCTGGCGATAAAAAAGAAACTGAAAGAATTTCCTCCATCTCCTAAAAAGCACAAAACAATTGCTCAAGAGAAGGAAAAACAGATTCCGGATTATGACTAAAGAATTTAACGCCAAACTAGTTTTAATAAACTCGTCCGGAGGTGGATTGCTTGAACAAAGTATCTCCAAAAGCAGCAAACCAAGACTGATATCAGAGGCCTTGTTGAAACAAGACAAATCACTAACGACGTACTCCTCTGCATCCAACAAAATTGAAAGTTATTGTCAAAGGCCTTGCTGAAACAAGACGAGTCACTAACGACGTACTCTTCCGCATCCAAAAAAGTTGAAAAGTTGATTGCATTCCCGTATTTGATAGAATCAGACAACTAAACAGTCAAGACCAGTTCAGGCGACATTGAATCCAAATAAACACACATAGAATTGGTAATGTTTGGTTTATTTTCAATCCCATTTGTTACAGAACCCATCACTATTCAACCTAAGTTAGTTAAGATAGCACTCGGATTTTCTTTAAGGCTGGAGAATAGTTACGCTATTATAAGAGCTTACAGGAGAAAACACAGCAAGAAAACGCCTAAATATAATTGAATAAAATTTTTACACAATATAGAAGAAAGTCCAACCTGTGTCCTCAAACTTTTAAAAATATAATCCGATAAGTTGTTTCTTCTCAATTAATTTTTAAAAAGGGAAGCTAATATTTAATGCTTCATTATTTTTTACTCGTTAAATATAACTGCAAATCTTTAAGTCAAAGCATAAAGACATAGAATATTGTATGTAGTTCAACATATAAAATATGTGATGACAGAAATTGTATCGTTTGGATATTGAGTTGGATGGCGTTTTGTCCCATAAGAACCAATGTTAGTTTAAAAATGGCGCCGCGATGTAGTTTATTTTTTTTGACTAAGAAGTTCAACGTTATTGTAGTAGATGTCGCACCCCTAGAAACGGTATGATAGATAGACATTCATTAATACAATTACGCACACATTATTTCATTCGGGTGGTGAAGTGACCCCTGTACGAGATAGCTAGCGTTCCAACAAGGACAGGTGCTGTCTAATTTTAATATCCCGTATCTGCACATATAAAGGGTCCGCCATTTAAAGTTTTTTTTTTCAACTAGTCAGATTTGACAGATAATTAGTTTTATCCTTCCGCTGAACGAATATGGTTGTGTATACGCTTGAACAACGCTGGGAAATATTGCGACATTACTTTGAAAATCATGGTAATGTTGCAGAAGATCTTTTTGGATGAAGCTCATTTTGATCTTGGCGGGTATGTAAACAAACAAAATTGTCGCATTTGGAGCACAGAAAACCCGCACGCATACATTGAAAAGCCGGTACACCCAAAACGAGTCACTGTTTGGTGCGGATTTTGGTCCAAAGGCATAATTGGGCCATTTTTCTTCGAAAATGAGCAAGGAGTGGCCGTTACAGTCAATGGCGATCGTTATCGGGCCATGTTGAACAAATTTTTGTTCACAAAAATTGAAGAGGAGGATATTGGCAACATTTGGTTTCAACAGGACGGCGCTACGTGCCACACAGCCGAAGCTACACTCGATGTTTTGCGCCCTGTTTTTGAAGATCGCATTATCAGCCGCAGAGCTAATGTCGTTTGGCCAGCTCGGAGCTGCGATTTGACACCGTTAGACTATTATTTGTGGGGTGCCCTCAAAGATAAGTGTTACGCCGACAATTCAGAGACAATTGACGCTTTAAAAGAAAATATTCGTGAAGCCATTGGTGAAATACAGCTGCACACAATCGATAATGTGCTTAAAAATTGGACCGATCGTGTAGGCTACTGCATGGCCAGCCGAGGCAGCCATTTGAATAAAATTATTTTCTATTATTAACCGGAAGGATTGTACTTTCAAATAAAAAAAGAAATTTTAAAAAATATTCAGTAGTTTTTTTTTATAGCATTTAAAAAAAAAAAAAAGTTGTTTGGCGGACCCTTTATCAAAATGATTTTTACGTTTGGCTGTTTCGTGCGGCGCGCAGCAGGTCGGGGCGCTGAAAGTGATAGGAATTCTTAAGAGGGGAATCTTTGGCAAACTATAATCGAGGGCCTAAACTATAAAAGTTATAAAAAATGTTTTAAATATTTAAAACACATAATCTATCAAAGTTGATAACAACATTTTTTAATAAGGTAGATAAATAACAAAAGGTAAATTAAAAGCCAAAATCTTTATTTTGTTTTATTTTATAATTTAAAAACATTTATATTAAAAAATGTTGATTAAATTAGTATTAAATACGTTATTGCATTTATAAGATAATAAAATTGTCTGTATTTAATTTTTAAATTTTTCTTTTTACTCTAAATCTGATCGCCGTATTGCAATATAGTATTTTTTACTATAATTGATACTTGTGTTCTACGTGATAATTCATGTTTATGAAAATAATAAAACAATTTACTATATTTTTTACCACAAATTTAATCTTACGAATTATAATAGTAAGAATAAATTTGTGATTAAATACATAGTAAATTGTTTTATTATTTTTATGCTTTATGCTTTATGCTAATTGAATTCTAGATTCAGTTTTGGCAAATACAGATCAAATAAATAAAACAATAATTGTCGCAGCATTTTAGTGTCTTGAGACGGGTCATCAAAATAAAGAGGTATAAATAATAAGATTATGTACACCAAAAAAATTATGTTTTATATATTAATATGTATATTCACTATTTATTATTTTTTTTTTCTTGGTTGTTCTTTTAATACATTTTTTGATTCATTGATAAATACTACAAAATAACACATTTTCTTATTTGCAATGTGCAGTTGATCTTGTATCCAAAAATATCAAAAGAAAAATATAATTTAATTACTATTAACTGTTATTTTTTGACAAATCATTAAAATAAAAGTGAAATAATTACAAAGTCTTTATCAGGCTTATATTTCATTCAAAAACATTGCAAATATATTAAAAACTCTAGCAGAGTCAGAATTAGTAACGTAACAAAAATAATAAACGTGATAAATAGTTTTGTTTTTATGTAATTGTTTCAATTAGTTATAAGATTTTAATTAAAAAATTCAGTGTACTTGAAAGTAATTATGGCGTTTCTACAAGTGAAGAGTACCATTTGTTTCTTCTAAGCATACTGTACTATTCTTCAAACCACTGAAAATGCCTTCCTCTAAATGAATTTTTTCAGTTTTTTTCAGTGAGTCAATAATAAAATTTGAAAAAATTGAGATTTTTAAGTTTTTACATTTTTTGATCGTTTGTAACTTTTTAAGGATTTCATTTTTAGGAAAAAATTATAAGAAACTTTTTTCTTACCGAAAAAACCTGAAAAAATTTAGATAATCAGGATAAATAAAGGCATTTTTAGTGGTTTGAACAAAAACAAATTTTCATTCCGTACACTTGACTCATGGCCATAAAACTTCAAAAAACTCATAATTAATGCCTATGAATGCCTTGAACACACTTTCAACTCAGTTTCTTTGGCAAATTTTGCAACAGCAACGGATTCCATTACTTTTCCATATTGCACAGCATCGGAATAATAATTTTGAAGTTTCAAAATTGGTTTTAATAATGTATGGCATGACGTCCATTCTCGGCTATTACAGACTAAACCAAAATTTAAAGACGTTTACCTAAACATTCTTTGGGACCGATGACCGATATATAAGGTTATCAAATTGTCCTTCAGTATCAACGCTGATCAAATGTTAAACATCCGGTGTAATTTGCAAGCTATCCAATATTTGATAACATTCTGTGTTTATTTCAGCTTGAGCTATTAATGGTTGTTCAGCCATTGGTCTATTTATTTATTGCTTTACGCGTTTTTGATTTTTTTACCAACATGAGGTTATGTCAATTTTTTTTTTGTATTTAGTTTGTCTTTCCTTATATAATTTAAAATATTTTTCTAGACTAGACTCGGTACTATCACTTGTTCTATATTATCTATGTTGGAGATATCCCGGCAATCACTAATGGAACCATTCTTGCTCAGTTTGCGGACGATAGGGCAATAATTCATTCATCACACTTAAAAATTCTTTTGTATGTTTAAATGTAGTACCAGTTGACATAGTGGCCTAGACAGCAGAAGTGTCAATAAGTGCTTTATTGATATTTTGTCGGTCTGGGAACCATTCTTCTGTTTGAATTTTGTATGTGTTTTCTCAAGCAGCACATTTTAATATTACAACGCTATGAAAACCAAGTCTAATTTCTGAGTCAATTTTCAAAATTCCACCTGTACAAATTTGGGAATGCTAGCTTAGCTAGATTGACAATGCGATTGCAAGTAATTTTGCATCAAGGCATCTTTTCAAGCATCTTCTTCTTCTTGGTGCCGTATCCGCTAGCGAATGTTGGCGATCCATCTGGCTATAATGGTTTTATTGACGGCGGTGCGGAACAATTCCACGGAAGTCTTCCCGTACCACTGTCGCAGATTTTTTACCCAGGAGGTACGTCTTCTTCCCGGTCCCCTATTTCCGGCAATTTTCCCTTGCATAATCAGCTGTAGTAGTTGATATTTTGAGTTGCGCATGATGTGTCCTAGATAAGAAAGTTTTCTTTTCTTGATGTTTGACATTACTTCTTTATCTTTGTGTATTCTTATCAGGACTTCCTCATTAGTTACTCGATCTACCCAGCTGATCTGTAATATTCTACGGTAAACCCACATCTCAAACGCCTCTATTTTTCTCGATGATGCTTCTGTAAGAGTCCACGCCTCCATTCCGTAAAGTAACACCGAAAAAACGTAACATCTAACCATGCGTATTCTGAGCTTTAAGCTGAGACTGTGACTACATAGCAAGGATCTCATCTTCCAAAAGGCTTCCCGAGCAAGTGCAATTCTGATTTTAATTTCGGCCAAGTGATCCCAGTTCTCATTCATATTGCAGCCCAGATAAGTAATGCGTTGCACTCTTTCAATAGCCGTGTTGTTTGCGTGGAGACCAGTATCAATTGGATTTGTGTCTTTGCTTACGATCATGTATTTTGTTTTGGCTGCATTTAGTTTAAGTCCGAAGTCCTCTCCAGCATCAGCTACTCTGCTTAGTAGTCTTTGAAGTCCATCAGGCGTATCAGCGATTAACAAGGTATCGTCCGCGTATCGTATGTTATTAATTGCTACGCCGTTCACTTGAATGCCCTCATCCACATCTTGTAGAGTCTTTTTAAAAAGTTCTTCGGAGTAAACATTAAAGAGAAGTGGTGATAGGATGCAACCTTGTCGTACTCCCCTTCGTATTTCTATTTTGTCGCTGAGGCTGTCCTTTACTCTCACCGTCGCTTTCTGTTGCCAGTACAGGTTAGCAATTATTCTGACGTCCTGATCATCTAAGCCGGTGCTTTTAAGTATATCAAGCATTTTCTGATGTTTTAATTTGTCAAAGGCTTTTTCAAAATCGATGAAGCATGCGTATACAGTTTTATTGACATCTCTGCATCGCTGAATAAGAACCTGTACTAAAAACAAAGCTTCTCTGGTTTCAAGGCCGCTTTTAAATCCAAACTGTGGTATATTCTCTCATGGATGACTTTGAGAAAAAAGTTTAAGAGCATGACTCATTAAACTGATGGTACGATAGTCATAGTGAAAGTGAACTTAAGCCAGTCACGTGGAATATTTCCTGACTCGTAGATTTTGTTAAATAGTCGGGCAAGTATGTCAAGACCATTGTCCTCTAATAATTTTAAAACTTCCACCTGAACTTTATCTGGCCCTACTGCCTTGCCATCTTTCATTCTAGAGAGTGCCTTCTGCACCTCTGATTCTGTTATTGGGAGCCCTGTTGTAGCATTGCCTGCATCATGTTCACTAGGTCTTAAATCGGGAAATAGTTCCTCGATGTATTCCTTCCACGTATCTCGCTTTCCTTCTAGGCTAGTAATTATTTGCCCATGCTTATTTATTAATGTGCTCGCGTCGAGTCTTTTTCGTGTCCCAATTATCTTATTGATCCTTTTATGAACACCGTAGATAGCCTTGCTTGTAGTTATTCTATTTCTTTGCAGACATCTGCAAACTTAGTTTTTTTTGCTGTTCTTATCTCACGCCGAATTTCTCTTTGCAGTTGTTTGTATTTAACCTTGTCATTATTTTTGTATTGTCTGCGTTCGTCCATTTTTTTAAGAATTTCTTCGGTCATCCATTGTTGTTTTACCCCTTGTCTATCTTTCCTTAGTTTTTCATAAGCCACCTCATTCGTCGCCTGTCTGATATTATTCCACAATTCTTCTACATCTCCCTCGGGGTTATCGTCTGCTTTCAGTTTCGATACTAAGAGATGGGTGGCTTCAGTTTTCACATCCGAATTCTTGAGTTTTCGGATATCTATCCGGATAGTTTTTATTCGTTTTATAATTTTCTTTGGACGAAACCTTACTTCTGCCAATAGTAGGTTGTGGTCTGAAGGTACGTCAGCTCCAGAGTATGTTTTACAGCACTTTACGGCGTTACGAAATCGTTGGTTGATCCCGAAAAAATCTATCTGATTACGAACAATATGATTTTCGTTATTTGCAGGAGAGGTCCAGGTGTAAAGTCTTCTGGCAGGTAGTTGAAAAAACGTATTTATTAATGCCACTCCTCATATTATGTATGATGCATGCGTCAGCATTAACTGTTGACGAATTTAAAATTGTCTCTTGCCAAAACAGGATTGCAAATTATAAATATTATAATCATAACCTCCATAAATATGTAGAATTTAAAATAAACAATTTATTTATTTATTCATATACTATTTATACAGGGTCAGTCAAAATTACCGGATCACCTAAATAATTTTCTAACCGTAAATTAAAAAAAAAAAAAGTTGTTTGGTTTTAAAGAAACTATTGATTAAAAATATTATTAATATACATTCATTTTTTTGTAGAAATTTGGTAAACTTTTTTTTTTTCAAATAAAACACCTTGTATATTTTTACATTTATTGATTTTAATTATTTTTTTTTTATACATATAATGCACCATTTTTGAGTTATGTATAAGCAAACTCCTAAACTTCAAATAAAGAACATTTTTCCACAAACATACACATTTATTTTAACCTAACAATTAAAGAAAAAAACAACATCAAAAAGAAATAACAAACCAATAATTAAATCATTAAAAAAAGTAAAAGTATACAAGGTGTTCTATTTAAAAAATAAATAAAAAATCCAAATTTCTATAACAAAATAAACCATGTATATTTTTACATTTTTTAGATCTAAGACTAGTTTTAAGATTAATTCTAAGTAAATAAGGATGTAAACTAAAAAATGGTGTATTATATATAAAAAAAAATGACGAAAAATACAGGTATTAGAATAAAAAAATGTATAAATATATGGGGTGATCTATTTGAAGAAAAAAATTAACAAATTTCTCAGATAAAATGAACACCCTGTATATTGAAAATATTTTAAGTTAAAATTAAAAAAAAACTTTTTTGAAATATTTTACGGTTAAAGAATTAATTAGGTGTTCCAGTAATTTTGACCAATGACCCAGTATAATAAATTAAAATACAAATTATAATCAACATGAAAAAACGTGAACTAGCAAGGCCATAATTGCAGCTATCGATATTTAATTTAAAATTTATTCATTTAGTAATCAGTAATCAAAGTTGTTTATTTATATATTATATATATATATATATATATATATATATGAGTTGACCGATTTTGCACCGAGTTTGGTATTCTTGCAAAAGCAAACCTATTACATATAAGTTTTATATCACCTCTCAACTATATGTTCTGTTGGTAAACACAAACTTTCAAAAATAAAGTCTTTAACTGAATTATTGTGTTGCCTGTTGATATCATCATCTTGAGAATTACATTGTAATTTAACACAAGTTTCCTGCTTTGCTTTATTGTCATTTTATACAGTCTAGTTTTATTATTTCTAGAACCGACTTTTTCTTGCCACTATTTTTTACCACAAAACTCGCAGCTTACACAAAAGCACTATTAAATATAAATGATATAAATATATTATCAAATATATTTATAAATAAAACTTTACTTTCTTACCCGTGAGTGAGTCTTGGTACGATTCTACCTTGTTTTTATAAAACGGTGTGGTAGACCGAATATTTTTGTTACGTCTAGCGCACGTAGTCAGGCGCACATTTATAGTGTTTTTTGCAATTATTATTATGTATAAAATGGCAAAGTTCTGTTGTGCTTAGGAATGTAAGAAGATATGAACTTTTAAAAGGTCTATAATACTTCATAGATAAGTTAATTGCACAACTTATCTATGAAGTAGTAGTAGCAATACACAACATTTTTTTAACTTTCAATCAATTCCTATTCTGTTTTAAAGTTTAAACATTGACCAAAAACATGTTTTATTTTTTGTTAAAATTATAATATGTAAAATAATAATTTTAATAAAAACAAAGCAAGGCACGCGTTGCAATATCTTAGACGTACGCATTGTAGACGAATATCTCACGAATATTGTCGAATGCCCACCCAAGGCAACGTTTGGCTCGTCTCCGTTGTCTCAATCAAGTGTTCCTTCTATATTATATTATTTGTTACTGCTAGCGCCATCTAAGCGGCTTGTGATGGCCCAACAAAGAAATTCTCCAGCGTTAATATGTGCTGGGCAAAGTAAAGTAATATCCAAAACAGATTCCATTCCCAACAAAATATTTACAGATAACATTACATAAAAATCAGGATCTGATAAATTGAAAAACCTACTTTTAACTTCATAGGAACAATGGGCAATCAGCTGTAATTTTAGATAGCACTACAGCTTCAAAATTTAAATGAAAATCTTTGTTGAATTTATGGTGTAAATGACAACTCACTTTGGATAAACCCACCGATGACTGACCTCGTCATTTAAAGAAAAAAGACATCTTCTTGAAAGTTGTATCCTGAATCAATTATCAAACGATAATCTACCCAAAATCCATCAATGTTGCAGATTCTCGTTTGTGCAGTTCTTAAAAGAGCTACAAAATTTGTGAACGATTAAGGACTCACAAAATTTAAAGACAGCAAGTTTACAAAAGACCCGGTCAAAATGCAACAATTCTTTCGACCACAAGTTTTGCACAAATACTTTAAAACACATCTTGAAGAATGATTAGAACCCAAACAAGCAAAACAACGTTTATGAGCTTTGGCTATTTTATATCTAGAACTTGAAAAAAAAATGTAAATTAGATTTTGTTAGAACTGGAGAAGTTTTCAAAACCAAGTCAGCAACAGTTGTCTGTTTAGTCAAAAAATCTATAAAGTTTTTAAAAGAAGAAATCTCAGAATCTAAATGTTAAGATTCAAAATTTTAGAATCTAACAATCTTAATGAAAGTTCTAACAAAATGTAATCTGAAAGATTATTCAAACCTAAAGTTTTCTAAGAGTTTATCACATCCAAAAGATGCAGGACTCCTTTAAGATTATCAAATTTTACGGGACTTAATTGCAATGAAAAGTAATGATTGGCAATAATTCTTTTATTTGTATAACGTTTTATTAATAAATCATATGCCAAATGATAATTATTAGACATAAAAGCAACAGTTTTAATTAGTTGTAAAGCATTACCTTCCAAATACCTTAACAAGTAAGAAAATTTTTCAATGTCAGTAAGGTCCGCACTATAAATCATGTTATTGTATAAAACTATAAAGGAAGAAAACTTTTCATAAAAACCATCAAACTTGGCCAACTTTATTTTTGGTAAACGTGATTTTGTCTGAACTATCACATTTGTAGTTGAAGAACTCTAACTCTAAAGTGACAGAAAAGCCATTAATTCTGACTTCATCAAATAATAGCCAGACTCAAATTTAGTTGCCAGTTTGACAATATCAACATGAAACTTCTCATGACTAAAAGTCAATCAAGATAATTGATCCAACAAATTCTCATGGACCTCTACACTGGACAATAAATCTTTGGATCTCACCTTAAAGATATTCTAACAGGTTGGCAGTTTTCCAATCATGTTTATACATCTAATCGGTCTTTTTTAACAATAACAGCCGAAAAAATTTCCATTCGGGTATTGTCGATTCTGCCATAAGAATATGCTAGACTTGAAAAAAAGAAATAAAAAAAAACGAACACCCGTCACACGCAATACAATAATGATTAAAGAAAAAAAGATTTAGTAAATTAAAAAAAAAATTATAATAAATGTCAAAAAAATTACATTTTTTTAAATACTCTATCTAAAAAAATTAACTTTAATTTTCCTAAAAGATCCGGTTCGAAGGACCACTTTATGTAGGGTTTAAAAGTGGACTGTATTTATTATTATAATATAAACCTTTTACAATATAAATTCTTGTTCAACAATATTTCATTATAAATTCTCTGTATCTATTTGTTCTTTTATGTATAAAATTCAATTCTTCTAGCAGCAATAAAAACCCAGAATATCCACCACAAAAAAGCTTTTCATGTATATATAAATATATATAATATTCAATTCTTCTAACAGCAACGATAATTTAAACTGTTTTTTTTATTAATTTTTAACATTATATTTATTTGTTTGCATTTTATTTTATTATAGTATTATATTTATTAAAAAAAATATGTTTTGTAAATTATTTAATTTAATTTAACAAATTCACACATTGAAAATATATTTCAACAATAGCATAACCGTACACAATATACAAAATTTCCAAACCAATAAATAATTTAAATAGATCCACAAATTTAAAACATGAAATAAAACAATTTATTTTCTCTTCTCGTATTACGATTTTGCAAAAATAAATTAATTTCATCTAGAAATGAGCATTCCCATTTATTTACATAAAAATATTAATTAAATATTATGTAGATTTTATGCACAGCACGGAAATAATTAATGTGATTACAATTCATTATCATTTTTATTTTTATAATTCAATTATGAAAACACAATTATATGATTAAATGTGTTTCTAATTAAATCAATAATGCTGAATCAAATATGCACCAAAACTAGTTTTAATTTATATATTCTTTAAACAAATTAATCTCCAATACGGATAAATATTAGTTGCTAATAATTATTTAAGGAAAAAGGTAGATAGTAAATAAATTTGTATAATGTTACATTTTTATACACATGAAATCATTACAGACTTGAATTATTACACAATAATATTGTTCATAAAATTTAATAAAAACTTTTTTAACAATGAATGAGTGCGCAATATTTTCCTTTAACTTTTTTAGGGCAACAACAAACAGCCCCTTTTAGTATACTACTTTCCTCGGTAGAACATAATAAAAATTCCTAACCCCTTAAACCAGTCCAAATTGTGTATTTATTTGTTAGCACCTGCGGATTTCCCTATGCAAAGTAAATATATTTCTACAAAAATAATACTGAAAGAATTCCCTTGCCAAACTTCCACTTGTTATCGAAGTTGAAAGAAGTCCATACGTAAATTGAATATAATGTACTTCCATCCACGTTGGGCTGATAATGCAGTTTCGGTTTGAGTTGCTGCTATCATGAATATTATATTGATCCGTCGCATAATGTATATGTCCATTATGTTTATGTTACATTTGTAAATGGACAGTGTTGTTACAAATTTCCTAGATGGAACAATATCTTTCCGAATTGCAGAGTCCAGTTAGTGTATGCTGGGAAAACTGTCAGCAGGAATTTAATATATTTGATAACAATTTCAATCAAAAACAACTCATGTAAGCATGAATGAATGACATAATAATTTAAACATAATAAGGTATTATCATTTTGTTATAAACTATAAAAATTTTATAAAATATCATTGAAATTAACTTTTAAAGAAAAAAAAAATCTAATAAAAATCTGGATAGTTCTACATAGAGTAAATTACATTGCAAATTGGAAAAGTTATGTTATGAAATGTGAGTAAAATAGTATAGAAATCTGCAATAGAAGGAAGATAATTATAAAATATGTCCACTTCTGTAATATAATAATAAGTACCAATATATGTTTGTTGTTTATTAATTCTTCAACTTTTTTAATTTGCATTAAAAGGTTGGCAAAATTAAATAAAACAAACAATTAGAAGTAAAAATATTTATGAGAAACAATTTGAAAGTATTTGTTTGCGCAAAATCATTATTAATTGTGCAATTATTTACCAATAATTTAATTAGTAATGATCATGTGTCCAGAAAGAATTTGAAACTGATTATAAATCATAGATATAGGTAATGTGCATCAAAATGTAGTTAATATAATACTAATAAAAAATCCCAGAAAAAAAAAACACAATTACGTTGCTATAGGGCAAACCTTTCGTATATTGTATGCGTTGATTTTTAAAAAGCATGTCTACCCTTAAAGCTTGAACTTGAGTTTGTTTAATAATTCCGTATTGCAATACAGATGTCATCTTCTTCAAATCTCAAAAAAATGTCTATAATACCAGTATTCTACCTGTAACCACATATAAACTAAAGACTTTTAGACCATATACGCTTATTAGTATGCTATTTTGCGCTTGTTGCCTGGTGAAGCCAACATAATAATGTTCTATGCCCACAGATGACGTCACGCGCACTTAATTAACAAACAATAACTTATTGCTTTGCCATCTATAATTTTATTATTAATAAACAAATGTTTTGCACCTATAAACATTTTCAATTACAAAACTTTCTGCAACAATAAACGCCAATTGTCAATTATCAGTTTGATAACATTTGTTTGTACTACAAATTTCAATAATTATGTGAAATAAATAATAATTTAACAACGTCATGCGTTAAGAGCTTTATACCACCACCACTTTACATTAAGTTTTTAGTAGTTTGCGCTTCCTTGCCCACAACTGACGTCACATGCACCAACTATGTTGGTTTTGCCAAGTCAGCAAAAGGCGTGTCTATAAGTAAATATAGTCTAAGTAAAGACTGCAACCTAAACTCAGAAAAAAGTGAAAAACACGCTTCAGAACATCACAAAGAACAATGAAAAGGTCTATATTAAGAATTTAGAGACAAGATGTGCAACACTGAAATTAAAAAGCAATTTTAAGTAGAGATCGATAAAACAAGCAGGCAAGGTCATAATAAGTAGACAATAAAACCGGTTAAATAGCGTTTACGACTAACAAAGAGAAGCGGAGAAAAACTCCAAAAACTCAACAACTACAAACACTTTCAATAATGTAAATCCGGCCTTTACAAATTTAATCCAGTTTTTAATGTCCAATTGTACTGAAAATTATTAATCCAACATTTGAAACTGTAAATCCGGTGATCAATTTTAATGTATTTTAATGTCTTTGAAATGTTAAATTAAACGCCAAATTGTTAACCCGACCTTTAAATTATAAATCCAGCCTTTAAATCTGTAAATCCGGCTTTTAAAAGTGTAAATAAAGTCTTCAAAAATATAAATCTGTTTACAAACGTGTCTAATCTACTGTTAAATTGTTAATCCTGCATCGAAACTGTCATGTTCAATTGATTAAAGTGTTAACAGTTGAGACAGTTTTGGACAGTATTTTTTGCCTATTCTTACAAGGTTTTTTTGTGGTAGGAAAGAGTAAAACGCCCGGTGGGAGTCTATAGTTGCATATGAATAGTCAATTTTGTCATTGCAAATAGAATTTTCATAAAAAGTCAAAAAAATTTAAAAAAATCCCGTCATAAAATATTAAAATATTTTCAAAAATAACTAAAATCAGGCCAAAAGTGTCAAATTCTTTTTATAAAATGTTGAAATCAACAAAACTTGGTCTTGAAACATCAAAATATTACCTCGGCATTTACAACTTTTGGAAATTTTTGAACACACTTTCACAATTGAAGAATAAATTTACTGTTTATCGTCAATTTTGAACAAATTGACAATTTGTGGAGTTTTTATAACAGTTTAGAACTATTTAAAAAAAACTCAAATTTTCAATAATGTTTTTGAACTGTCTTTAAGTGTTTCTCAACTGTAAAACTAGTATAATGTTCATGAACTGTTAAAAAATGTTCCTGATTTGACAAAATTTACATGAAATAAATTTAAACTGTTAATAATGCTCTTTAACTGTCACAAATGTTCTTTAACTGCTACAAATGTTCCTAAATATTCAACAATGTTTTTCTTGAACTGTTACATAATGTTCCTCAATTGTCAGAACTGCTAAACAATGTTTTTGAACCGTCAAAATTTTTATTAAACTATGACATATATTATAAAATGTTCTTCAACTGCTACAAATATTCTTGAACTTTCAACAATGTTTTTGCACTGTCATATAATGTTCCTCAACAACTGTCAAAACACTAAAAATGTTTTCTACGGGTGATTTAGAAAAGTGTTCCTATCTATCCGCCCAAATGTTTGTTTTTAAGAAATTAGTTGTTACTCTCTCTTGTCGCCTTCCTGCACCCCACCAGTGACGTAGCTGTCTGTATGCAAAAGTCTGCAATGCAAAAGGATCTACAACTTCACAAATTTAATGTTTATCAGTGAGATGACCTCAGTAATACAATTTATATTATTTATCTTACTGATTACTTTATTAATTAAACATTTTAAAAGACTTACCTTCAACCTTAACCTCAAAAAGAAAACCTTTAAATAACTTCACAAATGTTCATCAGTGAGATGACCTCAGTAATACAATTTATTTTACAGATAACTTCATTAATAAATAATTTTAAAGGACTACCTCAGTTACCTTCAATTATAACCTCAAAAAGTAAACCTTTAATAAAGAATTTTACAAATGTTCATCAGTGAAATAACCTCAGTAATTCAATTTATATTACTGAGGTCATCTTACTGATGACTTCGTTAATACAAAACTGTAAAAGACTACCTCAGTTACCCTCAACCATGACCTCAAAAAGAAAACCTTTAAATAACTTCACAAATGTTCATCAGTGAGATGACCTCAGTAATACAAATTATATTACTGAAATTAAAATTACTGATGACTTCAATAATAAAAAATTGTAAAAAACTACCTCAATTACCCTCAACTATGAGCTCAAAAAGAAAACCTTTAAATAACTTCACAAATGTTCATCAGTGAGACAATTTATATTACTGAAGCCATCTTACTAATGACTTCAATAATAAAAAACTGTAAAGCACTCAGTTGCCCTCAACCATGAGCTAAAAAAAACTTTTAAATAACTTCACAAATGTTCATCAGTGAGACAATTTATATTACTAAGGTCATCTTACTGATGACTTCATTTATAAAAAATTGTAAAAAATTACCTCAGTTACCTTCAACCATGACTTCAAAATGAAAACCTTTAAATAACTTCACAAATGTTCATCAGTAAGATGACCTCAGTAATACAACTTATATTACTGAATTCATTTCACTAATGACTTCATTAATAATAATTGTAAAAGACTACCTCAGTTACCATTAAACATGACCTCAAAAAATGAGATGAACTTAGTAATACAATTTATATTACTGAGGTCATCTTACTGATAACTTTATTAATAAAAAATTGTAAAAGACTACCTCAGTTACCCTCAAACATAACCTTAAAAAAAACCTATAACTAACTTCACAAATGTTTATCAGTAAGATCATCTCACTAATGACTTTATTGATAAAAAAATGTAAAAAACTTCTTTTGTTACCCTCAATCATGACCTCAAAAAGTAAGATGACCTCAGTAATACAATTTATATTACTGAGTTCATCTTACTGATGACTTCATTAATAAAAAATTGTAAAGAACTACCTCAGTTACCCTCAACCATGACTTCAAAAAGAAAACCTTTAAATAACTTCACAAATGTTCATCAGTAAAATGACCTCAATAATACAATTTATCTTACTTATAACTTCAATAATAAAAAATTGTAAAGGACTACCTCAGTTACCTGTAGTTATGACCACAAAAAAAAAAAAAACCTTTAAAGAACTTCACAAATGTTCGTCAGTGAGATCGTCTTACTGATGACTTCATTAATTAAAAATTGTAAAAGACTACCTCAGTTACCCTCAACCATGACCTCAAAAAGAAAACCTTTAAATAACTTCACAAATGTTCATCAGTGAGATGACCTTAGTAATACAATTTATCTTACTGATGACTTCATTAATAAAAAAATGAAAAGGACTACCTCAGTTAAATTCAGTTATGACTTGAAAAAAAACCTTTAAAGAACTTCACAAATGTTTATCAGTAAAATGATTTCAATAATACAATTTATATTACTGAGGTCATCTTACTGATGACTTCATTATTAAAAAATTGTAAAAAACTACTTCAGTTAGCCTCAAACATAACCTCAAAAAAAAAAAACTTTTAATTAACTTCACAATTGTTAATCAGTAAGATGACCTTAGTAATTCAATTTAAATTACTGAGGTCATCTTACTGATAACTTCATTAATAAAAAATTGTAAAAAGCTACCTCAGTTACTCAACTATAATCTCAAAAACTGAGATGACCTCAGTAATACAATGTATGTTACTGAGGTCATCTTACTGATGACTTCATTAATAAAAATTGTAAAAGAACTACCTCAGTTACCCTCAACCATGACCTCAAAAATAAAACCTTTAAAGAACTTCACAAATGTTCATCAGTAAGATGACTTCAGTAATAGAATTTATACTACTGAGGTTATCTTACTGATAACTTCATAATACAAAATTGTAAAGGACTACCTCAATAACCCTTAACCAAGACCTCAAAAAGTGAGATCTTACTGATGACTTCAATAGTAAAAAATTATAAAAAACTACCTCAATTACCTTTATGAATATTGCACTTTTCAACAGTTTCTGCCCCGATTTTAGTGCTTTCTGACAATATTTTGAAGGTTTAAAGCCGGATTTTATTTTATTTTTTTCTATCTAATATGTTGATATATTATAGCCGGATTTTGCTATTTTTGACATTTAATTAAAAGAATATTGCACTTTTTAACAGTTTTAAGAGTTCATAATTTTTTTTACATTTTATTATTGGATTTTGGTGCTTTGTGACATTTGTTTGAAATTTCAATGCAAGATTTTGCTATTTTTGACAATTTATAATACAAATTTTGGGGTTTTCAACTATTTTTTGAAAATATTTTACAGTTTTGTTATTTTTAACTTTTCATAAATAGAATGTTGCATTTTTTAACAGTTTATGGTCTTTTTATGATTTTTTACATTTTTCAATTTATCAATTATTAACTTTTTATGAAAAAAAAAGGTTCATTTTTCAACAATTTATGGCCGGATTTTAGTGCTTTCTGACAATATATTTAATTTTATGATCAAAATGTTGCACTTTTTAACAGTTTATTGCCCAATTTTGCTAATTATAACAATATTTTGATATTTCATAGCAAGATTTTGCCATTTCTTGGACTTCTAAAGGGGCCGTACTTGCTTTCTGACTTTATAAATAGATCAATCGTTTTTGACCGGATTTTGACGTTCAATAATGCTCTTGAACTGTCACAAACGCTCTTCAACTGCAAAAAATGTTCTTGAACTATCATAGAACGTTCCTTAACTGTCAAATAAGCTGCAAAAATGTTTTTAAACTGTCAGAAACGTTATAAAATATTCTTTAAATGCTACAAATGTTCCTAAACTTTTAAAATGTTATTGAACTATTATATAATGTTCCTTAACTGTTAAGAATAGTAAAAAAGTTCCTAAACTTTCAACAATGTTCATGAAATGTCATACAATATTACTAAACTGTCAGAAATGCTAAAAAATGTCATTAAACTGTCAATAATGCTTTAAAACTGTCACAAATGCTATAAACTTTTCTTCAATTGTTCATAATGTTTCTAAACTTTTGACTATGCTCTTAAATTATCATATAATGTTCCTAAATAGACAGAAATGCTAAAAAAAATCTTTAAACTGTCAATCATGTTTTGGAACTGTCACAAATGTTATAAAGTCATCTTCAATTGTTAAAACTGTTTCTGAACTTCTACAATGTTTTTAAAATGTCATATAATATTACTCAACTGTCAGAAATGCTACAAAATGTTATTAAAATGTTATAAACTCTTTTTCAATTGTTAAAAATGTTCCTGAACTTTCGACAATGTTCTTAAACTGTCATATAATATTACTCAAGTCTCAAAAATGCTAAAAAATGTCTTTTAACTGTCAATAATGCTTTGGAACTGTCACAAATGTTATAAACTCTTCTTCAATTGTTCAAAATGTTTCTAAACTTTCAACAATGTTTTTGAAACGTTAATGAATATGTTTCTTTACTGTGAATAATGTTTTGAAACTGTCACATTTGTTATAAAATGTTCATTAATTGTTAAAAAAACTTTCCACCATGTTCTTGAACTATCATATAATGTTCTTCAACTGTCAAAATTGCTAAAAAATGTGTTTTAACCTTCAAAAAATGCTTTTAAACTATGACAAATATTATAAATAGTTCCTCAACTGCTACAAATGTTCAATAACTGTCAAAATAGCTAAAAACTGTTTTTAAACTGTCAGAAACGTTATAAATTTTTCTTAAATTGCTACAAATGTTCCTAAATTTTTAAAATGTTGTTTAACTATTATATAATGTTCCTTAACTGTTAAAAATAGTAAAAATGTTTCTAAACTATCAACAATGTTCTTCAAATGTTATAAAATACTACTCCACTGTCAAAAATGCTTTGGAACTGTCACAAATGCTATAAACTCTTCTTTCTTTTGTTCAAAATGTTCCTAAACTTTTGACCATGTTCTTTAATTATCATATAATGTTCCTTAACAGTCAAAAATGCTAAAAAAAATCTTTAAACTGTCAATAATGCTTTGTAACTGTCAAAATGGTTATAAATGCTTCTTCAATTGTTAAAAATGTTCCTAGACTCTCGACAGTGTATTTGAATAGAATATTTCTCAACTGCAAGAAATGCCAATAAATGTTTCTTAACTGTCAATAAAGCTTGGAAATGTCACAAATGTTAAAATCTCTTCTTCAATTGTTAAAACTGTTCTTAAACTTAGAATAATGTTCTAGAAATATCGTAGAATATTTCTCAACTTAAAATGTGAATAATGCTTTAAAACTAATGCAAATGTTATAAAACGTTTTTCAATTGTTAAAAATTTTTCTAAACTTTCAACAATGTTCTTGAAATGTCATATAATACTACTCAAATGTCAAAAATGTTACAAAATGTCTTTTAACTATCAACAATGCTTTGGAACTGTCACAAATGTTATAAAACCTTCTTCAATTGTTAAAACTATTTCTGAACTTCTGACAATGTTTTTAAACTGCCATATAATATTTTTCAACTGTCAAAAATGCTAAAAAATATTTTTTAACTGTTAATAATGCTTTGGAACTGTCACAAACGTTATAAACTCTTCTTCAATTGTTAAATCTATTCTTGAACTTTAAACAGTGTTCTTGAAATATCGTAGAATATTTCTCAACTGTCTGAAATGCTAAAAATTGTTATTAAACTAAAATGCTAAAAATTGTTCAAAATGTTCCTAAACTTTCAACATGGTTCTTGAAATATCATTGAATGTTTGCAACTGTTAAAATTTTTAAAAATGTCATTAAACTGTCAACAATGCTTTGAAACTGTCACAAATGTTATAAACTCTTTTTCAATTGTTAAAACTGTTCCTGAACTATCGACAATGTTTTTGAAATATCATAGAATATTTCTCAACTTTCGGAAATGCTAATAAATGTCTTTTAACTGTCAATAATGCTTTGGAACTGTCACAAATGTTATAAACTCTTTATTAATTGTTAAAACTGTTTTTGAACTTCCGACAAAGTTCTTAAAATACCATATAATATTTCACAACTGTCAAAAATGCTAAAAAATGTTTTTTAACTGTAAATAATGTTATAAAATATTCTTCAATTGTTAAAAAGTTTACTGAACTTTTGAGAATGTTCTTGAAATGTTATATAACATTACTCAACTGTCAGAAATGCTAAAAAATGTTATTAAACTATCAAAAATGCTTTGGAACTGTCACAATAGCTAAAAATTGTTTAACATTTTTCTAAACTTTCAACAATGTTCTTAAAATATCATAAAATATTTCTCAACTGTCAAAAATGCTGAAAAATGTCTTTTAACTATGAATAATGTTTTGAAACTGTCACAAATGTTATAAAATGTTTTTTAATTGTTAAAAATGTTCCTAAACTTTTGACCAAATTTTTATATAATGTTCTTCAACAGTCAAAAATGTTAAAAAAATCTTTAAACTTTCAATAATGTTATGTAAATGTCACAATTGCTTCTTCAATTGTTAAAACGTTCCTAAATTTTTGGCAATTTTGTTGAAACGTTATAGCATATGTCTCAACTGTAAGAAATGCTAATAATGTTTCTTAACTGTAAATAATTCTTTTAAACTGTCACAAATGTTATAAAATGTTCTTCAATTGTTAAAAAAGTTTTGACCATGTTCTTGAATTGTCATATAATTTTCCTCAACAATCAGAAATGCTAAAAAAAATCTTTAAACTGTCAATAATGCTTTGTAACTGTCACAATTGTTATAAACAGTTCTTCAATTGTTAAAAATGTTCCTAAACTTTCAAAAATGTTCTTGAACTGTTATATAATTTTCCTTAACTGTCAAAATTGATATAAAGTGTAGTTGAACCGTCAAAATTGCTTTTAAACTATGAAAAATATTATAAAATGTATAAAATGTATTTCTGAACTTTCAATTGTCAAATAATGTTCCTCAACTGTCAAAAAATACCAAAAATGTTTTTTAACTATATATATATAGCTTTTAAACTGTCACACAAATGTTCTTTAACTGTTACAAATGTTCATTAACTGTCAAAATAGCTAAAAAAAAAATGTTTTTGAAGAATCAGAAACGTTTTATATTTTTCTTCAATTGCTACAAATGTTCCAAAACTTTGAAATATTATTGGACTGTTATATTATAACTGTTAAAAATGATGAAAAAATGTTTTTGATCTGTTAATATTCTCTGACAACACAAACAGAAGAACTGTGGAATCAAATAAAAATAGCGATAGTTACGGTCGCAGAAAACAAACTGAAACCCGAAAAGACTGAACAAAAGCAAAAATGGATAAATGTATAAAAAACTGCACAATAAAGTACTTAAAACAATTAAAGAAGCTAAAAAGCAATAGTTACAAAAAAAATGTGCCAAAATAAAAATTCTACAAGCAAAACACGACAACTTCAATCTCTATAAAAAAATAAAAAAAGCAATAGGAAGCAAGCAACGAAGGGGAGAAAGCGTAATCCTAAACTCAGACAATAACATCATCACAAAAACTGATAAAAAACTAAGAAAATGGAAACAATATATAGAAGTTTTTTTAAGACATAGATGTGGACAACAATGTGACCACAACATCGGGTGACAAAGGGCCAATTCTTACCCAACAAGAAGTAGAAGCAACAATCAACCGATTGAAAAACAACAGGGCTCTGGGACCAGAGCCAGAACAAGTAAAACTAGTGACTACGCTCCTCAACAAAAACTACACAAAAAGTCAAACTAGACAACGTAGAGGAAAATCTAGTAATAAACGGCAAAACAATAAACAACCTCCAATATGCAGACCACACTGTTCTGATCGCTGATACTGCCGATACAGTTCAGAGAATGATAGACTGCATAACAAACGTGAGCAAACAATACGGAATGAAGTTGAACTGCAAGAAAACGCAAAACCTAATCATCAGCAAAAACCGCATAGATAACCTTTGGTTCACTGCCAACAATAAAACGTTACCAATGGCTGAAACAATTTCATACTTAACATGTACCCTTAATAAAGAATGGGATCACTATCGGGAAATAAAATGCTAAATCGAGAAGACAAAAAGGGCATTCAACAAGATGAGAAAATTATGTAACATGTCGCTTAGCATACATACCCGACTTGGGGTTTTTGTCCAGCAATTGGGGCATTCTGCCATACGTTGCTTTACTAAAATCCTTGTCCGTCAGATCTGTTTGAAGCCCCACTTTAAAAACACACCGCCGCAGAGTGCACTTTGTTCATTCCCGTATGCCGCCAACTTCAGGAGTTGCAAATCATTTCAAAAAATGTTGGCCTCTTATAGCAATACCAACAAAGTGACTAAAAATGCATTTTTTGCATAAATTTGATTCGAAAATGTTTAATAGATTGCATTTTTCTTTGCATATAATCTATTTGAAATCGCAAAAAACGCATTTGTGGCATTTAAATTAATATAAAAATGTATTTTTGACATATAATCTATTTAAAATTGCACAAAAACATATCACACAACATAACAACACTTTTTCTACATTAAGATTACTCAGAAAATGCATTTTTTGCATGAATTTTATTTGAAATAGCAATTTTTAAGAAAAAATTGTATTCTTTGTATGAATTTTATTTGAAATCTTCTAAAAACGCATAGTACTTACTTCAAAACCTAACCTAATTAACTTAACAAATTTGATGTCTAGTAGCAAATGTAATTTTTTAGTTGACTGCGTCATGTAGTTACTGGATTATATATTTCATCTAAAGTTTCTACTAATACAAAATCAAAGCGCTTAAGGCCAATTACACGGTAAATTCCAATATTCACCGTTTAATTAGCGACCGAGGACATATTTTAATTAATTGCCCTGAGTCATAAACGCAGACACACACAACACGTATGCTGTGAACTGTTAATAATCGCAAATCCGAAAACACTCGTCCTAAAATAACAAAAAAGTTTCCTCGTTAAAAAAATTATATTTACTTCCATGTTAAACATACAAAATAAACATTAATTCATACGCTCGATAACTTTCCCATCACAACAAACCAATAATTAATGATTTCAATAAATAAAACCTGTAGAAAAAAATGTAAGGGCGCTTACCATTCGAACTGGTTCCCATTAGTAACACTGATGCCGGCTGCGGGGTGTCTGGTTTGACCTCAACCTCTATGCTATTCGCCCTGTATAACCGGAACTGGATAGCTTCACAACGCAACCGGATGGCGCCCCAACTGCCTCCTACTCCGGTGAGCTCTAATTTACTGTTGGCCGTCTCCAGAGCTTCGCTGTCTTTAATTATCGACGAAGACGTCGATCCGGGAACCTACAATAAAAAAATAATTATTAATCCAATTATATATTAATGTTAATTGTTCTAATAATTTAGTTTAATTAACTCAATTCAAACTTATAGGGTAAAATATAAAATAAACGCACAATTATAAAAAATAATTTATTACATAATAAATGCTAGCCAAATTGCTATGTAAAAATATGTGCCTATTGGCAATTGCCAATTAGTATGTTATAATGGGAAAAGCCATATGAAATCAACAAATATGGCCAATGTACCAGGCATACAATAAAAAGCAATAATTACTAACATTTGTAAATCAACTATAAAACATATATATGGATACGAATAACAACTATAGTATCGATTATGAAGTAGTAAATTGGAAATCAAAATATATGACGCATGTGCCTGGCACAAGATTGAAAATTAATTATCAATAGAAATTAATTATGTTATTATTGATCCTTATTTACATATTTAATAACTATATATAGAAAAGTTGTTTATTCAAAATAGTTTGAACAGTAATTATTAATATTTTTCAGGTGTACTCGTAAGTACATAGTTTATTAAACTAATTTAAGAAATAAATGGTAATTTTGTTAGCAATTTGTGCGCAAAACGTGTTAGTGATGCAAACATTAGAGTTTTTCCTCTTTGCCAGCGTTGGCAGTCTCTATATCAGAGGAGGCAATTGTGATACAAATGTCTGGATAACCAACACTTGGGTGGGTGAGTGGGTCACTCCATAACATGATTACCAGTTGGTAGTTTAAAGTGAAGTGCCTACCCACCCGCCCAAATGTTAGTGATGCAAAAATTAAAGTTTTTCCTCTCTGCCAGCGTTGGCAGTCTCTATATCAGAAGAGGCAAATGTGATACAAATGTCTAGATAACCAACACTTGGGTGGGTCACTCCATAACATGATTACCAGCTGGTAGTTTAAAGTGGAGTGCCTACCCACCCGCCCAAATGTAAGTGATGCAAAAATTAGAGTTTTTCCTCTCTGCCAGCGTTGGCAATCTCTATATCAGAGGAGTCAATTGTGATACAAATGTCTGGATAACCAACACTTGGGTGGGTGGGTGAGTCACTCTATAACATAATTACCAGCTGGTAGTTTAAACTGGAGTGCCCACCCACTCGCCCAAGTGTTAATGATACAGAAATTAGAGTTTTTCTTCTCTGCCAGCGTTGGCAGTCTCTGATACAAATTTCTGGTTAACTAACACTTGGGTGGGTGTGTGGGTAGGCCACTCCATAACATGATTACTAGCCGGTAGTTTGAACTAGAGTGTCCACTCACCCGCCCAAGTGTTAGTGATCCAGAAACTGGTGTTTTTCTCTCTGCCAGCGTTGGCAGTCTCTATATTAGAGAAGGAAATTGTGTTATAAATGTCTGAATAACCAACACTTGGGTGGGTGGGTGGGCCATTCCATAACATGATTACTAGCCGGTATTTTAAGTTGAAGTGCCCACCCTTCCGCCCAAGTGTTACTTAACCAGAAATTAAAGTTTCTTCTCTCTCCCAACGTTGGCAGTCTCTATATCAGAAGAGGTAATGAATATACAAATTTCTAAATAACCAATACTTAGGTGGGTAGGTGGGCTATTCCATAACATAATTACCAGCCGGTAGTTTGAACTGGAGTGCCCACCCACCTGCCAAAGAGTTAATGATCCATAAACTGAAGTTTTTCCTTTCTGCCAGCATTGGCAATCTGTATATCAAAAGAGGCAATGGTGATACAAATTTCTAAATAACTAACATTTGCGTGGATGGGTGGGTCATTCCATAACATGATTAGCAGCTGGTAGTTTAAACTGGAGTGCCCACCCACCCGCTCAAGTGTTAGTGATCCAGAAATTAGAGTTTCTCCTCTCTCCCGGCGTTGGCAGTCTCTATATCAGAGGAGGCAATTGTTATACAAATGTCTGGATAACCAACACTTGGGTGGGTGGGTGGGTGGGTCACTCCATAACATGATTACCAGCTGGTAGTTTAAGCTGGAGTGCCCACCCACCCGCCCAAGTGTTAGTGAGACAGAAATTAGAGTTTTTCCTCTCTGCCAGCGTTGGCAGTCTCTGATACAAATTTCTGGTTAACTAACACTTGGGTGGGTGTGTGTGTGTAGGTAGGCTACTCCATAACATGATTACTAGCCGGTAATTTAAACTGGAGTGTCCACTCACCCGCCCAAGTATTAGTGATCCATAAACTGAAGTTTTTCCTCTCTGCCAGCGTTGACAGTCTCTATATCAGAGGAAGAAATTGTGATACAAATTTCTGGATAACCAACACTTGAGTGAGTGGGTGGGCCATTCCATAACATGATTACTAGCCGGTATTTTAAGTTGAATTGTCCACTCTCCCGCCCAAGTGTTATTTATCCAGAAATTGGAATGTCTCCTCTCTCCCAGCGTTGACAGTCTCTATATCAGAGGAGGCGATGGTGATACAAATTTCTAGATAACCAACACTTAGGTATGTGAGTGGACCACTCCAAAACATGATTATCAGCCGGTAGTTTAAACTGGAGTGTAATGTATTTGTGATGAGCTTCATATAAGTAAAGCTGTAAAGGATAGCCATGTCATCGGCATATTGGGCTATTTTGGTGCCGTTGTCGAAGGTAAGCATGTCCCCAATGTAAATATTGTACAGGGCTGATCCTTGTGGTACACCTGCAGTTAAAGGTTTTATGCTGGACAGAGCTTTCCAATTCTGGAATTTTTTTCCCATCAAGAAGAAGTGTATGATCTTTCCTAGTTCTTTGTAGAAACCAAGTCTTTAGAGTTTTAATATATGACCTTTGTGTCATACTATGTCAAAAGCCTTTTCTATATTAAAGAATTTATCCATCAATTTCTTTGCACAGAATCCTATGCTAACGTAATTGGTGACTCTAGCCAGTTGGTGAGAGTTGAGTGACCTTTTCTGAAACCATGCCGGTGGTCTGGAATTATGATGGTGTTTAGATCAGAACAAAGTTGTTTTAAAGAAAAAATTATCTTTTCTGTAATTTTGCTTTGGGTGTTAAGTAAGCTGATAAGTCTGTAATTTGTGATTCTGAGGAAATTTGGGAAATTTAGATGGTTTGGAAAAAACTATTAAGGTTGCTAATTTTCATGGTTTGAGAAAATAGCCATTTTTAAGTATAGCGTTGTAATGTTATTGAGGCTAACGACTGTTTTCTTAGAAAGATGTTTAATAGATGTTGTTCAGTTTTTGGATTTTGGTTTTTACATTTTTTATAATTTTTCCCACTTTTTTAGGTGTGGTGTGTTGCAGTAGCTAATCTTCTAAAGTTTGAAGATAATGTTTTATTTTGTTTTCAATTTTTTCCATGATATCTGTATCCAGGATGTCAAAAGCTGGGCTGCACTGTTATTCAATGAACATGGCTATGAATTCAGATTTTTTCGCTTTGGTGTGCGCCATACCATTGCGGTCGTAGTGTGCTAAGTGCTGGAATGATGACTTGGTTCTTTCTTAATCGTTTGGAAATATGTTGGCAATGTCATTTGTGTTTCCCTCAAACGCATGCTCCCATTTGCTATTTTTTGAAAGTCTTTATGTAATTTTTGACTTGCTTTTAAAGTAAGATAACTAACCTAAACAAAATGCTTTGTTTTTCTTAGCAATAAGATCTTTCAGAAGAGTTGGTAGTCCTAATAAATCTTTATTGCTAAATTCAAAGATTGTTGTGGCTTTGTCTTGAGCAGATTAAATGCCCAATGTTTAAAACTGCATTGTTGATATCTTGGTTAGTATTGATTATTGGGAGTAAGCCTAGTTCATCTTGCATGTGTTTTGTGAAGTTTGGCCAATTGGTCTGTCTTTGGCAATTGTTGAAGTTGGGGTTCAGAATGTTTAAAATCTGAAGAAGAATTGGTAGGTAGTCTGATTCAAGACTATCAATCACTGTGATAGTGATATTGTTGTAAAAATGTTTTGTTATGGTTATATCCAGAATGTTAAGTGGATGGCCTTGAACTAAAAAAAATGGGCGTGTCTAGCACCACACGACATTCTAACAAGAAGAGACTGTCGCATAGCTTCCTCTCAAGAGGCGATGAACCCTGAAAACCTGAGCAACCCTTCAAAGATGCGGTAACAACCCGTAGGGCTAACAAGAGCAAAAGAAATTACCCTCCAAAAAAAGAGTTGGGCGACGGGCCAACTCCCCGTTACCGTAAAAACTAATTGTTACAAACACTCTACAAAATATAACCGAATTGAAACATCGACAACGAACCAAGCTACAAAAAATGGACAAAAGACTGGAAATAAAAATAAGAAACATAAAACGTACAAATCATGCTGTGACCTAGAAATATGCAAGTAATTGCAGAAAAACTTATCAAACAAAAGATGGGCATAGCTGCCTTGCAGGAAATCACATAGAGAAGACATGGTAAAGAACGGAAAAAATAATACTTACTTTACTATAGTGGTTGTAAAGTACAAGAAGCACATAAAACCGAATTTATACTAACTAAGAAAGCAAACACTTGTGCAAAATTTAAAAATGTAACTACACTAAACACATATGCACCAACAAAAGAAGCTCACAAAACGACATGATACAACAATTATGCGACAAGCTACCCAATCATGACATCTTGATATTGCTGGGGGATTTTAACGCAAAGATAAGACTAGATGAAAAATATAAGAATGTTGCTAGACAACACAGCCTACACACAACAACAAGCCCAAACGGAGAAAGACTGAACCACATAGCAAAGGTGCAAAACATAATAATAAGCAGCACACTCTTTCCACACAAGCGCACCCACAAAAAAACATAAAAAAATCTCGAGAACAACAAATTGCAATCAAATCAATTAAGAAGATGGGCATCAACTATCAGAGGTGTACGCTTGTATAGAGGAATCAACTGTGATTCCGACCATTTCTTAGTAGTAACAAAGATAAGACAGAGAATAAGCAATATCCAAAAATGAATGGAAACACATCAATAGTAGTATACTAAAAGAAGCTGAACAATTGGTAGAAAAACAAAGAAAACAAAACAAAAAATGGTTTGATAAAAATGCAGGAAGAAGATAAAATTAAAAGATAAAGCAAAAGCAATAAGCAAGTACCTCCAACATGAAGCCTAAAGAAAGACTACAAGAAAAAAAGAATGGATTCAACCAAAACATGAACTCAAGTCTTTATTAGGTAACAGCAACATAGTGAAACACATAAAAGCACAGAAACTAAGAAGGATGAGCCACATACAAAAAATAAAGGCAGATCGGAACACCAGGCTTATCACAGAATAGAAACCCACTAACAGCAGGCCAATGGAGAAACCACGTAAAAGATGGAATAAAAGCCTAAAGAAAACATAAGAACAATAAAAGTTAGAAATTGGAAGAGAGTAGCAGAAGATAGAAAGGAATAGTCAAAAATTGTAAAAGAAGCCAAAACCCACAAAGGAAACCAAAGAAAGAAAAAGAAGAAAACAAAAGATTGCCAAGCTTACGCAAACTAGTTAAGCTTTGAGGTTGTATGCAAAACACATTATACTAGTAAATAGTAAATATAAATATATTAGAATAAAAGTACACAACCAGTTAATGCATTAGTGATGAAGCTTGTATTATCATTAATAACCAAGTTACGTCTTAAAATTTCATAACTGTGGCTTTTCTGGCTGTATGACTTAGTGGTAGTCTGCAATAGTGATAATGCAAAAAAAAATACAATGTACAAACTCAAACAAAAAGTAGTAGAGCAACAGTTCCTTTTTCGTGCAAAAATTTGCGGTTGTATAAATTGGCAGCAAACAATTGTTTGGCAACAAGTGGCAGAATAGGTATAAGTAAATTAATATGCCATGTAGATGCTCAGTTTAATTATAAATATTAAAAACAAATTAACTTCTCTTAAAATTACAGACACATATTGTAGCACAATCTAAATAAAAAGACTTCTCATAAAGATAAAACATAACCACTAATGTAAAAATGTGTTTTGTTAAAAAAAAAACAAAAATGTTTTGCTGAGTAATTTATCAACTAACTTCTTAGATGATAGTTGGCGGATTACATTATTACGTTTCTTCAATTGTTGGGCCGCAACCATTGTGTGCAAAACGCTTATGAGATTGTTCAATATTTTCAAGTATTGTAACTGTCTTCAAAAAAATTTTTTTTCCCATTTTTTCTAAAGATAAAATAGATTTCCAATTAAGAGATGTAATAAAAATAAAAAGCACTGCATTTTTGCAATTGAAATAATTAAGATAACTAATAAGTAGTTTTAAACTTGAGTGCCTACCCACCGATCCAAGTGATTGTTAGCAAAAAATTTAAAGTTTCTCCTCATTGTATGCGTAACAAACCTCTTAGTCTAAAATGAAGAAATGTATATCAAATCTCTTGATGACCAACATTTGAGTGGGTGGGTGGGTCACTCTAATTTAAGATTACCAACAAGTAATTTAAAACTAGAGTAACCCACCCGTCCGCCCAAATGTTTGATATTAAGAAATTAAAAGTTTCTCCTCTTAATTAGTGTTAAAAATCTCTTTGTCCAAAATAAAAGAAGTTATATTTAGTCTTTTGATGACCAACACTTTGGCGGATGGGTCACTGCAGATCAAGATTAGGTTTTTTACTAAAAAATTTAAAGTTTCTTCTCTTTGTAAGCGTTAGAAATTTTTTTGTCCAGGAAAAAAAAATGTAATCTATTGATAACCAACACTTGAGCGGATGGGTAGGACTCTCCAGATCAAAATTACTGAAAAATAATTCAAAACTACAAACTACAAAAGTACTCACTCACCTCCCAAGTGTGTTTGTTATCAAGAAATTTAAAGTCCCTCTTCTTTAAAAGCGTTGGAAATCTCTTTCTCCAAAATAAAGAAAGTTATATCTAATTTTGTTATCTCCAACACTTGGGCAAGTAGGTGGGTCCCTCCAGATTAAAGTAGTTCAAACTGGAGAGCCCATTTATCCGCCTAAGTAATTGTTACAAAAAAATTTCTCGTTTTTGTAAGCGTTAGAAATTTCTTTGTTCAAAATAGAAAAGGTTATATCTAATTTTTTGATGACCAACTCTTGAACAGGTGGATGGCTCACTCCAGTACATGATTACCAACAAATAGTTTAAAACAAGACTAACTAACTAACCCATCTGCCTAAGCGTTTATCACTAAATTTATAGCTTTTTTCTTTGTAAGCATTAGAAAGAAGTCTTGTTTTCCAAGTAAAAATAAATGAAATCTGATTTCTTAATAACCAACACTTGGGCAAGTGGCTGGGACACTTCAAATCAAGATTACTAACAAGAAATTTAAAACTAATGTGCCCAAAAGAGTTCTTTCTCTAAATTAAAAAAAAAAAATATATTTTGTGATAGCCAACACTTGAGGGGTGGGTAAAACACTCCAAATTAAGAATACTAACAAGTAGTTTAAACTAGAAAGCCTACCCACCCGCCCAAGTGATTGTTATCAAGAAATTTAAAATTTCTTTCTCCAAAATGAAAAAAGTTATATCTAATTTTGTGATAGCCAACACTTAATACTAACAAATAGTTCAAACTGAAAATTATCAAGAAACTTAAAGTTTCTCCTCTTTGTAACCGTTAGAATTCTCTTTGTCCAAAATAGATAAAATTATATATAATTTTTTGATAATCAACCTTGAGCAGGTAGAAAGTTCATTCCAATACAAGATAACCAACAAATAGTTTAAAACTAGAATTGTAACCCATCCGCCCAAGTGTTTGTTGTCACAAAATTTAAAGTTTTAGAAGTCTCTTTTACCAAATAAGAATAGATAATATCTGGATGACCAACACTTGGCCGAGTGAGTGGGACACTCTGAATCAAGATTACCAACAAATAACTTAAAATTAGAGTGCTCAATCACCCGTCCAAGTGTTTGTTATCAAACAAATTAAAGCTTTTCCTTTTTGTAAGCGTTAGTAATTTCTTTGTCCAAAATAGAGAAAGTTGTATCTAATCTATTGATAGCTAATATTTCGACGGGTGGATGGGTCACTCTATATCAAAATTACCAACAAGTAATTAAAAACTAGAACAAATGTTTCTTATCGAGAAATTTAAAATTTCTTTTTTTATCTAAAATTAAGAAACTTCTATCCCATCTCTTGACCAACACTTGGGCGGGTGGGTTGGTTTGTCCAAACTAATATTATCAGCAGGTAGTCTGAAACTATGGTAAACAAACTTCCCATATAGTCCATTTAATTAAATCCTTCTCTCACAAACTTCATTGCAGTTTACTGTTTGTTGCATCAAACTTTGTGAATGTTTAATTAATTTTTTTGATAATTTATACTTTTTTAAGTAATATTTGAGTACTTTCTATAAATGGACATTTTTAGCTAGCCTAATTAATGTAAAGAAGAGTTCTTTTACTAATTTAACTCCTATTTTATTTCCCAAGATTAGTCAATCTGTTTTTGCAACATTTTATCTATATCAGAATACTAATGTTTACGTTTTTTTTTTTGGTTATCAGCCAGAAAAATCTTGTCACTTTCTGTGCATGAAGTTTGTGACAAGAAAAGTACTCATTTTTTTTGTTGGCATGATTCAATTTTATAATATTTTGTAAAAATTTAATAAAGTTTTTATTTATTAAGTTCAGACTATGCTGCTTAATTTAAATGTTTCTAAAGTTTATAGAAAACTCACAATTTGCTGAAAAAACGCAGGTAACATATTGTTTTAAATTATAAATTAGATACCATCAAAATAATTAAAGCTCTATAAATACAGGCAACAAAACAAGAGTAAAGGTATTAGACCAGCAGATAGTCTGAGAATAATACTCTTTAACACAATCATGAACAAAATTAGTAAAGCTATAAAAGCCATTACTACCGAATATGCAACAGGCAAATACAAATTTAGTGGATGACGCAATATCTTGTTAGAAAACAAAGATGACCTACAGAGCATGCACAATAAGCTCAACATAATAGCAAAACAATTCAATATACAGATTTCTATAAAGAAAACTAAGTCAATGGTACTTTCAAAAAAACTAATCAAATAAAAACCATTAAAGACAGTCCAGTAGACCAAGTAATGTGCTTAAATTAAAATAAAGAGATCTACACAATGATGATAAAAAAAACAAAACAAAACATGCAAAATGATGTTTAAGAGACTTAAAACAAATTTATGCGGAAAGACAAGAAAGTGCAGATATGTAAAATCTGCGCCAGACCTATGCAGTTATTACCAGAGCATACACTAAAAAGACAAAAGGGCGCACAAAAATAAAGGTCCTTATCTGGTTTTACCCTACAGAACTAAATACAAAGCAAGAAAATTTGGAAAGAACGTAGATTCACAGACATAGTGTGCTGGACAAGATCAAGTTTCAACATTAAAACCGTTGGACGCCCACTAATAGATAGATGGACAACTAGAGATCCGGATCACAGAAAGCACAGTAGCTGAAAAATAAGAAGATTTGTCTTACAATAAAAAACCATTTATGGTTTATCCGCGATTAGAAACAATTTCTTATTATTAGGGCAAGTGAATGCTCTCTCTCTTTTTTGGTAGTTCTACATTTCAAAGTTGTTAGCTAGCAAAAGGTCTGCTTACTCTGGCAGTTTTTAATTATTTTTTAGTCTAATAAGCTAAGTCGGTAGCTTGGGAGGAACTTAGAAAACTTGCAGACCATAGATTTAATTCCTCTTCTAGTCTTCCAATACTATACACAACATACAACATTAATGGTTCCTGTAAAAGTACATTACATTGGAGTTTTTTATGTTAAATCAGAATCAGTAAAAAGTAACAAATATTAACCCTACACAAATATAACTAAGCTAATCTTTTAGTATAAAATATTTCTTTGGTTATTGTTTTTTTTTTTCATAAATTAACCAGTTTAATTTGTAGCATTTGTTTTTGTTGTGAAAGGGGAATTTTATATATATTATTTTTTATATATAATAACATTACACATTTTAAAACATATTTCACTATATTTTTATTTTAAATATAATTATATTGATTAGCAATTTGCAATTAAGGATAACATATTACCAATCCAATTAATCCATTCGCAATTATCAAAACCACGTAATGAATAATTCCAATTTGCGCAATCAAATGTTCCGCACTATGAAGCATTTGAAAAGTACCCTGACAAATTTTGTTTTTTCCCTCGTGTTATTTTCGGTCAATATTTGGCCAAAAAAAAAATTGTGTGCTAACGGTTATAATTGAATTACCAATAAATCCGTTGTAACTATTCACACGGAACAATTACACACAACGAGTGGGGTAGAATTGTTGCCTACTTTTTACGCTGCCCACCATCCGCACTGAACATTATTCTAATTAGAGGGGACCGTAATTAACATCGTATTACTCTAATCAATTAATTAAGCCAGACTAAACTTGTGTATATTACCACATAATTGACACTAATTCTGTCGATTCCACGAATTGGACAGGCTCAATGGTATTTTGTAATTATGGGCTTGTTATTATATTAATTTGACAGAGATTTATTAATGGGTTACCTTTCTTAAGACTGTGATTTCTACTCAATCAATAAATTGAAGAAAGTTTATTAATTTCAAATTATATAATGGTCTGATTTTATTCATTTTTTAATTATATAAATGCGTACGACTAACAAATAATTTTAATAAAAAAAAAAATTTATCCTTCCATGTCATGCTTCTGGCATTATAAATAATCATTGTAATGCATTTGGTGCACAAATAACTATTTTGCTGAAACAATTTACTAATGAATCACTTTATTAGATTTACTCATTCATAAAGGAGTAAACAATGCATTTTTTAAATTTGTTTTAAGTCTTCCATGTCTGTTTACAATTAAATGATTTGATTATAATAATTGAAAACCTTTAAAATTAAATCTTTAATATACATTAACTAAAACACCGTAGGCTTGAATTTCTCTTAATCTATAAATTTATGCTAACACATATCTTGTTAGAAAATAACATACTACATTCTAAGTTAGCAGTTTAAATAAATCATTATAACTAAAAAATCCATCAAGCGATTATTCTAATAAACCAATTCGGTTTTGTTAGCACGTATTTTTCTAATAAACCACAGGCACATCCAGTCTAATATTATATGTTCCCCGCGGTGTGGAGAGACGCGGTAGAACAATGCGCCAGCCACTGCAAATCCGGGAATAAATTTCGCGGATCTCATATTTTATAGATATCCTTATTAGAATTGTCGTTGCGTCGTCTGAATGCAATCGGAATAAAACATCCAGAATCTATATATGCAAATGAAACGAATCGTGTGCACACGTATATTGTGTACCGAAAACCTGCTCTTGTCCAGTATTTGCAATCGCTTTTAATTTCGTAAATGGAGCTTTTATGATTTATTCTTAGCATGGATTAGTTTTGAATCGGGAATGAAATGGTCGACCCATTTGGTAAATGACACAGCGATGGTGATTAAGGATTATGAGGACAAACATTTTTTTACTGAAACGCAATATCATGTATACGCACTTTGTTCTATATAATGTAGCACAAAGCACACATTTGTATAAGTATTATGTGGCTTGAAGTTACACCATAAAATTAGAATAATTAATAATAATCCGATATAAATTTTCATTATTTATTACATAATTTTTCGTATAGCAATGATATTTATAACTAAATAGATGTGAAAATTTCAAAGCACGTGTACTGACAACGTCCGTTCACTACTTATTTTAAAAAAATAATCCATTTCGCAGTGTGGGACTAAGATTTATGAGGCGAAATAAAATTTTAAACCGAGTTACGAACGCCAGCATAGAGGTCGCAAAGTGAAGAATTTTTCCTCTCTTTCTAGCAGACTCGGTCAGCATTCAATTATATTTTCAATCATACCACGACACGTTCCATATACACTGTCTGAAATAAATATATACGATATTGTATATCTTAATTAACTTCTTTCACAAAGTATTTCTTTTAATAAATATAAAATTTTATTGGTTACGATTGCAATTTGCATCACTGAATCAAATTTCAATAAACTTGTAGTTGGGTAAAGTGCGATTAAAAAGTCGGAAGTTTCAGCCAAGATTAAAATTTTAAAACAGTTTTCCTTCGTATATGTAATACACCGCTTAGTTCGTATATTAAAGCAATTGGAGCTATACAGGATGTTGCTGAACTTTTGCAAGTAAACTTTTCATATAAATCCACACACATAGAGACCCACTTTGCAATAGTGTTCACCTCCCTGTCCGGACAAACTTTCTCTATCAAAAGACGTATTCAATTAAATTCAAATGTTTTGTTTTATATGGTAGCAGGTATATACGTAATTATAAATAACTATATACAGCATTTGAATATATAATTTAATATTAGTTTTTAATTGTTAATATAATTGATGGCTTTATTATTTCATTTTTAATTGTTTGTAAAAGCAGTGAGATTATAGAAGAGATAACTATTGTAAACATAAAAAAAGAGCAGTGTACTAGTAAACTCACTCATTCTCAATCAAAGCAAGTCTGCTTTTACATTATTAGATCCCCGCCTTTCATACCAATTAATGGAACGTCAGAAGTATGATAGACAATCAGACTTCTAGCGTTTAATTCTGTTTGCGCTGTTTTATTTTATTGAAAGATAAGAGCCGATACCAACCTTATTCAAACATTTATTCATGTCATGTTTAACAGTTATATACACTGACGTTAATTAGTATTATTAGACTTGCTGCAAGAAATTATTTCAACCAGTTTTTAAAGTTGTAAAATATAAAAAGAATATTGCAATTGTAATTATTTAAAATAAAAGGTTGTTTTGCTCTCAGGATAGTGGTAATGTATAATTTAAAGTTTAACAATATTGGTTGCTTTGTGGTTGAGATTTTAACTCAGTTCTCCGACATAATATGAAAATTGTGATCATTTCTACAATTTACGATGACATTTTTCTTCTTCTTCTTCTTCTTTTACATAGGAAATTTGCCTGTTCTCCTTCAATACGTTTCCCTGTGGTTGTCGTTCCATTGTTTCCTTGGTCTCCCTGAAGATTTCTTTCCTACTGGTTACTTGTCCCTTGCAATCCTCACTATTTATTATTATTATTATTATGCTTTTTACGGCTATTTTACATCGCCACAGTAAGTCTACGACTTGTTTAAAGTGGTTTGATGGGACCAACAGCTTAACACGTGACTTCCGAACCACGCTGGTGGATAAAGAGCAAGTTATCATTTCAGTCATATTTCGGGGATCAAACCCCGGACTGCTCGCATGATATGCAAGTGCTCTACCATTGAGCATATGTGCATTCCATTCCGCTCTCCAGCTTTTTGTCCATTCATTGATGATCCGCATGATTTTCTTATTTCGTCATTGCTGGTTCTGTCCAATCTTGTCTTTCCCTCAATGGACCAAAACGCTTTTATTTCGGTTGTTGTAGTGAGTCTGTTTGTGTAAGTTGTTTCTGGTCTTGTTTCAGTCATGTATGTAAGGTCTTATAACGGCTTTGTTTCTTAAACAGCCCGTAATTCTGTTTGCTTTCCCCGCATTTTTTCTTACTTTTTCTTTTAGATTTCCATAGCTAGATATTGGAATTCCTAGATAGTTAAATTTGCTTACTTGTTGTATAACAGTTCCGTCCACTTCTAGTTTGCATCTTATGGGGTATGGGGCTATGACCATGCATTTTGTCTTCTCGGTAGCGATCATCATGTTAAATTTTTTTGCCTCTAACAGTTTTTAAAGATCGTCTTCGTTATTTGATATTAGGGCCGCGTCATCTGCGTAGCACACAATGTTGAGCTGTTCATATCCCATTTGATATCCTGTTCGAGTTCTTACCTAGAAAATGGAAAATTATTTCATCCATGACGATGTTGAATCCTTGCCAAATGCCTTTGCCAGTTTTGATTGGTTTCGTGGTTTCGCCGTTGGTTCCAACTTGTATTTTGTTGTTGTTATATATGTCCTCGATTGTCTTGATCACGTTGTGTGCGATATTTCTCTTTTGTAATAGATTTAGGACGTCTTGCAATTGTACTTTGTAAAACGATTTGGTCAAGTCTACAAATTATATATACGCCGGTCGGTTCCATTCTAAGGAATTTTCTTTGATCTGGCGTAATACGAACACTGCATCGGTAAAGAATCTTCCACTCCGAAAACCTTGTTGTTTATCGGTTAAGTTCTTCATTATTTCGGCTGCGATTAGTTTGGATGTTAGTTTAAGTACGGTGTTTAGTAGATTTATGCATTAATATTAGAGTGCTTAGTCTCCAGTCGTTGGATATTGTGTGTTTGGTTAATATTTTGTTTATTAGCTGGGTAATTTGCTGTGTTAATTCCGGGCTTCCATACTTCAGCAATTCATTGCTGATTCCATCTGGTCCCGTTGATTTACGGTTTTTCAGTTTCTTGATTGCCCCGTAATTTCGGGCTCGTTGGTAGTCATCTCATCATTCGTTGTTATGGTGATTTCTTGTCGTTGTTCTTCTAGTTCTGTAACTGTATTACATAGTGCTTTAAGATATTCAATCTATGTGTCTTTCTTGATAAGCCTTGTTTCAACTAATTTTTTTAGTTCGCTTTAGTTGACATTTTTACTTATCATAAATTTTGTTTCATTTTCAATTCAATATCATTGAGAATGCAATTTGCTTGTACATATACTGCCAAGAAAACCATAAACAAAATAATTATTTACCATTGAATAAATTTATATTAAATGCCAAAGCCATTGTTACTGAGAACAATTTTTGGCAGACTTTAACATCTTCGAATAGAGTGGAATAATTTACACAATGGGAGGAATACATTGTGTGACTCTAAACATTGCTATTGAGCGTAAAACTGTAATTTTGCGTATTATCAAAACTGGTCAAAAAGTTGCAAAATTCAGTATGATACTACCAATGATTCTTTAATCACTAATCTATCCCCAAAAAAAAAAATGGAGGCTATTAAAGTAAGGCTAAAGCACCACAAACGTTTTTAAAACTTATTAATGATACCTGCAATGAGCTTGGCACTAGAAAAATAAAAGTACCAAAAAAAAATCCAACATATTGGTGAACAAATTGCTAAAATCCGGAGAAAATGCCTGGCCAAAAATAGTATTGATTCTTTGAAGACACTTGGGCATTTGAGTGGGTCACAGTAGAAGAAGTAACTCGTTCGCAAATTAAACTTTAATCGGATCCATCTACCCAAGCGTTAGTTATCAAGAGATTTATTGATAAACAATTCTCTCATATCTAATTCTAAGCAAACAATAGGTGGAACAAACAATGGATTCTTTAATGACTAACACTTGGACGGGTAGGTAAAATACAATAATAAAAAGATCTCGTTCATTATCAAAACTTAATTACTGCCCACCCACCCAAATGTTAAATTTATTGTTAAACAATTTTTTAATATCTAAATCCAAATACACAAGAAGTACGACAAACAATGGACTCTTTGATGAGTAACACTTGGGCGGGTGGGTGGGTCACTGTAGAAGAAGAATCTCGCTCACTATCTACTTAGTTACAAAGACACAAAAGGTGGGACAAACAATGGATCCTTTGATGACTAATACTTAGGCGGGTGGGTTGATCACAGTAAAAAAAAAATTTGCTTATTATCTAAACTTAGTTCCAGCCCACCTATCCAAGCGTTAGTTATCAAAAGATTTATTGTTAAACAATTTTTTTATATCTAAATCCAAGCACACAAGAAGTGGGACAAACAATAAATACTTTGATGACTTAAACTTGGGCGTGTAGTTGGGTCACAGTAGAAAAGGTAACTCGCCCACAAATCAAACTTTGTTCCCACCCACCCACCCAATTGTTAGTTATCAAAAGATTTATTGTTAAACAATTTTCTTATATTTAAATCCAAGCTTACAAAAGGTGGAACAAACAATGGATCCTTTAATGATTAACACTTGGGCGGGTGGATGGGTCATAGAAGAAAAAGAATTTTGCTCACAATTTAAACTTAGTTTCCGCCCACTCATCCAAGCGTTAGTTAAAATTAATGTTAAACAATTTTCTCATATGTAATTTCACGCACACAAGAAGTGAGACAAACAATGGACAGTAAAAGAAATAACTTGCCCACAAATTAAACTTTGTTACCACCCACCCACCCAAGCGTTAGTAATCAAGAGATTTATTGTTAGACAGTTTTCTTATATCTAAATCCAAGCACACAAGAGGTAAAACAAACAATAGATTCTTTGATGACTAACACTTGATCGGGTGAGTGGGTCACATTGGAAAAAATAACTCGCCCAAAAATTAAACTTTGTTCCCACCCACCGACCCAAGCGTTACTTATCAAGAGATTTACTTTTAAGCAATTCTCTTATATCTAAATCCAAGCACACAAAAGGTAAAACAAACAATAGATCCATTGATAACTAACATTTGGAGCGGGTGGGTCGGTCACAAAAGAAAAAAGATCGCGCTCACAATCTAAATTTTGTTTCCGCCCGTCACTATAGACGAAAAATCTTGCTCACTATCTACTTAGTTCCCGCCCACCCACCCAAGCGTTAGTTATCACAAGATTTACTGTTAAACATTTGTCTCATATCTAAATCTAAGAACACAAGTGGACATACAAACAATTGATCCTTTGATGACCAAAACTCGGGCTTGTGGGTGGGTCACAGTAGAAGAAGAAACTTGCGCACAAATTAAACTTTGTTCCGACCCACGCACTCAAGCGTTAGTTTTTAAGAGATTTATTGATAAGCAATTTTGTCATACAACACGGACACACAGATGCGCAAGTAGTACAAAAGAAAAGGAACTGCAAAAGAACATTACAGACAATAGTAGACGCAAAAAAGCAATTAACATTGCAAAACAAAAAGTCTAGAATAAAGTCATAGAAGATGATATTTGGAGAAAAGAGAACCAAATTGCAAACAGCTCACTTTGCATAAGACTACAAAGTAACATCCAAAAAAAAGTAGCTGCTTAAGAACCAAAGATACATTTTTGGGAAGATCGGGAAGTTAACTAAATTTGCAACACAGTAAATAGCCAGGAGATCTTCTCTTTACGGAAGAAGAAGTAACCAATGCGGCAGATAAAATTAACCTAAAAAAGTGCCCGGACCTAAGAGAATATCTTCCGAAGTTAAAAAATTAATGACCAAATCACTAACAGGAGACTGCCTGCACATAATAAACAAGCTGTTAGAGACCGGCAAGTTTTTACAAATCTGGAAAACCACCAGACTATTACTGTTAAAAAACAACGCAAGCAAAAGCAAGATAAGCCAACATACAAACCATTTTGCCTCTTAGACTGTATTCGAAAGCTACTAAAAAACAGAGTACTAAAAAAAAACTAGAAAAGAACTAGAGGTTTAGCTAAGTTACAGTATGGCTTTGTAAAAAGCAAGTCAACAATCGATGCGATAAAAAAAATGAATTGCAACATAGAAAGCTTTGTCTACTGATCACAATAGACGATAAAAATGCTTTTAACCCAACGCCTATGGAGGGTATTGTCAGGTCTCTAAAAAAGAACAAAACATCTTACCATACCTGCTGCAAATGCTGTAAAGTTATTTCTCCCAAAGAACATTGCTAGTGGGAAAGCAGATGATCCAAAAAGTTATTATTATTATAGATAAGGGAAAACCGACTGAAAATAGCTGCAGAAAAAGCAGAAGCAGTACTCCTGAGCAATACTAAAAAAATCAATAAAGTTACCGTAGTGCTAGATAAAAATATCACTAGGCATGACTTTTGATTTTGGGACAAAAATGAAGACAAAAATAAACACCAGCAAGAAAGCAAAATCATCTGCCAGAATGCTTGCTCTCATGCCAAATATACAAAACCCCACCGCAGTAACTTATTCAATAATTCTATATGCCGCCACTATCTGGGCAAAAAACCTGACACACCAGAAATATAAGAATATGCTACTGAAAGTGCAGCAAAAAGCTATACGCGTATGTAACGCATACCAAACTATCTCCACTGAAGCAATGCTTAAAGTTGCGGAGATGTAACCCATAGATCTTCTAGTGGATAAAAGGAAGAACAAGTATGAGAAGAATCCAGCAAAAATGCTAATCGTAAAACGGCAATACTTTAAAGAACTGACTAAATTGGTTAAAAAAAATAGAAAATATAGGCCAATAGACCAAAAAAGTTTTTCCAAAAATAAAACAATAAATAAAGAGAATATGTTGACCGGGCATGGGTGTTTTTGAGGCATATCTCCACAGATTTAAGATAAGATATGTGCCTATTGCCAGGATACGAATGATGTAAAACACACGTTCTTCAAATAAGAACGGCTAAAACCCAAGTAGAAAAGACTTTAACGCCAAAAAACATTCTGAAACTGTGCACTACTGACTGCTGAAATATCATATCCACAAAGGTAAGAAAAATTGTAATCATTACTCTGTATAATAACGTAAAAAACATGTTTTACTATCATGTATTATATTATAAAAAAAACGTTTTCTAAAATTTTCAGAAAAAAATATTTATATAAAAAAAAAATACAGCAACTTTAATGTATACAAATATTAGCATTTTTGGCCAAAATACCGAAAAGTAGTATAACACGATTTAGATATTTGTTTAAAAAAAAATTTGCAAAACTTTAAAAAACTATTCAAAACAAAAAAATAAAGTCTAGCTAACCAATAAAAATTGAATAAAATAAATATGGTTGACTCAAAAACAATCCACCATTTGCAAAGCTCAGTTCAGTTTATCACTTCACAACTCATTTGACTCACAGATACCTATATCTACATTTGCATTCAATATAATATTATATTAATATTACTACTATTAATACTTTTACTTGCTTCAACCACTTTAAAACTGCCAACACCTAAGATTTTTGTATACTACTAGTGTTCTTTACATAAAATAAGGTATTCACTGTCAAAAACTAATTTGGACCTAAAAGTAAAAGGAAACCAATTCATCCCAGAAAAAATGTTCTGAAAGATATCCAGCTGCTTCCAAACACATCTTCATTGATGTTTTTAGTTCAATTTTAACAAATAAAAACAAGAAAAGTCTAAAATCAACACAAAGACTTTTTTGCAAACAACGTAGTGGTGTTGTAAAATTATGCTAATGATTGCATTTGGCAAATATAAAAAACGTCAAAAAATAAATAAAAAACAAAAATTTTTAAAATAATCTTTGCACAGATAAAAAGCAAATTCATCAAAAATTGTTTCTTTTCTCTTCGTCTACTTTTTATATCCTTTCATTATTTTATTTCTTCCCATCTGTTTTTCTCTTATTTTGTTACATTTTTTTAAGATATGTTCCATAGTTTTCTTAGTCTCTGCACATTCTGCACATTTTTAAATACTTTTCCATCCAAAATCTTGTCACTCTCTTTTTATTACCTCATCTTACTATATCTATCATTCTCTAGGTACATTAAAATTTACTTTCTATAAGATGTGCATAATTTGCGTTGTACCTACACTCTTTCACTTGTATTCTCCTTGCTTGGCTTTTGTACATCTCTTTTCATAATTTTGTGTCATGTCTCTCTCCAAGATTTTTCTTCTTGGAGTTATAGCTTTGTTTACTTACCAACAACTTGATTTTTATTAAAGTTATTATGCACTATTAGCAAAAACTTGATAAAATGTTGTGAACAGAATGGCAAAACCAACCTGATAGCTAAAACATCTAATCAAAAATTTTTTCTTTGCTTTACTTGACGACGAGTTTTGCAACTCACGTGTCAATTTTGGATAGAGATGTTATTTTAATAATACCTACTTCACTTCTTTTCGATTCTTTTCTCTTTTTGCTATGTTTTCCGCTTCTTTGACTATATTGCTACATCCGAGCGTCATTGAGCAAGTTTCCTGTTTTGATGCAGGTTCTTCTATAAGTGTTGGGTCTCAACTGTGTCTATTGAATACCACTTTTTTATGTGGTTATTTCGTTCTTGCGCTGGCTATACATTAGTTTTTTTTGCCTGGTTATTATCTTGTTTGTTTATTGATGGAGCTCTATGTTGGCGGCTCTCCTGAAGTATTTTATCTTTCTCAATTTTTTTCCTGCACCAAACTTTTTCTGTTTTTTTAATATTTTTTATTTGCTTTTTCCTCTTCAAAGAATCCTATTTCTTTTGATTAGTCTGCTGCAAGCTTTTTGGTTTGCAATGCGGAAACTAGTGGTAAGAACAAGCATTTGTCAGTAAAGTAATTTTGAATCACACCAACAAAAATGATGACTCTAAAAATACAAAATCTCTGTAAATCAGCAGCAAAGATCCAACGATGCTTCTGATTCAAAAGAACAATCACCAAAATCACCAAGTACAGCCCATTAAGTGCCAGGAAAATGACACTAGAAACTGAATACTTCTACAGAAAGGATAAGAAAAACGTCGAAAAACTAAAAGAGGAAAAACGCAAGAAATTGAACAGAAGGAAAAAACCTCGTCGGCTAGAGTTGTTATGCTTCCCTTTTTTCTTTTGTAATGAAGGTAGTCGTCTTCCCTCTGCCTCTTTTTTTGCATCCTAGACTTTATAATTTCATTTGCTTTCCGCGGGTTTGCCGGTCCTACTATAGTCTTCTTTACTGATTTTTTGTACTTGGTCGCATCCAAAAATCGTCTAATGCTCCCTCCCTGCTGTGAATCTGCTGTAGTTCTAATTCTGCTTTTAATAAACTTTCTGGCTGAGCCAAGTCTGCTCAGCAAATTGCCATCCGTATTTGTAGTTCGTATATGTTGTCCATTTTCATTGCCAGTGTGGTGTAAATTTAGATTGCTCCCACCAAAATCCTTGATTTAATTTTGGTCACCAGATTTTCAATACCTATGAGTGCGTACAAGAAAATAACAGTGCTCGTTCCTGATTCCGCGTTGCAAAATTCTAAAAATAAACAATAAAATGTCACCTTTTTGCCAATTTGCAAAGCAAAACCAATCAAAAACAAGTGCTCCCGATCAGGAACGAGCATTTCTACCTCCTGTACGCACCCAATGCTACCTAACCAAAAACTAAGCCAAAAGTAGACCAAAAAGTTGTCCAAATAACTACCGCACAATGGTGTTGGTCCGTCTGTGCAATTCCCCTATCCGTCACCTAGAGATGCGTATAGTAGAAGTTACACCTTCCCCCGCAGGAAACTTAATTTTATTACCGGCCCGGGAGTTTGTAAGAGATATTTTCTTCACCGTCACAAGTCCAGGAGTCTGTGTTTTAACAGCTGGACGGGAGACCTTGTTAATCTTAAAATGTAATTGAATTAATGATTTCTAGCCTTTGGTATGCAAAAGGTGGCATCGGTGGTCTGCCATAGTACGTCTGAGAAGCACCGAGTGTCATATGAGATGACGTGGCAGTTATACTTACTTATACCAAGATAAACTACCACGTTTTTGCGACAAAGAGCACAAAGATCCGCACCTTTTCTTTGGCTTTAAAACACACTTCTTCTAACACTGAATACCGTACACGACCTACCACAGTCTTTTTTATTAAATTTTTGTTAAGTTTTGCTTATTTGGAGAAATCTAAGAAATTTCAACTTTTTAGTGATTTTTTCAAAATAACTCGCTAAGTACTAAATGTGCATAGGTGGGAGGAACTGTACAGAAGCATAGAGATTTGTCAACAATATACGAGCAAACAAGAAGCAAATACCCTTGAAACAAATATCGGCAAAAAAGTGGGAAGAATATTACGATAAACTGCTATCTGAAGATCGACCTCAGTTTATCGAAGAACAAATAAATATTAGGAAGGATGGACAGCCCATTGAAATTGTAAAAGATATGGTACAGAAAGCAATAAAGAACATGAAGAATGAAAAGGCGAGTGGACCGGGGGATGTATCTGCGGAGATGTTAAAAAACGGGACAATAAAGCTTAATAAAATGATTACTAAATTACTAAATAAATGTATCAACAAAAATAAAGTCCCTGAAAAATGAAAAATGAGGTTCATGTCATCTATACTTAAGAAAGGCAACCCTCGCAAATGCAAAAATTACAGAGGAATAACGGTTACATCAACATTTAGTCGCTTGTATGGAAGAGTACTACGCAATCTTGTTGAAACAGAATATAAGCTAATAGAAGCAGAGGAACAAAATGGTTTTAGGTCAGGTCGATCATGCATGGACAACTTATTTTGCTTAAAACAACTAATGAAAAAGAAAATTAGCACAGGAAGAGAGTTGCACCTACTTTTCATAGGCCTGGCAAAAGCGTATGACAACTTGCCCATACAGAGACTATGGAAAGCTCTAGAAAACACCAATATAAGTACGAGAATAATAAAAGCCATTAAAGAACTTTACCGTGATACTAAAATTAAAATAAAGATGAGAGAATCAATCTCAAATAGAATCAGTACATCTAAAGGCCTTAAACAAGGATGCTGCTTATCTCCGACTTTATTTAAAATCTACATCGAACATTCCTTGAGAACATGGAAACGGAAATGCAAAGTCATGGGAATCAATATAGAAGAGATACACACTCCAGTTTGCAGATGACCATGTGCTCATGACCCAAGACAAGGACGACCTTCAATACATGACTAAAAAAATTAAAGATAAATATGAAATAGCAAGCCTTTCAATAAACCTCGACAAAACTAAATACCTATGTATTGGAGAGAATCTGACGACTTAGAACTTGAGAATGAAGAAATAATAGAACGAATAGGACACACACAGTTTGGATTTACAAGCGGCCTTAGAACTAGAGAAGCTTTGTTTTCAGTACAGGTTCTTATTCAGCAATGCAGAGATGTCAATAAAACTGTATACGCATGCTTCATCGATTTTGAAAAAGCCTTTGACAAAGTAAAACATCAGAAAATGCTTGATATACTTAAAAGCACCGGCTTAGATGATCAGGACGTCAGAATAATTGCTAACCTGTACTGGCAACAGAAAGCGACGGTGAGAGTAGAGGACAGCCTCAGCGACGAAATAGAAATACGAAGGGGAGTACGACAAGGTTGCATCCTATCACCACTTCTTTTTAATGTTTACTCCAAAGAACTTTTTAAAGAGACTCTACAAGATGTGGATGAGGGCATTTAAGTGAACGGCGTAGCAATTAATAACATACGGTATGCGGACGACACCTTGTTAATCGCTGATACGCCTGATGGACTTCAAAGACTACTAAGCAGAGAAGCTGATGCTGGAGAGGACTACGGACTTAAACTAAATGCAGCCAAAACAAAATACATGATCGTAAGCAAAGACACAAATCCAATTGATACTGGTCTCCACGCAAACAACACGGCTATTGAAAGAGTACAACGCATTACTTATCTGGGCTGCAATATGAATGAGAACTGGGATCACTTGGCCGAAATTAAAATCAGAATTGCACTTGCTCGGGAAGCCTTCCGGAAGATGAGATCCTTGCTATGTAGTCACAGTCTCAGCTTAAAGCTCAGAATACGCATGGTTAGATGTTACGTTTTTTCTGTGTTACTTTACGGAATGGAGGCGTGGACTCTTACAGAAGAATCATCGAGAAAAATAGAGGCGTTTGAGATGTGGGTTTATCGTAGAATATTACAGATCAGCTGGGTAGATCGAGTAACTAACGAGGAAGTCCTGATAAGAATACACAAAGATAAAGAAGTAATGTCAAACATCAAGAAAAGAAAACTTTCTTATCTAGGACACATCATGCGCAACTCAAAATATCAATTACTACAGCTGATTATGCAAGGGAAAATCGCCGGAAATAGGGGACCGGGAAGAAGACGTACCTCCTGGGTAAAAAATCTGCGACAGTGGTACGGGAAGACTTCCGTGGAATTGTTCCGCGCCGCCGTCAATAAAACCATTATAGCCAGATGGATCGCCAACACTCGCCAGCGGATACGGCACCAAGAAGAAGAAGAATATTTACCAGTACTTGGGGGTAAAAATACAAAAAAATGGAAAAGACGAAAAAAAAATCAGGCAAAGAATCGGACAAGGTAGAAGAGGTATCAAGATACTAAACGGCATATGGTGGAGTGAAAAAAATCCTCAAAAAAAAGTATAACATTTACAACACAGTTATAAAAAATTTTGTACTCTACGGAGCAGAAAGGTGGAGGTAGACAGAAGCTGACAAAAGAAGACTAGAGGCTCTGAAAATGGATGCTCTTAGAAGATCAGGTAGAATATCAAAGTTGGATAAGGTACGCAATACAAATATAAAAGAACTAATCGGCTTGAAAGAAAACATTGCACAGGAAGCAGAAAAACGGCAACTTATCTGGTACGGACACGTGAAAAGGATGGCAGATCATCGACTACCAAAAATTACACTCAATTGGGTTCGTCCCAAAAGACGGAAACGAAGCAGGCCCAGGGAATCCTGAAATGACGGCATCCAGAAATCGATGAGCAAAATGAATCTGCAAGACGATCAATGGCAGGATAGGTTAGGATGGAAAAAGAGATCGGACAGCGTCGACAGACGTTTTAAAACCGATGATTAAAAATTAAAAAAATTAAAAAAAAAAAGTTTTGCTCTTCTTTCTTTTCTGTAATTTTCAGATACGGTAAAAATGTAAAAAATTGTGTTATTTATAGTTTCTAAAATTTTTTGCGTAAAAAAAGTCCAACATTCTAAAGGCATTCTTGTATTTTTTCCATAGTTTTTCACACTACGTAATCAAACTATAATATTTTCTTTTTTGGTTATCACTGCTTTATTGGGACAATGTTTTTTCAGCAAGCAAATCCATCTTTACCGTTAAAACTTATTTTATCAAAAAGTTTATACTTGCAGAGATCATCACAAAAGAAAACACTTCGGTACGTGAGTTATGTAGGCGACAATGATTTATTCAAAGCATTAGTTAACAGCACTCCCTCTAAGAACATCACGATCACTAAGAAAAAATGCATTCAAAAGCAAATGGAAAGTCAGGTTTGCAACGCAAAAAAGCCAAACAAAAGACTTGAAAAACAAGGAAAATTAACCGACAAACTTATCAACAAACTGACAAACTACTGCAGTCTGGCTATTCGACAAAATTTTGACAGTAAAGAGAAATTAAAAACGGCAGTTTGATAAAGATGATTTCATAAAATTTCTACCCACAAACATCCGCAACATGATTAGTGTGGCAGTTTTTGGTGCTCGTATCTGAAAGCTAAGAAATCCAACAATTTTGAAGACTTATGTCTACCCTCAGTCTTTGTCAAAAATCGTTTAGAAAATATTTTGACCAACTTATAAAGATTTTTTACCAGAGACATTGCTAAAATGATGCAAAAGAGGTTTTAAGCAAAACAGCACCAAAAGTTTTAACTCCAACATTTGGTCAATTGCTCCCAAAATAAAAACTTTGTAGCAAACATACCATCAACTTTGCAACATCAAAACCACGTTTTTATCGATGATAACACTTCTGAGATAGACATTTGGACCAAGCAACATATCGCCAAAGAGGAAGTAAAACGCGCAAGTGCTTGCTGCTTCAAAAAAAGACGCCAACAAAAGCTTTCTGCCAAAATAGCTGAATAAAGATTAGTCACTATTAATCGTTTATTGCACTTAAATAAATACAAATCAAAACTTCAATCGCGTTTTTCTCAAACTATGTTTTTTTTACTTGGCGGTAAAAAAAAATTTCCACAACATTTCCAGCAGCTCTTTCGTTCCAAAACTTCCAAAGCTGTCAACAGCTTACTAATAAATATTTTGTGCTCCAAAAATTTAAAAATAAAGTTCAAAGGTTGTTTAATAACATACTAAAAATTTAAAGATTAAACTCTAATGCTAAAAAAAAATTTGGAAAAATTGTTTGTTTATTTAAAAAAAAAACAAATATACTTGTTTGCATCACCGTCCAAAGATGGCCTTGTAAAGGTTGAAACTAGTTACGGTTTTTAAATATATTAGTTATATAGTACATAGTAAATCTGTTTTATTTATTGTAAATTGCATAATTCTGATTTATCTTTTAAAATGTTATATTTATAATGTCTGCTTAAGTAAACAATTTAGTTTTATGCAATATGATGATAATATTATCCAGAATGTAAAGATGTTTCAGCCCAAACGTTAGAATGTCTTGTTTTTTTTTAATATTCTGTATCAAATATATTATTATTAAATATTAAGCAATTTTCTAATTAGTACTCATTGCATTTAATTTTATCATTCTTAAAAGAATCTTTACACTATTTTAAAACCTATTGTAAACTATTTATTGATTTAAGTAGATTTTCCACAAAGCATATAAGCAACGCTAATCGCTAATTTACTTGAATAAACTGGCCCTTGTAAGTTCAATCAATAATTTTAATAACCACTTAAAGTACCCAATTAAATTACCATAACTTAGCAGTTTGAAAATTTCTCATATTATAAAACGTTAATAAAAATGTAACAGCTCCATACAACTCCTCCATATATTAATTAGTTTTTATAGTAATTGGATAGCGCCCGGGATTAACACACAAAACTTTATTTTTTCCTACCTTCATTGCAAAATAGATTTTGGCCTTTCATCTGCATGCTAAACAGGACACAAGAATAGAGCCGGGGGCGCAATTCCGGCGTCCGGTCCTGCCCGCTACGTGTTTGTATATGTTCATTATACACTCCGGGGAGAAACTCAGCTAATCATTGATTCAATTATTGTCCAACTTTATAATTGAAAACTACACTATATACTCGAAACAAGCACACGCATATAACTAGGAACACCACTCGTATATTAATCAAGCTGAGATCGTTTATGGGGAAAGGGAAAACTTTCCACGCAACACAATATTTGCATAATTGCATTTGCCTCATGAAAAGATAATATAGTTTTTAATGAAATTATTTTATGTAAACAAAGGGTCAGTGTGAAAAGCCGCAACCACTTAATTGCTAAAGGGTAAATTTACATTATACTTCAGATATCATAATATAAAAAAATATAATATATTTTGCATCTCCTGGGTAACCAAATGAGGATTAATCTAGTTATAAATTTAACTTAAACTAAGCCAGACTTAGATTAATCTCTCATAAGATATTCACATCTAATTAAATATTGAATGATTTATAATTTAACTTGGAAGTTCTATATTTAGATTTGTTGTATGTAGTCAGCCCACTCACCTAACATATTGCAATGCCATGCATGTATGACTATAAACGATGTATTAACTTCATGATGAATGGCTACAAGGTAGTCCGGCGTTAGTTTCGAATATTCGAGTTGTTTAGGAAATATAACAATGAATTCAAGCACCAGATGCAAGGATCATTGGTCATATGCAAATACAACATAACTAAACGCTGTTTAAATTCTATTAATAAACGATTTACTTACCCTCTGGTCGTTGACGTACCAAGTCAGGTTCGGTGCTGGCGATGCAGGAGGGGCAGTGCATTCGGCTATAAGTGGGCCACCTCTTTCTAAACCGGCCCTGTCAACGGTCACGGCTGGAACACCGTCAGGAACAACTGTAACAAGAGCAGGGGTTAAAAAATTGTAAAATATGTGCGCAATACGAAAACAATGCCGACGTCATGTCCGTAAAACTTGACAAAAATAAACGGAACGAAAATATACGATGCAATTTTATTGTGAAATAAAAAGAGATTAACTTTATACATTATATAATAAATAGTGAGGAAAATAATACATTGTAAGGAAATTGATATTGAATAATATTGAATGAAACTAATAACGTGTGATATTGAATTTAATTATAAAAAGCAATTTTATTTTCAATAATAATAAACATTTTTATTTCATATTATATAGAGTAGGTTAGTCGTTAGCGTGCTTAGATTTTATAATAAGAATCTTCTACGCTACAATAAATTATTTGTAAATTTGTTCACAATCTTGTGGTTGAATGCAGTATAAATACGCCAATTTCAAATGTACATAATTTATTGTTGTAGTGTATAATTTTAAATACAAAAGACTATTGACTTAAGCTTCACTTATTCACGCTCTGCTTGTTTCCTTCAAGATGTACGATCGAGTAGACCGTGTAATAATTGTTCAATAAACTGATAGCCATTGGTGTGGTTTGATGTTGGTTTTGGTCGTCTATATATGATCTTTGTAGTCAAGTTAGCTCTCTCATTGCTCTTTAAGATAATTGTTGACTGACACTGATGGTTGCGGTTAGGTGGGTGGTATTAGTCGCATTTGATTTGGATGGACTTTAATCTTCTCCTCGTTCAGGTCAACCGTGTTAATTCTCCCATTGAATTATCATCAGACTGTGAGTAAATGTTTATTATCATTAAATTTCTTTGTTAATAGTTTTTACTGTTAGAGATTGATTTACAGTTTTAGAAACGTGTAAGAAATTTAATAAAATGACTCTAAGAAGAGTTTAGATAGCTCAGTGGAAACATGTTAGGTAAGCAAGCTAGCAGTCCTGAGTTTGATTCCCAAAACATGACTAAATAAAAACTTGTTTTTTATCCACAAGGGTAATTCGAAAATCACCTAAAAAATTGTTGGTTTTATCAAATAAGTCGTATGATTAATGTAAAATCATAATTTTGAAGTAAAGCCCAAACATGCTAGCTAAGCTACTGTCGCAAAGTTGCATTTTTAATGCAAAAATTGTCTTTGTTGTTTGCGTAATGAATCAAATTTTATTGTAGTAAATTAAAACTAGTTTGAAAACTTGCACAATTCAATGACTTAATACAAAGTTTTTAATTAAATTGCAAAAAACTCTTGCACTTTTAATGCAAATATGTATATATGGCCATGTATAAGTCAATTACGGAATAAACATTTGTTTTTGCTCAAACTACTAAAAATCAAATTTCATTTTATATCATAAACTTTTATATGTAAAGCACGTTTTTATCCAATTTGAGAAAAAAAAAATACTTATCATTTTTTTTAAAGAAAAATTCTCTTAAAGTTTTGCAAATTATCAAAATTAAAAAAAAAAAAAATTGTCTGTGAAAACTTATTCTTTAGACATATTTGAAAAAAAATAGTTTTAATTTTTTTCTTTAAAATGCAATCTTAAAAAGTTATAAATGAACAAAAAATGTAAATTTAAAATCCTAAAATTTTCAGGTTTTTTTTTGCACACATAAAAGCACGTTTTTATTCATATTAAAAAAAAAAAAATACCCGTCGTTTTTTTTTAAGAAAAACAAACAGCAAAATTTTCAAAATTTAAGAAAAAACTTTTTGGCTATAAAAACTTTTCTCTTCTTTGAATAATTTTGAAAAAAAAAGTTTTTTATAATTTTTTCTTAAAAATGCAATGAGAGTTATAGAAAATAAAAAAATGTAAAAAACTCAAAAACCTCAATTTTTTCAAATTTTGATGATTATTATTTGAAAATGGCTCACTTAAAAAATCTGAAAAAGTTACATAATCAAGATTTAAGTAGAGGAAATCATTTTCAGTAGTTTGAGCAAAAACAAATTTTTATTCCGTACATTTGACTCATATATGTATAATGTAGTTTTACGTGGTTAGATAAGTTTATATAGACCCGGTACAAATTTTTTAAATAAAATGCATTTTTTTTTGAAAAATTACAATTTTTATGCATGCAATTTTTTTGTCTTTTGCATTAAGACATCAAATATTATTGTAGTAAGTTTAGTCAGAAAAAAGCGCAATTCAATGTAGATTTACCTGTTTAGGTTAATTTTTGTAAGCTCAATGCAGAGTTTTTAAAAAAACTATTGCTTGGTCGCACTTTTGATACAAATGTTGTGTTGACTTTCTTTTTTATTTATTTATTTTTGAGTTTTTATAAATAGAACTTTGCACTTTCAACAGTTTATGACCAAAACTTACTATTTCTAACAATATATTGATATTTTATTGAAGGATTATACTATTTTGTAATTTTTTGAAATATTTTTCACTAATTTATGGCAAAATTTTGGTAGTTTCAAACAATATATTAAAGTTTAAGGCCGGTTTTTCATTTTATTTAAGAATATTTTTGATATTTCATAGTTGGATTTTTAAGATTGCATAAAGATTTTTACAGTATTTAACAAACTGATAGCCGGATTTTGCTACTAATATTTTATGACCGAATTTTGTCATTTTTTCTTATCATAAATCATTTTTTGCACTTTTTAACCCAATATTGGTTTTTTTGATAATATTTTAATTCTTCCTAGTCGGATTTTGCGTTTATTGCTAAATTTCGATGCTTTTTGACAATATTTAGATGTTTTGCTGTCAGATATTGTTATTTTTGCCATTTTATAAAAAAAAATTGCAGTTTTTAATCATCCTTGACAAAATTAAAAACAAAACAAGTTGTGTAAGTTTTTATCCAAAACCATCTGTGAAAAGGTTTTTTAAATATTGTTGCTGTATCAGAAGGTTTTATACAAATAAAATTAACTAAATGTTAACGCATTTTTTTCTGCTTTGAACTTGCCGTAAGTTATTTTGTACTTTGTGGACTTGGTCTTGGAAGATAATTCAAATGCTGTGCCAATTTTTTTAGATTTATAGCCAACTACGAAAACAGTGCAGGCAGGAGATTTGCAAATAATGTATTTATAAAGTTTTTAAGTTTGAAAAAAACTTCTGAGCAAAGTTTTTTTAAGATTTACATTCAACCGGAACAACAAAGTTTAAACATTGCGGCTTTTCCTATTATTCTTTTACTAAACATTTCTAATTTTCTACTATTTAATTTGACATCTGATCGTGTTTACCATAGAAGCTTGTAAATAGTTTATCAACAAAACAATTTTCTACCAGCATTTTACGAAAATTGTTTTCTAAAAAATGTAGCTATCAAACTATATTTTATCAACAAATAGTGCTGTGTTTTCTGTTAACATTACAAGTATTTAAATCAACGCTATCAAGCTGCTTAGTCTCAACTGCATAGATACTACTGTTATATAGGGTTATCCAATAAGAGATTTCATTTTGGTATTAAAAAAAAAACTGGTATTTTTTAAGAGAAATCAATAAATACTTAATTTATTGTAAAAAGAAAGGTATGCCATTAACGTTTAAAAACTAAAATAAGAAGCGCGCCAGGAGAAGATCAAATAACCCATGAAGTGATAAAAGTCATAAAAAAAGAAATAGCACCAATATTGAAAAAACTCATAAATAAAATGATGCAAACAGGTGAATACCCACAAATACTTAAAAAACAAATAATAAAACCAATATACAAAAAAGGAGAAAAATCAAAATGTGAAAACTATAGACCAATATCACTTATATCAGTTCTGAGCAAAATTACAGAAAAGGCAATATATAACAGATTAATGACACACATAAACAAACATAATATTATAAATAAAAAGCAATACGCATTCCAAAAAAAATCAAACACAATGGGCATAACAACTGATATAATACAACATATAGCAGAAAAGTTGGACAAGAAACAGTATGTTATACCAATATTTATAGACATGAAGAAAGCTTTTGATACCATCGACAAAAACAAATTGATTAAAAAAATGGAGTTATTAGGAATAAGAAACACAAATTTAAAACTGTTAAAAACATATATTAAAAGCAGAACACAACGAACACAAATAAACAACATACTTAGTAAAACAACGGAAGCAGAATATGAAGTACCACAAGGTGGAGTGTTGGCACCAATACTGTATATACTATACATAAATGATATATATAATATAAATCTGACTGGTGAAATATATACGTATGCTGATGACACATGTATTATATATCACGGAAAAAGTAAAGAAGCAATAGAAAGAAACATAAATGCAGACATTAAGAAACTAACTAAATGGTACGACGAAAACATACAAACAATAAATGAAGAAAAAACAACTTATATGGTAATAAGACAAAAAAACACAAAAGATATTGACATAAAAATTGTAATAAATAACATACCAATTACTAGAACAAAACAGACAAAATACTTAGGAATAATATTAACCGAAAAACTCACCTGGTATGCACATATTAACAAATTATTAAAAGAAAGCGCAGCAACAATAGGAGCTGTCTATAGAGCCAGAAAATGCATACTAAAAGAAACAGCAATAAGTATATACCACTCACTTTATTTAGCAAAAATTAACTATTTAATAAATATATGGGGTGAAACAACAAAAACAAATATACAAAAAATCCAAAGACAACAAAACAAAATACTTAAAATAATACATAAACTTTCAAAGCTAACACCAACAGAAAAAATATACAAAATAATTAACGAAACAAACATTAACGAAAAAATAAAAATAGAAAAATGCAAACTAATATATAAAGTTAAAAATAAAGAAATTAAAACAAATCTACAAATAATATTAAACAAAGAAATTCACGGACATAACACGAGAAGAAGAAGTAATATATATGTACACACAACAAGAACAGAAAAAGCGAAAAAAACAATACTAGGAAATGGACTAATCACATACAATCAACTACCTGAAAATATAAAAAAAACGAAAACTTTTAAAGAATTTAAAACAAAAATAAAAGAACACTACATAATAACAAGACTAAAAAAAACAAATTAATTAAAAAAAAAAAGGATAATGCACACACAAAAAAAAAAAAAAAAAAAAAAAAAAAAAGATAAATGGTGCCCCGAATACGAAGCTCTGCAGCCGACCATACATGGAAAGATGCCAAGCAGCAAGTGGGGAGAGAAAAAAAAAAAATAAATAAATTGAATAATTTATATTTATACATTCAAATTGACACTGTACTTAACAATTTATTATTTATAATTTATATGACAATAAACTAAAAAAAAAAAACGATATCAGTCAAATGGCCGCCACGGTTACGGTTGCAGGACCACGTTCTTTTTATAAAATTTTTCATGACCAATTTGCACATTTGCGGCTGTATGTCCTCAATAACTTCACGAATTCCATCTTTAAGGTCTTAAATCGATTGTGGAGCATTGGCATAAATCTTATCTTTCACGTGGCTCCAAAGAAATAAGTCTAAAGGTGTTAAATCACAAGATCTCGGTGGCCAATTTTGATCACTTCTACGAAAAATAACACAATAACATTGTTTCGTTGCTTGTGTGGCACGTAACGCCGTCTTGCTGAAAATAAACGTTGTCCACATCAATATCTTTCAATTCCGGCCATAAAAAATCATTAATCATAGCTCGGTAGCGCAAATCATTCACCGTAACAGTTGCACCAGCTTTATTTTTGAAAAAGTAGAGTTTTTCACACCGCCAGCCCAAAAACCGCACCAAACAGTGACACGTTGAGGATGCAAAGACTTTTTAACAATCATTTTTGTTTTTTCTGAGCCTCAAATGCGACAATTCTGCTTATTAACGTAACCTCCGAGGTGAAAATGAGCCTCATCACTGAAGATAAATTTTCCATAATATTCCGGATCATTTTGATGCATTTGAAGGACCCAATCAGCAAAGATATGACGTTTATGGTGATCGACCAACTTGAGTTCTTGTGTTAACTGAACTTTAAAAAATTTAAGGCTTAAGTCTGTATGCAAAATATGGTGTAATGTCGTTTGTGGATTGTCTAATTCCAAAGATCAACGAGGAATTGACAAACCTGGGTTTTCTTTAACACTACGGGCTACATCAGCAATATTTTCATGTGTTCTTGAGCGATGCACACGATCTCAATTCTTCACAACACAAACTTGTCCCAACAGCTTAATTTTTTTTACCAGGTTTACTATTGCCGGCCGAAAAGGTGCTTTACGACGACCAAAAAGTGTTTTAGTTTTGCAAACTGTGACTGAAAAATGTTCATCATTTTAGTAGTGAATTTTAATAATATCAATGAGTTTTTGAAGCGTGTATTCTTCCATTTTCAATATTGGCGTAGTTTTTATTTAACAAATGTCAAAGATAATACCTTTAAAATTGACAGCTACCCAAATAGCCTGCTATTCAAAATAAAACTTTTTATTGGAAAACCTTTTATTATGTAAATTTGTTTTTTGGTCAATTTTTAAGTCAGAAATGTTTTTTTTTCTGCAATAAGTTTTCTGGACGATTATGTTATAAATGTTTATTCTGTGTAGTTTTAAGATTTTTTTAGTTAATTTTGATAAAGTATATGTAAATAATATATTTTTTTAAAATCATTTTTAATGCAATTTTGTACCATAACTACGTTTTTTGCGCGATTTTATGTTAATAATAAATAAAATAATAAATGTCATTTCAGAGCCATTTTAAAGTTTTTTTCAAAACTAAATTAAATTGTTATTTACGTTCAAATATAAAACTAAAAATAAGTTTTTTAAGCAATTTTGTCGGTATATATATCCATTCTGTACATTTTAGAGTTGTTTAATCAAATTTTATACTATAAATGGGTTTTCCAAGGAATTTTTGATATTTTTCTTGTGATTTACATTCAGTTTTGAACATTAAAAAAATTAAATTTATGAAAAAATATTCTAAACTAAAAAACATCCATAGACGCGTTTCGAGGTTTACCTCTCATCAGTATGGCTTTATTTATTTAAACTAATTGATTTTTAACTTACTTCGTCAACATTGTTCACCCCCACAATTCAAAGTGAATATTTTAAAAAGTGTATTGACTATTTATACTAACTGACTTAATGACTTTATTTAATGGCTATGGTTAATAGCATTCTGAGAATAAACTAATTATTTCGGGATATTAAGCTGATGGTAATGACATGAAAGAATTTAAACGGAAATTTGAAAATTAAAAATAGAATAAATTTTTTGCATAAATTATAATTACTATTATACAATTTCGTGTATATCAGAACATATATAAAATATATAAAGAAGAGACGCAATGTCCTCAAATGAGACAGTTGTAAAAGCAATAATTTCGAACTAGGCTTTATTCGAAATTATTGCTTTTACAACTGTCTCATTTGAGGACATTGCGTCTCTTCTTTATATATTTTATATTCAGTTTTGATGTTATGAATGTTTATTTCATATGATAAACGTGGTTTTTAAGCAAATATTATGCCAGCAACAAGTTCTTTGTGACTTTCTAAGCAATCTTTATAAAATAAATTGATTTTTTGCTCAATTTTCAATTGATAAACGTAGTTTTAGAGCAAATTGTATGCTATAGATAAGTTTTTTAAAGTAAATTTTATGTTATAAATGGGTTTTGTTATGTGGTAAGATCATTTTTGATAAAATTTTATGTTATAAATAAAATTTAATGTCGAAACGGTAATTTTTGAGTAAATTTTATGTTAAAAATAAGTTTTATAGATAATTTTGTTGTGATAAATATTTATTCTGTTTAGTTTGAGATTTTTGTATTTACTTTGGTTGAATTTATGCTAAAAAATTTTATGTTATAAATGTGCTTTTTGTGTAATTTTATACTGTAAATAGGTATTCTGAGTCAAGTATGATCAATTTATTTTAATTTTTAACTTTTTGGTCATTTTTTAACAATAAAATTGTTTTTTTGAAATGTTTTTGTAACTTTTGTGTAATAATAAGAGTTTTTAGTAATTAGTAAATTACTTATTTTGTGTAGTAAAAAGCTTTTTTGGCTTTTTTTGTCAATTTTGAGTAATAAAAAAGTTCTTTGGTTATTTTTTTGCTTTTTTTATAGTAAAATTGTTTTTATAGCATTTTTTATCATTTTTACTAAATTTTATGTAATAATAGGGGTTTTTTGATCATTTTTTAATTATTTTGTGTAATAAATGTGTTAATTGGTAGTTTTTTATAATAAAATTGTTTTTGGTCAGTTTTGGTCAAATTTGTGTAATAAAATATTTTTTTAGTAATTTTTTGATAATGTTTTTTTATAATATATCAGTTATTAGGTAGACTTAGTAAAAAAAAAAGTTTACAATTTATATGTAAAGCAGTTTACGTCAAACAGTTATATACTTTCTCAAAAAATTGACAATTCATTTAAGTTTAGACAATTTGCTGGCAGATTTCTTAAGATAAAAGCTGACAATTTATATGTAAGTCAGTTTATGTCAAATAGTTGAACTTTTTATTAGACAATTAATTTGTAAAATTAACAGTTGACAGTTTGTACAACAGATTTGTCGAAAAGGACTTCTAAGAATACTCAATTCTAGCATAAAATACAAATAAAATTGAAAAACTTGATTCAAAAAATTTATAAAATTACACAAAAAGCACATTTATAACATAAAAATTGCACAAGAAACACATTTGCTTAAAATCTTGCAAAAATAAAAAATGCAAAAAATCATCCATAAAACTTAAAAACTCACTTAAAGAATATGATATAAAATTGCGCAAAAATCTCATTTACAGCATAAAATGTACTCTAAGAATACCTTGCCTTGCCCAAAAGTTTTATTTCTAGCATATTATTTGTTAAAAAAATACTCTGTGCAGAAAAATTACAAGAATTGCTCAGAAAACTTATTTATAATATCAATACTGTCAAATTTTGTTAAAAATTCAAGTACATCACATAAACTTTATTAAATTTCGCGCAAAAAAATTGATTAAAGAAAAACATTTGCTTAAAAAACTTATGAAGTAGACATTTATAGCATTAACATTGATCAATTTTTTTTGCAAAAACGTTATTTTTAACATCAAAAATTACATTTATTCTATAAACAACAAAATTTATTTTTAGCACGATTTTTGTTCAAATTTATTTTTTTAAAAAACCTTAACAATTGCAAAAAAAAATCATTTAAGACATAAACACACATTTCTAGCTTAATAGTTGCTCAAAAATCATATGAAATTTATCAAAATTCATTTAAAGTATAAATTTGTTTCAAACAACACAAATTTGCACAGAATTGACACTTCTAGCATAGAATTCACTTAAATATTGCGTTTACTACATAAAATTGATTAAAAATGGCACAGAACATTACATTTACAGTATAAAATTGCACAGAAATGACATTTATAACATGATAATCGTCCAAAAAAAACTGTTTTTTAGCATAAATTTTGCTAAAAAACACTCAATTAAATAAGAAAACCTCTAAACTATACAGAATAAACATTTCTAACAACAAAAATAGCTATAAAATTTGTTTCTAACATGAAATTTACTGAAAAATTAATTTTTCAACATAAAAATTGCTTAAAAAAACTTATTTAGAACATGATATTTGCTCAAAAATGACGTTTACCACATCACAAAACTCATCTCTAGCATAACATAGATTGCTTAGTCGGCTTTTTTCAAAAAAATTTTTAAAAGCGGACATAAAAATTATATATTTATCATACTTTTTTGAAAAAAAAAAAATGATAAAAAATATTTATTTCATAATTTTGTCAAAAAAGGTCAAAAAAAAATTGAATTAGTGTTATAGAAAAAAAAATTTTAAAAAACGCTATTTTTATGTCCGTTTTTTTAAAAAAGCCAAAAAATCAGTAAAATTACAGGAAATCCAAAAAAAATTTTTTAATAGTAACCCATTTTTAGCAAATATGTATTATATTTCACCTTAGGGCAAACGAATCCAGTTTTTTTAATACTTAAATTTTGCTAAATTTGCATTTTTTAATAGTTTATAACGTAGTTTTGGTTTTTTCTAATAATATTTAAATACTTTATAGCCGGATTTTGCTATTTTCAACTTTTTATAAAAAATATTGCACTTTTTAATAGTTTTTGGATTTTTTTGTTATTTTTAACAATATTTCATAGCCAGATTTTGCTGTTTTAGACATTTTATAAAATGAATTTTGCACTTTTGGACTTTCTGTTAATATTTTAAATTTTTAATATCCGTATTTTACTATTCTTGACATTTCATAAGTAGAATTTTACACTTTTTAACAATTTATAATCAAATTTTAGTTCTTTCTTATAATTTTTTAATATTTATGGCTAGATTTTGCTATTTTTGAAGTTGCATACAAATTTTTACAGTCAAGCAAGCTTACAGGCTTTTAATGAAAAAGTTCACGCATAAAAAAATTACCATTTTTTTATGATTTATTGCATGAAGTCTGCCCAAAAAACATTGTTTCTTATGATATTTATCAAAAACTGCATTTTTTTACTAAATTTGTATAAAATAATTCAAAAACGCCAAAAGTTGCATAAAATCTGTCAAAAAATTGATTCCTTCATAATATTGATCAAAAATTACCATGTTTTGTAGTAAATTTGTATAAATAAATTCAAAAAATCAATTGTAGCATAAAATCTGCACAAAAATCAATTTTTCTAATAATATTTATCAAAAATCACTATTTTTGTACTAAATTTGTATAAAATAATTCAAAAAAGCCAATTGTTACATAAAATCTGTACAAAAATTCATTTTTCTCAAAATAGTTATCAAAAATTGTCAATTTATGTACTAAATTTGTATAAAATAATTTAAAAAAACCAATTGTTACAATAAATCTGCACAAAATAAAAATTTGAATTCTGGAGAAAATTGTCACATGGAAAATGATCAGTGTTGTACTCATCGTCTATAGAAAAGTCCATCAAAAAGAAATTTTCAGACAAAAAATTCGTTAAAAATTAATTATTTTTTATATTCACAAAAAATATTATAAACACACTAGGGTGTGGTTTAAAACTTTTTTTTAACAAATTTTGATAAGCGCCAGGAGGATTTATGTTTGAATGCCAAAAATAATAATATTTTCTAATTTTTGCGCCGATAGATCGAGTCTAAATATGTGCCGCAAGCGCAAAAACTATTAAACAAAAAGTAAAATGACCTAAAATTAGTTCAAACAATAAAAGATGACTTTGTTAAACTTCTGAAATAAGCTTAAAAAAATATAATCCAATTAATCTTTAAGAAAAATAAAAAAAAATTTTTTTAAGAAAATGTTGAACAAATTTTTTTTTTTTTAGATGGGTTTTTATTGCCAGTTAAGCACAACACTGACTATTTTCTATGTAAAATTGTTTGCAAAACCCAGTTTTTTAATAATATTTTGTGTATAGTTGCTCTGAAAACTGCCAAATGTGCATTTGTAAAAGTTTATGTTGAAAAATAGGCTTATTTTTGCAGTTTTTTTGTGTTTAAAGGTCTATTAAAACCCAAATACACAAAACAAATTTATATTTTCTAATTAATTTACATCAAAACACGTCAACTTTGGCGGTTAAAAAAAAAATTAAAAAATGCTCTTTTTGCGCAGCCCAATGAGAACAAAAACATGGTTTTATGGTTTTGCGGCTTATAAACAGAGTATAGACTTGAAATGGCACCAGATTTGGATTCTACGGAAAATTTCTAATCGATTTCATTAGTAAATTTATTTTTTTGAGTTAAAATTGTGGTTTATAAACAAAAAATGCGATTAAGTTAAAAAACGACAAATAAACTTAAAAAAATTGTAGATTTTTTTTTTGTGGGTTTCATACCCTCATATACCAATCAAAAGACTACTAATAAGTTATAGAAACTAAAAAAAAAATACATGAGCAAGTTTCTCAGTTTCTCAATGCACCCCCCCCAGCTCTGATCCGTTTGAAAATGGAATTGCCCACATCTGTTATTCAGCATGCATTGTAGTATTTGGCGGGCGTATTTCTTTTTTAAGATGATAAAATCATGTAGTTTTTTTTAAATTTTTTATCTCAAGTTTTTCAGCTGCTTTTGCTAGTTTCTTTAGTTTGGGGAAGTGTGTTATTAGATTATGTGTGTACTGTAGCACCTTTAGAAGGTTTGTACTATTGAAAGCTTGTCAAGTCCGGGCGAGTGTATTAGCATTGCTGCTGCATGAATGGCCAAGTAATCTTTGGTGGTTTTGAATGATTTTTGGTGGATTTTCAGGCATGCAGTCAACACACATAAGAAAAGCTTGTAAGCGTTATCTTATTTGTAGTGCGGGATGGTTATTGGTGTTTTTTTTGTTTTGAAATTTGTTTAAGTTCAGTTGTCTGTAATCAAACGTTTTAATTATAAAAATAAAAAATTCTTTGCGTTTTGACAGTCTTTTTCTACAACATTTGCTTTTTTTTGTTGTCAGTAATAATAGCTTTTAATTTTTTATAGTAGATTTGATGATCTTCGGGTATATTCTATTTGTTTAAAGATTTCTTGGTTGAAAAGTGACATGTACTGCAAGAGTTAGTACGAAGGTAGCTAAATCCAATATTAAATTTGGTATTAAATATTTTTTGATCTTTTTTACACATTTGGTAAATTTTAGCAATGTTTAGTTTATCTGTTAACTATATTTTATTATAATACTTTAAATTGCAGTGACTTTTGCGAACGTTTATTGATGTGCTTAGGAATTTTCTATTTGGTTTTTAAGACAGTTTTTGTGGTCAATTTTGGTGTTGGAAAGCCTGTATTGGTCAATGGTTTTTTAAAAGTTTAAAACATTTTATTGGCAATGCAAAAAAAATGCTTTCTTAAATTGGCTTTTTTCTCAGTCTTTTTAGAACGCTTTCTTTTAACTGGAGCTAAAGTTATTAAACCACATATAAAACTTATTAAGGTTCTTCTGTTTTCAAACAAATTAAATTTATTTAGAATACGTTTTTAAACCAAGTGTTTACATTTGCAATATTCTTCTACGGCGTGGTTCATTGCACAAATACGTTTAGATGCATCCGATAATGTTTCATGAGTATTTTTTTTTTTACAATAAAATTGTACATTATTATTACTATTTACTTTGGAATCACTATGTAATCTTTCAATTTCTAATATGGTTTTACAAGAAATATTATAATAATATCTATTAGTAATTTTACAACTTTACACACTACCAATTTTTACGTTTACACGTTTAAGTAAACTTTTATTGTTTTTACATAAACCGGATTGGAATTTGATTGCCTTTGCAAAGGATATAGTTTTTACCACCTTATTTAGTAGCACATTTATATCTTCAAGATGGCATCAACATCTAATTATATCAATACTAAAAAAAATATTTATTTGTTTTTGTTTAGTATGAAAACTATGACTTTTATCTCACACTACATTATTTTTCTTTATTAAAGCTGCCTGATATTATGTCGGAAATTTTTGATTTAATAGATAAATATTTTGTTCAGTTTTTTACTTTTAAAGAAAAGGAACGCATTTTATGAAAGAGAGTCAATTCTAGTTTGTCCAAAAGTTTTGTTCCGCAAGCTATAAGTTTGATTATATTCAAAAACTACTCGCTTTCATTATGTGGTAGAAAAAAGTTTGTTATAACTTACAGACGCAATGAGTCAGTTCTGCAGCTAAAATTTAAAGATGCATAGCCGTTGAATTGATTATTTGTTTGGTTGTGGTGAGATTATTAATTAAATTTTTGATGCGACGAGCATGAATGTGTTGCCAACTGATCTGTAGATTAGTTTTCTAAATCAACATTAGATGGCATCAGTTTGCCACAGGCGGTTGAAGCGTTTTGTTAACATGTTAGTCTTGTAAATCAGTTTTTTTTTTAATATTTTTTTTAGAGCGTAGTAAGGTGTTTGTTTTATCAATTGGCCCTTGAGAATGATTAGCGCATGACAATACTTTTTGGTTTTCTTCTCTACTTTGGTCCTGATTTTAATTTGTCTTTGTCATTGTCACTGATGTGGTACTAGTTTGAGGTGGGCTGGGTTTGGCCTTGCGGAATTCACACAGTTTGCTGCGGCAACACATGCTGTCCCTGGCCCATCTTTCCCTATACCTTCTTTTTCTGTCATATTTTCTACACTAGCATCTATCTCTCTTTTTTTCTATTTTTGCATTATTTGGCCTAGATATTTGCTTTGTTTTTAGGTGTCTTCTTAGTTTTTATATATTTTTATTAATTTTTTTTATGTCGTATCTTTTTTTTATAAATATTTTGTGTAACTCCATTAAATCTCTTTTAGTGGTTCTAGATTTGCCAGTTTTACTTTTAGTGAGATTCTAGTATTTCCGTTTAGAATTAGTTTTTTGTGTCTCCTGGTTGCCAGATATACTCTGACTATTTTGAAAGTTGCATTGTCTGTCAACATCGAGATAGCGTATCTGCCATATGGCAATAAATAAGTCAATTTATTTAGTTCAGTTCAGCTTTTCTAGATTCTAGAGCAGTTCTTTTCTTCTTCTTCTTTGCAGTTTTTGTTGGTACTAATGTTTTAGTAAATGTTTTTCTTTTGTCTATCCTTTCACTGTCCAGTCTTTGGTAGGCATAATTGTCTTGGCCTTGTTTGTTTTTGCTTTCATTTTTATATCAATTAGTAATGTTTTTTTTTGGTTAGTTTTTTTATTGCATGGTCTTGATTTAGGTAGTGGTTATATTATGGCTTTCTTTTAACTTAACTTATTCAAGTGCAGTAGGGTTTTAGAGTTTCTATGGGAGTTATCTAGTGATGTTTGTGTGATCATACTGATTATTATTTTCGGGTCTTTAAAGTGCAATAAGGAACCATAACAAGAGTAAGCAGTGGATCATGTGTTTAATCAAAAAAAAATTATTAGTGGTCAAACAGAAAGTTTGTTGCGTAGACATGTTACCGCATGTTGTCAAATTGTTATACCTCTAACTTATGAGAGATGAGATATCTTGAAATTTAAACGACTTTAAAAAAGATTTGTCAAGAAAATTGCCGTTTACTGGGTTTTGGCGCAAACTAACCTAACCGATCAGGACAATATTGCACTAAACTATTTAATTAGCAAAACGTATATTTCAAAAAGTCTTCTATGAGCTAAAATTGGTTTCACCACTTCTAAAACATTACTAAACATAAACTGTTTAATAGTTACTGTTATTTTATGTAAGTTGTCTTTTTTACCAGTGAGGCAATGTTTTTTGCCATTTGGGATTTATAGAAACTATAATAAAAGTGTTTTTTCAGTCACAGTTCGCAAAACTAAAGCACTTTTTGGTCGTCGCAAAGCACCTTCTTGGCCGGCAATAGTAAACCTTTTAGAAAAATTTGGGCTGTTGGGACAAGTTTGTGATGTGAAGAATTGAAACCGTGTGCATTGCTCAAAAACATTTGAGAATATTGCTGATGTAGCCGGTAGTGTTGAAGAAAACTCAGGTTTGTCGAATCCCCGTTGATCTTAGGAAATTAGACATTCCACAAACAACATTACACCGAATTTTGCATAAAGACTTAAGTTTTAAGATTTTCAAAGTTTAGTTAACACAAGAACTCAAGCCGGTCGATCACCATAAACGTTGTATCTTCGCTGATTGGGTCTTTCAAATGCATCAAAATGATCCGGAATTTTATCAAAAAACTATCTTCAGTGATGAGGCCCATTTTCTCCTCGGAAGCTACGTTAATAAGCAGAATTGTCGCATATGGGGCTTAGAAAATCCAAGAATGATTGTTGATTGTCACTGTTTGGTGCAATTTTTGGGCTGGCGGTGTGATTGGACCCTACTTTTTTGAAAATGAGGCTGGTGCCACTGTTACGGTGAATGGATAATGCTACTGAGCTATGATTAATGATTTTTTATAGCCAGAATTGAAAGATATTGATATCGACGACGTTTATTTTTAGCAAGACGGCGCTACGTGCCATTTGCAGTTTTGCAAGAAAAGTTTCCTGACCGTGTTATTTCTTGAAGAGGTGATCACATTTGGCTACCGAGATCTTGTGATTTAACACCTTTAGACTTTTTTCTTTTGGGCCACGTAAAAGATAAGGTCTGTGCCAATGCTCCACAATCGATACAAGACCTTAAAGATGGATTTTGAAGTTATCAAAGACCTTCAGCCGTAAATGTGCAAATTAGTCATAGAAAATTTTATGAAAAAAATGTGGTACTGCAACCGCAACAGTGGCGGCTATTTGATTGATATCGTTTTTAAATGTTAATGGCATACCTTCCTCTTTACAATGAAATAAACATTTATTGATTTCTCTTAAAAATACCCGTTTTTTTTTAATATCAAAATGAAACCTCTTATTGGAAATCCCTATAGTTTTTAATCATTTTTTTGCAATTAATGGCAAATAATATTTTTAAGTTTTACCAATATTTAAAGTTTATTTTTATAGACACGGGACTTCTGAAAACCCCACAAGAAAAATCACAAGGCGTTAGGTCAAGATAACGAGGTGGATAGGGCACATTGCTAAAACGTGAAATGATTCAATAAAAAACAAAGGTTAGTTACTCAAACCCAAGTCATTATCAAAACGACTAACCAATAAATCCTTATCAGGGCATCTTGGTGGTACGGCATTGCTTAATAGTAAAGGATGAATACAAATAATTAATTTATGTGCGCTTAAACACAAATTAATAATAATTGGAAGTGCAAAGTAGTTGTAACTCTATCTTTTGCTTCAACCAAAGAAACCAAACTCATCGATAAAACTCCAGTATCACAACTTTCTTCATAATATTTATCAAAAATTACCTTTTTTTAAATTAAATTTGTAGAAAATAATTCAAAAAAAGCAATTGTTGCATAAATTCAGCACAAAAAACAAATTTTCTTATGAAATTTATCTAAAATTACCATTTTTGTACTGAAATTGTATAAAAAAAATCAAAATAGAAATTATTGCCTAAAATCTGCAATAAAACTAATTTTCTCATAATTTTTATAAAAAATTATCATTTTTTGTACTAAATTTGTATAAAATAATTAAAAAATTCTAATTGTTGCATAAAATCTGCAAAAAAACATATTTTCTCATAATATTAATCAAAAATTGCTATTTTTTGTACTAAATTTAATTCAAAAAATTCAAAAAAGGCAATTGTTTCATAAAATCTGCACAAAAAATATATGTTCTCATAATATTTATCAAAAATTACCATTTTTGGTACTAAATTTGTATATTCAAAATAGACATTTATTGCATAAAATTTGCAAAAATATGTTTGCTCATAAATTTATCAAAAATTGCCATTTTTTATTTAAATTTGAATAAAAAAATTCAAAAAACCAATTTTAGCATAAAATATGCACAAAAGTATTTAGTTTTTTTTAGTGTGTTTTTTAAAATAAATAATATATTTAGCAATAAAACCAGAAAGCCAATTTTTCCATAAAATCTGCACTAAAATCATATTTTCTTTATCAAATTTCTCAGTTTATTAAAAATTACAGAAAATTGCCATTTTTGTACTAATTTCTGTACAAAAAACACAAATTTATTATAATATTTATCAAAAATTATTGATTTTATACTAAATTTGTATAAAATCACTTGCATGCAATTTGGAAACAAATTTTTTTTTTTTAAATGACAGCAAAGTCAACGAGAAACATATTTTCTCATCAAAAATGACAAAAAATTGTCACTTTCATAGTATAATAAATGACAATTTTGACTTAATTTGTATAAAACTGCACAAAATATTTATAATATAATACTACATTAATTTAAAATCACAAAAATGTCTTATTTTTGCTCAAACAAAATTTAAAAGTTTCAGTTAGTGCGTAGATTTAGGCGGCCCGTAGCGGCCATTTTGGTTTTGTGTAAACTATCAAATTTTTGTTTATTATTCAGTTACTTATGGCAAACCACAACGGCAAGCTACACAATTGATAAAACTTTCATCAAAATAAGTGTTTGTTAGTGCAAAAGTTGCGCTTATTTTGCCTATTTTGCGATAGAAGTGGTGAAGGGCTTCACAGTTGACTCTTCAACGTTTGGTGGTTAAATTTTAGACAAATTTGGTAAATAATTAGCCAACACCTTTACGCTCAAGAAACGCAAGATTGGCGGAAAACATCTCCGCGGTCCGTAAAAGTGTACAGCAGAACCCGCGGCAGTCGATTCCTCGCAGTGCACAAGAACTCGGGCTTTTGCAGACATCAATTTAGTAAATTTTGCGTCGGGATTGAGGCCTACACCCGTACAAGATCCAATTGATCCAAAAACTTAAAGTTCATAACTGTAGACAACGTTGTTTGTTTGCTGACCAGGCTTGAAACATTTGGAAGAGGACCCCAATTTTAACAAAAAAATCATCTATAACGACGAGGCGCATTTTTGAATGAATGGCTATGTTAACAAGCAAAACTGCCGTATATAGGATGACACCAACACACAAGGTTCATTAGTTGATAATGCATCCTCAAAAAGTTACCGTTTGGTGTAGATTTTTGGCCAGCAGCGTCATTAGTCTGAACTTTTTCAAAAACAATGTTGGTGAGGCAATCACCATCAACGGCAACAGAACAATGATAACCAATTTCTTATAACCCAAAATGAACCATATGAATTTAAATGACATGTGGTTTCAGCAGGACGGCGCCACTTGCCACACAGCAGACGCCACAATTGACATTTTGAAGGTAAAGTTATCTTTATATTTGTATAAAATTGCTTAAAAATCTTAATTATTTGCATAAAAACCAATTTTATACACAAAATAGACAAAATTTTATCCTAAAACTTCTTAGGAAACTTAATTGTTGCACAAGATTGATCTAAAATAACACATTTTTTTGCATTAAAGTTGCACAAAAACATTCTCTCATAAAATTTATCAAAACTTACATAATTTTTTTATACAGCAACCAGAGTACTTTAAAACCTGCCAAGTAATGATCAGCCAAGTCAATAACAAAACTACATCGATTATCTATGTCAGCAAATGCTGCAAAGAAACAACACGTTCTGGATTGAGCCTCCCAGAAACAACTCAAGAACTCTGTCAACTACCACTACTTTAAACATAAACAGTATGAAGTAGCCAACCACTTCTAACATAACGTACCACCTCAAATGTCAAATAAAGTAATTCAACCAACACATGAAAGACGCATACGTAAACTTGACAAGGTTTGGGTAAATTAGTGGTTTTATAAAAAAAAAATTAAGGATAATAAAGATTAATAATCCTTACAGACTTACTCTAAGTAGCTGCTAAAAGCTACTAAATGATGAAATAACTACTATCAATAGAGTCACTCTAAAGCTTATTTTCCAATAATTTTAATTTATTCATTAATAATTTAAACATATTATTATAAGTAACTAATATAAACTACAGTAATTTTTTAATACTATTTATAGTTATAAATATATAAGTATAAAACCTATTATTACTTATAAATTAACAATAAAAATGTTAAATAAAAGTTTCCGCATTACAACATAAAAACAAGACATAATATAAACGTATATTTTTAGTAGACATAATTCCAAAGAAAGAAAACCATTTTCCTCTATGCATCACACATGTAACTGTTCACCTCATTAACTCGAAATTGTCAAGTCAAAATACAATTGCCTAGCGCGAATAGTCTCCGCACCACTGAAAACTTTTATATTTTTCATGTCGCTATGTTATATTTTTCTCTCTTTTACTTCATGGTAGCTTTAATTCTACGTGAATTGAGTTTAATCTCTAGCAGAGCCCAATATAATTTACTGTAACTGCACGATGGAGCTTTTGGTTAAATGTAATGTGAATGTTTACCAAGTTCGTAGTTGCAAATTAAAGACAACTTAAAATTGTTATTGGCTATTTAAATAGATAGTTTAATGTGTTTGTGCAATGGTGAAATAGAATTTATAATAAAATAAATGCGTTTGAACAACATGTGGTGAAATGTATAATTTGATGCAGTTAGCCCGGCGCCTTCACCAAATTATTTTAATTTTAAAATTATTGCAGGAACATACAAACACAATAAATAAATAATTTTGTACTTATAAACTCATTTGGAACAGTTGATTTATATATAAAAAAGTACTGATATCATCATCCAGTTACTTATAACAATATTTAAACTTAAAGAGCATTTACCGTCATATAAAATACAAAATAGAAATTTATAACCGACTATCTGACAGGATATAAATATAACCAGTAGAAAAAAATCTATAATCTCGATTTAATATTACATTATGCTGTACTTTCTCCCCTATTTTCCATCCCTGTGGTATTTATTGTGAATAATTCACTGCAGACACCGAGCGTTTGATCTTATTTACAGTCAACTTTTTTTTGTCCCGTCGACCATTCGATATGATGTATCATTTCCTTGTCAGGGACATTTATGGGCACTCTCGGCTTGCTTAAAATATACCCAAGCCACCTTTTTTTATAACAAACCGGCTATATCACGCCGCAGATCGTATAATAATAAAATTATAGCTTGACGTCGCCGCCACTCCAAAAAGCAAATATATTATTATTAGATTAAACCCTTAAGGGTTTACTTGATGGCAAACTTGGCCCTGTATGTATACATCCATCATACTCATAATGATAAACATCTTTTTTTAATCTCAAGAAAAATTATATATTATGTACTTACATAATTGTTAATGCTAAATGTACCTGTTCACACTTTAATTTTTATTGTTTAAACTTGTGGTGATTAAAGTAGATTGTGTAATATAAAAAAATATATTTTTTAAAATAATTAACAATAAAATTGTTAAGCAAAAAACGCTAAAACAATCTAACAGAATTAAACATAACACAATAGACCAAGAAGATTTAAAAATTAAGAAGAAAACATAAAATATGTTCTAAATATTTTTTCAACATTTGTAGTTTCAATAAAGGCATTTTATTTCATTCAAAATATAATTTGCAATCGGATTTATAAAACAAAATAATATTAAAATAGAATTGCTAGATAACAATTAATAATCCCCTGTGTTTTATGAACGTTGATTATAATATAGCATTTATAATATAATCTGATCGTAATAGTTTATTATATGATGAAAGAGATTTCTATAATTTATCTGATGCGCACAGACATTATAATGCAAATGGATAATAATAACGAGAGAAATTAATTCAAATAAATTATTTAATAATCATAACAATATATAGATATATCTCTACCGTCATTTATATTTTATTATATTATACTATTATACTAAAAACGCTTTATGAAAATTTAATTTTCTAATAACCCGTTTAGAATATGAAGCGTTTTATTGTATTACCATGTGTTGAATTTTAATTATCAATAAATATAAAATCAGAGCAGTTAAACGTTAACCATCAAATTATAACCGGACTCATGGATTATTAACAAGAGCATCTTTATTATTTGCATTATTATTATTATTAATATCAATTTATAGGTGTTACCATTTATAATTGTTAAACAGATTTTGTTAATTTCCTTTCATCAATAATTTATAATTAATGCAGTAGTGTGGTTTTCATAACTAAAATAAACGGTCAGAATTCGAACGCATTTTAACCAATTATTCAATAGTTTTGTGCGCTTATTTCATTGTTAATTATTTTGAGAAATATTTATCACCCATTAATTTAATTAATTGGCCAAACATGAATTTTAACGCGTGTTAAAAGTCTTGTTAATGTCATATGCAGAATTAATATTTAGTTTTAATACTAATTAATTATATTAAATCAAATTACTAGTGTAGGTTGTAGTGTTTAAAATAATTTACACTTACCAGTAAAAATAATTAATAATAAATATTGAATAAAAGAGGGTTTCTGTACTAGCTTTGTAATAATCACACATTCTAAATCTATAAAAAATAAACAATTAAGTTATCATCAAATAACTCAATAAATTTTCCCTTTGCATGTGGCAGCAATTTATAAAACCAGGCAAAAAAATATTCCCCATAAATGAAAAAAAAAAGTGTTAACACACAGGAATAATTTATTATCTATTATGCCTCCAAGGGTAGCCAACAATTAGCCATACGAATTTCTTTATCATGCAACTGAGGAGGCCTTTGCAAAACAGCGTGGGCTTATTCCGATGTGTACCGGTTTGTTTGCGGGTGGTAGTGACTAGAGCACACATTTGTTGGGGTAATTTAGAACAGACTGTTGGAAACATAAGGGGGAGGCAAAGACGTAGGGCTGGGTACGGAGTCGCGATAGAATGATGAATGGGGATGCAAGCGGTCGCTCAGTTAATGTAGCGGTTCTGGGTTAGCATTTTTTTATAGACTGAAGGGTTTCCCTACTTGGGGTTGACACTTTTTTTGTATAATTTAGTAGTCAGTGATTAAATTTTATTGCTGTAGTAAAGCTTCAATTTGTGTACAAGATTTTATTTGTATGAGCTTAATCAATTTAAATTTTTTTATTATTTCAAATTAGTATTTTTTGTAGAAAGAAAGTTATTACTATATTGATTTGGTTCATTCTGTTCACTTTCCTTTTATTTTCCGGCTACTTTTTGTTCATTCCGTTCAGTTTAAGTTATATTTTTGTCTATTCTGCACATTATTTCTCCACTTTGTGTAATTATTGATTATTTTGTCAATTTCTTAATCGTTTTTGTTTGTTTTGTCTACTTTCCGTTCATTTTTTAAATACATTTTGCCTACTCCGTTTAGTTTCCGTTTGTTTTTGTCTATTTTTCTATTTTTTAACAAGTTTGTACGTCAATTTTTTGTTAATTTTGTCCACTATCCGTCCGTAGTATGTATGTAGACACAGTTTGTCTATTTTTGTTTTCCACTTTTTGCTCATTTCGTTTACTTTAAGTCCGTTTTTGTTTGTTCTATCTTTTTACTTATTTTTTTTACCAGTTTTTGTTTGCTTTTTGCTTATTCCATTTATTTCTTGTCAGTTTTTGTTCATTCTGCCTAAACGCCGTCCATTTTCAAGCCACTGATTCTTAATTCCGTCTATTTTTGAGATATTTGTTCAATTTTGTCTACTTGCTGTACCAAATTCAAATCCACGCTGTACTAGAAGTTAACAAATACACGTGCACAACAAAATAAATAAAATCTCACTTAATGGGGTTTAGATTGAGCAGACAAACCCCATGACGACCAATCGCATGCTAGCTTGTGTGTGTTCACGTGCTTATCAAGCGGTTTTGTTTACATACTTTTAGTCCAGCGTGAATTTAAATTTGGTATAGGTTATGTAAAATCTATCGTATCAAATTTGTTACAATTTACAGAATATTTAGTAATAATACTAAAGTGTATTGTAAACAAATTGCAACCAAATCCAATTCAAAATTATAAATTAAATTTAATACATCAGTTTTCATAGAATAAATTAGTTGAAATCAATTAGATTGAGATTTTGTTAAAACTAGCAAATCGATTTTGTTAAAATTTATACAGTTACTAGCAATAGTATTGAAATATATTGTAATTAAATTTCATCCAAATCCAATGTATTGATACAAAGTTATCAGTTTATTTCAACAGCTCAGTCCCCATAAAATAAATTAGTTAAGATCATATTAATTGAGGTTATGTTAAAATTGGCGTATCAATTTTATTACAATTTATGTGGTTGATAGAAATAATATTGAAATATATTGTAAACAAATTGCATCCAAATTCAATGTATCAATACAAAGTTATCAATTAATTTTGATTAATCAGTTCTCATAGAATGGTTTGGTTGAGATCAATTGAATTAAGATTACGTTAAAATTAGCGTATTAATTTTGTTACAATTTATGTAATTAATAACAATGATATTAGGGTATATTGTGAACAAATTGCATCCAAATCCAATGCATCAATACAAAGTTATCGATTTTTTTTCAACAGCTCAGTTTCCATAGAATAAATTAGTTGAGATCAAATTAATTAAGGTTATGTTAAAACTAGCGTATTAATTTGATTACAATTTATGTAGTTAATAGCAATAATATTGAAGTATATTTATACAAATTGCATCCAAATCCAATGTATCAATACAAAGTTATGGATTTATTTCAATACCTCAGTTTCTACAGAATAAGTTAGTTGCGATCAATTAAATTGAGGTTATGTTAAAATTAGCGTATCAATTTTGTTACAACTTATGTAGTTAATAACAATGATATAAAGTTATATTGTAATCAATTTGAATCCAAATCCAATGTATCAATACAAAGTTATCAATTTATTTCAATACATCAGATCTCATACAATGAATTAGTTAAGATCAATTAAATTGAGGTTATGTTAAAATTATCGTATCAATTTTGTTACAATTTATGTAGTTATTAACAATGATATTGAGTTATATTGTAAACAAATTGCATCCAAATCCAATGCATCAATACAAAGTTATCGATTTATTTTAATACCTCACTTTTTATAGAATGAGTTAGTTAAGATCAATTAAATTGAAGTTATGTTATAATTAGCGTATCAATTTTGTTACAATTTATGTAGTTGATAACAATGATATTAAGGTATATTGTGAACAAAAAGGATCCAAATCCAATGTATCAACACAAAGTTATCGATTTATTTCAATACCTCAGTTTTTATAGAATAAGTTAGTTGAGATCAATTAAATTGAGGTTATGTTAAAATTAGCGTATCGATTTTTTTACAATTTATGTAGTTAATAACAATGACATTAAGATATATTGTGAACAAATTGCATCCAAATCCAATGTCTTAATCCAAAGTTATCGATTTATTTCAATACCTCAGGTCTTATAGAATAAGTTAGTTGAGATCAATTAAATTAAGATTACGTTAAAATTAGCGTAGCAATTTGGTTACAATTTATGTAATTAATAACAATGATATTAAAGTATATTGTGAACAAATTGCATCCAAATCCAATGCATCAATACAAAGTTATCGATTTATTTCAACAGCTCAGTCTCCATAGAATAAATTAGTTGAGATCAAATTAATTGAGGTTATGTTAAAATTAACGTATTGATTTTATTACAACTTATGTAGTTAATAGCAATAATGTTGAAGTATATTTATACAAATTGCATCCAAATCCAATGTATCAATACAAAGTTATCAATTTATTTCAATTCCTCAGTTTCTACAGAAAAAGTTAGTTGCGATCAATTAAATTGAGGTTATGTTAAAATTAGCGTATCGATTTTGTTACAATTTGTTTAGTTGATAACAATGGTAATAAGGTATATTGTGAACAAATTGCATCCAAATCCAGTGTATCAATACAAAGTTATCGATTTATTTCAATACCTTATTTCTTATAGAATGAGTTAGTTGAGATCAATTTAATTGAGGTTATGTTAAAACTAGCGTATCAATTTTGTTACAATTTATGTAGTTATAAACAACAATATCAAGGTATAGTTTGAACAATTTGCATCCAAGTCCAATGTATTAATACAAAGTTTTCGATTTATTTCAACACCTCAGTTTTTATAAAATTAGTTAAGATCAATTAAATTGAGGTTATGTTAAAATTAGCGTATCAATTTTGTTACAATTTATGTATTTAATAACAATATAAATAAGGTATATTGTAAACAAATTGCATCCAAGTCCAATGTATCAATACAAAGTTATCGATTTATTTTAATACCTCAGTTCTTATAGAATGAGTTAGTTGAGATCAAACTAATTGAGGTTATGTTAAAACTAGCCTATCAATTTTATTACAACTTATGTAGTAAATTGCAATAATATTGAAGTGTATTGTAAACAAATTGCATCCAAATCCAATGTATTAATCCAAAGTTATCGATTTATTTTAATACCTCAGTTCTTATAATATGAATAAGTTAAGATCAATTAAATACTAACTAGCGTATCAATTTTGTTGCAACTTTTAAAGTTAATTGTAATTAAATTAAAATATATTTTAAACAAATTGCATCCAAATCCAATATGTGGATTAGCATCAAACAATTTTGGTACAAACGTCCGTGTACTTTGAACAATTAAAACATTTTTGTTTGTCTATTCATGAGATGTTATTATCCAAAAACTTCTTAAAAACTGATATTATCTCAAACACTTTCACAATTTAGAAAACACGTTTAAAACACAGATACGTGGAACTGAGATTTTTATTTGGTTTGAAAAACTACTTGCAGCTAATTGTTAATCAAAATTATTTTTTTGTTGACGGTTATGCGGTTAATGATGAAGACAAAATTTGCTGGTAGTTATTGCTCAATGTTTCCTGCATGTTGTGTGTCTACTATTTAGAATGAAAATTATTGACTCCAGTTTTGTATAATTAAAAGTGCACATACCACCATCAAAACAAAATTGCCTGCTTTGCTCATATTTTACTTAATTTTTTTAATTTGTCAGCTTTTTTATCAGCACTTCCATTGCCCGCAGCCCCATGTATAATTAAACATTTTTGTTAACGTCTCCTAGACCTAAAAACGACCCAATAAAAGCGCTTTAGATACTTTAAAGATAATGTATAAGATGAAAAGATTGTCCAAATGTGAAAAAAACATTTGTTACAATAATCCACAATCCAAAATGTCAAATTGTGCAATAACATCAGAAAATTCCCAGATGAAGTAGTTTTAAACTTTGGCGACGGTGATTAGCCTTAACAGCAAAAATAAACCGACGTTAAAAAATGAATTAACCTAACCTAGCCCTGAGAAGTCTACTATAATTAGCTAGAAAAGAAAAAACTTTTTGATTCAGAAACCCTCAAGTGCAACCATAAGTTGGTAGTTCCGCGTAAAGTTTTTTTGTAGATTAATGAGAAGAATCTATCAAAAAACTAGAAGACGGATTATCGAACAATTAGCAAAACGGCATGGCAAATGTAGTTTGTTTTGCTTCAAAAATAGTGATTACAGTTTTTTGTGACCTGGCCATTTTGGCAACTCTGAAAGAAAACAAAAGTTGCGCCACTAAAACACTAGCTGAGAATTTCAATCTACGATTGTTTGTCATCTAAAAAAACTTGACAAGATGCGAAAATTATTTAAATGTGTTGCTTGTGAGTTTTCAGAATAAAACACACAAAACCACTTAAGTCCAAACTTTTACCAATTTGTCTTACAAAAATAAGCAAAACTCAAAAACAGCGGATAATGATTAATGATGCATCAGTTTAATAGTTTTTCATTATTCCTTGCCATCAACTCTAAAACTCCGCTACTTTTCAGTAGTTTATTTTTACTTCTAATTTTTTTCTGATCACGTACCGGTTTTCCTGCTAAATGTTTGTGTGTTAAAATTAGTACATTGTAGTTTATGCACAACAATCTTTACTTAGTAGTAGTACTATTTTTTGTCACCCACAACATAAAACAGTTGTAGATATAAGTATGTTTATACTGTTTTCACTTTTGCTATTCCAATACTAGGTCCTAGGTTCCTGTGTCTTCAATGTTCTTTGACTGACATGCATTAATTGTACTTTATTTGTAGCATTTACTTTTACATAGTTCTCGTTGTATTTTTAATTAATGTAAACTTTGCTTTTTAAACTTAATCACAAATTAATTGTAGTCTTTTTTTGACTTTAATGTTAAAGTGGAATTTGACTATTATAATAAAAAATAATATTTTTAATCTTAAATCAACTTTTTTTGTTTGTTTTGTTACGCTTTTTTCAGTGTAGTAGTTTGTATTAAAGCTATTCTAGATATCAATTGTGACTAGCAACTGTACTTTTAAGTCACAAATTGACCTTAACAGAAAAGTTTGGCATTAGAGTGCTATTCTGCGCATAAGAATATATATATATATTAAGATTTGTTAAAATTACATTTCATATTAATAGTAAGCAAGATTTGTTAAAAATAGAAGTTTGTTGGCTAGAAATATTATATCTTGTTTACTTCTTGCCGTGTGCGTAAAGAATGGCCTCAATTATACATAAAAAATTGCCACAAAGACATACGCCCCCGCTTTGTAAGCAGCAAAAAATGAAGTTAAGAAGATGAAAGAAAACGACGTCATAGAGGTAGTCCCTACCCCCATCTCTAAACCTGCCAAGGGCAATGTACTACCCGCCGCTTTAAACTTCACCGTCAAGACGCAGACAAAACGCGTCCCCCGCTCAAAATAGAGACAAACAAATAAAGCTCACTACTTTTGCATTATGACTATACGATTTACCGCCCAATCAGATCTTTTGGCTTGAGATTATACAGACCACATCTTGTGTTACCACTTACAGCTCAACAGCAAGGTTTGAAGTAGTGCAGATTTAAATTGGATTGTAGCTTTAAATGGCGCAGAGTAGTTCAGCCAGCAATTAATCAAAGTTCTGTTTGAGAATGCATAATGGTTTTATGTGGTTTTGTGAAAAACTTAGTAAACGACAAAATATTAAGTTCTCAATTGCACTGAACTGTGGGCATTATGATATAAGGTGCTATTGCTTATAGATGTAAGTCTCTAGTGTTCATTCTAAAAAATTGTACCGTCCTGATAAGATGCTAGAATCTCACTTGCAGTCCTACTTAAAATGGCTATAAAATTCTCAAAATGTTGCCGCATACTGCTGGGTCTACCTAAAAGTTGGTTAGCAGGCAACCGTAGCGCAATGGTCTAGTGCGAAGACTGATGAGTAGGCAGCCTGGGTTCAATTCCCACTAGCGGCAATATCTAATTTGTCAAATATATTTCAATGGAGTCGTCTCCTTTGCAAGGCAATGGCAAACCAGCAAAGTATATGAGTAGTAAACCCCTCTAGTAGTCTGATTCATATTCCACGTTAACTTGTAGGTCCGCATGTTTGTGAAAAACTATTATGGCACACCATAAACAAGAGAGCGCTCTTACCAAGTACTGCAGCATAACTAAGATAAGAAAAAAAAACTCAAATTCTGTTCAATTTCAATTCAAACACTCAATATGATGCATTATCTACAGAAAACTAATTAATTAAATTGAATCTAAAATGTGCTTTAAGCACATATCATATGCATACCTTGAATTATTGAGTGGAAACCAGGACTGTGCTCATAGCAGATGATCTGCACGGACTGCAAGTACTGATCGATTGGTTAGTTGAAAGGTGTAAGAGATATGACATAAAGTTGAACAATTAAAAAAATATATGATCACCAACCGGTGTTCGACTATAGAATCCAGGTTCGTGGTGAACGTAAAACGTGCTGAGATCAAGTACCTGAAATGTACTATAAGCAAAAAGTGGCATCACTAGTTAGTGATTTGATGCCGCATAGAACAAGCTGGAGTGGCCACAATTTGGATAAATAACCAACAAAGTGAAGCAGTGCGTAGCGTTTTTTCCAAATCAAAACATACACATGTCTTCTCTGTAGCTTGGTATGCCCGACACCTTGACATCTAACAATATAAAAAAAAATAAATTATGAACAAGCAAGAACTGCTTTCATCCGCATAAAAAAAATTCTTACAGGACATGACTTAAACCTGGAGTTGCGGATGAAATTAATGAGGTATTATGTTTTCTCTGTTCTTATGCATGAAACTGAAGCATAGACGCTAACAAAACCAGCTCTTGTGTGTCCTATCGTCACATGCTTTGCATCAGCTGAATAGATAGTCCACAACAAAATCGTGATAAATTGCATGAACAAGGATAAATAGATTATCAAGACCATCAAGATTAGAAAGCTTTCGTATTTTGCTCATAATATGAGCATAATATTTTGCACCTTTGTAGGGCGCCTCTTTCAAATATTCTTTCACTCAACGCTTTTAGACAAAAAAAATTATTTTAAAAATACAACTTGTTTTCTTAATAACACACTTTTTACTTATGTAAGAAAAACATTGCAATATGAAATTACATAAAATAATATATTTGTTGTAAATATTTACTTAATAGTATTAATTTAAGATGAATGGTCAAATTTAAATACCAAACTACCTGCTGTAATCTATGATTCTTTAAAATATCATTAGTTTTACAATATTATGACCACATTAAGTATTCAAGTCTGCAAACAGAGCCACATCAAGGTAAAGTTTAAGTCTGCTGCCTCAAACCCCAACCACGTCGATGCAAAATCTGACATCAAACCCACATTACCCAAAGTAACCCTCACTTCTTTAAAAGTGTGTCTTCCGAAAATTGTTCTTGACGACAAGAAATCATTCCTAAAACTATCTAAAATATTCAATGACAAAAATATAGTCATTATTTCCGCGGGTAACGCCGATTACAGAAAGGCTACAGAAGTTTTCTATTCCAGGTTTGCGGACTTTCATACGTGGGCGACCGCCTAAAAGAAGTACCTCAAAATCGTCATTAAAAACGTGCCAGAATTACTCACTGCAATAATAGATATCAGCGTGTTGTGCGGCTTTAAGGTTGACGTCAAGTACAAAAAGCTCAGTGGCGGCATTCCACAATGCCAAAAGTGCCAGAGGCTGCTGCATCACGCACTGCAAAACACCACAACCAGATGCGCAAACTGCAACGGTTTGCATCCTGCAAACGACAGAAGTTGTAAGGACTACATTAAAATTATGACCTCAAACAGCAAAAGACGGTAGCCTAAGCTCCCTCAGTCTCTTAAACTTCCGCTTAGCCTGCAGGTCTCCGTAAACCAGCAACATCAACAGCAAACAAATCGTTTGCTACCGCACAGCAAATAATCGTTACCCAAGTTGCCGCATTTTAACCGATTGGAACAAAGCTCAAAGAAATTTCATGACAACCTTCTTGTCTAAACTCACCAACAAATAATGAATAACACGCCCAATGTATCTTAATAAAAAAAAAATCAGTGGACCACTCCAACTCAACATACTCACGTTCGAATCAAACGCGATAGTCGTGAATGTGCCTAAACTAGGCACACTTAAAATTGCGTCGGCCTACATCAGACCGATCAATCTCATTGAAACAACAGATTTTGATGCAATTTTTGACAGTTTTTACCCCACCACAATTGCTGAAAATTTTAACTCAAACTTGAGAATAAAGTCCATAAGTCGAACGTTAATTTACGATTCGATATACGGTAGTCAATGAATGACCTAAGCTCCGATCATAACCCAGTAATACTAGAGTTCTGCGGAAGAAGAACAAGAACAGGATAAGGAGAAAAATTTGTAACTCGAACGGATTAAACACTCTTTTCTCGTACTCTAAAAGAAAACTTAGACAGGCTTGCACTAATAAAAACGGTTAATGACCTCAAAAAAACCATCAAAATGTTTACAAATCAGATTTGCAAAGCCACAGAAAAAATTTCTAAGACTCATTAGGTCTGCGTTAATAATTTTCTAGCACTATCCCGCGACACAATGTTATTGATCCGACGCAAAAATGCTGCCAAGCATCAATAGCAAAGACCCCAAAACCGCAACATCTTAAATCCGCTCCAGAACAAGATAAAAAAACATACAAATTTGTGCTGGCAATAGAACCATTCACAAAAATCAACTATCCAGTGTGGAAAATTTCTAAGGCCTTACGCAACAGGCGAGTCCCCATTCCAGTTTTTCATAGCAAAAATGGGGTTTAATATTTTATTGAAAAAAAGGCCGAGATGTTTGCGAACAGCTTTAAACTTCAATGCTTTCTCTCATTCACTGAAAACACGTCAAAAGGGTCCACCGGGCAGTCAGAAACTTTTTAAACGCAAATGCGTTAACCTTCTTAAAACAGAAAAATTATTAAAAAATTCAAAGCTTAAACCGCACCTGGTTCCGATAAAATAACAAACAAAGCTTTGAAATAATAATAATAGCACTCACCAATAACTCTTCAAACAAGGCACTTTTCTACAGAATAGAAAGGTTTACTATTGATAAACACCCCCAAACTTAGGATAGACAGAAAATTTCCACAAAACTACCGGCCCATCAGTCTACTATGCACCTTTATAGAAAAAGTCATCCTGGACAAAATAAAAGAAGTTAACAATCTTTTCCTCTCCCAACATGGGTTCAGATAGAGCCATTCAGCTGTCCATCAACTAAATCATGTGACGGAGCTTATTGTATAGGGTTTCAGACTAAAAAATATAACAAAAGTGGTATTTTTTTACGTCAAAAAAGCCCTCAACAAGATTTGGCACGAGAGAGCTTTCTCTATAAATTGTACAGAAACAATTTTTGTCTAAAGCTTATAGCTTTATATTTAAACCGTAAAACACTGGCAGTCAAAATTTTTGACCACCCCGGCAGATATCAACCAAAATCTCTCAAAGCTTAATTCTATCTTTGCTGCTATTTAATCTATACGTCGCCAATATGCTTTCGGGATAGACGCACGGAGTAAAAATGGCACAATATGCGTCACTTGCGGTAGTCCCTAACAGAGTAGCGAGTCAAAGTAAATCCGGAGAAAAGCAAGATTGTTTTCTTTACACGGCAACAAATCACCCCCGATGAGAACGTCAATTTTAACTGCGATGTTCGCATACCGTAATCCAATTCCAGATTGGCAAAAAATCTTCTTGTTTCAATGTTGCCTATGCTAAAGTACGCATCACCGATCTGGGGCACAGCCGCTAGCTGTCTCCAAAAGAGCCTCTTTGTTGCTCCATAGTACGTTCGAAACAGAGAAATTTGGAAAATAATAAACTCTCAACAATAATGACTGCTTTTGCTATTGCTTGATTTTGATGGTTTTCTATGGTGAGATTAGTAGTGCAATCGCAACGTTTATCTTTAATTACTAGCACTTTTCCAACAAAAAGTTCTAAAAGTTGTCAACACTAGAAAGCATGGCGTCCTTTGTCTTTTAGTTTGTCAGGTGCAATGTTATTAACGTAGCTTAGGTAGTGATGCTAGACCCCAAACCGGTGTAGGTGTTTTAGTAAAAAAATCATAAAAAAGATAAGCTATACTCTTGGATAATGGCTTTTTATTTAAATGCCATCTAACAGCAAAAACAAAAAAGCAAGTATTCTATCATCCTTATTAAAGTGCATAGACAACCGGCAAAAAAATGTCTGTGTTTGCAGCAGTTTATTTGAAAACCCACCCGATTTGCCTCATTGATTCTCTGAGAAAGCTATACAAACGAGTCGCATCGTGGCAAGGCTGAAAAATAAAACTAAAAAAAGGAGAGGACCTGTCAGATTCTCAATATGGTTTTAGAAAAGAAAAATTCACCCTAAGTCACATGGAAATCGTCAAAAACATTAAAAATTTAATAAAAGAGGAATAAGCGCCTTCATCACAATTAAAGTCAAAAAAGCGTTTATACGGTGTCATATAAAGCCCTCAAGAAAAAAAACATTTCCAAACATCTCATTGAAGTGATAAAGAGCTATTTCACAAATAATTCAAGGTGACGGTACAAGTATCACAAGGCTTGTTACTAAAGCCACACTTCTAGAACGTCAAGTATGACTTTTTACTAATGATTAAAATCCCCAGATGAAGTAACCTTCAACCTAAAAGCAGAGGCAACTATAATCATCGGCAAAACAAAGTACAAAGCAGTAAGCTTCAAACTAGGAATAGATATAATTACGCCCAAAAGCAGTTTAATTTATCTGAAGATAACAATCAACAAATACCTTAGATTCAGACACAACTAAAAAGTAACCACAAAAGCAAAAAAGTTGCGGCGTCCATGAACAGAATGATGGCAAGATGCGAAAGCGTTGAACCAGAAGTTTAGTGAGCAGCCCTACTAAATTAAAAAATAAATATTGTACACCTCTATATTAAAAAGACGGTGCATACAACATTAAACCTGTCTCAATAAAAAAAAATCTGTCAAACAGACTAACTGTCAGGATCTTCAAATGTCAAAACTATGTACTTATACAATGATTAGCTGTCAAAATAATTATTTAAAACTGGTTAATAATTATCAGTAAACTTTTAAATTGTTTAACTATCAAACTCAAATTAGTAAATTGTAACATTTGTGAAATTATTTTTACTTTTTTGTTACAAAAAAAATGGTGAATGCGCCGGGCTGCTAGTGATTTAAATAATTTATATAATTATATATAATATAATTTATAATAATATAATTAAGTATCAAGATGTAGATTGCTTATAAAGTTTTCTAACCTAACCTAACCTAACTTAACCTAACCTAACCTAACCTAACCTAAATTATTAAGTTTGTATGTAATTTTTTTTTTTTTTTTAATTGTTTTGGATTCAAGTAAATGAAAGAAAAGAGTTGGTGGAAGCATTATAGATGCTGGCTGCACAGGCTAGTAGATGGTCTGCTTACAGTCATTATTAAGTAAGATTGCAGGTCGGTTTTACCACCCAATGTATATTTTTAATTAAATTAAAAACATTAAAGTAACCTTATTACATAGAAATATTATAGATATTTATAAAAACGACAAACACAAATCCTTCATGGCTTTAAACCCTCACACCTTCTGTTTTTAAATTTGATCGGATGAACTTATAATATATCGCAACCATTTCCCGTTAAGCGCGATCTAGCTAAGAAGCCAAGCGAAAAAAAAAATGCCGCTTTAATACCCGATGAGAAAATTCCTAGTCATTAGTCATTTTAATATAAACGAGGCATCCCGACTCGTTTAATCTATACATTATACGTTGCCTGTAAAAGACGATTGCGTATATTTTGCCCGTCGGTGACCTTCTTTTTTAACCAACGGGGAAAAATCACAATTGATCCGTGAAAAGAGCAATCAATTTCTCACGACCCGTCGCCGAAGAACAATCGGCTTACATGTTAGTGCGATATTAGGGGATGGTAAACGGGGCAAATAACAACTTAATGTTAACGTTGTGTTCCGTGAAGTATAATGTAAAAGCAAATTATTAGGTGGATCATAAAAATCCAATTTTATATTCGCTTCATTAATAATTTTCTTTAAGACATTTAGTTTCAATCATGAAAACTATTAATGTAGCTGAATTTACATTTATTTTAAACGTCTACTATTTTTATTAAATCAGGAGCATTTTTTGCCTTGCAAATACCGGATGCTGAATTATCTATTCCCCCAACTGCACTGGACATAACTTTTCACCATTTGAACGTTAATTACGACGTAAAAATTCCTTTCTTTGTGCACTCCATTAGAATATCGGCGAACAATGGGAGCGTATTTCGAGGAAATGACGGTGCCGGTGCCCATTGTCTCGATGGAGAGATTAAAAACCACATACGGTTTTTATATACGCGATAACGGTCGCAATATATTTATTTAGTATTAGTCTGGCCATGGCTTAAATATAGAAAAACGGAAATTATTGCGCTGCAGATGGCTTAAAATTAAAACAAAGAACATAAATTATGGTGGATTTTATAAATCAATTAATTTATTATTAATAATTTTAATTTGTAAAGAGAAATAATTTCCATTTCAACTTAAAATTTAAGATATTTGTAGTTGAAAGCTTCATTGCTTTTGAACTAATATTCTGTGGTTTGTATTTTGATTTTCCGCAACCGCACGACTTGTAGAGTAGTAGTAAGTTTAATTATTTACAGTTGCAACTTGATTTCAACATTAAGTACTTTTACGTATTATTAATTAATTTAATTATCTATAAACAGTAACAAAAACTGTGAAGATCAAAAAATATACTGAATTTAAAATACAAATACATCACAAAAGCTTTTAAATTTCTGCACATTTTAAATTGATTTCACAACATGTATTTGCTTGCTGGTACAAAAGTATGCAACAACAAAATCGAAGCCGGATTTACATAAATCTCATTTTGAAGAGTAGCCGATTAACATTCTGGAGGAGATCAAAAATACGCTACCTTACAATGAATAACAAGCAGCTGTAATTGAAACTTTGCTGCCTTCTATTAATTCAAATAATATAACTTTAATTGCTCTTCAAAGCTCTATTATCTCTTACAGGTCCCAACGGTAAAGCTCAACATATTCAATAACAATAAATTAACATAAATTTATAATTCAATTTACAATATTTTTTTGCTATTCCGTTTTCAATGGAGTTGTTTGTATACTACAAATCTATACATAGAAATTTCTTTATTTATGTCTGTTGGACCCTATGTAAATTTTATTGTTTACTATTGAGGCTATTATGTGTCTACTTGAAATTTATTCACACATTAAAGATGTCGTCCTATCGAATTTATGGCATTACACATGTTTATTAGATTGTATCTGCCTTAGTCAAATCCCTTATCATAAATGTAATTTATTGGCAGTAAAATGGGGACCGTTGACTAAGGGAAAACTATGCCCGAAGTCCTTTAAATACGCTACAAATATACAGATAACAATCCAAACTGACATATAATGATTTCATATTGCTAAAGATAATACCTTGTTGTCACATAAGAAGGAAATATGTAGTGCAGCAAATGCATAACTAGTATAACCCAACTTTTATAGTCTTGGAGAGTTAAATGATATAGTAATACTTAACAAAACATTACTTAAATGACATTGTTTTGTTGATCGTTATGAGAAACTTTATCGTAATTACGTGTGCAAGCACTTCACTAAAGAGATTATAAACAATGTCTGAAACTTGGCTGATGGCTATTGAATCCCACTACTTATGATTCAGACGTGCTTTGATTTGACGTGGTGAAGTTTATCTAAGACGGTATTAATACCCACAACCGTCACTAAACTTGCGGTCTTTAGTAAACCTACATGTTGATATATAACAATTCTGTTTAATTGCAAAGAGTTTGTTTAAATTTTTAAATAAACATTATGACAAATTGTACAAATTTAAAAGCATTTTGATTAAATATTCTGATTAATATTGCTATCACTCTGTTCAAGTGAAATTTAAAATGTAGATAACCCCTGACAATTTTATTGTTAATTTTAGTTGTAGTATTTTTTTGTATAAATAATAAAAAAAATATTTCATAATAGTTCTCAATACTTTGTAAACGTTATATTTTTTAAAACTTAATCTAAAATAATTTTTGGTTTTAAAAAAATTATTTATTTCTACTAATTATTCCTCTTGTATCTTTTTTAATTGTAAAGATGCTTAGTTTGTTGTTAAAAAATAATAATCCCCAATTCACATGTTACCGGTATGGGCGTCCAAGTTAAAAAAACATCTTCTCTAAAGCACGGCTCCTCCATCGACCGGGGGCTCTCTGTCACGGGGTGACTCTTCGAAGGGGGGGAGGGGACGACGCACAAACACAACACACAAACAAATAAACACCACGATAAATGTTCAAGGGAAAAAGTCAACAATACAACAATATTCAGTTAAAGTCTATTCACAATTTCGACGTCATGATTACAACAAAATAAACGACACACAATACAAGGTGATAAGCACAATATAATACAAAAGAAAAGGCAATCAACATGGGCAAGCAAAAATACAAATATATAACAAATGACAATGAACAGGGAGATGCAAAAAGACAAATATAATACAGTGATAATGAACAATGAAACAACAAATACAAATAATACAATGAACTGTGACAGGCAAAACAAATACAAATATCTTACAAATGACAATGAACAGAGAGATACAAAAAGACAAATAAAATACAGTGACAATAAACAATGAAACAACAAATACGAATAATATAATGACAGTGATCTGCAGCGGGTGTGCAGTAAAAGAAGTCTGAGCTAACGATTGCAGAACAACGCCGTCGAGGATCGAGGAAGGGCAAGCCTTCTGCACGAGTCCTATAGGTCGGTTTGTTCTTTACGGTTAGTCAGACTTGACTGCCTGAATGCTGCGAAAACCGGCGCTTTTATCCGCAAACGCGGCTACCGGTAGGCTCCTCCTTTTGTCGTCGTGAAGGGTTGAGGGTGCGCGCGACGCACGAGTTAAGGGCGATTCTTAGCATGAAAATTAGGCCGGTGAAACTTCGCCGGTAACAAACGGCCCCGGAAGGCTAGGAATCGTCCAAGTGGTAAATTAGTAGATTTTGGGCGCCACTGCATGATTGTCCGCATGCAGACGAATTTTAAGCTTCTGATTCGACTTCGGATGACGATATATTTTCGTCGCAGACCTGTACTGGTGAAGCTGGTGGTGTTGGAGTCGGGTCTCTTGCTGGTGGTGCTGGTCGCACGTCGTCAGCGTGGATTCGGACTCTCTCTCCATTCTGGTCCACTTCGTATACGCGTCCGGAGAATATGTTCCGGACATGGTATGGCCCAAGCCACTTAGGCGCAAACGCCTTTACTCGCCCGTGTTTGTCCGTTCGCGGGTGAGCCCGTATCATGACCGTTTCGTCCATTTGGATAGGTGCGGGTTCGTCGGGCTCATCATACCTCTGTATGTATCGGAGCTGGCGTTGTCGGATCTCTTCCAGGCGTTCTTCCCGGTCGTCGTGTTGTGGAGCGGTTGGTGCTCTTGCTGTTGGGATTCTCCAATCCCCGGCTCGAGGTAGGCTAAATCCCATGAGAGCCTGACTAGGCGTATAACCGGTGGCCGCGTTTCTTCGGGTTCTTAATTCAAACGAGAGTGGGGCGATGTGTTGGGCCCAAATATTTGGGGGCTGTCCCTGCATCCTGACTCTTAACCCTTTTTTAAATTCCTGATTGCGCCGTTCCGCTGGGTTAGCTTGTGGGTGATATATCGGCGTGAAATATGTTTCGCAGTCCCAACGCCGACATGCGCGGCTCCACCGGTATGACTTGAATTGTGGTCCGTTATCCGTAATGATAGCATTTGGATATCCAAATCGGTGGAATACTTGTTCTTCTAATATTCGTACAATGGCTCCCGTTCTAGCTTCTCCCATCACAAAGGCTTCGGTCCATTTTGTGAACAAGTCGACCAAAACCAAAATGTTTCGTTTTTTTGTCGATGTTTCTGGGAGCGGTCCAATCAGGTCAACGGCGACGACGCTAAACGGAGTTTTGCTGGTTCTAGCCCGAAGAGGCGCGTGTGGCTGTCGTTGCCCGCGCTTTGTGGCTGTGCAAATAATGCAACTTCTTACGTACTCCCGCACGTCTCGTGGTATGGTTGGCCAGTAGTAACGACTGCGGATGGCCCGTTCTGTTTCGTCGCGACCAGGGTGAGTTGCCTCGTCATGTAAATCGTGCAACACCTTTGGGCGGAGTTCTTCCGCTACATACAGGCATCTATCCAGTCCATCTACGGCTTTGCGATACAGCTTTCCATCGATTATTTCCATGTGGACAGCGTGCTCTTCAAACCGGGGGTGATTGGGTTCGTTAAGTACCCCGGTTATCCGCACAGCGTGTTCGTCGCGTTCTTGGGCCGTCTTGATTTCTTCAATTAAGGGAACTTCGATCACGCAGACTTGTGGTGGTAGCAAGGCTTCTAAATCCATCTCATGGTTAGTTTGCTGATTTTCCGGATCCCTGCTTAGTAAATCTGGCAGTTGGTTTAGCTTACCCGGGCAGTGTTCTATATTGAAGTCGAAAGACTGTAGGAACAAAGCCCACTGTACTAGCTTGGACCGGTGATCTTTGAAATTGTTTAGCCACGTCAAAGCTTGGGAGTCCGTTTTCGCTGTGAAATGGCGGCCTTCGAGCAGCGGGCGGTATCTTCCCAACGCCCATACTAGAGCGAGACATTCCTGCTCGTTAACGTGATACCTTCTTTCCGTCTCATTTAATTTTGCGGAGTCGAAGCTGATAACTCTTTTTTCTCCTTCCGGTGTCTCTTGGTAAAGTACCGCCGCAATCCCTACTTGGGAGGCGTCTGTCTGCACGGTGTACGGAAGGTGTTCTACCGGCCTATGCAGTTGTAGGGGCTTTGATACGGCCTGTCGAATCTTATTCATGGCTTCGGTCGCGGTAGCAGTCCATTTGAATGCCCTTGTGCTAGCTGTTAGCTCGTTCAAAGGAGCTGCTAGACTTGCAAACTGGGGTATATATTGGCGTACCCAGTTGCAGATTCCCAGGTATCGTCGCAATTGTCTCCTAGTCTTTGGTAGTGGATGTCTTTGAATCTGCTCCAAGTGTTTGGTCAGTGGTCGGGTTACGTCCGTATCCACTGTATGGCCTAGGTATTCCAACGTTTTTGCCGTGTACTGTTTCGATTTTACTTCCATTGGGACCTGCCAGTATCCACTTTTCAAATCCAACGTGGAAAACACGGTGGCGGACCCTAGGTCTCGTAAAGCCTCTTGTATTATCGGCATCGGTGTTGGTTCTGACGGGGTCGCATTGTTTATTTTCCGGTAATCCAGACAAAAACGGGGTTCGCCGTTCTTTTTGCCAACCAATACCACCGGAGACGAGTAAGGGCTGGTTGACGCTTCGATTATCCCTTGCTCCAGCAAGTCTCGAACTTCTGCGTCTATCGCTTTCTTTTTGTCGGCGTTTACCCGGTATGGACGGGTTGCAATTGGGTTGCCGTGAACCGGTCTTATGGTGTGTTCCAATGTGCGGGGAAGATCAGCAAATTGGTCTCTTGGTTTGAACAGTTCTGCAAATTGTTCGGCCAATGCTTTGAACTGTGGTTCGAGAGAGGCTGGGAAGTTGTGTTCCAGTTCGGGAGTTTCGTCCGTTGCAGTTGTTTTGCGGACCTGTCCCCAGAAAATGGTGTCTCGATGTTTTTTTCCCAGGTGCAGACAGCCGCGGGCAAAGTCGAAAGTGCCGTCATGGTAAAATAAGAAAGGCGTTCCCAAAATAACTTGGTATCGTAGGTCTTTGGATACCAAGAAGTCCGCGCTGTATTCAGCGGCGCCTAGCTGGAACGTGGTGGTGGTTTTCCCAATGGCCTGCATTGTGCCGTTTTGAGAAGCCGTCATCAGGTTTGTGTGGTACGGCTCGAAATGAGGCACGACGTCTGCATGAATAAAATTGGTGTCTGCGCCGGTGTCTACCAGACACTTGTACGTTCGGTTTCCGATTGTAAATGGTACAATCGGAAGCGCACGACCCACCACGTTGCATTGGTTTGATTGTTCCGGCCGATCGTCATTGTTTATGTTTGACGTCCGGCCGCTGTTCCGTTTCCCTGGTTGTGACTTGCACGGAGGGTCGGGCAATCACGGTGATAGTGAAAAGTGCCCCTGGGGCAATATCTGCATTCTGGTACTCGCGGTTCATCTTTGGTTCGCCAGTCTCCTCTGTTTTGTACCGGAGCTCGGTTAGTAGGTGCTCGGCTAGCTGGTGCTGGTTGGTTTATATGGAGCGCAATCTTCATCAAGTCGTGGATATTTGTCGGTGGAATTCGGACCGCGTCTTTGAAGTACTGCTCGGATAGATGTAAAATCAAGTGTACTATGTCCTCTTCCGTTTCTTGCGGACACCACCTCTCATATTGAGTTTGTTTTTTTAACACAAACTCGTGTGGTTCGGTGCTTCCTTGCTTTTCGCTCCATAGCGATCCCATCTGGGATATGCGTAGGGACCGTGGAGCAAACGCTTGTCTCAACGTGTCCGTCAATCGTCCCCACGGGATATTATTCTCAACCGCAAAGCGAAACTTTTTCTCGGCGGCTCCACGTAGCCATTGCCCGGCGACGCGTGTCCAATTTTGTTTATGGACTCGAGATTCTTCCAGCGTCAGTTCGGCTTCTTTTATAAAATTCTCAACGTCTTGGTTTGGTGCGCCCGTAAATTCGGGCAAGCATATGACGGCATCACGGCGTAGTTGGCTTAGCCGTACGTCATTGAACGTCAAAGTGTCGTTCGATCTTGTTGGCTTGTCTGTCCGATAATGTACGGATTTTGTGTCGGTGCCGTATCATTTGGTTGGTATATTGCATCGTACACGTTTGGCTGGTACGGTGCTGCACCCGGTTCTCTCGTTGGTGGGTTGGTAGCTCTGTTTTCGGATGTTATGTTACTCTGGGGTTGGTTATTTCCCAGAGTATTTCCGTTCTCGCTTGCCGTATGATATCCCTCTGTCGTGTTACTTCCGTCGATCGTCTGGTTGGTAGTATCCTTCAAGGATACGTTCTCTACGCCGTTCATGATGGTGTCGTCTGTTGTTGGTGGTAAGCCTTGTAGTCGTCTTGAGCTCCTGCTGGACATATATGTCCTCCTTCTTTCGACGTCCTCGGCTAGCTCTGCTCAGGGTGTCGGTTTACTCGGCCCAAGAGTTGGGCGCCACTTGTCACGGGGTGACTCTTCGAAGGGGGGGAGGGGACGACGCACAAACACAACACACAAACAAATAAACACCACGATAAATGTTCAAGGGAAAAAGTCAACAATACAACAATATTCAGTTAAAGTCTATTCACAATTTCGACGTCATGATTACAACAAAATAAACGACACACAATACAAGGTGATAAGCACAATATAATACAAAAGAAAAGGCAATCAACATGGGCAAGCAAAAATACAAATATATAACAAATGACAATGAACAGGGAGATGCAAAAAGACAAATATAATACAGTGATAATGAACAATGAAACAACAAATACAAATAATACAATGAACTGTGACAGGCAAAACAAATACAAATATCTTACAAATGACAATGAACAGAGAGATACAAAAAGACAAATAAAATACAGTGACAATAAACAATGAAACAACAAATACGAATAATATAATGACAGTGATCTGCAGCGGGTGTGCAGTAAAAGAAGTCTGAGCTAACGATTGCAGAACAACGCCGTCGAGGATCGAGGAAGGGCAAGCCTTCTGCACGAGTCCTATAGGTCGGTTTGTTCTTTACGGTTAGTCAGACTTGACTGCCTGAATGCTGCGAAAACCGGCGCTTTTATCCGCAAACGCGGCTACCGGTAGGCTCCTCCTTTTGTCGTCGTGAAGGGTTGAGGGTGCGCGCGACGCACGAGTTAAGGGCGATTCTTAGCATGAAAATTAGGCCGGTGAAACTTCGCCGGTAACATCTCTAAAGCGGCGTTCCGTAAGCGGTCCGTGCGTTTACTCTAACCAGTTTTTTTTGCAGCGTTCACAGTGAACAAATACAGATACAGAAGACAAGACAAGACAAAAGACTACACCGAGGTGAGATTCAGGCCTGCCGCCTCAAATGTCAACCCCGCCGGTACCATAAAAGCAGACAAGGAGTTTAACTCCGATGCCGCCGCCAACAACTTTAAAGCTCGTCCACCGGCAATCGTCTTGGAGAACAAAGAATTTTATCCTGATTTCTCCAAGGCGTTTAGGAAGAAAATTATCATCATTATATCGGCGCAAAACTCCCACAAGGGCATTTGCAAGTTGCCGTTCACCATTGCCGACTACAGGAAGGCAACAGATCTACTTCAAGCTTGCAAAGCAAACTTTCACACGTGGGCACAAACCAACAAAAAATGCTTAGAGGTGAGGCGGCCGCTGGAATCTCTAAGGTTCTGCCCGTCAAACGTCCACCGCATGGGGAATCAGTTTATCCGATTCCACATGGTATCTGTTCAACTTACAAAGGGACAAAAGAGCTCAGAGATTATGAATCTCGACGTGCTCTGCGGTTTCAAGGTTTCGGTCAAGCGCAAGAAGCGCAGTGGCGGCATCCCCCAATGGCAAAAGTAACCACACAGCAAATCGCTGTTTCACCACGGCTTATGTTTGCCGCAGTTGTGCGGGGCCCTATCACCAGTCGGGGTTCTGTGCCAGGGGCAATCCTTCCAAATGCGCCTTATGCAACGGGCCTCATCCCGCGAATGACAGAAGATGTAAAGTTTATATTTGCGGCCCAACCCGCCTTGGCCCAAGCTCCGACAGCCCCTCAAGATTCCTCTCAGTTTCCAGGTTCCCGCAGACCTGCAGCACCATCAACAAACACTACGTTTGCTAATGCAGTTTCCCCCAAAAAGCAACCAGTGGTCTTTAACAAAAAAATTAGGCAAAATGGAAGCGTTCTTCAACAAACAGGAACTCGACATCATGTTGGTGTCCAAGTCGCGCCACAAACCTAATCAAGCGCTGAGAATCCCAAATACATTTACGTATTTGGGAACGTCGCCGGTACCCATGAGGCGTGGGACACTGATCTTTTCAAACCATTCCAAAATGGATAACCCCGACACGATCTTGCTTGAGTCAAATACAATAGTGGTGAATGTGTCGGGGTTGGGCACATTCAAACTCGCTTCGGCATATATAAAACCGACAAATCGCATCGAAACGGCAAACTTTGATGCAAATTTTGATAATCCTCACCCCACCATAATAGCGAAAGACTTCAATTCCAAACATCCGGCTTGGAATAGCTTGGTAAGAAACGCCAAAGGTTGAGCAATCTTCAGGTATTGGGTCCTAACAAACCCACTTTTTACAGAGCCGCGGATCACGTAGGAGACGTTCTAGACGTAGCAATAGTAAAGAACGTCAACTATCAGCATACCATATCCCTCGTCAAAGGCCTTAGCTCCGATCACAGCCCAGTAATACTGGAGCTCTACGGAAGGGGATCACACGAGGAGAGAGAAAAATTCGTAACATATACGGATTAAAATCTCTTCTTGTGATCCCTGGAAAAGAGCATTAGTAAACTTGCCTCAGTACGAACGGTTGACGACATCAAAAGAACCGTCAAAAATTTCACGCGCCAAATCCACCAAGCCACGGAAAGGGCTTCTAAGACCCATCAGGTCCGGGTAGATAATCCATTCGGACTATCACGCAAAATCAAGGCACTAATCCGCACAAAAAATGCTGCCAGACGCCAATGGCAGAGGTATCGCGACCCCAAAGATTGCAAAATCTTAAACTCGCTCCACAGCTATAAAGTTGCACAAAAATTTGTGTTGGCAAACCAGCCTGAAATCGACCACGGACGATAATAATCTGATCTGGAAGATCTTCAAAGCGTTACGGAACAGACGAACTCCCATTCCAGCCATTCACGGCAAAAATGGGCTTCAATTTGATACTGTGGGAAAGGCCGAGGCATTCGCCAACAGCCTGGAACACCAATGCTCCCCGTCGAAAACGGCGGACACGGAGCACTTCGAAAAGGCCAAACAAGTGGTTGAGAACTTGTTGGATGACTCTGACGACGACGAGCCGCTGGAAAGCGTGCAACCTTCTTGCATCAGAAAAATCATCAAACAATTTAAATCTTGCACGGCCCCCGGCCCTGACAATATTTCTAAAGCGTTCTTGCATAAAGCAATAATAGCGCTCACCAACACTGCTAATGCAATTCTTAAAACTGGGCACTTCCCTACAAATTGAAAAAACTCTCTAGTAATTAATATTCCAAAACCAGGTAAAGACCAAACGTTTCCTCAAAACTATCAGCCCATCAGTTTTCTCAGCACAATAAGCAAAGTTATTGAGAGGGTAATTTTGGACAGACTCCAGGACTACACAGAATTGATCAACATTCTCCTCCATCACCAGCACGGGTTCAGATGGAGGCACTTGTCAGTTCATCAACTAAACCGCGTGTGAGACCTTGTCGAAGGTTTTAGTGTCAAAAAAATTACAGGGGTGGTCTTTTTTGACGTCGACAAAGCCTTCAACAAGGTCTGGCACGAGGGAGTTATCTTTAAATTGCATAGAGCTAATTGTCCTCTTTGACTTGTAAGGCTGATAGCCTCATTTCCAGACAGCAGAACATTGAAAGTAAAGCTCGGTAATCATAGGGAGATAACGGCAGCAGTCCCTTAAGACTCCATTCTCTCTCCGCTTCTATTTAACGTATACGTTGTCAACATGCCTTCGGGATGTAGGCACGGAGTCAAAATGGCACAATTTGCTGATGATACGACTTTTCTATTTATTTCCAGGTCGCCCGAGATGGTCACTTTGAGGCTTCAAAGGGCCACCGACGACCTTGAAGAATGGTTGACAAGTGGCAAATCACTATTAACCCAGAGAAAAGCAAAGCTGTACTCTTCACAAGGCAAGAAATCGAACCCAACGGCAACGTCCTTCTTAACGACGCGTGGTTTAATTCTGCCAAGTATCTAGGGGTTAATCTTAACAAGCAATTTACGTACAATCTCCACGTGCAGTCCGTTCTCGACAAAGCCCAAATGGCAAAAAACTTTCTTACTCCTATGATGCGGCGGAATAACGGTGTGTCGACCCGGAATAGAACCCGGCTCTTCACGTCTATCATTAGACCCATCTTCACTTTCGCGTTTTCAGTTTGGGAAACAGCAGCTAATTGTCATCTTAATAAACTAGAAGTTTTTCAAAGTGAATCTCTGAGGGCGTTCCACAGGGCTCTGTGGTTTGTCCAAAACAGAAAGATTAGCATAGCCCCAAAAAAAAAAGTTTACTGTGAATCCCAAAATCAAATCAACAACATTTTTAAAATAACTCTTGTCACAAAAAAGTTTAAACCGTGCCACACTGTTACCACTTACGTTTGTGACTATCTTCCATCCGTATTTGCCAATAACCGGCAATCAGGTCAAACTTAATCAATATTCTGGCACTTCTAAAATCTTTTAGGGTTTTCTGAATTTTTTAGAGCTGTTTTAGAAACGTTGTTGCGTTATCTGTAGTCACTTCTTGTTAAGAAGTTGCTGCTGCTGTTTTTTTCAATTATTCTACTTGTGAGCAATTTGTAGATTTATCTTTTCTCCTAAAAATTACTTAGAATTGAAAGCCAATCTTAATATTTTATTTGTCCGTTTGATAGTTGCGTCTTGGGTAGCCAACGAGTAAAGTTTTTACTTGCCCCCAAATATATCAATTCTCCAATAATGTTCATGGCAATGCAGGCTTCTCCTACGGTTTCTACTTCGTCGACTTTCACTGGTTGTTCGTTAACATGTGGGTTCTTCTTTAGATTTGGTTTCTTTAAAGTAGTTTTTGTTTTCGAGTTTGTTTTTTGTTCTTATTTGTTGTTGTAGGGTCAAATCAAAACCATTTTTTTTTCTCAATTTAACCCTCAACCAAGGTTGCAAAATGTTTGACATAACTTTTTAAGTGATGCGGGTACACTCGGCAATATAGAGCAGCTTGGCAACGCAGGTAACTTTGATTTTATAAAACCTTGATTGAGAACAATACCAGGAGTTAACACTACTGACTACAGCATCTTCAAAAACCTAGTCAAAAAGGTGTATCGGCATAATAACATGTTTGATGGATTAACCCACAAAATCAAATAAAAACCAATTTGTTAAGAATAATAAAAAAAAAAACTAAGAGCGGACCAAAAACTAAAAAGCCTCAGTCGGTCAACAACTACAGCAAGCAGTCCAGTCTCACAATTGAGACTTAAGGGAGCAACCTCCAAAAAAACATTTTAAGCAAATAGATATAGTGAGCCTTACTAATAGGCTTAAGAAACAGACTCCAATTACTACTATAGACAAAAGCAGTTTGATGGACTCAGCCAAAGTTGACCGTTGTCTAAGAATTTGCATTGGCAAACTCCGATAGTAAAAATGTGAGCAGTAAGTACGTCAACAACTACTTCTGACGACTACTCCCAAAGTGGATTGTAAGAAAAGTGTCGTCATCAACATCGTATTGCTCAAAGTTGGCTAAATAATTTTCTAACAACTTTTTTCTTCTTCTTTTTCAAAAACTTATTCTTAAAAGAAAATTTCATTGCAGAAAACAACACAAGCTCAACTTAAGATAAAACAAGAATTGTTTTTCTAGAGTTCCAACTTTTCAGCCGAGCCTTTTATTTTTTTACGTGGGTGTTAAATGTAACACCCAAGCAAAAAACCTTAAGTTAAAATGCTGAATAAATGTTAATCATTAAGTTTTTGTTTACAAGATATATGCACTCACACAACAACCCGGAAGCAATCCTTCCATCCAAACAACAAAAGCGGACCTACTACTAAACAAAAATAATATAATTTATTTCAAATTCATCCCAAAAATAAACCACATTCAAAACTGAAAAATGAACCGTCTACCTGTTCCAATCAACTTTAAAGGTTATCACTTCTAAGGCTCCTATCAAAACTCCAATGTTCTCAAATTATCTAGCACATGACTCAACTAAACCAAACAAAGCTTTAGTAGTTCACAACATTTAAATTAAAAGCCCTGTTAATAATAGCATAACAGTAAAACAAGTTGGTTAAACCAGATTATATCTTTGGAAAACCCAAGTTTTGTTGTAAGCAACCCAAAGAACAATAATCTGAAAAACGCAGAGTTCATAGAAAAAAACCTATAGCACAACTTTCAGGTGTCTAATTTACAACTCCCTGAAAATACTATTTAAAACAGATTTTAACATAAATGTCGAATTATCTTCAAAATGTGTCAATCTACGTTTTTGCCAAACGGATTAGCTTTAAAAAGGTATGACTGGGGAATTAAAGGCTATGCCAATCCACAACAACTGGCTGCTCCAAGCAACCTAAAACTTTTAGAATGTCTTGCATTAACCAAATTGCTACTGTCACCTTAAAGTAACTCCATCGTAGTCTTTTTGAGAAAGGAGGAGGGGCGGAACGGACGAAGTTCTCACCTTGATTTAGCGGGTGTTAACTAGTGTCGGGCCATAGAAAAAGCTGAGGAAATGATTATTACTTCGTTTCACAATAACGTCGGCAAAGATTTCCCTTATACACCCCGCTAGTTTTTGGAGTGTGGTTAGGATGGTGGGTTCCTTTGGCACTGGCTTTGGTTGTAGGCTCGCGGAGCACTAGTGGGGACTGGTCCGATGGCGAAAGCTACAGGGACGGCCGCGTAAAGCGGCGTGTAGAGTAATGTCACCTTAAAATAGCTCGATATGCGGAGCAATATATGTTGTACAAACAAAGCGCCACATGTAACAAAACAATTAAGAAAAAACACAACAATCAAAAGAACTCGTAGCTGGGCCCAACAGTGTCCTTAACGCTGCTGACACCGTTTCCATTGCTGCCTGCCCACTGTAAAATGCTGTCATTTATAATCTTCCTAAAACAAAACTTCAAAAAAGGAATTAGAGGAGGTTCAATCACATCTCAAACAAACCTTAAAATACCACTTTGTCGACCAAGCAGATGAAAACACACCTCCACCATTTAAAGTCCCAAAGCAAAAAACTGACTGTCAATTTTCACGAGGTCCGCGCAATAGGATCAAGCCAGGAAATCAAAAACACGCCAGTCAAACCTGCCTCTGGACTCTAAACTTATTATTTTAAACTTTACAATAATAGTTAAGATTGGCAATCTTTATCAATCTTCGAGAAGGCAGAATCCTACAAAACAAAAAACAGAATTTTGTTCCTGTGGACGTCGTTAGCGTCAGCTGACCAAAACTTTTTTTATTTTCTGCTAAACTAAATCTGTTTAGATTGACTCCTTACAAAGAAGTACAAGTACGCAAATTTGAACTAATTCAGAATTCACGCAACAATCTGGAAGGTAACCGCTTCTACAAAAACTGCAAAAGCAAACTGACTAAATTTTACAAACCAACGCGCTATCTCGCTGAAAAAAAATTTTGCTAGGCAAGAATTTCTTCTGTTACTCTTGCACTAATTCTACTAGCCTTGCTCAGAAATCAACCATCTAAAAAAACGGCTAGAACTTCGCCTTCAACATAATTTTTCTTTAGATACAAACCAGATTTAGGTTTATAGACACAGCAGCAAGTGCATTACCAAACGCTCTCGGACTCAAACCACCATCTGTGGAGAACCGATAATGACAAACTAGTTCTAGTTATGTGCGTTTAGTATAAACTGCAGAGTGTTATCGGTTTGAAATTTTAAAAATAAAAACCATTTCAAATTTGTAAGAGTCAATAAAGTCGGCCAAAGATGTCAATCTCAAAAATGGCCATCAAAAAATGTTTTCACTTTCCTTCTGCTGTGAAGTGGTTTGAAGTATAGCTTCGGGTAAGATTTTTTCTCAAACACCAAAAGTCGTGTCACTTTAGAGTATTAAACACGTGTACTGTTTTAAACTTGTCCAAATTAGAGAGCGGTAACGACCAATTATAACATCGGTTACTTTAAGTATCTCGAATATAGCAAGTAAACGCTGTTGTTGTATACTGCCGTAGACTGCTTGTATCTGCTTGTAATTTGCGTTATGTCAGAAACAAACCAGCGTAAATTTTTTTTTTCTGCTTGTTTGTGGTTGGTCAAGCGTTTTTCAAAGTCTTACGGTGAAAACACCAAAAAAAGTGTTTTGCATAAACCCAGTTAATAGAGACACTATGTTATAATAATAATAATAATAATAATAACAAATCTTTATTTTATGTAAACACATTACATACTAGTAAACATTTTGCATAATACAAGTTCAAGTTCAAGTTCAAGTTTATTGAGTTGTTTAAAAAATACATTTTATTACACTCGTCATAGACAATAACAATATAAAATAACATAATAATAAAAAATAATTATTTCATTACAAAATAGTTAAAAACAGTATAATAATTATAATAATTACTATACAGTTACATATATAAAATTACCAAACATACATTCTTAAATCGTCCAATAAAAACTCATCCCAGCTATAATAAGATTTTGATATAAGACATTTTTTCACTTTTTGTTTGAAGTTTTTTTAAGACAAATTTCTAACATGGATTGGTAATAAATTGAAAAACTTTAAACCATAAAAGCGTGTACCTGTTTGGGATTTGCAAAGTCGATTTGTTTGGGCTCTCAAATCGTTTTTATGTCTGGTATCATATGCGTGCATTTGATAATTTGCAGTAAAGTAGTTTTTGTTTTTGTGAACATACAACAAGCATTCCAATATATATAAACATGGTAGAGTTAAAATTTCCAGTTTTTAAAGCTATCTTTGCAGTTTTCTCGGTATCCCACACTAGCGACAATTCTTACAGCTCTTCTATGCAGAGCAAAAAGTCTATGCCGTATTGCAGAATGTCCCCATATTATAAGACCGTATTGCAAATACGGCTGGCACAAACCAAAATAAGCAGTCCTCACAGCTGTAGAGTTTATAAAAGCAGCTAGATTGAAAAGTAAGAATACATGCTTACTTAAAATGTTAGCCACGTAATTCCCATGTTGATGCCAATTTAACTCTCTATCAAGATAAAAACCTAAAAATTTTGATGAAGTAGTATGCAATAATCTTCATCGACTTTCTTATTAGTAAACGCCATTGATATAGTCTTACTAACATTTAAACAAAGTTTATTTGCAGTAAACCACTCTTTAGCATTTACTTCTGCATCTTTAGCCTTTTGTGATGCTGTGATTACATTTTTATCTTTTACTGATATAGTCGTGTCATCAGCAAAGAGCACGACTTTTCCCTCTTCAATGTGATATGGAAAATTATTGACGTAGATTAAAAATAATAAAGGACCTAATATGGAGCCCTGAGGTACCCCGAAGTCTGATACTTCGTCATTGATTTTTACACACTGTTTTCTATTAGACAGATAAGACATTAATAATCTGCAGCTTAATGGCATAAAGTTGTAAGAATACAGCTTTCGTAACATAATACTGTGCGACACCGAGTCAAATGCTTTGCTTAAATCTAAAAAAGTACCCATCGAATAGAGACCTTTTTCAAAACAATCAATAGTTTCTTCTATGAAGTCTAACACGGCTCCCGTTGTAGACATACCTTTACGAAATCCGTATTGACACTTCGAGGTAATGTTATTTTCTTCAAAATATTGAGAAATTTGATTTTTAAACAATTTTTCAAAAACCTTTCCAAATATTGGTAGTAGTGAAATAGGACGATAATTGTCAGGCAAGTTTTCATCTCCTTTTTTAAATATAGGTATTACCACGGACAGCTTAAGTACATCCGGAAAACATCCAATATTAATACAGTTATTGAACAAAGTTGTTAATGGTTCAATCACTATATCTTTTACGCATTTGACTACTGCAACTGGTATACCAAAATAGTCTTTACTTTTGCTGTTTGTTAAACTGTCTATTGCTGATCTAACATCCATACAACTAACAGATTTGAATGAAAAAGTTATATGTTAAGAAGGCATACGTTTCATTAAGTGTATTGGATCTCTATTCGACGGTGGTAATGTATTTACAATATTTTCAGCAACATTTACAAAAAACACATTAAAATCATTAGGTTTAACATCACATTTTATATTATCACATTTTTTATCACAGGTAAAAGGACGATTCGAGTTGACTAGATTCCACAAAGCTTTCGGCTTATTGCTACAATCCGAAACTTAGTCACTATATGCTTTCATTTTACCTTCTTTTAAAGCGGATTAGTATTGAGATTTGACTACATTGTAATACTGTTTTGTATTCGGGTTTTCTGTCATTTTAAGATCGTCGCGTATTAAATTTAACAAATCACGCATTTGACGTAATTTATCATTGTACCAAATAATTTCTTGTTTTGATGGTTTTCCTTGGTTGCATCTGCTTGGAAATGATTCATGAAAAGCAATTAAAAAGTTGTCCATAAATATATTAAATTTTTCATTTATTTCAATATCAGCTGCTTTGGTAAAATCCCAATTGACTCCACAAAGTTTGTTATAAAAATAAAATTTACCTTTTGCTGTTATCGGTCAAGTAATTTTAGTTTGAACAATCTCAGGTGTATTTGTTTGCAATTTTACCTGTATACCGATAGCAAAATGATCCGACAATCCCGTGTCTACTTGTGATGTCAATAGAATGGTAATATTGCTAAAAACATTGTCTATACTATTTAGTTTTCTTGTTGGAAAATTAACAGTAGAGACTAGCCCAAAACTCTGCATAATATCACATACTTCAGTTGCTTTGCTATCATTTGTAAGAAATCTTACATTGAAATCGCCACTAATTATAATGTGCGCATTCAACGCATGTGTTCTAATTAATAAGTTATTTAAAATTTCAATAAAAACGTTATAATCAGTGAGTGGGACACGGTACAAACATATTAAAATTAAATTAAAATTTCTTACAAATGTAGCTGATATCTCGCAAATTTTTTCAACAGATAGTGCGTTTATTTGATCTAGTTTAGAACATATGAAATAGGGTCAAAAATAGTGCATAATAATTAAGTTGGCAGATCAATATAATTGCCAATTGAATATGGCTCAAGATTACACAATAAGTTCTTTCTTTTAAATATAATGAAGTCGTTTTCAAGTTTTATGTCGTTAGGTAGATTATTGTGTAATTTTAAGCACATGTATTGAAATCCTTTTTGTGAACTTGTATATTTTACAATCGGATATCTTAAGCTACGTTTGTGCCAAGTTTTATAATCATGATTGAGACAAAACATTTGAAAGTTATTTTTTTTTTAAACATGTATATCAAGCATTCTTGGATTTATATTGCCGGGACTATTAATAAATTATTTTGTTTAAATAAGGTTTTACATTAATCAAATTGACGCAACTTAAACATTATTCTTACTGCTCGCTTTTGCATAATAAATATTCGATTAATGTCTGTTGATATTCCTCAGTGCACAATACCAAATCTTAACAAAGAATCAAAGTTTGCATAATACGCTATCTTTACCATATGTGTATGAATATTATCTGATAAAACACGAAGCATATAGCATACTCTACCCAGTTTTATAGACAGTTCATCAATGTGTTTCTTTCATTTCAAGTTTTGGTCTACAATAACTCCAAGAAATTTGGTAGATGGGACAAAATTATAAAGTCTATGATTAAGAAGTAAGTTGTTTGGAGTTTCAATTGTGTTATTTAATTTAAACAACACACACCGTGTTTTTTCTTTGTTTAACATAAGTTTGTTGCTTATAAACCAATTTTCCAGCTGTTTTATATGCACACTGGCATTACTGCATAGTTGCATAAAATCATGTCCATGCAATATCAAGTTTGTATCGTCTGCATAATTAATTATATGTTGTCTAATTTCAACAGAGCCTGTAAACATATCATTTATATAAATGTTAAATAATAAAGGACCCATTACACTACCTTGAGGAACCCCTAATATTGTTTCAAGTTTAGTTGACTTGTATGTTTTGTTATCAACTACTACTTGGACAAACTGCTTTCTACCAATTAGATAGGTTTCAAACCAGCTGTTTGCAACTCCTCTTACGCCATATTTGTTGAGTTTAAAAAGTAAACGTTTGTGGTCGATACTATCAAAAGCTTTTGATAGATCAAGAAACAAACCACAAACTAATTCACCCTCTTCTATGAAGTTTATTACATTATTAGTAAACTGATAGCTGTGTTGATGATTTTTCCTTTTTAAAAGTGTATTTTTGATAAAAAAAATTAGTAATTCTGTTAGCCATTGCTGTTTCAAATATTTTTGAAAAAGATGATAAAATGCTAATAGGTCTATAATTGTTATAGTCATCAGCATTACCTTATTTGTGAAATGGTTTTATTAGGGATAGTTTCAAACGTTGAGGGAATTTGTCTTGGATAAAAGATGAGTTTATAATGTTACATAGAAGCGTTGAAATGTTATTTATTATGTTTTTAATTAAATTCATGGAGATTTCATCGTAACCTGCACTTTTGCTAATTTTAATTTCTTTACAATTTGAGATAGTTCAATTTCATTTATTGAAAACAATTATATTGATTTAGAATTATATTCTATGCTGTCAGTGTTATCTAAATTATTTTCTGTAATTGGTATTAGGTTTGAAGCAACATTAGCAAAAATCTCATTAAGATTGTTTACAATTTGTACTGGGTTTGACGATGGAAGTTTAGGTTTATGCGGATTTGATGAAAGATTTTTTATGGTTCAACAACATGTTTTTGATTTATTATCCGATTGAGATATCAGCTTCGAGTAGTGTTGCTGTTTTTGATTTTGCAATTGACAATTGTATTTTTGCTTATAAGTTTTTAAAATATCTTTAAAACTGGGAATGTATGTTGCCAATGTTTCAAAAAGTAGAATTTTCTTTTTCAGCTCAGAAAGCTCTAGTGTGTTAAATCTAATTTTATTTTTAGAAAGAATGTTAAATTTTTGAAGTGGAAAATATGTATTAAACAACTTGTTAAAAATTAACATAAATTCATTGAATTTGTTATTGGTATCTTGCATCCTAAGAACATTTTCCCATGACACATCTTGCAATGCGTTATTAAACAAACTAATCGAATTTTCATTAAAAACGCGCTTATTTATAACAGTCTTTAATTTAACTTCGTCAACTTCAAATGTCAAAAGCTGTCCAAAGTGATCAGATAATGTTTTTAAGACAATGCATTTAGAATTAGAATAATTTGTGATTATATTATCTAGACATGTTGATGAATGTGCAGTAACACGAGTAGGTTCATTGGTTTGCAATGAGCAGTTATATGATGATATTATGTCTGTGAACATCTGAGATTCTTTAGAATTGATTAAGGTGTCAATGTTAAAATCACCCATTATAAAAAATATTCCATTACTTATGCGCAAAATTTCTAGCAGCATATTTAGTTTAGTAAAAAATACTTCAGTGTCGGCTTTAGGTGTTCGATATATAACTGCAGTTACAAAATCAATACCTTCTCTTATTGTAATTTTAACTGCCGTACACTCAAATACATACATTACTGATAGATTAGCAATATTTTCAAGGCTTGTTATTTTTTCTTTACCTGTTGTATATATAGCGACTCCTCCATGAGTGTTATATGAACGGCAGTAACTGGCTTGTAATGTATAGTTTGGTATAACCAAGCTTTGTAGTTGTTTTGTTGATTGCCAGTGTTCAGAGATACAAAGTAAGTTGACTTGATATTCTTGTTCACAGCAGCTGACTTCATTGGTTGCATTTGATAGTGACGATACATTAAGGTAAAAAACGTTAATATGTTTGATAGTCTTTTTAGCAGATATTTTTTGTATATTGTTTACTGTATTGTCTTTAGGTTTTAGACAAGTTATATTTTTATCTGATTTCCCAGGGGATCCTGAAAAAAATTATATCTACTTACAAGTATTCCGCACTCCCATGAATTTGGATTAGTAAGTGTATCAAGTAAAGTCCAGTCTGCACTAATTCTAAAACTAACAAATGTTGGTTTTGAATGTTTACTTTTAATTTGTTCCACAATAAAATCATTTCTATTGTAAGTATTATTTAATTTTTCCCTTAGTTTATTTTCTGTAATAGTAAGAGAATGTTTTGATACATAAAACCAAGCCTTTTTTTGTTTTACGACAGCTTTAAATTCATTACTTGCAGTAGCAGTTCCAGTAACTACGGTTTTATTGTTTTCTGATAAAGCTTTGTTATTGTTTTGTTTTTTTATTTGTATGTTACAGTAATAAAATTATCATTGTTGTTTTTGGATTTTATTTTATTTGCGTTTATTTTTTTAGGGTTATCTTGTTTCATTTCTTGTGGTGATGAAATTCGTTCTTTTGTGACCTCGCAATCCTTTATTTTAGAAGATTCCTCTAGTTTAGTTTATGTTCTTTATATATATTAACTATTTCTCCGTCCAGTAAGATGTCACCAGTGGTATTATTTTCTATTATTTTAGTTTGTTTTGATTTTTGTTGTTTTTGATTAGATGTATTATCTTTTACTAATTTACTTAAGTGATTTATTTTTTCACTGTGTGTTGTGATAATGTTATTGTGGGTGTTCAGTGTATGCTCCAGCTTCCAGAGTGAGTTGAAAAAAGACTGACCTTCATTAAATGGTTAACGGCATGGAGAGCACAGCCACATTAGTGAGTTTTTTCCGTTCAACAGTCGAATTTCATTGTTGTTTAATTCTGAACAGCTTCCATGGTATATCTGGTTGCACAATCCACGACACTTTATAATTACATCATTGCTTATAATAGTTTTTTTGCAACTTTTGCACAGACTATCTTCATTGTCCGCCATTGCAATATGCGCCCATCTTTGTAAACAATCCCCCAAACTTATTTGATAAAAAAATTTAATTGCTCTTCTGTTATCTTTTTGCTCCATTTACTAGAATTTGGTGTTTCACACTTTTACACATTCCTCTGTAGTATAGTACGCAATTTCGTTTTGTGTTTTTTAGCTAGCTGCTACTGCTATTGTTAGTTAATCAGTAAAATATTGAAAACTTGCCAGAGCCCTATTGTTAGTATGTTTTTGTACAGCCGTGTCAGGTAACTTTAATTTGTAAAACTAAAAACTTCTTTTTACAAGTCTGGTCAAGTCTGGTAGCTCCTAGCAACGTAGTACGTAAACTGTTAAGGTTTACTTTCTCGTCGTAATTGTAATCCAAATCATATGTAAAAGTAGCTAAAAGATAGTAGTCTAGTAGACTTGTAACAAATTGCTTAGTTGATTGTTTTCACTAGTTTGTCTAAAGTAGACAAATGCATGTTTTATGTTTTTTGCTGACTATTGTCAATTGCGCATTTGCTTATTCTAGAAGTGTGACTAACCAAAATTTTTAAAATAGTTTTTTTGATATTTCTTTCTAAATCATACTAAATAATATGAATGTAAGGTTGTGTGGTCAAAATGGCATTGATTCTAACTGTCCCATATTCAGTGTCAAATGTTACGGTCTCAAGCTTTTCTACACAATTGGAATCTTTCATAAGCACTTATAGAGATTTCATTCGTTAACTTTGTATGTTTATTCTGTACGCTTAAGTGTTTTGGTCTTTACCTATAACTTTTTAGAATTGTCAAGAGTACTGTTAAGTCAAAATTTTGGACATCAAGTGCACACATATTAGCAACTTCTGAAACTTAAAAGTAGAGTTCAAATAGTAAAATGAAGTAAATGACTAATGTTGTAAATTTGTTTTGTTAGAACACTTTGGACAAGATGCGTTTTATTATGCACTGACTTTATTATCATTATGTACAAATAGAAACAATTATTATTATTTACAGTTTTCAATAATAATAACCAGTATTCAATTGATTTAAGTACGATAATTGATTTATTGTTTAATAATAAATTTATTTTGAACAGCAATTAGTCAATAAAATTTTTATTAAAGTAAAAATAAACATATTAAATTATTTTATGAATAATTAATCAATAAAATTGATTTGATGTTTGTAATAAAATAAAAAAGATATTATTTTATGTTTGATATTACAGAAGCCGATTTAAAAACTCTTTCCATCGATTAGTTCAGTTGATAAGTGGACGCCGAGTCAGCTAGATCGTATCTAATAGCTTCGATTATTAATTCTCGCATTATCATTGAAATATTGAATTTATTTAAATAATTTATGTATGATGTTGGATGATAATAAATATAAACAATGCTTATCAATTGTAATCTGTTTGTAATGTTTGTATTGCAAAATTAATTTTAGAATCAACAAAATTGATTTTAGATTTAACAAGTTTATGTTATAATATTATTAATATACAAAAAATTTAATAAATCTTATTATTATTTAATTTTTCATTAAATATTAGAATAAACTAGAACTAGAAATGTAAAAAGATTGTTTCAATAAAATACAAATCCATTCATTCATATATCTCGTAATTCGTTCTGATAAGTCTAACAAAAAAAGTCACCGGTCCCTATTCATTGTTCCTAATAAATTTGATAAAAAACCCCGATCCACTACTCCATTAATTTACAGCCTAAAAAACACACACATTCGATTCTGTGTTTCCGTTTCCGGCCGGTTATTGCATCCCCTTTCCAACAAAACAGCCGGAGTAAAAATATATATCTATATAAATAGTTTTACATTTATCCCTTTTGCCATTTCAGAAAATTCCATCTTCTTGTAAGCTTGACCGTTCCGCTTTGAACTCATCGATCAACCATTAAATTTGATCGTCCACATCATAAAGTCGTTTTAGAAAACGTCGACATTCAACATTTAAAAAGTTTTGCAATAATAAAATATTTACTATATTGTAGTAGTAGTAGTAAATTGATTTTCTTGATGGCTTGTGCGCTTGCATGTCGATAAACATAAAATTATTATGATTAAATTGGAGGTATAATTATTTTTTGATAAAATGTAAGCATTGTAGGGTGGACATTTTTATGCGGATAATTAATTGAAAATTCATCTTGATTGAAAATTAATTATAACCCTTGAAAACTTTTATTGTATTTATCGCAAATTTTTATTTTACTAATGTTTAGTTGAACAATATAAAATTAATAGTAATCTAATTTATCACACATGGAATCATCAATATATCAAGATTGAAATGATATTTTCTTGTATGCTGTGATCTCGGGCACGAAGCTAATTAGTGCCCGGTTATGGTGGGTCGATGTCACCGCACCTGACAAATGTTGCGCCAGCATGCACTTGATTATGTGACGCGGATATGCAAAACGGGATCGTGTTTGGCAAACTAGAACAAAATCTCTAAAACCGGAACATTACTACTAGTAACAAGATATATAAGGCAAATTGCGGTAGAGACAATACAAGACAGCAACATACATCTTGTATAGTTGCGGTTATAAATTAAAAGGATGCCAAAATTTAATTTTGCAGAGTTGTGTAAAATAAATCAAATTTTTACACAACTGAATCAAATTATCAATACAAGTTAGATACCGTAATGATAAAGTTGCATCATTATTTGCTTTAAAGCCAATAATTTTATTGTAGAGGAGTAATGATCAGTCGTTTATTTTTTTGCAATACATCCGTTTCCTTCCACTTAAAAGGATCAATTTGAATAAATTTGCATAATATCATGGCATGGTGGATTTGAAAAGAATTTATTTGTGGCGCAGCTTGACGCTAAATAGATTTTAAACCGATATTTAATCATTCCAATGACCCATACTGAAAGACAATTAAATTTAAATTACATCAATAATCGCATCACATTTATTGCTAACCCTTTTAATTAATTAATTACACTGAATTTACTAATTTGTAATATAATCATTTTCAAGGATTTTCCATTTATTGATAATTTTGATAAAATAAGCTTAACACATTTTTATTGTACATCTTTAATAAATAACTGTTTGAATTTTTATCAAATACACGATAATACTAAGTACAGAATTGAATTATTTGATAAGCAAAGTGTGAAATCAATTTAAACAAAGCTAACCCACAATTGCAATTTTGAATCATTTAATGTTGCAGGTATTGAGTTTACTTGTCTAAAAGCACTGTTTGCTAAGTTATTTGTAATTATTGAGTTACAACACTGGCTGTCAATGCGCCCATCAAACACACTGAATGCTACTACAACATAGAACGCACGTCATTCATGCGTTTGTGTGAATATAAATGTGAGGTCATTTCATTATTGCCACTAAGCATCCGAGCAGAACTACGTACTTCGACAAAAAATCCATCTTTTACATTGAAAAAGCAAAGAAAAAAAGACAAAAATAGATTTAAACTATCTCCTGATACTCCATGTTACTATCCTCTAAACCTGAATGCAATCCATGGAAGAAAAAAACATTCCAAAAGTGATGCGGTAGTTACACCAACCCTGGCCAATAGGTACTCGCATTAGAGCAAAGCACTTTATCAAATTTTTTGTATACTCGATGACCATCAAGTCGTAGAGCAAAATTGCTAATGATATACAGGGTCCGGCACTGAAACTTTCTTTTTTCAATGAGACGTGAGGACGCTACTGGAGATAATTGCGGCGCGGCAGTGTTCTTAACGAAGAACGTTGGAGGGGAGATTTATTCCGAACCATAGTCAGTCGTTAAAATGCTTTGGGCAAGAGAGCAACGCGTGTTTGCAGTACAAACGTTCTTTTCACGAAGCCGCTGAATAGTTGCGGCGCAGCGCGCGTTCCGTTTACGGTACAATATTCTCCTTCGAGGAGCTGTTCCTGCCCGGAGATCTATCTTATCCTGGGTGAAGACTTTTAGAACAGTTGGAAATGTGTTCTGCAGGAGACCAGGACCAACACGGATCGTTAGAACACCCGCAAACATCGAGGCAGTCCGAGAGTTGATTTTGCAATCTACTAGGCGCTCTGCTTCAAAACATGCAGCTGCCCTGCGGTTGTCGGAGCGTTCAACTCGCCGAATTCTTCATACCAATCTTCACTTTCACCCCTACAAAATGGTAGTCGCACAAGAACTTTTCAAACGTGATTTTGTTTCACGACAAGAGGCATGCAAAACGCTCCTTGATAATTTGCCCCCTAAAGCAGTTGTGTTTTTTAGCAATGAGGCACACTTCCATCTCTCAGGTTGTGTTAATAAACAAAATATGCGTTATTGGAGCGATATCAATCCTAGGGAAGTTCATCAGAGGCTTCTTCATACGGATCGGGTCACAGTTTGGGTTGCTGTATCAAGCGTGGGAATCGTTAGGCCATATTTTTTTGAGAAGGGCAATCGCACGGTTACAGTAAACTCTGAGCGTTATGTGGCAATAATTAACAATTTCTTTCTGCCAGTTCTTGAAAATATGGCTATAGGCAAAGTATGGTTTCAGCAAGATGGGGCCACGGCCCACACATCACAAATTTTGATGGCTGTTTTGCGGGAAAATTTTCCAGGGCGACTTATCTCCAACAGGAGTGACATATTGTGGCTAGCACGCTCGCCAAATTTAGCCCCATGTGATTTTTTTTATGGGGTTACCTTAAATCTAAAGTCTTCAACAACCGTCCTGCAACTGTAGAAGAATTGAAAAACAATATTCGTCACGAGATAGCCAATACACCGGTTGCAATGCTCGAAAAAGTCCACATCAACTTCAGAAATCGACTACAACAATGCATCGACAGCAACGGCAGACACTTGTCAAATATGCTTTTTAAGACAATTTAATTTAAAACTTCCTATGTTAATGCTTAATACTAATAATTAAAAAAAATAAAATGTACAATTTATACTTTTATTTTTTACCTTTAAAAAGAGAAAGTTTCAATGCCGGACTCTGTACAAATTTTGAGCTTTCCGAAAACAATTTGGAGGTGCTAATTAATTTTACATCTTTGCGAGCGTCTCAGCGCCAGCTGTTCCAACGACAGACCTGCTGAGTCTAGGCTAGCTTTTCATGATTAAAATGAAACCTAATCTCAAAATATAAAGCTTCCAAAAACTCTTGCATTTTTTTGACGTGACCTTTCCGACTATATTTGTATACCAATTTTTTGATTAGGCTCATCATTTCTGTTGCAAAATTGTTTAAATACATTTTTTCATCTGACTAACTGTCTGGCTTAAAAAACTAGTTTTTTATACTTTTGTACTGTTTGTACATATGCTTTTTTTTCTGCTCGTTACTGATTGGCTGATGAACTGGCCAATAGACCAGATAAGTGCAGTCTTTATTGCTCCAACAAACAACACAAATTAATCAATTAATTAAATTAAAATCTCTTTCAGCATAAAGCCCAAACTAAGTAATAGCCAGATCATAAGATTGATTGATGTATGTCTAGCTCCAAAAACTGAAAAACTTCCTAAAAAAATAAGACAAAAAAACAACAAAATTTGAGAAGTAAATAACGAGTTTAATTGATAAAAAACCTGCGCAGATCAATATCCACACTAACAAATTGGAACAAATCAGGTTGGATTACCAAAAGTTTTGTTTCAAAATGTGAAGGTTTCTCTACCGCAGCTCTAATGTCTATCGTAATTAAGCCATTTTTTCTCTGGACCCCTGGTCATAGGCCATTTTTAAATTCTTCCATGTCTCTTTGTTTTGTTCCACCTTGAACCAATTTTTGCATGCGATTTGCTTAATGTCATCTAGCTATTTTTTAAAGTTTTCCTTCACTTTTTATAGTTTTCCTTGGTTTCCTAGTTGATTTTTGAGTGTCCATTGCTTTTTTGATTTGCCATTGCCACTTTACTTGTGCTACGCGTTACGTGCTGCCCAGCTTATCTCAAACTAAAGACAAACCAAACTTTTTCAAAAGCTCAACTCAAAATACCAACTTCTATTCACAAAACGCAACCATGTTGTCAGCTAAAAATTAGCTTCTCCTCCGCTTGAGTCAAGCTTATTTTAAAGAGATTTAGCTATTTTCTATGTTTCTACTAACTTAAAAAGCTAAAAACAGACTAATACTTCAGGAAGGTCAATGTATCACTTGATGCAAACTTATTGGATTTCAATTAAGAGAGAGAGTTTAGTCAGTAAGCGCTTGTGAGTTTGTTGTATTCAGAACCGTTAGATACTAACAATGAGCTTTGATATAGAGTAGACCTAAACCTAAGAACCATCTCAAAAAAACTAACAAGATATGTTGACCTACATTTAAAAGTCGTCTTCACTAAACTTTTCTTAAACAACAGAAAAACCGAATAAGATAACCTTTATGATTGACCAATACCTGACATTTGTCTTCAAAGTGTTTTCCTAAATAAAAAATACATATGAAAAGTCAATCAAAATAATGTTTTAAGTTAAGCTACACCTAAAAGTAGTCTTCAAAAAGTTTTTTTAAAAAAAATATAAAAAAAGCCAATTAAGATAACGTTTGGGATTGATCAAAACATAGAGATTGTTTCTAATTTTTATTTCCAGAATATCAAATAGTAATAAACATAAAATAAATATAAAATAAAAAAAAACTGTATGAAATTGCTCAAAAAGATTCATTTTTGAACACAAAAATCACTTTAAAATAAAACATTTATTATTTAAAATTCAGCCAAGATTATAAAAACTGCTGAAGAACGCTGAAAATTTCTCAGAAAATGCAACTGATTCAAAAAAACGCAAATAAATTTACACTTTCTTCACTTAAAACGCATTTACAAGATAATAAAAATTTAAATAAAAATAATCAGCAAAAATCGATAAAATGCTAAAAGCACTTTAAAAATGCAAATTCTAGTCAAGAATGTGTATAAATTTAAAAAATCATTTTAAGAATACGTTTTTTACATCAAAAATTATCAAAAATCAATAAAATTGTTAAAAACGACACAAAAATTATGAATCGTAAAAACTTAATTTTTTTTTTCCAAAAATGCTTTGCTTAACGTTTTTACAATATAAATATTGCATATCAATTGATTAAAAATCTAAATATGCAAATATCGCTTAGAAAAGTGCGTTTCAATACAAAAATGCTTTAAAATCGCATGTACAGCTTGAATATTGATCATCAATGTTTAAAGTTTAACATAAAACGTATAAAAATTGCTTAAGATTTGTTAACAAATGCAATTAAATATATATATATATACAAAACCTTTTGAAAACAATTATTTTCTTGCACAAAAACAGTTTAAAAACAAATTTACACCTTAAATATTGCATATTTAATGCTTTATTTACCATAAATCAACAAAACTTATAAAAAAAAATGCTTAAAAAGTACAATTTCTACAAAATCTTGATAATTTAAATATTACGTATAATGTTTGAAATTAATAAAAATGCGATAAAAATGTAAAGTTAAAAAAAAAAACTTGTGCAAGTTGTCGTCAACGGAGTTTTATATCAAAAAGTAGAATAGAGGAAAGAAAATATAGCATAGGTAAGGAAAAATTTGGACTCGGGTCAAAAAATTTGGGTACGCAAAAACACTCCATCTCAAGAGTTGGACTTATCTACTCAAATCCAGTATTCTAGCTAAGAGACCCAACCCCCTGCGTTTGTCAGAAAGCACCAAAACTGGTCACAAACTATTTAAAAATGCAAAATTTTTGTTGAAGAGTCAAAAATGGAAAAATTTTGCAAAAAGAATATTGAAAAGTACAAAATTCTGTTCGTAAAAATAGAAAAAATAACAAAATCCAGCTATAAAATATTAAAGTATTGTAAAAAAAAAATCAAAACACAGTCATAAACGTGAAAAAACTCCAAATAAAAAGTTAAAAAATGCAACTTTCTATTCTTAAAAAATCATTATAAAATATTTAGAAAAAAAAAAAAACTGCAAAGGTGCATAATTATATTCATAGAATGAAAAAATCCAGCCATTAAGTTCAAAAATATTACCAAATAGTAAGAAACGGAAGAATCCGGCCAAAAAAACAATGAAAAAAAGCAAAAATCTTTAAAAAACAATTTTTAATTGCAAGATCCGGCTACAAAATAATAAAATTTTGTCAGCAATAACCAAAACCCCATCATAAACTGAAGAAAAATGCAAAATTTTATTCATTGATTGTAAAAAATAGCCAAACCTGTCGATAAAGTACTAAAATTTTGTCAGAAAGTTCCAAAATTAGTCATAAATTATTAATAAATACAAAACTCTTATCATAAAAGTTAAAAACAGTATATTCCAAATATAAAATATTAAAATATTGTCCAAATTTCCAAAATTTTGCCATAAACAGTTGAATAGTAAAAAATCTATTCATAAATTGTCAAAAACAACTAAAATTTTAAAATATGTTAAAAAAAATCAAAATCCGGCCATAAATTTGAAAAACGCAAGACTCATATAAAAATTAGCTAAATCTTCTATTCATAAAAATAATAAAATCATGCTATAACCATAAACTCTTTTAACAGAATGTGAAAATAAAGTACTAAAATGTTGTCAGAAAGCATTAAAATATAGTCATAAACTGTTTAATAATGCAAAATTCTTGTTATAAACAGTGAAATATTGCAAAAAAAAAAATGAAGAAAATAAGAAGAAGTAAAAAGTATTGTAAAAAAGCACCAAATCTTAAAGTCTCAACCCGCTGCCAGTGACGGTGTAGCTAGGATCAAGTGCCAGTGACGGATATTTAAAAACAACATTTTTGGTAAAAAGTCAAAAAAATTTTTTCATAAAGATAGCAAAAATTGCAAAATCTGGCTATAAAATATTTAACTATTGCCAGAAAAAGTGTAAAAATCTATTTATCAAACGTCTATAATATAAAAATCCGGCCAAACAACAAAAAGTGCAAAATTTTATAAAAAAATCAAAATTGGGCTACAAAATATTGAGTAATTGACAACAACAACCAAAACCCTATCATAAACTGTAGAAAAACGCAAAATTTTAACAAAAATTTTTGTTATGCATATTCAAAATTCCACTACAAACGATTAAAAAGTACAAAATTCTTTTCATAAAAATCAAAAACACCATATGAAATATTAAAATATTGTCCAAAATTACAAAACTTTGCGATAACTGAAGACAATGAAAAAAATCTATTTATAAAATGTCAAAAATACCAAAATTCAGCTATGAAATATCAAAATATTAAAAAAAAAAATCAAAATCCGACTATAGACTCAAAAAAACGCAATATTTTTTTATATAACGTAAAAAATTGCAAAACCAAGCCATAAAAACCAAAAATATTGTCAGAAAATATTAAAATTTAGTCATAAACTGTTTAAAAATGCAAAATTCTTGTTGTAAAAAGTCAAAAGTGCAAAATTCTTTTCATAATTACCTAAATCTGACTATGAAGTATAAAAATATTGTCATAAACTTTTAAAAAATGCAAAATTCTAATAATAAAAATAACAAAAATAGGCAATAACTTTAAACTAAAAAATTACTACATTTTTTTGAAAGAATGTTGAAAATCCGGCTAAAAAGTACAAAAATATTGTCTAAAAACACTAGTTTAATCATAATCCGTTTAAAAGTGCAAAATTCTAGTTATAAACAGTCAAATACGGCCAAAAACAACCAAAACAAAATCATAAACTATAAAAAAATGCAGAACTCTATTTTTAAAATGTAAATAATAGAAAAATGAAAAAAAAAAGTTAAAAATCCGTCCATAAAGTACAAAAATATTGTTTAAAAGCAGTAAAATTTAGTCATAAACTGTTTAAAAATGCAAATTTTTTGTTATAATCAGTCAAATACGGCCAAAAACCAATTAAACCCGATCACAAACTATAGACAAATGCAAAATTCTAGTTTTAGAATGTAAAAATACCAAAATCTAGCCATAAAGTACTAAAATTTTGTCAGAAAACACCAAAATTAGTCATAAATTGTTTAAAAATACAAATGCAAAGTAAAAATCAGGCCAATAACAATTAAAGTTAGAAAATTCTTTTAATAAAAGTAAAAAACAACATAATCCATCTATAAATTATCAAAATATTTTTAGAAAACATCAAAATCCGGCCATAAACTGGAAAAACGCAAGATTTTTTATAGAATGTAAAAAAATAAATAAATTCAGCCATAAAGACCAAAAATATTGTCAAAAAATTGGTCTTAAACTGTTTAAAAATGCAAAGTTCTTGTTATAAAAGGTCAAAAATGACAAAAACAATTAAAAAGTGCAAAATTCTTTTCATAAATAGCAAAATTTGACCATGATGTATAAAACATTGTCAGAAAACACCAAATTTTGGTAATCAACTTTTAAAAAATGTAAAATTCTATTTATATAAATAACAAAACTTGGACATATCTATAAACTGCAAAAAAGTAACAAAACTCTTTCAATAGAATGTTAAAAATCCGATCATAATGTAAAAGAATATTGTCTAAATGCACCAAAATTTAGTCATAAACTGTTAAAAAACGCAAAATTCTTGTTATAAACAGCCAAATACGGCAAATTACAACCAAAAATCCGTATATAAAATATTGTAAAAAAAAAATTCAATGCAAAATTCTGTTCATAAAATATTAACTAATTGCAAAATCTGGCTAAGAGGTATAAAATATTGTCAAAAAGCACCAGAACTTGATCTTAAACTGTTAAAAAATGTAAATTTTTATTTATAAAAAGTTTAAAATAACATAATTCGGCTATAAAATATTAAAATATTGTCAAAAAATCCAAAATTCGGTCATAAATTGGAAAATCCGGCCAAAATTAAAATTGTCAGTTTGTCAAACCAACTCTCAATTTTATGACATGTAAACAGTCAATTTCCTTGTCAAATAAATCTGTTGTACAAACTGCCAATTGTCAGTTTGACAAACCAATTGTTATCTGTCTAACAAAGAGTTTAACTATTTGACATAAACTCTAGAACATGAGTATGGACAAATAGTTCAAATTAGAGTTCCCGCCCACCTCAAAAGATCAAGAGATTTGAAGTTTCTTAACTCTGTAAGCGTTAAAAGTTTCTATGTCACAGTAGTTAAAGATAATATCCAACATGAGTACGAACAAATAGTTTAAACTGGGGTTCTCGCCCACCCATCCAAGTATTAGTTATCAAGAGATTTGTAGTTTTTAAACTCTGTAAACGTTTAAAGTTTCTATGTCTTAAGAAGTGAAGGTGATATACAATCGTTTGATGATGGACACTTGGGCAGGTGGGTGGGTTACTCCTAAACATAAGTACGGACAAATAGATTAAACTGGGGTTCCCGCCCGCCTAATAATGTTAAAAGTAAATTGTCTAAACACAAATAAATTGTCAACCTTTTTGAAAAAGTATATAACTGTTCAACATGAACTGTTTACATATAAATTGTAAACTTTTTTTAGCTAAAAAATTACAAAAAACTAGTTTACTTTACAAACTGTACCAAAAATTACAAACATACCTCAAAAAACAATTTTATTATAAAAAAAATACAAAAAACTTTTTTTTTACAAAAAATTTAGCAAAAATGACCAAAAAACTTTTTTATTGCACAAATCAACTAAAAAATTACGAAAGAACTTTATTATTACACAAAATTTATCAAAAATACATAAAACACTCCAAAAAACATTTATGTTTGTATTTGGGGCCCCAAAAAAGGTTTTGCACCTAGGCCACCTTATAAACATATGTATAAAAACTGTAAATAAATTTTCAAATTGATAAATTATTTCAGCAAAAAATACATGATTTAAAAATGTAAAAATTGTCAGAATTACATTTAAACGTTTAGATTTATACAGAAAAAGCCAAACTTTATGTTTAATCAAAACAAAATAATCTTTTGATGTATAACAGCCAAATTTATGCTTAAAAAGTTAAACCTATGCATAAAAAGTTTGTTTATAAATTAAAAAGTTAGTTTTATAGATCAAAAGTACAGCTTTATAGATTTAAAACGACCAAACTACACATAAAATAAAAAAAAAAAAATGATTGTGCTCTTTCCTTATGATCTTAGGATGGTAATTTTAATAAAAACACCTTCAATACCTCCCAAAGTCTTCAAAAAACCGTTAAATGTCTCCCAAACTAACTATATGGTGGCATTTTTAAAAGATTCTAGTAACATTTAAATAACTTCATATTATTTTAATAATATTTTTTGTTTGTTTACGTAAACAACAATTTGTTTTACACGTTTGCACATCTTAGAATTACATATCAATACCATAAATAATATAGAAATGTTGAGAAACGACAAGATGTCTATGTCAACCGGTAATAGAATTGTGTGTGCAGCAAGCGCAATATACAATTTCCGCTTATAAAAATGTTGACTATAAAATCAATTTAAAAATGCTAATAGGTTTATTATTTATTATTGTGCAATTTATAACTTGTACGTTTGCATTAATGATTTTATAAATAACATAAATTAGGTACCTACTTTATTAATATTAATTTATGTTTAATAATTCATGCATAAATCTTTTTGATCATTACTTGTAAGATATAAAGCTGAAAGTTTTAATTTACAATTTCAGCGAGAATTAATTCAATGCAAAGTAAGCATTTCCATCAAATGAAGCATTGAGAGCTCCGGTAAGTGATGTAAGCTCTTCGCTGACATCCACAGGATATTAACAGGATATTTCTTCTTAATAAATGACAACCACTTCCTCCAAGAATCATCTCATGCATTGCAAATCCGAATTAAGCAAGTGCATCATTGCAGCTGCATGATTCTAACAACTTTTCATCACACGGCAAAAAGTCTTAATTAAAAAAGGAACCGGTTGAAACATTCTATGTATCTTTCCACAATCTGTTTTAAATTTGCAATTCAGATGTTTAAAGCAAAACACTTCCTTTTTTGTTTGTTTTAAACCAGTTTGTTGCAAATCATCTACATAAAAGTGTCACGCAGGATGTATCTTTGTTGTAGTTTTGAGGGAATAAGTTGGATGAAAAAAAATATTGTAGAACTCACGGTTTATAAGTGGTTTATATTAAGCGATCTGTCAGCGGTTGAAAAAGTGCATCCTGCAGGATTTAAAAAACATTATGCGGAAAAATGCGCTTGAATATTCACGCGGAATAATATGTATATTATGAGCTTGTTTCTCTACGTTTTATAATTAAAGTGGAATCTGCCTCTGCGGTGAAATATTTTATGCTGAATTAAATACATATTAGATGTGACATGCATTTTTTAACGTATAAATTTTTTTTATTATTTTGAAAGTAAACAAGTATTCTGGGAAAGTATATTTAGTTAGTTAAATATATTTGATTTTGCGTTCATCATGATACATTATTAAATATTGTTATAGAGGCATTTATTTATACAAGGTTTATTGTTTGAATGAAATCATTCAGAAAAACAAATTTAACGTATTTTTATTTTTATAAAATCGATTGTTACCCAACAATAAAACTTCTCAGTATTAGAAGAAATGACAAATTAAGTAAGTTTGAATAAAATAGAACTGGCTTTTTAATACTCTAAAAATCTTATTTAATTAAGCAAACCAAAAATCCTTTGGAGTATGAGAAGTAAAATATGACAAAATAATTAATGTTCTGAAACGCTATAAACACTTTTCCAAGTAATATTTTTGATCTCAATAACCTTTTACATTATGCAAATATAATAAAACTTATTCAAAATTATAATTATAAAGTTATTTATAATTAATTTACATTCAAGCACAAACAATATTGTTTTAGTTTAAAACTTTATTCTTCACATGTTTGTTAATGAAAATTATTAAATTTAATCATTAAGTTTTAATTTAGTCAAAATGTAATTCAAATCATTGTTTCTCAAAATAACAATCAAATTATCTCATCAATGACTGTCACAATAGTTAATTCCACTTGTCTTGATTTAGTAATTAATTTGCGGTTATAGTTTAATTATGATCAGTCTATAATTCCATTAGACCTTTCAATTAGCGTTGTGATTTCATAATTAATACCGTAGTTGTACACTCTAAATTGCAATGAATCTGTATAAATGATCCCCAGATAACTACTAAAATCAATCAACATTAATTACCTGCAATTTTCAATTCAATAATGCGGAATCTATTAATAATTTAAACGCTAAAGATTTGTTTGCTTTAATATAAATAATTTATTTTTTTATCTAACAATTATTCATTTTTAAACATGACATATTTACATTATGTCGTTTGACGTTTCCTCATTTTACGCATATATAGATTTTCGATTCTCAAGATCGGTGAATATATTTGACAAAGTAATCTTTCATATAGAATAAATTGCATATGAAAGGGGAAGGTCGGTAAAATCAGCAACGAAAAAAACAAGAGAATAAAAATGTTACGTCGTAAGGAATGCGAGCGGAAAAAAGTTACTGAATGTTTTCGGCGATTATTGTAAGAATTCCGTAATGAGATTGAATATATTTATCTATTGATATGTTTCGTAGAAAATATACTTGAAGAATCCAAACAACATAAATTGAAAATTAGATAAAAATAATTGAGAAAAAATTAATTTTATTAAAAATCAATTAAATTGTAAAATTAATGATTGATTTATTCAATCTCAATTTAAGAATCACGGAGACCAATATCCAAGCATAGATAATTGTTTTTGTTTTACAAACCTTGTCAGTGTGCCTTGTATTATTCTGTGATGCTACATGATAGCAAAAAACAAGATTGAATTAGTTTTATAAAAACAACAATTATGAATTAGTGTTTTTCTATTTAAAAAATCAAACAAAAAGAATCTCGTAAAAACATTTGTACAGGCACTTTCAAAACGATTAAAAACAACCCAAACTTTTTGAATGATAACGCATGACAAATCATAGTTTTCTATTTATTATCCAGAAACATAACGTCAATTTTTGCATTGGAAGGCTCCAAGTTTACCGAGAGTTAAAATGAGCAAATCAAAACATTTTTAACATTTTACAGTCAGATTTTATATGTATTTCTTATGTTTTGTGGCCAAATTTCAATATTTTTGACAGTTTATAGCCGGATTTATTGGGTTTATACAATTTTTTGACCAAATTTTTAACAGTTTATTATTTTTTGTTTCCATTTTTTAAAATTTAAATTTCAATATTTTTTACATTTTATAACCGGATTTTAGTGTTTTTTCACGTAATTCTCAAATTTTGTGGCTGGATTTTAATGTTTCTAACTTTTATCTATCGGAATTAGTAATTTTCTTATAGTTATTGAAATTTTTGACTAATTTTTTTATATAAATCTTAAGTTTTGTGGCCAAATTTTAACATTTTTGACATTTTATAACCAAATTTATTAATTTTTTTACATTTTATTATTTTATGTTTCCATTTTTTAACCTTTTATAGCCAAATTTTGATAATTTCTTAAACCATTATTCAGATTAATAATTAATAGTTTTGACATTTTTTGCTTAAATTCTAGTATTGTTTTCTATTTTATAGTCGGATTTTTGCATTGTTGACACTTTATGAGCAGATTTTGGTACTTTAAATTATAATTTTGATAGTTTTATTACTCAATGACCAAACTTTTTTAATTTTACAATTAAATTTGTTAGTTTTGGCTGTTTTTGGCCGGATTATGTTATTTTTTGCACATTTATCTATAGTTTTATGTCAAAAATTTGATATTTTTATCATTTATCGGCCGAATTTTAAAGCTGTTTGCCATTTTATGGCCGGATTTTTGCATTGTTGACATTTGATGAACGGATTTGAGTTTTTTATTGTATTGTTAACATTTTATGGCCGGATTTTGTAACTGATTATTTTTTTTTTAATTTTTTTAAAACTGCTGGTCAGATTTTTAATATTCAATTATTAGAAGTTAGCATTTTATAGTTAAATTTCATTATTTTTACATTTTATAGCCGCATTTTAGTGTGTTTTTACGTAATTCTTAAACTTTCTGGCCGGATTTTAGTGTTTCTAACATTTTTTTATCAGAATCGGTACTTTTCTTACAGTTATTACAATTTTGACCAAATTTTTAAAATTTAATTGTTAGATTATAATTTTTTACTATTTAATTTTGTTATTTTCAACATTTTACAGCCGGATTTTAAATTTTTACGTATTTCTTAAAACTATTAGCCGGATTTTAATAATTTTAACATTTTGTGCCTGGATTCTAGTATTGTTTGCTATTCTATAGCCGGATTTTTGTATTTTTAACACTAAATGAACAGATTTTGGTACTTTAAATTAGAATTTTGATAGTGTTTGTTATTTTTGGCTTTTTATGGCCGGATTTTAGTACTGTTTGTTATTTTTTTATTTTTATAGCCGGGTTTTGTTAATTTTTTACATAAATCTTTAGTTTTGTGGCCAAATTTTAATATTTTTATCATTTAATGACCGGTTTTTAGTAATGTTTGCTATTTTATGGCCGGATTTTTGCATTGTTGCCATTTAATAAACAAATTTGAATACTTGTTAATATTTTTTAATTTTTTATTATTTTATTAGATTTTAATATTTTTTGACAAGAATTTTGAATTTTTGCCATGGACCTACACAAGCATATCTGCTCTGCAAAGAACAAACACCTGTATATGGTCTTGGAGGGAAATAAGAACACCAAACACGGCCAAAACTGGATCACTGATCAAAACATAGATGCTGCTATATACGTTCCAAAAACCCAATTTGTTCTACACGGCAAAGAGCTTAGGAAAAGTTTTGTTATGCCATGTATTGCCAAATAACACCAAATTTAAAGATTTTTTTAACAAAACTGGGTAGAGATATAAAGCAGAAGAGTAAGCTGTTGCTGATCAACAAAGATTTTAAAGCCATGTAGGGCTCTGACACAGAAAACAGGCGTAGTACGATCCTGACAGATTGGCTTAGCGGTTTGGACCTAGCAGTTCTCAACAACAGTGGCTCCACGACCTATAAAGTGCATTGGTAAGAAGTTTATTATGAACATCACAATGTGCTCACATAATATGACAGCAAAAATTGCAAAGCTGAGCGGTTTAGGCTAAAACAAGAAACTGCCTAACTGCAAAAATCCCTCCTATAAGCAAAAAAAAGTGACCAAAGCAAATGGACGCAACCTAGACAAAGACCGGATTAGAAGCAAACCTTTGAGACAGCCAAAAACACTTAAAAAGCAGAAAAAAATAATGCTGCCTAAAGCTCTATTGCCAAATTGACACGGATATACGGCGCTCAGATTTTAAATTGTAACAAATAAGTTGAGCACCCAAAACCCTGTCAAAATCTCAGCAGAAAATTAGTACAAAACGGTACAAGATTTGTTCTTGAACCATCCAGTAGTAGAGTAGGTGTATGACGTTAAAAAATAATCCGCTTTGCATAGCATAGCCTGGTTCAAAATTAAGGAAAAAGGCAAGTCAAAGCCAAATCCCTCCAGAGATCCTTAATGCTTGTGAAAAGAAGACCCTGGAAAAAATAAAATTATTGTTTGACGAGCTGCTAAAAATAAGCCAATTCCCGATATCTAAAAAACCGCCAAGCTACATTTAATTAAAAAACCAAAAAAAAAACTGTGACCCGGCTTATAGTATCTGATCAACACGCTGAAGAAACTTTTGGAGCAAACCCTAAATAACAGACTTCTAGAGAAAATAGAAGAAAATGAAGGTCAATCCAAAGAACAATATAGTTTTTGCAAACGTAGATCTACGGTAGATAAAGCAAGTAAAAAAATCTGCAAGTAAAACAATATGCAGAGCTAATCACGTTTGATGTAAAAATGCTCCTAACTTCCTTCCCTAAAAAGGAATTATACAAGAATTTGAGAAAAAGGTATTTCTCCCTATCTCATTAACATGATTAAAGCATACTTAAGAAATCAGATCATAAAATCAAATAAAAAAATATAAAAACACTTAAATACAAAATGAGCACTTAGAAAAATTGTCAAATAGTGAGGCAAAAAAATAAAAATAATAAAACTTAAGTTCTAATCTTAACAGGAGAATATACCCGCGCTTAGCCGTCTAATGCCCAACATAGGAAGCGGAACAACCGATAAAAAAAAACGTTGGGCTTGGTAGTCAACTGAGTACTGTGATATAATCCAATAGCCAACAAAAACTTGGTATTGACTTTCAGTGTCAACGCCTCAACACCATAGATTTAATGTAGCATTTCACAAAACAATATTTCTGTAGCGTGATACGAAGCATGGGCGCCGAGTACATGGGGGCACCAGGGCGTGTGACCCCATTGAATATTTGCTTATATGCATAATAAATTAAAAAACTGATTTAATATTTTTAATTTGCATAAACTGACTGACCATCCATTCATAAATATATATAACAAATGGGGTCATACAGCCCAAATATCTGCGCACAAGTAACCCTGAAAACCATTTTATGGTCCAAAAGTTCTGCCCCTATTGACATTTTCAAAAGTCGGCGCCCATGATACGAAGTCAGTACTTTCGATTGGAATGGCTCACTCACCCACCCAAGTGTTAGTTATTAAGAGATTGGACCACAACCACCATTTGTGCCAAAACATCTTCTGACCTTTGCTAAGAGGTTAAATAATCAATATCTTTATGACTAACAATTGGGTGGGTGGGTGGGACACTCCATATAGTAATAACAAATGAATTTTATCAGGACCGTCTCTTGTAACAAAATAACTTCTGAGCCTCGCAGAGAAGTCAAACATTTAATTTTTTAATCACCAACAATTGGGTGAGTAGGTGGGTCACTCCATATCATAATAACAGGTCAGTAGTTTGGATTAGCCATCTACCAAAGTGTCAATTATCAAAAGATTAGATTACAACCGTTTTTTGTGACCAAATAACTTCTGACCGTTGCAGAGAGATCAAACATACAATCTTATAATACCAATTACTTAAGTAGGTAGGTGAAACACTCCAAAGCACGGTCCCAAGCCAGTAGTTTAGATTGGAGTAGCCCACCCACCCACCCAAGTGTTAGTTATTAAGAAATTTGATCACAATCGTCTCTTTTCACAAAATAAGTTCTGACCCTCGCAAAAAGGTTAAACATTTAATCTCTAATGACCAACAATTGGGTGGGTGAGTAGGACACTCCATACCATAAAAATAAGTCAGTAGTTTAAATTAAAATGGCCCACACACCCACCAAAATGTTAATTATCAAAAGATTGGATCACAACCTGGTTTTGTAACTAAATAACTTCTAACTTTTGCAGAGAAATCAATTATTTATCCACTCCAAAGCATAATGCAAAGTCAATAATTTGGATTGAAGTGGCCCACCCACCCATCTAAGAGTTAGTTATCAAGAAGTTTTATCCCGATCATCTCTTGTGATAACATAACTTCTGACCTTTGCTGAAAAATCAATCATTCAATCTTTTGATGACCAATAATTGGGTAGGTGGGTGAGATACTCTATACTATGATAATAAATAAGTAATTTGAATTGGAGTGGCCCAACCACCCATTCAAGTGTTAGTTATCAAGAAATTTTATCACGACCGTCTTTTGTGACAAAATAACTTATGACCCTAGAAGAAAGGTCAATCATTCAATCTTTTGATAACAAACACTTGGGTAGAAAGGTGGGACACTCCATAGCCTAATATCAAGTCAGTAGTTTAAATTGGAGTAGCCTACCCACCCATGTATTAGTTTACTAAAAATTCTATCACAACTGTCTCTTGTGACAAAATAACTTTCGACCTTTGCAAAAAGTTCAATCATTCAATGACTTGATAAAAAACACTTGGCTGAGTAGGTTGGACACTCTAAATCATGATAACAGGTCAATAGTTTGGATTAAAGTGGCCAACTCACCCACCCAAATGTTAGTTATCAAAAGATGGAATAACAACTGTCTCTTCTAACAAAATAACTTCTGATCCTTGCAGAAAAATCAAACATCTCATTTCATAATACCGATCACTTGGGTGGGTGGGTGGGACACTCCAAAACATGATTCCAAATTAATAGTTTAGATTGGAGTGGACCACCCACCCACCCAAGTGTTAGTTATCAATTTTTTTAACACAATTGTCTTTTGTGACATTCCAAACCATCTCTGGTGACAAAATAACTTTTGACCCTTGCAGAGAGGTCAACCATTCAATCTTTTAATAACAAACAGTTGGGTGGAAATGTAGAACACTTCGTAGCATAATAGCAAGCAATAATGATTGTTCTTTTTTTAATTATTATAGGATGTATCTTTATTGGGTCTCTAAAAGTCAAACTATTAATCAATATTACTACCTTGATGTTCTGGCTCAGCTGCGCAAAAGAATAAGAAAAAAAAAACAAATTGTGACAAAAAAAGTCATGGGTTTTTCATCGAAACAACACACCTGCTCACAGTGCAATGTCTGTATTAGACCTGCATCCTCCTGATTTACTTGCCCTAAGCCCATGCAACTTTTATCAATTCCCTAAGGTCAAATCTGAGTTTAAAAGATAAAAATTAGGATAAAACCATGTATTGTATTAGCATTTGTACTTTTCTGGCGTATTTCACACATTTTTTATGTATATATTGAAATGAATAAAATAAAAATCGTCAAGCATCGTAAATGAGCTAACTAAAGAAAATTTCCAACACTGTTTTGAACAATAGAAAATTTGTATAAAAAAATGTAGAGACTAAAAATGTCAGTATCACTCTCGTTATTTAACAGCCACACTTCGTATATACACAAGCAATTTTTAGCTTAGATAGCTCATACCCAATCAGTATTTGAAAGTTATTTATGGTTCAACATAACTTCCTTAAGTTATGATATATTGGAGCTTTACAATATGCTTCTTAGTTACCTTAGATTTTCATAATGACAGGAATGAAAAGTGCCTTCGTTTTAGATGGTACGGCCCTTTATGTTCTCTCTCTAAAGAAGCCTCCGTATACATCTCAGAATTATATGCATTACATAAAGCCCTGCTAAACTGTAAGACGTCATCTCAAAGCTAGTTCCTCCTTTGTTCCGACTTGTTGAGTGCCATCCTGAGTATACAGTTTATGTATTCGGTCGATCCGCTGGTTCAGTTCGTACAAGCTTTGATATTCCGCCTGGCTGGGTTTGGACAGAGAGTGATCTTTGTCTGGACACAGAGTCATGTGGGAATCGAGGGCAACAAGCTGGTCTATAAAGCCGCCCTTCAGGCGGCTAACGCGGATTCTACGGACAACATTCCCGTAAGACCCGCTGATCTCAAAGGAAACGTCATTTCGAAAGTCATACCAACTTGACCTCTTCGTATCTCTTGGCCGCCGACAAACAACCAGCATGCCAAACATGTCACAACCTTTTAACAATAAAGCACATTTGTAAGAATGCCAAGCCTACCTTCCCTACCGTAATCGGCTCAAACTCACTAACATCGTGGCGTCTATTTTATCAAATAGAGAGGAGTCCATAGGAAAATGCGTCCAGTTTTTAAAAGACGCAGGACTCCTCAAACAGGTGTAACCAAGTTTTTGTGTTGTCTTGTAATGATTTTAATGTTAATTTATTTATTTATTTTTATTGATCAGTTTGTGTTGTTGAGTTGTTGAAAGCATCGTAGTCTTTTACAACTTCAATGCAATCTGTGATATTAAGTTTAGTTAGTTTTTAGAGTTTGGCATCAAAGCATATTACAGCTCCGATGTCATCTGTGATAATAGGTTAGGTTGTGATATTAGGTTTAAATAGCTTTTTACAGCTTCGGTGTCAGCTGTGATATTAGGTTAAGATAATGTATAGGTACTAGCATCAAAGTCTCTTACAACTTTGGTGTCAGTTGCGATAGTAGGTTCTGTAATATTTGTTTTAAAAGTTTTTAATTTTAGCAACTGTGATATTAGGTTTAGTATTTAATTATTTATTTAACCATTTTAATGAGGTTATTATTATTAAATTAAAATAAATAGCTAATGATCTTAGTAATAAATAAAGAAAAAAAAAATACACAAATGGCAATGTGTTAATATTTGCAACTTGTAGTGGCAACATTTTCTTTGTATGTTTAAATCTCCTTGTCACCATAACAGATATATTTATTTAAAAACTGCGTTTATGCAAAATAAAATATGAAAAATCCAACAAGCTTAAAACAATCATCTTAAAAAAGTAGATAAAGTAAATCTATAGAGAAGCAAGTATATTACTTTACTACACTTGCTCTTACATACCATAATTGTTCTAATATTAAAAAAGCATAATTTTCTACTGCAAAAGATGCATTCCAATTGAGACGGATTTGGGCAAAAACAAGATTACGTCCTTACTAAAAAAAATTTTTCAGATAAAATGATGACTTTATCACGGATTAATGTCTCTAGTTTTGTACAAGATAATATAAAATTGTAAAAAAATAAAATACGGCACTAAATCTAATCAAATAAATAAAAGTTTTGTATTTATTTATTAGGATAAAACTACAAACAAAAAATGAAAAAACTGTGCAATCTGCATCAAAAGTACTACACACATAATCCCACATTCTTCTTCTTCTGGTTCCTATCCGTTCCGGACGTTGGCAATCATGTTTGCTATCATCACCTAGTTGGCTGCAGCTCTGAAAAGTTGCGTGGTGGTCATTGAGAACCAAGTTCTTAAGTTCTTAAGCCAGGATATTCGCCGTCTTTCCGCGCTTCTCTTTCCCAGCACCTTTCCCTGTAGGATGTTTTGCAGTAGTTGGTATCTGCTCTCGTTCCTCATGATGTGTCCAAGGTATTCAAGTTTACGAGCCTTGACGGTGATTGCAACCTCTCTCTCTCTCTTTACACATTCTTAGTAGGATGTTTTCGTTTGTTACGTGCTCCGTCCACGATACCCTCAACACTCTTCTATAGAGCCACATCTCGAATGCCTCAAGCTTTTTGGTTGTTGCTTCGGTGAGTGTCCATGACTCCACGTCATACAGCAGGACTGGGAATATATAGCAACGCAGAAGTCTTACTTTTGGGTCTAGTGTAAGATGGTGGTTCTTAAATATGACACTGCTCTGGCCTTTTCAATGAGTGCTTTTATTTCCTGCGAGTGGTCCCATTGGTCGTTGATGTTGGTGCCAAGGTATGTGTATTTGATCACTCGCTCGATAGGCTGATGGTTGCTTTGGATGTGGCAATTCGGTATGTAGGTTTTGCGTATGATCATGAACTTGGTTTTGCTCGCGTTGATATCGAGTCCGTATTTTTGTCTACTTGTTGTTATTTTGTCTATGAGTTCTTGTAGACCTTCTAGAGTGTCGGCAAAGACTACTGTGTCATCCGCGTATTGAATGTTGTTCAGTTTTTCTCCGTTTATTGAGATTCCCGCTTCGATGACTTCTAAGGCTTCGTTAAATATTTGCTCTACATTATAAAGTGTGACTTAAACTCTATATTTTATTTAGAATATAACGTAATTTGCGCTAAAGCTAACGTAATTAAAAAACACACAATAATTAAGAAGCGTTTTTTGAGTAAAGTCAAGCCAGAGCTCCTTTTTAACCAGACAAGACCTATAGCACGACTTTGTAGACTCGTATTGTCTGCAACAATTAATTAGTAGAAATGTTGTCAGCGTAACACAAAGCAATACTATGTAGTTTCACAAGTACCAGCTATTGAATGGAATATGCGTTAAAGTTTTTGTAACATAAAGCTTAACTAGGCTACATTTTGGCAATGGCGCTGGTGTACATAATAAATAACACAGTTTACGCTCAAACAGATGTCCTAAAAATCTATTCAACTAATTTCTTCCTAATATTGATTTTTTGGTGGCAAAACAAATTAGCAATCTATGTGTAGAAATATATCTTGATTTAAGTAAAGCATTTGACTTAGTAAACCATATAATTTAACTTAAATAGATATACAGATAACGTATTTATAAGCCAGAAAAACAAAAAAAAAGGTTTTTTAGTGATAGAGTACATCTTGTATTTACATATAAATAAGACTTTAGGTTATTTTGCTCTAAAATATCCAAATTTATTGTTTAGTACAAAATAAGATAAGTCACACATCAATGCAAAACAAATAGGATACATTATAAATCAGAGATATATTTACTTCCATCGGTGCCTAAATCATAAGTTTCCAGAGAAACAGAGAAACTTTTTGAAGTGATCTAAATTGGCATGTCAGTTTTAGGTACATACTCTGTAGTCAGATAACATTTTTAAACTTTGCATCCTTAAGCAGCATTTAATTATTTTTTTTAAGTTAACCCAACACTGCTAAATTTGATTTAATTCAAAAGCTCTGAATACTTAAATATTCGGTAAGTAGAAAAAAGTAAATTTTTCTTTTATCAAAATTTTTGACACTAAATGTTAAAATTCCATTAAACGAGTTAATAAATTGTTCTAACCTTAAATCTTACCACATAGTTTCAACAAATTTTTTGTATTCATGAGGTAAGTAAATATGCTAACTGTTTGGTGCAGTGGTGTGGAGTCGGAGTTGGAGTCGGAGTCGGAGTCTGGAATTGTGAAGTTTGCCAATATTTGAGAAGTCGGAGTCGAAGTCGGAGTCAACTGTAACTAATCTGACTCCAACTCCTCAATCATACAAAACTGAAGAAATAGTACACAAAAAAATTATACATATTAATAAAGTAATTTTACAAAAAATAAAATAAATAAGATAATTTGTTTGCAAAAATAAAGTTGCTTCTAAAATATCTTGCTCTTAAATTCAATTTTATTATTTTTAAAGCTAAAAAAAATTGCTCTACACATACTTGTGTTGGTGACAATGCAGTAACAGCCCACGCACTATTTTGCACAATTTTAAGATATTGAGTTGGGGAACGGGAAAAGTCATAATTTATTATTCCGTTCTTGCACCAAATATGTAAAAGAGACGAGTAAAAAGTGCAAATAACTTTCTTGTTTACGTACGCACTCGTATCCTTCTTGTACCAAACGATAGCTTATGCATTGCAAAACCTTGTGGTACATATATCTCAATTTAATGTACCATACTCCTAATTTGTGGTTTTGTGAAATTATGTATAAAATATGTTTTAATTTTTAAAAATTTTAAAAGTTTTTAGTAATTTTTTAATAAATCATAACAAAAAATACCTTTTATTTTCAACGAATAAAACCACACTTTCGGAAACTAACACGTTAAAAATAAGATTTAAACAGTCTGTGAACATTGTCCTTAAATATTTGCGGTTCGAAACATACTGAACTTGAAAGTTTATTCCACGTGTCGATAGTACGGTTTAGGAAATCTCTTTTAAAAGTTCTAGTCCTACATTTTTAAAATGTCAGTAAATATTTGTTAGAATTTCTAGGAAGTACAGGGGTACTACAAGTAAATATTTATTAAGATAGCAATATATCTTGTATTTTGTTAAAACAATGTCCATAAATATATATATATAAAGCATGCAAAGATCAGACCCATTTCTTTTGCTTTCAGTTGTCCTATTTGTTTTTTGATAGTATGTCTTCTATTACGTTTTCCCTTTTTTTTAGGCTTTTTTTTTTCTTGGTTTTTGCGACTCTAGTTTTTCACATAATTTTTGTCTGTCTATCATTTGGCATCCTAACCATGTGTCCATACCATCCCAGTTGCTTCCTTTCTATATCCGTGTGGATGTTTCCTACTTCTAGTCTCCGCCGTATTTCATCATTTTTATTTTGTCCAGTCTAGTTACTTCTTCAACCTTTTTAAAAAACTTCATTTTTGCAGCTTGCAATTTGCTCATTGTTTTTTGTGTAAGCGTCCAAGTCTCACTACCATATGTTAGTACAGGTCTGTAAATCGTCTTGCATAAAGTAATTTTTGTTTTTTTTTTTATTATTCTGTTGTTCATAAGTATTGTTTTAATTGCGTGATAACTTTTGTTTGCTAATTGTATTTTGCTATTAATTTCTTCTTTCAAGATTCCTTTACTATTTATGGTTGCCCTTAAGTATTTGAACGTCTTAGTTTGTTCTATTTTTCTTCCATCTATGTGTATATCTGTTGTTATGTTATCCGTTGCTATAACCATTATTTTTGTCTTTTTTACATTTATTTTCATATAGTGGTTGGTTAGAGCATTGTTCCAAATATTGATGTATACCTGCATATTTTCTTCAGTTTCTACTAGTATTGCCAGGTCGTCGGCAAAAGCACACTCTCCAACCTCAACTTTTTTCATATTTAGATATCCTATTTGTATTTTTTTTGTTTTGTACTTTACTTCTTTAAAGATGCTGTTTAAAAATATTATGAAAAACCGGGAACCTCCTTGTCTAAACCCTTTGTTGTAAAAAATTCCAAAGATGTCTTGTTTCTAGTCCTTATGTAATTTGATGTTGTGCTGTACAAACTTTTTATCCTTCTCAATAGTTGTTCGTCAATATTCATTTTCTTCAATATTCTCTACATTGTTTTTCTTGGAACTTTATCAAATGCTTTTTCCAGGTCTATAAAAGCTAGTGGCAGCCCTGCTGTTTTATTTTCAATTGCTTTCCTTTGTGTGAAGATGTGTTCCTGTGCCGAGTAACCTTTTCTAAAGCTACTTTGCATTTCCTCCATATTGACTTTGGTTGCTTCTGCAAGTTTGTTTTCTAGAACAACATCATATATTTTGGTTGCAGTACAAATTAGCAATATACCTCTGGAATTGGCACAGTTTCTAGTGTCCCCTTTTTTGTATATGAGAAATATAATTGCTTTTTCCCAATCTTTTGGTATTTTACCTTCATCCCATATTTGGTTTACCAATTCCAATAACAACTCTTCTCCTTCTGTACCTATGTGTTTTAGTTGTTCAGGCTTAAAATTGTCGTGCCCGGGTGCTTTCCCGTTTCTTAATTTTGTTAATTTTTGTTTTTTTGTCAATTTCTTTAAGGTCCGTGTTAACTACTTCTTTTCCACTTTCTTCAATATTGTCTTGCTCTTTTTCCAGTCTTTTTCTTCAAAATGTTTCTTCCATCTTTCAATTATCTCTGTTTCTTTGCTTAGAATGTTACAATGCTTGTTATTTTTAAATTAAAATCAATAAAATAGTTTAGTTTCTTGTTTTGTGCTGTTATTTCATAGTAAGCAGTTGTAAAAAAAAGTTGATATAGTATTCCTATAACGCACTTAATTTTATCTGTATCTGTTGCTATAATTTTAATGTTGCGCAACAAACAAGCAACACAGTAAATTGTTATAATATCTTAATAACGCATTTGTACGGTAAAAATTTATTAACGTAGACAACAAAATTTTGTTTTTATCTATTTCTATCATTTTATAAAGTTGCCTAAAAAGCGTGGCGAGAGCAATACTATTTTTTTTATATTTTTGACAACTCAACAGTATTTATTGTATTTAAAAATTAATCATAATTTTAACTTAACTAAAAGGTTTGCGGACAATACTGTAATATTCCATTGACACACTAGTGCGGTAAACAATTGGTTAACGTGCTAGTGTAGTAAAACCAATAACAATCTTGCATTTTTTAAAACTGCGTTAAGCTTAATTTCAACTTTTTAACTCATTTAAACATATCTCTGGTAACAATTATATACAAACCACCCGCCTACAAACTGAAATTTAGTGTCCCGTCCACCCGCCCAAATGTTTGTTATACAAAAATTGAATGTCTGTCTCATTCCCATAAAAGAATTGTCAGACAACCAAATTTTAGACAAACATAGTCGACTGCCAGCAGCCGACCAGACTAGTCCACCTCGAGAACGATCCAACAAGCGCACCTGCTACTGGATTCAATCAAGGATAAATGCAATTATCATTGCACGCTAGGCGCGGATGAACAGTTGAAAGATACTGCCATCCACAATTAATTCTACTGTTTAATTAATTAATTATTAACTTAATTAATTAATTAAACATTTATTCCAGCATGGACCCCGACGGCAAAATGTCGGACCGGGAAATACTTGAGATGATGTATGCCCTGGTGGAGAAGAACGAGATGATCATCGAGAACCACTCACTGGAGTCCCAACTCAGGGCAATGATGGAATGCCAGATGAAGAGGATGACCGAGCAGGACGCCCAGGTTAAAGCGATTCGAAAAGATGCTAAGGAGGCGAAGGCCGCCATTAGCCAAATGGAAACCTCCATGAAATCCACCCTCGCCGAGCTGCCCATCCAGCTCACACCTTCTCCAACGGCACCAGCCTCGACCACCACCAAAGAGGCCCCCATGGAAACCTGCAACCAGGTACCAAGCGCGACAGCGGCCCCCCAGGCCTCCCTCAAGAGACCTGCCGCCGGTCCGCCCGAGTCCACCTCCTCCGAGGAGGAAGAAATGGAGACCATCCAAAGCGAGGTCGACCTCCACCAAGAGGACCCGTCCGAGAGTGGCGGATTCACTTTGGTTGAAGGGAAGAAAGCGAAGGCGAAGAAGATGAGGAAGGAACTAGGTGAGCCCACTCAACCTTCTTGCTCAAATAGGCCTTCAGCCGGCCCCACACGTCAGGTGCCTTCAGCATCATCAAGGCCATCAGCCACCAAGGCCAAAGGGTCTTCAACCCGGCCCGCCCCTAAGGCGAAGCCGACCAACTCTGGTCCGGCTACTTGCACCTTAGGCCAGTCAACCCAGCCGGCGCCCACAGTGGGAGCCGGTGCACGCCGCCCTCCTCCTATTACCATCCATGATAAGGATGCGTACCTAGGGCTTAAGACGATCTTCGAATCGTTAAATATCACCATCGATCGCGCAATAAACGTGGTCGACGGCATTCGCCTGCACCCCCTAACGCAGGATGACTTCAGGGCGGTGATCGATTATTGCACAGAGCATGTCATCTTTCACCACACCTACCAACTAGGGTCCGAAAAGACTTTAAAATACGTTATTCGGGGTGTGCCCACCTGCATTAAGGTTGAATTAATCCAGGCTGAGCTCATCGCTCAGGGGTACACTCCAAAATCGACGACACGAATGGGAAGGAACGGGAAAGACTTTCCAATGGTGTACGTCCAGCTTCCCCACGAAGCCAAGAACAGAGAAATCTTGTCTCTATCTAAGTTGCTCGGGCTTCGCGTGACCACAGAGGTCAAACGCAAAGGCCCCGAGATTGCACAATGTCACCGTTGCCAACGTTATGGCCACGGGGCATCCCGGTGCAACGCACCATATCGGTGCGTCAAGTGCGCCGGAGCTCATCCGAGCGCCGGTTGCACTCTTACCAAAGAGAGCGGCCATTCAGCAAAATGCGTCGCGTGTGGTGGGGACCACACGGCAAGTTATAAGGGCTGCCTGGTTTACCAGAAACTAAAGGCTAGCCGCAACAGCCAGGCCACCGGTAAGACACCTGCTCCCCGTAAGCAGTCTCGTGCTCCTCCACGGAGCGGTCCCAACGCAAGCGGGGAGAAATCCTTCGCACAAGCGGCGGGATCGGCGCCAAGCGCCCCTCTTCTATCAGCTAAAGATCAGCTGTTACTTCGCTTATCGCAAGCAAGTAATGATGACTTTGTCAAGCTACTAAAAGCTTCTAATGTTCTATTAGACGACTAGACGTCTAATAATTTCAGACCCGGCCCGTCAGTCTGAAACTCAGACCTAGAAGTGGAACCAGATCCCACTCATTCTAGGCACACCTACATGGTTGGCACACATGTGCATTACGCAATTATTCCCGTGTTGAACACACAACCATTCAGGAAGGCAATGTCCACTGAGGACGAACTTCCAGCAGTCAAAGTCGGGGGGAGTTTAGTCGGTAGGCGCCCGTGAGGGTGAATCCGACACTATGCGAGTCTTTAGGAAGATTCTCCTCCTAGCACCAAAAAAAAAAAAAAAAAAAAAAAAAAAAAAATTTTAGACAACAAACAATCGAGTGGGTGAGCAATACACTTTGTTTATGATTGTGCGGTAGTGTATGTTGGTGTACTTTGCCTATGGGTTTGTGATAAAAAGATTCAATATTTTTTCTACTTCTGATAAATTTAAGAATGAATTTCAGTTGTGCTTGCTTAAGCTTTAAGTAAAAGCTTTGTTTATAATTGAGAAATTATTACATTTTTATAACTTATAACAATAAATTCATTATAGCTTTTAAATGATTATTCTCAATAAATTCTTCAATCAATTTCTAAAACTTGGTAGTTTTCCAAAAGTTCCAAAAATGATTTTTGAATTTTCAATATAATTTTTTTATACAAAAATTGCAATTTAACAAGAGTTTTGAAAAATTTGATATATTTTTTTCAATAAGTTTTTTAATCAATTTACAAAATTTAGTAATTTTCCAAAAACTCCAAACATGTTTTTTAAATTTTCAAAATTGTTTTTAAATTTTTGTTTTTACAAAAATAGCTATTTTTAAAACTTTGATTTAAATATTTTCACATGTTTTCAATAAGTTTCTTAAACAATTTCTAAAATTTAATAATTTTCAAAAAATTTCAAACATGTTTTTTAAATTTTCAAAACTATTTAACTTTTTTTTTTTAAACTGCATTCAAAACAACTACTTTTAAAACTATAATTAAATTTTTTTTACGCATTTTGTAAATAAATTTACAAAATTTGATAGTTAAATCCTTTTTTTTGAATTTTTAACTTTATTTTAGTTTTTCTTTTTTTTAACTGCAAAAAAATTTAAATTTTGTTTTAATTTTTCTCACACATTTTGTCAATAAGATACTTTACTTTTAATTTAGTAATTGTCCAAAAATTACAAACTGATTTTTTTAACGTTTATTAAGTAGAAAAACTTAAGAGCATGCGCGAAAAAATTTAAAGATTTCACCAATTTTATATCAATAACCAATAAAATTATAAAAAAGCAACAAAAAATAATTATGATAAAATGTACAAAAAGACATAAAAACCGTAAAGAATTGGAAAATTTATAATTAGAAAATCGATTCACTGAAAAGACTTAATTGTGCTTTTGGAAAAAAATAAGTAATTGATTTTGTAACTAATAGGGACATCATTACTGCCGTGCTAAGGAAGAAGGGCGTATCTACACTTCAGCTTTTTTTAGTTGTTCTTGTTCTTTTGTGGTTAATAGATAAGAATAAAAATGTATATACGACTAATTATGTATAAAATTAATTGTACGTACAATAATATTATTAAATAAAAATTCAAAACTTTGAAACTAGTTCACGTACTATCTGTCAGATACCATGAAATCTACGACTTTAAATTATAATACTTCTAGTATCTTAGTACGGCAGATAACTAGTAAGTTTTTTTTTAAATTTTTTTCATATTTTGTGAGTAAAGTAAGACTTTAATAAATAGGAATAAAAATCAAACAATAATTCAACAAAATATACCCAGCTCAAATCAAACCAAACAAGTATAAATCACAATCCAATAAATAATTTAGTGTTGAGTTTCCTAGAAAAATTTAATTAACTTACCAGCTACTGTCATTGGCGCTGATCTAGTATCGGTATGAAAAAGCGGCGCATCTGCTGACACCTCACACTGAAACAGCCCTGAAAGCGGCCGCCCCACTGACAACAACGTCACCTTTTGGGCATTTGACACAGATACCTGCAACAAAAAGAAGAGAGAAAAAAATTAAATTACTTTTTCGTCGATACATTAACGCGATTAAATTAAAAGCGTTTTTCTGTCACCCGGCAATCCTGAGAATCCGCAAACATCTCTCTCCACAATCGATTCCAACCAACCCGCTACTAATTGCATTCTCTAGAAAGATGTGTTAGTTTTCCGGATTAAAACCGCCCACACCGTGAATCTCATCGGGCATTTCAATCGCCTAGTGGAATAATTAAGATAAGATAGCATACAAAAAATGAAATGAATTATTTGCGGATGAAACTGGGTAATTGTCGCTTCTTTATACTTTTTAATCAATTAGAATGGGCTTCACTATAAATGCAAATTTGTGTATAACATACGTGGTGGAAACCATATAGCCACCCTATCATACGCAGATTAGTTTGCCACTACATGCTTTGTCTATACAAGTGCATGTAGTCGGGATGATGAGGCTTAATTTTGTACACATTTTGTAAAAAAAAACATTGTACTAGCTACATTTAGTAACGTTTCAAGATTAACTTGCAGCTTTATATGCTGGCCAACATTTTAATTCAGCTACTTTGAATGTTTTGATCCTTAATGCTATAAAGGTTCCAGTAAAATTTATTTACTTGGATATTGGTAATTAGTTTAAACTTAAATAATAAATTTAATTCGTCTTATTGGTTTATATTTGCAAGTCATTTGGAAACTTATCTATTTTACAATTATTTAAGTATTAATAACGATTTTAGTAGTTTAATTTGTTGATTTGCTTTGAAAAATTCCGGTGAATTTACAATTCTAAATCTGTAGTTTCATATAAACCGCATCTGTATAATATTGGATAACACATTGCAACAATATTTTTAATTGATGCAAACAAACAAAAAAATAAACGACCCGCAACATATTTAAATTTTCCACTGTAATTCCATCCGTGTGTTGTTTCCATTTAAATATGTTTTTATTTTATTTCTCTTTTTTTATAAACGCAGAAGCAATCTGCATATAAAAAAGAATTTAAAACCGCGGCACTAATTCCGTTTCAATCTCGTCGGCAATCGCTTATTCGAGACAATGGCGCGAGTGAGAATGGAAAAGCGAACAGAAACGAACGGAAAACGCCTCTCATTAAACAAGTGCACATTCTAAATTGGAAATTGCTAAATAAATTATGGCCCCATTTAAAATGATGTATTCGCGAAGTGAGCAATTTGCTCGAGTGTTATTTATATAAGTTTATACTGGCAAGGGAAGCGTCAGAATGATTCGTTTGTTGTTTGCTGTCTGTCGTTTTCTTATCTTTAATAAGATTCTTCAAAATGTATGCTAGACTTGAAGAATTGAGTGGATACATTGAAAATCAATTTAGTATAATGAAAATTAATTGAATTCGCAAATCAATCTGAGTTTAGAAATTATTCAGTTAAGAATGCTTCAAATTCAATTTATAAATATTAATAAATATTTTTATTATTGATTTAAAAAAACTTTGATGTAATAATTATAAAACATAATTACTACTTATCAAAAATCCAAACTAGTTTCCGTTTTACATTTAGATTTATGCAACCTAACTTTACAAAGTTATACTGCTCAGTAAACATAACCACTTACCACTTGTGGGTATTAACTTTAATGGGCCACTTGTTATAGTAACTCTTAAGTTTTAGCAGTTACGCTTGCATTTGGATTGTACAAAACATGGAGTATTGTTAGCGTAAAGAGCCGTGCATTTGTTCATAATGTTTATCCTACAACATTTCAGTATTTATGACTTGTAGCTACATAGAACTTATCTGTCAGTAAATAAGGCGAACGTAATAAATATAAGCTTATAGATAAGTCTGTTAAGCCATACTTTATCAAACAAAAAAACACCTCTTCAGCTTTGATAAAACAAAGATAAAATTAGTAAAATGGTTTATTTACATTCTAAAGCGTGCTTATTGGACAGTTTTCTGAGTATTTCAACAATTTTTCTGCCTTTCATGTCAAAAGAATATCTTTTGCTAGTGTCCACACTATTGAACGACCAAATAATCCAAATCGCGCTTGAATAAATACTCATTGCTATTATTTTAGTCCCAAAATGCTTTTCAAAGCATTAAAAACTTGACAGTTTTAGTTATTGACAAATCTTATAATACTCGGTATTTAGAAAGACCTTACTTGTAGGCAAAAGTCAAAAACAGATTAGAAGACAAAACGCAAATCACTAGAAATCTAATACAAAAAAAATATTAATTTTAAAATAGTTTAAACCTAGGAAGCACCAGCAATCCACGTAACAGCAAAATTATGCTCTAAAGCTAAACATCTTTGTACAGAAAAAAATTTCACCAACAAAATTTAGAACAGTCATCCACTTACCAGCGGGAAAACAATGCAGCACAGAATTACGTAGTACAAGGAAAAATTTGTCACTAAATAATTTGAACTTAAGAAGCACTAACAATTCACGTAACAGCAAAAGAACGTCATGGACAAAGAATACCTTAGTACAAAAAATTATTACACAAGAAGAAATTTGTCTTAAAATAGCTCAAAGCTAAGAAACTTTAGCAACTCGCGTGACAGCAAAAAAAAGCCTCAGAGCTGGAAATCTTTGTACAAAAAAATAAAGTTGTTAAAGAACACCATAGCACAGGAACACGTAATACAAAAAAGAATTTGTTCCAAAGTAGTTAAAACTTCTACGTAGCAGCCAACGTCGTAACACAGAAAATCTTAATATAAAAAAAAAATTGGCCCAAAATGGTTTAGACCTAAAAAATACTAGCAATGAAGTACAAAGAAGGTTTGGTTTCAAAATGGCTCGGACCTAATAAGCAATTTACAAAAGTAGCTCTAGTACGAGCAATAATTTGCCCAAAAATAGCTTAGATGTAAGAAGCATTAAAAAACACAAAACATACAAACAAAAGAACACCAATGTATAAAAAGTACCAACAATCCACGTACTAGCAACAAAACGTCGTGCAAGAGAAAAATCTTAGTACAAAGAAAGATGGTTTTAAAATAGCTCAGACTTTAAACTCATGCCACCAAAAAACATTTTTAATAAGCAAAACCAGCAAATAGTGTTACCTCTTAAGACCTATCATAAGCTGCTTAATGACTTAGGTTTGCGTCTTCCACACTGGCCAACATTTGCTTGCAGTTTAGTTTTACGGCTGCAGCTAAAGTGTAGTAAGAAATCTTTGTTTTTTTCTGCAATAAATAGTATTTCTGGGTTTTTGGTTCAAAATCTGTCTTAAGCCAATAAATCTAAACATAACCATTAAAAATACAATCAAACACGAACAGCGACAAAGGATTTTAGCCTCACTATAAGCCCCGTTTGGATATTTTAAATAAAATTGATGTTTTAAAACTCTATCGACCTCACCAACCTAGTTCTAGCAGATCAAAAATCTATCCTAGATAAGTGATAAAATGATTAATGTTTGTAAGTTTTTTTGTTGCCAAAACTATAAATGCCAAAGCGTTTAAAGCGTTTTACAAACTTTCAAATAATTTACAGCTGACCGCCCGGGGTCTAGTATTTAGCGTACTCAACTGCTATACCAGAAGTCTTAGGTTCGTGCTTAAAGCCACCTATCTAAAGGCACAGTTTTTCTGGTTAAAAAAATATATAATACATATTCTTTCGAATAAAAAAAAAAATTTTAGTAGGTCCCGTGTACTGCCTGATGTTGCGTGCACGTTAATGAACCAACTATTTAAGTTAAAATTCCTGAATTTGCGGCAAAATTTTCCAGATGTGGTAGTTGGTAATTAGCCTTGGCAGCAAAAATAGACCGACGTTAAATAATTGATTTAAAAAAATGGCCTTCTTTAACAATTTTGTCCTTCTTCTATGACCAACAACAAGATGCACTTTTTTAATAACTTTAAATAGATCGTCATACTAGACATAATCCGCATTTTCTTCCTTAACAGATGAATGCAACAAGTAAGTAAACATTGTACCGGCTTATGCGTTTATAATAAATAGCATGCTTTTTTGCCATTTTAACTTTCTGCAATCTATTGATGTACTTATCTTTATCATGATAGAAGTGATTAAGTGATTGCCGTTTTTGATGCTCACTAACTTGTTCAACAAGCAGAGCACTCTAAATGCAAATATTAGTTACTAAACTACCGTTAACGTGCATGAGCAAGCTAAAACTCGTCAACCGACAAATATGTATTAAAACAACCGACTGCACTAAAGTGGAGATATACAAATACAAGTGTCTGTATTATTGTTTTAACATTTGCTGCTCCCTTAAGGTAAATCTTAAGAATTTCCAGCAAATACTGGTAAAAGTAGCAAATAAACAATAGTTTAGTAATATTCTGTAGTTTTTTCATAATTCCTAGATAAATCTTAGGATTTACTGGCAAAACTTCATTTGCCGCTGTTTGGGCTTTGTCAAACTACACGCCCACTAAATTTTTACTTAATTCCTGTCCACCTACCCTAGTATATGTGATAAAAAAAAATCACAAACCTTTTGGTAGATGGGCGATAAAAAATAATAAATTGAACTACAAACAATTGGGTAGGTAGGTGGGCAACACAAATCCAAACAACACTCCCACTGATTTTAACTTATTCTCGCTCACCCACCCAAGTTTTTGTCATAAAAATGTAATGACAAACACTTGGGCAAATAGGTGGGCAACACAAATCTAAACCACACGCCCACTAATTTTAACTTAGTTTCCGCCAACCCACCTAAGTATTTGCGATAAAAATTGGATTACAAACACTTGGGCGGGTGGGTGGACAACACAAATTCAAACCGCAAACCCACTAAATTTAAATTTAATTCTTACTCACCCACCTAAGTGTTAGTAATAAACAAAAATCACAAACACATGCGCGGATAAACAATAAACACAAATACATACGCCCACAGAAATTAAACTTAGTTTCCGGCCTAGTGTTTTTGATCACGAACACTTAGGCAAGTAGGTGGGCAACACAAATCCAAATCACACGCCCACTAATTTTAAACTTAATTCCCGTCCACCCACCTAAACGTTTGTAATAAAAAAAAGTTCACAAACACATAAGCGGATGAGCGTTGAGCATAAATACATACGCTCACAAAATTTAAACTTAGTTTTTGCCCAAGTGCTCTTGATAAAAAAAATTGATTCACAAATACTTATATAAAAAAATTAAATCACAAACAATTGGGCGGGTAGGTGAGCAACACAAACCTAAACCACACGCCCACTAAATTTAAACTTAGTTTTAGCCCACCCACCCAAATGTTTGTAATCAAGAAAGTTGATCTTAAACACTTGAGCGGATGAGCAATCTATACGTCCACAAAATTTAAACTTAGTTTCGGAAAAAATGTTTTTAATCAAAAAAATTTATCACAAACACTTGGGAGGGTAGGTAAACAACACAAATCCAAACTACGCGTCCCAGCTACCCGCCTAGGTCTTTGTAATAAAAAAATTGGATCACAAATAATTGGGTGGGTGGATGGGCAACACAAATTCAAACCACACGCCCACTAAAGTTAAATTTAATTCCCGCCCACCTATCTAAGTGTTTGTAATCAAAAAAATAGATCACAAAGAGTTGAACAGATGGGTGACAAACACAAATATATACGCTTACAAAATTTAAATTTAGTTTCCGCCCAAGTGTTCTTGATAAAAAAATTGGATCACAAACACTTTTGCAAATGAGTGGGAAACTTAAGTCCAAATCACACACCCACTGAATTTAAACTTAGTTTCCGCCCACTTGCGCAAGTGTTTGTGATCAAAAAATTGAATTAGAAACAATTGGGCGGGTAGTTGAGCAAAACAAATTTAAACAACACGCTTACTTAAGTTAAATTTGGTTCCCGCCTACCCACCCAAACGTTTGCAATCAAAAAATGAAATCACAACCAATTGAACGCATAAACAATGCACACAAATACATACGCTAACCAAATATAAACTTAGTCTCCGCTCAAGTAATTTTGAACAAAAAACACATGGGCAACACAAATCCAAACCACACGCTCACTAAATTTATATCTGGCTACATGTCGCATAAATTATTAATTACCTGATTACAATATTTGTTGTTGTTCTTAGAATAGAGTATTAGACGTTCCAAAAATGGTGCAAACATTAAATCACAAACACTTGAGCAGGTGGGTGGGCAATCCACATTTAAACCACACGCCCACTAAATTTAAAATTAGTTTTTGCCCACCCGCCCAAGTGTTTGTGATTAAAAAATTAGATCACAAACACTTAAGCGAATTTTTTTTAATTGGATTTATTAGGAATCAACTAAAATAACAATATATTTTTTGTTATTTTAAATTAAAAAGAGTAAAAAGCATTCTAACTTGTTTAATCCTGTTTTTCATTAATGACTAATACTTAGGCGGGTAGGTAAGTCACAGTAGAAGAAACCCACAAATGAAACATTGTTTCCGCCTTCCCACTCAAGCGTTTGTTATCTAGAGATTTATTGTTGAATAATTCTCGGATATCTAAGTATAAGCACACAAGAGATGAAAAAAACAATAGATCTTTTGATGACTAACACTTGGGCAAGTGAGTGGATTACAGTAGAACAAGCTACTGGCCCACAAACTAAACTTATTTCACGCCCACCCACCCAAGCGTTAGTTATTAAAAAATTTAATGTTAAATCATTTTCTGATATTGAAGTACAAGCTCACAAGAGGTGGAAGAAACAATTGATTCTTTAATAACTAACACTTGGGCGGGTAGGTGAGTTACAGTAAAAAAGCTATTGGCCAACAAATTAAACTTTGTTCCTGCCCATCTACCCATGCGTTAGTTATCAATAAATTTAATGTTAATTTTTTTTTTATATCTAAGCACAAGCTCACAAGAGATAGAAGAAACCATTGATTCTTTCATAATAATAAAAGAAGATGCTACTAACCCACAAATTAAACTTTTTTCCAGCCCACTCACTCAAGCGTTAGTTATCAAAAGATTTAATGTTAAACAATTTTCTGACATCTAAGTACAAGCACACAAGAGGTAAAAAAAACAATTGATCCTTTAATAATTAACACATAAGCGGGTGGGTGAGTTTACAATAGAAGAAGCTACTGGCCCAAAAATTAAACTTAATTCCCGCCCACCCACCCAAGCGTTAGTTATGAAAAGATTTAATGTTAAATATTTTTTTAATATCTATGTAAGTACAAGTACACAAGATATGGAAGAAACAATTAATCCTTTGATAACTAACACTTGAGCGGGTGGGTGGGATACAATAGAAGAAGCTACTGGCCCAAAAATTAAACTTAGTTTAACCCAATCGTTAGTTATCAAAAGATTTAATGTTAAACAATTCTCTGATATCCAAGAACAAGTACACAAAAAGTAGAAAGAACAATATATCCTTTGATAACTAACACTTGGGCGGGTGGGTGGGTTACAGTAGAAAAAGCTACTAACCTACTAATTAAACTTGGATCCCACCTACCCACCCAAGCGTTAGTAATCAAGAGATTTATTGTTAAACAATTTTCTGATATTTAAGTTTAAAAACACAAGAGGTGAAAAAAACAATTGGTCCTTTAATAACTAACAGTTGTGCGGGTGGGTGGGTTACAGTAAAAGATACTACTAAGCCACAAATAAAACTTTGTTTCCGCCCACCCTCCCAAGCGTTAGTTATCAAGAGATTTAAACAGTTTTCTGATAACTAAGTACAAGCACACAAGAGGTGAAAGGAACAATTGATTTATTGATAACTAACACTTGGGTGGGTGAACGGGTTATAGTACTACAAATTAAACATAGCTTCCGCCCTCCTACCCCAACGTTATTTATTAAGATATTATAATATCAACTAGGCAATTTGGTGATAACGCAAAAAGACTGGAAAATAAGTGAATATACCCAAAAAAGATTATTACATTGGCAGGAACCTATTGCTATAGAATAGAGAATCAGCACTACCAACGGCCGGTAAAAATCCACATCAACAATCGTTGGTCGCCACCCACTGCCTAGGATACAAGAATAATACTATCCTTTAATCAGTTAGCAATGCAGCAACACGTCAAAAACCGCAAATCATCCTAAAAAAAGATGACTATCTTAAAAGTAGATCACTATTAAGAATAAAAAAAACAAAAAAAACTATTACAAATATTCCCGGATAATTTGCAAGCCAGGAACTAAAGCTAAGAAAAAATTTAAAAAGCGTATTAATTAGTCTCTCTAGCTTTGTTTCAACATCAACAACAAATTAACAAAACCACCAACCTAATTTGCAATAAATCCCTGCTAGAAACAAACCTCACGGCATCGTGTACCTGAGACGACTTGAAACGAAAACGATTAACAAGAAACAGCCAAATAAAAACTCTACATAACTAAAGCATGCATAGAAGCAAAAGAAACCACCGACAAAAAAAAAAGGTTTGTTCTAATATATTGTACCAAAAAAAATCATCGTTAAAGCAAAACAAAACAAATTTTGGATTAAAAACCACCCGCACAGACTTCAAACCAAAGTCCACGTAGACACCCTCCACCGTCTCACACCAAAAATTTATCATTGTCTACAAAAAAAGCTCAACACCACCATTAAGGACCACTACTAAAACCTGCCAAAATTATGGATAAGATTGTTAATGTCACAGAAGCGTTTGCTTAATTGGCAGCCAAAATACAGTACCTCAAAGTATATATAAAAACAAGACGCCTTCACCACTCTATGCCACAACGCACAAGACCGACTAACAACGTGAGCAGATCGCAAGCTCAGACTAACATAAAAAAAATAAAGTTTCCACCTTAAAGTTGACGCAAAGAGTAAAAATTATTGCAATAAGTCGTTATCTTTCTCGGAAATTGCATCCTGGAAATGGGATAGTATATAGTAGGCACCCACAAAGTCGTCAAAGATATGCTCCCGGTTTATACGTCCAGAAGTAGACAAATCTTGGCACATAGCAGCCATTAGATGTCTGTCAGTAAGAGTTACTACAAGATTTTGACGGATGTCGTCAAAAATACCCTCTATAAAATAGAACAAACAATTTTAGTTTATTGCAGCCAGTATATGTTTTTCAACAGTATATTTGCTTGTTTTGTTGTCTATAAAGCAACGCCCATTAGAGATTACGTGCCAACAACACATGCCACAACATTGAGCTAAACCAAAAAAACAATAGCAGCAAGCAGCAATTTGACTGCAAGCAGCTGAGCTGGCCAAAACTATTTAAGAAGCCAGAAACTCCAAAACAACAAATTAATTGTTGTAGCAATAGAAATCTTAAAATAATAAAAACTCTTTCTTTTCATTAACTTCACTTTGTTGCAATAGCGCCACTGCCAAGACAATATAAAGATCTTGCACCTTTGTGGACCCTGAACCACTTTACTCCTCAAAAGCTACAATAACCTACTACAAATTAACACAAACAACGTATTATAAAAACGTTGAAATAACACTCTGTGCTGCAAACAAGTAAAGAAGCAATGTCTGCAGGAATTTCGGTTTACCATCCAACTTTAAATCCAAAATCCATAAAACTTAGCAGACCCGCAAACGTTTTGTTTCTTGAAGTAAAAGATAAAAAATAAGAAAAAGTCCCACTTAGATAAAAACTAACTAACTTTCAAAAGACAAGTTAAAACTATAGAAACTATGACCCATACTACCAATGCCCCCGCATTACAACTTATCATCAGCAAAGTTATGAAAAAAAAGTTGAAAAAGCTATCCACTCTCTCAACAACCAACACCCAGTTTTAGATTTCTTCTCGGAAGATAAGATCAAATCTGCTTGCCACTTTGAGGTGCCTGAAAAAGACACCACTGCAACCGTCCACTACACCAGATTTACCAACAACGTTCCCATAGATAAAACAACCAACAACTGCAAAAGATCCAAGTTTGTTCCTCTACCTCTTAGTCAAAAACCATAACCAAGTAGACGCTTTCAGCAACTGCACACAAAGCCATCAGCAATTATCTTTGCCAGACTTTCAGTCTAAATGATACAAATACTGCACTAAAAACGTTGCCCGGCTAAAAAAAAAAACAAAAAATCTGTTACCAAAGTTAGGTTTGAGCCTGGACAACCCCACCCAACCTCTTACTTCCGCTTTCAGGAATTTGTGATAATTTAAAAACTCAAGTTTATAAGCTTCTCTATATATTTCAACAATAACAATTTCTTCTGCCCGCAATACCCACAACAATATTATAAAATAAACCACAAAGGATAAAAATTTAATGTAGAAAACCACCAAAGCTTTACGCAACAAGTTCTGGTTCCCATATTAGGAATCCATGGCAAAAATGGTCTTTAATACATGGAGTATTAAAGAAAGATTAAAGCATTTGCTGACAGCCTCAAACTGCAATGCTCCTCTTCAATGGCTAAACACACTGATCCAAACATATTGAAAGAGTCTAATAAAGAAGTCAATGTTTTTTAAAGGACACTAAAATAATAACTCAAAACTTAAAACTCAATCTATTTCTAGCCCTCAAATTTTACTCGCAGATTAAATGATCTTGTTCAAAAATAATTTTTTTTTTATCAAAGTCTGGCACGAAGGTGTACTTTTACAACTACACTGACTAAAATTTCTCTGCGTCTTATAAAGTAAAACTCTGGCAGTTAAACTTCTAGATCATATTTCAACCTTTTGGCAAATTACGGCAAAAGACTTTATTCTCTTGCTTTTGCTGTTTAACCTTTCTGTCGCAAAATTTACAAAGTTAAAATGGATACCTATATCAGTCACTCTAAGACTACAAAGTTCTACCAGTAATCTTCAAAACTGGCCAAATAATTAACAAGTCAAAGTAGACCAAAAAAAAAATAGCAACGCTAATCTCCATTCACGGCAACAAACCACTCTTTGTGAGAACCACTTCTTATTCCATAGTTCTATGCTGCCATGTATCTGTGTAGTATCATTTTCAATAAAAAACTTACGTACAAATTGGACGTACAGTCTATCCTAAACAAAGCCAGATTGGCAAAACACAAAGTGCTACCAGTGATCTCCAAAATTAACAAAATAATTAGCAAAACCCAGAAAAAAGCAACGCTAACCTCTTTTTACAGCGACAAACCACTCCTTGTGATAACGATTTCTGGAATAACGTTTCTATTCCATAGTTTTATGTAGCCATGTATCTGTGTATCATCTTCAATAAAAAACTTACGTATAAATTAGACGTTGACAAAGCCAGATTGGCAAAAAACCTGCTAGTTCCAATTTTTTAGCAAAACAACGGCATGTCGCTTTAGTTGTTAAACAATTTTCTGATATCTAAGTACAAGCACACAAGAGGTGGAAGAAACAATAAAACAGTAGAAAAAGCTACTGGCCCACAAATTAAACTTAGTTACGCGTTAGTGCTAAACTCCGTCTACCTAACCACTATTGTAAAGTACCTGTTTACAGAAATCCTCGAATTGACTAGTAATGCAGTCAGAGACAAAAAAAAACCTATTATCCCACGTTATTTCCAGTTTGCCATCCTTAACAACAAAGTATTAAACAAACTTCTTGATGTACTGCCAAACATCCTAACCGTTTTCTTCATTAAGATGACCAAAACAAACCTTAACTTGTCACTCACTATCACGGACACCAAAGCAAAATCAACGCCGCCCTCCAAGTAAATTACGACAAGTTTTGTTCCTGTAAGCGTAATAAAAAATGTTTAATTTATCCTAGCTATCACAACCCACAAATAAACCCTATCAACAATAACAGTTGATTATGCAAAACAAATTTTGCACTCAATGTTATAGACTTAAGCACAAGATAAATAAAAGTAATTATGGTATTAAGTTTATTAAAAATTCAGATATTCAAAAATAATTCTTCCAAACAACGGTTTTAGTTTGCAAACTTTTATTCTTCCTAAAGTTTTGCTTCTAACCGTCATCAATACTCTAACTTTAACTGATTGTCTAAAAAATTTGAAAAATGTACAACTAAACTTTTCTTTCCGGTTTCAAAAAAAAATCTTCTGCTAGCCGTTTCTTTGTTTTTAATTTTGCCCTAAATTATAAGTTTTAGGATGTTGTATCTATTTTACCTCAAAACATTCTGATTTTAGTTATATATTTGTGGTGTAGTTAAAAACTTTGCGAACTCATACTATTCTCATTATCTTGTTTAGTATCTCTGAAAATGTTCAGTGTTAAACTCTATCAAATGCTTTCTAAAAGTCAATAAAGCAGATGTACATATTGATATCTAAACATCTTTGTCTCAGTACGTTAAATCAGAAATACGCTTTCTTTTTTCTTCTTTTAATACTTTATAAATGCAGTTATGTACTATCTTTTAAAATTGTTTCTCTCATGGTCAAACCGATGATCCTGTAATCTAACAATTTACTGGCTTTGTTGTTAGAAAGTTTGCTCGTCTATAAATACTGTTAAATAGTTTTAATAAAACTCCTGTAAAGTCTTCTCCAATGAAGTTTAGTGACTAGGTAGTACTTTGTTAGGTTCTACTGCCATATTGTTCTAGAAAGTTGTTTGTTGAAACAAATTGTACACTTTAAGTCTTCTTTCTAAAATTTTGATGTTTACGTCTTAATATTTGTAGATGATTGCAAAAAACATCAATAAATGCACTAATTTCGCAAATTTTTAGATCTTGATCTATAAAATAATAAACAATAGTACTTTCTGCAACTGAGATGTCAAAATGTAAATAGCTAGAACATTGATCATAGAACTGAATACAACGCAGAGTGGCCTTCTTATTCAAAAGTTGTTTCTTCAATGTGGCTAGAAATGTTTTTCAACCGTTTATTTAACTGTTAGGCTATTTGAAGTTATTTACATATAGACCAATTAAGTTTTGAAAGTGACAGAACAAAGTACATTGGAATTGAGGTCATCAAAGTAATGTCTATTGTAGCATTCTACGTATGCTGGCAGAGTTGGAATTGTACTAGACTGTAGAATTGCTAAACAACTGAGTATACCAAATACTGGTGATTTTTTGGCTTAACCAACTAGTTCCATACTAAAAAAAATGCTATAACTACTAATTAAGCTGTTTTTAATGATCCAAAAAATGAACAAACAGAGGAAAAAACCAAAAACGCGCAAGTCATTCTTTTTGTTCCAGCAAAATAATGCAATTACTTAAAATAGTAGCTAAGATCAGGAATTGGCAAAACCAGCATTACACTACAAAGCACATTAACTAATTAATATACATCATCAAAGCTTGGTGTAGTGGTTGAGTGGTTAAACATTTGTTGCGTTAATTATTAAAAAAAAATGATAAACTTTAATATTTCAATAAATTGTTTATTATTAAAACTACACTTTAGATTCTACAAAAAAGTATTTAGAATATGACTAAATTGAATGAATACATCCAACATTTTATAGTGTAGAAATAAAGTAGTTCTTTACCTAAAAAGCTGCACAATATAATTAATAACTACAACAAACTAAACTAAAACTTTATTGTATATATAAAACAAAAGATTAAAAAAGAAATTACATTGCACGGAAATCCTAATCCTTCTTATACTAAAACTGTACTAATACTTGGGTTTATAATATAGCTACAGATAAAATGTTTAAATAATTACATCATAAATGTAGACTCAGACAACAGCAGTAACAATAACAACAAAATGATACGGCGACGATGAACTAATTTGATACTATGTAAATTGATGACAGCTGGCCAGACTATCCATAATGTAAACTTTAAATTATGACATGAATATGCACTAATAACGATTTGGATTACTGCAGCTGCACATGTAATTATGACCTAAACTCGACATCTGTTAAATAATAAAAATTAATACAAAAACAGATTCAATTATATAATTGAGATATAAATATTGATTGGGCCATTAAACTGTAATAATTTCTATTTATATGATTCTGGAAGCGCAGACAAATGACTTTTAAATTGCCTCAATATGCTTTTTCTCGAGCTTAAAAAGTATTTCGTTGTTAGCGGCGTGAGGGGTGATAAAAAAAAAACGTTCGTCCACTCGACGATTTCTTTCTGGAGAAAAAGAAAACGACGTCTTGAATTTTTAAAATGATCGACAAATTTGTGGCGTTTTTATTTCTAAGTGTTTCTTTTATTGAATAATATATAAGCCAGTGATTTATTAATATTGTTGAAATATAGCTGCCTGTAACAATATGTAATATTAGTATAATTATACGTGTCCATATTGGTCATAACATTATTTATATTTTACAATTACCGGATTGATTTCAATAAATTATCATTTCCATTATTCGATGCGGCAGCGTATCAATGTTTTCCGTCGGTTGTCATTTAAACATGCATTATATATGCATTTAAATTGCATCGTTGAATATGTTTTCGCTGTAATGTTATTACGCCATATTTCACTATACGTGCAACAATTTTTATATCTTTACTTTTGCAATTTTCTTCAGGAATGGAGCAATTCAGTTACAAAGTAAAGTTGGGGCAATTCTAATATGTATTGTATTATTTTTTATCTAAAATCATGTCTGCAGTCCTATCACGGAATAAAAATACAGGTTTAAATAATGTAGTAGCACGAAGAAGTTTAGTTTGTACTTGAAAGTTTATTCAACGTTTCTTAATTAATAGTCTTATCAAGGAGACTTTTATTTAGCTGAAAGTTCTTCATAACACTAATATAATAACACTTTTATTAAAGTTCTTGAAAGTTTTATTCTCTTGAACCAGATATATCTCTTGTGGTTTTAAATAACTTTTGTAGTATATGAATTAGTGAGAAAATCTTAAATTTTATTCTCCTTTTACAAATAATAAATTATAGACGTTAGAGTTTATATGACCATGTATGAGTCAATTGTACGGAATTAAAACTTTGCTTTGTTTTTGCTAAAACCACTGAAAATGCCTTCCTCAACATGAATCCTGATTATGTGATTTTTTTCAGATTTTTTTAGTGAACCTTTTCCGAATATAATCCAATCAAAATTGATTTTTTTACGTTTATTGATTGTAACTTTTCAGGATTGCACTTTTAGGAAAAACTTTAAAAAACAATTTTTTTTTAAATTGTCAAAAAAATGTTTTACAGCCAAAAATTTTGTTTTATAAATTTAGAAAAATTTGCAGAACTTTTTTCTTAAAAAAAGATAACGGATATTTTTTTTTTTTTTTAATTTGGATTAAAACGTGCTTTTATATGTGCAGAAAAATTTCTGAAAATGCTGTGCACTACGCTCAGAGATATCTTAGAATGTATCTACAAAAATACTTAAAAATTTAAAATTTAAGCCTTTATAACTTCTCAGGGTTGCATTTAAAAAAAAAAATATTAAGTACTTTTTTCTTCAAAATTGTCCATAGAATAATTTTTTTTTCATTGAATTTTGAAAATTTTGCTGAAATTTAAAAGACAGTTTCTTTTAAGTAAGATTCTAGAACATTATGCAAAAATTTTTTCCTAAAAAAAGATAACAAATTTATTTTTTTTTAATTTGGATTATAACGTGCTTTTTTTATATGCAAAAAATACCCTAAAAATTTCAGAAAAATATTTAAAAAAAAAGAAAATACCAGTCATATATTTTTAAGAAAAACTGTGTTTTAAAGTTTTTCCAAAATATGTATTCTTATTCTTTAATTAAAAAAAAAAAATTAATTTTTTTTCCAGAAATGCAATCCTGAAAACAAACAATAAAAAATGTACAAAAACTCAAAAACTTCGATTTTCAAAAAACCAAAAAATTAGTAAAATTAAAGAAAATCCAAAAAAAATCCCTTAAAAGTAACCCATTTTTAGCAATTATGTGTTATATTTCAAGTCAAGCAAATCTAGTTTTTTTTTTTTAATTTGCAATCAAAAGCACTATATTTCGAGAGTATCATATTCAAATTTCAAGTCTCCAAGTGTATCAAAATCAAATATAACAAATTTTCAATAAAATGGTAGTTTTCTCATTTTCCGCAAAAAATTTCAAAAAACCAAAAGCGGAATCGTGTTCTACAAAAAAATGTCTATATGATTCACCTTATTGAATATGATTTTTGACTATTTTTGACTAATTTACAGCACAAAAACTGAAAAAATCAAATTCTTTTTAAAAAATTATAATGACCGCCATTTACAATGTGTACAAAGTCGGAGATATCTATGTGGGGAGGATTTTAAAAATTTTCGTGGAATTACCCAGTTCTGGAACTTAAAAATAAAAAACTTTCAGACTACATTTCAATTTTTGTCCACACTATAGCAAAAACTTTGTAGGAAATTAAAAAAAAATTGTAAAAATATAAGGCAAATGTTACATCTAAACCTTAAATTACATCCTTACAAGCTTATGTTCATGTAATGCACAAAAGTCATTCTTAAAAACAAGAAAAATAAAATTTTTTTGATTAATAATAAAACACATTTCTATTTGCTACGTTTAGAAAAATAGCAAAATTTCCATTATCGAGTTTTTAGATCATACAAATTTTACAAAAAGATTACCATAAATCTTTCATTATAATCATCTTGGATTTCTAAGTATAATATAAATTCACTCCAATCAAAACAACTCAAAATCTTAAATTTGTGTCCATGCCTACCCACCCAAGTGTTAGTTATCAAATATTTTGATAACAAACACTTGGGCGGGTGGCTAAGCATTTCAATCAAAATTACACGCGCGTAATCATAAACTGGTGTTCCCGCTCACCCACCCAATTGTTAGTTATAGAACCTCTTGATAACAAACACTTGGGCGGATGCAAGAGGCACTTCAATCAAAACTACTTGCGCAAAATCTTAAGTGTGCGTTGACACTTAAGCGGGTGGTTGGGGCACTCTTGCGCAAAATCTGAAGTTTGTGTCCCTGACCACCCACTCAAGCGTTAGTTATCAAACCCTATGACAACAAACACTCTTGAGCGGGTGGTATTCCAATCAAAAATCCTTGCGCAAAATCCTAAATTTGTGTCCCCGCCCCAAGTGTTAGTTTACAAAACTTTTAATAATAAACACTTGAGCGGGTGGTTGGGGCACTCCAATCAAAACTACATGCAAAAAATCCTAAATTTGTGTCCCCGCCCACCCAGTGTTACTTTTTAAATCTCTTGATAATTAACACTTGGTCGGGTGGGTAAAGCACTCCAATCAACATTACTCTTGCGTAATCATAATCTGGTGTTCTCGACTACCCACCCAAGTGTTGATTATATAATCTCTTGACAACAAACACTTGATCGGATGAGTGGGGCCAGGGCCGTCGCGATAAGTACGACTGCCTGTTTAAAATTATAATTTTTTTTTATCCAGAGAATCAGCTAAAGACTCGTCAACTGCCGGCAACTAGATCAGACTAAGGAGGAATCTACAAACCCACCCGACTGAGAAACTCTAATTACTTTATCCATCAATTTCAAATTGCTCTCAGAATAGAACACAACCTTAAACTTTCTAAAACTAGTATTTCAATAGCTTAGAGAAAAGACACAATTAATGAAACAACAAGCTGCCAAGATCAAATCTCTTAAACTTTAATAGTAATCCTGGTAGAATGCCAATCCAAACCCCCAGCTGCACCATAAACTCCAACACAGTCCTCCTTCAAAAAACCAGCCGCCAAACTGGCTACCTTCTTCTTCTAAAAAAAAAAAACTCAATAGAATTCCATGTTTTTATTTAGATAAATTAATCAAAACACACTTTAATTGCACAAAATTTATTACAGATTTACCAAAGATTGCTTAAAAGATATTTTTATTTAACTATTATTTTCTTAAATTTATCAAAAAAAAAACAATTTTATTGAACAAAAATAATCAAAAATTGATAAAAATTTTACAAAAATTCTTCTGATCCTCTTTATTTTACAAAATGTCCATAAAATGCATAAATTGCTCATAAAACCCTTTTGTTTAACTAAATTGATCAAAGCCCACTTTAATTGCACAAAATTGTTTTAAGTTTACTAAAAACCGCTTAGAGGACACTTTTAGTTCCCTAAATAGATCAAAAAACCCTTTTCTTAAACAAAATTAATTAAAAATTCACTAAAAACCAACCAAAAGAGTTTTATATTCCACAAAATGTATAAGAAAAATTATATATTTCAAAAAATGTCCAAGAAAATGCCAAAAATTGCTCTAAAACACTTTTATTGTGCCAATTTGGTCAAAAAACTCATATTTATTGCACAAAATTGATCAAAAATTTACTAAAAACTAAGCAAAAAATTTTTATTTTCTACAAAATGTACAAGAAAATGCAAAAAAATTGCTCATAAAACACCTTTTCAATGTAATTTGATTAAAAAATTGATATAAATGTACCTAAAACCGCTTATAAAACCATTATATTTCAGATTATGTCCAAAAAAATGCAAAAATCGCTTAGAGCAAACATTTTTATTGTACAAAATTGATCTCATATTGCTCATAAAACCTTTTTATTTAACTAAATTGATCAAAACCCAGTTAAATTGCACAAAATTGATTACAAGTTTACCAAAAATTGCACAAAAGACACTTTTAGTTTCCTAAATAGATAAAAAAAAACCTTTTATTTGACAAAATTAATCAAAAACTCAAAAAACCACTCAGAAAATTTTTATATTTCACAAAATTACTAAAAAAATGCCAAAAATCGCTCTAAAACACTTTTATTGTGCCAATTTTATCAAAAAACACATTTATTGCACAAAAGTGATTAAAAATTTATTAAAAACCAATCAAAAAACTTTTATATTCCACAAAATGTACAAGGAAATGCAAGAAAAATTGCTCATAAAACACCTTTTCTTTCAATGTAAATTGATTAAAAAATTGATATAAATGTACTAAAAACCGCTTAGAAGACCATTATATTTCGCAATATGTTCAAGAAAATGCAAAATTCACTCTAAAACATATTTATTGTACAAAATTAATCAGAAATTTACCAAGAACCGCTCAGGAAATCTTTTATATTTCACAAAATGTTCATAAAATGCAAAAATCGCTCATAAAACCTTTTTATTTAAATAAATTGATCAAAACCCAGTTTAATTGCACAAAATTGATTACAAGTTTACCAAAAACCGCTCAAAAAACACTTTTAGTTCTCTAAATAGATCAAAAAACACTTTTAGTTAACAAAATTAATCAGAAACTTACCAAAAATTACTCAAAAAACTTTTATATTTCAAAAAATTACTAAGAAAATGCCAAAAATTGCTCTAAAAAAACACTTTTATTGTGCCAATTTACTCAAAAAACACATTTATTGTACAAAATTGATCAAATTTTTACCAAAAACCACTCAAAAATTTACCTTTTACGCATCAAATTTTACCAAATATCCAAAAAATGCAAAAAAACGCACAAAACTTTTTTATTACACTAATTTGATCAAAAATTTACAAAAAAACGTGTAGAAGACCCTTTTATGTTTCTAAATTTATCAAAAACCGCCAAAATTCATTAGAAATTGATAAACAATTGCTCATAAAACAATTTTATTTAAATAAATTCATCAAAACATACTTTTAATAGACAAATTTAATAAAAATTTACAAAAAACCGCTGAGAAAATCTTTTATAATTTACAAAATGTCCATAATATGCAAAAATCGCTCATAAAACCTTTTTATTTAACTTAATTGATCAAAACCCACTTTAATTGCACAAAATTGTTTACAAGTTTACCAAAAACTGCTCAGAAAACAATGTTATTTGACAATATTAATCAAAAACTTACCAAAAACCACTCAGAAAACTTTAATATTTCAAAAAATGTCCAAGAAAATGCCAAAATCGCTATAAAACACTTTTATTGTGCCAATTTGACAAAAAAACACATTTATTGCACAAAACTAATCATAAATTTACTAAAAACTAATCAAAAGACTTTTATATTCCACAAAATGTACAAGAAAATGTAAAAAAATCGCTTATAAAACACCTTTTTAATGTAAATTAATTAAGAAATTGAAATAAACGTACCTAAAACCGTTAAGACAACCATTATATTTCACAATATGTCAAAGAAAATGCTAAAAATCGTTCTGAAACACATTTATTGTACATAATTGATCAAAAATTTACTAAGAACCGCTTAGAAGATTCTTTATATTTCAGAAAATGTTGATAAAATGCAAAAATTGCACACAAAACCTTTTTATTTAACTAAATTAATTAGAACCTAGTTTAATTGCACAAAATTGATTACAAGTTTACCAAAAATTGCACAAAAGACACTTTTAGTTTCTTAAATAGATCAAAAAACACTTTTATTAAACAAAATTAATTAAAAACCACTCAAAAAACCTTTATAGTTCAAAAAATGTCTAAGAAAATGCCAAAAATCGCTCTAAACATTTTTATTGCACAAAATTATTCAAAAATTTATTAAATACCAATCAAAAGACCTTTAATTCTACAAAATGTACAAAGAAATGCAAAAAAATTGTTCATAAAACACTTTTTTAATGTAAATTGATTAAAATATTGATATTAATGTACTAAAAACCGCTTAGAAGACCATTATATCTCACAATATGTCTAAGAAAATGCAAAAATCGCTCTAAAACACATTTATTGTACAAAATTGATTAAAAATTTACCAAAAACCGTTCAGAAGATCCTTTATATTTCACAAAATGTTCATAAAATGCAAAAATTGCACATAAAACCTGTTTATTTAACTAAATTAATCAAAACCCAGTTTAATTGCACAAAATTGATTACAAGTTTACCAAAAAATGCACAAAAGACACTTTTAGATTCCTAAATAGATCAATAAACACTTTTATTTGACAAAATTAATCAAAAATTTACCAAAAATCACTCAGAAAACTTTTATATTTTAAAAAATTTCTAAGAAAATTCCAAAAATCGCTCTAAAACACATTTATTGCACAAAATTAATCAAAAATTTACTAAAAACTAATCAGAAGACTTTTATATTTCACATAATGTACAAGAAAATGCAAGAAACGCTCATAGAACACCTATTTAATGTTAATTAATTAATTGATATAAATGTACTAAAAAACGCTTAAAAGACCATTATATTTCACAATATGTCCAAAAAAATGCTAAAATTGCTCTAAAACACATTTATTGTACAAAATTGATACAAAAATGATCAAAAACCGCTCACAATTTTTTTTATATTTTACAAAATGTCCATCAAATGCAAAAATTGCTCTTAAAACCTTTTTATTTATCAAAATTGATCAAAACCCAGTTTAGTTGCACAAAATTGATTGCAAGTTTACCAAAAACCGCTCAAAAAACACTTTTAGTGTCCTAAATAGATCAAAAAACACTTTTATTTGACAAAATAAATCAAAAACTTACTAACCGCTTAGAAAACCATTATAATTCACAATATGTCCAAGAAAATGCAAAACTTGCTCTGAAACACATTTATTGTATAAAATTGATCTCATATTGCTTATAAAACCTTTTTATTTAACTAAATTGATCAAAACCCAGTTTAATTTCACAAAATTGATTACAAGTTTACCAAAAATGCACAAAAGACACTTTTAGTTTTCTAAATAGATCAAAAAACACTTTTATTTGACAAAATTAATCAAAAACTTACCAAAAATCACTCAAAAAACTTTTATATTTTAAAAAATTACTAAGAAAATGGCAAAAATAGCTCTAAAACACTTTTATTGTGCCAATTTACTCAAAAAATACATTTATTGTACAAAATTGATCAAAATTTTACCAAAAACCATTCAAAAATTTACCTTTTACGCATCAAATTTTACAAAATATCCAAAAAATTGCAAAAAAAAACGCACAAAACTTTTTTATTACACTAAGTTGATCAAAAATTTACAAAAAAACGTGTAGAAGACCCTTTTATGTTCCTAAATTGATCAAAAACCGCCAAAATTCATTAGAAATTGATAAACAATTGCTCATAAAACAATTTTATTTAAATAAATTAAACAAAACATACTTTTAATAGACAAAATTGATAAAAAAATTACAAAAAACCGCTGAGAAAATCCTTTATAACTTACAAAATGTCCATAATATGCAAAAATCACTCATAAAACTTTTTTATTTAACTGAATTGATCAAAACCCACTTTAATTGCACAAAATTGTTTACAAGTTTATCAAAAACTGCTCAGAAAACACTTTTAGTTCCCTAAAAAGATAAAAAAAACAATGTTATTTGACAATATTAATCAAAAACTTACCAAAAACCACTCAGAAAATTTTAATATTTCAAAAAAATGTCCAAGAAAATGCCAAAATTGCTATAAAACACTTTTATTGTGCCAATTTGACAAAAAACACATTTATTGCACAAAACTAATCATAAATTTACTAAAAACTAATCAAAAAACTTTTATATTCCACAAAATGTACAAGAAAATGCAAAAAAATTGCTTAAAAAACACCTTTTTAATGTAAATTAATTAAAAAATTTATAGAGATGTACTAAAAACCGCTTAGAATACCATAGAAGACTAGAAAATGCTCTAAAACATATTTATTGTACAAAATTGATCAAAAATTTACCAAAAACCGCTCAAAAAATCCTATATATTTCAAAAAATGTCTATAAAATGCAAATACCGTTCATAAGACCATTTTATTTAACTAAATTGATCAAAACCAAGATTAATTAAACAAAATTGATTATAATTTTACTAAAAATTGCACAGAAGACACTTTTAGTTTCTTAAATAGATCAAAAAACACTTTTATTAAACAAAATTAATTAAAAACCACTCAGAAAACCTTTATAGTTCAAAAAATGTCTAAGAAAATGCCAAAAATTGCTCTAAACACTTTTATTGCACAAAATTTTTCAAAAATTTATTAAAAACCAATCAAAAGACCTTTATATTCTACAAAATGTACAAAGAAATGCAAAAAAATTGCTCATAAAACACTTTTTTAATGTAAATTGATTAAAAAATTGATATAAATGTACTAAAAACCGCTTAGAAGACCATTATATTTTACAATATTTCTAAGAAAATGCAAAAATCGCTCTAAAACACATTTACTGTACAAAATTGATGAAAAAAATACCAAAAACTGCTCAAAAAATCTTTTATATTTTTCAAAATGTCCATAAAATGCAAAAATTGCTCTTAAAACTTTTTTATTTAACAAAATTTATCAAATTCTAGTTTAATTGCACATAATAGATAGCAGGTTTACCAAAAATTGCACAAAAGACACTTTTAGTTTTTTAAATAGATCAAAAAACACTTTTATTAAACAAAATTAATCAAAAATTTTTCAGAAAACCTTTATATTTCACAATTTGTCCAAAAAAATGCAAAAATTGCTCTGAATCACATTTATTGTACAAAATTGATCAAAAATTTTCCAAAAACCGCTAAGAAGATACTTTACATTTCACAAAATGTTCATAAAATGCAAATATCGCACATAAAACCTTTTTATTTAACTAAATTAATCAAAACCCAGTTTAATTGCACAAAATTGACTACTAGTTTATCAAAAAATGCACAAAAGACACTTTTAATTTCTTAAATAGATTAAAAAAACACTTTTATTTGTCAAAATTAATCAAAAACTTACCAAAAATCACTTAAAAAACTTTTATATTTCAAAAAATTACTAAAAAAATGCCAAAAATTGCTGTAGAACACTTTCATTGTGCCAATTTACTCAAAAAACACATTTATTGTACAGAATTAATCAAAAATTTACCAAAAGCCACTTAAAAAATTTACCATTTACGCTTCAGATTTTACAAAATATCTAAAAAAATGCAAAAAACGCACAAAACCTTTTTATTACACAAATTTGATCAAAAATTTACCAAAAAACGTGTAGAAGACCCTTTTATGTTTATAAATTTATCAAAAACCGCCAAAATTTATTACAAATTGATAAACGATTGCTCATAAAACAATTTTATTTAATTAATCAAAACATACTTTTAATAGACAAAATTGATAAAAAAATTACAAAGAACCGCTGAGAAAATCCTTTATAATTTACAAAATGTCCATAATATGCAAAAATCACTCATAAAACCTTTTTATTTAACTGAATTGATCAAAACCCACTTTAATTGCACAAAATTGTTTACAAGTTTACCAAAAACTGCTCAGAAAACACTTTTAGTTTCCTAAATAGATAAAAAAACAATGTTATTTGAGAATATTAATCAAAAACTTACCAAAAACCACTCAGAAAACTTTAATATTTCAAAAAATGTTCAAGAAAATGCCAAAATTGCTATAAAACACTTTTATTGTGCCAATTTGACAAAAAAACACATTTATTGCACAAAACTAATCATAAATTTACTAAAAACTAATCAAAAGACTTTTATATTCCACAAAATGTACAAGAAAATGCAAAAAAAAAGCTTATAAAACACCTTTTTAATGTAAATTAATTAAAAAGTTGATATAAACGTACCTAAAACCGTTAAGACAACCATTATATTTCACAATATGTCGAAGAAAATGCTAACAATGGTTCTGAAACACATTTATTGTACATAATTGATCAGAAATTTACCAAAAACCGCTTAGAAGATTCTTTATATTTCAGAAAATGTTCATAAAATGCAAAAATCGCACACAAAACCTTTTTATTAAACTAAATTAATTAGAACTCAGTTTAATTGCACAAAATTGATTACAAGTTTACCAAAAATTGCACAAAAGACACTTTTAGTTTCTTAAATAGATCAAAAAACACTTTTATTAAACAAAATTAATTTAAAACCACTCAGAAAAAGTTAGTTCAAAAAATGTCTAAGAAAATGCCAAAAATCGCTCTAAAACACTTTTATTGCACAAAATTAATCAAAAATTTATTAAAATCCAATCAAAAGACCTTTATATTCTACAAAATGTACAAGGAAATGCAAAAAAACGCTCATAATCACACCTTTTTAATGGACATTGATTAAAAAATTGATATTAATGTACCAAAAACCGCTTAGAAGACAATTATATCTTACAACATGTTCAAGAAAATGCAAAAATCGCTCTAAAACTTATTTATTGTACGAAATTGATCAAAAATTTACTAAAATCCGCTTAGAAAATCGTTTATGTTTCACAAAATGTCCATAAAATGTAAAAATCGCTCATAAAACCTTTTTATTTATCTAAATTGATCAAAACCCACTTATTTTGCACAAAATTGTTTCAAGTTTACCAAAAACCGCTCAAAAAACATTTTTAGTTCTCTAAATAGATCAAAAAACACTTTTATTAAACAAAATTAATCAAAAACTTACCAAAAACAACTTAAAAAACCTTTATATTTCAAAAAAATTATAAGAAAATGCCAAACATCGCTCTAAAACACTTTTATTGCACAAAATTAATCAAAAATTTATTAAAAACCAATCAAAGAACCTTTATATTTCACAAAATGTACAAGGAAATGCAAAAAAATTGCTCATAAAACACTTTTTTAATGTAAATTGATATAAATGTACTAAAAACCGCCTAGAAGACATTTATATTTCACAATATGTCAAAGAAAATGCAAAAATCGCTCTAAAACACATTTACTGTACAAAATTGATCAAAAATTTACCAAAAACCACTCAGAAAATCTTGTATATTTCACAAAATGTCCATAAAATGCTAAAACCGTTCATAAGACCTTTTTATTTAACTAAATTGACCAAAACCCGGATTAATTAAACAAAATTGATTACAATTTTACTAAAAATTGCACAAAACACACTTTTAGTTTCTTAAATAGATCAAAAAACACTTTTATTTAACAAAATTAATCAAAAACCACTCAGAAGACCTTTATATTTCAAAAAATGTTCAAGAAAATGTCAAAAATCGCTCTAAAACATATTTATTGCACGAAATTAATCAAAATTTTTATTAAACCCAATCAAAAGACTTTTATATTTCACAAAATGTACAAGAAAATACAAAAAATTCGCTTATAAAACACCTTTTTAATGTAAATTAATTAAAAAATTGATATAAATGTATTAAAAACCGCTTAGAAAACCATTATATTCTACAATATGTCTAAGAAAATGCAAAAATCTCTCTAAAACACTTTTATTGTACAAAATTAATCAAAAATTTACTCAGAAAACTTTTTATAATTTACAAAACGTCCAATAAATGCAAAAAGTGCTCATAAATCCATTGTCAACTAAACTAAATTGATCAAAACACAAAGTAATTGCACAAAACTGATAACAAATTTAACAAAAAGTAGTCCTAAGACCTTTATGTTTCACAAATTGTCCAAGAAAATGCAAAAAACGCTCATAAAACTTTTTTATAACACTAAATTTATAAAAACGCACTTTAATTGCACAAAACTGATTGCAAATTCACTAAAAATCGTTTAAAAAACCACTTTTATTGCACAAAATTGCTTATCAAATTACCAAAAATCTCTCCTAAAACCTTTTTATTTAAGTAAATTGATCAAAACACATTTTTATTGCATAAAATCGATTACAAATTAAGCAAAATTTCGCTCTAAAGATCTTTGTATTTCAAACGTTGTTAAAAAAAAAGCAAAAAATCGCTCATAGAACATTGTAAATTGATCAAAACACGCTTAAATTGCACAATTTTGATCAAAATATTACTCTAAAAACCTTCTTTTTAAACAAAATTTTAAAAAATATGTAAAAATTGCTTTAAAACAGTTTTATTTAACTAAATTGATCATCAAACATTTTAATTGCATAAAATTAATTACAAATTTTTATTTAACAAAATTTAAAAAAATGCAAAAACCGCTTTAAAACACATTTAGTTTTTCTAAATTGACCAAAAATTATCAAAACTTGACCAAAAAACCTTTATATTTTACAAAATGTCCAAGAAAATGGAAATATTTTGCAAAATTTTTTTATTTAAATAAATTGATCAAAATTGCACAAAATTTATTAAAATTATACCAAAAACCGCTTTAAAAAGCCAAAGAAAGCCCAAAATTTGCTGATAAAACACTTTTATTTTTCTAAAATGATCAAAAAACATTTAACTTGTACAAAATTAATAAAAAATTCAACAAAATTCGTTTAGAAGTTCTTTTTATTTAAAAAAAATATTTTTTTTTCTAAAACAATTTTATTGCAGCTTTATATTTTATTATTTAAATAAATTGATCAAAACGCATTTTAGTTGATCAAAAAACTCGCTCAGAAAAACTTTTTTATTATAGAAATTTTAATTTAATAATACAAAATATCAAAAAAATGCAAAAATTGCTCATAAAACTTGTATTTAACTAAGTTCTTCAAAAAATTGAAAAAGAAAATGGTTAAATTGCTCTAAAACACTTTTATTTTTCTAACTTGATTAAAAATACATTTAACGCACTTAATTGATTACAAACTTTATCAAAAACCGCTTTAAAAACCATTTAATTAAAAAAAAAAAAATTAAAATTGCAAAAATTGCTTTAAAACACTTTTATTTTTCATCAGAAATGTACCAAAAATGCTCACAAAACCCTTTTACTCAAAATTTATTAAAAATTTACCAAAAATGGCTTAGGAAACCTTAAGATTTGACAAAATTAAAATTAAAATGTTGTTTATTTAGAGAGTGTTGCTACATGCGCCTCCAAATACCCGAGCTGCACAGTTTATCACAAACTAAGAGCAAGCTGCAACAGCTAAGCACCTGCTGACCATTGGCAGACTTTTGTTAAACCAAGAAGCACTCCTAATGCTCGCAGAGTTTAATTCTAAGCGCAAGCAATGGGATCAAACACACCACTTTCAACTAAAAATCAGTTGTTACTCCAATTATTCCAAGCAAATGATAAAGATTTTATGCTCTCAGACAAATGCCAGACAGTCTGAAACCCTGTCATAGACGTAGTACAAGTTCTCCACAAAACCTATGCAGCGCTTATGTGCGACACTAAAAATGCACTATGTAAACCAACGCATATTAAATATTTTGAATGGACATTCAACTAGACAAAAAAGTAAATGTCACAAAAATAACCAAACTTATTCATTTTGGGGGAGTTATGTTGTTAGGCGCTCGTAAGAATAAATCTGACGCTTTGCAAGTCTCAAAAAGAAAATTATTACAAAAAAAAATTTATATTGATTTCAAAATTTTTAATGTTAAGAAATGGAACAATAAATCAATTGGCAATTATTAAATTGCAGCAGAAAGCAGTATTGTGTAACTCTCAATACACACGCAATAACACGTTGAGCTAGATTCTCCACCAAGCTGCATTGTATACTATCATCACCACATAACTCATCCAAAATATGCTAAATAGCAGCATTAGTATTGTAAATTTATTATCTATACAAACCTACACTAGGTTATAAGATAGTTTTTATAGATAAATTACCAGCCACTGACGTTTCTCTAAAGAATCAAGCTCAAAGAATTAAAACTTTCAGATCAACCCATGGAAAAAAAAATAGTTTAATCTATAGACTCTAATAACGTCAGAATCTGAACAAACTAATGCAAATTGACACTTTGCCTTTTACAAATTCACCTCTTTAACCCACAAAAAGAAATCTTGTATATAATCAAACCAGATCTTTGATTATAGGTTTAAAATCTACTAAAAAAATTCCGTCAACTTGCCGCTTAATCTTCCACAGAACCAAATATGATATATTAAATTATAAACTGGTGCAGTAATCAGTCAAGTTGTATAGGTTTCATTAAAGCAATAAAATACTACAAACGCAGCACTGCTAACCTCCAAAGCATTAAATGCTCAATTTTGTTTTTTTGAAAACTTTTGCAGTCCTCTGCTTCAATTTTTGTAGATTCATACTTGGGTGGGTGGGTTATCGTACCCTTACTAGAACCACGTGTTTAACAATAAGGTCATTTAGAGCATAGTTGATCTGTTTGGTCAGAACCATAATAATATATTTCTGCTCCTCAACCGCTTTTGCAAAGTTTGTCCATTTTTCTATTCCAAATATAATACAATCCAAAACAAACGCAGACAATTGTTTCGGTTCAACAAACTTGTATTACTAAGGCATTGCATAATAGCAGAAATTTAAACAAATAATTTTGTGTCAATAAACAATTGAAGATATAAATAATTGCACTAAATAGAACCCCAAGTGTTTGTTTACATTATTTTATTGTTTTGAAAAAGATTTACAATGTAATCGAATTCTTAATAATGAAAAGAAATCAAATAATTTCAATCTACGCAATGTACTTAAATTTCCAAGCTTATACCTTCAAAAACTAACCTTATAAAAGTTAATTTTATAAGAATAATATTATGCTAACAATAAATTATTTGGAAATTTAACCCTTCTCTGCTATTTATCATTACTAATCTCTAAAATTATCTTTTACTAACACTCCACTGTAATATCGTATTATTAAAATAATTTAAACGTAAATTACAAAACGTTAGTTTATGCATTTAAATTAAATTTACTAAAAATCGTTTACAAAATAAATTAAAATAGAAACAATTCGCTATTTTAAATCCTTCAGCATTTATTCTCGCGTTAGCTTTATTTGTCTTCCCGGATACACCAAGGCCCTGATTAAAGAAATTAAAATCGTTAATTAAAAGGTAGAAAACATTCCGCTAGAGGTGTAAGTGTATCTGTATAAAATAAACAAGATTAATTCAGTTTTGATTTCTTTTTAAGCTTGATTAAGCGAGCGCTTTTCCATCCTCATTTTTTATCTGTGTTGCAACCGGATTTTTCCTTTTTCTTATTTCCACTATTTTCTGCAGACAATGCAAAAACTTAAATCAAGTTTTTTATAGATTTTCCGGCGTTTATTAAATTAATCAATTGTTATTTTATTTCATTAAATTTATAATGGATTTGTGACATAGTTTTAACTATTCATAGATAATTCGATTCAATTTGATTTCAACTAAATTTCCATACTTGATATAACACATTGTTCTATGATGCTATAAATAGGAATTTATGTAAATTTCAATCTATAGTGAAATGTTATTTAATCTGATTTGAGTTGTGAGTTTTTAATTAATTAATTAAAATAATATTTAGAATTGTTTTAATTTTGTTCTAGCTGTTTTATGTAATTTACATTTAGTAGACAGGTCAAGTAGTTAATTCAGTTTGCAACTTCTGTAATATTGGAGCAAGTTGTAATTAATAAATTTTCATCATGTGATTGATAAGCAGAAGCAATATTGCATGTGGTTATTAACTTCAAAACTAAAATTAGTTGTTTTATAGATAAAATGTTCATGAATTTCAATACAATTCAAAAATATTCTTCTGCAGTAATTGTTATTCCAACAGTACCATTCCATCCAATCTAAACAATCTATAAACCCCATCCGATAGATCTCGTCAACAAATATTCGAATCGCCAATACCAATTTCAACAATTATCAGAATCCCACGTTTCGTCCCGAAAACAACACATAAGCACCCGGATGCACGCAACAATCGCTGTAAATTTCATGACGTCCCAACAATAGAGTGCGCACTAATTAAAATGGAATCCATCCCTTGTCCAGATTTTAATATTTAAACTGTGCAAAGCTGAAATAATATTTTCGCATACCCTACAACCGGATTTAATTAAAATCGCAGCGTGGACACACATTTTCATATGATTATGGAGAACAGCTTTTTTTCTATCTAGTTCATGCCGTTGCAACAGTCTGCTAAAAAATTATAAATACGTTTGTGTCATCTGGAAAGCAGCTTCAAAGGAATATTATATAATTCTCAATGGTATTTAATAATAAAACATCAAGTTGCATTGTAGACTATACTATTCTAATAGGCTAAGCCGAGTCCTTTGATGCATTATTATTTGACATTTATTTGAAACCTTTGACTTTTAATATTTCTATGGTAAGCCCTTAATGCATTCTTTTTTTACAATTTTGCATCGTTTTTAAATATCGTGGTTTATTGTTGCGTAAAAATATATTCAATTTACTCTTCTATTCCACACTGAATCAAATAAAAAGATGTAATACAATCTAATAAATGTGGAAAGTTGTTATTGTAATTACAAAAAAAAATTTGCAATAATTAAATTAAAAAAATGTTTGTTGCGCTAATTTAGATAAATTTCATGTGGTAAATAAGATTTTTGAGGAATTAGTTTTCTATGCAATTTTAATTTTATAAATGACCTTTATATAATAATAGAGAGTAAAACAAAGAAGATAAATAAGAATACGGTATGCACGCATCGCCGAATAAAAAGTGAAGAAGTTGATAAAATTTTGCAGGAAGAACAATTATTAACTGATTTTCTGCATTAATTTTTTTAAATTGCAGAAGGCAAACGCCATTACTGAGCAAATTTTATGCAAAACATTAGTTTTTTTGCGCAATATTTTATGCAATTTTAAGATTTTAAAGTAAATTGTATGTAGTAAATGAGTTTTTTGTTCAATTTATAAGTTAGAAATGTCATTGTTTCTGCAATTTGAAGTCATTTTTAAGCAAATATTGTGCTAGAAATGAGTTTTTATGTCGTAAATGTTTTTCTATGCAGTTTTTAAAGTTTTCAAAAGTTTTCAGAAATAAAGTTCGTGCTAAAAATAATTTTTTTGAACATCTTTCTTGTTATAAATGTTTATTCTTTTTTAATTATAACAATGTAATGTAATAAATGTGATTATTGCAAATTTCTGTTCAATAATAAAAGCGTTTTGACGTTATAAATAACGTTTTTGCGCAAATTTTGATAAATTTTAATGTTTTTAAGTAAATGTTATGGCTTAACTGGCTTTTCAGCGCTTTTTATGTAATTTTATATTGTAATCGGGTTTTTTGAGTAACGTTTGATCAATTTTATTTGTATTTTATGCTAGAACTGAGTTTTCTGCGTGTTTGATGCACTAAATTTATTCAGAAATGCATAAAAAACTGTTCAAGGTATACAGTTTTATTAAAAATCGGTCAAAGAACTCATTTGCTTTAGTTATAGATATTTTAAATAGGTTTTCTGCGCGAATTTTACATGATAAGCGTAATTTTTGTGCAAATTTTATGCAAAAATAAGTTTTCTGATCGGTTTTGAAGTTATAAATGTTCATTTCATATCATTTTATCCTAGAAATAAGTTTTGTGAGCAATTTTGATGTAACAAATGTTCATTTTGAATAGTTTTCAATTACAAGAGCCATTTTTGAACAAATGTTATACTATACATAAGATTTTTTTAATTAATATTAATGTTATTAATAGCTTTTCTATGCAATTTTAAGGTATTAAAATAAATTATATGTTGTACTGTAGTTTCTCCGCAATTTGAAGTCATTTTTAAACAAATTTTATGCTAAAAATAAGTTTTCTACACAAACTATGTTATAAATGTTTATTCTGTGTAGTTTTGAGATTTTTTTAGTTAATATTTTTTCATCAAATTTTATGCTAGAAGAGAGTTTTGTGAGTAATTTTTATAATATATTTTTTTTTCCTTTTTATCTAATCAAAATATTTGCCATAAATAGATTTGATGCACCATATTTAATAATTTACATGTGATAAATGTCATTTTTGAGGCTAGTTTGTACCCTAACTAAAGATAATTTCTGAGCAGTTTTAATGTTTTTTTTTTTAACTAAATTATGGGCAATTCCATTTCAAACGGACCAGAGCTGGGGGGGGGGGGGTGCATTGAAAAACGTGCCTATGTATTTTTTTTTAGTTTCTTTAACTTATTAGTAGTCCTTTGATTGGTATATGAAGGTATAAAACCCATAAAAAAAAATTCTACAATTTTTAAGTTTTATTTTACGTTTTTTAACTTAATCGCATTTTTTGTTTAAAAACCGCAATTTTAAATCAAAAAAATAAATTTACTAATGAAAACAATTAGAAATTTTCCGTAGAATCCAAATCTGGCGCCATTTCAAGTCTATACCCTGTCTATAAGCCACAAAAGCCATAAAACCATGTTTGTTCTCAGTGGGCTGGGCAAAAAAGAGCATTTTTTAAATTTTTTTTAACCGCCAAAGTTGACGTATTTTGATGTAAATTAATTAGAAAATATAAATTTGTTTTGTGTATTTGGGTTTTAAAGGTCTACAACTCAAAAAACTGCAAAAATAAGCCTATTTTTCAACATTAACTTTTACAAATGCACATTTAACAGTTTTCAGAGAAACTATACACCAAATATTATTAAAAAAATTAGTTTTACAAACAATTCTACATAGAAAATAGTCAGTGTCGTGCTTATCTGGCAAAGAAAACCCCATCTAGAAAAAAAAATTTGTTCAAAATTTTTTTAAAAAATTATTTTTTTAATTTTTTTTAAAGATTATTTGGATTATGTTTTTTAAGTTTATTTCAGAAGTTTAACAAAGACATTTTTTGTTGCTTGAATCAATTTTCGGCCATTTTACTCTTTGTTTGATAGTTTTTGCGTCTGCGGCACAAATTTAGACTCGATCTATCGGCGCCAAAATTTAAAAATAATATTATTTTTGGCATTCAAACATAAATCTGCCGGTCGCTTCTAAAAATTTGTTAAAAAAAGTTTTAAATCACACTCTTTTGTGTTTATAATATTTTTTGTAAATATAAAAAAATTATTAATTTTTAACGCATTTTTTGCTTAAAAACTTTGTAACCATTTTTTTTCTAGATAAACTTTTCTATAGACGATGAGTACAACACTTTCAATTTCCCATGTAAAATTGTCCCCAGAATTCAAATTTTTAATAATATTTGGTGTATTGTTCTTCTGAACGCGGCTAAACGTGCATTTGTTAGAGTTTATGTTGAAGAATAGGCCTACTTTGCAGATTTTTTGAGTTTTAGACGCATAAAACCCAAATACACAGAACAAATTTATATTTTCCAATTAATTTACATCAAAATACGTCAAGTTTGGCGGTTAAAAAAATTTAAAAAATGCTTCTTTTTGCCCAGCCCACTATGAACAAAAACATGGTTTTATGGCTTTTGCGGCTTATAGACAGGGTATTGACTTGAAATGGCGCCAGAATTAGATTCTACAAAAAAATTCTGGTTGATTTCATTAGTAAATTTATTTCTTTTGAGTTAAAATTGCGGTTTTTAAACAAAAAATGCGATTATGTTAATAAACGACAAAAAAACTAAAAAAATCGTAGAATTTTTTTTTATGGGTTTCATACTCTCATATATCAATTAAAAGACTACTAATAAGTTATACTGTACAATTTTGTTTTAGAGTTTTTTTAATCAAATTTTATACTATAAATGGGTTTTCTAGGCAATTTTTGATCATTTTTATGTGATTGGCGTGATTTACGTATCATAAATGAGTTTTTTGCGCAATTTTGATGTTATAAAAGCCCATTTCATATGATAGACGTGTTTTTTGAACAAATTTCATGCAGAAAACAAGTCTTTTGAGGCTTTTTGAGCAATCTATATGCAATAACTAATTTTTTTGTAAAAATTTTAATAAATGTCATGTAAAACGTAAACAATTTTAAAGCAAATTTTATGCTGTAGATGAGTTTTTTGCGCTATTTTTTTAAAATAAATTTTATTTTATAAATGAGTTAATAAATTTTTGAGCAAATTTCATGTTGTAATTGAGTTTTTGCGCAATTTTTAAGTCGGAAAGGTATTTTATAAGTTAATTTTATGTAAGAAGTAACTCTTATGGGTAATTTTGTTGTTATAAATGTTTATTATGAGTAGTTTTAAGGTTTTCTTGTTTAATTTGGTTAAAGTTTTTGTGATAAATGTGTTTCTTAGCAAATTTTATGCCAAAAAATAGCAATTTTCATGTTATAAATGTAATGTCTGTGCAATTGTATACACTGTAAATGAGTTTTCTGCTCAATTTTGAAATTATAAAAGATCACTTCATATGATAAAAGTAATTTTCGAGCAAATTTTATACAATTAATGAGTTTCCAACTTAACCAAAATTGAAGCTATTAACTGGTTTTCTGCTTCAAATTTTATAAATTGCATGTGGCAAACGCCATTGTTGAGCAAATTTTATGCTAAATATGTGCAATTTTCATGTTAGAAATGGTTTTTCTATGCAATTTTAAAGTTTTTATTTAAAGTGTATGTTGTAATTAAGTTTTTTGCACAATTTTTAAGTCAGAAATGTCCGTTTTCTGCAGTTTGAAGTCATTTTTAAACAATAGACGATTATGTTATAAATGTTCATTCTCTGTTTTAGTTTTAAGACTTCCGTGGGTAATTTTAACAAGTTTTATGTTATAAATTGGTTTTGTCATGTGGCAAACGTAATTTAAGCAAATTTTATTTTGTAAATAAGTTTTTTGCGCTATTTTTATGTCGGAAACGTAATTAAGTGAATTTTAAGTAAGAAGTTTTATAAGTAATTTTTTGTTATAAGTGTTTATTCTGTGCAGTTTTATACTGTAAATGAGTTTTCTAAGACAGTTTTGATAAATTTTATTGCAATTTAAAAACGTCTTTAAGAAAATTTTATGTTAGAATTAAGTTTTATAAGTGAATTTGTGCAGTTTTTAGATTTATTTGGTTAATTTGAATAAAGTTAATGTAGCAAATATGTCATTTTAGCAAATTTTTATCTAGAAAACAATTGTATGCGCTATTTTCATGTTATAAACGTGCTTCAAAAGTCAAATTTGATCAATTTAATTAGTATTTTATGCTAGAATTAAGTTTTCTGCGCGTTTATTGCAATAATTTTTTTCAAAAATTTATAAAAGATTGTTTATACTATATAATGTTATCAAAAAGCGCTCAGAGAACTCATTTGCTTAAGTAAATTTATCAAAAATTGTACAGGAAAAGCGTTTGTTGAACAAAATTGATTCAAAAATTCGCGGTGAAATAGTATAAAATTTATCAAAAATTATTCAGAAATTCTAATTATTACGTAAAGATAACTGCATTTTTAAGATTTTTAAACAAATTTTATACTACAAATGAGATATTGATTCCAATTTTAATCAAATTTATGTTGTAAACGCAATAGTTAGTTTTTTGCACAATATTAATTTATAATAAATATTGTTATAAATGGGTTTTTTATGAAATTAATTTTATGTTTTTTGCTTCAATTTAGATAAACTTTATGTGGTTACCATAAATTTTAGCAAATTTAATTACAGAAATTAGTTTTTTACCCAATTTTAATGTTATAAATGTCCATTATATAATATATATTTGTTTTCTGCAAGAATATTGATATATTAAATGGGTTTTCTGCAGTAAATTTTATGTTAGAAGTTAGTTTTATGAGTGATTTTGTAAAGTTTTTAGGTTTTCTTAGTAATTTGGATAAAGTTTAAGTAGCAAATGTGTTTTCTGTGCGATTTTTATGTTATATATGAACTTTTGGCGTAATTTTGAGTCAAGTGTGATATATGTATTTTGTGCTAGTAATAAGTTTTATCAACATTTTTTCAAAAATGCATAAAAAACTTAAAATTAAGGTTTTACATAATAAATTACATTTTTAAGGTTTTTAAATAAATTTTATACTACAAATGAGTTTTCAGTGACAATTTTGATTCATTTCATTCATTTCGGTCATCTAATTCAAATTAAACGCGCCAAAATGCCATTGCCTGTTTGTGTTGGATTTAAACGTTTCTCCTAATAGGAGGCATTGCGTTACCACGTTCGACACATTAGTAAACATAAAATGTTTAATAGTTATTGTGATTTTATAAAAATTGTCTTTTCAACCAGTGAGTTGTTAGGCACACTGATGATGGGTGCATACCCTGAAATATAAGTGTTGTTATAAATGTTTATTCTGTGTAGTTTGAGATATTTTTATTTAATTTAATTAAAGTTCAAGTGTTTTTTAGCAAATTTTATGCTAAAAACAGTTAGTTTTTATGCGCAAATTTTGTACAATTTTAACTAAAATATGCTAGAAATAAAATTTTTGCGCAATATTGTAATTATTTTGTATAGTTTGAAGGTTTTCTTTAAGTACAATTGATGCTGTAAATGTAATTTCTGCGAAAATGTTTTTTGTGCAATTTAAAATCTTCTTTGAGTAAATTTTATGTTAGAAGAAAGCTTTATGGGTGTTTTTGAGCAGTTTGCTGTTTTAAAGTTTTCTTGGTTAATTTATATTATTAATAATTAATTAAGATTATGTGACTAACGTGTATGCTAGAAAACAATTTTATTTGTATTTTATGCTAGAATTAAGATTTCTGCATTAGATTTATTCAAAAATAAACAAAAAACCGTTCATGGTATACAATTTTATCAAAAGTTGCTCAGAGAACTCATTAGCTTTAGTAAGTTCATAAAAAACTGTAAAGAAAAAACATACCGCGTATTTTTCAAAAATAAGCGGTAAAACTGCTTACGGTATAAAATTTATCAATAATAATTCAAAAAGCACAGAAAACTAAAAACTGAGACAGAAAGTTGTTTATAGAATAAAATTAATCAAAAATTGTTCAAAAACCTTATTTATTACATGAAAAAAAAAGCATTTTTGTAGTTTTTAAATAAAATTTATACTACAACTAGTAAATGCGATTGTTGAGCGAATTTTGTGATAGAAATTTGTTTTTTAATCAATAATTTTGTTATAATTGGCTTTTTTATAATATGTTAGAGTTTGAAATAAATTTTATGTTGTAAATAAGTTTTCTGCGTAATTATTATGTCATAAGTGTCTTTTTTCTACACAAAGTAATTTTTTAACAAATACTATGGTAGAAGTGAAATTTCTGTGCAATTTTGTAGTTATTTTGTGTAGTTTCAAGGAAAGAAAAAAATTATGCAGTAAATTAGATTTTGCGCATTTCTATTTTTTGTGCAATTTAAAGTCTTCTTTAAATAATTTTTTAAGTTTTATGGATGTTTTTTGCAGTTTCTAAGTTTACTTAGTAAATTTAAATAAAGTTTATTAGCAAATGTGTTTCCTATGCAATTTTTATGTTATAAATGTGCTTTTTGTGTAATTTTATAGATTTTTTGAATCAAGTTTTTCAATTTTATTGTATTTTATGCTAGTTGAGTTTTCTTAGAAGTCCTTTTCGACAAATCTGTTGTACAAACTGTCAACTGTTAGATTTACAAATTAATTTTCTAATAAAGAGTTCAACTATTTGACATGAACTGACTTATATATAAATTGTCAGCTTTTATTTTAAGAAATCTGCCAGCAAATTGTCAAAAACTTAAATGAATTGTCAATTTTTTGAGAAAGTATATAACTGTTTGACGTAAACTGCTTTACATATAAATTGTAATTTTTTTTTGCTAAGTCTATCTAAAAACTGATATACTATAAAAAAACATTATCAAAAAATTACTAAAAAAATATTTTATTACACAACCTTGACCAAAAATGACCAAAAACAATTTTATTATAAAAAACTATCAAACAACACTTTTATTACACAAAATAACTAAAAAATGACCAAAAAACTTCTATTATTACATAAAATTTAGCAAAAATGATAAAAAATGCTATAAAAACAATTCTACTATAAAAAAAAATAACCAAAAACTCTTTTATTACTCAAAATTGACAAAAAAGCCAAAAAACCTTTTTACTACACAAAATAAGTAAATTACTAATAAATAAAAACCCTTATTATTACACAAAAGTTACAAAAACACTTAAAAAAAACAACTTTATTGTTAAAAAATGACCAAAAAGTTAAAAATTAAAATAAATTGATCATACTTGACTCAGAATACCCATTTACAGTATAAAATTACACAAAAAGCACATTTATAACATAAAAATTGCGCATTAAACTGTTTTTTAGCATACATTTTGCTAAAAAACACATAAATTTCAACCAAAGTAAATACAAAAATATCAAAACTAAATGATGGCGATCTTATGTGCTACGTGCAATAAAAATATTGGTCGTTATGATGACTATCACATTTAATACAGTTAATATAACTGTATTAAATGTGATAACAACTTTCATATAAGCTGCAAAAACATACTAGAAGCAACGTTGTGTACTCTCAAGAAATCTGGAGAAATTAAGAAATGGATTTGCAATAATTGTGAAGAAGTCAACATAACCTCAATCGCATCTGAAGTAAACAATGATTGCAATGATCAAATTAAGAACACTACCGGCATGGAAGTAGGTGAGCTGCATATTTTTATTCAAGAGGCAATAACATCTACTCTACAAAAGGTTTTACCAGTTATTACCAAAAATTTAAAAAATCAAATTAATTATTTAAAAAATCATAATAAAACGTTAACAGATAAAATAAATAATTTAAAACAAATTACAAAGTCTCCGACAACTGCAAAACCTGTAGAGGCATCTGAAAAAATGCATTTAAGCAAGGCAGGCGTTATAAATAAAACTTTATTAATTAATGAAATAAAGGAACCTGTAACTCAACATCAATTTCAAAGTTCAAATCAAACCAAACAACCCACTGATCAAAAGAAGAAAGCATCTTTAAAGCAACACGGCATCCAAGTACCAACAACCGCCAGTCAAGAGATGGAGCAAAATAAGAATTCCTCGAGCAACAGAGAACATATAATAAAGAACAAAAAAGAAGAAACAACAAATAATAAATCTATTTTTGGTGAAAAAATAATATCACAACAAAAAAGTAACGCAACAAAAGTAAATGATGGTTTTACTTTTGTAACATACAAAAAGAATAAAAATAAAAAACAAACAATTGAAGGAGAATCTAATGATAATTCTATTATTAGTGCATCAATAAAACTTGCGCATTTTCATGTATTTAAATTAAATCCTAGTACTACTACCGAAGAACTGGTCAATTACATAAAAAGCAAAAATATAATCAACGTAAAATGCAGTACAATTTCTTCCAACCGCCCCGATGAATATGCTTCATTCAAGGTGTCAGTTCCGTTAGAAAAGGAAGATATAATAAACAATCCACAATTCTGGCCAAAAGGAGTGCGTATTGATCGGTTTTTTCACTACCTAACGAAGAAACCTCAAAAAAAATAACTAAAACTGAACAATTTAATATTTTATTTTTAAATCTGCAGTCAGTTAAAAATAAAATGCTTGAATATGAAGCATTTTTGCTTAATAGTAAAATATGCTACGATGCACTATGTTTAAGTGAGCATCCGTCACGTTGGAAAACTACTCGTATTATACCTATTCATAAATCAGGCAGTAAAAAAAGTATCTCTAATTATCGTCCTATCGCTATTATTTCTAATTTATCAAAATGTTTTGAATTATCATTGTGCACATATATCAATCCGTATGTAAACAATAAATTATCTGCTAACCAACATGGCTTTAGACCTAAAAAGTCAACAATATCGAATTTGCTATTGCAAACACAATTATTTTCTAAATTTTTGGACAACCGTACGCAGGTTGATATTATTTATACAGATGTTTCCAAAGCATTTGATAGTATTGATCATGGAATACTTTTAATTAAACTATTGTCATTTGGTTTTTCTCCGGCACTCTGTAATTTACTGAGCAGTTATCTTATTAACAGAACACTGTTTGTTGAACACAAAGGATTTAAGTCAAAACAATTTATCTCAACATCTGGAATACCACAAGGTTCAAATCTTGGCCCAGTCTTGTTTAATTGCTTTATGAATGACATTACTAATAAAATTGACCAAAACGTATTAATATTTGCTGATGATTTAAAAATATTTAACCCAATTTTTAATTTAAATAACTGCTTAGATTTACAAAAAAATCTTAATTTCATATATGCATGGTGCAACAACAATAATATCTCTTTGAATGTTTCAAAATGTAAGGTCATGTCATTAACTAGAAATGAAACAAAAGTTTTGTTTGATTACCATATTAATGGAACTGTACTTGATAGGGTTGTATCTTTTAAAGATTTGGGTGTGTTATTTGACTGCAAGTTGTCTTTCAATGACCATGTTGAATCAATTGTAGCTGCAGCAAATCGTTCACTTGGATTTATTATACGTAATAGCAAATTATTTCATGACATTCATGCAGTTAAAGTTCTTTATTATGCATACGTTAGATCTAAGCTAGAGTATGCGTGCTGTGTGTGGAATCCATACTACGATAAATACTCATTTTTAATTGAATCAATACAAAAGCGCTTTGTTAAATATTTATATTTTAAGAAATTTGGTGTTTACCCTGATTATAATTATAATTATAACAGACTTTTATCACAATTTCAATTACAATCTTTAGAAATTCGTCGCAAAGCTCATCTTCTAACAGTGCTGTATAAAATTTTAAATAACTATATTGACAGTGCAGATTTACTTCAACAAATACATTTGCATGTGCCAAATTATGTTAGAGGAAAACGATTGTTTCATCTACCTGTCCCAAAAACAAACATTATGTTAAAGTCACCATTATACTCTATGTGTTCTTTGTACAATCAGTTAACCAGGCAGCATCCTGAAATTGATGTCTTTAATTGTACTTCACCAAAAGCATTTTTTAATAAAATTATACTGCATCTAAATTAAATGTTATGTGTCTTTTAATTTTTAGTTTTTAACTATTTTTAACTACTTTAATTATTATTAGTAATGACCGTATGGCACTATTTATGATTCTCTATTGAATTGCATATGTGGTTCTGGTTTCGGTTTTTTGAAGTTTCATCTATGTTTGCGTGTGTAGTTTGGTGGAGAGTTGTGGATGGTGTCATACGAGCATTAGTCTGAATTAGTCTAAATTAACTTAATTATTTTATATTGTACATATTGTAAATGACTTTAATCTGTAATTGGAATATTTTCCGTTGGTTAAATAAATAAATAAATAAATAAATAATCTCAACAAAACAGAAGCAGAATTATTTAAATTAAATAGCTATGCTACTGGATCGTACTATTCACGCAAGTTTTGTAATCGTGGGGTTCAATTATTCTTTTAAAACCGCAATGTATATATTCCACTATGGATCACTTAAATGTTTTGTCTATAGATAAAAATTGTGAAATAGCAGCTGTGTATGTAGCAAATTTTAATTTATTTTTAATATCTCTGTATCGTTCACCAAACGGTGATTTTAACAGTTTTACCAAGATTTTAATCAACTTATTAAATATAATTTATCCTCGCAATGCAAATATTGTTATCGGTGGCGATTTTAATGCACATTTTGGAACAAATGATAAACGAGCTACTGAAATATGTGATATTATGCAAGGTTACGGTCTTAAAATTAATGTAAATTTTTCAACAAGAGAAAATAACTGTTTAGATAATGTGTTCAGTAATTGTGATTTGATAATATCTCCTATAAAAACTTATCTGTCTGATCACGTAGGTATATCTGCAAGTTTATTAATTAACAAAACTAAGGAAAAAGTTAAACTTGTCAACTTCTCCAGGCCTATCACAGAATATGGAAAATTTACACTTTTTAATGAATTAACGAATACAGACTGGAGTTTTACAAACACAAACCAAATTGCGCCAGAAGTTAAATATAATTATTTCCATGAGCATATTGTACAGGCATTTAACCGTTCATTTACTCTAAAACGGTACAAAACTAAAAATAATAAAAAAACTATAACTTGGTTCAATGATGACCTACGTAGAATGAGAGAAGTTCTTCATTTGTATTATGAAGTGTATCAACATAATACAAATACGCATACGGAAACTCAATATAAGTTATTCAGGAATAAATATAAAGCTGCATTAAAAGAAGCAAAAGTTAATGCACATACACAATACGTTGTATCTAAAAATAACAAATTAAGAGCTTTATGGAGTCTAGTAAACTCTCAAAAACAAACTTTCTGTGATAATAATACCTGTGATATGAACTGTGATATAACGTCTACCTGTTTTTTGTGTCTGTTGCTGAAAATATTGTGACGTCTTTACCATTGCCAAGTAATGATCCAATTAATTTTATGGGTGATGTACTTTTAACAAATACCCAATCATTTTTTAAATTTAACAAAGTTTCGTTCATAGACGTTAGGGATGCTATCGATAACTTCAAAAATAGTAATAGTCGTGACTACTATGGAATATCATCAAATATACATAATAAAATGTATCAAAAACATAATTATTGAGCCGCTTACAAATATAATAAACGATTGCATAGAAGCAGCTATTTTCCCATCTCAAATGAAAATAGCAGTTGTGGTCCCTATTTACAAAAAAGGAAAGAGAAACTTACCAGATATCTATCGCCCAATATCGCTTTTACCAGTATTTTCAAAAGTGTATGAAAAAATCTTAACAAAACAACTAACTACTTTTTTTGAAAATAACAATTTATTTTCAAACTGTCAATACGGCTTTCGTCACGCAAGATCAACCACAACAGCTATGATTAACCTAGTGGAAGAAATTATAGACTGTTTTGAAAAGGGATGCTACGCTATGGGATCATTCCTTGACTTAAGTAAAGCTTTTGACTGTGTGTCACATAGTTTGCTATTAAGAAAGTTGTACACATACAATATTCACCCAAAAAGTTGTAGGCTCATAATGCATTATCTAACGAGTAAAAAACAATGTGTTAAAGTGAATGGAGATATGTCACAGCTACTTAATGTTGATGTTGTCGTACCCCAAGGATCCATATTAGGGCCTTTATTGTTTCTAATATATATTAATGACTATCCTAATTATGTAAAAGCTGATAAATTGGTGTTATACGCTGACAACACAACAATACTAAATAAAGGTATATCTCAATCTCAAATATTAGAGAAAAATGAAGAGACACTACTAAGATCTACAGAATGGTTTACCTGTAATCAACTGTGTTTGAACAAAACCAAAACTATTGCAGCTATATTTACCAACAAACCAACCGATGCTGGAGATGATACTATCAAAATTAAGTTTTTAGGGATACATCTAGATCGCAGATTGCAACGGCAAACTCAAGGAGATCAAGTTGCGCAATATCTAAACAAAAATATATATTTGCTTCGTAACCTTGCAAATATCATAGCTGAACTGGCATTAAAATCTGTATATTTTGCACTTTGTCAATCCTGCATACAATATGGCTTAATAATTTGGGGCCACTCAACATCTAGACATCGCATATTTGCATTGCAGCGACGTGCTGTACGGATTATCTCGGGAATAAAATATCGAGATGATTGTAGGCTAAGCTTTGTGAAACACCAAATTTTAACTGTGCCATGTTTGTATATTTTAGAATGTTTAATGCATGTTCATAAAAATAAAAATAGTTATAGTTTAAACAAAGATAATCATAACTACAACACTCGCCGCCGGAGTGATTTAAGAACATATGCACTTCGTCTAAATAGCTCTAGAAATAGCACAAACTATTATGGTAGTAAATTTTATAACTTACTACCCAGACAAGCAAAAGAACTGCCACAAAAGTTATTTAAAACTACTATAAAAACGTATATGTCTCAAAAAGCCTTTTATAGTTGGGATGAATTTGTAAATAACAATTTAGAAGATTTAATGTAATATCTTTTTTATATATCCAACTTTGTATAACTTGTGTAAATTATTGTATATGTAAGCACTAAATAAATTATTATTATTATTATTATTATTATTATTATTATAAACAGAATAAATATTTATAACAACAAAATTATTTATAAAACTTATTTCTAACATAAAATTTACTCAAAAATTACCGTTTTGACATTAAATTTTATTTATAACATAAAATTTGATCAAAAATGACGTTTACCACATAACAAAACCCATTTATAACATAATATTTACTTTAAAAAACTTATCTATAGCATACAATTTGCTTTAAAACTACGTTTATCAATTGAAAATTGAGCAAAAAATCCATTTATTTCATAAAGATTGCTTAGAAAGCCACTGGCGTATAATTAGTTTAAAAATCACGTTTATCATATGAAATAAACATTCATAACACCAAAATTGAATGTAAATCACAAAAAAAATATCAAAAATTGCTTGGAAAACCCATTTATAGTATAAAATTTAATTAAAAAACTTTAAATTGTACAGAATGGATATAAATTTAAACCGACAAAATTGCTTAAAAACTTATTTCTAGTTTTATATTTGAACGTAAATAACAATTTAATTTAGTTTTGAAAAAAACTTTAAAATGGCACTGAAAAATGATATTTATTATTTTATTTATTATTAACATAAAATCGAGCAAAAAACTAAGTTATGGTACAAAATTGCATTAAAAATGATTTAAAAAAAATATATTTATTACATATACTTTATCAAAATTAACTAAGAAAATCTAAAAACTACACTGAATAAACATATATAACATAATCGTCCAGAAAACTTATTGCAGAAAAGAAAACTTTTCTGACTTAAAAATTGCCCAAAAAACAAATTTACATAATAAAGGGTTTTCCAATAAGAAGTTTTATTTTGAATAGCTATTTGGGCAGCTGTCAATTTTAAAGGAATTATCTTTTGACATATGTCAAGTAAAAACTGCACCATTATTGAAAATGGAACAATATACGCTTCAAAATTCATTGAAATTATTAAAATTCACTACTAAAATGATGAACATTTTTCAGTCACAAAACTAACGCAGTTTTTGGTCGTCGTAAAGGATCTTTTCGGCCGGCAAAAGTAAACCTGGCAAAAAAATTTAAACTGTTGGGACAAGCTTGTGATGTGAAGAATTAAGACCGTGTGCATCGCTCAAGAACACATGAAAATATTGCTGATGTAGTGTTGAAGAAAACCCAGGTTTGTCGATTTCTTGTCAATCTTTGGAATTAGACAATCAACAAACGACATTACACCATATTTTGCATACAGACTTTAGCCTTAAAGTTTTTAAAGTTTAGTTAACACAAGAACGCAAGCCGGTCGATCACCATAAACGTCGTATCTTCGTTGATTGGGTCCTTCAAATGCATCAAAATGATCAGGAATATCATAGAAACATTATTTTCAGTGATGAGATAATAAGCAGAATTGTCGCATTTGAAGCTCAGAAAAAACAAGAATAATTGTTGAAAAGTCTTTGCATCCTCAACGTGTCACTGTTTGGTGCGGTTTTTGGGCTGGCGATGTGATTGACTTTACTTTTTCAAAAATGAAGCTGGTGCAACTGTTACGGTAAATAGTTATCGCTACCGAGCTATGATTAATGATTTTTTATAGCCGGAATTAAAAGATATTGATGTGGACAACGTTTATTTTCAGCAAGATGGCGTTACGTGCCACACAAGCAATAAAACGATAGCAATTTTGAAAGAAAAGTTTTCTGACCGTGTTGTTTCTCAAAGAAGTGATCACAATTGGCCACCGAGATCTTGTGATTTAACACCTTTAGACTTATTTCTTTGGGGCTACGTGAAAGATGAGGTCTATGCCAATGCTCTACAATCAATTTAAGACCTTAACGATGGAATTCGAAGTTACCGAGGACATACTGCCGCAAATGAGCAAATTGGTCATAGAAAATTTCATAAAAAAAATGTGGTACTGCAACCCTAACCGTGGCGGCCATGTGACTGATCTCGTTTTAAAATGTTAATGGCATACCTTCCTTTTTACAATGAAATAAACATTTATTATTTTCTCTTAAAAAATACCCGTGTTTTTCAAATATCAAAATAAAACCTCTTATTGGAAAACCCAATACAATTTTCTTTAAAACTTTAAAATTACATTCAATAAAAATTGCTTAGAAAACTCATTTATAATATCAAAACTGTCTCAAAAAACATTTATAATCAGAAAATGTACAAAAATTCAATATTTAACATAACTTAAAATTGCGTTTAGTACTTAAAATTGATCAACACTGACGCAGAAAACCAATAAAATTGCACAAAAATTACATTTATAACACAAAAATTGTGAAGAAAACTGTTTTTTAGCATAAAATTTGCTAAAAAACACATAAACTTTAACCAAATTATATAAAAAAACTTTAAAACTACACAAAATAAACATTTATAAAAACAAAATTACCCATAAAACGTACTTTTAACATAAAATTTACTCAAAAATTACCTTCTTAACAGAAAAATTGAGCAAAAAACTTTAGAACGTACAATTTGCTCAAAACTTACGTTTATCACATGACATTAATTAACAATCACGCAAAACTTCCATTTAATGCATAAAAATTGCTTAGAAAGCCTAAAAAAACTTATTTCTAGCATAAAATTTGCTCAGAAATTACGTCTATTGTATGAAACTGTCCATTACAACCTCAAAATTACGCAAAAAACTTATTTCTAACACGTAAATCACGCCAATTACATAAAATTACCAAAAATTGCCCAAAAAACCCATTTATAGTATAAAATTTGAATAGAAAAATTCTAAATTGTACAAAATAGATATTTAAACAGACAAAATTGCTCAAAGAACTTATTTGTAGCGTTAAATTGCACGTAAATAACATATAATTCAGTTAAAAAAAAAAACTTAAAATTGCTAAGAAATTACATTTATTATTTTGTTTATTAACATAAAATTGCACAGAAACCGTAGTTATAGTACAAACATGCTTCATAAATTACATTTACTATATATATGTAACATGACATGACACATTTTCTACATAAACTTTATCCAAATTAACCAAGAAAACCTAAAAACGGCAAATTGCACAAAATCTTTTGTAATTCACTCAAAAAGACTTTAAATTGCATAAAAAACATTTTTGACATAAAATTTCATTTAAAAAAAATAACTACATTTCCCAAAAATCTTATTTAAAAATGCGCTGACAACTTATTTATAATATCAAAACTGCCTTAAAAAACCTTTATACAGTAAAAAATGCACAAAAATTTAATTTAAAAAATGCACAAAAATTAAATTTGGTAAAAAATCAAGTACATACACCACATGAACTTTATCAAAATTTGCGCAGAAACCCGTTTTAAGCATAACATTTGCTTAATAAACCTCGAAATTAAACAAAACAAAAGTTTATCAAAATTTGCCCAAAACCGTTAACTATAACCTCATAAAATTGATAAAAACTGGCGCAGAAAAACTCATTTACAGTATAAAATTGCACAGAAATCACATTTATATTATAACATGAAAATCGCTCAAAAAAACTGTTCTATGCTAAAAGAATTTGATAAAAAACTGTTTATAGCATAGAATTTGCTAAAAAACTTTAATTTACCACATAAATTTTTACCAATATAAATAAAAAAATTTCAAAACTACACAAAATAAACTGCAAAATTACCCATAAACTTAGCAAAAAAAATGTTTACAATTTATATATAAAGCAGTTTACGTGAAACAGTTATATACTTTCTCAAACAATTGACAATTCATTTGTGTTTAGATCATTTACTGACAGATTTGTTGAGATAAAAGTTGACAATTTATATGTAAGTCAGTTCATGTCAAATAGTTAAACTTTTTATTAGACAATTGATTTGCAAAAGTAACAGTTTGTACAACAGATTTGTAGAGAAGGAAGTTGACTGTTTATATGTATAGCATTTACATGTCAGAAAATTGACAGTTGATTTGACAAACTGATAATAGACAAATATTACAAATTTGTGGAATAACACCAAACAGATTATTTGTTAAATTAACAGTTTATATAACATTTTTGTAAAGATTAAGATTTTGCTGGCAATTGTTTGAAATTTTAATTTACTGACAACATTTTAATATTTAATAGCCAAATTTTTTTAATTTTTTTATAAATTTTGCATTTTTTAACAGTAAAGGAAAAAAATGTATTATTTTTTAGACAGATTTTGCTATAACTTAACATTTTATGAATAGAATTTTGCACATTTTATCATTTTTCTGACAATATTTCATTGCCAGATTTTTCTATTTTTGCTTTTTTATAAGCAGAATTTTAAACTTTTCAATCGTTTTTTGTCGTATTTAGCCGTATTTGAATGTTTATAACAAAAAAATTGCGTTTTTGAACAGTTTATGATTAAATATTGGTGCTTTTAGACAATATTTTTGTACTTTATAGTCGGATTTTTTACATTCTATTAAAAGAGTTTTGTTATTTTTTTGCAGTTTATTGTTATAGCTAATTTTGTTATTTTTATTAATAAATCTTAGCATTTTTTATAAGTTTATGATCAAAATTCTTTGTTTTTTGACAATATTTTATACTTCATGGTCAGATTTTCCTATTTATGAAAAGAATTTTGATAAAATAATGAAACAATTTTGTAGAAGACTTTAGTAAAGCTAATAATATATTTTTTAAAATTAATTTGTGATAAAAAACATAGTAAATTATTTTATTACCTTGAATTATGACGTAATAGAGATCACCACCATCAATTATATTACAAAAAATTTGCTTCAATTGTTTTTGGCCAAACTTTTTTTATCAAAAATGTTGCATTTTTAAACAGTTTATAACCAAATTTTAATCAGATATTGATTTTACTTAAAAGTATTTTAATATTTTATAGCTGTTTTTGACAATCTATAAATAGATTCACTTTTCTACAGTTTATAGCTTAATTTTGAAATTTTAGACAAAATTTTCATATTTTATAATAGGATTATGCTGTTTGTGACTTTTATAAAAAGAATTTTGTACCTTTTAATTGTTTTTGGCCGGATTTTAACCTTGCTCAACAAGAATTTTGTATTTTTTAACAATTTATGACTAAATTTGGTGCTTTTTGACAAAATGTTAGTACTTTTTGGCTAAATTTTGCTGTTATTTGCATTCTATGAATAAAATTTTTTCATTTTTCTACAGTTTATGATTAAGTTTGTTGTTATTTCTAAAATTATTTTAATATTTTGTAGCCAAATCTTAAAATTTTAATTTTTTATTAGGCCAGATAAGAATTTTGCAACAAAGTTTTAGCGCAATCTGGTAATATTTTTAAACTGCATGGTCAATTTTGCTATTTTTTACATTCGATGAATATATTTATGCATTTTTCGACAACTTTTTTTGAATATTTAGATATTCTATAAACAAATTTTGTTATTTTTTACTTTTTATGAATAGAAATTTGCATTTTTTAACTCTTTATGATTAAAACTTAGAGCTTTCTTTCAATATTTTTTACTTCATGGCCGTATTTTTGTGTTTTGATAAGTAGAATTTTGCAAAAAAAATTATAAAACAAAAATAAATTTGAACCCTCAGCGTTTTACACTTACAATTTTTAACCACATAATAAAACTATACAAAATATGCATTCAATTAAAACAATAATTATTCAAGATAATAAAAAAAAAGTAAAATTGAAACCATTCCAGCAGTAATTTCATATATTAAGCCATTTACCTCGATGCTTCCTGACTATTACTACATCCCGTTTATTATGCACCATTAAAAATATTTTTTACGTCTCTATTTTATGGGCTGTGAATATTTTTGTAAATCATAGAGCCAATAAAACAATATTAACATTTTTTTTATATATGTGAAAGGCTTCACCAAGAATTTACATGGAGTTCGGTAAGCGCGACGCGGTCGTTGAAAATATTATTCATCGAATTATTTCTTGAGGGAATACGCTTTTTATGTTGGAATAAAAAGTTCTCCCGGGCAATATTTGATATGAGTAAACACATATGGACTATCTATATGTTTATATATGTATGGAAATATTAGAGTTAAAGTGGTAATAATAATAATGTGTATTTGAATGTGGCTATAAATGTAGGTCATTATATTTTGTTTAGTGTTATATAGCAATAATAATAATAATAATAATAATAATACAAAGCGTAACATAAATTTATGTACAATTGGTTATTTAGTCATGTGAATATATAAACAGAATGTTTAATGGCAAGGTCTATAAACACCAAATTATTCTTAGCAACGTTAAAATACCTATTTCCTTTTTATTATTAAGCAACTAAATTTTGAGCAACTTAGCGTTTGTGGTAGATAGATTATCTAAAAACATGAACACAAATATGTAAATTGTTTTATATAAAACAGAGATGCATACATGAAAAGGTGTAAATATTGTTGGCTTCTCTTTTGCTAAAATGAGTCGTATTCAATTATTTCTAAATTGGGAAAAAGTCTTGGCAAACTACTGCAACTTACAAGATAAGAGTACCAAACAGTTGTTTGCAACACTAGTAATGTAATTTCAGTAAAAATTATTCAGAAGTACATCATATGCGCAAAATTAACCAATTTATAGTGAAAATTACTTAAATGAGTTGAAGTATATAGTAATTTTAAACCCATAAAAAATATTGTGTTAATATTAAAGACAATAAAACAGTAATATTGCTAAACTTAAACAGAAATTGCAACTGTAGAAACCATACTAACACAAATATTAATTTTAAAATTAATTAAATATTCTCTTTGAAAGCAATTTCACTATTTTAATTACTCATTATAAACAAATTCTAATTATTCTTATTCCAATCTATATAAATTAGACAAAATAAATTGCATTAAACTACATCTGTGTTTGTTACAAAATGTTCATTTTCATTTGCTTTCCGGAACGAGAGAGAATTAATTAAAACGCCATGATTCTAGTTAAATAGACTTTTTTTTTTCATTTCATCCAAAAACCCCCCAGTTGAAGGTGCCTTCTATGTCGGTAGGGAGGAATTAATCGCATCCCAAATTATTCCATTTACGAGCCTCAGATGTTCATTTCGTTTATTGTTCCGTTTTGTAATTGTTAGTTTTTTATTGTATTGTCAAGACACGCACATAATAATTGAGTCTAAATAGTTGTAAATAAAATTGGGTCAGATTGTATGAAGTAAATTTAATATTAGAATCCAAGGAAATTGCATGATAAATAACAGAGGATTCATGCACATATTCTGGAAACAAATTTTTAATAAAAATATTATTGTACCTTTCGCAAGATTTGTAGAATGTAATTTATTTTTTAATAATAAATTCATGTAACTATTTTCAGTTGATAGAATTATAGTGTTTCTGGTTTTATAACTTAAATATTTTTTAACATTTTTAATTAAATAAATATTAAAGGCAAAAATGTCAACAAATTTTATACTTTCTTTTATATTTTTTATCTTGTTTATTATTCTTTCAATTTACATATTACATTACTTGTTAGTCAAAACAAAAATGTATTTAGAGAAATAACAAATGTGATACATATTTTTATTAAATATTATTATCATGTTATGATTATTAAAATATTTGGCGGTGTTTTCTTTACTATAAAAGTAGGAATCATTAGTTACATAAAAAAATAATGTATATTAACATGTGTCAAAAACTGCTTTTTACTGGTTTTGCTTCGCCCTGCAAAACTACATATGCAGTGGCGTAGCAGAGATTTTTAACATTTTTTATAACTGTAAAAAAACGATAAATCACAAATAAGCTCATTTTTTTATAATATAAATCAAAGTTGCAAATATGTCAAAAAAAATTTAAAAAAATTCAAGCTAGCTACTGTCAAAATTTTTTTAAATTGTCAAAAATAAACCTAATATGTTACAAAAAAGCTCAAATTGTTATAATATTAATCAAACTTTAAAAAAAAATTTCAAAATGTCAAAAAAAATATTAAGAAAATAACTTAAACTGTCAAACTCAAAGTTTTCTCAAATTGTCAAAAAAAGATCCAATGTGTCAAACTTATATAAATGCCACAGCAATCTGTCAAACGTCTTATTAAATTAACAGAAAAAAACTAAGTTGTCACAAAATTGATTCAGGTTTTGTTTTTTGACAAAAAAGCGGCCAAAATTTTACTTAAAAGTTCAAACTGTTAAAACTGTCAAAAATATTTTTCATTTGTCAAAAAAAGTTTAAACTGCTACAAAGTGTGCTCAAGTTGTCAAAATTTTTAATTTGACTGTCATTAAGTACTTCAAAATGCTAGAAAATGATTTAAGTTGCGGTTAGGGTATTTTAATAAAAAAATTTATACTTTATTGTGCTGATTTTACTTTTTCATATATTAAGACCGGTTTTGGCGGTTAGGCCATCATCAGTTTTTTCTTTTCACAGGTGTTGTTGTTAATATATAAAAAAGTAAAATCAGCACAATAAAGTATAAATTTTTTTATTAAAATACCTTAACTTCAATTTTTTTAAACTGTGCAATAATCAGAAACAAATACTATTTAAGTTGCATTTGAAAATATTAAAAAATGCATTGTCTTTAAACTACCAAAATAAATGTCAATTAATATAAAATTAATCAAACTTTATTAACGCTAGGCACACTTTTGACCATAGTTACCTGGTAAGTGATTATTAAAATTAGTGTGTGCGTGCTAAAACTGCAATTCCTAATTGCGCCTTAACTAGACAAGTATGTAATCCTTGAACAGTCCTGGTTAGAAAATGATAACTAAACTGACTACTCAAAGCAACCCGCAGCCAAGCAACCTTTAGTGCTTGATGTAGCCATACTCCAGAATGCAATTAGTACAGGCCTCCTTCCCATTTGTGCCAAAAACCGCCCGACAAAACTAGATATGCAGTGGCATAGTTAAGATTTTCTGATCAAAGTATTGAAAATTATGCCGTGATGGGCAAAATCTCATGAGCCAATCAGACCACACCATCGCTAAGCCCATACCTATAAAGCTTGAGCGGCCAAACAGTCAATCACTAACAAGCAACAGACGTCTACGGAATTGTAGACTAAAATCCAACCGTCTTCTTACAACCAACAATGCAATCTTCAAGCGACACACAAAACAATTTCAACAACAACCCTGCTATGCCCCCGGCTTATTCTTATGAAAGCCTAAACATGATCACCTCTACACCGACATCTGCCTTTGAAATGCAATGTTCGCATTCCGACTTGCGCACGACTCAAGGTACTGGACCTACCTCCGTAAGCCGTTTCCCAACCGGAGATTAAACCTGCCTCTCTTATACTGGGAGCATGATACAATTTGCTTTCGACGCCGACCTCTGCAATGTCAATGGTACTTGTTGGCTACCTACACACACCGACTCACCCATCTCTATTTAACACCTTTATCTACGGCATTGCACTTTATGCCGTAGAACATTTTCTAAACCCTGAGAACACATGACTCAAACCCAACGTCAAACCACCTGCACCCGGTAAACCCAGAAGTGTATCCCACATACAACTTCTTGGTAAACACGGAAACTGCTGCACCACCAGTCAAGGTGGAAAATGCCTATAGCCTATAGCCTCAAACACTTGGCCTTTAAACATCAAAATATTGCCAAAAAGCACCAATATCCGGCTATTAAATTGTTAAAAATGTAAAACTTTATTTATAAAATATCATAAATAGCAAAATCCGGTCATAAAATATAAAAATATTGTTGAAAAAAACATTAAAACTTAGCAGTTTAAAGAAATGTGTAAAATTTTATTTATAAAATGTCAAAAATAATAAAATTTTAGAAAACACCGAAATTTAGAATAAACTGTTAAAAAGTGTAAAAAATCTCTAGAAATTTTAACATTTACAAATTCAGCTAAAAAATATGGCAATAAATCTATTAAAAATTTAAAATGTCATAAACAGCAAAATCCGCCCATAATATTTTAACATATAAGTTAAAAAAATTCAAAATTGTCTCATAAACTGTTAAATTTTTACGCTGGAGAACTGCCGGGTTTAGTCGTCTCGTTCTTAGTAGTATTGTAATGGAAAAATAATAAATCCTATCACATCTACGAGAATATTGGTAAACCTTTCTCTTTAGAAAAATATCTTATGGGACAAAACGCCAACCAAACAATAGGATTTTAGTCATCACTCTTTTTATATGTTGAACTACATACAATATTCTATGTCTTCATGTTTTTAGTAAAAGATTTAAAGTTATATTTAACGAATAAAAAATTAATAAAGAACTAATTAAAAACGTTACTTTTTAAAAATTAATTGCGGAGAAACAACTTATCGCATCAAATTTCTACAAATTTGAGGACACAGATTGGACTTTCTTCTACAATTTGTGAACATTTTATTCAATTATATTTAGGCGTTTTTTTGCTGAGTTTGATTCTGTAAACCCTTATAATAATTAGTGCAAATATTCACCTCTTTTATAATAACAAAACGCGTCATTAAAATAATAAAATATTCTTAGAAATAGCACTATTGTAGTAATAACTAGTAAAAAGAGCAAAACTCTATTTACAAAAGACAATAAATAGACAAATCCGGCTATAAAATATCGAAAAATCGGTTAAAAATTGCATAGAATGTAAAAATAGCAACATCTGGCCATAAAGTATAAAAATATTGTAAGAAATTGCCAAATTTAGCCATAAACATTAACAAATGCAAAAATCTCTTTTCATAAACTATTAAAATATTTAAAAACGGTTAAAAACTACAAAATTTTGTTTATAAAATGTCATAAAGACAAAAAACACCAACAATAAAATCGCCCAAGTAGTGTAGTGATTAGCGTACTCGACCGCTACACTAGAGGTTTTGAGTTGAAGTCCTCTATCTGTAAGGTCAATTTTTCTAATTAAAATAATGTGTTATAAGTACGCGTTCTTTTAGATAATAAGAAAAACTTAAGTTAAAAAAAGAGTAATTTTAGATTAATAGACATATTTATATCAATTTTTGCGTTTTTAAATGGTTTTTTGCATTTTTAGCAAAAACTATGCATTTTAGGCAAAAATTATTTCTACTAAAGGTTGTAGAACGGAAAATTTCCAATTGATATAGGTTATTTGAATTTTCCCATAGTTTTCCGTTTTTTTGCTAAAAGGCGCGGAAAATAAAGTATATTTTTTTGCACTTTGAGCCGAAACTGCAATTTAAAGAAAAATTACAAAAAATCAAAGTTGTAAAGCAATCAAGTTTTGATTGATATTGGCTAATTAGATTTTCCGATAGTGAAAGCATTTTCCGCTAAAGAATGTTGAAAAATGTCGCAAATTGTGACCTTTTGCTGATTTTTTGAATTGTCAACCAAAACTATGCATTTTCTGGAAAAACTTATAAATGACTAAAGTTTTAAAGTAAAAAAATTTTATTCAATATAGGTCTTTCAATTTTTCCAATAATGCGTGCATTGCCCGCCAGAGCGCGCAAAATCGTGACTATTTTCCGCGTCTTCTAGCGGAAAAACAAAAAATTATAAAAAAACTCAAATGAAACTATATATATCATTTGCTCTACAACTTTTAATAAAGATCATTTTTGCCCAAAACTCATAGTTTTTGCTAAAAATCCAAAAAACCACTAAAAAACGCAAAAATTGAGATTAATATGTCGATTACTCCAAAACCACTCTTTTACATGCGTGCACTAGGTAAAAATAGTTCTCAGGCAGTCCAAATACACTTAAGTATATAGGTCGCTAAGCTGTGGGTAACATTTTTTTAAAACGTCAATTTTTTGTCTAATTTGAAAGGACTAAACCCAACAATACATACTACGTTCATACAGCCTGATAAAAACCTTTCACAATGTAGAAACTTGAATATACATTGTACTTAGGAAATAGTCCCAAAAGTTCCTAAGCCCATATACTACATCAGCATCTAAAACCATGTGGAATAAAATGTAAAATACTCCAACAACTTTTAGTAAAACCCAATTTTTAGATCAAATCAGAATTTCTTATAAACTCTTTTTTATTATCTGTGAGTTCCACTAGTGTACCAAAGTTCAAGATTTATAAAAACTATTTTATCGGTTTAAAATAAGAACGCTTTTGATTCAAATTTGTCGTCTACTTAAGTTTAGTTTCTTTTCCTTCTCTTTCTTCTTCATCTTTAGTTAGAATTAGATCCTGTTTTTTCTTCAACATTTATAGTCTCAGTTGCAACGCTGCGCTCCAGCTTTTATACCATCTTGTTGGTGGTCTTCCCAAAAGTCTTTTTGATCTCGGTAGCCCAGTTTTTGCAATTTTAAGTTTAAAACTATAAATTCATAATACAAACGTTTTGCTTTGTTCATTTATAAATTGTTTTTAATATTCCCAATTCTCTAGTAACAATTGAACTTTTACTCAGCTACAAATTAACACCCGTAATGTTTTTAAATCCTGGTTTTGTATCATTGCAAATAAAATTCATAAATTGTAAAACAAAATTTTCAAATTTTCTGAAACAGTTTTGAGTAAAAGTATTTTCAAGCAAAAAACTTTGCGTTTGAGCTTGTCAAAACTTTTTTGCTAAAAATCGGAATGTACTAAATTCTAGTATAATTTCCGGTCAACCGGTATTCTCAAAAAATGTGTTTAACTTTTTTGTTGCACTCCATCGTAACCTGCAACGCCGTTACTGTATGAGACGGAAAAACGCAAATCCACGCTCGCCCGCAACGTCGTTTTACCAGTATAGCAGCAAACGAAGTTTGACATTTTGGCTTTTTTGTCTATTATAGAACAAATTTAAGTTTTGTAACTAAGAGTTGGCTAATAAATAACGGCTTTAAATCAATTTGAGGTATGCTGCGTTCTACTTGCTATTGCCGGTAACCTCTCAAATAAAATAATTAGTGGTGCAAAGAAGTTGTAGCTCCATCATGTTGCTGTGAAAAAACTTTTTTTATTATCTTAACTTGTGTTTTAAAATAATCAAAATTATATCGCAAAAAAAACAATAACTAAATGCGGTCATAAAACATAAAAATATGCTTAGATAACACCAAAATCTAGTCAATAACAGTTTAAAAGTGGAACATTTTATTAATAAAACGTTAAAAATAGCAAAACCCAGTTTTAAAACATCAAAATATTGTATAAAATACCAAAATTCAAACATAAAATGTTGAAAAGAGTAAAAATTTTTAGATATTTAAAAATAAAAAACCTAAGCTAGAAAATCCGAAAATAAAACTGTTATTATTCTATTTATAAAATATCATAAACAGCAAAAGCTACCCTTAAAATTTTAACATATAAGTTAGAAAAATTCAAAATCATCTAATAAATTGTTGAAACATGTAAATTTTTTATTGAAATACTAAAAGTAGCAAAACGCGTTTTAAAAATATTAAAATATTGTTAGAAATAGCAAAATCTGGTCAAAATCGGTCAAAAAGTGCAAAACTCTATTTATAGAATGTAAAAAAATTGGAAAATCCGGCCAAAATGTATAATAATATTGTAATAAAGCACCAAGTTTGGCCATAAACATTAACAAATGCAAAATTCTTTTTGGGCAATTCCATTTTAAACGAACCAGCGCAGGGAGGAAGGGAGGTGCATATTTTTTTTGTTCTCAGTAGGCTGAGAATAAGAATACTTGTCTAGGAAACAAGTAAAAAATATATATGCCACAAAATTCAATAATGTTGCATACGGAACTTGCTACTTTACATCGCATGCGCTTTGCTGTCCATGCTTGTAGCATAAAACAATTCCATTTAGGCTACTTCAGTTTGGTGCATTATGTCTTCACAAACAGTTGTGGTAGCTGCTAGTTTGGTATTAGCTTTAAATTGTAAAAAAAAGCAAATGATGGGAAAAAAAACTATATGTTGGTTTATGAAAAACTCAGTATAGTTTATACAACAATTTGGATGCTGATAATAAAGCTTTATTTTGAAATTTTACACAAATAAGTAATGAAGATTTTGAGTACTTGCTAGAGAAAGTCTCATTTGCTATAAATAAATATAATTCCAACTTTTGTGAAACAATACCACCTTCTTTGTAACGTTACGCTACGGGTGATAGTTATCAAGCCACCGACATCGAAATTTCTGGAAAGCTTTATAAGGACCACTTCCTCCTCGTCATTTGGCAAACTGGATTCGGCACACAAACCAACATTAATACAAACAAAGTAATTTTAAACATCTCTACATTCCAACAATCACGTAAACAAATTCCAAAGGCGCAACGACACACTCTCCACCGCACAGAAAATCAACCACTGCCTCATACTCTGTTTAAAAATGTTGAGAGTTTGGATAGCAAAGCAAAAGAATTCAAATGTATTATTAAAATCGGGCGCACGCACACCCAAGATGCAGTTTCCTTAACTTTGGGACAGGCATTCAGCAAATATGTACAACATATGACCTTTGTTATTGATAGAATTAATGCAACTTTGCCTAGATTGTATATGTTGACACTTGAAGGTACTGAGGTCGGTACTGGTTTAAATACAAGGAAAGGATTTGCCAAAAATGCGCCGCCACAATTTTAGAATTAACCAGATTGCCTTTCGTCACAGTTCCTAATAAGTTTGAAGCATTGGAAACTCATGATGCGCTGGTTAAAGTTTTAGGTGTACTCATACATATCAGATTTTTGGCATCTGGTCCCCGTTGTAGTTTAGGTGAACTTTCTCTTCCTGAAAACAAACCAAGAAGCTCTATCATGCCAGAAAAAGTAACCCAACTAAATGTAAATCCATAACAATGGTCGCCGCTCAAGTAATGAGTAATCATGTTGCAGTAACAGTAGGTGGCTCAAACGGCCATATTGAACTTAACGTATTCATGTCTGATCCAACGTATTATGCTCCTTAAGATTGTGTTGATGGTATCATTGCAATTGAGATAAAGATTAATAAAAGTTTAAATGACAGTCTTATGTTTGCAACAGCTTTGAATCTACATATTGGTTATAATAAGGTTGCCAAAATTGCCAAAAAAACTCACAAAGATGGTTTAACACTTAAATTGAGTTACTTAACGGAAGAATAATTCCACAAATTCGTTAAGCCTGAAGAAATGTTAGGACCTAAGTAATTTTAATCTTATTTTAATACATATGTATATGTAAAATAAATTATTCTTCCTTTTTTTGTTTACAAATACAATATGTATCTGTTTTGGATATCAGAGTCAAACATTTCTTAAATATTTTTGGGTTGCTAGCATGTGCATAGAAGACGCTGAAATAACAAAAAAATAAAACATCACAATAAACACTCTGTCCTTAAGGAACAATAAAATGCAAGATCAAACAATTATTTCTAAATTACAGAAAGCAGCTGTTCAAGGCAAAACTGGTCTACAGGATATGCTACATAAATGTGCGCCTTGACAAATCCTTTACGCCTAACATATATTTCATTTACCTATAAGTTTTTAAGTACTTATAAAAAAAAAACTCTTTCTTATCAGTGCCAGAACAAAAAATTGGTTTTCTTGCTTTTGCGGCGTATAGACAAAGTATAGACTTGAAATAGATACAGATATGGATTCTACTAAAAATTTCTAATTGATTTCACTTTTTTTTTAGTTAAAATTGCGGTTTTTAAACAAAAAATGCATTTTTTTTTAAGTTAAAAAACGGCAAGAAACTTTAAAATATTGTAGAATTTTTTTAATGAATTCATACCCTTTTAAACCAATCAAAAAACTACTAATAAAAGTAAAAAATTAAAAAAAAAAATACTGAAGCAAATTTTTTAATGCCCCCTCCTGCTCTAGTCCGTTTGTAATAAAATTGCCCGTTTATAAAAAACCAAAAATAAAAAAAAATCTTTTCTTCAACTATTAAAATATAAAAAAAAAACAAAATCTGGCCAAAACGGTTAATTACTACAAAATTATCTTTATAAAATGTCATAAATAACAAAAAATATCAGCCAACACCATCAGTAAAACCGCCCAAGTAGTGTAGTGGTTAGCGTATCGACCGCTACGCTAGAAGTTTCGAGTTCAAGTACTCCATTTAGATAAAAATGTGTTGTACTACCGTGTACGATTTTAATGTTGCGTGCACGTTGTGATACTAAAGTTTAATCGATAATATTTGATTCTTTGGTTAAAGCAAAATGATAGAGCTACAACTACTTTGCACCACCAATTATTATCTAACTTGTGTTCTCTTAGCACATAAATCAATTATTCAAATTCATCCTTCACCATCAAGCGATGCCGTACCACCAAGTTGCACTGATGAAGATTTGTGAAAACCAAAACAATTGTTTGAATTAGGTTAGCCGCTTTGGAGTTGGATTGGGTTTGGGTAATTGGTTTTAAACCTTTGTTTTTCATTAAACTATATTTGATTGTCTACTTCTTTAGACATTGCAATTTAGTTGCCAATTGTGATACTAAAGTTTAGTTGATGATATTTAATTTTTTGGTTGAAGCAACATGATGGAACTACTTTGCACTACTTATTACTAATAATTTGAATTGAAATTCTAAAATTTGTCCCAAAATTCCCAGATGTAATAGTCTTACTGGCAACAAAAATAGATCAACTTTAAATACAAAAATTAACTTAACCTTACACCAACAGAAAAAAAGTGCTGACTTTAACCAACCAACAAAATCAAACTTGTTGCAACCCAACAATACACAGAAGAGACAGCCTTATAAAAACCTTTTACAATGTAGAAACTTAAATATCTATTGTAACTAAGAAACAATCTCAACAGTTCCTAAGCCCATAAACTACATCAACATCTAAAGCTATGTAGAATACACTGTAAATTCCTCCAACAATTTTTAGAAAAACCCAATTTTAGATCAAATCAGAATTTTTCATAAACTCTTTTTTATCTGTGAGTCCCACAAGTGTACCAAAGTTCAAAGTATATAAAAACTATTTTATCGGTTTAAAATAAGAACGCTTTTGGTTAAAATTTGTCGTCTATTCAAGTTTTGTTTAGAGCTACAAATTTATAATACAAATAGTCCAGTCAAATATTGATCTCACCTCTAAAAAAATTCAAAACTATTGAAACTTTGTACACTGATTTATAGGTACTTAATAAAAATATACTAAAAGTCCTGACAAATATGACATTAGCTTTAGCGGTAATGGCCAAAAACAAGACACTTTTTTTAGTTTTTTGTTAATATCTCAAGAACTGTAGTTAGGAGGTAAAAGTAGACTATATATATAATAAAAGCTCATAGAGGAAAGTGGTAATCAACCCTATAACAATGTTTTTAAAGATAGCAGAGTAATGAAAACTTAAACAACTTATAACATAAACCTGCTCTTTACTCTTTATCTTTATTTGAGGAAACTGGAATGCGGAAAACAAACAAATCTGCCTTATACGATACTTTTCTTGTACTACAAGAAAAAGCCAATCTTTTTGATTTTGACATCGTTTTGGATAGAGGATTACTGTTATACAAGATGGTGTGGCCCAAAAATCCTCAATCTTAACAATTTGCCTATGTTCTCAAGCATTATGCCGGCAAGAGCTGTACCATTGTGTTTGATGGTTATTCAGCAGCACCATTCAGTACGTAGACAGCTGAATAGAACCAAAGTACAAGCTAAAGAGGTCAGTTAACATAAACTTTGAATACAAAACACAAATCACAGTCAAACAAGATAATTTTCTTTCTAATAAACACAATAAATCCAGACTTATTTCATTCCTCTTAACTACTCTTTACGATCACAGAAATAAAACAGAATAAAAATCTAGTAACGCTGGTAAATTGATCATCCTAAACTATTGACAAAGTAGCAACAGTTGGCAAGGATGTTGATCTGAAAGACAGATATTATTTGTTAAACCAAGCCACGGCAGAGTAGAAAGGAAAGTATATTCAAGTTAGAAGTTTGAGCCAGCCGGTTGATTCCAGTAACTACAAAAGACGCAGCAGAACCTGAGGCAGTCCAACCCCCCTCCCACAATGATTTAACGTATTCAAAAGTGCAAACTAAACATTGGCAAATATTGATTAACAAATATCTAACAAATAATGGTAAAAAGTACACTTATTTTTTCTTGCTATGGCATCTTCAATAAATTACTTATTGTGCCGTTCTAACTTAAAAAAAAAACGCAATCATTAGTGTTCTATAACTCTGTAACCGCTAAAAATACTAGAAAAAAATATATGATGATTTATTGCAAATTTTATCAGCTTTCATTGTGTATATAGTTAACTTTTACCTCCGACCTACAGTTCTCAAGATATGATCAAAAAACCGAAAAAAATGCTCTGTTTTTTGTGGTTGCCGCTAGAGCTCGTGTCATATTCGTCAGAACTCTTAGTATATCCTTCACTAGGTATCTATAAACCACTGTAAGTTTTAAAACTTTTGGAATTTTTTAGAGGTGAAAAGCTACTTTGACTAGACTACCACCCGCCTAAGTGTTAGCTGTAATAAAATTTGATATTAGTACCACCTACCGCGTTTTTACAGATAACAAACATGACAGAATAACTGGCAGACATCATTCAGTTTAAAAAAAGAGTCAACTTTGTCAATTTCTTAATAATAAACACTTTGGCGGGTGGGCGGGAGCACTGTTTTTAAATATTGGGCCAATAGTTTAATATAATAATTGAGATTAGTACTACATGCCGCGTTCTTGTAGGTAACAAACATGACAAAATGACTGACAGATGTCACTAAGTTTAAAGAGAGAGTTTACGTTGTCAATTTCTTAATAATAAACACTCAAGAACACCGTTTGTAAATATTGAGCCGGTAAACTAAAAACTAAAAACTAAAAACCTTTTACAATGTAAAGACTTTGATATTCATTGTACCTATAAACATTTCCAAAAATCTCCAAACCTGAAGCCATGAGGAATTAAATTCTACAATTTTTACGTCGATTTAGAGTTGTTCTTAACCATGTTTGTACGTAAGTTCCAAAAATGTACAAAAATTTCTTCTTATGTACAAAGTTCAAAAATTATTTCAAAGTAAAACCGCTTTTATTAAAAATTTGTCTTCTTCTCAAATTTTGTTTAGAACTAAAAAATTACACTAAAATCGCTTTGTTTTTTGTTGTTTTTAATATTCCTGTTTCTCTAATAACTGTAACTCAGCTTTTGATCAAACCCGTAATGGTTTTGCTTTTGTTCTTTCAGAAGTCATCCTGGTTTAATGTCATTGCAATTAAAATCCATATAAAGCAACACATAAAGAAATTTTTAAAAAAATTGTTGTACAAAAAGATATCAGCGTTACTTGGATGCTGGCCTGATAACCAAAAAATCAAGATCCGGGCAAAAAAAAGTTACCACAAACAGAGATGACCGTTTTTTGGTGTCCACAAGTTTGCGAAATAGAACAACTTTGGCAGTTTATCTACAAAATCAACTCCATAAAATTAGAGATGTAATTGTTAAGAGAAAGCTTTGGACTGCTGGATTGTCATGTAGAAAGAAGGTTACAGGTCTACCATTTGATCAAAATCACCGGGCATGGAATAATGAGAACGGGCGCAGGGTACTGTTATCAGATAAGTCGCGCTTTTGCCTCAATAGATCAAATAGACGTCGGAAAGTGTAGAGAAGACGCAAAAAAAGATACAATTCAGTTTGTATTGATGAGCAACTTCCATTTGACGGTAGGTCGGTTATGGTTTAGGCATGACAGCTCATAGATACATTATGGAGGTTCTCAAAAATTATGTTATGCTCTTTGTGACAACTATGGGCAAGTGCGGCGTTTTTATGCAAGATAATGCTGGACCTCATGTAGCCAGAGTTGTCAGAGATTATCTGGATGAAGTGGAAATTTTGCGGTTTGATTGGCTAGCTTTCTGCCCGGACATGAATTTCATAGAACATGTCTGAGATGAGTTGAAAAATCCGAAAGCATACACTTGCTCCAAGAACTGTTCAGGGGCTAAGACAGTTGCTATTGCAGGAATAGAATAATATTGACCAAAATGTGATCCTTAACTTAATTCAAAGTGTTCCACTAATAATTTGTTTTTTTTTTTCATATTTTTTGTTCTATATAAGAACTGAATGCTTGAACTGTAAATTTGTGATATTTCTAAAATACGCAATAAAATTAATAAATATGCTTTACAATTAAACATTGAATTTTTAATTTAGTGTGCAAAATACAGTACAACTTTTTACAATTTGCTAACATAAGATTAAAACAAAAAAATTCCAAAACTAAGTCATAATTTTAAAGTGACCTCTATTTTTGCTATATAAACAAGTCAATAACAACCGGATCATTATAAGAAAGCATTAAAATTTATAACGCCCTAAAAATTTTAGTCAGTAATAAGTAAAATAAATAAAAACCATAATTATTATAAATAAAATTTAAACCTAAAGCGTTACTAGATTATAATACCTATTACCAGCTTCTATCCTTCGGGCGTTCAGGCTAATACATCGTCGGCTTCCGGGCATCATTATCATCGCAACGCACTTGCATGCATAAGTAACTATTACATTATATTATAAATAAAATATATAAAACTCATGCAAAAATCATTAACGCTTAAAATGTAGCCATATTTGTCCATGAATTATTTCCACTGATAAAAAAGTAGCATATTTTCAATTATTAATATTTGCAATGTAGTTTTAATTTTCAATATTATTTTTGTATTTTCTAGCCCTGTCACTAGCGCGCTCAATTCGCGATAAATTATTGCAATTAATTCCCCTACAAATGATAATCGCAGTTTATACCAGTCCCAAAACAAACATTCAAAATGTAATTAAAAAGAACTAGGTCGGAACTGCATTGATTTATAAGGAACAATTTTGACATAAACTATTTATACTACAACAGGAAAATTAATATAAGTGATGTTTTAATTATAGCCAGAAGACTAAAAGGCTTTTAGGGGTGAGACTAAAGAACAAAAAAATAAATAAAAAAGACGCTACGCTTCCACGTCCAGCTGACAGGCAAGATAAATTATTCAACTTATTGTATCCCTTGAAACATTTTGTGGAGATGCGCGAGGATAAGTAATACAATCAACAATGCAAGAAATGAAAAGCATAACTTACGTCGACATGAAGTCCCGGCAGTGGGAAGACTCTTGTGGGTGGCGCCTCTTTTGGAACGTATCTATAAAATTCGTCCGTGTTTCTATACCACTTAACTGAATAAAGGGCTGCATCTTCGAGATCATAATCACACTGCAGTGTCACTGAATGACCGACCCGAACTGCTCTCGGCACTGTTAAACTTAAGTTTGTTAAACTTCGACTACAACATATTTCTGAAACAAGAAAAAAAAATTAGATCTACAATATTTGAATATTACATTGGGTATATGCTCTTAAAAGTTAGGAAATTTCAATAATAATATTGTAGCATAAGTGACCTGCATGTAGAGATCGCCGAACTAGTTTACCAATTTCCTGCAATATTCAACAATACTAGTTTGATAAAATATTCTCTCAGAACGTATCAAGTTATCAATTTTATAAAAATTACAGTAATAGTCGATATGCGTTTGTTGTAATTTTTATAAGAAAGGATATTCTTTCTTTGTAGGTGTATCTATTAAGGGTCTAACTTTTTATTATTAATTGGATGCTACATTAGTATAGAAGATTCTATAATTAATTTATGGAATATATTTATTTTTATATAAATTGTAAATTTAATAAATACTTTAGAGTGATAAGTTGCCGACATTAGTGGCGTACCGGTTTGGGAGACTAGTTCTGTTTCAAAATTGTAAATTGCCTACACGAATGTAAATTAGTATTAATGTACATTTTTTAAATTTAAATTAAATTAAGAAAAAGGTTACCTAGCTAATCCAATCTTTAAAGTGTCAAATTTTACTGCTAATCCAGCCTTTAAAACTGCAAATACGGTTTTTAAAGTGTTAAATTGATAGTCCTATCATAGAATATTTAAAAAAATTTGGATAAAACTAAAAATTCTATTTATAAAATGTTAAAAATAACAAAATTTGGTATTGAAATATTAAAATATTGTCAGAAAGCTCCTAAGTCCAACCATAAACTGTTGAAAAAGTTCTACTTATAGTATAAGTCTAAAATATTGTCAGTAAACACTAAAATCCCTCCATAAACTGTTGAAAAATATAAAATTAAATTCATTTAGTATGAAAAATAATAAAATCCTGTCTTAAAAAAAATGTTTGAAAATTACACTTTTGTTCTATAAACTATTGAAAAGTGCCAAAATCTTTTCACTGAACGTCAAAAATTTAGTCATTATCTGTTAATAAATGCGAAACTCTAACATAAAAAGTTAAAAATAATTAAATTTGGTCATAACATTAAACATTTTTTAATAAAATCAAAAATCGTCATAATAATGCTGCAAAAAAACTAAAATCTATTAAAAAAATTCCTAAAATCTTAAAATCCGGATGTAAAATATCATAAAATTATCAAAAAAATTCAAAATCCGGCCATAAACTGTCAAAAAGTGCAAAATATTATTCATAGAATGTTAAAAATATCAAAATCTAGCCATAAAGTATAAAAAAATTGTCAAACAATACAAAATCTGATCTCGTTTAGTGTGACTCTTAAAGGAATTACGTCAAGTCAATTAAATTGAAGTTATGTCAAAGTGGGCGTATGAATTTAAACCATTTTTACGCAGTTGGTACTAAAAGTAGTAAAGTACCAGTTTGCATCAATATCCAATGCATCATTTTCAAGTTGTCTGGTGTGACCCTTCATGAAGTTACGTCAATTCAATTAAGTTGAAGTTATGTCAAATTAGGCGTATGAATTTAAACCAATTTTACACAGTTGGCACTTAAGATAGTATAATATATTGGTACCAATTTGCATCAATATCCAATACATCATTTTTGAGTAAAAATTTTTTAAGTTGTCTAGTTTGACCCTTAATAGAGTTGCGTCAAGTCAATTAAGTTGAAGTCATCTCAAATTGAGCGTATAAATTTAAACCAGTTTTACACAATTGGTACTCAAAGTAGTTAAATATATTGGTACCAATTTGCATCAATATCCAATGCGTAATTTTTAAGTAATAATTTGTTAATTTGTCAAGTGTGACTCTTGATGTGGTTAATCCAAGTCAATTAAATTATGTCAAATTGAGCGTATGGATTTAAACCAATTTTACACAGTTGGTACTCAAGATAGTAAAGTATATTGGTACCAGTTTGCATCAATATTCAGATTTAGACCAATTTTACACAGTTAGTACTTAAAGTAGTATGTTATATTGGTACCAATTTGCATCAATATCCAATGCATCGTTTTTAAATAATGATTTGTTAAGTTGTCTAGTGCAAATCTTGATAGGGTTAAGTCAAGTCAATTAAGTTAAAGTTATGTCAAATTGGGCGTTTAGATTTAAACCAATTTTACACAGTTGGTACCCAAAGTAATAAAGTATGTTAGTAGCAATTTGCAATAATATCCAATGCATCGTTTTTAAGTAATGATTTGATAATTTGTCAAGTGTGACTCTTGATAGGGTTAAGCCAACTCAATTAAGTTAAAGTTATGTCAAATTGGGCATATAGATTTAAACCAATTTTACACAGTTGGCACTCAAGATAATAAAATATATTGGTACCAATTTGAATCAATATCCAATGCATCATTTTTAAGTTGTTTAGTGTGACCCTTCATGGAGTTACGTCAAGTCAATTAAGTTAAAGTTATGTCAAATTGAGCGTATGGATTTAATCCAATTTTACACAATTGGTGTTTAAAGTAGTAAGTATATTAGTATCAATTTGCATCAATATCCAATGTTATGTTTTTAAATAATGATTTGTTAATTTGTCAAATGTGACTCTTGGTGAGGTTAAGCAAACTCAATTAAGTTGAAGTTATGTCAAATTGGGCGTATGGATTTAGACCAATTTTACACAGTTAGTATTCAACGTAGTAAAATATATTCTTACCAATTTGCATTAATATCCAATGCATCGTTTTTAAGTAAGAATTTGTTAAGTTGTCTAGTGCAACTCGTTATGGGGTTAATCCAAATCAATTAAGTTGAAGTTATGTGAAATTGAGTGTATGGATTTAAACCAATTTTTTACAGTAGGTAATATAGGAAGTAAAGTATATTGGTACCATTTGCACCAATATTCAATGCATTGTTTTTAAGTAATGATTTGTTAAGTTGTCTAGTGCAACTCTTGATGAGGTTAAGTCAATTCAATTAAGTTGAAGTTATGTTAAATCAAGCGTATGAATTTAAACCAATTTCACACAGTTAGTACTTAAGGTAGTTAAGTATATTGGTACCAATTTGCATTAATATCCTATGCATCGTTTTTAAGTAATAGTTTGTTAAGTTGTAAAGTTGTAAAGTGCGATTCTTGATGAGGTTAATTCAAGTCAATTAAGTTGAAGTTCTGTCAAATTGAGCGTATGGATTTAAACCAATTTAACACAGTTAGTACTCAAGGCAGTAAAATATATTGGTACCATTTTGCATCAATATCCAATGCATAATTTTTGAGTGATAATTTTTTGAGTTGTTTAATGTGACTCTTAATAAAGTTACGTCAAGTCAATTAAATTAAGTATTTGTGTCTGATTATTGCACAGTTTAAAATAATTGAGGTTAGGGTATTTTAATAAAAATTTTATACTTTATTGTGCTGATTTTATTTTTATATATAAAGACCGGTTTCGGCGGTTAGGCCATCATCAGTTTTTTCTTTTCTTTTCACAGGTGTTGTTGTGTGTTGCGGGTGGTGTGAATTTGTTTTTTTCATTTCAATTCACACCACCCGCAACACACAACAACACCTGTGAAAAGAAAAGAAAAAACTGATGATGGCCTAACCGCCGAAACCGGTCTTAATATATAAAAATAAAATCAGCACAATAAAGTATAAATTTTTTATTAAAATACCCTAACCTTAATTAAATTAAGGTTAAGTCAAATTGGGCGTATAAATTTAAACCGATTTTACACAGTTGGTACTGAAAATAGTAAAGTATATTGGTTCCAATTTAAATCAATATCCAATGCTTAATTTTTAAGTTGTCAAGTGTAACCCTTCTTGAAGTTAAGTCAAAAACTCATGTTAACTATGAAATTTACGGTAAAAACGTTGAAGCAAAAAAACTTTTTATTATCATTCATCAAAAAATGCGCAAAAAACATCAAATTAAATTAAATCTGCTTAAAAAACAATTAAAAAAAAAATTTGCATAAAATTTGCTGAACAATTATGTTTACTACATAAAATCGGCAGTAAAACTAATTTTTAGCATAAATTTTGTCAAAACTGGCGCGCAAATCTCATTTAAACACAAATATTTCTCTTAAAATTTTAAAATTGAATAGAAACAACATATATAAAATTGAAATTGCACGAAAAACTCATTTCTAGCATAAAAACCATAAAATTTATAAAATTACTATCGCGCAAAAAATTAATTCTAGCATCAAAATTTTATCAAAAATTATTTTCTCCTAAAAACCTTATCAAAATGAACGCAACAAACCTCAAAAAGGCACGGAAAAAATATTTATACATTGCTCAAAAAAATCATTTTTAGCACAAAATTTGCTTAAAAAATTGCAAAATTGCTCAAAATAAACATTTAAAATGTTAAAATTGCACAGAAAACTTACTTTTAGCATTTTCAACCTCAAAATTCTGTAAAATAAACAATTGTAAAATTAAACTAAAAAGATATTATACAATAAAATATACAATAAACTTATTCTTTTATTTAACATTAAAATTGCAGAAATTTTCTATCATAAAATTTTATCAAATTTAACTTCAAAAATCTCAAAAATGCACTAAACAAACATTTTTAGTACAAAATTGCACAAAACAAACATTTAAAATGTCAAAATTGCACAGAAAATTCACATTTAGCATAAACTTTGCTAAACTTTATCAAGATTTGTAAAAAAAATCCAATTATATTAAAAAAATTGTAAAAAAAAATTAAAATTACACAGAATTAACTTTTATCTATCATAAAAACTGCAGAAAATTTTTATCAAACCTAACTTCAAAAATCTTAAAAACGCACAAAACAAGCATTTTTGGCAAAAAATTTGCTTAAAAAAATGCAAAATCGCACAAAATAAACATTTAAAAAGTCAAAACTGCACAAAAAACTCACTTTTACTATAAATTTTGCTAAACTTTATCAAGATTTGTAAGAAAAATTCATCTATATTATAAAATTTGTTAAAAAAAACTTAAAATTACACAGAATATACTTTTATTCAACATTAAAATTGTGCAGAAAATTAATTCTTGCATAAAATTCGCTCAAAAATTGCAAATGCTTTATCAAACTTAACTTCAAAAATCTAAAAAATGCACTAAACAAACTTTTATTACATAAAAATTGAACAAAATTCTTATGTTATGCTAAAAATAACAATTGTTTCAAAAATTGCAAAACTGCACAAAATAAAAATTTATAAATAATAAAATCGCTTACTAAACTCATTCCTAGTAATGACCTATATCGATGACGTCTTATCGCCATCAACAAACTTTAAAAGTGGCTTGAAAAATCTGAAAAAAGTGTTCCCACGGCTCAGAATGACTAGAATGTTATTTCTTTTGTTTTAAAAAAAATCGGCCATGAAATAAGCAAAAACGAAGCAATAAAGCTTTTTCCATGTTCAACAAATGTCCACAGTTTTTGAGCCTGGCAAGATATTTTTGTAAGTATGTCAAACATTTTGCAACGTTGGCCAAACATTTGACGGAATTAACAAAAAAAATTGCTGAATTTACCTGTGCCAAAGCACATGAAAATGCTTTTATAACATTAAAGAAAATGTTGGTTCATAGACCAGTTTTAGCACTCTACGACCATTTAACAGAAACAGAACTCTACATCGTTCAATGCCTTTTTTCCGTTCAAAACACAAAAAACCCAAGTTTTTGGTGATTATCTCAAAATTGACAAATAAATGGTAAAAATATTGGTCGGACTCACAAAATTGTAATAGAGGCTTAATTTTACGTCAGGAAATGCAAAACAAAACCTTTTTTTTTTAAACATAAAAATATCAAAAAAACCGTAGATATACCCCTTCTCCCACTTTCCTATATTTCACTTCGTTCGATTGCTGAAAAAAAACTTTTTGACTCACAGACTTCCGGTCTATAAGAACATCTGTCGAGATCTGCTGCTTTCAATAGAAACAACCGCGTAAAACTAAAAGTATTTTTGTTTCCGTAATAAAAATATATCAAAAAACGCAAGCAGGTTAATACAAAACATGAGAAGTAAATATCTGTGCTTTTAATTAATAGATTTAATTGTAATTAAACTAGTTGATTATTCAATTAAATACTACTCTACCTACATAACCAATTGTTAGTTTCAAATAAGCATTCTATAGTTAGTTCCTGAAAGCAGTGAAACAGTGCTGCGGCTGACACTTAAAATGACTTAACAGAATAAATACAATAAATTCAAGGAAACAGGATAGATTAATTAAATTATTAGCATTGGGAATAATTACTTTATATAAAAAAAAATAATTATAAAAAACATAAACAGACTTTTAGTTTACACAATATAAATGGATCACCCAAAAATTAATGCTTGGTTTATTATATCAGACAATATCTGATTCGCTTTGGTACTTTTTCTGATAGTCAGGCCACGAATTCGTTTTGAAAGGTAAATTGAGCTATAATAAAAGTTTATAACAGTCCATAATACATATATTACTTGGAATAAATCCCCGGAAATATTAAATGGATGAAATCCGCCATATATATCCACCGCGAGAAAAGAAATATGAATAAGAGATATGTGCGTGCGTGTGGAGGGATAATAATCCGATCGGTTGTGGAGAGGGTGTCGATAATACCTAAAAAGAAATCCCACACAGAAAAGGGATATGGTTTAAGTTGATTACAGTCGAAAGGATACGGATGTAATTGGAAATTGTGCTCGGGATATATCTAGTCGTCGCAAATTATTAAGTCAACTTCACCCAGCTTCATGTTTGACTATGTATAATACCGGAGATCTATATTTACCGACCCTAACACGATGTAACTTCCTGTGATTTTGCCCGAGATGTTTACCGGTTTCTGCCACCATGTTTTCAATAACAACAAAGATAATATTAGTTTGCCAATAGTTTTATGTTAAAACTGTAACAATATTATCGAAAGAAAAAGTATTTGCATAACATGTGGAAGAAAACTTTGAAATTGAAACTATACAAATACAAAAATAATGCGGTTGTTATTTTAAGATTTATAATTATTCCAATAAAAATTTAAAATCAATTGTTTGAACTAAAAACAATTCGAAATAATATAATACAAAACAATAACAATTCAGCTTTGTTTGAGTTTCTGAAAACTTAATTTAAACCTATAAATTAAATTTGTTGTATAGTAAGTTTGACGTTGATTTTATAAACTTATAAGAAAGCAAGTGAGAAAACCTAAAACAAAGTTGTTAGATCACAATTGAAACTGCATGAAACCGTTTTATATGTCTGTCCAATCATAACCAAATAAAAAATAAAAAAAAAAAAATAAAAATTGAGTCGAGCCAGCAGCCGACCTGTATGCAGCTTTTTCCATCGCTCCAGCATTTTTTGCAATTTTTATTGCAACCAACAGCAATCTAATTTTTAATCCTTTGTTCAGTCTGTTGTATACTTGTATACAGCAAACAAAACAATTTTTTTTTCTAGAAGTCGATGGCTGCTGCAATGGCACCCGTACCGGAGCAGCAGCTTGAAGAAGCGATGAAGAAGAAATCCGGAGGCGTCCCGGCCGGATTCTTAGCCCAGGATAAGAAGTCCAAAAAGAAAAAATCCCTTGCAATTAATAAACCTAGCACCAACGCCAGAGTGGCTGCCCTGTCCCACCAAGTGCATCGGATAAAAGGCCAGATGGCCTCTATGGCGGCCACAATAGTAAGTTTGAACCAGAAGATTATGGATATATCCTCTTCTTTTCAGATTCTAGCCGACTTTGTATCATCCCTGAAGAACTGTGGATCCACCCCCATTGCCAAGGCTCTAAAGAAGGAAGCAATGCACTTGGGGCCTCTACCGGAAGCGCCGCCATGACTCCACCCCCTCCGATGATGGATCCGATCAAGACGTGAGAGGCCACGCCCCTGAAAAACAGAAACCTGACCAAGTCGCAGCCGACGTTTTGACAACGGTCCGTGTACCCGACGCCCCGCCCCTAAGTTCCGATGAAGACGACGGCTTCACCAAGGTTAGTAAGAAAAAGAAAAAGAAGGCCGCCAAACGGAGTAAGATTACGGGTGAGCCTTTTCCTCTGTTAATAAGGCCTTCAGCCACTCCCCAGCAGCCATCTACCACTGGTAATGAGCCATCAGCGGCTCCTCTCGCCGGTCCTTCAGGCCAAATGGCAAATGGGCTTTCTGCCCCCAAGCGCGCCGCGCCTTGCCGAGGTGAAGTTCCGGCTTATTGCCGCGGACCTCAACCACTACGGCGAAGGCCTTACGGCTAACGATGAAGTTCATCCCCCCACTGACACTCCCGCAAATAATAACTCTTCTAAGTCTCGTCCGCCAGCTTTTGTATTGACTGACAAAAGCAAATACCCGGCTACTTCTAAATGGTTTAAGGATAACCGAGTTATTATCCTTTCATCGCGTACTACCCAAGAGGGTATTTGCATGGCGCCAGACACCTCAGAAGACTATAGAAAGACAACTGACTACCTCAAATCGGCGGGTGTGAGCTTCCACACTTGGTCAACCGCCGAAGAAAGATGTCTAGAAATTGTCATCAGACACGTTGCTAAATGTTTTACTGAGCAGGACTTAGGTCAGGTTCTTGTCGATCTGGGGTTCTCCTCTTCTAACGTGCATCGTATGAGAAACGAGTACGTTAGGCTTAGCTTGGTTTTGGTGCAGCTTCCTAAAGGCGCCAAATCATTTAAAATTATAGGGTTGAAAGAACTCCTAAGTCTCAAGGTTTCAGTTGAGCCTAAAAAACGTGGTGGTAGAATTCTTCAATGCCACAAATGCCAACGTTTGGGCCACACGGCTAAACGTTGTTTTTCAAAAGCGCCTGTTTGTCGCATCTGTTCCGGGCCCCATCAATTAATGGTCTGCCCCAAAAACACACCTCCAAAGTGTGGTCTTTGCGCGGGTCCGCACCCCACCAACTTTAAAAGATGTTCCTTTTATCAAAGAATGTTGGCCTCGCACGGCAAGGCAAATAAATCAGCCTCTTCGACTGCCGAGGCCGCTCCGGCTCCGGCTCAGTCATCTTCTAAGCCCGCAAGTCCCCGCAAAATCATTTGCAAACGCGGTCGCTCTACCGGCAATTCCTTTGATAGCAAGCCAAGACAATAGAATAGTTGCTCGGTTGAACGACTTCAACGATTTTCAAAAGAAAATCATGGCTTCTCTTCTTCAGAATCAGTAATGGCTAACGAAGAACCATTACTTTGTGTTTGTTTCTGGAATGCCAGAAGCATTTCAGAAAAAATGGGTAAAGTGGAACAGTTCTTCATCCAAGAGAACCTCGACATCATGCTGGTGTCCAAGTCAAACCACCATCCCACCCAATTGTTAAGATTACCAAATACTTTTACGTATTTGGGGTTGTCGGGGATTAGACTAAGGCATAGGACTTTGATCTTCGCGAAAAGATCAATGGACCACTCCGAGGTCGACACCCCCAAGCTAGTCTCTCTAGAATCAAATGCAATAGTGGTCAATGTGCCCGGCTTAGGGACATTAAAAATTGCATCTGGCTATCTCAGCCCAAGTAACCAAATCGAAACGGCGGATTTTGAATCGATCTTATCTATCCCTCTCCCCACAATCATTGCTGGGGATTTCAACTGTGGAATAGATTAAAAACAAACGTCAAAGATCGGACGTTGATCGACTTTGTAGAGCAAAGAGGGTTACAAGTAATGAGTCCAGAAAAACCCACCTTCTATCATAGCGCAAGGCACCAAACGGATGTTCTTGATGTGGCTATATTCAAGAACGTCAACCTGGTTTACACTATCCGAGTTGTCAACAATATGAGTTCCGACCACTTCCCGGTCTTGCTAGAGCTCTTTGGAAGGGAGTTACCTGGGGAGAAAGGAAAGTCCGTCATCCGTACGGATTGGCCCCTCTTCTCACGATCCCTGAAATGAGTATCAGACGCATGACTCCGGTGAGAACGGCCGTGGACATCGTTAGGGCCGTCAAACTTTTTACGCGCCAAATCCAGCAGGCTTTGGAAAAAGCCTCTAAAACTTATCAGGTTCGCGTAGATAATCCTCTTGGACTATCTCGGGACGTGAAAGATTTAATCCGTAGACAAAATGCCGTCAGGCACCGTTGGCAGCGGCACCGCAACCCCTTAGATCGCATGACGTTAAACTCTCTTCATGGTGAGGTGAAAAAAGCCAAAAGCTCCCACAAAGAATTGTGTTGGAAAAATACTTTGGAACTCTTCACGGAGAATGATCATCCAATGTGGAGAATCTCAAAGTCCTTAAGAAACAGGCCGGTCCTCATTCCAGCCATTCACGGCAAAAATAAAGTACAATGACAGCTTAAAACTCCAATGCTCCCCAAACAACTGGTTGGACTCAGAGCACGTCGCAAGGGTTAAAAGAGTGGTTAGAAAAGTTCTGAATGCTGCTGACGACAACGCGCCGCTGCAAAGCGTATACGAAAAATTATACAAAGACAAAAAATCCGGTCTGCTCCAGGCTCTGACGAAATACCTAATAGAGCGCTAAAATGGTTCTCGCACAAAGCAATAGTGGTTCTTACTAATATTGCTAATGCAATCCTTTGCACTGGGCATTATCCTACGGTTTGGATAAGCTCATTTGTCATAAACATCCCAAAACCTGGAAAAGACCGGCGGTTTCCTCAAAACTACCGGCCTATGTCAGTTTACTATGCACCTTGAATAAGGTCATAGAAAAGGTTATCTTAGATATCATTCAGAATCATGTTGATTTGAATAATATACTTCCTTTGCATCAGCACGGATTTTGTTGGAAGCATTTTTTGGTCCATCAGTTAAATCGGGTGACTGATTTCATTGTGGAAGGTTTTATGTTAAAAAAGGCCACAGGGATGGTCTTTTTCGACGTGGATAAAGCCTTTGACAAAGTCTGGCATAAGAGTTTTCTCTACAAACTTTACAGTCAAAAATTTTCTTTACGTCTTATAAGGCTGATAGCCTCATATCTAAATCGTAGAATCTTGGCTGTTAGAATTTAAAAACACGTTTCAACCACACGAAATATCACAGCAAGGCTCCCTCAAGGCTCCATTCCTTTTTCGGTCCTTTTTAACCTTTGCTGCACTTTTGTACTCGTCAAGGTCACCTTTGGTAATCACCTCTAGGCTACAAAAAGCCACCGACAATCTGGAATGCTGGTTAGATGACTGGCTAGTAAAAGTCAATTCGGAAAAAAAGCAAAGCCGTTTTTTTCACTCGGCGACGGAACGCACCTCATGATAACGTTTGTCTCGACGACGTTCCCATACCGTAGTCCAACTCTGCTAAGTATCTAGAGATTACCTTTGGGCTTACGTACAAGTTGCACGTGCAGTCAATACTCGATAAGGCTAAATTAGCCAAAAATCTTCTGGTTCCGATGCTGCGGCGGAACAGTGGTCTTTCTCTCTGGAATAAAGTCCGGGTCTACCATCAGACCCATGATGACGTACGCGTGTCTCGTCTGGGGAACCGCCGCAAATACGCATGTAGATAGGTAAGAATTGTTCCAAGGCAAGACTTTGCGGTGGTTCACTGGAGCTTCAAGGTTTGTCTGAAATTGCGATATTCAAAGCGATCTCGGGATTCCACCACTACGCAGACATATCGAAGCATTGGCCGCAAAGTACTTCGACAATCTCGAGGTTCATTCCAATCCTGATTTGGTCCGACTCGCCGAGCCAGATAAGGAAGTTTTGCGACATAAGCGCCCAGTAAATCAATCGATTAACATTTCCTAAAACTCCTTTTCTCTTCCCTCAGACTATAAGGCGCATATGTCCCCTCTTTTTTGACACTGGTTTGTCTAATAACTATCAACGGAAGGTTTATGAGCTTAAGGTCTCAAACTTCCAGGCTTATCACCGGGGGGAAGTTTAGTCGGTAGACGCCTGCCTCTTGTGGGTGAATCCGACACTTTCAGTCTTTAGAAGATTCTCCTCCCAAGCCACAATAAAAAAAAAAAAATAGGAAATGATACAAAATAGCCAAGTTAAGCGAGAACAAGTTAGTCTCGTGTTTGACTTAACTGTTTTAAAGCAAAAACCTGTAGGCACGCATTATGTGCATACTGCATACGCATCAGCGTGCGATACTGCCATTTAATGGTGGAAGAACGTGCGTCTTTGTTGATTATAATCTACAGATCGCGACAAATCAATTTGATGTTTTGGTAGATAGTTGTAATATAAATATTTGATTATTTTAAACAGAGTGATTTGTTTAAATTTTACTATTTATTATTATGTAATTGATGCATCGATTGTAAACTACAAATTTCTTTCAAAAACCATTAATTAAGTCGTTCAGCATTCTTTTGTATGTTTAATGTTTACATGACAGTTATTTTATGTGAAACTATTATTAAAAAATAAAAAAAACAATGAATTTATCTAATTATGTATTATTTTCAAAAAAAAAAGGTTAAATACTGTTTACAGTTTTAAACAACTACGTTAACGAGAATTACTCGATAATGCTCATGCTTATTACAATGTAGTGCAAATGTTGTATACTGATTTGTATGCGTGCAGATTGATCAAGGGTGAGGAGTAAATTAAATGTAATAATTAAGCGGTCCATTTACAGGAAACATGACATCAATGTGACATCCTCACTATAAATTACAGCCAACACCAATATTCAATGGGACGCGTACTGTACATTCAATTGAATAATATGGTTGGCCGCTTAGATGCGATTACATTTAATGGATATGTTTTGAAGAAAGGGATGTAATCTAAATGAGAAGCCCGTTTCTATGCAATCACAAAATTATCGACAAATTTAAATATTGCCAGATAAAGACAAAAATAGGCCGACAATTTCTTGGAACCCTAGCAATTGCAGTCCTTATTTATGTTATGCAAGGGTAGAAACAATCCAATCTACATGCGTTTATTTGATCCGTTCCTAAAACGGTTTCTAGGGGCGAATAAAGGAACAACAAACGGCTTAAGCAATCTAAAAAAAACCTATACTAATTACGATCAATATTTTAATCATAATTAGACCCCCGGCAGGGCTTTTGTACAAGAAGTTTTGAAAAAGACGCCAAAAGGCAAAGGATGTTAATTGCTCTTAATAGAAAAGTTTGAGACCAATAACCGGGTACGCTATGATTAAAACGTCGGGGTGAAGTATAAGCCGATATGACGAATTCGCATAGTTCTAGAGAAAAGAATTTAATAAATTCATAAATTACGGTAAAGTTTTCAACGACAAGAGGGAATGTTGCGAGTAGAAATGGCCGCAAATAAACTCCAAGATCGAAGTTGCCTTTTGTATGGGGAGGCGTATTATTTTAGGCGGAATTAAGTGATAAGTGCCTCGAATTTCCAGACGGCAAACGTTTCAAGTACAATCATGCAAATGTTGCACACTATCATTTCGTATGCAAATGTCCGACCCACACTCACATACACACAAAAGGTCGTTTTTATATACATTCGACCTAAATGATTATAATTTTAAATTCAAAGAAAATATTTTTTTTAATTAATTATTTTTTATCTTATGTAACAAAACGCGGGCAATGTTTTGTGATGAGGTTCAATAACAATAATTGGATTGTTTTTAAAATTCATCAACATTGATGTTTGTATTACGGATCTAACAACGGTAAGGTGGTTAGTCTTCAAGTTAGTTTTGTGAGTGCTTTTCCATCATTTCGGTTTTTGTTTATTGTACTACTGTTCTTATACAGGTAGTTTATAAATGAATGGGATTATCTAATCACTTTAAAAATGCCGCCTTTTTAAAATTGTTCTCTATACTATTTGTTTTGACGGTTCAACTTTGACATCTGTCAAGCAAGCAAGGTTATAAGAATGTATACAAATGAAGAAAATATTTTTATTATTGAATCCCTTTTTAGGAATAGTCGGTTTGATAATGGGGAATGGCTCTATTCTATTCCGGACTGTGTTCGAGAGTTTACAACCAGGGTGACCAGATTTTTACAAGTAAAAAAGAGTATAAGAAATGTTTAACCCTTCTACCCTTAAATTCTTTTAAGTATACCAAATTAAATTAAGAAAAACTACACTCCAACAATTTTCTTAAATTCTTCTAACTATATAAGAAAAACCTGCACTCCTGACTAACTATATTGAAGCGTATGGTTTAAAAAGTTGTACTTTTTGGTCCCAAACCAGCATCTTTAATTTCATTATTTAAAAAATTATTAAAACACAATGATTAAACTAAAAAAAACGCCAATCTCAAACCTGACACAATAGGTTTTTGTAATTTTTTTTGCAGAAGGTATAGAATTTAATTTTAAAATTTACGGCATTTGAAAATTTGATGGCGTCGATTTTGTTTCCATCTTTCCCAAATATTTTTTTTGCAATTTTTAAAAAACGTCAATAACCGTAATATTTTTACCACAAGAGTACTTTAACAAGTATATTATTTGTTAAAAACAATTTCTTTAAATTAACATGTTAAAAATTACCAAATACACGATCTAAGATGTTATCTGTCTAAAATGATACTAACTTAATACGTCTAAAATTACAAAATCTTACATAGCAGCTTTAAAAATATAACCAATGAAAGATGATCAACTGTAAAAAATACTAAATCTAATATAAAAATGTGAATTTTGCACTTTTAACCGTTTTAAGCCAGATTTTGAAAATATTTTAATATTTTATGACAGAATTTTGCCATTTTTTGGTGAATTTTGGTACTTTTAGACAATATTTTTATACTTTATAATTGAATTTTGTTATTTTTCACATTATACAAATTGAGTCTTACACTTTTTAACAGCTTATGACCGGATTTTGCAGTTTTTAACAATTTATAAATAAAATCTTGTACTTTTCAACAGTTTATGGCTGGATTTTGCTATTTTTAACGTTTTATAAACAGAATTTTGCACTTTTCAACAATTTATTCCAAGATTTTAATTGTTTTTAAAAATATTATTATATTTCATAACAGGATTTTGCTATTATAGACATTTCATAAAAATACACTTTTTGACATTTTATAAATAGTACTTTAGACTTTTTAATCATTTAAGATCGCACATTGTTGTTTTGTTGTTTTGTTGTTTTATAAATAGAATCTTATACATTTCAATAGTTTAAGGCCGGATTTTGCTATTTTTGATATTTCATAAATTGAATATTTTACGTTTTGACAGTTTATGGCCAGACTTTGGTGCTTTCTGACATTTTATAAATAAAATGTTGCACTTTTCAACACTATGGCCAGTTTTTAGTGTCTTCTAACAATATTTTGATATTTCATAGCTAGATTTTGCAACTATTCTTTTTAATGAATAGAATTTTGCCTTTTTTAAAAATTTATGGTTAAGCTTTTCAAATTCATTTTAGAATTTAACCCTTTTTAACAGTTTATGACCGGATTTTGGTGCTTCTTGACAAAATTTTGATACGTTGTGGCCGGATTTTGCGATTTTTAATCTTGCACTTTTAACTGTTTATGGCCGGATTTTGCTGTTTTGTTATTTTATTTATGGAATCTTGCACTTTTAACAATTTTGGTGCTTTTCAACAATATTTTAATATTTCATAGCTGAATTTTGCTATTTTTAATATTTTATGTGAAGAATTTTAAACTTTTCAACCTTTGATGGTTGAAATTTAATGTTTTCTGACAATATTTTGATAATTCATGGCTGGATTAATAATTTTCAGTTTGTATAAAAAAAACCTTTTATTTTTCAAGAACTTTTAGAGATTGCACTTTTTAACAATTTATATCTCATTTGTTCTAATTTTGTCATTTCATGAGTAGAATTTTCTATTTTCTGACAATATTTTGATATTTCATAGCAAAATTTTTAAAATTATGTTTGTTTTATGACCGGACTTAATTACGTTATAGACAAATTTTATGACTAAATTTTGTTAATTTTATGTTTTTTTGTCAAATTTTAATACTTTATGATAGGGTTTTAATTTTTTTTAGGTATTTTATGGGCAGACTTTTAAAATTAGGTCCATATTTTACCAATGTAAATAATAAAGAGCAGATTATTATAGTTTTTGACCGGATTTAATGTCTAACATTTATTTTTCTTAAACCGGATTTTGACTTTAACGGCCGGATTTTTGATTATATTAAAATTCTACTAATAAGTTAGTTATTTTAATTTTTTTTGTCAAATTTTGTATTTTTAGCCGGATTTATGAAATAAGCGGATTTCAATTGTCTTAGGTCGGATTATGGCTTTAATATTGATATTGAGTACAAAGTTTACAAATTTTAAGTAAGTCAAATTTTGTATTCATGGCTGTATTTTTGAAACTATGTCGTAGTATTTTAATAGTTTAGGTTAGGTTTTAATTTTCTTAAACCGGATTTTGTCTTTAATGGCCAGATTTTTGAGATTATGTCGAAATTTTACTAATTATAAAGATATTATTAAAGTTTTTTGCCAGATTTAATTACTTTCAAGCCAAATTTTAATTTTCATAAGCTGGATTTTAAATGTTGTTTTGAGAATATATACAAATTTGCCCAATTTTATTAAAGTGTTTGGTCAAATTATTTTGTTGCCGAATTTTAATCTTCTTTGGCTGCATTTTGTATTTAATTTAAAAAACTTACAACTTACCATTCCTAAATTTATCTCTAGACAACCAAGAGATAGTTATAATATTTTACATAAGCATAAGATTTAATGAAGATATACAACATTTTATATAAAATCTCTAACTGTCTACAATCTTGGAACCAACAAAACTTCACTTTACTTTGAGTCTCCATCACTTACCCAACATAGACTATTTTTGTGCATTTCTCTTGTCAGAATAACACCAAAAACAAACTAAAGACTGCAGCTGGGAAAAATTTCAAGGTTACGCAGTTATGCACTCATTGTCAAACCCATACTTTTCAAGTTTTCAATTTTCTCTTTAACACACGCACACTCTTATGGTACAACCCCTAAACGTGTGTACATGACACTCACTAGCAACGGACCACATCCAAATTTTTTATAAATAAAATTTTGTACTTTTTAACAATTTGAGCCGGATTTTTGTACTTTAATTTATGGACAAATTTTCTGAAACAATTTTGATATTTTATGGCCGGGTTTTGATATTTTTAAACTTTATGATTAGAATTTTTTTCTTTTCAACAATTTAAGGACGTCTTTCGGAAAATATTTTGATACTTTATGACCGGATTATGTTATCTTTGATGTTTAATATAGATAATATAGATAAATAAACTTTTTAAAAGTTTTTGACAATATTTTTAAATCTTATAGCCAAGTTGTGATAATTTTGACAAATAATAGCCGGATATTTCCCATTTTTGACACTTCATAAATATAATTTTGCACTTTTTAACATTCTATTAAATTTTTACATTTTTAACTTTATAGCCGGATTTTACAAATTTTTGAATAGAATCTAATGACAGTTTGAGGCCGGGTTTTGCTTATTTTGACATTTCATAAATAGAATTTTCCATTTTTTGACAATTTTGGTTCTTTCTGGCAATATTTAGATAGTTTTGCCAAAATTTCCTATTTTTTATATTTTGCGAATATAATTTTGCACTTTTCAACAGTTTATGGCCCGGTTTGCTATTTTTGACATATTATAAATAGAATTTTGTACCTTTTGACTGTTAATTTGCTATTTTTGACATTTTATAAAAAAAATACATTTTTCGATAGTTTATAGCCGGATTTTAACAGTTTATAGCCGAATTTTGTTGGTTTTGAAACTTTATGACCTTATTTTGCTATATTTGACATTCTATAAATAGAATTTTTTATTTTTGGTGCTTTCTGATAACATTTTGTTATTTCATTGCCAAATTTTTTCATTTTATAAATATATGTTTGCACATTTCATCAGATTATGACCGGATGTTGGTAATTTTGACATTTAATGAATAGAAATTTGCACTTCTAAATGGATTAAAATTCTTTCTTAGAATATTTGATACTTCATTGTCAAATTTTGCTATTTTTAACATCTCATGAATAAAATTTAGCACTTTTTAACAGAAAATTAGTATTTTTGTTATTTTATAAAAAAAAAATTTTTTTTTTAACAGTTCATGGCCAAATTTTGCTACTTTTGACATCTCATAAAATTTTATATGGCGGATTTTGATTCAGTCTAACAATATGTTTATACTTGCTACCCGGAATTTGCGTTTTGAAAAAAATGTTGCACTTTTTGACGTTTTATAGCCAATTTTTGCCGTTTTTTACATTTTATAAATAGATTTTTGAATATTTTAACAGATTAGGACCGGATTTCAATGTTTTCTGACAATATTTTGATACTATATAGCCAGACTTCGTAATTTTATGAATGAAATTTTGCACCCTTTAACAGCTTTTACTGTTTTTAACATTTTATGAATAGAATTTTGTACTTGTTTTTTTTTAACAATTTATTGCCGTTTTAAGAAAATATTTTGTTATTTTAGTAATAAAATTTTCCACCTATTAAAAGTTTATGGCCGGATTTTAATATTTTTAATATTTTATAAAAAAAATTAAAATATTTAACAGTTTATAGCCTAATTGTGTAACTTTCTAACAGTATTTTCATGTTTAAAGACTAAATTTTGACTTTTTTTTGACTTTAAAGACACTTTTAAAGACGGATTTACAATTTTAACGGCAGAATTTTTAATTTGAAGATCGGATTAATAGTTTGGCAGTAAATTTTAACACATTAGTTACTGGGTTTTCAGTTTTAGAAGCGCGATTTACAATTTTAAAAACCGGATTGTTAATTTAAAAGCCGGATAATAAGTTTGGCAATGATATTTTTTAATTCAAATTAAATATTGTTATCTGAATTTCTAGTTCTACAAGCCAAATTTAGAAAATGCTGGATTTATAACTTGGAGGCCGGATTATCATTTTGCCAGTAAAATTCAATACGTTTGTAGCTAGAATTATATTTTTAAATGCCGCTTTTACACTTTTAAAAACCAGATTAACAGTTTAAATGCCTTATTTATAGTTCAAAGACCAAATTAACAGTTTAACACGTATTTACAGTTTTAAAAACCAAATTTACAGTATTTATGATTTAAATTCTTTGGCAGTAGAATTTAACAAACTGATGGGCGGATTTTTATTTTTTAATGCTCCATTTACACTTTTTAATGCCGGATTAACAGTTTGGCTAATTTAACACTAAATTTTTAGACCAATTTGTTGATTTTAAAGCCAATTTTGTTGATTTTTAGACCAAATTTATTGATTTTAAGACCGGATTTATTAAATTAATCGTATTTGCTAACTTAGAAGCCAGATTTGCAATAATTTATAAATTTTAGGTGCTGGATTTGTGCAGTTTATTGATTTTGAAACAATATTGGCCAAATTAGTACATTTCTAAGTAATTTTATGCTTTTTTGATAATATTTAAGGTGAATTTAGTTATTTTTGTCAATTTTAGGCCGGATTTGTTTATTTTAAGACCAGATTTATTGAGTTTGAGTCCAAATTTATTGATTTAAGTTCAAATTTAATGTTTAATTTTATATTAATTATACATTTTAGGCCGAATTTAATATATTTTTTTAGTTTTTAGATAAAGTTGTTGATATTAACGCCAATTTATTAACTTTCAGGTCAGAGCATTTTTAATGATTTTGAAATGGTTTTGATAATTTTGAAGTCAAATTTGTTAATTTTAAAGTCAACTTTGTTAATTTTGAAGCCAAATATGTTAACTTTGAAGATATATTTGTTAATTTTGAAGCTAAATTTGTTAATTTTAAAACCAAATTTATTAATTTTAATGCCGGATTTACTGATTTTTATTTTTTGTTTGTTTTGGGACCAGATTTGTGATGATTGATCAATTTTTTGGTTAAATTAGTACATTTTTAAGTAACTTTATGCTTGTTTTGAAAATGTTTAAGCAAGGTTTAGTTATTTTTGTCAATTTTAGACCGTATTTGTCAATTCTGAAGCAAAATTTGTTAATTTTTAGGCTAAATTTATTGAGTTTGAGGCTAAACTTATTGATTCAAAGCCAAATTTATTAATTTTAAGCAGGATTTGCCAATATTGAGGCAAAATTTATTGATTATTCTGAGCTTGGTGTCAATTTTTTTTTATTTAAACCCGGATTCGCTAATTTTAAAGCCGGATTTGTGCAGTTTTTCAATTTTGAAATAAATCAAATTTAATAATGTTTAAACCAATTTTGTTGATTTTAAAGCTGAATTTGTTTAACTGCTGAAAATTATTGTTGATCTTAATTTAAAGCAAAATTAGCTATTTTAAACTAAAATTGTTGATTTTTTTTAGAGATTTGTTTATTTTTGTAATTTTCAGGCTAAATTATTGATATTAAAAGCGGTTTTATTAGTTTTAAGTACAAATCTGTCAATTTTAGAACAGTTTTGTTGATTTTGAGGTAAAAGTTGGCAAATCTTATGTAAAACTTATTGATTTAAAACTGAATTTGCTAAATTTAAAGCCAAATTTGCTCAATTTTATAAAATTTTTGTTAATTTTGATGCAAAATTTGCGCAGTTTATCAATACATTTTGTTAATTTTATGACAGATTTAGGTATTTTAAAACAAATTAATCAATTTTTAGACCTGATTTACTTTCTTTTATATAAAAAAAGTTAGTTTTTTTTTTACAACAAAAAACACAAATAAAAATAAAAATTGATTAATCCGGCCAAAATATAAACAATTTGGCTTTACAATCAATCATTTTGGTATAAAAGTAAACAAATCCGGCAACAAACTAACAAATTTCAACTTAAAATAGATGAATCTGGCCAAAAAAATCAACAAATTTGTATAAAAATTAGCAAACCCAGTTTAAAAATCAACAAATTTGGCAAAAAAATTAACAAATAATAGTCAAAATAAACTATTCTGTCTAAAATTCTAACAAATCTATACTAAATTAGATATATTTGGCTAAAAATCAACAAATTTATATAAAAGCCTACAAATAATGATCAGAATTAACTAATCCGGCATAAAAATAAACAATTTATGCTCAAAATTTATTATTTTAATATAAAAATAAACAAATCCGGCAAAAAAACTAACAAATAGATTTGTAATTTTTAAATTTAAAGCTAGTTTTGTTAATTCTAGGCAGATTTGTTAGTAAATCCGGCTTTAAAATCAACAAATTTGGCTTCAATACTAGTAAAACCAACTCAAAATTGACAAATCCAGTATAAAATCAACAAATTTTGTTTAAAAATCAACAATTTTCTGAAAACTACAAAAATCTTAAAATTTTAAAACAAAAAATATTTTTAATTAATATAAAATAAACAAATTCAACTTAAAAACTAACAAATTTTATTTAAAAACTGATCAATTACACAAAATAAACAAAACCGGTTCAAAATCAATAAATCCGGCTTTAAAATAAACAAGTTTGGCCTCAAAATCAATAAAACCATCCAAAAAAAAAAAAACAAATCTGGACTAAAACAAGAAAGTACAGCTTTAAAATTAACAAATCCGGACTTGATATCAACAAATTAGGCTTAAAAACCAACAAATCCGGTCTTAAAATTAACAAATTCAACCTCAAAATTATTAAAACTGTTCCAATACTAACAAAACCGGCCTTAAAATTGATAAATATGTTGCTAGTGCAGTCAACTTTTAAAGCACTTTAAAAGAAAGTTTAAAAATAATTTGAAAAAAAATTGTCAATTAGTTTTTGTTTAATTTAAAATTTAATAAATTAATTGCTAAAATTTAAAAAAATATTTTAATAAAAAAAGTCAGATCAAGACTGGAGTGAATTGCAAGATTGTCAAAGTACTATAAGAATAGATGAATTCCAAGATTGTTTTAAATTTTTCAATTTTGGACTAGCCATGAAGCATCCATAAAGTCATACTTTAGAAGAATTCCAATTTAACCAGCATTCCAGATCGGTGGTAGCTTTTTGTAACCTAAAAATAACTATCATAAGTGACTATGAAGAGTAAAGAACGCTGTGTTGTTATCGTATTGCGCCATTTTAACCTCATGTTTCCATCCCGAGTGCATGTCAGCAAGAGAGAATAGAGCCTTGAGGAACGTTGGCCGTAATCTGCCGTGAGGTAAAAATATGTTTTTAGATTCAAAATTTTCTGCAATTTAAATATAAAGCTATCAACCTTATAAGACGCAAAGGGAAATTCTATCGGTGCAGTTTGTAAAAAAGACCTTTATGCCAGACTTTGTCGATGAGGTCAATCACTCGATTGTTGGTGGACAGTCGAGTGTTTCCATCTAAACCCATGATGATGGGAGAAAAGAATTCAGAAAGTCTAATGCTTACCAGCGGCGTGGCGTTGTCAACAGCTTCTATGAATTTTCCAACTTTCCGGTAAATCATTTTGACGTGCACCATATAAATATTTTCGGTTGTTGAAGGGGAGCATTGTAGTTTGAGATTGCCAGCATAATGCATTGACCATTTCTTAATAGTATATTGTACCCCACTATAGTCGTTTTCTGTGAAAAATTTCAAAAAAATTTTTGGCTATTTTTACTTTTCAATGTCAAACTATCTCTTGAATCGCGGTGCCGCTGTCAAAGATGTTACGTTTGCAAATTAAATTCTTAACTTTCCAAGATAATCCAAAAAAACATAATAGGTTTTAGAAGATTTTTCCAAAGCTTGTTGTCAAGCTGCATATGCTTTCTTCTGGGCATTGTGAGAAGAGAGGCTAATCTTTGTAAATTATTAATCTTTCTCTCTCCTCGGTTAATCCCCTTGATCTGCATGATTGTAGTGGGTAGGTTCTTTTAGTACTATTACTTGCAATCATTTTTGTTCTACATACTCGAGCAACTCCCGACTTTTGGCGTTTGTCTGTAAACTATTTTACGTTGGGTAAAGTCTCCACCGATGGTTGTGGAAAAATGATTTGCAAAAACTGCATCAAAATTGTACTTAACCCGGGCACATTTACACTATCGCATTCTATTCCAATAAGACCAAGTCAGGTGTATCAACTCCAGTTTAAAATACTGTCCCGCAATGAATAAACTGAGTATTCACTCAAGTGTTTGTGATCAAAAAGTTAGATTAATTTTAAATCTGTAGTGTTTTAGTAGTTTATTTACAAACACTTGGGTGGGTGAGAGGGTACTTTAAAACTAGGTTTGTGGGCTGGTATTTATAAATTTTGTTTTTGCCTACCTACCTAAGTGCTGTCGGTCTAGATATAGGTTTAATCTAGTGTTTTAGTTGCCACTAATGTCAAAAGTAAGCGTGATTCTAAGTTTTTAATTACAAACAATGGCTGAGTAAGCGGGATACACTAATTAATTGATTGTGGGCGGGTGGTTTTTAATCTTGTTTGCTTGCTTACCCAAATGCTTGTGATAAAAAAACTGGAGTTGCGTCTATTTTTGACATTACTGACAATTGACGTTCAGTACTTTAAATTAAGCAAATCTCTTGACGACCAACACTAGCAAACAAAATTCTCAATCACCCGCCCACAATCTATAAATTAGTGTACCCCGCCTACTAACCAGAGCGTTTGTAATTAAGAAATTGTGCCCATTTTTGACATTAGTGACAGCTAGAATACTAGATGTGTATGAATAAGCCAATCTCTGGATCACCAACACTTGGGTGGGCAAAAACAAAATTTAAAATTACCCGTCCACAATTTCTAAATTAATTTACTCCGCCCACCCACTAAGTGTTTGTAAGTAATTGGAATTACGCCCACATTTCACATTAGTGACTGCTAGAACCTCATATATGTGAGATTTATCCAACTTTTTTATTACCGTCCTGAGATTGGATTAAACTTACAGTTGCGGTGATCCAGCTGTCATTTAGATTTGCACTTATTTATAAATTGTAGGCGGGTTTTTTTAAATTTTGTTCCCGACCGCTCGTCTAGCGTTGGTGATCTTAAAGTTTGATCAATATTACGTCTATGGTGTTGCAGCTGCTACACTTAAGTGGATGAGCGTGGTAAAAAATTCTGATTTATGTGTTGTGAGCGGGTAGTTTTAGATCCTGTTACCGCTCACCCGCCCAAGTGTTGATGATTATGAGATTTGATCAACCTCACACTTCTTTTATTCTTGCTGTCACTTAAGTCAAAAGTTGGCGCTATAACCAATTTTTTAATCCCAAACACTTGTGTGAGTGAACGGAGTATACAACAATGAATTGTGGGCGGGTGGTTAAATCTTATCCCTGCCCACTTGCCATGCGTCTATTATTAGTGTATATGTTGCAAGCCAGCAACTCAAAAGGGCGTGGCCTCAACATAAACAAAACCCCGCCGCAACTCGGAGCGCCAGCAGATTGTGAAGGTTTTAGACAGAAAAAGAGTGGTCTTTTTTGACGTCAAAAAAGCCTTCGACAAAGTCTGGCACAAAAGACTGCTTCTAAAGCTAATCAGACAACGATTTCCTCTGCGTATTATAAAGCTGCTAGCCTTATATCTAAAACGCAGAAGTCTGGCAGTCAAACTCAATAACCACATCTCTACTTCTCGGCAGATAGAGGCCTTAGTTCATTAAGGCTCTATTCTCTCGCCGCACCTTTTTAACTTGTATGTAACCGACATGCCTTCAGGGCGCATGCACGGGATTAAAATATCTCAATACGCTGACGATACAGCACTTATCTACTCCTCAAGGTCGACTGAAATAATCACCTTACGTCTTCAAAAAGCTACCTCTAATCTGGAAGATTGGATGAATAAATGGCACTTTGGAATAAACCCAGAGAAAAGCAAAGCCGTACTCTTCACTCGGCGTTGGTCACTTAAACCGCATAAGAACGTCATCTTCAACAACGTTCTCATACCATGGTTCGACACTGCCAAGTATCTAAAGATAATCTTAGACAAGGGTCTCTATTACAAGCCTCAGGTTCAATCCATTCTGGTCAAATCAGAAATGGGTAAATCTCTTCTCTACTTAATGCTGCGACGGAATAGCGGCATGTCGCTCCGGAATAAAATCCGGCTTTACACATCGACCATCAGACCGATGATCACATACGCTTCACCCATTTGGGGAAGGGCGGCAAGTAGCCACCTAAATCGCTTAGAAGCTTTCCAAAGCAAAACTCTCCGGATGCTCACAAGAGCTTCATGGTACGTTCAAAATCTGGACATTCAAACAGACCTAGAGATTCCTCCACTTTGTCAACATTTTGAAGCTTTGGCCAAAAAGTATTTTAAAAACCTCGCAGTTCATTCCAATCCCGACCTGGCAAGACTTGCCGAACCAGATCGGGAATTGTCCACAAACGACCGATAAATTCAATAGTAGCCGAGTTACTTCTAACATAGCATGGGTAAAACCACATCTAAAAACAAAATCCCAACCTGGCCTATAAGGCGACTCCTAAAGAACCTCCTACATAAACATCTCCAAACGAAAGGTACCCGAGCCGAAAGTTCTCAAACTACCAGGCAATTGGGGTTTAGTCGGTAGGCACCCTTAAAAAGGTGAATCCGACATGTCCTGGGAGCAAAGTCTTTAGAAGATTCCTCACCTACGCCTAACAAAAACAAAAAAAAAAGCGCCATCAGACTTCTCCGATCGTTGGCAGAGGCAACATCTTTCCAGCGACAACATAAACCAATCAAAATCCAATAATCCACGCAAGTTCGACCACTCGCACTCTGTCTATCATTATCAACAGACCCCACAGAGTTGAAGCTGAGTCCGACTATTGGACCTTTATTAAGAACCCTGAAAGCATTACCCAGGGACCCCCAACCAACAAACAATTCACCAGATCCTTCTGGGTCAAAACATCAACCCCAATACCCGGATCACCGCCTTCCAGGCTATCACCGCAGGGCTAGGCGGCAACAATTGTAGCCCAACGTGGGGCAACTTGGGACAAGGCGCCCCAACCACCACCGACCCGACATTAGGAGCTCCCCAAGACCTGGGAAACCTTTTCAGAACCATCGATTGGACTATTACCTAATCGATTGGTCTTCAAATAACCCGAACAGTAACTAAAGCAGTAGCAATACATGGATTAACGTTAAAAAAGAAACTACGTAGGCTTTGCACATGTAAACAGGTACTCGCAAAAAAATTAGAGACCTACAAAAATTGTATTAAAATGTTCAATCCGGTAGAAAAAAATATTATCATGTTTAACAAAACGGGAAGTCCCCGGAACCAACTGGAACACTCCCGGTTTTGCAACTCCGGCCGAAGTATCAAGCATACCACCAGCCTGGACCGTCCAGAACCTGGACACCCTCAGGTGATGCACTGATTGCGTGAGATGCTTGGCCAACCAAAGGCTAACGCAGCAAACACCCTCTGCCGGAGTTCCCACCACAGCCGCAACACACTTGGCAGTCGAATCTCTGGCAGACGGGAATGCCCGTGGACCAAACAAGACCTTCCCCTCCACGGGAAAGATACACGAAGGCCATGGAACCGGCAAACGCAAATTTCTACGGAAAAACCAGGTACGAAGACCACTTGCCGACATTCCAAAAACTCGTTCACGAGGACCCTCACCGTTTCTTTGATAAACTCAAAAACCACTTCCGAGTATTTAAGGGGCCATAACTAATACACCATAGTTGCCTGGTGAAGGCCTTGAAAGGGAAAGCCACGATCTGGCTAAAGCAAGCAGACGGTGACCTTGAACCAGTATCTGAAAAAACCAAACGCGCTTTACTGCAAAAATATGGAGACCCCGATCTTATCGTGGACCTAATCCAGCAGCTTTGGACTGAGAAACACCAGAAACTAAAGGCTAGCCGCAACAGTAAGCAATCTCCAATCTCTAAATGACTTTGTCAAGCTATTAAAAGCTTCTAATGCTTTATTAGACGACTAGACGTCTAATAATTTCAGACCCGGCCCGTCAGTCTGAAACTCAGACCTAGAAGTGGAACCAAACCGCCCGTGAGGGAGAATCCGACACTTTGCAAGTCTTTAGAAAGATTCTCCTCTTAACACAAAAAAAAAACAATATTTTAATCACAGATACTTGGATGAGTGGGCGTGACTGTAACAAAACTTGCAACTATCTTTTCGTTGCCCATAGCAAACGATTTGTTTGTCTCTACTACTGCAGGTTTGTGGAGACCTGCAGCTTGAAATGAAAACTGAGCCAAGGCTAATGTGACTTTGGTTTCCAGTTTTGCCACTGGATTGGCTTTGCAATGAGAAGTCAACATTCTTTGGTAAATTTAAATCCCTTGAAGTTAGGCTAGAACAAACTTGGGCGGTGTGTTTTTGGGGCAAGCAAACTAAAAAACTTTTAAGAAGCAACGTTTGGCCTTATGACATGAAAATTTTTGTTAAAGCCGGAAATTTGTCTTTATTTGTTAGAACAAATTTCGGCGGACAGGATTTTAAAGATACATTTGCAAAAGATTAGAAGAAGAAGGAGTTGATATCAGTATCGTTATCCATAGATTTGGCTTCACGGGCGTGGATGGGGTCCAGCAAAATGCCCTCTTTTTCTGCATTGTAGACCGCATTTTCTGTTTGACTACAAAAAAGCCGCGGAGGAAGAAAGGGTGTGCACATTTTCTTTGGGTTGGGCTTGGCCGAGCAGAATTGGCCAGAAACTTCCTTGTCATATTCCGCCTTTAAAGAAAGGGAGTCATGATGGAGTTTGCCGCTGGAGAAGACTTCCACTTCTATTTCCTCATAAAAGTTCGATTCCTTGGCGGTGAAGAAAGTTTTATTTATCACAAAATTTGCTAGTACTTGGAAGATGGAACTAATGTCTTCTATTCTCTTGTTGAAGGTGGCAATGGTGGATGCCCGATTTTGAAAATTGGATTAATATTCTTATATTAACGAATCATCCAAAAATAATGTAGAGAAAGTAGTGGGATTGTAGCAGGCGCACGTTACAAGTGCTTGAAGCCTACCGCTTGCCACCCATCCGCAACATTATTTCAAAGTAAATTTCTACCTTTTATGAATGCAGGCAAAACTATTGTACCCAAGATCTACAATATAAAGTAAATAGAAGCATTACCTAGGAAGATTACCAAAACAAGTCTAAAAGACCGTAACAGATCGCTTGAATTAATTTTTCTAACAGTTTGATGTGCTCTTGGTTATACCACATTGGGTGCAATTTGTTACCAAATTATTTTAGAAAACTGCAATGGTCACTAAATTGCGTAATTGCTTATTAGTACGTCGTTTGTTGTTACAAATGTTCCAAAATAAAATAAAAATAGCTTTATCAAATATTTCATCATCATAATGAGCATTAAATTTTTTAAATCAAGTAGACAAGTTGTGTAGGCTTAGTAAATACTACACAAGCGTTACTATTTTGCACCATTACGCTTTGGGATGATCTATTTACTTATTTTCTCATATGTTTTATACACTAGAATTATTTTAATGTAGTTTTAAGAACACAATTATTCTATTCTAGTAGATTTGTTTACAAATTTATAATTTGTATATAAGAATTTTAACTTTTACAAAATTTGTTCTTATAGCTATATCAATTTTAGTTTAGTAACGGATTGTGGGTGGTGGCTAAGCAATATGTACAAAAATATTTACTTTCGTTCAACGTAATTTAAGACCAAACAAAATCACCTCTACCAATATATTCTCAATCAAACTTAATCCGACACATCCTTATTTGATCCGATTTAGTTGATCGATTCTGAGGGCATACTATGTTGTCTTGTTGTATCCCACGTATGTATGAACAAACAAGGAGGAACAACAAAAGGGCTTAGCAAATTATGGAAATGCGATATTTAAATTTCAAATGTCTAGAGAAGAAGAAGCCTGACGAAACAGAAAAAAATAACGGCTCCATGGACGGCCCTCTCGACATCGTAAATGTAAAATAGGCTAGGGTTCATCTAACACACATATATAATACACATTTATGGTTTCATAAACCGGTGCGAGAGGAACAGAATATACAGTTTTTTTTACAACGACGGGGGCCAACGCCACAATCGGCAGTGAAATGAGGGCGCGCTGGATACAGTAAATGTTATATAAAAAAATAGCGCAGGTGAAATTGAATTGTGCTGGCAATGTGATCAAAATATTCCTTGTTTTTTTCTGAATATGATAATTTAAAAATAATAAAATTTATAAAAGTAATTCTGAAATTATATTGTAAGTGAAAAATTGAAAAAAATTATACCGTCATTCAGTAATTCTACATTATTAAACCTATTTTATTCAATTCTGCATTTATCTTACTTACAAATACAATAAATTAACTCAAATCCGTTTACTTTATAAACAAAGGATTAAAACTTTCCTCACTAATGTCCATTATCCTGTAAAACTTTTTTTTTTATTTTATGCAAACAAACTTTATTAAATAACCATCCTGTAGTATTTTTTTTCTTTATGTATAAATAACAAAAAAGTGTGCTCGGTATAAAGGGATGAAGTCGCTACGGATACACGTTAACAATAAAAAGCCAATATAGAAACTTTTTCCCGGATCAGAGAGCTCAAACATCGGGGGCTTTTACAACGCAAACTTATAAGTACATTCGCGAAAATTATTTCAATTATCACATTTTAAATTGGGTAGTAAAGTGCAGCATAAAATTGCACTTGCGAGTTAAGTTAAAAGGTAATTCTGCTTCAAAAATGAAATTGCTATTACAGTTTATTGACAACGGTGATGATTATTGCTTTAATCCGAATGGAATTTTATGCAGCAATATGAGGCAAATAAAGATCAGAATGTTAAAGCTTTTATGAGTTTTTGTAGGGTCCGGAAAACGCAAATATACTTGCCATTTTTTAATTGCAAAAATGTTACACACAAATGACAAAGTATTAGAAAACAAATATCTACGTTAAATTAATCGCAAAATGACCAATATGATAAATCACTAAAAGGATAAAAACTTAACTGTTAATTGCAAAGAGATATTGACTATTGAGTAATAGACACGATTGACAAAAAAACAATTACAAATTAAAATATTATAATATACAGGGCGTTTCCTAACTGGAGAGAAAAAATCTAAATAACTCTTTTGTCTATCTCGCTTCGTTATCGAGATAATAAAAAAATACACATTATTTAGGAAACTTATTTTGCAAAATTGTTAATAATAGTAACAACAAAGAAAACAATATTACTTTATTAAGTTTTCAAAATGGCCACCATGGGCGTTGAAGCTAGCTTGACTATCCATCAAATTTTCTATCTGATTTTCGAGAGATTCTGCGTATAAACCAGCATTTAAACAAAGCGGTAAGTTTTGATTTTTATTTAATTTGTTTTAAATTTGTGTATTTAAAATACGCATATATGATCGGTTATCGCTAGTACGTACATATGCTCGTGCCGACAGACTAAAATTTAAAAATCTAAGCCAAAGTTTGTAATTTTTCCGATTTCTGAGCTAATTTAGACTACTTACGATTTTGGAAACATTTCACATTTTTTGGTATAATTTTATTACGGAAAAGTGTAAAACATACTACCCGCCCACAATTTAAACATAAAGCCCGCCCACAAACCAAAGAGTTTGTTACCAAAAAATTTATTGGAACACCCGTCTCTGTTGTCTTTTTGACATCTGACACTCATTCAATTGTATATAATTATTAGAAAAACACAAGAGATAGAAGGAACTAAACTTTCCTTTATAACCAACAATTGGGCGGAACAAGTATTAAAAGCTACTCGCCTACAATTTAAACATTTATTAATACAACCTTCTCTAGTGTTTTATTGACAACTGAAGCTCGTTTTACAGAACAAATTTTTCTTTTAGTGGTTGATAGCTGCTGCAATGATACCCTTGCCGGAGCAGCAGCTGGAATCCGCAACTATGAAGAAGGAAGCCGAGGACGTCCCGGCCGGCTTCTTATTCCAGGATAAGAAAACAAAAAAAAAATCCCAAGCAAAGGATAAACCTGAAACCAACGCCAGAGTTGCTGCTCTGTCCTACCAAGTCCAGAGGATGAAAGGCCAGATGGCCTCCATGGCGGCCACAATCGTAAGCCTCAGAGAATTATTGAAAAGTCTTCTTCATTTCAGATTTTTGCCAACTTAGTGTCGGCACTAAAAACCAGCGGACTCCCCCCTCATCACCAAAGTCAAGTCACCAAAGATGGAATAAATGGACCTGGGCGCCTCTGGGACGTGGAATAGTTTACAGACAAACGTCAAAAGTCAGACGTTGCTCGACTTTGTAGAGCAATGAGGGTTACAAGTAGTTGGTCCAGAAGAATCCAACTTTTATCATAGCACAGGGCACCAAGGAGACGTTTTTGATGTGGCTGTATTCAGAAACGTCAACCTTGATTACACCATCCGAGTAGTCAACAATATGAGTTCCGACCACCTCCCGGTCATGCTAGAGCTTTTTGGAAGGGAGTTACCTAAAAAAAAAAGGAAAGTCCGTCATCCGTACCCCTATTCTCACGATCCTTGGAAAAGAATATCAGACGCATGACTCCGGTCAGAACGGCCGCGGACATCAATAAAGACGTCAAACTTTTTACGCGCCAAATCCAGCAGGCTTCGGAAAAAGTCTCTAAAACCCATCAGGTTTGCGTGGATAATCCTCTCGTACTATTTCGGAACGTAAAAGATTTAATCCGTAGACAAAATGCCGCCAGGCACCTTTAACAGCGGCATCGCGACTTCTTAGATCGCCTGACATTAAAATCTCTTCATGGTGAGGTGAGAAAAGCCATAAGGTCACACAAAGAATTGTGCTAGAGAAATACCTTGAAATCCTTCACGGATGACGATCATCCAATGTGGGGGTTTCCAAATCCTTATAGAACAAGCCGGTCTTCATTCCAGCCATTTATGAAAAAAATAGGGTACAATACTTGCTTGAAAGAAAGGCCAAAAAAAGCTATCTTAGTAATTATTCAGGATCACGTTGATTCGAATAATTTACTTCCATTGCATCAGCACGGATTTTGATGAAAACATTCTTTGGTTCACCAGTTAAATCGGGTGACTGATTTTATTGTGAAAGGTTTTAGGTTGAAAAAGGCCACAGAGATAGTCCATAACGACGTAAAAAAATCCTTTGATAAAGTCTGGCATAAGGGTCTTCTCTACAAACTTTACAGTCAAAAATTTCCTCTACGTTTTATAAGGCTAATAGCTTCATATCTAAACCGTAGAACCTTGGCTGTTAAAATTCAGAAACACGTTTTAACCACGCAAAATATCACGGCAGGGGCCCTCAAGGCTCCATTCCTCCAAAGCACGGAGTTAAAATGACACAATACGCGGACGATACAGCGCTCCTGTACTCGTCAAGGTCACCTTTAGTGATTACCTTTAAACTACAAAAAGCCACTAAATGCTGGTTAGATAACTGGCTAGTAAAGGTCAATCCGGAGAAATACATAGCAGTTTTCTTCACTTGGGACGGAACGTACCTTATAAGAACGCCTGTCTCGACGACGTTCCCATACCGTGGTCCAATTCTACTAAGTATTTGGGGATTATCTTTGACAAAGAGGTCACGTACAAGTTGCACGTGCAGTCAATTCACGATAAAGCTAAATTAGCTAAAAATCTTCTGGTTCTGATGCTGCGGCGGAACAGTGGACTCTCTTTCCGGAATAAAGTCCGGTTATACACGTCTTTCATCAGACCCATAATGACGTACGCTTGTCCCGTCTGGGAAACCGCCGCAAATACGCATCTAGATAAGTTAGAATCTTCCCAATGCTCGTCCTTGCGGTGGCTCACTGGAGCTCTATGGTTTGTCCGAAATTGCAATATTCAAAGCGATCTCGGGGTTCCACCACTACGCAGACATATTGAAGCTTTAGCTGCAAAGTACTTCAACAATATCGCGGTTCATTCCAATTCTGATCTGGCCCGACTCGCCAAACCAGATAAGGAAGTTTTGCGACACAAGCGCCCAATTAATCAATTGATTAACATTTCCTAAAATTCCTTTCCTCTTCCCTCAGCCTATAAGGCACTGTTTTTGTCTATTTAACTATCAACGGAAGGTTTATGTGCTTAAGGGGGGGGGGGGGGGAGGGGAGATTAGTCGGTAGGCGCCAGCCTCTTGTGGGTGAATCCGACACTTTCAGTCTTTAGAAAATTTTCCACCCAAGCCACAAAAAAAAAGAGATAGCAGAAACTAATGTTTTGATATTTTATGAGCAACATTTGGGCGGGTGTGTAGGACACAGTATTAAAAGCTACCCGCTTACAATTTAAGTACTTCTTACATTCAAATGCAATTATATATATTTCAAAATTAAATTTTGATATATCAAGACCGGATTACATACTTCAAGACCAAGTTTTATACTTTAGAGCCAAACTTTTTTATTTCGAGTCACCAGAAAATTTATTGTATTAAATTGAATTTTAATGTGTTACATTAGAATTTTACGTTTGCTTTTTTTTGGCGTTAATTTAATTTTGCACTTTTTATTAGTTGACTAAATTTAGGTGCTTTCTGACAGTATTTTTATACCAAATGGTGCTATTTTTGACACTCCGCAAAAAAAATTTGCAATTATTAACAGTGTATGGCCGGATTTTAGTGCTATATGACAATATTTTAATGTGTTAAAAGTAGATTCTGTTTTTTTAACAATATGTTAATATTTCATGATTTTTTTATGTTGCATTTTTTTACAGTTTATGTTAGATTTTGTTTTTTTCCAACAGTTTAATATCTAATATTAATGTTTTCTGACAATTTTTTAAAATTTTAAGGCCGGATTTTGCTATTTCTAACATTTTACAAACAAAGTATAGCACTTTTTGGTTTAATTTTGATTTTTTTTTGAAAATAATTTAAGTGACTACTTTTACAACTTAGGTGACTATCTATACTACTTAATGCTCAAAATTAATTAAAATCCATACGCTCAATTTTACATAACCACAATAAAATTGATTTGAGCCAGTTTTAGTAAGACGTCATAAACAAAATGGAATAAGCCATAACTTCAAAACCAGATATGGAATTTTATAAATTTTTGCAACAATTTAGGTAATTATCTATATTACTTACTGCATAATTTATTTTAAAATCCATACACTCAATTTGACATAACTTTAATAAAATTTATTTCAGCCAATTTTGGTAAGAAGCCAAAATCAAAATAAAATAAGCCATAACTTCCAAACTGATAATTGAAAACTAACAATTTTTGGCAACAACTTAGGTGACTATCTATACTACTCAATGCTTAAATTAAATTAAAATCCATACGCTCAATTTTACATAACCTTAATAAAATTGATTTGAGCCAGTTTTAGTAAGACTCCATAAACAAAATGGAATAAGCCATAACTTCCAAACCAGATATTGGAATTATATAATTTTTTGCAACAATTTAGGTAATTATCTATACTACTTACTGCATAATTTTAATTAAAATCCATACGCTCAATTTGACATAACTTTAATAAAATTTAATTGAGCCAATTTTAGTAAGAAGCCAAAATCAAAATAAAATAAGCTATAACTTCTAAACTGGATTTTGAAAGTTAACAATTTTAGGCAACAACTTAAGTGACTATCTATACTACTTAATGCTTAAATTAAATTAAAATCCATACGCTGAATTTTACATAACCTTAATAAAATTGATTTGAGCAAGTTTTAGTAAGACTCCATAAACAAAATGGAATAAGCCATAACTTTCAAACCAGATATTGGATGTTTATAATTTTTTGCAAAAATTTAGGTAAGTATCTATACTACTTACAGCATAATTTTAATTAAAATCCATACGCTCAATTTAACATAACTTTAATCAAATATATTTGAGCCAATTTTAGTAAGAAGCCAAAAGCAAAATAAAATAAGCCATAACTTCTAAACTTAATATTAGAATTCAACAATTTTTTGCAACAACTTAGATAAATATCTATACTACTTAATGCTCAAATTAAATTAAAATACATACGCTCATTTTGACATAACTATAATAAAATTTATTTGAACCAGTTTTAGTAAGAAGCAATAAGCTTAGTAAAATAAGCCATAACTTTTAAACTGAATATTGAAAATTAACAATTTTTGGCAACAATTTAGGTGACTATCTATACTATTTATTGCTTAAATTAAATTAAAATCCATACGCTGAATTTTACATAAATTTAATAAAATTTGTTTGAGCCAATTTTAGTAAGAAGCCATAAGCTAAGTAAAATAAGCCATAACTTCTAAACTGGATATAGGAATCCAACAAGTTTTTGCAATAATTTAGGTAATTATCTTTACTAGTAAATTCTCATATTAAACTAAAATCCGTACGCTCAATTTTACATAATCTTAATAAAATTTATTTCAGCCAATTTTGGTAAGAAGCCAAAAGCAAAATAAAATAAGCCATAACTTCTAAACTAGATATTAAAAATTAACAATTTTTGGCAACATCTTAGGTGACTATCTATACTACTTAATGTTCAAATTAAATTAAAATCCATACGCTCAATTTTACATAACCTTGATAAAACTGACTTGAGCCAGTTTGAGTAAAACTCCATAAGCAAAATAGAATAAATCATAACTTCTAAACCAGATATTGGAGTTTTATAAATTTTTGCAAAAATTTAGGTAATTATCTATACTACTTACTGCATAATTTTAATTAAAATCCATACGCTCATTTTGACATAACTATAATAAAATTTGTTTGAGTCAGTTTTAGTAAGAAGCAATAAGCTTAGTAAAATAAGCCATAACTTTTAAACTGAATATTGAAAATTAACAATTTTTGGCAACAATTTAGGTGACTATCTATACTATTTATTGCTCAAATTAAATTAAAATCCATACGCTGAATTTTACATAACCTTAATAAAATTTGTTTGAGCCAATTTTAGTAAGAAGCCATAAGCTAAGTAAAATAGGCCATAACTTCTAAACTGGATATAGGAAATCAACAAGTTTTTGCAATAAATTAGGTAATTATCTTTACTAGTAAATGCTCATATTAAACTATAATCCGTACGCTCAATTTTACATAATCTTAATAAAATTGGTTTGAGCCATTTTTAGTAAGAAGCTATAAGCTAAGTAAAATAAGCTATAACTTCTGAACTGGATATTGAACATTAACAATTTTTAGCAACAATTTAGGTGACTATCAATACTACTTAGTGCTTAAATTAAATTAAAATCAATACTTTCAATTTTACATTACCTTAATAAAATTGATTTGAACCAATTTTAGTAAAAAGCCATAAGCTAAGTGAAATAATCCATAACTTCTAAACCGGATATTAAAATTTAACAAATTTTAGCAACAATTTAGATGACTATCTATAGTACTTAGTGACCAAATTTGATTAAAATTTACATAACCTTAACAAGATTATTTCAAGCTGATTTTAGTAAGAAGCCATAAGCAAAACAAGTCATAACTTCTAAACCGAATATTGAAATTTTACAAAAAGTTAATGCAGCCATACAACTAACTCCAATCAAAGCACTACTGGAAGCCAATTTGCATAAACCTGAAGACTAAAAAACCGGCCGGTCAAAAACTAACGACAAATAACTCAAAAGAGCAAAAACGACGACTACATGGTAATATCCGCAACGCAAAAATGGTCAGAGCTCTAGACAACTTGCAGCAAAGTGGATAAGACAAAAAACCACAATCATGCCCACAGGAGCCCATTGCTACTGGATATAAGATCATCACACCAAACCACCGTTAAAAACCCATGTTGATGACCTTCGTCTCGCACCATCCAAGATGCAGACTTAGTAGTATTCCTTGGACAACCTGCAACTAACTGACGTCTCATACAAAAAACTGATAAATCAAAAATTAAAAACATTGTTAGCAAATCGACAGCATTTGACCACCGACGTATACTTTCTGAACACCATAACGTAGATAACGTAATTTAATATTAATTTAATATTAATTTAAATTTATGCAATAAATGTGCAAATAATTCCTTAAACCTCATTAAGTTTTTCCAATTACTTTGCCGACACGTATCTTAAACGAAGTATGAGAGCATTTAACACAAATATTTTAAAAAAATAATTGCATTTACTATTTTAATCATCATGAATTCTTTTGAATGTAAATTAAATAACTTGCAATAATGCATTTTTGCATGTTCTAATCCTTGCTTTACGACCTTTCCTTCTTTTTGACTATGTATTTAAGCTTTGAAACGAATTAATTCCGTCTATCGCCGCGAATAATCCTTCTGATCTGTTGGCGAGTAAAGTATCACCTCTCTTTCCCTTCAATGTTATCAGCAAGCGAACGCAAAATTACATTAGGATCTCTCTCCGCCAAAGTTACCAAGAGCCATTGTGTTTGTCTTTGCTTGTTTTGAATGCGGGTTTTTAGATTCGTGAGGCCCTTTGTTCAATGCTATAATGAAATATTTCGACTAATTAAAGTCGAATTAAAAGGAAAGGGATTCTAGATTTCGTGTACCCCGACGTTCATTATTATTATTATTACGACTTGAGCTAATATTTTTCTTATCGGCTAATTAAATATAATAATCCAAGTAGCGAGGTTATGGAGAGACGGAGAGAACGGAATGTTTATTTTCGCTTTTATTAGGATTCCGCTTTTGGAATGGGAATAAGGTGTGATATAAAATTTTCTTTGATATAATTAAACATTCTTCTTAGAAAAATATAAATGATTGAATAAAAACCATTACTATATCCCATAAAAGTTTAATCTTCAATAACTCATTTATTACTAACCCTAAAGTAATTAAAGTGTTATAATCATTACTAAAATTTCGCAATTCTTTTTCACCTAACGACCGGCTATTATAATTTCAGCAGATATTAAACTAAAAAAATGTTTGCCATAAAAAAAATCATAAAATCTAAAGCGGACATTCTCATTGAATACCTGACATTGTATTTATTTCAAATGTGCAATATTTATAAAGTAAAATAAATATGTGAGAATTTAATGAATACAAACATGGTTATTATGTTGATATAAGTCTGTTGCGTTAACAACAACCCTCGTCAAAAAATTAATAAGAATGTCTGAGTAGTGTCGGATCTTATAAAATATTAATAAATAATATTTTAGTTTGTAAAGAAATGGAAATTAAATTTTTTCTTAGTGTAAAGAAATATGTTAATTTCTACCATTATTATTTCTTCATTAAAATATTTCACTCTAAATTACATCGCAATTATTCTTATGATTATTTTTGTTCCCTTTTCTACTATTTTCACCCCTCTGAAACAATGTAACGTGTCCGAAATAGCGGCGGAGGTTAGTAATTAAATCCCATCATCTTGAATTATGTGAGGAAAGGCGGCTTGCGTTTTGTTAGGGCGGCTCTGTGAATAACATTCACGACATTAATAACACCCCTGGTGTCCTCACGCGGAAGACCATGGACGTGGAGGTGCGGTCGCGCTCTCCGAATATCTCACGTTGATTCTGTCACTTTGATTTTCATCCTAAGTGGAACACGTCCCATTTATACATAATTTATTACACTGAAACGAACACAATGCGAATCTAGTTTTTTTTTTGCTAACGCAACAGCCGCGTACAATGAAATACTAATGAGGCTTGCTCATTTATATTTAATTTATTGTAAATGAGATTATTTCTATTTACTTAAAGAACTCTAATCGATTTTATAACTATTAATTGGCTCCCAGTAAACAGTAATTCTGTTACATACTATAACAATCGTGTATGTTTGTCGATTATTTCCTTTTCCATTGCTGAGTTGTAAATTAACTATTAACCGTTACAGTGAAATATTTTTGCACAACCGCTACAATGCAGTGCGCCAACACTTTCTCAAACAAACGTAAAATATTCAATTTAACACTTTTGCAATATCTTTATATAATAAACCAAATTTTTATACGTTTCAATTTCAGTTAAAAAATATAGTTGCGCTAAAATTTGTTGATTTGTTTTGCTACTATAAAATATATTATTAGAAATATTTGAATAAATAACGTAATAACTTTTTTAACATCAAAATTTTAAAGCGTTTAATTGCATAATAAAAAATAAAATTCAATATTGAAAAATTTTAAATAATGTATTTTCTTCTGTAAATTGCTTTTCTGCCCCTTCAAATAGCATCTAACATTGCTTATCAATGTTATCAACGTCCAATTAAAACTCCAGATTGACCGTAAACTAAAATTTAAGATAAAAAAATCATGTTTGAAGCAACATCAGTTAACATAGCCAATGCACAACTACGGCTAAAAAAAATACCGCCCAAATTGTGTTCCTTTAAACGCCGTGAAGCACAAAAAACTCGAGAAACTTGATCTTAGAGTCTGAATATTTCAGTCCAAGCAGCCAAACCATCAACACAATCCAAAATTTTGTCGACTCAAACATGAATACAATGCGAAAGAATTACCAGCAGCTCACGTAGAAGGAAATAAATAACCTCAACTTATTCATAAAAAAGGCTAAAGAACTAGACGACTGCTTGCGCAAGATTCTAACAATGGCCTCTGCTGCATTTCTAACTGCGTGTAGGGCATGGAACTAAAAACACCGACCCAACAATCAGCAAAAAACAGCCAAAACTGAAAAAAAACACAATAGAAGAAGTAACTTGTCCACAAATTAAACTTTGTTTCCACTCACCCAATCGTTCGTTATCAAGAAATTTATTGTTAAACAACTTTCTCATATCTAAATCCAAGTATACAAGAGGTAGAACAAACAATAGATCCTTTGACGACTAACACTTGGGCGGTTGGTTGAGTCAGAATAGAAAAAGTAACTAGTCTACAAAGTAAACTTTGTCAAGGTCAACTTTCGGACAACCTAAAAAACGCCAAATTACAAACAAGGTTAGGAAACAAGTTAATTGCCTTTTCAGGAAAACGCTTAAACACGCTCTCCAGAAAACAACTCAAACCCCCTTTAGGGTAATTTTTATATATCTCCACCTCTTCTCATTTGAGACAAAATACTCAACTTATAATGCTCAATTTAAAGCCGCCAGTATTAAAATTACTTGCGCAACTACCTTAAGAAGGTCATAGTTTCTTTTACAGTCCAAAGGGGCGGATAGCTCCCTAGTTGCCCACCCCCCTGGCTTGGCAGGAGCTTAAACTACATGCTTAGCTGCTAGAGTAGACGTTTAAATCGTAAGTTCTCATTTGCACCGCAAGTTAAATTAGATTAGGTTTAGGTTTAAACTGTTTGTTCTTATTAGACCGCAAGTTAGGTCTGCATTCATCCATGCTCTTCAGCGTTAAGGTGTGTCTCGGCCCAAACAATTTAACTTGCACAACTAAAGAAAATTAAGGAAAGCTACAAATTTTTTTTTTTTTTGAAGAATCCTTAAAATAACACAAAAAACATTAATGTCGGAGTACCAGCACGGTTTATGACACAAGCACTCTGCGGTTTATCAGTTGGTTCATGTGACAAATCAGGTTTCCAAAGTATTTAAACTTGAAAAGACCATGGTGTGGCAACAAACTGTAATTATATACAACAATCATCTGATCTGAACTGTCTCTGATAGGAACCGATTTCAACGCAAAATGACCAAGATAGGGAGAGATCAATTGCGACAGAACTGGCCAAATATTTAAGTAGATGATACCAGCCGTAAATCTTACAATATGCAACCAAAGAGATATACCAACGTTTGTAAGAAAAAGATTCAAACCATACATTGACATTACCGTAGCAACATGGGAAACGGCTGAAGACAGAAAATTGCTGAGTTTACATAAGTACATACAATACAGCACAAACGGAAAAGGAAAACAGCAAAACTAAAAAGAAGAAAAATGGAACATAAGAAGGATGGACAGAAAAAGGATAAATAGAGTTATAGAAACAGAGGAAGTGACTGAAAACGAGAACATAAAAGAAAGATGCAAAGGGTACTCGGAAAATATGAGGAGGGCAGCAAAAGAATCAATTCCCAGATACAAAAAAAGAGGACGAAGAGAGCCGTACTGGTGGTGCAAAAAGATGAAAGAAAGCAAAAAGAAAGACATACAAACATCAAAAAAGGTCAAAACTCAAAGAAAAAGAAGAAAAGATTCGGATTAAACTAAAAAAGAACTAAAAATTACAAAAAGGCTTTAAAGAAAGCGATTAAAATCCCTTGGGCAAACCATACAAAATAGTAATAAATAAATTAGAAAAAATAAAAGCAGTGTGCTTAAAGGAAGAAGAGATTAAAGTAGTAATTATTGAAAAATTGTTTCCCACTGGAAAAATAGTAGAAAAACCAGCAGAAATAGCAGACAAAGCAAAAGCAGTCCCTGCAAAAGTAGAAGTGATAAAATAGATTATAATGGAACTACCTAATACAAGACACAATAATAACAAAGATAGTGAAGGCAGCGCTAGAGGGAAGTGAGATAGAAATAACACAAATAATAAACAGTAGTCTGAAAAAAGGATTTTTTCCGGCATGCTGGAAGGATGCAAACCTAGTACTAATTTAGAAAAAAATAGAAGCAAGCAAAACAACGACGTATAGACCAATATGCCTGATCAACACATTAGCAAAAATTGTGAAAAAAGTTATCTTAAAAAAAATTGAGCAAAAAATAGAAAAAAAAAGAAAATAGAAACAGGAGCAATATGGATGTACAAAGAAAAGAACAACTTTAAGAACCATTGAAAAGGTAAAAGTCACAGCAAAAGAAGCAGCAGAAAAAAAACACTTTGTCATAATAACCCTAGATATACAAAACTCAACAGCAACAACTGCATACTATAAAAAGCAATTATAGAAGCAGCAAAAAAAACTAACAAATAAAACAAGATAATATTCAGCTACTTTTAGTAGAAAAATCTACTGATCAAAAATGAAAAATTTAGGCTGACTAGAGAAGTACCACAGGGTTCTGCCCTAGGTCCTAAACTATGAAATTTAGTTTATAATCAGCTACTCAAGATGCGGATGCCGAAAAAAGTGACAAAGAAGACCAACAGAAAAAATAGAAAAATTTAAGTAGGTAAACAAATAACAACCATAAAAAAAATTATATACCTTGGAGTTACACTTAAAGCAAAGAGATAGAATGAACAAGTTAAAGAAGCGGTAAAAGGAACAAAATAAAATGGAAGAAATGCTTAGTAGGCTTATGCCAAACAAAAAAAGACCAGGAGAAAGAGCAAGAAGACTAATAGCAACTGCAGCTAAAAGTAACCTAATGTATGCCGCAGAAACACGAGAAGAAGCTTTGAAGACTAAAAAACAACAAAGAAGTAAAGGGAGCTATAAGAGCAAGTTTGTTAAGGATCTGCAGAAGGCACTAGAAGCAATCGCCAATACTAAACGCAGATTTAATGGAGAAAGAAATATTAAGTATAAAAAAAAAAAGTAAATAAAAGAATTAGTAAGGAAGAAGCAAAAGAAGTAAACAAAAGAGAATATAGAAAAAAGAAAGAGAAAGTAAAAATGAACAAGAAAACTAATACCAAAAATAAAAAAATGTTAGAGAAAAAACCGGAGAAGTGTTACTAAACAAATCTACAATCATTAAATGAGTAACAAATCAAATGGAAAGCACTAAGAAACTATGCAACGACAATACTAAAGAAAAAGATAGAAAAATTTGAAGCTTTATGATTTAAATAATACAAAATAGAAGAAAATACACAAATTAAAAACCACAAAAGACAAAGAAAGGAGAAACAAAAAGCTAAATGAAAACAAAAAAATATGAAAATTAAAAGTAATAAAAAAAGAAACAAAGAAAAAACAACTTTGCCTGCCAAGAAATGGAAGGTAAACAAAGAGACAAAAAAAAACATATAGCAAAACATTAATACCAACAAAAATTGCAATAATACGGAAAAAAAAAACTGCTCAAAGAAAATAAGTTGACAAAATTGACAAAGCCAAACGAAAGATACGCCATCTCGAGGTTGACAAAAAATGCAATTTTTAAAATGGTTATAGTTTATCTGGCAACCAGGAGACACAAAAAAATAATCCCAAATAAAGATTCAAGAATCTCACTAAAAGTTAAACTGGCAAATGTAAGACTACCAAAAGGGAAGCACTTAATAGAACTGCACAAAATATTTATGAAAAAAAAAAGAAGATACAACAAAAAAGAAATTAATAAAGATATAGGAAAACTAAAAACAATGCAAATATCTAGGCTAAATAACACAAGAATGGAAAAAAGAGAATGGGATGCTAGTGTAGGAAGTAGGACAAAAAAATAGGGTAAAAGAAAAAATGGACCAGGGACAGCATGTGTTGCTAAGCAGACTGCATAAATTCTGCAAAGCCAAAACCAGCCCCCCTCAAACTAGTACCACATTAGAGACAACAACTAGGACAAATTAAAAGCAGGACTTACGCACAGTTATTTATTCTCAAGGGCAACTTGTTGAGGCCTAAAAAACCTACCCATATTCGCGGATAAATGCAGTCCTAAGCAAAACTATAGACTTGATTGGACTTTAAAATTTCGTCATGAAAAGTCTAAAAACCAAATTTTACAAAAAAACTTGCAAAACGCAACAACCCAAAACTAGCCTGGCTAGCCAAACTAAACAAGAAATTCTCCAAACATAACAAACAAGTAAACGAAAAAGTTATTGCACACTTTGTGTGCCAAATTTCCAAAACATTTACATATTAAGGTTTTCATTGGTAGAAACTTTCCTTCAGAGAGTAAATATGACATTTTTAGTTTTTTGAAGATTTCCCACCTTGGCCACAAATAAACATTTTTATTGTTTAGAATCAATATTTTTATTAGTTTTAACATATTTCTTTAATTTAAAAATTTGAGAAAGATTATAAAAACAAATTTTAAAATTCAAAGACGTATTTAACGGATAAATTATAACCTTAAGCAGATAAAAGATACTTTGACAGTTGAAAAAAAAAAACGTTGACAGTTTAAATATATTTTTGACACTAAAAAAATTATTTTTGACGGTCAAAAACGAGTTTTTGACTACATGTTACTTTTTAGACTCGTTTCACTCGTATACGGTTCCATTCGGTTCGGTTCGAATTTGGTTGCAGCCAAAAACAAATAAAACTTTTTCACACATTCACGGTTCGTATTGGGTTTTGTGTTTTTTTTTTTCGTACACAGGCTCAGTAGTAATCATAATAGAAAAAAGTCAAGTTGTTGCCATGTTATTTCTCTATAGAATAATTAAAAAACAAAGGAGGAATTCATTAAGAGCACCCTTTCATCACTTTACAAAGAAGAATTTGGTGCTATATTGTTTCTATTGGGTACCGAATAGAAACCAAAAATAAACCAAAAATAAACCAAAAATAAACCAAAAATAAACCAAAAACAAACCAAAAACGAACTAAAAACAAATCAAAATCAAACAAAACCAAATAAAACCGTATACGTGTAAAACGAGCCTTAAGGCAAACTATTTTATTAGTTGAATAATGTTTTTTACAAATAATGTTTACGTTTGATGAAATCATGACAATTAAATTTTTTTTGTAAAAAAAACGGTTTTTTGCAAATAAAAAAAGGTTTTTGCATGATAATTGATAACGTTTTTATAAATAAAACGCTCAATTGACAAAGAATGGCTAAACCTAACAATTAAATAAAATGTTGAAAATTTATATACAAACTTTGTGAGTAGAAGAACAATAACGTTTTTAAAAATAAATATAATTCAAACTTTATTTTGACCAAAGAATAATCATTGCATATCATGGGAGCAGTTTGATTCTTAAAATATGACTGAAATAATAACTTATAATAGCTTTTTATCCACCAAGGTGGATCGGAAATCACCTAATAAGCTGTTGGTCCTATCAAACCTCTTTAATAAAGTTGTAGACTTACTGGTGCAATGTAAAGAAGGCGTAAAATGCACAAAACAAACTATTTTGACTATTGACAACTACTTGAACATTTGATAAGACTACAATTATCAAAAGAAAAACAGTTCAAAAAGAATATGTACAAGTACAAAAATGACATTTTTAATACTTTTAGTACACTTTTCATAGCGTATGTACATTTTTACAAGCTTTCCAGTTGTTAAAAGATAGTTTTGACAGTTCAGTGGCATTAACAAAAACTACTTTTAGCAGTTTATAAACATTTTTTAATCATCATCTCCTTTTCTAATGAAGTGATTACTAATATTTGAGGTAACTAGAACCAGCAAATTATCATTTTCTTTTCTAACAGTGACTACTGACTTTTCTAGAAACAAAAAATGTTCAATCCGTTAATAACAAATACTTAGGTAGGTAGAAGATTACTTCAATTCTAACTAAGTGCCGTAATATTAAACTAGAATGCCCTTCTAAAAGATTGGATATCATAACTTGCTTAAACTCTGTATTTCAAAATTACTACATTGACGTATTTACTGCTCAAAAAAGCTTTGTACTTGACTACTACTAACTATCCCGCGTTAACTAAAACCTACTTTAACCAAAACAACTTGCAGTTATTGTTTGCTTTAACTAACTAGCTACTAAACTAAATAATATGGAGCCTACAATTAGAACAATCACAACGTTTTACTTAGACTACAACCAACTATTCCAAAATTAGCAGAAACTACTACAATTAAAACCGCAAACAAAAAACTAACTACAAAAATAACAGTTATCACTCACAAACAGAGCATTCAAAACCTTTTACTAAGACTACCACCAACTACTTAAAAATCAATCAACTAAACCATACTCTAAACAAAATGCTCTGCTGCCAATTTTTGTTAAAACTAAAATTTCAAAACAAACTAAGCAAAAAAATCTATAAACATAACCATCACAACCACCAACTATATATAAAATCAACTAGAATCTACTTTATCTAAAATTTTCTGGTGATAACTTTTGATACAACTGAAAACATCTCAACTTTTTCGTCAAATTCCAAACCAGCTTAACTTAATTTGCCTGTTGCCTGTAGAAAAAAAAAACTAACAAAACCACAGATTATGATTAAATTAAAATACAAATTGTGCTGATCAAAATAGCAGAAGCCACATAGACTCCAAAAAACATGGACTTAGTGACACAAAAAATTTAAAAACGCAAAAAACAACGCCCTATAATTAATCAGACTAGATTAGCAGTTCTCTACTTGCCTAGTTTGGACAAGAAAAATATTTAAATTACAAACGTAAAGTAATGACTAGAAAGAAGCGGCAAATCAAAAATCTCTACTTAGCTTGTCTTTAAGTTACAAACGCAACGCAATAAAAAAAAAAACAAATTAGTAGTTGTATGGAATAAAAGCTAGACCACCGTGACAAATTCTATCACTGCCAAACATGCCACATTAGATTACTTTAAACTAAACTTGCAAATACCAAAAAAAATAATGACTAAAATCACCATTAAGTTGTCATTGGTTAGGAATGTTGTTCATTAAATTGAGTTTTTGGGCAAACTACTGAAAGTTTTGAGTTGCGGTTTAAAAAATTTGATTTGCAAAGGTTGATTTTATATGAAAAAAATACAATTGTTTTAAAAAAAATTATATTTATTGTGAATAAAGATTAAAATTACTGTCAAGTTTTCATAGGACATGAATGTTGTTCATTATATTAAGTTTTTGGGCAAACTTGTAGGAATTTTGAGTTGCAATTTAAAAAATTGTGTTTGCAAAGGTTGATTTTATATAAAAATGTTATCAATTGTTTTTAGATAAATTTAATCTTATAAAAATAATGATTAAAATTTCCATAAAGTTGTTATTAGCTAGGAATGTTGATTATTAAATTGAGTTTTTGGGCAAACTAGTTGGAATTTTAAGTTGCGGTTTGAAAAATTGGATTTGAAAAGGTTGATTTTAGATTAAAAAAAATATCAATTGTTTTTAGAAAAATTTATATTTATTGTAAATAATGATTAAAATCACTGTCAAGTTTTTATTGGCTAGGAATGTTGTTCATTATATTGACTTTTTAAGCAAACTTGTAAGAATTTTAAGTTGCGGTTTAAAAAATTTAGTTTGCAAAGATAGATTTTATATACAAATGTTATCAATTGTTTTCAGAAAAATTTAATCTCTTTAAATATAATTATTAAAATTTCCATAAAGTTGTCATTGACTAGGAATGTTGTTTATTAAATTGAGTTTTTGGACAAACTAGTAAGAATTTTGAGTTGCGGTTTGAAAAATTGGGTTTGCAAAGGTTGATTCTATATATAAAAAAGTATAATTGTTTTTATAAGAAGTTATACTTATTGTGAATAATGATGAAAATCATTGTCAAGTTTTCATTGGTCATAAATATTGTTCATTATATTGAGTTTTTGGGCAAACTACTGAGAATTTTAAGTTGCGGTTTAAAAAATTGGGTTTGCAAAGGTTGATTCTATTTGAAAAAAATATCAATTGTTTTTAGAAAAATTTATACTTATTGTCAATAATGATTAAAATTACTGTCAAGTTTTCATAAAACATAAATGTTGTTCATTATATTGAGTTTTTGGGCAAACTTGTAGGGATTTTGAGTTGCGGTTTAAAAAATTGATTTTGCAAAGGTTGATTCTATATACAAATGTAATCAATTGTTTTTAGAAAAATTTTATCTTCTTAAAAAATAATGATTAAAATCACCATTAAGTTGTCATTGGCTAGGAAAATTGTTCATTAAATTGAGTTTTTGTGCAAACTAGTAGAAATTTTGAGTTGCGGTTTGAAAAATTGGGTTTGCAAAAATTGATTCGATATGAAAAAATTATCAATTGTTTTTAGAAAAATTTATACTTAATGTGAATAATGATTAAAATCACCGTCAAGTTTTTATAAGACATGAATGTTGTTCATCAAATTGAGTTTTTGGACAAACCAGTAGCAGTTTTGAGTTGCGGATTATAAATTTGAGTCTGCAAAGGTTGGCTTTATATACAAATGTTATTAATTGTTTTTAGAAAAATTAATTCTTTTTAGAAATAATAAATAAAATCACCATTAAGTTGTCATTGGCTAGAAATGTTGTTCATTAAATTGAGTTTTTTGGGCAAACTAATAGGAATTTTGAGTTGCGAATTAAAAATTTGAGTTTGCAAAGATTGGTTTTGTATAAAAAATGTATCAATTGTTTTTAGAAAAGCTTAATCTGTTTGTAGATACAGATTAAAATCACTAATAAGTCTTAATTAAACAGGAAAGATATTACTTAAATTAAGTTTTTTGGGCAAAGTAGTAGAAATTTTGAGTTGCGGTTTGAGAAATTGAGTTTGCAAAGGTTTATTTAATATAAAAAATTTAACAATTGTTTTTAGAAAAATTTTATCTCTTTGCAAATAATCGTTAAAATCACTATTAAGTTGTTAATTTCTATGAGTGCTGTTCTTCAAATTGAGTTTTTTGGCATAGTTGGAATTTTGAGTTGCGGTTTAAAAAACTGAGTTTGCAAAGGTTATTTCTATATAAAAAATTTATCAATTGTTTTTAGAAAAACTTATACTTATTGTGAATAATATTTAAAATCACCGTCAAGTTTTCATAAGACATAAATGTTGTTTATCAAATTGAGTTTTTGGACAAACCAAAAACAATTTTGAGTTGCAGATTAAAAATTTGAGTTTGCAAAGGTTGATTTTATATGATAAATCTATAAATTGGTTTTAGAAATATTTTTATTTGATGTGAATAATGATTAAAATCACTATCAAGTTTTTATAGGACATAAATGTTGTTCATCAAATTGAGTTTTGGGACAAACCAGTAGGAATTTTGAGTTGCGATTTAAAAAATTCAGTTTGCAAGGGATGATTCTATATGAAAAAAAAAAATTCAATTGTTTTTAACAAAATTTATACTTATTGTGAATAATGATTAAAATCACTGTCAAGTTTTTATAGGACATGCATGTTGTTCATCAAATTGAGTTTGCCAATTAAAAATTTGAGTTTGCAAAGATTGATTTTATATGATAAATCTATAATTTGTTTTTAGAAAAATTTATATTTGATGTGAATATTGATTAAACTTACTGTCAAGCAGGACTAGAAAGTTGAACTAGATCTAAAGTACTTTTGCAATTTAAAAAAAGCAGCCTGCCCCGCTGATTTGGTCCCGCAAACAAAACTTAAAACGTTCCCGAAGAAAAACTTTGCTATTAAAACCTTCATTAACAACTAAAAAACAAAACATCTACTTTCTTGACCAACAACATTGTTGAAAATTAGTAATTTGCTCAATCGTAAGTTGTTGGGTGCTCAATAACCGCTTATTATTTACAGTGACACAATAATCGCAAAATGACAGATTGGGTGCGTACAGAAAGGTAAGAGCGTTTGCTTCTAATTGGTTTTGCTTTGCAAAACTTTGGAAGTAAACTATAAAATGTCACTTACCTGCTGCCAATTTGCAAAGCGGTACCAATCAGAAGCAAACGTTCCATTCTAAACGTATCCACTAAGAGTAGACATTTTTTAGGTTAAAAACTTCCAAATCTACGATATTTTACCTTTAACTGATTTTTTAAAGATTTTTAGCATATCAGTCTTCCCTTTAACTGTTAATTCAGCTGTAACCTGTAACTATTATCATGGCTATTACCTGCCTCTGTTATCCTATTTGCAACCTGTAACTATTATCTTAGTTATTGCCGGTAACTGGTATCCTAATTATTACCTATAACTGTTATTATAGCTATTACATACAATTCATATTGTGGCTGTTACATGTAACTGAAATTCTAGCTATTACTTAAAGCTGCTATCTTAATTATTACCTATAACTGTTATAGTATATTTTATATATAGCTGTTATCTAACCTATTACCTGTATCAACTATATTTAGCTGTTATCTGTAACTGTTACTTTAGTTACTATTCTTAACTGTTTTTTTTTTAATTTAAAAAAATAGACAATAAATATCAGTATTTACTTTATTTCAAACATCAAAAACCCTAAATGATTATCTATATTGTTATTAAATTATAAAAAATAGTAACTCGATATTTATTTAGTAAAAAAAATTCAACAACTTTTGCTGCAAGTAGTAAAGTAGAACTGATGCCGTATAAACAATATGTCATTCAACATTATATCAGCCAATCAAATTGCAAATGGTCCAAGATTATATATAAAAAGCTAACAGTAGTCACTGCTAAAAGCAATTGCCAAAAGATTTGTACAGCTAGAATTATACTACTATAAAAAGTTAAATAACCTTAGAAAATAAAAAATCAACTTTTTAAAACCAAAACCCAAGGTATCATCAGTACCAAATAATAAACTAAACTACAAATCCATATCTAAATCTTCTTCAATTTGTTTGTTACAATCTTAAATAATCTTTTCTAGAACAACCATGTTGTTGACATAGCTTCAAAAGTTTTAAATTATTATTATTATTGCGCGTTTTTACAGCTATTTTATATCGCCCCAGAAATCTTACGACTTGTTTGAAGAGGGTTGATGAGACCAACAGCTTATAAGGTGACTTCTGAATCACCCCATTAAGTAAAGAACAAATTATTATTTTAGTCATACTCGGGGTACAAATCCCGGTTAGCGTGCTACGCTAACGCTCTATAACTAAGCTATCTCTAAACTAAAAATTAAATTAATTATTGCGCTTCATAAAGTTCATAAACATTGTACAGAATGAAAAAACTTGAAACAAAGTCTTTAAACTCTTTGGACGCTTAAAAAAAGATTAAAACTCCAATTTATTTTGTAAGTTTTTCATAAATCTTTCAGAAAACCCAACCCGAAATAAATAAAATGACAAAATATGGTTAAAAATGGTAACACTTGACAAAGATTCTCAAAAATATACAATTAAAAAATACTTTTAAACATTAAAAGAAACGCTTTGACAATTATTGTCAGTGTGGTCAAAATATTGACTGGTTATTAGCAGTTTTAGCAAATTATTTATTAAAAAAACAAAAAAATTAACTGAATTAGTTTGTATTACTACTGTTTTGCGTAAAAAAAGATAAAAAGGTAATCTTAAAGTAGCCCGTAGTGGCCAGTAGTATAAGCTTTTTTCTGACTAAAAACCCTCAACCTTCTCTTTATTTTCTTCAAAGCAGTTTGCTTAACGTGCCGAGCACTTCAAGCTTGCAGCTTCTATTGTGCACTTTTTTAATAAAATCTAGAATTTTTTGCCGTTCTTTTTCCATAGAATCGCGGCATAGAAAATCCATCTTTATTCTCATTTAATAAATGTTTTTGTTAAAACATCAATGTCCGGTTCTGCAAGCTTTCGCAGCATGATAAGTCAAATTTTTGTACCCAAAACATTTAGTATTATGTGATGGCCTTGACACTCAATATTAAAAAGACCAAATGCATGATTGTCACAAAAACTAAAGCATTAAATGAACATCGGTATGTGGAAGGCAAAAGTCTGGAAAGAGTCGAGAGGTATAACTATCTAGGTACAAACGTCGACGGTGCCGTGGACCACTGCGCAAAAATAAGGATTCGCATTGAGAAAGCCCGTGCATCCTTTGTGAAGATTAAAAAACTGTTCTGTAGTCGCAACTTAAGCCTGGAACTCAAAACTCGGATGCTCAAATGTTACGTATTCCCAGTCTTTTTATAAGGTGTGGTATTGTGAGAAGAAATTAAAAACCTTTAAGATGTGGGCCTACCGTACGATGTTGAGAATATCATGGACAGAACATGCAACCAACGTGGAGGTTCTGAGAAGAATGAAGAGAGATAGAGAGATCCTACTGGAAATGAAAAAAAAAAAAAACTGCAATATCTCGGCCACATCATGAGAGATCCGAAATATGAGATTCTCCAACTCATAATCCAAAGAAAAATCGGGGAAAAAAGATCTATCGAAACGAAAAAAATGTCTTGGCTTAGTAATGTGAGAAAATGATTTAAGGTCACGTCAGCTGATCTGTTTAGGGCGGCAGTTTCCAAAATCAAAATAGTAATGATGATAGCCAACTTCCGGAATAGAGACAGCACATGAAGAAGAAAAAGTTAGGTATAGTTTTAAGTATGTTATTCCTTTACAGTTTATCCATAAATCGCTGTGTTCCGCATCAAGTTTGCTAGAAGTATTTTTTTTATTTTTAGTGTCGTATAGAACAAGGTTTGGGAATAGTAAATATCACCTTTAATTTGTCTTTAGCAAGCTTATACTCTAGTTCTTTAGCATCCAAACTTGCCAATGCTACCAGATTGTTTATGCAAACCATTACCAGTTTGGATTAGAAACTCAAAGCAAGTTTGCTTTTGCTGGTGTTTGTCCTTGTAGATTTAAGTGTCTTGCTGGTGTCTTTCTGGTCTATAGTTTCATATGTATACCAATTATATTCTTTAACAGTGCTTATGTTCTTTTTGCTCGTCTCGCCCATAAAATGTTTTTTTTAACAAAACAACTTTTCATAAAATCCGAGCTCAACATTAAAGTTTTTTCATCATGCAACACATTTGTTATACCAAGTTTCTAAGTCTTAAAACCTTTTGTCTTGCTTTTGCTATTACAATTGAGAAAGTGCCGGTAGCAATAGTAATACTTCTATAGCTGCTGTGTTTATTTACTTACTATTTTATACTGTGTTCCCGCCTAAGTGTTTAGTGTATACAAATTTGATATTACTACCACCTTCAGCGTTGTTGCAAGTAAAAAACATGACAGAATGACTGACAGATGTCGTTAAGTTTGTGAAGGAAGTTGACGTCAATTTATAAACACGCGAGCGGGTGAGCGGGAACACAGTTTGTAAATATTAGGCCGGTAGTTTGATATTGTGTTCCCGCCCACCCGCCCAAGTGTTTGGTGTAAAGAAATTTAATATTAGCACCTCTTACCGCGGTGTTGTAGATAACAAACATAACATAATGACTTACAGATGTCATTAAGTTCGCGACACCAGACACCAAACTAATAGTAGAACCCTAGTGGACACTTCTTTATCTGTTACAGACTATTCCCGTCCCTTGCAATAGTTCAACAACCAAAAGCCGATGATACCTGGACAACATCTTTACCAGGCGAAAACGAAAGCTCAGCCTAGGAGGTTGGGAGGGATTGTTGCCGCACGTAGGCGGAGCCCCGTCCACCAAGCACAACGGCACGCGCGTGACAGCGCGGGTATAAATATCGAGCATTCATGTTGCTGTCGCGGAGGCGGTTACTCCAAAGGCGGCCGATTTACGGCCCTCCAAAGTCCAACCTGGAGCACACGCGCTTTCACCGCGCGTCTGGACTAACTCGGCGAGACGCTGGAAAACATCAACCCATTCGAAGGCCAAATCCACGTCAGCTGGACTTGGACACCGAACTGCAGATACTAGAATCGCCCACGCCGACTTCGTCAGCTAAGACGCCGCCGATCGTCAACGATCCGCCGCAACCGCCATAGACGACCAAGTCTGGGACATAGCAGGATTTGCCCCTGCTTTATTGCACCGGCAAACATTCAAAAGGGCCACTTATTCGGAAGCCACCGGGCTTCGATTAACGTCCTACAATCTTACCGATCGCAGCCGGGAACGATCTTTTCAGACCGACCCCGCGCTAATGCAACAAGTTCAAACAGGAACCCGGAAGTAGCCGTGCTGAGTCATCATCAACCCAGTCCGACGACAATTGGAGCCCAACGCGTGGGGCATTCGAGAAACAAGGATTTCACACCCCACGACCCTATCTACCACCGATAAGAAATAAAAGAAAATTAATTACAATTTTTTTGTCAAAAAAATTTAATTTTCAAATTTACATTATTTTTCTAATGACAGAAAAATGGTAGGAAGATCGAGAAAAAACACCCCGAGAAAGATGACGACACGATCGACGCGGATGCCAGTGGGAACCCCAACCGCAGAGATTGCCGCCGCAAGAACGGCCGCTGCCGCACGGACCGCTGCCGCCGCACCGATTGCCGCTGCCGCCGCACCGATTGCCGCTGCCGCCGCACCGATTGCCGCTGCCGCCGCACCGATTGCCGCTGCCGCACCGACTGCCGCCGCCGCACCGCCTACCACCACCGCTGCTTTGCCTGCAGCGGACGCCCTCCTTATCGCTACTCAAGCGCTGAGGATAAGAGAACTGGAGTTCCTAGTCAAAGAACAGGAGATCAAAGTACGTGAGGGAAATATCAAGACGGAAGCGGAGACAAGTAGGACATGGACACTGCCGCACACCCATCCGGCGGCCTACCAACCGGAAAAATACCTACCCAAATTCAACGGGTAATTTCACGAAGACCCGGAGATCTTCTTTGAAAAGTTGGAAAGTCACTTCAAGGAGTTCAAGGTTCCCGCGGTGGCCCACCGACACCAACTCCTGGAAGCGACGCAGGGGAAGGCACGCCATTTCTTGACCACCTACGAAGAATGCCTGGAATTTTCGTACAAAGACAGCAAAAAGAGGCTGATAAGGAAATATGACGACCCACTCCTGATGGCCGACCTGTCTAGGGAGCTATGCACGGGTCACCAAGGAACCGGAGAACCTGCCGAGGCGTTCTTGCTGAAGAGGAGGCTGCTGTATAAGAGGGTGCACCCACAACACAGCGAGCAGCAGATGGCCAACGCGCTTATCAACAAACTGGAACCAAGGATTGCGATGGCTATGGACACCGTCCTACCAACTTCGTTTAACGATCTGATGAACATTGCCATGAGGATCGAAGTCCGGATCGACGACCGCCGCCTACACAAGCCAAAACAGGCGAACAACCAGTCAAACAACCAGTCGAACAACTAGTCGGGAAACTCCCGACGGGCCGGAGACCACTAAAAGTCCCAACATCCCCGGCCTAAGTAGGCGTCCTAGGAGATTCGCGAGAGCTACCCCGGATCCACGTCACCATCAACGGACAGCCACGGATCGCTCTTATTGACAGCGGAGCAAGCGTAAACCTAACCCGGTTTGAGCTGCCCAACCTTCGCCCGAACAAGACGACCGTGACCCAAGCCGACCAGTCCCACCTCACCATCACTGGAGTGACCGAAGCAGAAGTTAGAGTAAGAGATGTCCTATTAACCACTTCCTTTCTGGTAGTCCCCCAGTTAGGGGAGGAGGCGATCCTGGGACAAACCTGGCTTTTGGAAATGGATGCAAACCTAGACTACAGCCGGCGATGCCTACACGTCGGAAAAGGACCCAGAACCGACGTCTACTGGATTCGAAAACCCCCCACCGGATCAACAACCATCAAACCAACTGTCATCGACGTAGAACTACCAGATAACGGATTTCCGGACCAGCAGAAGGTCAAGGAACTGATGGCCGCGTTCAACTCGACGTTTGCGGACTCGCCGCTACCAAGTACCACCAAGACGGTAAAGCACCACATACAACTTGAGGAGACCGCCACTTTTATTCGAGTCAGGCCGTATTCGTACACCCCGGCGAAGAAAGAACTTATCTACCGAGAAGTGGAACAGCTTCTAGCCGACCGGATCATCGAGCCCAGCTCAAGCGAGTACTGCGCGCCGATAGTGCTCGCGAAGAAAAAGGACGGTTCACCAAGGTTCTGCGTGGACTACCGAAGGTTGAATGACGTCACCAAGCATAAATTCGCCCCACTACCAAAGATCCACGAGACCCTACACGACTTTGGAAGAGCAAGCGTTTTTACGAAGATGGACTTGAAGAGCGGATACTGGCAGGTCCCCATGACGAGGGAGTCAAGACATCTGACGACGTTTGCCACTCCAGACGGCGCCACGTATCAGTTCAGGGTGATGCCATTTGGATTGAAGAATGCTCCAGCCACCTTCCAGAAACTGATGGCCCGAGTCCTGGCGGGGCTGCTGGGAAAGTTTGCACTTGTCTATCTCGACGACTTTGTTGTATTTTCTAGAAACTACGACGAACATCTAACCCACCTGAGAAAGGTGCTGGAGAGGCTCCAAGGATACGGACTTACCTGCAAGCTCTCCAAATGCGAGTTCGGCCGGACAGAGATAGAGTACCTGGGTCACCAAGTCACCGCCGAAGGCAACAAACCTCTCAGCACACACTTGACCTCAATCCGGAACTACCCTACGCCCACGACGAGAAAACAGCTGCAAAGCTTCCTGGGGGTCTGCACCTGGCTGCGGGAATACGTCCCGAAGTTTGCGGACATCGCTGCCCCGCTGACGGATCTACAAGGGAAGAACCGGCCATTCCGATGGAACGAGGAAGCCGACCAAGCGTTCGGAGAGGTAAAGGCAGCTCTGGACAAACCGCTACATCTACACCGACCCAAGCCAGGCCTGAAGTTTGTTTTGCAAACGGACGCTAGCCACCTGGGCCTAGGAGCGGTCTTGTACCAAGAGGACGGAGGACATCGAAGAGTAGTTTCCTACGCCAGCTCCCGCCTCAACAAACAACAACAGAGGTTCCACAGCAACAAACTGGAGCGCCAAGCGGTCGTATGGGCAATTGGGAAGTTCCGACCGTACTTGGAAGACGAGCCATTCATCCTGAGGACGGACAATCGGGCCCTGGTTTGGCTAAACTCCTCATCGGACCACAAATCAAAGATCACCAGGTGGGCCATCTTACTCACAGAATTTAGCTTTCAGGTTGAACACGTCCCAGGGAAGACCAACCACCTGCCAGACGCTCTGTCCCGACTACCAGATGGCAAACCGATGGAAGAAAACGACGAAGAAGTGGAACGAATGGCGTAGCCTCAACGTCACGTCGAATCGGTAGCAGTCAACACGAATCAAGCAGAAGAAGTGGTGGAAACCCTTGCAGCCAAAGTAAGAAGAGCCCAGAAGAACTGTCAGTTTACCTGAGAGATCCTCCGACGATTTGAGGAGATGTAGAACGAAGATGAATACTCAGCAGAAATGGACGGCGGCTACCGAGTGGACGAAGACGGAGCCCTAATCAGAACACTGGAAGGACGAGACCAGCTGGTCGTACCCCCCGAGATGCAAGACACCGTCATCCGACACCACCACGGAGAGGAGACCGCCGGACATCCCGGACGGGAAGAGACCATCCGAAGCATCCGCAAGGCGTACTATTGGCCCAACATCGCCAAGAACGTCAAGAAATTCATCCAGAGGTGCTTGATCTGCGCCACGGTGAAAGGAGGAAGAAAGCAAGAGAAGGCCCCACTGCACTCACAACCGACGGACCGGCCATGGGAGAGATTATCAATTGACTACGTGGGCCCATACGACGTCACCCAAGGAGGAAACCCCTTTGCCCTGACGGTGATGGACATGTGTACCCGATGGACCGAGGCATTCCCAGTGTCAAGTGCCACCAGCGAGAAGACATGCCAACTCTTGGAACACGAGATCTTCCATCGCTTTGGCTACCCAAGAATCATCTTGTCCGACAACGAGACCCAATTCACTAGCCAGATTTTCGCCGAGGCATGCAAGAAGTGGAAATATCTCCACCACACCACCGCTACATACCACCCTCAATCCAACCCGGTAGAACGTCGACATGGAGAGCTGAAGAAGAATCTACGGATCCTCATCGCAGAGAACCCCAGAAAGGACTGGGACGAACTAATTTCTCTTGCCCTGTTTCAGCACCAGCGACGCTCCAACGAAGCTACCAACCTAACGCCCAGCGAGGCTCTGCTAGGAGCAAACCTCACGGCACCAGGCACCTGTGATGACCCGGAAGAGGGAGAACAAAAGGATTTGCTCCAAAATGGATCGGACCCAAGAAGGTCATCTCCACTGCAGGCAAACACTGCTACTGGATCGAAGACAACCCCCACAGGCCACCCACCAAGGTCCACGTAGACGACTTGCGACCGTCCCCCACGGAAGACCGTCCGCCGCCCCCAGATGAGGCACTACAACAGGAACTACCCCAAGGCTCAGTCGCCGAAGAGGGGGCGATTGTTGCTGTCGCGGAGGCGGTTGTTCCAAAGGCGGCCGAGCTACAGCCCTCCAAAGTCGAACCTGGGGCACACGCGCTTTCACCATCTGAGGCCTCAACGCAGAATTCTCACCGACGTTTTGTCAGCGGTCCGCGCGTCTGGACTAACTCGGCAAGACGCTTGAAAACATCAACTCATTCGAAGGTCAACTCCACGTCAGCTGGACTTGGACACCGAACTGCCAGAGACTAGAATCGCCCACGCCGACTCCGTCAGCTAAGACGCCGCCGATCGACAACGATCCGCCGCAACCGCCATAGACGACCGAGCCTGGGACACAGCAGGATTTGCCCCTGCTTTATTGCACCGGCAAACATTCGAAAGGGCCACTTATTCGGCAGCCTCCGGGCGTCGATTAACGTCCTACGATCTTACCGATCGCGGCCGGAAACGATCTTTTCAGACCGATCCCGCGCTAAACCAACAAGCTCAAACTTACAACAGCAATTAGCCATTGTTTGATTAATCTTTTTTCTGCCAACAGGAACCCGGAAGTAGCCGTGCTGAGTCATCACCGACCCAGTCCGACGACAATCATCAAGACACCGATCGACTGGTTGGAAAAGCTCACTGGTGATAACTATCCCCAAACTAGGGAAAGACCGGAAATTTCCACAAAACTACCGGCCTATCAGTTTACTATGCACCTTAAGTAAGGTCATAGAAAGGGTGATCTTGGACAGATTACAGGATCACACGGAAGTTAACAATCTTCTCCCCCCCCCCCCCACCAACATGGATTCAGATGGGGCCATTCAACTGTCCATCAATTAAACCGCGTGACAGACCAAATTATCAAAGGTTTTAGACTGAAAAAGATCACAGGAGTGGTCTATTTCGACGTCGAAAAAGCCTTCGATAAGGTTTAGCACAAGGGCCTTCTTTTTAAATTGTACAGGGATAAATTTCCTCTGCGTCTTGTGAGGCTGATTGCTTCATATCTAAACCGCAGAACACTGGCAGTCAGAATTTCTGGCCATATATCTACTTCTCGAAATATAGAGGCAGGGGTGCCTCAGGGGTCTATTTTATCACCGTTGCTGTTTAACTTATACTTTGCCGATATGCCTTTGGGATTGACGCATGGGGTTCAAATGGCACAGTTTGCGGATGACACAGCTCTTCTATATTCTTCTAGATCACCTGATGTGATTATTTCAAGACTACAAAAAGCCACGGACGACTTAAATGAATGGTTGGACGAATGGCGAGTCAAAGTTAATCCAGAGAAAAGCAAGGCTGTTCTCTTCACACGCCGGAAAATTACACCCGATGAGAACATCAGTCTTAACGATGTTCCCATTCCGTGGTCTGATTCTGCTAAGTATCTTGGGGATATCCTAGACAAGGGACTCACGTATAAATTACACGTGCAGTCCATTCTCGATAAAGCCAAAATGGCAAAAAATCTTCTTGTTCCGATGTTGCGTCGAAACAGCGGCATGTCGATTCGGAACAAAACCCGGCTCTACACTTCTACCATCAGGCTTATGCTGACATACGCATCCCCGATCTGGGGCACGGCCTCGCGCTGTCATCTCGATTGTTTTGAGGCATTCCAAAGTGTCACTTTGAGGAGCCTCCTCGGTGCTGCATGGTACTGTCGGAATAGAGATATTCGGGCGGACCTAGGGTTGCCTCTTCTGCGCCATCAAATTGAAACTTTTGCCGTAAAGTACTTCGATAATCTCGCATTTCATCCAAATCCCGATTTGGCTCGACTCGTCAAGCCAGACAGGGAGACTTTCTTTTACAAACGCCCGGTTAACCAAATAGCCGCACTCTAATTTTTCTTAACTTACCAACAGGGTTCAGGTATACCCACCATCTATCGCAGCCTATAGGGCTATATCTATTTATATTAACTATCTAATTAAAGAAGGTACATGAGCCGTAAGGTCTCGAACTTCCATTTGGCATTCATTATTGGGCGGTTTTTAGTCGGTAGGCACTTCAACCTAAGGAAATGAATCCGACACTTGCCAGTCTTATAAAAAAATTTACCGCCTAACCCCAAAAAAAAAAAAAAAAAAAAACGATTAACTGGCTTCTTCCGGTTGGGTGCCACTTGAAGATCTACCACCAGCTGCAGCTTCCGCATCGATACCAGGACTTCCATCAGCAAAGCCAACTTCCGGCTCATCCAAGGCAGCCCCGCTGACATCCCTGTCTACCCCTGGCTCTTCCAGGGATCATCAGCTTACCCGGCGCTTGCACACCCCGCCCGGGTTTCAGGACGGCCACTAATTTTTGCCTTGTGCAGGATCACGTCGATCCGCTAACAACCACCAGCTCTGCGTGAGCGACGTGGTGCAGGCTGCGTGCGTGTGTGTGCCTGTGTGGCGTGTGTGTGCCTGGGTGGCGTGTGTGTGCCTGTGTGGCGTGAGTGTGCCTGTGTGGCAAGGCCTGTGTGGCATCGGCGAGTAGGAACCTGGGGGTTCGGCGTCTGTGGGACGCGTTAGTTGGAACTGCGGTTCAAACACTATAAAAACAAAGAGTACAAACACGTACAAACCATCGTCTGGGATCACCCCCGACTTGTCAGGCAAACTCTCATCGCCCATCGACGAAGAGCCGGTTACAAACCAGAACTATAACAATTGTTAATAAAAAAAAAACACAATAATAAATCTACTAAATTGGATGTTCAATAATATGACTCTTAAAATTTAAGCAAATAATTTGACAAAAAAAATAATTTTTAATTTTAAAGTTTAATAGACAATTAAAAGTTTTGGATTTTTATATATTACATTCGATTTAAATTGCGTAAGTTCTGCGACATTCCTTAAACCACGCCCTTAATATCATTTTTTTTTATATAAATGAGATATCGAAAGTATTTTGCTCAATTTTTAACTTTAGTAGCGGTATTTTGAACGTTTTTTACAGCAATGTTAATTAACATTTTGAACGTTGCTAGGTAATATTTAAAAAACTCGATAACTGATTAGATAAAAATCAATTTCTACAGCGATGTTAGCTAACATCGATGTTAAAATATATTCAGAATAAACTCATTAATTTAATGTAGCTAATAATTTAATTTCGAATGACTTCTAAGTATTTACATATTTGGTTCTTGTGTGGTCGGTGGCTAGCCGCAGAAGCAAATGAGGCTACCGCCTCATCGGAAGTGTATTTTTTGCTGTTTAAAACACAAAAAGTTTTCTTATTTAAGCTTAATTTTAACTGAATCAAAGTTACAACTAAACGACTCACTAAATCATTATAAAGATTCAATTTTACGTAGGCGTGCAAAAAATTAAAGTTTAAATATCTTTTAATTTTTTTAACTTGGACTTTTTTTTATTACTAAAGGAAAACGACGTGACTTTTATACCGCAATTGAAAAAAACTCAAAAAAATTATAAACATACAATTTTAATTGATTTCAAAATTTTGTTTATAATTTCCATTTATTTAGAAATACTTTTTACCGTAATTAATTCATTCAACTTAACTGATTTATATTCGCTTAAAATCCACAACCGAAAAAAATAAAATAAAAACGTTTTAAAGTTTTCAACATTTAGGCCTCTATTCAGGCATTCAAAAACGTTCGGTGAATTTTAATTAAAAAAATCTAATTACCCAAACGGCTGTAATTTGCGTGCAGTTTTTTTTTTCTTCCTGTATACACAAAAGGCGAAGTGAAAAGTTCCATATAATTTCGCCGTCTAATTTGGACGCGCCAGTTAGTAATCAGTTGCTTGCAGTGGAATGAGAGTTGTATATAAAATTGTGTGTGTATTTATTAAAGAAAAGACCGTCTCGTATTTTAGCAACAATACGAATTCCGGCACATTTACTGTTTGGGGAAGTGTCTACTTCCCTTTGGTATAATAGTAATTGTTAACGGAACTCTACTTTGAAATATGCAAGTCTAATTGTTTGGATTCTTTATAAGGGATGTGTTTTGTGTCTGGGAGTTAAATGGGATAAACTTTGCCAGCACTAATCATTCTACTCTTAGCGTCACGGTGGTTCATTATAAACTAAACAGAACTTTAATTGTTAAAATATAATATGAATGTAACACAATTTTATCAAAGAAATTATTGAGTTATTTAATTTAATATTCTATGTTGCACTGAAGCCATTCTACTTATTTTATTATATTAAATATTTGTTCTTTATTTTCCTAACTTTAATTTCAATAAATTTAATCCGACAAATAAATAGCCTCCATTGAATGTGACTTTCAATTAAGCATTAAGGACCTCATTCTAAATTCCCTTTCTCCGTTCCTCACATCCATTTGGAAACACATAGACAATTCCAAAAAGGAGAAGCTATGCATTAACAGCAAATACAACACGGCCGAATTTCCCTAGTTTTAATTAAATTGTAAATCTCGATCATTTTAGTCGGGAATTAGCGCTGCAAAGTTCATTGTTTCAGTTCATCCTAATTTGTAATGGTGGCAATAATGGCCGGAGCTCCATTCGGCCATGCGTGTCGCCTCCGAGGCAGATTTATTGGGAGAATTCGCCACGGCTTAATTATTAAAATAAATAACTAGTAGGAGGAGACAATGTATGGCAGCAAAATTTGGCACGGCTAATTTAGTTTATAAAGTTTCCTTTTATTATTAATATTACATGGAGAATGTATGAATGCGTGGACTGTGAATAATGTTTTGGGTTACAATTTAATTGAATCTTGAATTAAATATCAAAGAAGATGTTGTTGTATAGGACTTAGGAAACTTTAGTTTATTTTGCGCAGAGAGTTTAATGATTCTATAACTATATTTTTCTTGTTTGATACTTAATTATGAATAATTCATTTTATATTATTGTTTCGTAATTGTCGCTTATTTTAACTAGTTTTGATAATAATTGATTGATTAATTAACTATAATTGACAAAATTATTGCATATATTTATTAAGAAATTTTGTATTTGTCACTCTAACGTTTTTTACTATTTGTCGATGCAATGGTACTTGATAAAGATTCAACTAGTTTCCCTCATCAACATTTGCATTCCCTTCCTGATTAAACTGCATTTAAGCAAAGATGCAAATAACGCGTGGAAGTGTTGTGAATAATGGACGCGCTTGGAGTGTTCAATTCACAGAACGATTACAATTTCTAAACAGATTACCATACATTTCGATTTGTGTCTAATTAAAAATGCACAGAGATTGTATTTTTGCAAAACATTTGCATAAATTGAATAAATTTACTATGAAAATATATTGGTTTGTTTCTATTTTATATCTATGTTAAGCATTGCATTAGCTTTTTATCAGCAATTAAAATTACTCAATGATTTTCTTAAAGTATTTGATAGTTTACTAACGTTTTTGATAAAAATTATTGTTTTTTCTTGTACATTTTCGTATTTTTACAACATAAAATTTAAAAAAAAAAAACTATTTAATTGATAATCCATGTTTTGTTAAAGTTTTTGGAAAAATTTAAGTTTGAGCAAATTCTGAACACAACAACCAACAGTAAAAGAAATTAATATTTTTTCTTATACATTTTCATTTCCTAACAACAATAAATTTTTTAAAGTTTTCCAATAATTACTTAATTAATTATCAATATTTTGTAAAAAAATTTGAAAATTTTTAATCGAATTTGAGCAAAATTGCAAACACAACCAACAATGCAAAAAATTAATTTTTTTTTGTACATATTCATTTCCTAACAACAATAATTTTCATAAAAATTTCCAAAAATTATTTAATTGATTATCAATGTTTTGGTAAAAAAATTGGAAAATCTAATCCAATTTGAGCAACATTAACAACACAACAACCAACAATGCAAGAAGTTAATGTTCTTTCTAGTACATTTTCATTTAGTAACAACGATAATTTTTATAAAATTTTCAAATAATTATTAAAATATTGATCTAAATTTTGTTAAAAATTTTGGAAAGTTTTAATCCAATTTGAGCAAAATTGAGGACACAACAACCTTCAATGCAAGAAATTAATGTTGTTTCTTGTACATTTTCATTTCCTAACAACAATAAATTTCATAAAAATTTCTAAAAATCATATAAAAAAATACTAATGTTTTGTTAAAAAATTTAGAAAATTTCAATTTAATTTGAGCAATATTGTGGACACAACAACCAACAATGCAAAAAAATAATATTTTTTTTGTAAATTTTTCTTTCCTATCAACAAAAATTTCCATAAAATTTTCCAATAATTATTTAAATAATTACCATTGTAAAGATATTTGGAAAATTTTAATCCAATTTGAGCAAAATTGTGGACACAACAACCTTCTTCTTTTTCTTGTTGTACCTTATTCGTTGCGGACGTTGGCAATCATCATGGTAATTCTGACTTTATTAGCAGTTTGTCGAAACAATTCAATAAATGTGATACCAAACCATTGACGTAGGTTTTTGAGCCACGAGTGTCTTCTTCGGCCTGGCCCTCTTTTACCCTCCACTTTGCCTAGTTGTATCAGCTGTAGAATTCAGTATTTGCTATTTCTCATAATGTGACCGAAGTATTGAAGCTTCCGCTGTTTAACTGTTATTGATAGTTTCTTTAGCTTTTTCATTTTTCTGAGCATTTCCTTGTTGGTTATGTGCTGTGTCTATGATATTCGTAAGATGCGGCAGTAAATCCACATCTCAAAGGCGTCTAACTTCTTTATTGTTGCATCTGTTAGTGTCCATCCCTCCGCTCCATAGAGCAGCACAGAGAATACATAGCACCTCACCATTCAAACTTTAAGATCAAGACTTAAGTCGTTGCCACAGAAAAGGGTTCGCATTTTGTTGAACGCTGCTCGTGCTTTTTCTATTCTACTGCGTATTTCAACTGCATGATCCCATTTTTTGTTTATGACTGTTCCTAGATATAAATATTTTTCTACACGTTGTTGATACTAAGTACCCCTGGTGCTGAATTGTTTTTACATATACTTGGTTTTGCTTATGTTTAGATTAAAGCCATACTTCTTGCTTACTTTATAAATACGGTTCATGACTACCTGCAAACCCTCAAGTACAGCGCTATCATCTGCGTATCTTACATCCTTTATCATTTCCTCGTTCATTTTAACCCCTTCATTTAGTCCTTCAAGTGCTTCTCTAAATATTTGTTACGAGTAAATGTTGAACAGAATAGGAGAGAGCACACAACCCTGACGTACGCCTCTTTGTATGTTTATTTCCTCTGTTGTACTGCCTTCAATCTTTACAACTGCTGTCTGATTTTTTCATGCAGCACTTTATCGAAAGCTTTTGAAAAATCTATGAAGCAGACATGTATATCGGTGTTTACGTTTCTGCATCTCTAAAAAAGAACTTGGAGTGCAAAGATAGCTTCTCGCGTTCCAAGAGCATTTCTAAAACCAATTTGGGTCTCTCCTACTTGTTGTTCGCATTTGTTGTTGATTCTGCCATGGATAATTTTAAACGATTTTTTGTTATATGTTTTATTAGATTTATAAACCTGTATTCATCGCATGTTTTGGCAGTTCTTTTCTTTGGGATTGGAATGAATTCTAAGGTCAGCCATTCTGGGGGGATTTCTCCGGTGTCATAGATTTGATTAAATAAATTGGTTATGCTGTTCAGGAAATCTATGTCTGACTCACACATCAATTTTTTTATTTCCGAGTTTCAGTTTATCTTTTGTGTCTCCTACCAGGGTACCGTCTGCATTAGTAATGTTTCCCATGTTATAATTCTTGTTATAATTCTTGTTTGTTCCAGTCATTTCTTTTATTCTCTTCTGCATAATAAAGTGGTCATGTTTCCGTTCTAATTGTTCAATTTCTTCACACTTTTCTGACAGCCAACTTTCTATGGCTTCTCTGCTTTTTCTTTTTATTTCAGATTGAATCTCTTGGTATTTAATAGGGTTTCTGGTTTTATCTTCATGTCTACGCACCATGAACAGGAGAATATCATTGGTCATCCATTCTTTCTTGTTAGTTTTCTCTTGTTTTAGATATGTATTACAAGTATCTTGGACAATTTTCTTGGTACTGTTCCATCTTTCCAAAAAGTTAGCTTGGGTAATTTGTTTAGCATCTGTTAATCTTGCTTTCAGTGACCCACGTACTTGTTCTTAATCAGTCTGCTGTAAAGCAGCCTCATGTCTATTTTAGAAGTGGTTTTTGGTTTTGCTATTCTTTTAAGTTTTACACCCAAATTGCAGATCACAGAATTGTGATCAGACGGGGCATCTGCACCTGGGTATGCTTTCACTGATTTTATTGAATTGCCGTTTTGTTATGGTAATAAAATCTATTTGGTTGCGCACTATATTTTGTTTTGTGTGTGTTGGGAAAGTCCATGTGTACAATCTCCTTGGAGATAGTTTGTAAAAGGTATTTGAAATCATCATTCCTTGTTGTTTGCAGAATTGCACAAATCTGTTTTCTCTTTTGTTCTGCGTGCCCAGGCCTAAATTACTCACCGTATTGTCCTCCTTGTCTTGGCCGATTTTTGCATTAAAGTCTCCCATTATTATAGAAATTTTCCGTTTTTTCGTGTACTTAATTAGATCATTTAATTGTTTGTAGAAGTCTTCGATAGTTGCTTTGTCTTTATCTGCAGTTGGTGCATAAACCTGTATGATATTTAGGTCAATTGGCGTTGCGTTTATTTGTATCAGCATCATTCTGTCAGAGTGAGGTACAAATTTTTTTATAGCAGCATTTACTTCTTTTGTTACTATTACACCTACTCTGTATTTTTGATGGCCTACATAATCGCCATGCATTCCAGCTCGTTGGAATGATATCGCTGTTGACATGGCGTCAGTTTCGCGCTGTTATAGGATTTCACACGTCTGTGAGTGCCTTCTTCCTGATACAGAAGGGCCCCTACCCCGACGTTACATGCGTTTGTTAGATTAAACGCAATCCGGGTTTTGGTCGTGCTAGCGTTAGTGGTTTGTCGAGCGCGTCTTTAACTGCTTGGAATGCCGTGTTTTCGGGTTTACCCCATACAAACGGCTGCTCGTTTCTTTGCAGTGTCATTAAGGGTGCTGCCAGCCTGGAATAGTCGTGCACGTACTCTCTTAACCAGGTGCAGAGGCCCAGAAATTTCCGTAGCTGCTTCTTATTTCGTAGGGTTTCCTGGTCTTGGATTGCTTTTAGGTGATGCGGCAGGGGTTGATTGCTGTTTGCGCTGATCCGGTGACCCAGATATCGGTCCCGAAGATGCATTTCTTGGGATGGCATCTTAGTCGATATTCCTGCAGGCGTTCTAGTACTTTCCTCAAGTGCACCAGGTGAGTGGCGTGGTCTTGGGAGTACACTAATATGTCGTCGAGGTAGACCAAAACGATGCTTCCCAAAAGGCCGGACAGGACTTGCAATATCAGGTTTTGAAAGGTCGCTGGCGCGTTTTTTAAGCCGAACGGCATTACTCTAAACTGATAACCCTCCATCGGGGGCGGCAAAAGCAGTGAGTTTCTTGTCCTGTTCTTTCATGGGGATTTGCCAATATCCGGTCCGGAGGTTGATCTTGCTGAATACCCTTGCCTCTCCAAAATCTTTCAGAGTTTCCTGAATTTTGAGCAAGGGGGCTGCCTCTTTCTTCCGTCGGGAAGTCCCGGACTAATTGTTCGAATGGTGTAGCATCGGGGAACGAGTGCTGCGGTAGTTTCACCGGTTCGTGTGCTTTGGTCGGTGGTGTCTTTTGGGCTTTCTCTGCCATAACGGATGTATTGGCGTAGGTATTCCAGGCTCGCTTGGTGTTTATTAAGCCATGGGTTACCTAGGATCACATCTTCCCCTAGTTTTGGGGTGACCAGGAGGGTGACTTTGAGCTGTTGGTCCTCAACGGTCAAGTTGATCGTCGTTTCTCCCGTTGTGTCCAGCGTGGTGGATGGGTCCGCTTGAGCGACAGTATTTGCCGTCGGTTTTGGTTTGCCCAGCTCAAAGCGAGTAAAGTTGTGGCTGGCTTCCGAGTCGACAAGGGCTTCCATGAATTTGCCGTTAATGGTTACGGTTATTCGTGGTAGGTGGCCCTTTCTCACCTCGCCTATCGTGGCTTTGAGAGGGGTCGCGTTTTCGCGCGTTTTTTTCTTCATTTGTTTCTTTTGGGTCGATGCGGTTTTTCTTTTCTGTCCGGGCCGACCCTCTACTCGTTTCCCGGATTCGACTTGTTGGAGCTGGTCGTGGGCCTGGTGCTGTTCCGGGTGCTGCGTTGCAAGGCAATATTGGTCTCAACCTTGTAAGCTGTGCGCACCAGGTGGTAAAAAGATTGAAAGTCAACTATATCGAGTGACTGTTAAAATTTTGGTTCGACTAGGGTGGCCAGCACGTTGACCAGGATCTGCTCTGGGTGGTGTGGACATAGCCGTTTGTATAGCGCCGCGTGGCGTTGTAAGAAACATTCCACCGGTTATTGTGCATCGTGTCTCTGAGTCGTCAGAGTCCCCATCAGGCGTGCTATGACGGCGGGGTCAGCGTACTGACGTATCAGCCGGCTCTTCGCGTTTGGGTACGATGGTGCCGGTTCCTTTTCGTACCTCCTGTCGAAGGTAAGAGCGTCGCCCTTGAGGTTTTGCACGAGAAGCCGGTGGAAGGCTGTCGTCGGGATTTGCTGTTGTGCAAATCGGTTCTTCAGGTCGTTGAAGAACTGATGCGGGTCTTCATGGGGTTCTCCGCCGAAGCGGGGTAGTTCGGCCTGGTATAAACTCGAGTTGTATTGGGCGTAAGCAACTGCGTTTGCCAAATGTGCCACCTGCTGGTGGTTGGCCATGTATCTCTGACCATCTTCGAACGCGGCCTTATAGGCTTCGTTCGCTTTTTGCTGCATGTCTTCCTCCATGTGGCTGGTGGTTAGGTGGCAGTCAATTTCGGTCGGTGTTAGACCGTCTTGGGGTTTGTCTAAGTTCGTGCAAACACCATGCTCTGCCCACGTTGAGCGCCATTTGTTACCGGTTCCCCGTGTGTTGCGACGTGGAGCGTGCCTTCATTGTTCAAGGTCCAGGTGCCGTGGGGTGGTGTGCGTTACAGTTAGGGACGAACCCGTAGCTGGATAGCACGTCCCATGTCGTCGCATCATTATTACCCCCAGGGTTTGGGGTTAATTGTCCCACGGCGTAGGGTGCGATGCCGTTGGTGCAGTTGGGGGCCAGAGGTAGGTGTGTCACCTCTGGCGCTGTCGTTGGTACGTGGTAGAAATTGGGAATTATCAGGGACATGGCAGGGGTCGGCGTATGGAAGGTGGTGAAGAGGTTCCCCGTGAAGGAGATTGTGTGCCATCCTTCACGTTGGTGCGGCTCACGGCGGTGGGTGCAAAGCCGGGAGTCGAATGCAGGTCGTGGTGCTGGAGCATCCCCGAGGCGGTCGTAGGTGTAGAAGTGTAGATAAGTCCGTAGTCCAGGTGATTTCGGTTGGAAATCATTCCGGGTGTCGGTGGTAGTCGGTGATGGCATCGCAGGTTCCATTGCGACGGTTGGGTAGTTCCGGTCCATGATGGTGGTTTTATTAGTGTCTCATCAAAACTCGCGTTGGAGCGTCGCTACTCAGGCTTTATACCTGCCGGCTGGTAGAGGTGTGCCGTGATTGACCCGTGTGTCGCCGCCCATTAGGCGGCATCACTTAGCAATTGCTTTTATAGTTCTCCCCTCTTTATAACCAGCGGCAATATTTAAAATAAATAATAATTCATTTGATTACTAAAAGAAAAAAATAATGCCAATTTTTTGGAAACACCCTATTGTCCTTAAAACAGCCCTTATTTATTCTTAAAAGTGTTCCAATAAATGCTTGTGGTAGTGACACGAGCAACGGTTACTGGTCTAAAGGATGGGCCAAGGTATGAAGACATTTATGAGTTGACAAAAATTTAGGTTTACGTTTGACATTTACGAAACAGGACGCTTAAACAAAGTTGGAAAATAATAAAACTTAGTTCCAAAGTAGTGAGTCTTCTATTCAAAATGTAAGAAATTTACAAAACAAATTTGATTGAAAAAAAGTACCTTCAACGCAGTTTGTGGACCAATTTGTGAAGCAAGTTCGCAAAACTGGATCGTTAGTGGATAATTCGACAAGTTTTCGTTCTCGTCTAGTGCGCTGAGCCAAAAAAAAAATAATGCTGTTGCTTAGAGTGTGCGTGAACATGCATAAAAATTAACTCGTCATCGTTCTCAGAAACTGAACATTTCTTGTACTTCTCTGAGAAGAAGAAGAAGAATTTTGCATAAAGACCTCGGTTTGAAAGCTTACAACGTTCAATTAGTCCAAGAAATGAAACCTCATGACCATCCAATGAGTTTTCAGTTTGCGCAATAAGCAAAAGATTGTTTGGTCAAAGATAAACATTTTTATCAAAAAATCGTGTTTTTTATAGGCTTCGAGTCAAAATTGTTGTATTTAGGGATCAGAGAATCCACACATGACTATTGAACAGCCTATGCATCCACAACGAGTAACTGTTTGGTATGGTTTTTGATCCGGCAGCATTATTGGTCCTTTTTTTTTTTTAAATGAGCAAGGAACCGCTGCTACCGACAATAGCAAACGTTACTGTGCCATACTAAACAAATTTTTGTTTCCAAAAATTAAAAATCTGGCCACTTGCCATACTTCCAACGTACCCATTAATCTTTTGCGCACTGTTTTTGAAAATCGAATAATCAGCCGAAATGCTGTCAAATGTCAATGTCAATTGGCCGCCTAGAAACTGTGATTTGATCCCGTTGGATTTTTTTTTAGAAAAACCTTAAAGATAATGTTACGCTTAACATCCAGAAACGCTTGATGTCTGGAAACACAAAATCAAAGTTGCCATTCATGCGATTAAAGCCCAAACAATGTACTAAAAAAATAGGTTAATTAGATGTGTTACTGTCAATCCAGCCTTGGGAATCATTTAAATAATTTATATGACTTATAATTAAAAAAAAAAAATTAATTAGTTTTTTATTTATAGCCGATTCAAATTCCAAAAGTTAGATGACCCACACTTTAGAGTATAAAAACGCCACTTTAATTCTTTCATTAATGATAATATTTATTCTTAAACATTTACTGTCTGCAAAATTTTCCAGTTTAGTATTACACACATTTTAACTTTAAAACAAAAGTTTCTTTAATATTTCTGTTGATTAATTCAATAGAAAGCGTTAAAATATTATACAGAGCAAAAAAAATAATTCCGCGTTCGTTAATGTGATATTAAATCGGAATAAAGCATTCTCTTTGTCAGAAAAATGCCTCAAAAATCCTTTTAGAGTTTAGCTTTTATACATATAAAACCACTGGAAAAATCTTTTATTTTTATATATTTTAAATCCATTCAGAAATCCAAAGATAATCGCATCTTTTCAATTCCTTTCAACATAACGCAATATATTTTGGTATAAAATAAATGCACTTATTTAAACTTTATTATATTTATAGTATAATATATATATAAATAAAATCACCGCCCATTGTACGATTAATACAGCAACATGGAAAAATATGTCAATTAAATTTATTTCCTCCACAACACAACATTTTAATCGCATTTCCGCAGTAAAATTGATTTATATTTTAATGCTAACAAATCATAATTACAGTAAAGCATTATCAGCATTTAATTTAAATTAATTATTTCCGCGCGTTGCATATATATCATTTAAAAAATATGTCTACATGTCTAGTACTACAAAATAATATTAATAATTGAATTTGTTAATTGATGCTGGGGCAAACCTTTTGCATTTAAACTATGTCAAATAAGTTTTGATTGTTTAGTACAACTTCTAAATGCTGTAGAGTTCTTCCTCATTAAGAAGGAATAGCGCGTCCCTTTTAATGTGTACCCTTTTCTTCGCGGTTCTTAATTTTACTTTATTAATATTGTGCAATGTTGTTCGTTTTAATTAAGATTACATTGTTTCAAATTAAACAGAAAAATATTTAATTTGTTTAGATTAAATTGTTAAATTATGGTGATCATCATAAATATGAAAGTAGATAATGTAATTATATTTTTTTAATCCGACCGTTATGAAATGCAGTCTGGCGACATCCGGTGGTTGGAAAAATTGACTAAGTATAGCTCGGTTGGATTTTTAAACAATTTATTAATGTGTTTTTAATTACACTGGTCAACACAATTTTTGTGGCTAGATGTGACTTTTTTTTACCTTAAAATGAAAGAAACTTAATTTTATAATAATTCTAAAGCAACTTGAGGTTTGGATATTTATTTTTTATGGATTTATACGCTGGCAAACAAATCGATCACGTCGATTGAAGATGGGCCAGCTCTCATCCCGGACATGAATCCCATAGAACATATCGGGGATGAGTTGGGACAACGTATCCAAAAACATACACTTGCTCCAAGAACTGCTCAGGAGCTAAGACAGTTGCTATTGCAGGAATGAAGTAATATCGACCAAAACGTGATCCTTAATTTAATTCAAAGTGTTCCTCGTCGACTTTAAGCAGTCAATAATACTCGCTATTAGTAAGTGATAAGTTTATTTTCATATTTTTTGTTCCATATTAGTCCTATGAACAAAAACTCAAACTTCGTCTAAATTGTAACTTTGTGAATTTCCAAAATACGCAATAAAAACAATAAATATGCTTTACAATTGATTCAACATTAAATTTATTAAAGTGACCTCTATTTTTTGCTCACCAGTGTTTTTTATTTTAAGGCAAAAGAAACAAGTAGCATATTTGTTTTCTAACAATGTTATTGTTTATAATATAAACTATGCATTCTTTTAAGCTGGTCATTTGGTCTCAGATTTTGAGCTATTATTTCTGTTAATTTATAGCGTCATTTTAATAAAATAATATAATAACATCAAGTTACAGATCTGAAGAAACAATACTGCTTATTAAAATGTTAAAATAATTAAATACTAAACCTAATATTACCGACCCTGCTAACTAAACCTAACCTAATTTACTAACACAGATGACACCAAAGGTGTAAAATGCTTTGATACCAGACCCTTAAAACTAACTAAACATAGTATCACAGTTGTGCAAGTGTGCTTTAAACAACTCAACAACACAAACTCATTAAAAAACAACACAAAAAAATGATTAGGCCTATTTAAAGAATCCTGCGTTTTTTAAAAAATTGACCTTTTTTCCTGTAGACTTTCTTTTATTTGATAAAATAAGGAGCTCGACAATTGTTGTGAAGAAAGAAAAGTCAACATTCCTCCAAAATGTGCTTTTTAGTTAAAACGTTGTGACATATTTAGCATACGGGTTGTTTGTCGCCGGTCAAAAAATACAAAAAAACCAACTTGGTATGTCCTATGTGCAAGCAACATAAGGTGACCTCTTCTCTCCTGCTAAGATCTACCGTAAACTTTTTATACTTATTGCCAATCCTTGATGGCTATTGAAATGAAATATTCTTTGAATTCATTAAGTTTTACAAAAATGTTGTTCGTAAGATTGGTGCCTGTCACCTAACAGGCGGCTTTATCGGTCAGTTTGTTGCTTTCAATACCCACAAGACCCGGCATAACTTTTTGTTTAAACCCGGCCAAGCAAAATATCAAAACTTGTAAGCAGATTGACCAAGTACCTAGACTATATACTTAAGATGACACTCAAAAAATCGAAACAAAAAAAGATTAAAATGACGTCTAGCAGTTTAGCAGGGCTTTATGCATATAATTCTGCGGTCTATTTGAAAGCCTCTTCAGGGAAAGATTATGAGTGGGAAGCGTAAAACAAGAACTCCTCAATCAACTGCAAAAAGACTAAGTAAATAATGCGCAAAAATTTCAAGTGATTTGTTAATAAATAAAATTGGAGCAGGTTTTATATTTGCTCTGAAAGATCAAATCAAGACAAGCTATTACCCACGGCATCATCCAGAGTGGAAACTCGCCAAAGCCGACCTTGAATACCATTAGATAGTTTTTTATAAAAAATTTGTTCAAAATATTTCCATGGCGTAACAATCAAGGGTCGACAAATTTCCAAAAAAAAATCGCGGCAAATATATTTTCTGAAATTTAATTTTTTTATGATCTGGCCTTTTCCAAAAAAAGTTTGCCACCCCCTGGCGTATTTAATGCCTGTGTTATACACTGCAAAGCCGTAGTCAATCTTGGACAAAACAAAAGCTTTAACAACTGCAACAGTACCTCTCTCCGCGCACCTGAGTTAATGTTGGCCAAACATTTGATCACGTTTAAGGCTTTTCTGCAGTTTGTGACCAATTTATCAATATATACCCAAAAGGATAAAGTCCTATCAAGCACATCAAGGTTTTTTTAAGCACCTGATTCTGGAGTTAAGACAAGCGCAGGCTCCCGCTAAGGTCTTTTGATGCGGCATAAATGCACGCTTAAAATTTTATTTGTAGAGAGATTGGGATTAGGATTAAAAAATTTCGAGATACAGCCAAAAAAACAACAACAACTGCAGCGACTAAATAATTGCAGCTAGTCACTCAATCAATTATCCACCCACTAAGTTTATTAAATTAATTAATTAATTAATTTAAATTTCTTTCAGTTTGAACTTATACGGACAAAGAAGATCATCGTTATGAAAAAATAAACCCAGACCCTGGTGAAAGAACAAGCAGAGAAGTTCAAAAAACACAAAAGTAAAAAAACAACCTACAATGCAAAAAATGCAAAAATTGCCAACAGCAAGATGAAAACCAACAGTCTGCAATCAGCGCGCTACCCAGCCAGCTAAGCCAACAAAGTCCTTAACCCTTCCCGCAAGAGACTAACCGACATTGCATTTGGAGAAGAGATGTCACTAGCTGCTTTCCTCCATGATAATAAGGAGTGGAGTTGGTGGTGTTGAAGGATGTTAATGAGTACCTTTTCAGTGTTTCCGCGTTGGCGGAGAGTGAATGACCGTAGTTATTCACCTGGTAGAAAAGTTTTTTGTCTCTGGTTGTGTCAACCAGATGGTTGGTGCGATGCTGCCACTCGGCGGTCACCTGGTGCTCAAAGGCATCTTGGTGGAGGCGTCCCCAGGGATCGAAAAAACCTGGGACGTGTATGGAGTAGACTCATAACGTGCAGGGGTTAGTGCAACTGAGTTAGGGACAAACCCGCTGTAGAAGCAACGTGTGGCTCCCGCAGGCGTACCTACAGAAGTTGTCCTCAAGGTTTGGGACATGACCCACGGCAGTATAATGCCGTGAGTCCGCTGTAGACTTAAGGCAAAGGTGCAATACCCCAAGTCCGTCAATAGTATCAAATGTATTTGTAGGTGTTTTAGGTAAGTAGCAGGAGTCGGCGTAACGGTTTTTTAATCGGGGGTGCCGGTTATCGGGTTCAGGTCTACGGCGGAGGTGCAGCCCAGGAGTTATAGTGTGTAATTAGCGGTCGGGAATCCGTTGGCAAGGTCCGTGAGCATTGCGTTGGTCGTGTAGGGAGCAGTGTGGTAGTAGTTCTGGGGTCGCATGTTGGCTTCGGTGTGACGATGTCGTTCCTGATGCTGTTGATGCTTGTTGAACACTGAAGATGAAGTTTATACTCCTTGTCTCTGCTCCCATTGGTCGTTGATGCTCCCCCCATAAAGCGGCATCAGAGATGATAAAGATTTAACCAAACCATATCGTAAACTCCCACTATAAAACCCCGCCACCAAAATAAAAGTTTACTCTAGTAGGTAAGAGGTGTTGCAGTCACACGCACCAAGACCACCTAGAAAGTGACCTCACAACCTCCGCCAAAGCACTAGTGGCGCCAAAACTGCTGTGTTGCATCGTTCAGCCGCAACGGGCTAGTCACCCATACCAAGTTTACCTAGAAGGTGACTTGACGACCTTCGCCAAAGCACCAGCAGCACTATCACCACAACTAACGGACGCGACGGGCCTGAGGTAATCTAAATTATTGGGAAAAAAGCCTCTGACGACCTCCGCCAAGACATTGTGGTACCCTGAAGAGTTACCCTGTCCATATCCAAGACGCATTTCCCTGGACCAACAGCCCCAAAACACGTTCCACTCTCTGAAGCATTTCCAGGGGGAACTAATAACCTCATACCCTGCACTAACCCCATTATTACTCTTTAAACAGCAAAAAGGCATAACACCAGCCAAAAACCACCGTCAGCTACCACCTCCGACAAAATCTAGACCGTGCCAGAAGGAACAAAAAAATAAAAAGCCAAGAAAGGATTAAAATAAATTTAGCCACCAATGCCAAAAACCCAGCACCTAAGACGCGATTAACCAACTCTGGTCCGACCACTAGCTCCTTATACCCTTTTTAAGAACACCCCCACAAAGCGCTGGCACATGCCGCCCATTACAATTTGAGACAAATCCATTTTCCAAAAGCTGTTGGCAACCTTAAAATCCCGTAGCATCACCATCAACCGCGCAGGAAATGTGGTTGGTAATATTCGCATGCACCTCCTTTTGCCTGTAGACTTTTGTGCTGTAATTAAACACTGTAGTCATAAGAGCAAAATTTACTACACCTAGCAGGTAAAAGCTAAAAAAATCTAAAATATGATATAACGGCAGACGTAGTACAAACTGAGCTCATCGCTCAGGAGTTTAATCTTACTTCTACGACACGCGTGAGAATAACGAGAAAACCTTCCCAATGTTGTACTTCCAGCTTCCTCAGAAAGCAAATAGTCAAGAGAAGTACAAGCAAAAAACCGCAGACATTTCACAATGCCAATGTTGTCATTGGTGCTTCAATTGCATGTAGCTACATGCACTAAAACTGAAAGTTAGCCACAGCAGCCAGGCCCACGGTAAGACACTTGCACAAGAACACATCCATTGCACGTAAGAAGCAATACTATGCGCAAAGTTAATAACTTTTAACTAAAAATGAGTTGTCCCTAGCAAGTGACAAAGATTTTGCAAAGATAATAATATGTTTAGCCAAGTATCTAACCAACTAGATGGCCAAAAGTTTGAGTAATTAATATTAGTCGGTAGGCTCTTGTAGTTGTTAATCAAACATTTAGCAAGTCTAAACTAATTAAAAAAAGTTGTGTAGAAACAAAACCTTCTCATCTCTCCCTTCTGTCTACATCGTCTATGATGATTTAGAGTTGACGTATTATGCCAGATACAGCATCTATAGACAGGTGTAACCACTAAAACTGCAAAATCATTCATATACCGTAATTGCAAAAAAGTGACGTTTGAGGAACATCGTTTTTTTGACATAATATCTTTGAATTACTTTAAATTTGCAATTTTGCATAAAAAATTAAGAAAAAAGAGCATACGGCTCCTAAATCCTCATGCGTATAGCTTCTGCACAAATTTCATAACGCCATACGCTTCTTCCAACAAGCACTGCTATAAAGTGTTGTATTGTCAAAAAAACTCTTGGATAAAATTTTCTACATAAATAAAATGATTTTTCGGTGATTTTGAGTCCAATAATAATTAGGAGCCAAAAAGAACAACTTTTTTTTAATACCGTTCTCACCGTTTTCCACACTTTGCCGACCAAAGTGGTAGTAGTAATTGTCTACATGTAGCTCTCCCACAAAAGCAATTTTTCTTAAAAGCAATCATGTTTTCCTGTGTTGAAGTTCTTTTAAAACAAAAAACTTTTTTTCCACAGCTACACACATTTTGTCGTTCCACTAGTAAACCAATGGAACCTGGCTGGACTGATATCCTCACTATTTAACTCTGGTAAAACCAGACTGACTTTTCCAGTCTGCTCGGTCAAAACACCTTCTACTAGAGACAGACCATCTTGATGATGGTTTAAATTGCAATAAAAAAATGATTGCAAAAGTGATCCTCTAATACCTGCTATGTTGAACCAGCGGCCTTACTTCCAACGTGTGTAAGAAAAACCGTGATGAGAAGGACAGCGTTGCTTTGATCAAAAAGATCTTCAGTCAAACAATCTCGCGAGTTTTTTATCAAAAAACCCCAAAGCGGATTGCAATTGCTTGGAGTTCTAAGAGTTATCTCCGTAAGCAATGTATTTTTTTTTAGAAAAATAACAACTCCACCTTTAGCTTGTAGACAAAGTAATTGAAAAACAAACAACAAATTAGTTCAAAGCCGAATAAACGTCTTCACAATGGCGTGTAACTAAACAAGCTAATCATTTACCTTGCATATCTATCACTATCAACGGCCTGAACCAATAATAAACTTAGAAGCTATTTGACAATTTACCCGACTAACCTACCATACAACAAGCGGACCCGAGCTGAAACCCAACTTGCAAAGTTTTAAAAACATCATTTTTTGAGAAAGTTCACAATATTTTGTCATGTTCAGTTAGATCTCCTAATATTTTGCCCATTATACATGTGTAGAACATGATAAGGAAAAAACTAACAAACTTAAAAAATTCTTTGCATATATGAGTGGCTCTACGCCATAAATTCCAAGTTGCTTGTGAGGCAATAACATAATTAGACCTAGGTCACTTATTAAAATCAATGCCACAAAAGATTGGTATGCAAATATAATTTTAATTGGGCTGCAAATCACTGACTGCTGTTTTCTCTCAGTAAGTATTGACCAACCGCTCAAGTTAGCAAGATTTTGGCCCAGCCTGAACTGAGAAGAAAACAAAGCGGAGAAAGCTTCCACTTTATCTTCCTAAAACAATTTCGAAGACTAATTAAATGCAATTTTTATTGCACCAACAAGCAAAATACAGATAATTTATTGTAATAAATTACCAATCAACATCATCTAGTCAATTAATTCAACTAAATTAATTAATTAAGCAATTAATTCAAAACTTCATTTAGCATGGACCCTGAATTGAGTACCAAGCAGTTAATGGGACTGATGTATATCCAGCTCCAAAAACTAAAAGTTCTTTTAATATAGCAAGCTGAGGAAACAATCTAGAAAAGTTCTCAAACAGATTAAGCCAAACCATACGTAGCTTCTCTTCAAATTGCAAAAAAAACATTAAAAAAAAAAATAAGAAAAATTTTCCGATAAGAAAAATGCGTTATCACTTCAACAAATTTGAGTGCATGGTCTGGGCTATTGAGAGATGCAGGCTGTACTTAAAAAAATACAAAGCGCCGGTGTAGCTGAACGTATCTACCAACGCCAAAGCATAACAGGTTTACTTCTACTGGAGTAGTTCAACTAGACGGTGAAAAACACCCCAAGCCATAGCATAAAATCGTCAATAAATAAATAAAAGACGTAGACCCATAAATGCCTCGGCCCCACATTTCCAAAAAAATCTATGTTTTGTATCAACAATTAGACCAACGCCGGTGTCACCAACAAAAAAGTAAACACCTAAACAACAACGCACCCAAGAATCGATAGAGCGTAGTTGCAAAACCAATATAAGTCGCTGATTATAAAACCAGGAGTATTGGTGCTTAATTTTTTTTACAGAATTCAATGAAAACGGAGTTCCAGTAATTAAATGAGTGTGACTGGTGTCCTCATCGGAGAGTTGTTTAAAGTTGACCGGAAAATCTGATACACTAAGTCCAAACCAAAGCTAAAGTGCTTTAAATTAAAACTAGAACTATGCCATCCGAAATAATGCCACTGCGCAGACCTAAGGCAACGAACGACCTTGCTACAACGGCTAACCTATCGATATCAACACTTGAACCGAGAGCATTCCATTCGCTCTTGCTTTCATCCGTTCTAGCCTAGTACATTATACCTAGCACAGCTACTCATAAACAGCGTCATTGAACTGGGACGCCAAAACCAAACCATTAAACAATCAAGCTGTATCCCTTCCATGTCTTCTTACGACGTATCTACTGGCGTTTTATTTTTTAATGTTTTTATTTGATTAATATATAATTGTGTAATTGCCTGCTACACATATTTTCTTTTTATGCTTAAATACTGCCTCTATTATTGTATTATTAATAAAATAAATATTGTTTTAATTTTGTATTAACCATTCATATCAACATTTATCAACCCATAAAAAAATATCGTAAATATTTATATTACGTAGAGAATTCCAAATGGCATTATCGGCATAGGTAATTTATAGCCAAATTATGCACATAACTAAAACCGATAATCCGAAATATATCTTAATAAAACGGCTATAATGTAGGTCATATTATATAAACGCTAGTAATGACCTCTAAACAAAAAATCGATGGCCGCAAATACATATAACATTCAAATAAATTCCCGAAGCGGAATGCTCCCAACATCAGATATATAAATTACATCAATTTTCCCCTCTGCTTCTTTTTTATGCGATATCGGCCACGCTTCCACAAAAAAATTCACACTGACTTAGTTTTATATTACCATACTATTTCACATATAGTTTAGTTTTGTTCCAATTTTACAAATCAATAAGAAAGATTATAAAATTCAGCCAGCATCCTTTTTCAACAAAGTCGTTACGTGCGTGTCACATATAATGGTCAAGATGTTACATGTGGAGCGCTTATAGACGCTGAAGACCTAATTTACTACGGCTTATAGTACCCACGGTGGTTTTAAATTTGCAAATTTGCATGTCGCTGCCCGTTTGCATATTAAATATTAAGATGGCGGTGCTCATTTTACTGTTAAATGTATGCGAAAAGTTTTTCGCTAATCATTTTAATCTAAATTGTAATTACATTTTGTGTATGTGTATGAAGTCGTTTCGACTGCATAAATAAAATCGGGAGAGAAAAAGTAGATTCGAACGGGCAAAGCTTGTTTTAGGCGATTTTAATTTCAGTTGGAAAGTTTTCGAAGGATTTAATGGGGTTTATAGATTTTTTACGTTTTGTTTCAATGCTCCAAACTAGGATTATAATGGCTTTAGTAGAAAATAAAATTAGAATTATTGTTTTATAGTCCACAGATTGTGAATTAAGTTAATTAATTAACAATCTCCAGAGTCGTAACATTTAGATAAGATACATAAAACTTAGTAATATATTTTTATTTGGGTTAACTACTTACCAAGTTGCGTTGAGATTTTTCGGATTATAGAATCAGATTTCAAAAGTATTGATATATTTTTAATTATTTTTAAGTATCCTCCATTAGGAAAACATTACATCAATCAAGGATAAACACAATTATTTCTTAAAATCTAATTTAATAATTTGTTACCTCCTAATATTTTTTTTATAAACAGATTTCTCTATTCCAGAAAGGTATCCATTTCAAATGACTTACCTGCAACAAAGAAACATACATTAGAACAAATAATATTCAATTTATAAACTTGCATATTTGCTTTTAGTATATAATTTGTTTTGTTTGTGTAGAAATAACACAACTTTAAACTTCTGTTTAAATAAACAAAATCAATAATAGTTTTGTATTGATTATTTACTATAAATATGATACAATGTTTCATTAGAGACGAATAATTGAATATAAATACAGATACATTACAATGTACATCAAGTAATGACGAGAATTAACGTAAAATTATTGAACTGAACTAATTACATTGATTAGAATGTCATCAATTTACAACTTGATTGGTTTGACTGCAATTGATACAAACGATGGAGCATAAATGTCAACATAGAAGATAATTATGTTAGAACTTCATTTACTAAAGGTCGGATCAGTTACAGATTGTTTAATAAAAAATCTAATACGGCATCATATAATTCAATTTTTTTTTGTGTAGGTTGTTTGTTAATTTAACAACACAATTGAAGTTGATACCTTCAGGCTATAACATGCAACAAAAGAATATAAAAACTGGTGTTGGCAAAAACATGTATAGTAAAAAATTATTGTGTATGAAATTCCAGGAAAACAATGTATACGAAATAAATCGCAATCTATATTTGATTGTTTATTGAATTATTAATAACGTATTCTGAGATACTTACTAAAAAGCTTTTTATCGCAATTTTTTATTATATTTCTTTGTTATAAACCTCGCTTTTACCGGCATAGCCCGTATTTAATATTTTATAAGTCAAAATTTATTTTGTAATTTTTGGCATTTAATGACTACTGTATTTATTAATTCATCTACTACTATATTTTTCCAACTTACAATTTTGATGTACAATTCATTAATCTTATATATGGATTCTATGACAAGTATACACTTTATAAAATATAACACATTTTTTTCAAAATATATATTTATCAACAACAAATCTGCAAAATTAAATTATATATTGCAAATATAAATTAATTAATAATTTAAAGTTCACGATTTTTGTAGTAAAATTACATCTTGGTTCAAATGTCCGGTTCTCTAAGCCAATGTGTGTGAAATTGCATTACAATGGTGGAGAATCATTCTTTGTTGGTGGTTTGTTTTCCATATTTTACTGACAACTTCTGACAAACAAATGATTACGTACCATTCAAATTTGAGCGTTTTACGTTAGACAATTATCACAAAACCAGTTATACTAAAAGTCAACATTTGTTTCAAAATGCTTCAAACACAAACATTTTTTGTTGAATTGTTGACTGTAACATGCCAATTGAAAATTAAATTGTATAAAAACTTAACCAATTACTATTCCCACTTCACAATCCGGTTCCAACAAACTCAACGTTGCACGTTTGGTTAAACAGTTTTCTGATTAATAAGGAGCTTTGTTACAGCTCTCATAAGAACTAAGTACTCGATGGTAATCATAACATAGGTGACTCCACCCTACTCACCCAAGTGTTGGTTATCAAAGGATTGCATATCACTTTTTCCTTTTCAGACAAAGAAAATTTTAACTTCTGCAAAAAAAAAATTTTTTCTTGATAACACACTCTTTGGGAAAGTGGGTGGTTCTTCCAATTCAAATTACTCAATAGTAAGTAGAACCTGGTGTGACTCAGCCACCCAACTAAGTGTTGATCAACAAGAAATTAAATTTATCATTCCTTTTTTTAACGTAAAAACTTCTAACGCTTGCAATGAACAACAAACTTTTAAACGAGTGGGTTGCTACTTCATTTCAAACTACTCAATAGTCATTATAATCTAGAATGTCCTACCTACTCAATCAAGTTTTGTTCATTAAGAGATTAGATTTCGCTTTCTCTAACATAAAAATTTCTAAAACTTGCAATAAAGAAAAACTTTTTTAGATTATATATTACCTCTTTCTTCTCAGACTTCTAAAGCCTGCAAAAAAGAAAAATATAAAATTTCTTAATAAGACAATTTTGAGCAGGTTCTCCAGTTCAAATTACTTGATGGTTATCATAATCTAGAGTGTCCCATCCACCCACCCAAGTATTGGTAATAAAAAAATTGCCTGTCACCTTCTCCTTCTTAGACAAAGAACTTTCAAAGTACTGCAAAAAAGAAAAATATAAAATTTCATAATAACACATTCTTGGGCGGGTGGCTTGGCATTTCATTTCAAACTACTTGTTGGTAATCATAATCTAGAGTGACTTACCCACCCACCAAGTGTTAGTCATCAAATATTATTATAACACCTTTTCATTTTTGGACAAAAAGTTTTCTAACGTCTGCAAAAAAGAGAAATATAAAATTTCTTAATAACACACTTTTGGACAGGTGAGTGGGCACTTCAATTCAAATTACCTAAGTAGATGTTATACACTAGATTTGATGCACCACGCCTGTAGTTTGCAATGATTTTCTTGCAGCATTCAGACAAGTCTTTTTTGATCGACTATTAAATTGTGCGGAACAAATTTTTTTAACGGCAAAAAGTACATGCAAAATTTTATGTATGCCTAAAAATGCCTCAATCTCAAGATTAATTATAGGAAAATTCAAATGACCTATATCGATTGGAAATTTTTTGCTCTACTACTTTTAATAAAAATATTTTTTGCTGAAAACGCATAGCAGTTGCTAAAAATGCAAAAAACTATTAAAAAATGCTAAAATTGATATGTATATGTCTAATACTCCAAAACCACCCCTTTTCATGCGTGCGCTAGGTAAAAATAGTGTTCAGGCAGTCCAAACAAGTCTAACTTGAAAGGACTAATAGAAAAAAATTCGAATTAAATTTTAGTTAAAATTAAGTGACAAGATAAACATAGTCATTATGAATGTCAAATGTTGCGCATTCCATGTGCTCCAAACAAACAAAACTACTTTCTACAGAAGTTGCGAAAGTAAGTAAATCAAATTTTATAAACAGTAAACCAAAAAAGAAGCGGATAATTTATTGACCTCTTTAAAAAACCAAACAAATCCTCAAAAGTAAAGTTACTAAAACACATCAAACTGAGTATTTATATATAACTCAAATATTTTCACTCCCCAGTTAAAAACACATATCTACAACACATTGAAATAGTACACCAAAAAATACAAAACATTTTGGTTAACAAGATATTAATAGTTTGTTAAAACGCTTTTGCCTTTTGCTAAAAATTTGCTCCATCAAAACGACAAAATCACAGTAGTATCAGCCAATGATTCACTATTTGCCTGTTTGGAAACGGTTGCACTTAATTAACATTCTCAAACTTAATAAAAATTTGAATCAAAGATGTTATTTTCTGAGACTTTTTGCACTTTTAATTGAACTTAAATAAGTTAAACTAACCAAAAAAATCTACATTAAGGTGCGCATATATAAAAACTAGTTTTAATTCGTTAAGTTCATACAATATGATCTTTAAAAAACAAAAGTAGCACTGCATTTAATAAAATTATAACAAATATAATTAAACAAAGTGTAAATGAATTAATTAAACATTTGACATTTATGTCTGAAATTTGAAATTTTTTCTGAAAATCTAAAATGTTTGGTAATAAAACCTAGTTTAAAGAAAAGCAATTCTTCTTCATATTTAAATTATAGACCAATAAGCCTTCTGACAATCTCAATAATTTTTAAGAAACTAATAAATGCTAAACTAACAAAATTCCTTAATATGCATAAAGCTAAACACAATTCTCAGCCATAAAGCTGTTTAGAAAACAAGTAAATAAAGTCAGCAAATTTTCAACTAAAACATTACAAAATAGCATTTTTAAACATACCTTATTTATTGTTTATATAAACAATCTATTAACTACTTTTGAACCACAACATTAATAGTCTTTTTTGGCTAATATGCCAAAAATCTAAACTATCTAATCTTTGAATAAATTAAATATCAATAATACTAACCTAATAATTGTTAAAAATAGCATTTATTTATGTTTTAAAGCAGGCAATCAGTATTTCTATAATGTATCACAGTGATATACGTTCTTCAAGGTTATTTTTGCCAATTTTATTTTTGATGGCATTATTAAACATTTTCAAATAATTATTAGTCCTATTTATAGTATTGCAGATAATAGCACTCTTCATACTTCATACTTTCCAAAGACCATATTTATAAATATAAAAAAAAGTTTTAAAATGTCTAGGTTAAAAACTGTAGCATCTATAAATAAAAACCTTAAAACAATATAAAAGTAGAGTACTCTCAACTTAGTAAATTTTAACTCTAAAAAACAAAAAATTTTTACTTTTTCAAAATCAAAATCCGAGGTATCATCAGTTGCAAATATTAAACTAAACAACAAATTCATATCTAATCTTCTTCAATTTGTCTTCTAAGGGATACAATCTCAATTCTCTGGAACTACCATGTTGTTGTAGCTTCAAAAGCCTATAAAAACTAGGATTCTTAATAGATGTTGCTATTCTTCTTTGTCTGTGTTATATAAGGTTATATATGATATGGTCACCAATAATTCATTTGTTTTATTTTTACCATCGCATCTTGCTGATGCCTAGTATAACTACGCTCAGTATTTTCATTGTTGTTGTCTATTTTTTTCAGCTCATGCATACTCAACTAACGTCCCATGTACCAATAATTCTCTTGCTAAATTTTTGTATTTTCTTTGATTCTTTGTACCCCTGTCTCACCTAAGAGGCGCCCGTACTTGAAGCCATTTCAGTTTGCAGCCATTATCATAATATATCTTAAGGATATCCATAAGGATCTTCAATGCAGTTGTTTTCCGTTACTTTTTTCTGCATCTACATGCCGCTACTCTCTGCATAACTCTCAACGACAAGTAAGTGCATTGCTGTTGCTAGCTCTTCCACACAAAGTTTTTAGCTAGCAAATGACGCTCGGTCGACATCGCTTTGTTGGCTATTTATTCTACACCAAAGACTCGTGCAAACTGGAGTTTTCCGCAAAATCCAACAAAATAGTATTTTGTATAACAAGAACGAATTTGAAGGGGGGGGGGGGGGGGAGGGGTAGATTGATGCACAAAAATTTAAAAAATCAAGTAATATGTGAATAAATGTCATATTTTTGATTAATTTTCAAGTCAACATTTAGCTAAATGTATAAATATTGTAATGTCAAGGATAAAAATAGTTTAAGATGTAAAAGAAAATAATTAGTACGTGTTTAAAAAAAAATGGATATTGAATCATTCTGCCCCACCAACGAGGCACTTAGATACATCACTTGTGGCACTTTAATACAAAATGGAAATGATATGAAACTGGTAAAATTATAACACTTTTATGAAAATAATATTTTATTACTGTGAAAATATTGCAATTAGTTTTACAAAATACTTGTAACTTAACCAAATTAACAATTAAGAATATTTTAATTCTTCAGAACAGAATTTCCAAAACTATTCTTTTATAAAACAAAACTCGCATGAAAAACTCTAATATGTTAACAAAATAGTAAACTTAAGTAAATATTATTAAGAACGCTTCTATTGCTACGTTTATTGCACATTGCATGAACTTAAACCAACTAAAAAAGTATACATAGAAAATGTTTGAGCTGTGCTTTCCGTAAAATTAAGTTTAGGCAAGTGTAAAACAACATCTCTAAAATTAACGCTTGCCTTGGTCTCCTACATCAAGAAAAACATAAATGTAAGACCTTGGATTTTTTTCTAAGATATAACACTTGGTATTCAGTCAAACTATATTTAGAAGTGACTTTGGCTACATAATGAATTACAGATTTCTTCTTTTCAAATTTAATAAGAAAGAAATCCCCAATATTTATATTTTCAGGATTAGGAATGTCAAACTCTTCTCCACCTCCTTTGTCTGTCTCTTCACTATCGTCATCATCACTTAATTTTAATAACTCATTCTCACTGGAATCCGAATCTGACATTGGCTTCAAACGAAGACAGACTTTTTTCTTTTTAGGTTTTTTAGTTTCAATAATTTATTTGCTATTTTCAGCTTCATTGCTTTTTGCTTCATCAAATTAACTTCTTGTTTTCTTTGGTTATTTTTGTGTAATGTTTGTAACCGATTTTTTTCTGGTCCTGGATTTTCCTTTTTCTCTTCCTTTCTTTTTATTTAAAGCTTTTTTTGGATATGGTCGTACAGCTGCTGGAGACATTGTGTTATTATTAATCTGAAAGTTTGGTCCTGTCTTTAGAAGCGATGAAACGTTGAGAGGTGGAACAATATTCGCAGATGCATCAAAATCCGATCGGTTATCTAAAAAGTCTGTTTGTGTTTCGTCTCTGTTGCAGATTTCATCAATAACGTCATTTTGACTTCTTTCCGGCTCCACAAAATCTACTTTCTGTCTTTTTTTTACTGATTATTTTCTTTGTATTCCTCTTGGAAACTCTCACTAAAAATTTCTATAGGTGCAAAATCATCATCCCTGAATGCAAATCTGTTAAATGGCCAAATACCTGGCTTTGAAAAGCCGCTTGTGATGTTTTTGGGTGTAAAAGACTCCAAAAAGGCAAATTATAAAAGTTCAGCAATGTGATATATAGATAAAGTCTTACCAATATTTTGAATGTGCCAATCATTAAATGCTATTTTAAGTTTACTTTTAAATAGACCAAAAACGCTGACATCCAGCGGTTGTAATTTGTGTGACGTGTGTGGTGGCAAAGAAAGATAGATAATTCCATTATCACGACAGTAATTGACAGCTTCAATAGAAATATGTGACTCGTGGTTATCACAAATAATTAAAATTGGGTTATCTTTAGTGCATAAAGTTTGTCGTTGAATGTGTTGAAGAACTTGTATATACAATTCAGCTGTCATCCAGCCGCTCTTGTTTGCTAAACCAAGACTGCCTTGGAAAGCCCCAGCTAAAAACGGGTCTTTGAAATAAACTCTAGGAAAAATATAAACAGGAGGAAGAGCAGCACCTGTTGCTATGACTATTCCACAAAACGTTACTAGTTCTCCACGTTCAGCTGACATAATTTGTCCTACTTGCCTCTGTTTATTTTAGCCAAAACTTTAGGCGTTGGTAAGACTGTAGTAACGCCTATTTCATCCAAATTTACTATACGGTCAGAAGTAAATTTATAGCGTGACATTACACGCTCAAAATTATCAAAAAGTTCAGCCACTGCAGTCTTATTAAATGCAAAACTTCTTGCAAAGCTTGTATTTTCAGGTTATCTTAGGCTGAGCTCTTAACTCCTGTTTCTAAATCCTGCTGCCCAATCTTTCCCTTTTTTTTCATGATTCTAGATATTTGCATCCCAAATATTCTGCATACTCATAACCTAATGTTAAAAGTTGCTGCAAGTCAACAAATATTCTGAAAACATTTTCTTTTGCTAGGCAGTAAATACTTGAGCAACAGTATACTTTAACCCATACAAATTAGAAGATGACGATTGGTTTTCCTCAGAAGCTTTTCTAAACTTTTCAACACGATGTTGCAGAGTTGCAGGTTTGATACCATATTTTTCGGCTGCTTTTCTAATAGATAATACCTTCAAAGTAATTTCAGATACGGCGGTCTTGATTCTCTCTTCATCTAAACTACGTCTTTCAGTCTTGAGCTTGTATGTGCGTACCATTTTCTGATGACAACATAAAATATATAATTCAAAATATTTTACAAATTTTATAAGGGCACTTTGATACACATCAATGTGCCCCGTACTTTGCTGTATCTAAGTGCTCCAAAAGATTTTTTTCAAAATGCAAATTATACTAAGAAAACTAATTAATTTATTTTGAAAAAATAACTAAATCCATAATATTAGACTTACCTTTGGTATATATAGATCCTTACAAGATGGTATAAAAGACCGGGGAAACACAACGGCTGACTGGCTGTTGGCGCAAACGCATAGGACGCGTTCAAACATTTCTATGAGCGTTTTAGAGATGTCACCACTCGAATACATTCAATCGATTATTAGATAATGCTTGTGTATCTATGTGCCCCTTGCATCATTGTGCCCCCCTTCCCCCTAAAATATTTATCGCTAGAGAATTGCCAAGTTTAGTTGCCCCGTCCTGTTTTGGTGCCACTAGTAGTAATGTTATGAAAAAATATTAAATCCTATCACATCTACGAGAATATTGGTGAACCTTTCGCTCTAGAAAAATATTGACACGTACAGCGCCTTTTTTTAAATTAAAATTGATTCTTATAGGACAAAACGCCTACCAACTCAATATCTAAACGATAAGATTTTAGTCATCACTCTTTTTAAATGTTGAACTACATACAATATTCTATGTCTTCATGTTTTTTTGTTAAAGATTTAAAGTTATATTTAACAAGTAAAAAATTAATAAAAAACTAATTAAAAACGTCACTTTTTAAAAATTAAATGCAAAGAAACGACTTATTGCATCAAATTTTTACAAATTTAAAGACACTGATTGGACTTTCATCTACAATGTGTAAAAATTTTATTCAATTATATTCAGGCGTTATCTTGCTGAGTTGGATGCTGTTAACCCTTATAATAGCTCAACTATTCTCCCCATTTAATTAAAAATGTATTTAGGATTTATTGTATAATAACAGTTAATAAATAAGACGTTCTTAATCTATTTTTGTCATTTTACAAATAAAAAAACCATTTGTATTAAGCGACGTATTCAAATAAACATTGTGATTTGTATTTCTTGTTATTATGGTTGGTACGGCATATTATATCCACACTAGAGTGAATATATGATACATATCCATTCAGTTAGGCGTGAATAAAAGTGACAATATATAGAAGGGAGTAGAAAAAAAAAACAATTCGCAATAGTTTTTACAACTCAAAAAGAAAAAAAAAAGAGTTATTGTCAAATAAAAAAATAACGGCAAGATTGCAAAATGCCAAAACTTAATTACTAAACTTTTTTCAAAAAGTGCTTTTTGTAAAATAACGTGCACTACATCATAACAACACTGTTAATGCATTCAAAGGCATATCACCAAATAATAAATACTTGTATTGAGTAAACTCTATGCTCAAGAAAGAAACTATAACAATTACAATTTACGGTAAAACTGTAGGAGCTAGTAGATGCTTACATGTTAATATGTTATCACCTCCGCATTGGTATCTTGTTGTATACAACTTACTATAATTACTGAATAACGTAAGCGTTTCTGCACTAAACTTAGGTTTACTAATAGTATTTTTTTTAAACGACATTCGTCTCAAGAAAAATTTAAAGAATCAAAAAATGGTGCTGTTTGCAACTTAAACAATAGTTGAACAAAACATAGTAACTAACACCCGATATGATTAGATGGCTATACGCTGTGGTGATCAAGCCATCACATACGCTTGTATAAAGTCAAAAGAGTATAAACACCAAATTAAGTTTCAAGTTCAAAAATTCGCATTTAAAAATTAATATATAATGTATTTTATGCAAATTGCACATACACTTGTGTGCCTATCATCTCATTGGTCAAAGAGGCAATATACTTAAAATTACAGTAACAATTAAACATAACATTACATAAAATACGTCATTTATTAATTTTAAATATTAAATTTGTTTTGATCATCTGATTCAAATAAAAAACGCCAAAAAATGCCGTTGCCTGTCCCTGTAGGATTTAACTGTATTACAGCTCTCGTTCACACACAAACAATTCAACGTTACTCCTAATAGAGGGCATTGCGTTATCACCATTAAAAAATTAGCATATTTGCTGAAACAGAAACTAAGTTCAACTTGTGGGCGGGTACTTTTTTCTACTATTGCCCACTCACACACCCAAGCGTTACTCATCAAAGGATTTAATGTGTCTCTCATTGCTTGTGTTCTTGCAGCTTTTATACAAAAAACAATGATTATAAATTCTTTGATAACTAACGCGTGGGTGGGTGGGCGGTAACTAAGTTTAATTTTGTGGGCGTTACCCAACCACCCGCCCAACTATTGTTAATCCAAAAATGAGATTGTTCTTACTTCTGCTGGTATTAGTTGTCATAAAGTTAAGAGAGTGAGAGAGTGACAGGTCCAATCTCTTGATAACACGCACTTGGGTGGGTGGGCGGGTACTATTTATTGGTGTTACCCACGCACCCGCCCAAGTGTATGTTATCCAAAAATTGTTACTTTTGTTGGTGTTAGTTATTATAAAGTTAACAGAAAGAGTCTTACAGAAAGTTTCACTTAGATTTTATGCAGAATGCTTTTTTTGGGCTATTTGAAATAGATTTTATGCAGAAAATACAATTTTTAAGCAATTTTTAAATGATTTCTTATAGAAATTGTATTTTCTGACCGGTTTTGATGCTAAAATTTTATTTTCTGATCAATTTGTATGAAGTAAACGCGGTCTTTAGGCGATTTTAGTTTTTTCAAGTAGATTTCATGCAGAAAATATATGATAACCTCAGAAGTTATTAAAACTGTAAAAAAATGAGTTGATACCGCAACTAACTAAATTAATCAACAATACAATATTACAAGGTATATATCCAGAGTGTCTAAAACCAACTATTATTATACCTATATTTAAAAAAAGGAAACAAACATCTACCGGAAAACTATAGGCCTATTGCATTACTCTCTATTATAGCCAAGATAGTCGATAAAATAATTTATGAACGAATATTAAAACATGTAGAATCACATAATATTATAAACACTCGGCAATACGCATTCCAATAACAAACCGGTACAGGCTCTGCACTTACTGACATAATGCACAACGTCAACAATGCACTTGATGTAAGAAAAGAATGTCTTACAGTATTTATGGACATGCAGAAAGCGTTTGATACTGTATGTAAACAAAAACTAATTAAAAAACTAGAAAAATTGGGATTTTGAAAAATAGAACTAAATCTAATTCAAATTTATCTAAAACAAAGAACCTTACAAACAAAAATTAAAAATACACTGAGTGCAGTAAAATATAGTGATTACGGTATACCACAAGGTGGTGTACTTGCACCACTTCTATATATTTTATATATTAACGACATATTTGAGTTAAAGCTAAACGGAAAACTATATATATACGCAGACGACACAACTCTAGTACATACAGAAATAAACAAAACAAAACTGCAACACGAAGTACAAGAAGACTTAAATAAAATTAATAACTGGTATAATAAAAACCTGTTAAACATTAATGAACATAAAACAAATTTTATGATTATATCACGAAAAAAAAAAAAGAAATAACTATATCTTGCTATCTATAAATAACAAACAATTATGCAAAGTCTCACATACAAAATATCTTGGAATTACAATTACCAATAATTTAAAGTGGGACAAACACATACAAAACCTTATAAGAAAAAACACAATAGCTATAGGAGCCCTATACAAACTGAGCAACCTAACTACACATAAAACAAGAAACATTATCTAAAATGCTATCTTTAGCTCACAAACTAATTACATGATGACCGTATAGTCACAAATCAACATAAGAAACATAGACAAACTACAACGACAACAAAACAAGGCAATAAAAACACTATATCAAATAAACAAACTAACACCTACAAATGAAATTCACAAAAAAAACAATCCAACTTACAATAAAAAACAAAATCTCACAACAATGTATTATCTTAATAAAAAAGATACAACTTAGTCTAACTAAAACAGAATTAAAACTAACAACTAGAAAAGAAATTCATACATACAACACACAAAAAAAATGACACTTAAACATGGAAGTAAACCAAACAACATCAAGAAACCAAAGTATAACTGTCAAAGGCATAAAAGAATTCAATAATATACCAGAAGAAATTAAAAATATATGCAACATAAATAATTTTAAAATGAAACTAAAAGAATATCTGATAAAAAAACAAATATAAAAGTTAAAACTAATACCAACACACATCATAACACCACACGATAAGAAAAAAAAATTCCAATACCAGACCCCAGGATTCCTTACGGATGGATGGCGGTACTGCAGGAATGTTATATTCACTGTTAGCAATACAATTAGCTGTTGTATGACAAAAGTTTTAATTACGTATTCTGTCAACAATGTCAAATTTTGCAATGGTGCAGTCGAGTTGCATCTAGAAACAATACCGTGACAATTCTTAATACATAAATAGAAACCTTTATGCCAAATAGACTTTTGCACTTAGTTTAATGGTGTTTACGGTTATTGATACTTTCTGTTAGTAGCCATCTGTCATTCTCAACCCTTTAAAAAACCATTTTTTTGTAAATTTTATTAAAATTATCAAGATAAAGAGGCAATTATAGTTCAAAATGAAAGACGCTTGTTTATATTCCTAAAATTAAGATACCAAAAATCATAAGCGTAAAGTTAGTTATTTTATTCTGATATTTTTCTTTTTTAATCAAAACTAGTTAAAATTACAGAGTTTACGTTATAGAAAATTATGCAGATTAAATTTTAGTTAAAATTAAGCGACAAGATAAACATACTTACTTTCCAATTAAAAACACAGATCTACAACACATTGAAATAGTACACCAAAAAATATAAAACATTTTGGTTAACTTATAATAATAATAATTTGCTAAAACGCCTCTCGATAAAAATTTGCTCCATCCATCAAAACGACAAAATTACAGTACTATAAACATCGCAGTTTTGCAAATGATGCACTATTTGTTCATTTGGAAACGGTTGCACTTAATTAACATTTTCAAACTTAATAAAAACAAAAAATGTCCATAAAGTAATGTTCAATGTTAAGTGTACATCAAAGGTCTTGCCAAAACTTGAAGTTTCTTGTGCCTATGTGTGACAAACGCATTAAAGTTCTGACAGTTTATTTGTTGCAGATTACTCATAAACTTTAAACTAAACCTATAAAAGTTAAAACTATTTACAAGAATCTACAATAAATTTGAGTTGCCAACAACACTAAGAATATTCAAAATTTTACTCATTAAATTGAACCTATATAAGCCAAGCGATTTATAAAAATTTAAATTAATATTTGAATTCTTAACAAAAAAAAAAAGCGACACGACATTTTCATTCAAGATTAGTTTCAGTTTACTACAAAAAAATATAATTTATCAACAAAAACAAAGAACAGAACATTTGAATTAAACGGCAGAAAAATTGTCAAAAAGTGGCACACTTTCTGACAATTTTTCGCATTTTACTCAAAAGCTTTAAACGAGTTTATATAAACCATTGTCTTAGCACAAGCATTCACATTAAATTGCCCATCTTTTAGAACTAGTTTTAGTTTGCTAAGTTACAATTCCTAACAGAAGAAAATTTTTCACAATTTTTGCGTTTTACTTAAACACTTAAAACTAAGTTTTTAAAAACCAAACTAATCTCAAAAATTTTTACTAAATTGCGTAACAGATTTTATGTATTAAGTTTTTTTCCCGCAAGATTGTGTGCACAAGCAATAAAAACTAAAAATCTGAAGCAAAAAATCATAATGCATTGGCCATAAACTTTTGCAATTATGTTCGATTTAAGTGTTTATCATCTAGTAGTAGACAAATAACTTCATCAAATACCACAACACAAAAATTAAGTTTTTTAAATTTGCATCATTGGTAATCTATACTAGAATCAAATTATTTGACACTTACAGATGCTGAAGAGTCAATAGTAATTCCTAAAAAAAAAACAAATACAAAAAACGGTATGCCAGGAGTGTGTTTCCATTACTCTTAAATATTAATTTGAAAACAATATTAGAAAAAACTCTATGCAATAAAGAGCATTAATATCAATGTTGTAAAAATCAATAACATAAGATACGCAAATGACACTGTTTTCTAAGCGGTTATATAGGGTGACTATGTTATAGTTGAATTTTGAATCACATGTTTCTACCGATCCTGTCAATTTTTTTGTCACAACTACATAAGAAAAGTGGTTTGAATACCTTTGTAGACAGAAGATGCATTGTTTTACTTTGGAGCAATGTTTTGAAACACAAAAAAATTATTTTGAAAATAAGTCTCATTTGTCTGCAACAGCGCAAAAATTGCATATGTTACTTGAAAGAACTAAAAAGCCATCGATTGAAAAAATACAAAAGTTTGTAAAAAAAATGCGTAAAACTAGAATGCTAGAAGACAATGCGCCCATCAAGCATGCACATCCAAAGCTATCTGCCAAGTTGTCACTTCTGTGGCTTAAAGTGTACGAGAGCTCCCAGAAACTTCAACAAAATCAGTAACTCGATGTTTGGCAAACCATTTTGAGGCGGATTCTTTACAAAGACCTTGATAAGTTTGCGTACAAAATGCAACTCAATCAAAAAATTAAAATAGCCAACCTTGGTGCCCGTTTTTTATTTTGTTTAGTGGGTTTTAAACAAATTGAATAATGTTGACTCAAATTTTAACCAAAAAATCATATTTTCGGATAAAGCCCATTTCTATCTTAGAAGTTATGTAAACAAACAAATCTGCCATGTTTGAGGAACAAAAAATCCACATGCCATAGTTGAGAATATAAAATTTTGGAGTAGTAGTAGTTATTTTGCCATTTTTCTTCAAAAACGAGCTGTTACCGGAGATCGTTACAAACTTGATCTACAGCAGCTCTGGTTTCAACAAGATGGGGCAACATTCCATACTGCACATGCTACGATCAATTTTTTGCGCACCAAATTCAATAAACGCGTTATTAGCCGTTTTGATGATGTGAACTGGCTAACTCGCAGCTGCGATTTAACCGGTAGATTTTTTTTTTGTAGGCGCATTAAAAGAAAATGTGTATGCTGACAATTCACAGACAATTAACCATTTAAAACAGAACATTTGCAAAGCTATCGCCAAAATACTGCTTTATTATGTTTCATACTTAATCGGAATATACACTCTCTAAAATAAAATTTAAATAATCTAAAAATAAGCCGATTGTTCTTTATCCTATACGATTAAAATTTTAAATTAGATGGCCCACTCTTAATCTATGATTACAAGTAGTTTTGGCTAGTATTTGGTGTATTTTTTTATTCCGATAGAAATGTTGCAAGGTAAAACCTGTCTTATTTGCCTTCAATAATAGACCTCAGTCAAAAATATCTTCTCCAAAAACCATAGAAAATTGTTGAGTAGAATAATATTATTAGTTTTCTATTTTCCCTCGTATTTATTTTATTTTATTTAGGCGTATTAACTTAAATTGTTTTTTGTTGTTTTTTATTGTATGTAAGAGTTTTAAAATAAACCAGTTTATTTCCAGCGCTCGGTTGTTTTAGTTATTATTAACCCCAAGCTAAATTATTATAAAGAAGAATTATAACAGTTAGTACCAATTCCACCCTCTTGTAAACATTCAAACCTTGGTCAACTGTCTACACACAAATGCTTTTGATGCCTGTTCAACAACCTTCAGTAAATACTTTTGCTAATATTTTGTCATTTGCTCAATAAAAAGATAATATAAAGCCAAAAAACCTCTACAAAAGCTAGTATTTTTTTCATTCGTAAGAAATTTGTGATAACAAACATACTAAACTGTTTTATTATTTTGTTAACGCTAGAGAATTGCCGGGTTTAGTCGCCTCGTCCTGTTGTGGTGCTACTAGTGGTCTTGTTATGCAAAATATTAAATCCTATCACATCTACGAGAATATTGATAAACCTTTCTCTCTAGAAAAATATTGACTTGTACAGCGCCGTTTTTATTAAAATTGGTTCTTATAGGACAATACGTCAACCAACTCAATATCCAAACGATAAGATTTTAGTCATCACTCTTTATATATGTTGAACTACATACAATATTCTATGTCTTCATGTTTTTGGTTAAAGATTTGAAGTTATATTTAACGAGTAAAAATTAATAAAGAACTAATTAAAAGCGATACTTTTTAAAAATTAATTGCGGATAAACGATTTATCGCATAAAAACATCATGAATAATGAATATAGTAGAAAGACTTAAATTAAAAAAAAAAAGATAAAAAATGCGATTATTATAGTAATGACAATTAAAAAAAATATCAAAAAAAACTTAGTAGAAAAAACTGACAAAAATTTTGAAAGTAAAGAGTATATTAACCGACCCACTAAACAGGCTATTCATGCTATTGAGACCAAATTTTGCACCAGTTTCACTTTATTGAACTTTAATCCACCAACTCGTATGCGGAGGAGAAAATTGCTGCTGTATCGACCAGTGTTAATGAAGATCGCGATATGTCAATTCGTCGTCGTTCTCAACAATTGGGCTTGTGTTATTCCACCACCTGAAAGATTTTACGAAAGGACCTCGGTATGAAACCATACAAACTACAGCAGCTGCAAGAACTTAAGCCGGATGACCTACCACAACGTCGTTTGTTTCAGCAACAAAGCTCATTTTTAGCTCAAAAGGTACGTCAACAAATAGAATTGCCGAATTTGGTCTAACAAGCAACCAGAAACAGTTCAAAAGCTACCAATGCACCCTGAAAAATGCACTGTTTGGTGTTTGGTTTGTGGGCCGGTGTCATCATTGGCCCGTACTTTTTCAAAAATAATGAAAATCGCAACGTTACAGTCAATGGATTAAAGTACCGTGCGATGCTTACCGACTTTTTTTTGCCTAAAATAAACGAATTGAACTTGGTTGACATGTGGTTTCAACAAGACGGTACCATGGACCAATTGAAAAGCAAGTTTAGTGAGCAATTAATCTCACGATTTAGAGCAGTCCATTGGCCGCCAAAATCATGCAATCTGACCCTACTAGACTATTTTTTATGGGGTTACGTGAAGTCTCTAGTGTACTGGAATAAGCCAGCCACAATTGCAGTCCTACAAGACAACATTACAGCTTGGTGAGATACCAGCCGAAATGCTGAAAAAAGTATGCCAAAATTGGAGCTTACGGATAGACCTCAGGCGTAGCCGCGGGCAACATTAACATGAAATAATATTTAAAAAGTAAATGGCAAACATTGATGTATTGCTCCAAATAAATATTTCATTCATTATTGAAAATTTTCTGCTTTTTTTTAATTTTTAAAAACCAAACGCTTAAAAAATATAAGTCAAGCTAACCACAAGAATCTACATTAAATTGCACATTTTTTGGAACTAATGTCAATTTGCTACAATATAGTTTAGTTTTCTATCACTATGACATTTGCTTCAAAAGTGCTACAGAGTTTTTTATTTTTACAAAACTTTAAACAAAGCTAATTACAAAGTGAGTTTGTATTCACAGAAATACTTCAAAATATAAAAATAAATATAATAAATTTTAACTTAACATAAGTAGTAATTTTTAAAAATTAAGCCAAGTAAATGTTTAAAATTTCAAAAAATTGTACAAAAACGGGCCATTTCTAATAAAAGCCCAGGCGCAAAACAGTTTATTTTCAAAATTTTACAAAATACTAAAAAAGTTTTTGAATCTATTTTTTTCCTAACTTTATTAAAAACATTTTTATTCAAAAACTAAGCCAACTATGTCAATTTTAGTAAATTTTAAAAATATTATTATAAAATATTCAAATTAATTTCAAAATTTCTTTATGACATTCTAGTTTATTACAAATTAAAAAAAAAAATAAGCAAATTATGTCAGTTTTATTAAATAATTTTTTTTTACAAATTCACAACTATTTTCAAAATATATCATGTTAAAATATGGTTTAAATATTTAAAGTTTGGATTGATATAATTTACTCATAAAACATTATAATCCGGCTATAAATTTAGAATTTAGAAAAATTTGGCTTAATTGTCCAAATCTAAATTTGAATAATTAAAATCCAGTATCAAATCAATAAAATCCAGCCAAAAAATAACTGATAATGCAAAAATGTAGCTCAAATGTTAAAATCCGTATATAAAATACCATAATTCGGCCATTAAATACAAAAAAATAACTAAATTTAAAATTTTTTTGCTTAAATGTCAAAATCTGGTTTAAAATTTATAAAATCTAGTACATAATCAATAAAATCCGGTCATAAAATACAAAAAATTGATTGACATGGCTAAAAATTTGTCTTATATGTAAAAGATGGACTTCAAATTGTTAAAATCCAACTTCAAACCAATAAAGTCCAGCCATAAAATAAAAGAAGTTGACTGATAATGCTAAAATTTGGCTCAAATGCTAAAATTCAATCTTAAATAAATAAAATCTAGATTTAGTTTGTTGAAATCTAGCAATTTGTTAATAGAATTTGGCTATAAAATATAAAATCTTTATTTAAAACATTATTTAAATTTTAGCAATTTAAAACAAGTTTATAGACTTTTAGACCAAATTTCTGTAGTTTTTAGCCGAATTTTGTTATTATATTGTTTTAACAACTCAAAAAAACTGACTATTACTTTTAAAAATTTACGACTGAAACACGTTGTCATTATGATTTTTGTTGCAGTATTTAACATTTAAAGCTAGATTTTGTTATATATTATTTTTGTGGGTGGGCCAGAAACTCAGTTCATTAATTGTAAGCGAGTAATTTTAATTAGAGTAAAAAAGCATCCGACTGCTGCACTAAAGATCATTGGTTTGAATCTCACAACAACCCTGCTTTATCTCTTGATGTTCCAAGTTCTCGGAATTCCTCCATTTTGCCTTGCTGGCTTTTGGTTGCCCATCGGGCTGTTTGCATCTGTGTGTGACTTAATTCCTTAGGTTGTTAGGTCACGATGCATGGCTTTTGTTGAATTGTTCGGGTGTGTTTGGCTGTGGTGACATCAGCATTTCTGCCTTCGACTGGGTAGCTACTTAGCTGAAGAGCGCGATGACTTCTGTAGCGGTTGTGACGGAGGTTAGGATGCTGGTGTCGGCCCGCGGCCGGTACAGTAAACTGTATGTCATTCTGTGGATGGGTTCCACTGCGTTTGTGTGATTTTCTCTTAGTTAGGTGCTCCACATTTTTGGCATTTGTAAGCCTGGTGGACTGCTGACTCCGCTTTCTTCATACTGCTAGGTCGCCTCCTCCTTGTCCTCCTCTCCTTCTCCATGCGTCGTCGTCGTCGTGAGTGGTGTTCTCCCGGAGTGATGTTCTCTCCTCTTAAGCAGCAAACGGGCTGCAACGGTGTGGGGTCTGCGTTGCTAGACGCTGTTGTTATGCGCGGCGGCAGATGCTCGTGCCGCCGTGTACACGTCCGTCTCGGACGGAAGCACAGTGCACACTTTTTGTTGTTCTCTCAGAACAAAAACTAATTCAAACATTTATACGTTCTGCCACTCCCAAACCTGCATTGTCAGCGTGGAGTTTTATGACTAATATTTTTCTCTGGTCCACCTGTTATGTAAGTTGCCAGCATAACAAACCAAAAATTTAAAAAAAATCCAAAATTGTCAAAAATGTTTTGAGCCTATTAATAAGTTCAAAAATTGTCAAAAATATTACAAAATCCTTAAAAACATTTAAAAAGTGGCTTAAAACCAAGTAAAAGAACTCTTATGAAACAAAAAAAGCAAAAGAAAAAGTTTAGGTTTAGGTCTAAGGCCTCACCTAGACAACTTAAATTAAAAACAAAGGAGTCTAGGCCATGCCTAAAAACTGCTCATGTATTAACAAAAAAACAGTCAGCTGTGTACCCTGTCCACTCTTAACTAAATAATAAATAGATTCTTAAGATTACTTGTAATGATTCTTAAGGTAGCTAAAGAAAAACATTCTTCAGCATGGAACCACTGTGTCCGGAGTCACAACTTAGCGTCGTGCAGACGGATCACCTCACCTGGCAGAAAGCTACTTTTTGGCTTCCAAGTCCTTTGGATGCCATTAAGTTGCCTGCAAAGGCAGAATCAAAAACTTGATTTAAAAAGCTGGAGTGTCTTACATACTACTAAGAAAGAAGACCCAAAAAATCTCCTTGTCCTAAGTATAGGAAATATAAACGTCAAAAAGGCAATTGAAAATAACAACCAAGTAAACTATATGTTTCTTAAACCACCCATTAAAGTAGCCATCAAAGATATGCGACAGAAAAAAAAAACATAAAAAAGATGAAATAGGAGAAAGTTGATCTACCTAGATAAAACCGGAAATTAAGATCTAAAAGTCTCAATATCTTTACCACTAAAAAAAAAGAACGTGCAAAACATAATAAAAATCTTGACAGAGTTTTGTCAATATATACTATGTAGATGCAAAAGATGTAAAATGAAAAACAAAATGACCAAGCACGTAATATGTAACTGCCTGGCGCTCTCATACACGAGAGAGTCCATATTAGAATGGCTTGACATAGTCAACATAAAGAAAATCCCTCCTAGCAATGTCTTAGCATAGATCAGCCAAATAAGTTGGTTAAGTGTTGGAACGTAAGAATAAGGTTTACCAGTGAAGAAGGTACAAAAAACTTAATGCAAAAAAAATGGTTTTACCCTCTTAATCATATTCAAAATCCAAAACCATCAACTAGTAAACTTCTTGAACTAACAAATCCAACATCCGCTTAGATAAGATAATAAAGTCTAAAGACTATCAATCTTGCAAAAAGTACAATTTAAGCCCAGCCAAGTGACTAAACTATGGTGCAAAGCCGAGAATACGGTCTAACCGCGCAGATAAGCCCAATCAATATCTGAATTTCCATAAAGAATTGTAACCTGCTGAACAATACAAGTTCACAACTTTCCCGTCAACCGGTTATGATCCTGTATCCAAATACTGCCCAACCAGATAGATCCACGACTAGTCAGCAACTTTTGATGTCCGAACTAAGTTGACCCAATAACATATGGCACTAATAGACATCGTTGGTATATTTAGAAAATGCCAATTTTGTATACCGACCACCCACTAGTTGCACCAATTAATTCACAAGTCACGTTGGATGTCAAAGAAAAGTCGACAAAAGTACCTAACGCAATCAACACTGTTTAATCCACAAACCCTGACGGCACACAATCATATTTAGGTTAATTCATCACCACAGATAGATCAAAATAATGTGTATTTAGTAACAACCAACTTTGGAAACGCATCTCTACAATCAAATTTTACCGTCGGCCTGCCAGAACCTACCTACAAAACTTTAAAGATCATACTAAATATTTCAAGAAACAGTGATGACCCATCAACCACTTAACAGCATAATTTCAATCACAACCAAGCAACGATGGTAAATACTTTAGCTACTCTAGTCCTGATCCAGCAATCTATTGACACCAAATGTGTACTAGTCTTTGAAAGAACTAATAGACATAACAACTCGCGTAGTGGCGTTAGTATGCCACAAAATAGCACGCAATTTGACACAACCCTTAAGTTATCACAATGAGGAGATCAAAAATTCTAACGGCTTACCCTGCATATCCATTACTACCAACAACTTGAATCATAAAACACTAATAGACTCAAAAGTCTAACCTTACCTGGCAATAATACAAAGTTGAGCAGCATCCAACAAATGAACCCAAGCATGGATCTGAACACTATTGGTGAAACCAAAACAACAGTGGTCATATAGAACAACTTATTGCCCAGAACTTGGGCGTAAACGTAATGCTAGAAAACTGCTGCCTAAAGACAATCATATTCGTCTAGATTACTTACAAGAATGCCTACATTTTTGCCGCATCCAAAATCCACCAGCAATAAAGACAACAACAACTCTGGTTGGAATCCAAATTATTAGTTTTACTAACATCATCATAGGCTTGTAACAACTTCAACCAGTACGCACAAAACTAACTTTACTACACTCCTCTCCAATACCAAAGCAAAGTTTTTTAAACCATTCCTCCTTATATAGTTTAGCTACTTTATGGAACACAACCTCAGCTAGTTACTCGACGTTTTGTCTTAACATCCAAAAGACAAATTTGTTGGCAGCAAATCAAATACGACTAATTAATGCCTCCAGAAAACTGAAACCATAATCAGCATCTAGGCTTTGTACTAACAATTAAACCAATGTTACCACCAACAAGGCTAACGCGTCTGTAGTGCTGTAAAAAGAAGCTAATAATGGCAATGGCGCTTCTGTTTAAACTTGTTGCAATAAACTTTTACTCTTAACTACAATTATAAAATGTATTTTTTCAAACTAAACTTAAAAATTGCGAATAGTTTCCTAACTAACTTCTTCTAAGGTCTACTAGACCTTTTTTGACACTAAACTAATAAATGCTTCATATTTAGTTACTCCTTGTAAAATAACGGCAAATACAGAAATACCTCAATCAAATTTTGTGGTTTTTAGCAAGTTTAAACAACTGGGCTAACATCTTCAATTAAAGAGTCTTTGTCACGATTGTTACGAATTAAGATAATATTTTTTGACAGTCAGATTAAATGGTAAATAAAATTTCTCACAATTCATCAACCTCTAAGATTGTTAAATTATCAAGTAATGCTCTTTTACTATCAAAAAATAATTTGAGATTTGTTGGTGCTCCATGCACCAAATATATACTATAAGAACAACTACGTTAAAGCATCGACCTCAACGTAAACCATCTCCACTCATTGAAGAGTAGAAAGACTGCTTTTTGCAGAACATCGCACTCAGTTACAGCTACACAGTTTTTCAAAAGATAATGCCATAAAATAAGATTATAAAAAAAACTAACCAAAACTTGAACTACTTTTCGAATTAAAAATAACATATTAAGTCAAAAGTATACACTATCATAGTAAAAAACATAACAACGTATAGCTAAAATTATAGAAACCAACTAATAACTTTTTTTAATCACTCTACCTCTTAATTATAATCAATAGCCTTGTCAATCTTGTAATTGCTATTTTCACTATTAATTTATAAACTATTAGAATATACGTACGACATATATTTTATTAATAATTTTCAAACTAATATGTTTGTAGATTATCATTTATGTAATTAACATATTCCAGAATTCCATTTAACACAGAGTGCTATTGTTTCCTACTTATAGTTAGGTATTTATTTGAAGCTTAATTAGTTTATATACACGCTAATTAGCATGGTAATTTCTAAGTAGATTTTAACATCGCGCAATGTATAATTTAATTGCAGTCAAAGTAAGTTGTTGTGTGATGAATATTATAATACCTGCGTCGCCGTCTAGCAAAATATTTACAGAGTGGATCATTATTAAAGTTTGGATTAAATTACAAGTAAGATTTATCTATGAAATGATTACTGGGGGAAGTAAAAATAATTATAATTTAAATTTTTGATTTAATTGAATAATAAATTCTAATAATTCGAAACTACCTCGTATTGTGATTTCATTAAAATGTGCGCCAAGTGAGTCGTTCGATAACAGAGACAAACAGAAGCGCTTCTCCCCTAACATCTCGAAACCGATAATAACGATGGCTGCTATCAACGTTAGCGTCAGAACAATCTGCAACTAAGTTATACATATAATAATATAATTAGTTCGTTTTGGTGTGCTCGATCCAGAGAACAATATCTGCTCAAAATAAGCTCCCGACACACACTGCTGCTTGTAACTTGTGTATTTCAAGCACTTGTTATTACCCCTCCTCATATAATTTTGCTTTTCGTTCTTGTCGTCAGCGTGCTTAAGGAACATTCAAGCTAATCTGTTGGCGTAGAAAGTTGGATGGATGTATCCGCTCTGACGTCCGAAATGTCGCTAACCGAAAGAGACGCAAAATGCGATTTGTAATTAAATTATTCATCGAGTTCTCAACTTTTACTTTGAATTTGTTGAGTTAATACTTTAATTATTGTTTGCAATTCTTCTCAAGTTATGAAGTAAAATGTAATAATTTAACAGGAAAAGGACAATATTTACAAAATTTAACTTTTCACATAGTTGGAGGATTATAATAAAAATATTAATTAAATTTGGGTATACCTTAAGTACGCATTTAATACGCTGACAATAATTTACTTAGCAAATGTGATAGCAACCTTGAGCGTACAAAAATTATGAAACCATCATGTACCAATTGTGCGGTGTAGGGCATCAAATACTTCTCTTCATTAAACAATGCTTCTTCACACCCATTTCTATAACGTTCGCACTGCAATATCCAATAACAAATCCTTTTATTGCACTTTCATTTCTAAACAATCTTTATAAAACTTGAACCGCTTATATCATCTACAATCATTTTAAATTCGCATTTTCTGATACTGTACAGAATTTAAATCAATCCGACATATTGTATTTCATAATTTACACCTCTTAATAACTTTTTTTCTGTAAGCACTGTTATATAAACAAATCAATAAAAAAAATCATATAAAAGTTTTGAGCTGCTATTCCAATTGAATCCTTTATTTATAATATTTGTTCATAAAATATTCATGCATGTTGATTTGAAAAATATAAAAAAAACAAAAGTTAACTACGATAATAAAATAATACAGTAATATTGAAAGTGTATTTTGATGCAGCCATCAATGGTGGATTGAAGTTTTATTAGTTTTGATTTTACGTGTTTTGTCTGCATTGTTATTCAAAAATTGAATATAAAAAGTAGTCATGCGTGAATTCAATATTTTAAGTTATTAATACTTTGAACTATTGTACCAAACAAAGTTTGATTATTTAATTATTGATAAAAATTAAAGCTTTGATGTTGATTTTATAAGTAACATAAAATTTTATTTTAACAATTTACTAAATTAAATATTAAAACAAATCTGTTTGCTAGTTAATTATTCCACCAGAAAAAAAGTTATATATTTAATTTTTAATTATAAATTATAATAATATTAGCAGTAGTAAATAAACTTATTTCATAAACTAATGCAAAATTTTATGTTGAAAAAAATACAAATACCTTTAGTGTAAAAAACAAAGCAATCAATCAAAATCTTTCTGCATAAGTTATAATAAAATAATTTCAATATTGACTGGAATTTCAATTTTATATAGAATAAAAATTTAAATGTGTCAAGTGCATAGAAATTGCTAGACATGTACTGAATTATGTAACGGAGGAACTGCACAATATCTTGTAGAGGAGATTGATATTTAAATTAAGGGTTTATGGTGTCTTCCAAGTACAGAGATTAATTTAGATTGATTGTATTAAGGTTCTCTAAAACTTGATGAATAATATTAAAATGTTGAAAACTATACAAATATGGTTTAAAATAAAAAGTATAACACTAATTGGGTAGTATACTTAAGCTTTTATTCAATTTATAAATTAATGTCTAGGTTACTATAAAAGCCTGTTTGAGATTGTATTGAGATTGACATTAAGATGCTGAAGTTATTAAGATTGGTTAAAATTGAGATTTTGTACATAACAGTCGTTGAAAGCATGCTGTGCACTGGGATTTAAAATCTTAAGGCTGTAAACAACTCTAAAAGATTGTTTAATTTGTACTGCCTTGTAAGGTTGTATAATGCAGAACATAACAAAATAGTAATAAACTGATAAAAGTACCTGAAGGGTACGCAAAAAATACGTTGGTGTTACGGTATACCATGTCTTGTTGTTATGGAAAGAACTCCGTTTTCTATCGGTGCAAAAAAAATCAAAAATTAATAAAAGATAAAATTTCCGACCTGGTCCTAGCAGGCAAAAAATACTTCCAGATGTGAGCAATAAAATAAAGCAAAATGATTTATGTATGTAAATTTGTTTGTCGCTGAAACCATTAATGTCAAAGTGGTTAAAACTTTGAAAAAATTTACAAATAATTTATGGCAGAGTAAGATTTAAATTTAGTACCCCTATCATGAAAGGCATGCACTTAAGCAACAGTTCTGCCGTCTAGAAAATTACTAGTTAGGCAGTATTTAATAATAATTATGTACTGGTTTAATTGATAGAAAAGCACGCATAAACCAATCGAGGGCCGTAGTAATCGCACGCTGATGCAATAAATCAAACTGTACATAAAACACATAAAAAATAGAAAAAATAATTCACTTTTTCAGTAAAATAATGCATTTGATTAAAATAGCAGCTGACAACGGTATGAAAAAAATTGCAGAAAAAGTATTAGACGTTAGAGTAAAATGATAATTAACATAGGTCGTGAATGCTTAGTGTGGTGATTGAGTAGAAAAGTATTTAATGCTTCCGTGTATTTAAAAAACTTAAAAATTTTGATACAAATTTGTTATTTTTTAGTTTTTGACGTAAACTGGTCTCCTAATTTCAAACCTAAAGTCGACATTTTAATATTATTAAAACTTCTGTCATTAATAATTTCAAAAAATGTATTTTTTAAGAAAAAAAATGTCGGATTTTGCATTTTTTTCACGTAGAATTTACCTCTGATTCTAAATTTGAAAGTTATATATTAGTGTTTTCTACACTGTTCTCAGAATTTTTAATAAATAATGTAAAAAATAAAAAAAATTCGCTTTTGTATGACAAAAAGTGCACATACCAGATAAACAATTAAAATTGATTTACATAAAAGCTTAATATATCGCTTCAAAAATTGCCATTTTATTATTACAAAAAACTTATTTTCAGGTAAAGAATAAAGTTGCGCCTGTGACAAGCCCACAACCTCGACAGGTGTCTAGCCAAAGTATAAGTGCGTGATTTGAAGGTATGTATGTGTATGTGTGTATGAAGATTTGTTCAATTTTATAAAATTTAGTAAAAGTTTGACAGATTAAATACAAGTACAAACGATTTGATTGCCTATTAAATTATCAATCAAAAACATTTTTACAATAAATTTTTTTTCAAACCCAAACTAAGCACAAACCATTTCGTCACTACAATGTAGTCCAGCTCTAAAAGAATAAAATCATTCTTCAAAAACAAACCAAAAAGATTAAGAGACTCAAAAAAAGAATTTCAAACAACTCTAGCTGAGACACGAAAAGCAGGTACAAGAAAAGATTCAACAAAGAGATAGTCAAAACGGTAGCCGAAAACTGCAACAACCCACGTCACTGAAAACTGCAACCTCAACCTTCATAAAAGTCAAAAAAACCCTTACAACCAAATCACCAAGAATCCAAACGCCTCGGCTCAAACTACCCTAAAAAAACCAGCTAAAAGGCCGAGTCCGTCAAACAGCAGATAAAAGTCGTCCAGCTAGACAGCAATATCATGCCTCACCGCACCCTACTCATAGATTTTTACATTAATTACAATTAGTATAAGAGTGTGAGTGGACCAGATACTAAGCCTCGTCAGTATCTAGAGCGCTTCCATTCTCTCAAATAACGGGTTCAATAGTATTTATATAGGGGAGTTCATTTAAAAGTCTTTTTTTAAAAATTCAAAAAAAATAACAGAAATCATGTTTTTTTCGGTATATTATTCGAAAGAGCAAACATTCCCATTATTTATGGAGCACGATTTTATTCATGTGGCTACCTCGGCTGGCTTCGCAGTAGCGCATCCTGTAAACACAGAGCTTGTCAATTAATATTGCCAAAACGGCTGATAACATAATTATGATTGATTGATTGAATTGATTGTGGCATGGGCTGTGTGGCATGACGCGCCATCCTGCTAAAACCAAAAATCCTCCAAGTCCATGACTTCAATTCCTGGTCACAAACAATTGTTTATCATGCCTCTGTAACGCTCACTGTTGACCAAAATTGCTTTTCTAGCAACATTTAAAAAAAAATGGGCCAATGATGCCACCGCTCCAAAATCCGCGCCAAACTGTCACTCTCTGAGAATGCATTGGCTTCTCAACAATCACGTGCGAGTTTTTCAATCTCCAGATGCAGCTGTTTTGCTTGATAATTAAATTGAAAAGATAATTTTTTAAGCAAAATTGTTGTCCTTTTCGAGCTGCTCTAAGACCCAAACTGAGAAGCAATAACAAACCGGATAGTCGTGTGCCTTCAATTACTGAGTCAATTGAAACTTATAAGCAAATAATGCGAGGTTTTTGTGCAAAATTCGCATCAAACTAGTGCGTGAAATGTTGAGTTGTTGAGTGGCGAGTCAATGTTCTAGGACTGAGTCGCACACTCTCGGCTACGGCAGCCACATTCTCATCACTGCGCACCGTACGACGGCGGAGAACGTCTGTGTTGGCCACTAACATGCCAGTCTCACAATTTTTTGCACAAACTTGCGTACAACACGCGCGGTAGAAACTTCATTTCGGCCAAAACTTCTATTCAATAAACGCACTGTTTGGGCTACACAACATTGATTTTGGAAATAAGTTTGCAATATTTCCCAACGTTGTTCAAGCGTAAAGCTGTTTATTTCGTTCCGCAAAGATATGATACTGACTTTCTGTCAAGATTTCCTACGGGAAAGACCTGTTACTGTCAAAATAATAAATAAATAACAAATAATTAAAAAAATACCACTAAATGGACCACCCTTTACTTGTGTTTTCAGGTAGATATGCAAAGGCAGCTTGTGCGGTAGTAACACAAGCATACGGGCCCTTGCAAATTAAAAAAAAAAGTTAATTTTATAACAGGCGGCCAATCACATGAGGAGCCTTCAGCGCCAATAAGGACAAAAAATTCTCAACCCGGGCAGCCTCTCGGCCAACTTCGGTGCAACTACTAGCTCCCTAGGTCTTGCTTCAAACCCACTAAATTTGTTAGCATTCCCAGAAGGTGCTGACCCACATAAGAAACCTTCTAAGGCCAAATAATTCTCAACCCTTGTAGCCTCTCGACCAACTTCGGTGCGACTACTAACTCCCTAGGTCTTCCTTCAAATCCAGTAAGTTTGTTAGCATTCACAGAAGGTGCTGGCCCACGCTGCCTTCCGCTTATTGTTATTCAGAATGACACCGTTTATCAAAGGCTGTTGGCAAAGTTCAAGTCAATAGGCGTAACCATTAACCGCGCAGTAAATGTGGTCGATAGTATCTGCACGGACCCTCTTTTGTATGCGGATTTTTGTGCAATAATCGTACAATGTAGAACCAATAATGTGTATTACTACATTTATCAAGTTATGGCTAAAAACATAGTAAAGTAAGTCATTCGGATTATACTCAACTGTATCAAAGCTGATGTAGAGTTGACAGAGCTTATCGGTCGCATAGAAAAGAACGAAAAAACCTTTTCAATGCTGTACAGAGTACAAACGCAAAACTGCTAAGATTACACAATGCCACCATTGCCAACGCAACAACAGAGCCCACAGCAAAGCAGCTGCTTCTCAACAGTAGACTTTTGTTCTACTCAGAAGCACTCTTAATGATGCAAAAGCTATGAATGCAGCTAAGAATTAGCGCTTGTCTTAATAAGTAACAAAAAAATTTAAAAAATTTAAAATATTTAGTTAGATAAAAAAGTTAATGTCACACAAGTGACCACATTTCCAGTATTCATTCATTATCACAAGAGAAAGTCGTGATCTAACCTCATCACTTGGATGGGTAGGTAAGCCACTCAATTTTGAACAATTGACTTGTTATCATGTTCTGAACTATTCCAACTACCCACCCAAGTGATTTTCATTAAAAAGTCAATTTAAAATGAATTTTAAGATGCAAAATATAAATTTTTGTATAATTTCCAAATTTTGAAAATCAATTGAACAGCATACTAGCAACATGTATAAAATATTTAAAACTTTTTTAAATTAAAATTAATTGATTTTTGTTATTTTTAAATATATAGAAAAATAAAGAAAAGTTTTAAAAATTACTAAATTTTGAAAATTAATTATACAACTTACTAGCAACCGGCATAAAAAAAATAATTTTTTTATATTGTTTATTTGATAGCATTTTTTGTAAAATAAAAATTTAGCAATTTTTGTAGTTTTTTTTTTAATCGTTGCATTAATGGCAATTTTTGTAAATAAAAAATATATAGGTAATGTTTGAAAATATGTTCCATATAATATATATAAAATATAATTTTAGCAGTTTTGAAAAATGCATTTAGGTCTTTTTAAAAATGTCCAAATATTTTACAATTTTTTAAAAACTTGTATAAAAAATTAGAATTAAATATTTTAAAAATTGTAGCTTTAATTACTTTTTGTAAAAAATTTTTTTTTAAATTTTTCAAAATACTTTTAAATTTTTTTGATAATTACTAAATTTTGAAAAACAATGAAGCAACTTTATAACAACTTATATAAACAATTAAAAATTAATTTTCTAAAAACAGTTGCTTTTGTAAAATAAAAATTGTGCAAAATACCAAATTCTGGAAATCAATTTACTAACTTCTTAAAAACTTGTATACATTTTTTTTTATTTGTTGCCTGAATAGCAATGATTGTAAACAAAATTTAGCTATGTTTGTAATATTTAAAATTGCCTTTAGAATTTTTTGAAAATCACTAAATTTTAAAAATCAATTGAGAAAGATTGGTAATTTGTATAAAAAAAATTTTTTAGTCGTTGCTTTTGTAGCAATTTTTCTAAATAAAAATTTTGTAATTTTTTAAAATAACACATTTAATATTGTTTAAAAATTTATTTCTAAAATTTGGCAGTTTTTTAACAACTTGTATAAAAAACTTGAACTTTTTTTTATTGTAGCTTTAATAGAACTTTTTATAAAATTACCAAATTTTAGAAACCAGTTTGTTATGCCACCAATGTACTAATCAGCAGGTCAAGAAATCTAAATTTGTAACCAACTTGAAGTGGCAGATCAAATCAAATTTGGCTGCTAGCCAACAATCCAACTAGCCAGCAAAAAACCCTTTATGTTTCGAAGATACAAGGTAAACAAAATTTGCAAAAACCATATTCGATATTTGTTGAAATCAATAATGTAAATAAAAGTACAAAAAATTAAAATCTTCGAAAACAAGCACATTAATAATAATACTTTATTTACGATATAATCTTACCATTTACATCTACATCAAATATACATAAACAATGATGTTTTACAATACAAAAATGAAGAATATAAAAAATAACATACATAAAAGCGCACATATTAAACATTAGTCAGCATGACTCAGCTGACTTTAATATCAGTTGTTAATTTATTTGCAAATCTACACATTCTACCGAGTGGATTGTTAAAACCATTATTAGAAAAACATAATTAAATTACGCAAGAACGACAAATCAGCTCATTTGCGGCGAGTCTTTAATGGCGGTAGGTTGTACAATAAAGCAATGTAGCAGTAATCATAATTTACAGATAATATGCCCAATTTATAAGACAATAAACGACAAAACTTCTTTTGAATTTGTTCAATACTACGGTTATGAGTTTCATAAACAGGTCTCCAAACTGACGGAGCGTACTCTAAATGCGAACGCACCAAAGCACAATATAAAAGTTTTAGTGTACTGGCTGATAAATCCGCGGACATTCTATATACAAATCCTAACATTTTTATTTCCTAAATTAATTAATCAAAGTATTTTTACTCTAACAACTAATAAGTAGAGACCGGATTAAAAAGCATTAAAAATACGAAAAAAAGCGCTTAAAAATGTATGAAAATATAACTAAAAAAGCATTAAAAAGCACCAAAAATGTAAAAAAGCATTAAAAAGGCATGAAACAATTGAAAAAAAAGAAAACTTAAAAAATCGAAAACTATAAAATATTTTAATAAAGGTTTTATAACATTTATATTTACAACAGTTTGAGTGATGATATTTTTTACTCACATTTTAAATAATATAAAAATAACTTTTAAATAACTAAAAAAAAACTATCTACGAAAACAGTTAATAATTAAATGTTGCTCTAAGTGTTCAACTGTAAAATTCTGTCTTTATTCACTTAAAATGTTTTTGAAGGGGAACGATTTCTTTCGACATGCACACTTGCACACTTGCACATTGGTGCATGTTTAAATTTTGCTTTAAAGCTGGATTCCTATCAAAATCTGGAACATTATTTCCACTCAAAATACAGTTTATTTTATTTAATGTACACATACCTCTATTTTTCAAAAATACATCTTTGGATTTTTATTTCACTGTTTGCCTAATACAGCCTAGTACATTTAAAATTGCATCTTTGAAATCTCTAATTATACTTAGACTTCTATTTAACGTATTTTCCTGTTTTTCTAGCGATTTGATGGCATGACTCACAAAACCGAACGCTAAATTATATTGAAGTTTCTTATTTTTTAGAACTGCTTGGAAGTTTTTCACTGACTTACTTGCAGGATCCAAAAATTGTATTACAACAATTTTAAATTTTTTAAAATTGAGAGAATCTCCAACTGACCGTTCATATTCGGTTAAGAATTATAAAATACAGTTATTTGACTTGCTTGAAAAGGTGGCATTAAAATACGCTATGAGCTCAGTCGGGATTTTCAAAATTATATAAAACTTGTCTAAATAATATTATAAAAAGTATGCAAGATCTCGATACGTAAATTTTGCTCTACGTTTTCTAAATAATAAAATAATATTTTTTTATTTACATTTCAATCCACTAAATTTCATAGAAGAAAAGATTTATAAAAAAAAAAAATGTACCAAAACTGAAAAAAAGCTTAAAAATAAGCACAAAATCTTAAAATAAGCACCAAATTCAAAAAAAGTACTAAAAAAGCAAAAAAAGCGTAAAAAACTTAGTGCCAAATGATTACATTCTTCACAATTCGTGCATATATTTAGACATGTTTTCGATGTTTTAACTATTTAGCGTAAGCATAATAGCTAGGAATCCGCTCTCTACTAATAAGCGGCAAGAAAAGCTAATTGTTGAATGAAATCTGCACAAAAAACACATTTTCTTATAGAATACTAAAATATTATTTTTTAATCTAAATTTGTATTAAATCACTCAAATAATTGTAATTGTTGAATAAACTTAAAAAAACACATTTTCTTATAAAATTCATTAAAAATCTCCGTTTTTTATACTAAATTATTAAATCTCTTAGATAAGCCAATAGTTTGTACAAATTTGCATAATAAATATATTTACTCATGATAGGTATTAATCAAAAACTGTTACTGTTTTTGTTCTAAATTACTATAGAAATACTTAAAAAAGGTCATTTTTACATTAAAAGTTAAAATTTGCACAAAAATATATATTCTTATATATAAATAGTTTTGTATAAAATTGCTCAAAAAGCTAATTGTTTAATCAAATTTGCAAAAAAAAAACATTTTTTTTAATAAAATTCATCAAAATAGTCCATTTTTATACTAAATTTGTATGAAATTGCTCAGAAAAACTAATTGTTGAATGAAAAAGACACATTTTCCTCTAAAATTTATCAAATACAAATAATAACAAATTGTCAAACTCAGAAAACCAAATTGCACAAAAGTTTCCCCATTTTCCATTTTTGCATAAAATTTGCAACAAAAAACATTCATTCATCAAAAACGACAAAAAAAACCATTTTTATAGTATAAAAAATGAAAATTTGTCTTAAAATAGCTCAAAAAATGTAAAACAAAAATGTTCTAAAATTTCAAAAAACCCAACTCTGCATAAAATTAAACAAGAAACATATTTTTTTTATAAATTCATCAAAAATTACACAAAATTGCAAAATGACAGTTTTTATAGTAAAATTGCTTAGAAAATTGATGCACAAATTGTTCTTGAATGACGCAAAATATTATTTTTTGCATAAAAATTGCACAAAAAAAATACAAAATCAATTTAAAACTGCAAAAATTTGCACAAAAAATCAGTTTTCTCATATAAAAATTTTTACACCAAAATTAAAAAAACTCTCAACAATTATACGGACTAAAACTAAAAAATATGCAGTTTTTCAGAAAAAGCCAAATTTCAAAGTTCAATAACATGATAAAACTTAGATATGATATAAAATTTTAATAAGCGCTTAAAATAGAACCTATATAAGTTTATAATTTTTTCTAACTGCTTGAATATGCCTTATAAATTTTATAAACGCTTTAAAATTTAAATTTTATAGATTCAATATAATTTGTTAGAAAATTTGTAAAAAAAAATATTTTTGTATTTTAAATTGAATTTTAGCAATAACCAGCAAACATATTGAGTTGTAGTTTGAAATTTTACATTCAGCATACTTGAATTTATTAAAAAAATTGTAGAAAATATTTTAGAAACAAATATTTTAGATTCAAATATTTTTAATTTTTTTTATTAATTTGATAATTATGACAATTTTGTTGATTAAATTGAATTTTTTCAATAACCAGCAGGAACTTTGAGTTGTAGTTTGAAATTTTGGATTCAGCATAAATGAATTTACTAAAAAATGTATTGAAACTATTTTGGAAAAAATTTTTTTTTTTTGAAAATTTTCATTAAATTGAAAATATTACCAATTTTGTTGATTAAGTTTTTTCAATAACCAGCAAGAATTTTAAAATGCGGTTTAAAATTTTGGATTTAAAATACTTAAATTTATTAGAAAATTAAAGAAATCATTTTAAAAAATTTGATTTTTTGTGGAAACTTTCATTTTTAAAAATATTAGTTTTTGCAATAATCGCCAGAAATTTTAAAATGCGGTTTAAAATTTTGAACTTAGAATACTTTAATTTAATAAAAAAATTATAAAAACCATTTTGAATTATTTAATTTTTTATAGAAATTTTTATTATTTTAAATTTGTTTGCAATTTTGTTGATTAAATTGAATTTCTACAATAATTTGAGGTTTGAAATTTTAGATTCTGCATACTTAAATTTATCAAAAAATTTGTAGAAACTATTTTAGAAAAAATTATTTAACATAAAAAAATGTTGGCTTTTTTGTTGATTAAGGTGCAATTTAAAATTTTGGTTAGAAAATATTTTGTAAAAATTTATTTTGCATACATTTTTTTATTAAACAATATTGTTTTGATGCTTATTAAGTTAGTCAAACTTACTTTATTGTAACAATTTTAAAATTTATGTTATTAAGATTTCGTTTTTAACTAACTCAACTAAATTGATTTCTTATTCCAAAATAATTATCCCTACTTCTAAAATAAATTAATCATTTATTTTTTGTTATAGATATGCTTCAACTTTATTCATTCTATTCAGAATTTAACTTTAACTGCAATAAAACGAACATAAAATTAATTCCCTTATTAATTAATTAACTAAAAAAATTTGTAAACTTTCAGAAACACGAGTTTCTTAACCCCATTTTTTTAACTTAATAATTTTAAATTAATATAAAAAAATTGTTAGCAAAACTTTGTGATTCACTGGATAATTAATTCCGCCCAATATATTTTTTAATATAAACTTTAATCAGATTAATTAACAAGTTTTGAGAGTCAGAAATCTTTAGCGAACAAGGGGAGCTAAGTAATGTGAATGATAAAACAATTTTAGTAAAGGTAGTAATCATGACATTAATCATTAAGAGAAAAAAAAAACCTTTTATGGATTTGACAGAGATATTATATAATATTTTTTTTATTACTTCTCATCGATCATTGAATGGAAAAGGCAGGGATAAATAAGATGAGAAATATGTATTTTTTACGTAAAGAAATGTATTTGTCATTCACTTGCTTGGATTTATCGATGAATTAATAGATTACCAATTACATTTCAGACTAATTTATCATAGAATAGTTTCAAACAAATTCTTTAATATAAAAGCATAATAATTGTCAAAACTTTAATAGTGAACTACTGTCGGTTAGTAGCATTTGTAAAAGTTTTGTGAAGTTTTATATGATTTTGTTGTTTCAGTTTGTATAGAGAGTGTTTGTAAAATAATATTAGTGGCAAGTTAATTCTGTTTTGTAAATTTGTAGGGTTGCTATTAGTAATAACAACATTCTATGCCGCAAGCATACCATCCATAGTTTGTTAATAATGAATTCCGCCAATAACTGGTTTATGTTTTCTGTTATTAATTATAATATTGGTATTTGAAGAAATTTTTCATTTAGATTTCAAAGACATATTTTTATTTTTGATAATATTTAGCTATCAATGCTAGGAAAGAAAGCTTTTTGTATTAGAATGTTATAAATAGAGTGAATTAAAAAACAATTATCTAAAAAGCTAATACTTAATAAAAATACAAACTAAAAGCAATTTTAATTCTATTAAAGATTAAATCGGTATTTGAATCAATGCAATTAATCCAGTCTAGCCATTTTATAGTATAGATCCGAGTATGTTATCAGCAATAAAGTTAGCCGCTTTTTAAACGCACAGACATTACATATAATTTTATAGCATTATACATTTTCATACATTTTAAACACGAACATGCAATAAGTATTACGTTTTTTAAAGAATGTATATTATTATAATAGAAGAAAAGCTATATAATAATAATATACTTTAATTACCAAAAATATAACATAATTTAGGCAGCAATATTGTCTACATAAAATATCAGTTACAATTTATAAATAAAATTATCTCCCTGAGTATTATATACTTCCACATATTTCCAACTTAACCACTTTAAATATTCTATACAGCCGGTGTTAAATAAACAGATTTATATCAGGCCAATTTATTTTATGCTTTAAAAAATATTACAGGGATGAGGTGGTAGTGCAGGAAGGGGATTTCACTTTTAAAGTTTTAATTGGCTGTTATAAAATTCTAAAACTATTGTTGAATATTTTATGGGATGGTACAATAAAAAATGAACATTAAAAATTTCAAAACTGGACAGTTTAAGATGAAAACTTATAATAAATTTTAGAATAATTCTCAGTAGGGATTATATATAGCTATACATAAAATGTTAATAGCAAACATATTTTAAATATTATTATATACATTAGTTAAAGAAAGAAATATTGTGTAGAATATATATACATATATTTTAATTATAAATTATTCTTTCTTGGCCATTATTGTATGTTTATTAATTTAATATAATAAGCGCAATTTGATAACTACGTGCATTGTATGGTGCTCATAATCGTCCATCAAAGCAATTAATTCGAGAAACTGTGCTTCGTTTTTGCAATACGTTTAATCTAAACAATAATAAGCATCCAGCACGACGTCATACAGTGCACACACAAGAAGCAATTGATAGTGTGCAGCGTACTGCGTAATGATCCAAATGTGTCAATTCGTCATCGTGCTCATCAATTAAAATTGTGTCCATCCACTATATGTAAAATTTTGCAAAAAGATCTTGTTTTGCGAGCTAACAAGATTCAATTTGTACAGGAATTAAACCTACACGATCATTGTTCGCGCCGTACATTTAGTAAATGAGCCAAAGAAAACATTGCGATTGATCCACATTTTATTTGAAAATTTTGTTTAGTGATGAAGCACACTTTTGGTTAAATGACTATGTCAACAAACAAAATTGTCGCATTTTGAGCAATAATAATTCACAAGCAATTGTCGAAACACGCGCTTTATGAGCCGATGGAATCATTGATCCATATGTCTTCAAAAATGATGATGGTCTGAACGTTACAATCATCATGATTGCCAACTTTTTCGAGCCTAAATTGAACACCATTAATGTAGCAGACAATACAATTAATTTAAGAAACATTTCTCAAACAATTAAATTCACAAAATCGGCCTGTCCAACATAAAATTTATAAAATGTACAAAAGACAAGTGAATTAATACATGTTGAACATAGTCAATGCAGAAAAAATAACAACAAAAACCAAAATCATTATTTAATTTTGGATTCTAAATTTTGAATTTAGAGTTCTACAGTAAACCAAAATTTACCGCACGTAGGTCTCATTAGGTCCTTTGTACCTCCTCCGGCGGTAAATTCAGTTCGTTGCTCTGTATGCTGATATATGCAAGTATAACACTTATACTGGCCATATCAAGCCAGCACCTTTGCAATATAGACTCTCTACCGTATAAAAAAGCCGGGCATGTACATAGCACGTGCTTGATCGTCTCGTCATCCATTTCACATTCTTTACACATTAGACTGTCTCCAATACCAATCGTGTGCATGTATTGTCTTAGATGGCAGTGTCTTATCAAGATCCCAGATATAATTTGCAAGTTATTTCTTAACAGTAATCAAATGCCTACTGCACTACAAATCTCATAACATTAAGGACCTCAATTTAGTATCAAAAAAGTGTGTTCTAACAAAATGCAAAAAACTAATGTCTTAAAGGAATTGCGTTACTTCAAACAAAAAGTATGAAAAAAACGATTTCTAGCAATCAAATGCATCTTCGTTTCTAGAAAAACAAAAAATATCAATGCCAATCTCAAAGTGACTATTAAAAAGCGTCCAAAAAGGAATACCCGGATCAGCGCTGCAATCGCTGTTTTTAAACTCTGGTACTGCATCGGGTAACAGTAATATTAGTTTCAACCGTCCAAAAATTGTGATTAACGTATAAACTTAAAAAAAAAAAATTAAATAAATTCCTGCATTCTGCCGTAAATTATTTGTAAATTATCAGTTTTAACAAAAACTAAAATCACTAACATTGATCATTTTGCCTCATCTTTTTTGCATACTCAGAAAAACCTTGTTCTTGGTTGAAACACGTTTGGCAAAGTTAGTAAAATGTAAAATTGCCAATTTTATTTTTACAATCGTTTTTTTTTTTATGTTAATTGTAGATAAAGTAGAAAAAGCTAGTGCTTTGTATATAAATGTTAAGTTGTTCTAAGACCTAGTAAGGTAGTCCAGCTTTTGGAAAAGATGTCAATAAACCTGTAGTGTGCGGAGATCGGATCTTTCTTGTTCTGTTCAAAATTTCTTGCTGAATCGAACAGCAGCATTCGACTGACAGAAACCAATCTTGTCGTTTCTTAAAGAAGCTTACTTTGGGTGGGTGATCAAGTCACTCCATAATATGATAACAAGTCAATAGTTTGAATTGAAATAGGCCACTCACCCGCCCAATTGTTAGTTATTAAAAGGTTAGAGCACAATCATCTCTAGTAATAAAATGACTTCTGATGTTTGCTAGAGATCAAACGTTCAATCTCCTAATGACGGACACTTGGGTGGGTGGGTGAGCCACTCCATATTATGATAACTAGTCAGTAGTTTAAATTGGAGTAGCCCACCCACCCACCCACCAAAGTGTTAGTTATCAAAAAGTAGAATCACAATTTTCTCTTATGATGAAATGACTTTTGACGTCCGCAAAGAGGTCAAATATCCAATCTCTTGATAACAGGCACTTGGATGGGTGGCTAGGTGGGTTACTCCATTTCATGATAACAAATCAGTAATTTAGATTAGAGTGGCCCACTCACCCACCCAAGTTTTAGTTATCAAAAGGTTAGATCTAGATCTTTTCTAGTAATAAAATGACTTTTGATGTCCGCAAAAAAGGTAAATATTCAATCTTTTGTTAACACTTTACTCCATATTATAATAACCAGTCAGTAGTTGTGATTAAAATTGGAGTAACCCACCCACCCACCCGCCCAAGTTTTAGTTATTAAAAAAATAAACTACAATCTTCTTTACTAATAAAATGATTTTTGGTGTCCGCAAAAAGATCTAATATCCAATCTCTTAATAACAGACACTTGGGTGGGTAGGTGGGTCATTTCGTACCATAATACAGGATTCAGTAGTTTAGATTGGAGTAGCCCGCCCACCCGCACAAGTTGTTGGAATAGCCCACCTACTCGTCCACCCGCCAAAAGTTTGGATCATGACCTTCTCTAGTGATAAAATGACTGTTGACGTCCGCACAGAGGTCAAATATCCAATCTCTCAATAACATACACTTGAGTAGGTGGTTGGGTCACTTCATACCATGTTAACAAGTCAGTAGTTTAGATTGAAGTAGCCCATCCACCCGCCTAAGTATTAGTTATCAAAAGGTTGGATCCAGATCTTCTCTAGTAATGAAATGACATTTGATGTCCGAAAAAAGTTAAATATCTAATCTCTTGTACTCCATATTATAATAACTAGTCAGTAGTTTAGATTAGAGTGACCCACCCACCCACCGGCCCAAGTATTAGTTATCCAAAACATAAATCACGAACTTCATTAGTGATAAAATGACTTTTGGTGTCCGCAAAAAAATCTAATATCCAATCACTTGATAACAGACATTTGGGTGGGTGGTTGGGTCACTCCATACCATAATAACAAGCCAGTAGTTTAAATTGAAATGGCCCGCCCACCCGCCCAATGTTAATTATCAAAAGGTTGGATCACGACCTTCTCTAGTGATAAAATGACTTTTGACGTCCGCACAGAAGTCAAATATCCAATCTCTTAATAACATACATTTGAGTGAGTGGTTAGGTTACTCCATACCATGATAACAAGTCAGTAGTTTAGATTGGAATGATCCAATCACCCGCCCGAGTGTTAGTTATCAAAAAGTTGTATCACGACCTTCCATAGTAATAAAATGATTTCTGACAACCGAAGAAAGGTCAAACATTCAATTTTTGAATGACGGACACTTAGGTGGGTAGGTGGTCTACTCGATATTGTGATAACCAGTTAGTAGTTTAGATTGGAGTGGCCCTCCCACCCGCCCAAGTGTTAGTTCAATCAAAAAGTTGGATCGCAATCTTCTTCAGTAATAAAATAACTTTTGACGTCCGCAAAGAAATCAATTATCAGGTCAGCGCCGCAAACAGTAAAAACAAATGCAATTGTAATTGTACTCAAACTAGCAATATTTATTATTTACAAAAAATCTTTTAATATTATTCTCGCATTAAATTCAAAGCTGCTGCACTAGCATCGGGGTTGGCAGCAGCAGCAGCAAGACTTTTAAGAAGACAAGTCCAGCAGACCGTCCACAAACCTAATTATTTTTTTTTTTTAAACCGGTTCCAACTTTGGGACTAATTGCAATCCTAGGTAGCCGCTCTCGCGGTTTAGGTTCAGGACCTGATAGAACAGATGAAGATTGTAGCAACCAGTTTTAAACAAAAACCGTTGAACTTATATGCACAACCACCTCCTACAAGCTAAAAAATCATAAACCTGTCCAACTTTGATAAAAAAGATAAGACCAAAGCAACTTAATCCAAGTGCAAGCGACCAATTACAGAATCCCCCTCAAAAAGCAAATGCAAATTTTCTACCCACCACAAGTTTCCAAAGAAAACATAAACGCAAGAAGACTCAGGGTGAATTCTCTTTTCTTCCATCCATTAACAGACCAACCCTTTGCAATTGCCTTTGGCGATTGCTGCACAACAGCCACCAACGGCCAATCCTGTCGGCTTTTCAGACCAATAAACCATTTGTTCCAAAAATCCGGGAAAAAATAAAATTCCAAAAAGGCAATATCTTCAAAAGTATTTTAATAATTCTAGCCACCAGCTTCAATCATAAGAGAATAAATGCTTTCTTAACATCTGAAAAGAATTTGGTCAACCCTAAAAGAATGCTGCCTTAAGAAAGCACATTTCGGAATACCTAACAGAGACAGAATCTTTTAAATTTGCTCTAATTAAATCCATAATGAGAAACAAATTTATTTGTTTTCCATTGATTTCTCAAAAAGTGCAGAGGTCAAAAATCTAACCAAGCTGCTGGGCCTGATGATTACAGTTGAGTCAACAAACAAAACGGTTGCATACCCCAATGTCTATGGGCACACTGCTGAAAAATGCTTCAAAGCATTTGTTATTTGCCGCATACATACCACCAAAGTGTGCACTTTAAGTTTTCATCTCGCCAACTTTAAGAGATGCAAAACATTATCAAAATGATGGCCTCTGTAAGCATAACTATAAAAAACGCTAAACTCAAGCCTGCAACAAACGGCTCTGGCTTTGTTTTCATCACAAAGCTCCGGTTCCTTCAAAACCGCAGTTGTACTAACAAACAAGTTGTTCGGTAATATAGTTTCTTCACTAACACCAACAACAGCAAACGCAAATGCATTTGGAGCAGTTATTGTCTCTTTCGCCCGTTTGCAAAAGTATCATCTCAACATCTTTTTAGTGATTTGTCTGTGTTAATTTTTAGAAGGTTATTGAAGCCTTTAAGTGGTAAAACGGTCCAGAATTCAAGTCCACACGTCATGAGAGTAGACCTTTTACGCGCCAACCCTTAATGTTGGCAGGTCCTTTCACCCAAACTATATTTCTACAAGCTGTTTAAGTAAGCGCATAGTGACATTTTAAAATTAACTTGTAATTTTAGACTCGTTTTGTTTAGACTTTAGTTATCCCAACTACTTCTGTTTAGCAGATAATCAAATCCCCTACAGTAACCGTCACGGCTCATCTTCCCAACATGTGTTTTATTCATCTACCAATTATAAGGTTTGCACCATGCGTTGCAAGTTTAAATGTTATTTTTTTAGGTCGTTTTATTTAAAAGTGCCTTCAGTATCTATAAATATGCAAAAGGTAAACATTTTTCGAATTGGTTTGTTTCAATATGTAGGGCTGATTTGGTAGATCTTCCTTGGGCGTAAGCACATTGGTTTAGTAATATTAACTTAGTGATAAGAACCGTTTCTCAAAGTGATATTTTGCACAATAACTCTAATGTAATTAGGAAAACAGACGTGAGCCTGATTGATCAATAGAATTTTGGAAGAGTGTAATCGTTAAGTCTTGGTTTTGAAATAAAAACTTTAACTTCTCTCCATGCTATAAGTATGTATCAAAATGCCTTATGAATTCTTGCAGGTAAGTTAGAAAGTTAGGAAAAATCTCATCTGATCTAATCCGAGCGCTTAGTATAAAAAAACGTTTTTAATTGCTCATCATGTACGCTCTCTGTTCAACAAAGTGACAAACAACTTTCCAGTTTTCCTCAGATAGGGTTGCACCGTCAGACCAGACTTCTGCAAAGACAGTACAAACTAAAAACTGGGTTTCTAGAAGTATCTTGGTTGCTTACAATAGATTGGCTGTGTATAAGCCGTCAATTTGTTTCAGATAACCCAGTTGTTAATAGGAGTTTTTGAATATTTCTAGTCTTCAAGTTTAACTTTTTTTATAATCTTTCTAGATATTTATGTATAACATCCAGCCTTATCAATTTTAAATTTAAATTTCAAAATGTAATATTTTAGTAATTCTACGATAGTTTGGACAAACGTCCTCACAACATCTCCAATTTTGCTCAATTTTTGTACACATGTTTGGGGTACTAAAATATAACAATTTCGAAAATTTTAGATCTTAAGATGTACTATGTTTCAAGAATATCAAATTCAAATTTCATGTCTCCAGAATAAAAAATATCAAATTTTCAATAAAATGGTACTTTTAATATTTTTGGCTGGAAATTTCGGAAAACCAAAAGATCCCGGTATTTTACAAAAAATTTCCTGTAAGATACATTTTCTTTTAAATATGATTTTTGACTATTTTTTTCTTATTTACAGCACAAAAACTAAAATAATACAAAATATTCTTAAAAAATTAAAATTACTGCTACTTAGAGATCTAAAAATTTAGGATTTGGCATATTTTAGTACCTCAAACATGTGTACAAAATTTGATCAAAATCGGAGATGTCAATGTGGGAACGTTTGTTCGAACTATTGTAGAATTATCTATTTAGGAATTACATAATATGCCAAAACAACGTAAAAATGCATTTGAAATTCAACAAGTGAAACCTCTCTTGCTGAAACTATCAGACTTTAAAAAAACCGTTTTTATACGTCACGTCTTTTATTTAGTAATTTTTTAAATAAAATCCCTGACTAGTAGCGTGCTAAGCCAACGTTCTATCACTGAGCTAACTCTAAATATATTTTTTTTATTTGTCCATTTTGAAATTATTTTTTTAGAATATTTTATAAATCAATAAACAGTTAGTAATTCATTTTTATTTTTTTTTAAATAGCTTATTTTAAAATTCAAATTCAAAAAGTAAATTTTTTTAAATTAACTATTTTTTTTTAACATTTTTATTTGCTGCTATTGTAAACACATTTTTAGGTTAGAAAATACTATTTTTAGTAAATATTTGTTACAAACGTTCACAGTGTACTCACAAACGTTATAAACAAATTTTAGGCCTTCACCTACACAAAAAACAAAAATGGATAGAAGTATAGTTAGAGTACTATAACCAATACATAAATTTGTATTTATTTCGATTGGATCAAATATAACATAATTAATAGTTTATTAAAGTTAACATATTTTTATGTTAGTAACTAATAAACTAAAAACTATTTTTTATAATAAATAAATATCGAACCTCTGTATTAATATTAAGATTCCAAATAAATAAGTACAATTTCCTTATTCCAATTCAAAACCATTGTTGCAAGCTACGTTACATGAACTAAACTTTAATTGGCAGAATTAAGATAAGAACTTATTACAAATCATGACTTTCAATTTTATTTCAAAAACGAATTAATATATCATGGAATGTCACGGCAAAGCTAATATTTATCGCTTAATATAACATTCTGTATCGCCCCCTCTAATTGATCCACTCAACTATTTCCTAGTTTGCGGTTGCCATAATGGATTTCCCCGTGCACTAACTTGCGGTAACTCACTTTGAGATGACACGGGCTGATGGGTAAGAGTGGGGATAGCTGTTGCGACAGCGGATGGATAAAATCCGACCCCATAGGGTTGTTTAGGCCCGGAACTATAACCCCCTCTCTCAAACCCCTTGTCAGGTTAATAAGTGAGGAGAGATTGTTGAACGATTAGTTCATCACGTTGACAAATTAACTCACTGATATACATTAATTAATTGATTAAGTATACCGGAAGGGGTAGCCGGATGCGTTAGTTTCATCTCTCTCTAAACATCCATCTTCCATGTTATAATTGATGTTGTCGAAAAAAATATTCCAGTCTATTATTATCTCTGCCTGTAAATAAATCATCTTTCCTTTCAATATTTTTTCGAAAACAAGGAGATTGATATATTAAAATTATGTTAAGTGTTTTTTTTGCCGAGTCGAATTTGAATAAGTGTGTTTTTATGCTGTGAACTATGAGGGAGACTTAATATTTCGACATATATAAATTGATTTATAATTATTTTTGTGGCACGTTTGAATTAGATTTGGTAAACGCGTTAGGAATACGTTAGTAGTTTTCAATTTGATAGAGAGTAAAGTCATTACATGTTATATAATAATCGATTGAAAATATATAATAATATAAATACACATTTAAAAACGCAATTTTCAAATTTATAAAGTAAAGATGAATACATCAATTTTAATTAATTAAATATAATATTCTGTTACCATATATATGAAATCGCTTGTCTAAAATTCAATATATATAATTATATAATATATAATTCAATAGAAGCATTAGCCCTTAAGCGATTTTGACATAATGCTACTTGTACCAGTCAACTAGCACATTAAAAGCAACTACAATAAGTGCTAGTGACAGTTTTCTTTTCTCTAGCCACACAAAAAACCGGCCGTAACAATTCATTCTCCATTTTTAGGCAGAAATCACATTTATCGTGACTAAATGTTCTCCTTACGGTGCATCCGGCAAAAATTCTGGCTGTAAACTTGATTGTGTTTGTTAATAAAGCGGATTCTTGCTCAGCCATTCTCAACATCAGAAGAAGCAGCTCTAAGCCAGACTTCCCCCAAAGAAGACGTAAAGACACCCCTCCCTACCCCAGAGTACCAGATCCAAGCCTCCCATCAAGAGACCGGCCTAGAATCTGATTATTTCCAGCTCGTCCAATGCCAAAAAGTCGACCACCTGGAAAACGATGCCGCCGCCCACAAAAAAGTCCCAGATAAGGAATTCAAAAAGATGGAAAATAAAAAAAACTCTAAGAAGCGCAGGAAGAATACGGGTATATCCTCACTAAATTCTTGTAATTATAGACCATCAGCTAACCACAGTCAGGTGTCCTCAGTGCCAAAAAAGCTTTTAGCCACAGTCCAGTCAACCAACTCTGATCCATCTATTGAATCCTTAGGCCTTCCTCACGTTCTTTAAAATCTGCCGACTTCCACAGAGAACGCTAGCTAACGTCGCATTTCTCCCATAACCATTCGAGAGAAATCTCTTTTTCAATGACTGTTGGCAACTTTCAATTTTGTGGTTAAACACTGCACTACCTCCAACATAATACACTACACCTACCAAACAGGGTCTAAAAAGACCCTGAAGTATGTCCTTAGGAGCATTTGTAATGTAATCTGAACTTATCGCTCGGGGGTTTGAACCTAAAACCACTACACACATGGAAAGGAACAGAAAATCCTTCCCAATGTTGTACGTCAAGTTTTTTCAGAAAGCTAAAAACAAAAAGATTCTGCAAAACGCACAACTTATTGGAAAAGATCCGCCTATCCCAAGCAAACAACGATTATTTTAGAAAGTTAAAGATAACTTCCGCACAGTTTCTAAAACTTCAGACTTTGCTCGACAGTCTAAACTACTAATTGGTTATTATAGTATGAAGTGACTCAACCACCCGCTCAACTGTTCGTTATCAAAAGATTAAAGTTTGACCTTGAGCGTCAAATGTCAGAAGATTTTGCTTCAAAAGAAGGTCGTAATCCAATTTTGTGAAGGCGGACAATTGGGTGGGTGGTTAGGCTACTCCAACCCAATTTACTGACTTGCTATTATAATACAGAGTGACCCACCCACTCAAGTATTTGTCATCAAAAGATTGAACGTTTGACTTCTCTTCAAGCCTCAGAAATTACTTATTCACAAGAAAATATTGTGATTCAATTTTTTGATAAACTAATATCTTGTTATCATGGTATGGAGTGACCCACTAGCCCACTCACCTAAAAATGCTTGGCTTCTCTGCGAGCGTCAAAAGTTACTTAAGCAATCACAAAAGAAAGTTGTGATCCAACGTTTTGGTAAGTAACACTTAGGTGGGTGGGTGGGCCACTCCAATTGAAATTACTGACTTGTTATACAAGGTGTTGGTCATAAAGAAATTGAAAGTTTGATCTTTTTGCAAGAGTCAGAAATCATTTTGCCTTAAGAGAAGGTCGTAATCCAATCTTTTGATAACTAACACATGGGTAGGTGGGTGGGCCACTTCAACCCAAACTACTGACTTGTTTCATGGTATGGAGTGACCCGCCCACTTACCCAAGTGTTCGTCATCAAAAAATTGAATGTTTGACCTCTCTGCAAGCGCCAGAAGATACTTCGTTGCAAGAGAAGCTTGTGATCTTACCTCTGTCTTTTTTGAAAGTATTACAGTACTTTTAGCAAAAAGCAGTTGTTTTCTGTAGACGTATACATTTTCTTAAAACTTTTCTATTTGTTGTGAAATGTTTTGGTTGGCCGTGGAGGCCGTTGCCCCGGAGATCATCTCATCCCAGTCCGCCAGCGGAGTCCAGGTGGACCAGGATGGCTATATCATGGTTTCCCATAGGAAACGTAAGACCACAAGGGGTGAGTCAACCCATTCTAATTTACATAAAGGGCCATCAGCCAATCCCCAACTGCCATCAGCGGTTGCAAATCGCCAGCCGTCAGAGGCTTCCACTGCCGGCCCATCAGACCAAAAGGCAAAGAGGCCTTCTGCCCTAAAGGCGCCGCCCCCGCTCTAAAGCGGAATGCCAGATAAGGCCACATCGAGGTGAGGTTCAAGCCTGCTGCTTTGAATCTTAACCACGTCGATGATGATATTTATCCGACTATTTCCACAATGCCACAAGTGCCATGGCCACACAGCAAATCGCTGTTTTGTAAGGACACTGGTGTGTCGTATTTGCGCGGGGCCCCACCAGTCGGCGGCCTACCCCAGTGGCTCCACAGCCAGATGCGCTAATTGTAATGGCCCGCATCCCGCTAATTATAAGGGTTGCAAGGCCTACATCAGAATGATGGTCTCAAACGGCAAGAAACTAGGTCCGGAAGCACAACTTGCGCCGGCCCAAGTTTCCTTAAGGGCTCAAGCATCCGCTCAGCCAGCAGGTCCTCGCAATCCTGCTAACGTAACTGCGAACAAATCGTTCGCTTCTGCTGTGGCTCCTCCAGCACAGAAAGCTGATAGCTTTCTTTTTGTCTAGTTTAGTTAAACAATAATGAATAATACGCCCGATGTATTACTCCGTATTTGTTTTTGGAATGCTAATACCATTCATAATAAAATGGGCGAGGTGGAAGAGTTCTTCTTCGATGAGAACATTGATATTATGTTGATATCAGAGTCGATTCACCGACCCAATCAAGCGCTGAGAATCCCAAATACTTTCACGTACTTGGGATCGTCGCCGGTGCCACTGGGGAGGGGTACAATGATCTAAGCTAAAAGAACATTGGACCACTCCAAGGTGGTAACCCCAGACACTCTCTCGCTAGAATCAAACGCGATAGTGGTGACTGTGCCTGAGTTAGGCACACTCAAAATTGCGTCTGCCTACATCAGGCCACACAATCGCATTAAAATGGAAGATTTTATTGCGATTCTCGACAATCCTCACCCCACAATTATCGCTGGAGATTTCAACTCTAAGCACCCGGCGTGGAATAGCTTGAGGACAAACTAAAAAGGTTCGATTACGCGCAAGAAAACGATTTACAAGTGGTGGCTCCACATAAACCCTACTTCTACAGCAGTGCAAATCACATGGGGGACGTTCTTGACATAGCAATATTCAAGAACGTCAACCTAACATACAATATACGCGCTGTCAATGCAATGAGCTCCGACCACGACCCTGTAATACTGGAGCTCTACGAGATGAGGACAAGAGAGGGAGGAAAATTTGTAACTCGTACGGATTGGCCTTTCTTTTCTCGTCTTCTGGAAGTGAGCATAAGCAGGCTTGCACCAATACATACAGTCAATGATCTGGAAAGAGCCGTCAAAACTTTTACTACTCAAATTTGCAAAGCCACGGAAAAGGCCTCTAAGACTAAGCATTGATAAGACGCAGAAATTCCGCCAAACGTCAATGGCAGAGGCATTGCGTCTCCAGAGATCGCAAAATTATGAACGCGCTTCACAGCGAGGTGAGAACAGCAATAAGGTTGCACAAAAATTTGTGCTGGCAAAATACCTTGGAATCTTTCACAGAGGATGATCATCCAATGTGGAGGATCTCCAAGGCCTTACGCAACAGGCGAGTTCCCATTCCAGCTATTCTTGGCAAAAATGGGGTTCAATTTTCTAAAGAGAGAAAAGCTGAGGCATTCGCCGACTGCTTCAAACTCCAATGTTCCGAGGTATTCACAAGGGACACTGATTTGGATCATATCGATCGGGTCCACAGGTCTGTCAAAAACTTCCTGAACGCCGAGGACGACGACAAACCGCTGGAAAGCGTTCGCCCGTCACGAATCAGAGAAATTATCAAAAGATTTAAAGCTCGAACCGCCCCTGGTTCCAATAAGATAACAAACAGAGCTTTAAAATCGTTCTCGCACAAAGCAATAATGGCACTCACCAATATTGCAAATGCGACTTTTCGAACAGGGCACTTTCCTTCAGATTGGAAAAGCTCACTGGTGATAACTATCCTCAAACCAGGGAAAGACCCGAAATTTCCACAAAATTACCGGCCTATCAGTTTACTAAGTACCTTAAGTAAGGTCATAGAAAGGATGATCTTGGACAGATTACAGAATCTCACGGAAGTTAACAATCTTCTCCCCCCCCCCCCCCCCAACAACATGGGTTCTAATGGGGCCATTCAACTGTCCATCAATTAAACCGCGTGACAGACCAAATTATCGGAGGTTTTAGACTGAGAAACATCACAGGAGTGGTCTTTTTCGACGTCAAAAAAGCCTTCAATAAGGTTTGGCACAAAGGCCATCTTTTTAAATTGTACAGAGATAAATTCCCTCTGCGTCTTGTGAGGCTGATTGCTTCATATCTAAACCGCAGAACACTGGCAGTCAGAATTTCTGACCATATATCTACTTCTCAAAATATAAAGGCAGGGGTACCTCAGAGGTCTATTTTATCACCGTTGCTGTTTAACTTATACTTTGCCAATATGCCTTCGGGATTGACGCATGGGGTTCAAATGACACAGTTTGCTGATGACACAGCTCTTCTCTATTTTTCTAAATCACTCGATGTGATTATTTCAAGATTACAAAAAGCCACGGACGACCAGGATGAATGGTTGGACAAATGGCGAGTCAAAGTAAATCCAGAGAAAAACAAGGCGGTTTTTTCACACGCCGGAAAATTACACCCGATGAGAACATCAGTCTAAACGATGCACCAGCAAAGCCACCGTCAAATTAATGGAAAACCGCTTATTCCACCGATATGGCTACCCAAAAATAACCTTAACTGACAAAGGCCTTCAGTTTGTTAGAGAAATCTTCAGCAATTAGGTAAAAAAAGTAACTCGACAACTGAGATGCTTCAAATACAAAAGCCAAACAAAGACAAACGGGCTACCCACAACGCCGCTACCCCCAAGGAGATACCAGCCAAAAAACATGCTGATGAGTAGTGTAAATTCGCGGCTACATCCGGTGTTTCTTATGGAGAAATACATGGACTTCCGCCGGATGTATTTTTTTGCGTTTTAGTTCAACAAATGGCCACCAGTCTGCAATATGTCGCCACCGTCGCTGGTGTTGGCGGGAAGAATTAGGGCGTCGACTTGGCGGGAAGAATGGCGTCCAAGATGGCGTCGTTGGCGGGAAGAATTAGGGCGTCGACTTGGCGGGAAGAATGGCGTCCAAGATGTCGTCGTTGGCGGGAAGAATTTGGGCGTTGTCCAAGATGGCGTCTTGTCGGGTAGTCGAGTTGTCCACTAGATGGAGCGTTGTTCAAGATTTGTTTGTCAAGTTGTCCACTAGATGGTTGAAAGTATGCAACCAAAGTTACAGTGTATGCTTGGTAGCATCGTATTTTTTTAGTGAGTTTTGCCTGCTAGGATTTGAACACCGGTCGGCTGGTTGAGAGCCCGACGCGCTACCCATTGCGCCAAACAGTGTTACTGATAAGGAATGGGAAAAGTGCTATAATAATGGGAGCTCAATGTGGACTTGTAAAAAAAAAATAGAAAAATATATGTGACGTCAGCCCTAAGCGCTTGCAATTTATAATTTAAAAATAAGCGATTATAACCCTTAATAGAATTACTTTTAATACAAGTATGGAGACGGGTAAATGACGTCATCACAACACTTGTAAATAATTCCGCGGCGAAAAATTGAACAAGTAATAATAAATAAATCTCTATTAACAATAAGACAACTATACATATAGAAACTTGATAAATATTTAATTATGAACCGTAATATTCAAATTCCAATATAAAAGTGACCGGATGTTATTGTGATAAGCGAGAAGTGTACTACTACTACAGTCGATAAGGACTTAATCAAATGTTTATTTTATTCCGTTGCTTTATCAAAAAGTAAAGGTAAAGAAATAATGATTTTTTTACTTACCAAACAGTCGTTGCTGAAAAAAAGTTGGTGAAAGGTAACAAAAAATATATATGTAGGTATATAATGGTAAATATTATTTAAAATAAAGATTTAACAAAAAAAAAATCAAGTTGTAAGCATTTTTTTAACACATTTTAAACATCATGAATAAATGTCAGCAAATAAGCAAGAACAGTATTAAAATATAAACATAAAATAAAATAATGGAAAGTAATAATTAATTAATTGTGTAATGACCCCACGGAATAGAACTTATCTTATCCTCCAATTGTTTTCTCTTATCATCAAAATTATTTAAGCAGATTTTATTTATTGTTAAAGTACTAATTTCATGATTTTCAGATCTTATAGTATTGAATGTTACCATTTTGGAATCGTTATTAAAAATTGAATTTTTATAATCATTAAACATTAATTTTGCTACCGTTTGCTTTGCTATGCCTTTGTGTTTCTTTATATTATAATTGTGACAATCGATACTTTTAATAGCGTACACTTTTGCCCGAATGCCATAATACTCGTCAATAATTTTACCGCCCAATTCGTCTTTGAACATACCCAAAACTTTTTTATTTGCAAGAGGTATGTTGTAGGAATTATTTTTATCATAATTAGACGTATCAAAAATCATATGTACATCTCTACGTATTACGTCATATATACTTCGAAAAGATGACGAGTCGCGAGGCGTAAACACAGCGATAAAGCTGTCGGTATCGCTATAGCAAATTTTTACGGTGAAATCCGGTTCAACGTGGTTTTTTAAATAATTATAAACAAAATTGTACATTACTGTCTTGGACAGATCTAAAATACACGTTCCGACATATAGAGCTTTATTGTACAATACATTGGTTTTATTTAATTCAATTGCTACAAGATTTTCGTTAAAAATTTTAAACGATTTAAAATTTGGTTTTGCAATTTGTTTTTTGGCACTTTCCCAAGAATTAACCAATTTGATTTCTCTGTATTTACGGACGTTCTCCATCATCTTACCGAAAGACATATTTGACATATCTTTATACTGTTGTTTATCGAATTCATTAGTAGATTTGGCACGAAGATTCGCATTCAAATCGATAAACTGTTTCAACCATTTAGAGTGAGAGAATTCAACGACACGATGAATTTTATTTAAAATTAGACCATTTTGAAGACATTGTAATAATACATTTAAATGAAGAACATAATTCTTTTTATTGTATAAAGTCAGCATTAATTTTATGTCTGATTTTTTACCAGAATGAGACATATGTTCGCAACAAAAAGGAAAATATATATGTTTATCATGAAGTTCCGCCGGATAGTCAATGTCGCATTCAAGCATTAAAGATTTATCTAAATTGTCACCGTAAATTTTGGAAATTGAATTGTTTTTTATTTTAAGTTCTAATTCTTTTAAATTGTCGAGCCATCGAAAATCTCCAAATGGTAAACTAGATGCCATTGCGTACGCATATAAACCGTTTGCGTCTATATTTAAAATTTCTGATGTTTGTTTTGTTTTGTCATAAGTAGGGCTATATGGTGAATTTGACTTTGCGTACTTACAGCTAACCTGACATATTCCCCCACGTAATCCCTTTTCAAAGAATAAAATCATGTCAATGTCTGTTAATAATTGCAACTGAACTTTTGAAGTGATTAAAGCGGCTGAAAATGCTAATCCGGGTGCGGTTACAAAACTGCACGCATCTAATTTATAAGTTTTCAATGTCAATTTTCTATAGTTTTCAAAAATATCAGCCAAAAGATAAACGTCCGTCTTTAAGTACAAATCCGCGTAATCACCCAATGTATTACAATTGAAATGGTTCCATACATTAATTGCATGTTCATAATCCATATCGCTCACGTTGCAATCGTTTAATTGATTATAAAAACAATGTTTAGGCGGTAAATTAGTTTCGTTTAATATCTCAACAGAACTTACATAATCGTAGGGGAATACGCCCTTGCGTGTTACTAATTTGAACTCGTCTTCTTTCTCAAAAGCAAATTTTGTATGAGTCATCTGCTCAGTTGTTAAGTTTTTGGCTAATTTTTCTAAGGACGAGGGCATGAACCGAAAAGAATCTATGAATCGTAACTGGATCGTATTAATTTTTTTAGAAATTGTAATATATGTCTCATTTGTAGTTGGAATTATAAATGTTGGATTATTATTAATATTTGACAGTTCTTCGATAAAAAAATGTGCATCATATCGGGACATATTATGTAAAACAACAGGTAAAATATTTGAAATTTTACACTGTAAATTACAATTATTACAGATTGTATAAATAAAATTACCAGTAAAATGGCAATGGTGAAGAACTTTTATATTATATGCATCGAACTTGTACGCACAAATATTGCAAACAGTACAACTCTCATGTTTTAATCTTTCAATTGCCGATAGAGGTTTAATAGGCTTGGAACCGTCCTGTTTGATGTACTTGGCAACAATATCGCATTCTTTGACTAATTGTTCAATAAACCATTTTTGAGGATCAGTACCGCGATATAAATTAAAATAATTTAAATCTTTATTGTAAGAACAAACACGTAAATACGACACACTGAAAGGTTTATGGCATTGCTTAGGAATTGTATAAGACCGGTCCGGGTTATTATTGCATGTAGCTACGGGTGATGTAATTGCCTCAAAATCGGCATAGATAACGAAAGGTAATTTCATAGTTGCACAAAATCTATCAAATTTTACCACCGAACCTTCTTTTGGCATGTCAATTTTTACAAAATCAAATTTGGAACAATCGCGAATATGTTTGTTTAATACTTCATCCGAATAGAAATAATTTAAACATCTACAGCAAATAAAAGTTTTATGTTTAGACATTTGTTTTGTACATAACTTACTCAAATCTGTTATTAGGCAAAAATGTCCGCTCATTGTACCGTGATAGGTATAAATATAAAATAAATTAACTACTATTTGATTAAATTGTTTTGAAATGTATAAAGGATAAACAACATGTTGATCATTTTCATCATCAAAAGTATAAACGTTTATGGAAATATTGTTTTGTTTTTCAAACTTAAAAATATCCGTGATTTTAATTGGAAAATTCATTCCGGATCAGTTGAAAACATCGTAAAAACTTTGTGGATAAGATAAGACTGATGTGGGATCATTACCTTTTTTACATGGATAAAGAGCGGCTAACAAACACCAGAGAAAGCATCGACGGTCCTCATTTTTAATATTTAAAATAGAACTGGAATTTTTAAAGGCTTCTGGAAGAGGTGCATATGTAGATCTACCAATATTTAGGGGACAATATTTAACAAACGAGACGACTAGATTCTGGATGGAATGTAAGGCCCATCCGCTCTTACGCTCTTGAAATGTTTCCATCTAAAATTATATATTTTTTACACAATTTAAAAAAATAATTATTATTACCTTTATTAATATGTCCTCAAGTAATTCATTGATGGCTTCTTCATCGTTTGTGGACTCAAGAAATGCCATATTTTTGGTTAAAAATCTCATAACTTCTATTTGTTCTGTTGAAGGGATAATAAATTCTCCACAGAACGCTAAATTAACTTTAAAGCAATTAAAAGATTTTCGTATATTTTTAAGACGCTTCAATATCATTGATTTTGCATCGCCAAGAAATAATTTAGGATCGATATGATTAATATTTGCAACTACACCAGTCCTGATGCGACTCTTAAAAGCCGTTTTTAACTGAAAATGATTATTAATTAAAAAAGCTATAATTAAAAAAAAAATCTATTCTTACCTCATCCCATATGACATTAGTTTCCTTGCGATTTGATGTTTCATTATAACTTTTTCTTGTAATTGTTCTTAAACCTGCACCAGCACGTCTCTCGGTATTTGCTTTTAATTTAGATACACATAATGTTTTTAATGATAATAACGAAGCCAAATTTGAAGTTGATTGTTTTTGGGTGTTTGATGTTTGCGTAATATTCATACATTTCTTTAATAATTTTATTTTAATTTTAAGTTCTTTTAAACACTTTGTTAAAGTTTCAGGATTTTCAATTGCACTTTTAATTATAGCAGAATATTGTTTAATGTCCTTTATCCATTTATTATTACTTTCCATTTTTTTTTTTTTTTAATTTAAAAAGGTGAAATAAATTCTATACTATGGCAAGTACGCCCAGAACCAATGCTTTTCTTGCCTTTGTACAAGAGCGCCTTTTGTGAGGCATTTATGATACTCAGATCGTCTTCAGTAGTGAATCGTTGACTGAACCGCTCTGGAAGATATACAATTTTCTTTCCTCTCAATACGCAAACCAATTTTTTTCCATTGACAGTTTGCATGAATTTGAACTCGGAAATGTTGTACGGTTCGTCAATTTTTAGTTGACGTAACGGAATTACTGTTAATTGTTTAACTTCGCCACTGCTACCAACTTGGTTTAATAAATCTAAACCTTTTTCATGAAAATGTTTTTCTTTTTCTTCTTCTTCTACGCCACTCTCTTCCTCCGAATCTTCTTTTTCAATAATTGGCTTATCTTCGACAATGGTGCGACGTTTAATTGCGCACTTCTTTTTAACTTCTTGCTCCTCGTTAAAATCATTATCTACATCCTTAAAAAGTTGCTTCTTAACAGATTTTTTTTTAAACACACGTTCTTCTCCGCACGCGTCTAAATCACTATCACTGTCACTCTCGATAAATATGCGACGTCTTTTAGGTTTCGCACCTAATTTTGGCGGTTTATTATTTTTTATTGTAGCACGGTCTGGTGACACGTACTGTGACATCAGTTCATCACCTGAGACGTCGTTTAACATAATGATTCAAATGTTCTTTACAAACTAACTCTCTCTCTACCGATTGCACCAATTTTATAATTAAAAAAACGGAAGATGCGGTTTTAATTAAGCGCGAAAGAAACGAAATTACATCATACTGTAGCTTATCGCATGTAAAGTGTGAAAACGGATGTGATTTGGTTATATTGAAAGAAATTACATCATACTACTTTAAAATGAAATTGAAAATTTATTAATTATTTAATTACTTAATTTTTAAGTTCGTTTTAAATTTATTATTAATATGGATTACTTACCTTCGCATTTTCTTATTTTAGGTTAAATTAAAACAACATAATATTAATAATACATTTATTTTCTTGTAAATAAGTCACACACATTTAAATTACTAATTAAATAATCATACATTTAACATTTTCAAGAGCACCACATATTTATAAATTTATGATTATTATGCTCATATAAAAAATAATTACAAAAAACTATTTACTATAATTATTATCATTTAAATAAGTACAAATTTTTTTAACATTCTGAAATGAACAATTAGCAAACTCATCTGTGTGATTTGCACAGAAATGAGTACATTTTTCAAATTTTGGTGAATTAATTTCACCTTCAAGGTTTAATATGGTAAAATTCGGGAAATGTCTTTTTAAAAAATCTTCTTTTTGAGCACCCTTGACCACGCACGTCACATCGGATAAATTCTGAGTAAATCCGTAAAAGATGTTGTCAATCTCGGCCATATCAACAATTCCTCCGGAGTATGGAATTGAGTGGTAATTATTTTCCAACCATCTGGCTTGGATTTTTTCCTTCGATGTTAAAAACGAGTAGTCGATTGTCGGTTTCATCAAGTAAGTGTGAATATTTTTGTAATTTGTTGCAATACTTATTTCCTTCGGCATAAACTGATTTGCAATTACAAATCCTTGCATATCGATGGCCAATATAATCATCATGTTATATGAAGTGTACACATCAACGACCTGTACTCGACTAAAAATAAGAGCTCGATGGGATTTTCTATGTTCAGGATTCACTACTGCAATGTTAACTTTTGGTTCTACTCTCCATTAAACAAGTTTTCTCACTGTCCCAGAAAGCGGTCTGTATTCGGCAACTTGGTCGAACAATATGAGACAATATGCTCTTGTGTTGTCTGGGAAAGCCTGGTGTCCCTCCATTTCAATTTTCAAATCGATCGTTGACGATTTTACACTTTCGTTTTGTCTTGATACATCGAATACGTATAACATTCGATTTTTAAATTCTGCGTAGCTCAATATGGGTCGGTTGAATCGACCGTAATAACTGTTTTGGAACTGTGTGTACATGTAATAACAAGTTGTGTATTCACCATTTGTCACATCTTGATTTAACTTATCATAGGGATAACACTCCGAATTTAAATACACATTCAAATTTCTCATAAAGCAATGATCAAAATGGCTTGCATTTTTATCTATTTTTCCCACTTTATTCTGTTGAAAACCTACAATTACGTATCGAGGTTTTTCCAAATGGGTAGAAGTTTTAACTAGCCAAGTATCCTTATCGGTTTTTCTGAGAGGATACTCAAATAAACGCCATGTCCTATATGGCATTAAAATGGGAGGATCAGATTGTATGCCGGTCAATATTCGTAATTTTGCTTCATCGCACGGCTGAACATGTTGTATGCGCCATTCAATTTTATCTATGCGAATCTTGCAGTCTTTGGTGCTCGTGTAACAATTTAAATCCGTGGTGGCACGCTTCATGATCAACTCCTGTTTCACATTCACCATCACCTTCTTGTAATCTTCTGCAAATCCCAGAAGACATTTCAAGGGCAAAATTGCATAAAACTTTTGGTTTGTATCAAAGTATGTTTTAACTCCCGCGTCAAACGTTTCGTTCCACCCGCTCATTTCCAAACTTCTTAGCTCTTCCTTATCATAGGAGATGTATCCCTTCATTGTGGACGTGATTCCAACGCCTCGATTTTGATCGATTACAACTCCGTTAATTTCGTAACAAATTTCTTCAAATAAGAATGCAAATCCATTTGTCTCCCATTTAAAATTAGCATCGACGGGATTTTCCGTTGTACCAGCGATGTACAAATAACTGTTGCACGGCAAAGTACAAATATCCTGCTGTTGTATTAAAATGCGAATTTCATCGTTATTGTTAAAGGTTTGTGTTCTCGGCTGATAACTGTGAAATTCCTCTTTCACAATGCTCTCGTCCACACTGAATTTATCAAAAATGTCTAATTTATCCATTGTTCTTTTTTAGCCTGTAGCCCAATGAGGAGAGTCTCTGTAGGTCGTGACTTGTTAGTCCTTTGAAGAATAATTGAGGAGTGATGTTTCGAATGGTTGTCCCCCATTTATTAACATTTGGATTAGAATTAAATTGAATCGGCATGTCACCACGTTTTTAATTCGAGTCTTGCTAAAATATTTTCACCTCTAAAATTTACGGATGCTCCGTCTTGATCGATAATTCTGATTGTAATGTTGTTGATGTTGCGTACGTTAACCGGTAAATATAATATATTTCGAGGTTCTATGTTAATGGCAAAACCCGGATCGACGGAAGGTGAAAATTCGAAAAGCGTGTGCGATAGTTTATCACCGTAAAAAGCACCCGACACTATGTTACACTCGAGTCTGATGCTGGTCACTTTTATAATTTTAACAGGTAAATCGGACAAATGCAATATATTTGCTCTCAATTTTTTCTTTGAAAATCCGAGTAAGCTACCGATACTATCAGCCGGTGAAAAATCAATGTCGTATTTGCACAAAACTTCACACTTTAATGTATTATTATTCGGTTTTAAGACAATTAACTCTTCCGATTCTTTCGATCTCGATTTCAAAACAGATTCCAAGTAAGATTCAATGTCGGTGATTTCATACGAACCGGTGGGTATGTCAATAACTTTGTTACCGTTATGCTCGTAATAAAATTTGTTGCACCCCTCTTCTATATTCGGAATAGTGTTGTACGTTTGCAACCCGATCAGACCCAAATAATAATTTTTGTTATGGTCTAACTCGATGGGAGGATAATAGTTTACGGAGAGTACACTGCTGTCGCTCTGCAGAGTAAACGTGTAAGACATGACTGCATGACACTATCTTGTATGCTATCGTATTTATAGTAAAAATTTCAAACACAAATGCCCGCAGTTATACGTATTAAAATTTTGATATCTATCGTGGTTGTAAGTAATTTCGCTACCTTGAAAATATTTTAAAAGTTCTTTGGGCGGTGGGAGGTCACCGAAACTGTCAAAGTATTTTACGTGATTTCCGCGTTTTTTGTATGCCACCCAATGTGTACCGTTTCCTCTCGAACAATCTAGATTAACAATGCCGGATTTGTTTTTATGGGGTTTAATCGGCATGACATCGCGCATAAAAACAGCTCTAAAATATGGTACTTTTGCTTTTATCGCAAACATCTCTAGATCCCTATCGGTTAGCGCTCTTCGAGGTAGCGTTAGTAGTTTTTTGGCTTCTGCAAATATAGCCCTAAGCCTTTTTTGTGCGGTTTAAGATAGAGTCCTTTTCCTGCTTTTCCGCCGATTGCAATGGCTTCCATCATCTTATTGTGCCGTTGTGATTCACCAAATTTTCGACGAGCGTCCGAAGCGTCGTTCACCGCTTTGGCAATACCAGATGCACCACCCGCAAGTGCTCCCAATGCACTTAGACCCGCAAAAATAGGAATCAATGGTAGGATGCCACCGACTTTAGGCACTGGAATTATACGAGGGGTTCGAATTTTTTTCCTTCCACCAACTTTGCGCACGGCAAGTTTTGCCGCATTAAGGGCTATGTGTGATCCTTCAGTTATACCATTCTTATGTTTAATTTTATTTTTAAACTGTTTTAACGCATTTTTTGCCTTCATCACAATTACGCTTTGCAACGTAACTTTTTTCTTGCCACTTTTTTTTCTTGACATGCCCATACCTAATCTTCTTTTCACTTTCATTGCTGTCGCCACAGCAAAAGCGCTCGCTTTTTCACCCAACGATGCTGAGGATTTAACTCTTTGCCAAGCGACTTCAGCTAACTGTTTATCCGCAACGTGTCTATCACTCAATTTTTTGTTTTGTGAATATGCAATGTCGTGTAGTTTACATGCGGCGTCTAACTTGTTTATGCCCGGATCGCCTCTTTGCAAACGCTTCTTTAATTTTGTACCCGGCCCACAGTACTGATACCCCGGTAAATGTAATTCAACCGGTAACTTATTTATAAAAGAATTGATAATACCTGCACCGTGATACAAATGCATTTAAAAGATTCACTATGAAGCGCTTCTATTTATAACACAGGTCCAAACCCCATTTTATGCCATTACAATGAAAGTGGTCAAGCAGAAAAAGTCGCTGCCGATCGTGAACATGGATGAGTACGTGTCGGGAATGGGTTTGACGACGGAGAGACGTCACGGTGAATTATTACCAAATTCAATACGAGCCCTCATTTGTGGACCGTCCAATTGTGGAAAATCAAACGCAATGTTAAGTTTATTGTTCAGTGAAAACGGATTACATTTTGAGAACATTTATATCTACTCGAAATCGTTGTATCAACCAAAATATCGCCTATTGGAGAGCGTTATGAAGTCTATGCGAAAAATAAAATACTTTCAGTTTAAAGAAAATGAAGAAATCTTAAGCCCCGAGAATGCCAAACCAAACTCAATTTTTATTTTTGATGATGTTGCGTGCGACGGTCAAGAGAAAATCAGAGAATATTTCAGCATGGGAAGACACAATAACATTGATTCGTTTTATTTATGTCAGACTTATACACGAATACACAAACACTTGATACGTGATAATGCCAATTTTATCGTATTATTCAAGCAAGATGAAATGAATTTGAAACATGCGTTTGCGGATCATGTGAGCAGCGACATGGATTTCGAAAAATTTAAAAAAATCTGTAGACTGTGTTGGGCAGAAAAATACGGATTCATAGTAATAAATAAAGATTGTGATCCGAATAAGGGAAGATACCGCAAAGGTTTCGATCGCTATATAATAATTGACAATTGATTTCATCAATCAAATTTACGCAGGCAAATGAACATGTCGGACCGTGCAATAAAACATCGTCTGATCAACATTAAAAAGGCTATAAGAAAAAAGCTGTTTGCCATGAAAATAAACCGATCGGTAAATGATGAATTTTTGAACAAAGCATATAAACCGTTACTGGAACCGTTGAAGGAAATAATTTATCTCAAACGTACAAAAGTAAATTTCAAGAATGAAAACGATAATGTAAATCAAAATTATAAAACCAAACCGTTGATAGAAGTTACACCCAAACACAAATATACGGTCAAGGTGGTGCGGCCGCGAAAGAGAAAGCAGATGACAAAATGGACTGGTTTTACAAAACGTTTGAACGATGAGGATGATGAAGAGGTATCGCATCAAAGCGAAGAGGTACCGCATCAAAGCGAAGAGGTACCGCATCGAAGCGAAGAGGTAGCGCATCGAAGCGAAGAGGTAGCGCTTGGTGATGAAGAGGTAGCGCATCAAAGCAAAGAGACACTTCGTAAATCTTTAACACCGCAAAGCGAACGGACCATGAAAATTAAAAAGTTTTTGGATTCGTTTCATGAAAAGCCTCGAGAGTACATTGCAAAGAGATTTGGTGCTCATCACAGTTTAGATGAGACCACTGGTATAAAAATTAATTTACACTCGCATAAATGGATGATTGAAAATCATGAAGTTAAACTGGCCAATAAAAAAGATTTTAAAATTGGTGACTCTACATACTATGGAACAACGGGTTTATACGAACTGCTTTTTATGAAAGATCCTGCAAGTTATACAAACGATGATTTACAACATTATAAAAAAATATTATTAAAGTCACATGCAATATACCGTAATTTTGATCCAAATAATCAGATACAGGGATCAAAATCTAAAAAGTATACAAAGATTATTAAACCTTTGTTGGATTCCGATTCAAATTCCACCCAAGGAAGAGGATTTGATTCAAAGTTGCGAGTGCAACGTGTCCCTACGCAATACAAGTATTGGAACAATTTAAGCGAACTTGTGGATAGATTGTGTTTATTGCACGCATCGAGGAATGCGGGGAATAATTCGCACGATAATGAGATTGCGTCAATCGAAGAGGAATTACGCGAAGAAGATGTTATTTATTAGTATAACGTTCTACATTGATTTCATTTACAAGATGAGCATCGATAAGTTCGGACGCCATTCGTTACAAAATAAAATAAATAAATGCGTGGGAGTGAGAGGACCACCGGGCAATGGTTTTAAACGCGATGTTGATGGACATTTCAACCTTGAAAGTAAAAGATTAAAATATTTGCAATTACCGGTTAATGAGAGCGATGCCACCAACAAGAAATATGTCGACAATTTGCATGTTGAAGAGAAGAGATATGTTGAAAATTTAATAAAGAATGTACATGAAAAAGTAAATGGGATTATCAACAGTGTCCCCGGTATGGTAAATTCCAAAATTACGCCTGTAAAAATGGATTCTTTGGATCGGTTAATTAAGTTATCCGCGGATTTGCAGGAGTATAAAACTATTACGAATCACAAAATAGAATCAGTTGAAAACAATATAGGGTCTGCGAATACCAAAATAGAAACAATTGAAAACGATAATGCAAGAGAATGGGAGCAGTTCAAGATTGAATTAAATACGCTATTATTAAATCAAACAACTAGCATCAAACAGCTGATTGCCCCATTAAACCGTTCAAGTCAAAATGAGTAAAGAGGATGTAGTGCGAGAGTTACACAAACCGGCAAGAAAGAATTTTGCTCGAAGACGAACGATACTTAAAGGTGTTGACGATCTGTGGCAAATAGATCTTGCCGAGTTTCAATTATTCTCTCGTGAAAATAAAGGATATAAATATATACTGGTAGTAATTGATTGTTTCTCAAAATACGCCTGGACTGCACCAATAAAAAATAAAACCGGTGTGATTGTTGCAGAAACAATGGGAAAAATATTAAACGCCGGTCGGGCACCGAAAAATATTCAAAGTGATCATGGCAAGGAATTTTATAACAAGCAATTTTCTACATTAATGAAAAAATATAATATTAATCATTATTCGACATATACAATAATGAAAGCTGCCATTGTCGAGCGTCTAATTCGCACGCTAAAAGATAAACTTTATAAACAATTTAGTTTACGTGGGCGCTACAGCTGGTATGATATTTTGAACAAGGTTACGTTAGAATACAACAATCAACGTCACCGTACGATAGGAATGCGACCAGCTGATGTAATTCCGGGCGGTGATAAGGAAGAGATGTTATTAAAAACTGTCTACTCGCACATTAAAATTGCAGGAAAAGGGAATTTCCGAGTGGGCGATATGGTGCGATTGAGTAAACAAAAAGCTTTATTTGCAAAAGGATACACACCAAATTGGACAACTGAATTATTTAAAATTGTTAAAATTAAAATTACCAACCCGGTGACGTATTTATTGGAAGATGAAAGAGGAGATCCTATACAAGGAGCCTTTTACGCTGAGGAATTGCAGAAAACATCAAATCCTAAGATATATTTAGTGGAAAAAATATTGCGAAAGAAGGGAAATCAAGTATTCGTAAAATGGCTTGGCATGGATAAATCGCATAATAGTTGGATTAATAAACAAAATGTATTATAATTGTATAAATAATAATAATTTTATAATTATACTTTAGTTTTATTAAGACCTCTATACAATGATGATCTTCACACTCCTTATATCATTTATTATATCAACCTCAACTGACTCATCGTTCGATGGTAATAAGTATCTAGAATTCTATGGATATTTAAATGCTAGTGACACATCGCTGACCGATTCCAGAGATGCTATAATATTGTTTCAAGAAACTTATGGTCTACCCGCAGATGGAACATTCAATAATGCTACGTTAAATTTAATGCAAACTCCAAGATGTGGAAATCCAGATCATTTGGAAAATTATGTAATTCATTCCGAAAAATGGCCAAACAAAACTTTAAAATGGCATTTTTATAAAGGGAGTTATTTAATGAAACAATCAGCCAAAGAGGCTTTTGATTTATGGTCAAGTTATACTAATCTAAATTTTATTCATGATCCTTTAAAGTATGATATTTTAATTTCATTTCAAAGAATAGCACATACATGGATAAAGCGTAACTACACTTGCAATTCCTTTGACGGTCCTGGGAATACTTTGGGGCATGCCTATCTACCTCACGGCAACGGAAGTTTAACAGAAATTCATCTTGATGCAGATGAAGATTGGTGGACTTTGACAAAATCACCTCCCAATAACAAAATAAGTATTTTTTCTGTATTACTTCATGAAATCGGACACGTCTTAGGAATTCGGCACTCAAGCAATCAACATTCATTGATGTATGCATACTACTACGCTTATCCAAATTTAACTGAAGATGATATCAATGCAATTCAAGAACTGTATGGTGTAAAGGTTACGTCGACGACGATGGAGACGGAGGCGACGACGTCGACGACCAAGCCTACTATTCCTGCGATAAATTCCACAATAGAGTCTACAACTGTGGCAAATATAACTGTAAATTCTACAGTCAATTCTAGAACGGTTGACCCACCTGTTATTTACCCCGATTTGTGTAAAGTATCAAAGGACATCGATGCATTTCTAATAGTCCTTGGAAAAATATACATATTTTATAACGAGTGGGTTTGGGTGAAAGGATTAAATATAAATTCATACGGAAAACCGCAGTTAATAACCAATTGGTTACACTTTCTACCATCAACGTTTAAAAAAATAAATGCAATTTACCAACGCCCCAATGGCCAGATAGCACTATTCGATGATATGTATATACATGTTTTTGATTTCCCATCGTTAAAATTTCATAATTCAATTGTACAATCAAATTTACATGTTGGTGGGGTTGTGACTGCAGCTGTAAATACGTACAGTGGGCAAACATATGTGTTCTACAATAATAGCGTTTACGTTGAAGTGGATGAATGCAGTTATTATCAAAAAATAAATATGCTTGGATATACACAAGATTTCATAGGATTGCCCAGGAACATTAATGGTGCATTCCGATACACAAATGGACTGCTATATTTCTTCAGTGAAAATATGTATTATGAATATAACGAATTTACATCTTCGATGGTGAGAGCAAATCAGAAAGATCTATCGTTATTTTCGATTAATTGTCCAACGCTTGGGATTCTACAACAACTCAAATCACTTCTGATAAAGCTAACAAATTTAGAATGACTTACCTTTATGATGTAATTCAATTATCTGTAAAATGTATAAATAATGAAATAAAATGCTGTTTATTATAATATTGTTTTTTATTTAGTTTTTGTAAACATACCTTTTATATAATTTATAAAGCACATAAGAAAATATAATAACATTGGTAAGCATCAGTATAATTTCTAAAATCAAAATTACATTTTTATCATTATTTACAACATTGTCCATTATTAATTGATTTGAAACATTTATTACACTGCGTTTTTTATCGAGGAACATAAAAGTTGCATTCATCGCATTTGACACTCCCGGGATTATACTGGTGTTTATTTTAAATGTTCTTGGGTTAGTGTTATTATCGAGGTACATCATTTTCCATTCCGAAGGCCAATCATTGATTCCTTTATTGCTAGCGGTTATGTAGCATTGTCTGGCATCTTTGGGTTTGGTGATGAACAAAGTTCCATTAAGCAGAGTTGATAATAGTATGAATGCGGTGCTATTCATTTTCGGTGCTGTTGACACTTTTTCTAATTGATCGGTAATCTTGACACTTTTGACAGATACACTTTTCTGCAATGCATCTAAAACAGTTTTTTATGGGTGGAGGTGGTCCGTCTATGTGGTCCTCGTCGGTTGGAAGGTTGTAATGCTTATGACAAGGAAGTCTTATTTGGAAATATAAATCACTCTTACATTTTTCAGGCAGGAAGTCCCACAATCTTTCCAAATTTAGTCCATATAGCGATCGCAAATATTTTTCAGGCAGATATTTTACATATTCACCAGTTAACTTGCATTCATCATACAATTCAATGGCTTTATTTATATTTTCAAATAATTTTATTTCAACTTCGCTAATTTCCTCTGAGCTGCATCCCGTCGAGTTTTGCACGCAGTTGCTTTTGCAATTCATAATCACAAATAATTTTTTTAACATTTATAATTTGCTGTAGTAGAGTTTCCAATCGATAGTTTAGTTGTTGACGATTTCTTAAATGGAGTCGTTTAATGGGGGGCGTTCTTGACATCACCATTATCAGTGTATAACTGACTTTTAATTTCATTGTCTCCACTTAAACACCGTATTGTTTGTAAATCGTGCATCAATTTCTTGCGGTTATACAATATAATTTCCCGCATGCATTCGATATTTTCATAATAGCAGTTATTTACCGTAGGTAAGATGTTAATGAATGCATCATCTGTGTCGGCTTGTAATCTATTGAATTCCAATAGACAGTTGTTGTAATATTCAAAAAATTGCATATTATTCAAGCGTTGCAAACGATATTCGATCATATCAATTACACGCCACAATTGATCCAACGCACTTTTATTTAGCATTATGACCGCACCCCGCCAACCGATGCTCACAATCTTTGATTTTCGGCACTTTGTCAGGTCAATATAGCAAGTATCGAACACATTAATCCTGGGTTTGAAGTCTTCGTCATCGGATAAACGAGGTCTCTTCTGTTGGTAACTACATGTACACTTGCGTTCCGGCCGTAAAACACTCTTCTCCATGACGTTTTTGTACTGCATCAAAGTATTCCATTCAGGCTGAATGAAAGATATACTTTTTTTCGGTGAACTCAGACGCACACACTGGTAAAATCCTCGTACGGGGCTCAAACCAACAGTCACTTTAACTTGATTGTTCAGTGGATAATAGACTTCGTTAATTAATCTATCTTCCCTGCTTAATTCGGTTTCGTGATCTTTCAACATATTCTCTAGAAAGTCACCGGCGATATCACTACTACAACCGCTGTTGCTGTCTTCGATTGATATACACGGCACGTCAATATCGTCACACATGTTTGCTAATACTAATCGATTTATTTAAACAATAATATTTGTCATAATAACTTTTAATCTGATTGGTTGTTATAACAATCAATATGATTGGTTGAATGAAAATTAAGAAATAATTTGCAAATATCTTCTAGTTTGTGTCTCGATTTACAAGCATTCTTATGCAAATGTGTGCATTTATCATACATTTTTACAATTTAACATTGTTTTATGAAAAATAGGCACACATAATAATTATTTAGGAAAATATATTCATAGAATATTTATCAGTTAATTTTAATATATATTTTTATGTAATTTAAAATAGTTTTTATTTATTACTCATCATAACAATTTTATCAGGATTGTGATTTTATTTAATAGTAGTTCTTATCAATAGTAGTCACCGCATGGAGATTACGCGCTCCGTCTCGCGTCGATGACGTGCTTAGGTGTGACACTCTAATGCCCTTCTGACCGTTGCGCAGATGAAGCGAAATGCGTTTTTTGGAAGAACGGTAAGAGATAATTATGCGCAGATTGGAGGAAAAGTGGTTGTTCAACCATCCTCGCTGATAAAGATCTCTTATTGAATTACATTGTTTTATTTATTATTATATATTAAAGTAGTCATAAATATTTTTTTATCAAAGACCATGCACATTTTTTTTTATATAGATATTGTTATTAATAATGAAAATATTTTAAGGATCAGTGAATATTTTTCAATTTGTATACTGATAGTTGTTCCACCGCGGAATTATTTACAAGTGTTGTGATGACGTCATTTACCCGTCTCCATACTTGTATTAAAAGTAATTCTATTAAGGGTTATAATCGCTTATTTTTAAATTATAAATTGCAAGCGCTTAGGGCTGACGTCACATATATTTTTCTATTTTTTTTTTACAAGTCCACATTGAGCTCCCATTATTATAGCACTTTTCCCATTCCTTATCAGTAACACTGTTTGGCGCAATGGGTAGCGCGTCGGGCTCTCAACCAGCCGACCGGTGTTCAAATCCTAGCAGGCAAAACTCACTAAAAAAATACGATGCTACCAAGCATACACTGTAACTTTGGTTGCATACTTTCAACCATCTAGTGGACAACTTGACAAACAAATCTTGAACAACGCTCCATCTAGTGGACAACTCGACTACCCGACAAGACGCCATCTTGGACAACGCCCAAATTCTTCCCGCCAACGACGACATCTTGGACGCCATTCTTCCCGCCAAGTCGACGCCCTAATTCTTCCCGCCAACGACGCCATCTTGGACGCCATTCTTCCCGCCAAGTCGACGCCCTAATTCTTCCCGCCAACACCAGCGACGGTGGCGACATATTGCAGACTGGTGGCCATTTGTTGAACTAAAACGCAAAAAAATACATCCGGCGGAAGTCCATGTATTTCTCCATAAGAAACACCGGATGTAGCCGCGAATTTACACTACTCTGATGTATGAATAAATAAACCAAAAAAAGAAAATTACATTAGCGGAAACCGATTGTTATTGGATAGAAGACTAACCAACAATCCAACCATCGTCAAAAATCCGCATCAACAATCTTCGACCTCTACCAACTTCCAATGATGCTTTCGTCAAAGAATGTTACCGGCTGGGCTCTATGATAACACGGAAGCAGTTGGTTCAAGTTTAGCAGTTGTATTGATGATGGGTTCCGGGTTGTCAGAGTGGTGTGTGGTGAGTTAGCCTTTTTATACAAATCAAAATTTGTCTACTGATATTCTCACTCAGAAAGTACACACACATTCACTGCGGACTTACCCACACAAGATGAAATTTATTATAAACTAGTTTTTGGAGCAACGTAGAAGTGCCTGAATAGTAACTAGTGTACAACGTAAAACCTTAGCGGGTTTTGCAAGCACAAGGAACAATGATGCGTAGTACCTAAAATCTGCTGTAGATATGACTGCTGTATAGTCGTCAACGGCATTAAGCTTGAGGCCGTTTGTTAAAAGCTGCAGCAACGGTTGTAGATCTACACAGAGTGGCCTGAGACAAATATGTCGGTCAATAATAAAAATTCCAAAACGTCGTTCATTTCCAATGTGGTTTTCAGATAGTTGTAAGTGTCAAGTCAAGTGTACGGAATAAAAATTTGTATTTGCTCAAATCACTAAAAATGCGTTTTTTTAATGAGCCATTTCCAAGTATCAAGCTTTGAGATTTCTGCGTTTTTTTTACATTTTTGATCATGTGTAACTTTTCAGGATTGCGTTTCTTAAAATATAAAATACTTTTTTATTCAAAATTGTCCAAAAAATAAAATTTCAAAAACAAATTTTTTTTCCTTAAATTTTGAAAATTCTGCAAAACTTAAAATTTTTTTTTTTTCAAGATAAAAGGTATTTTCTTTTTTGCTCAAATATAGATAAAATTGTGCTTTTATATGTGCAAAAAATACCCTGAAAATTTCAGGAAGTGCCGTGCGCTACGCTCTGAGATAGCTTACAATGTATCCACAGAAATACTTGAAAAAAGCGGAAAAAGCTTATTTTCTGTGAATATATTCTAAGATACCTTGGACCGTAGTGTCCAGAATTTCCTAAAATTTTTAGGGTATCTTTTGCACATATGAAAGCACGAAGAGAGAAAATATCCATCATTTTATTTTTAGAAAAAACATTATTTTAAATTTCAAAAAAACTCTAAAAATTTGAGGAAACAAATTTTTGGCTGTAAAAACTTATTTCTGAATAATTTTGAAGAAAAAAATTGCTATTTTTTTTTCAAAAAAATTCAATCCTGAAAAGTTACAAACGATCAAAAAATAAAAAAAAAATAAATTTTAAATTTTTAAGTATTTCTGTGCACGGTACTTTCTAAAATTTCCAGGATATCTTTTGCACATATAAAAACACATTTTTATCTATATTAAAAAAAAAAAAATTTTTAAATTTCAGCAATATTTTAAAAATTTAAGGAAAAAAAAATGTTGGCTGTAAAATTTAGTTTTTTGGACAATTTTGAAGAAAAAAATACCTTAAAATTTTTATTTAATTGTTGAATAATTGGATATATTGATAATAAATGTTTTAGAAAACAATCAAATCAATTCATTTATACGCAAACACAACTACAACAATCTATAAACACAAATCAATAAACAAATAAATAAAATAAATAATACCATTTTTATTGTTTAATCTAATAATTGGATTAACTTTTCATATTTCCTTTTTATCTATAAGCAATTCATTATAGAAAGCCTGGCCAATCAATAAAGATAAGATCGGAAGACATTAACGGGTGAAATATGTGAAAACATACGTAGATTGCTATCCAACACACACACATTCTGAACCAAACGTCTCAATCGTACAAGCAAGCCCATTGTTACGCCACGCCGATAAAAATTCCTAACGATCGGTCAATCAAAAGTTCTCGCTGTCTTTGCTACTCAATGGACTGATGATAAAATCAATATACAAGAAGTATATGATGCAGGAAACAGTAGAGCACATCAAAGGAAATAACGCAAAAGAAACATTTCAACTTTTAGATGTAATAAGAGAAAGAAATATAAATCATTAATTTTTATTACAATGTACTTAGAAATACTAGAAATAAAAGTTTATATTAATTTATTTTGAGTTTCCAAATTTATTAATATTAATATTCTAACAATATAACAAGAATTTGCTTATTAATTCATTTATAATAAGTTAAAGGACATTCTGTTTTCCGGCTTCCCCATTCTCTTCACCGAATAATATAATAAAGCGACAAGATCAAATTTCCACATTCTGTCGAATATTAGAAATTGCAATATTTATTTTTAATTCCGCGATATGGAGAGTAAAGAGGAAGAGAACCCGATACTTTAATATTGCCAAGGATCAATCGGGTCATCCTTTTTCTAGCGGGAGCTGCGCTACCCTCACTCTTCTCTCGCCGAAACATTACATCCTGAGCGGCGGAAAAATTTGCATATCAAAAGGTCCCCGGATTAATAAATATCACGAAATATGATGGAATTTATAAAGAAAAAAATGCACAGTAGAGAAAATACCGTCAGTGGAAGATTAATATTTATGTTGGATATTGCAAAAGATAGAATTATTGGAATCATCAATTGATTTGGATTATTTATTAGTTGTTTAAAAAATCTTACTTTTTTCTGGAAATTGTGACTGGAATGTTAAACTTACCTAGAACAAAATAAATATATTAAAAAAAAAACATAATAATAGAACTGTAATTATTTTAATAAAATCACCAATTATTATCTAGAAATAACATAATTACAATTTTATTGTGCTTAACAATTTAATTTAATTAAAATATATATATATATATATATATATATATATATATATATATATATACAATGCAACATGCAAGACCATTTTAGATACGCAACGCAACATGCAAGATCACAAAGAACATACGAAGTCGTGGTCTCGTATGTTCTATATACGCAACGCAACATATGAAACCATGGTGAAGGCGCCAAAATATATGTGATCTTCTATAGGCGTGACCAGCTCATTGGTGGGTTGCTTGTTTAGCAATGATAGAAATTTGTAACCGCCTACTATTTTCTTTCGTTATTGCAACGTTTTATATTAATTCAATTTGCATCAATTAGTTTTGATTAAATTTTTATCCTGTGCTGCAATATGCTGATTAATTATACAAAACACGCAGTACTATTTATTTTTATTGGAATAATCCTTAAATTTATTTTAATACCTAGCGACGGCAAGTGGCATAATAGAGATATTGTTATCATTATATTGTTTGAAACATCTGCTGCTTAAGCAGGCTATTGAACTGGCATGACTTTGAGATAAACACAAATTCACGGCGATGTAATATAGTATCATTATATTATTTATTACTGCTTTTACTTATTGTTTTATTGCGCTTTAATATCATACAACACTACATCAATCACAATAGTTTTCAATAATCAATATAAATTTTTAATTATACTGTAACCTAATTAACAAATTTATTTTGCAGTTTTTAATAATAAATATTATATGAAAAAATAGTTTTTGTAATTTAATATGCAAAATTGTTCTATTTAATTGAAATTTATTTAACAAAAATTTCTAAGTATGCAGATTACAAAATATACAATAAGTAAACTTTTACTTCCACATTGTTTGACAAGTTATATTGAATGCATGCAACTAAAACTAACTGAATTAAATAGTAATGATCTGGCGGCTTACTTATTTAGACAATTAGTTATTTACTTGTTTACATGTGTATTTGTTTAGTTGGTTACTTCTTTACTTGTTTATTTGTTTACTTGTTTACTTGTTTACTTGTTTACTTGTTTACTTGTTTACTTGTTTACTTGTTTACTTGTTTACTTGTTTACTTGTTTACTTGTTTACTTGTTTACTTGTTTACTTGTTTACTTGTTTACTTGTTTACTTGTTTACTTGTTTATTTGTTTACTTATTTACTTGTTTACTTTTTTATTTATTTAGTTGTTTACTTGTGTAGTTGTTTACTTGATTACTTGTTTACTTGTTGTTCTGTTTAGTTGTTTAGTTGTTTATTTGTTTACTTTTTTATTTGTTTAGTTATTTACTTGTTTAGTTGTTTACATGTTTAGTTGTTTTGTTGTTTACATGTTTAGTTGTTTTGTTGTATACTGGTTTACTTGTTTATTTGGTAACTTGTTAACTTGGTAACTTGTTTATTTGTTTACTTGTTTACTTGTTTACTTGTTTACTTGTTAACTTGTTAACTTGTTTATTTGTTTATTTGTTTATTTGTTTATTTGTTTACTTGATTACTTGTTTACTTGTTTACTTGTTTACTTGTTTACTTGTTTACTTGATTACTTGTTTACTTGTTCACTTGTATACTTGTTTACTTGTTTACTTGTTTACTTGTTTATTTGATTACTTGTTTACTTGTTTACTTGTTTACTTGTTTACTTGTTTACTTATTTACTTGTTTACTTGTTTATTTGTTTACTAGTTTACTTGTTTACTTGTTTACTTGTTTACTTGTTTACTTGTTTACTTGTTGACTTGTTTACTTGTTTACTTGTTTACTTGTTTACTTGTTTACTTGTTTACTTGTTTACTTGTTTACTTGTTTACTTGTTTACTTGTTTACTTGTTTACTTGTTTACTTGTTTACTTGTTTCACACAAACAATTGTATAACGAAACAAATAAATAACTATATTATGTGTTTGTTGAGATAATATAAAATAAGTAATTTATCCGCCGTCGGACCATTACACCTTAATCCAGTTAACATATTTTAAGTTTTAATCTTAATGCATTCAATTTAATTTAAAACAAGTTATCTTGTAATAGTGATCAGTCAGATTATTTGAATACTAAATCTTTGTATCTATTGATAGCTTATTTTATGCGGTGCAATAATATAAAATAAGAAATTCAACTGCCGACGGATAAATACTATAAAATTTAGATAATATTAAATGTTACATTATAGAAAAAATGTTTAGTTAAATACTTAAAAAATTGCAATTGCAAATTAATTAAACTATTATTATGCGCAAAAAAGGTTTATACTTAATAAGTGAAAAAAAAAAAAACAATAAATACAATAAATAACAATAAAAGATTACAGAATAAATTGTTTACTAGTTTACTTGTTTTTTTGTTTACTTGTTTACTGGTTTACTTATTTAGTTGTTTATTTGTTTACGTAATTACTTGTTTATTTCTTTGCTTGTTTACTTGTTTGAGTATTACTTGTTTATTTGTTAACTTGTTTACTTGTTTTGTTAGTTTGTTGTTTAGTTGTTTAGTTGTTTAGTTGTTTACTTGTAAACTTGTTTACTTGTTTTGTTAGTTTGTTGTTTAGTTGTTTAGTTGTTTAGTTGTTTAGTTGTTTAGTTGTTTAGTTGTTTAGTTGTTTAGTTGTTTAGTTGTTTAGTTGTTTAGTTGTTTAGTTGTTTAGTTGTTTAGTTGTTTAGTTGTTTAGTTGTTTAGTTGTTTAGTTGTTTAGTTGTTTAGTTGTTTAGTTGTTTAGTTGTTTAGTTGTTTAGTTGTTTAGTTGTTTAGTTGTTTACTTGTTTACATGTTTACTAGTTTATTTATTTAATTCTTTACTTGTTTAGTTATTTGTTTACTTGTTTACTTGTTAACGTGTTTGCTTGCTAACTTGATAACTTAATAAATTGTTTATTTATTTACTTGTTAACTTGTTCACTAGTTTACTAGTTTGCTTGTTAACTTGTTAACTTGATAACTTGTTTATTTGATTATTTGTTTACCTGTTCACTTGTTAACTTGCTTATTTCTTTGCTTGTTTATTTGTTTACTTGTTTACTTGATTACTTGTTTACTTGTTTACTTGTTTATTTGTTTACTTGTTTACTTGTTTACTTGTGTACTTGTTTACTTGTTTACTTGTTTACTTGTTTACTTGTTTACTTGTTTATTTGTTTACTTGTTTACTTGTTTACTTGTTTACTTGTTTACTTGTTTACATGTTTACTTGTTTACTTGTTTACTTGTTTCACACAAACAACTGTATAACGAAACAAATAAACAACTATATTATGTGTATGTTGAGATAATATAAAATAAATAATTTATCCGCCGTCGGACCATTACACCTTAATCCAGTTAGTATATTTTAAGTTTTAATCTTAATGCATTCAATTTAATTCAAAACAAGATATCTTGTAATGTAATCATTCAGATTAATTGAATAATGAATGTTTGTGTTTATTAAAAGCTTATTTTATGCGGTGTAATAATATAAAATAAGAAATTCAACTGCCGACGGATAAACACTACAAAGTTTAGATAATATTAATTGTTACATTAAAGAAAAAATGTTTAGTTATATACTTAGAAAATTGCAATTGCAATTCGATTAAACTATTACTATGCGCAAAAAAATATTACAATTAATAAGTGAATAAAAATAAAATAAATAACAAGAAAGAGTTATAGATGAAGCTTGTTCAATTGTTTACTGGTTTACTTGTTTATTTGTTTACTTGTTTACTTGATTACTTGTTTACTTGTTTACTTGTTTACTTGTTTATTTGTTTACTTGTTTACTTGATTACTTGTGTACTTGTTTACTTGTTCACTTGTATACTTGTTTACTTGTTTACTTGTTTATTTGATTACTTGTTTACTTGTTTACTTGTTTACTTGTTTACTTGTTTACTTGTTTACTTGTTTACTTGTTTACTTATTTACTTGTTTACTTGTTTACTTGTTTACTAGTTTACTTGTTTACTTGTTTACTTGTTTACTTGTTGACTTGTTTACTTGTTTACTTGTTTACTTGTTTACTTGTTTACTTGTTTACTTGTTTACTTGTTTACTTGTTTACTTGTTTACTTGTTTACTTGTTTACTTGTTTACTTGTTTACTTGTTTACTTGTTTACTTGTTTACTTGTTTACTTGTTTACTTGTTTACTTTTTTACTTATTTTGTTGTTTACTTGTGTAGTTGTTTACTTGATTACTTGTTTACTTGTTGTTCTGTTTAGTTGTTTATTTGTTTACTTGTTTATTTGTTTAGTTATTTACTTGTTTAGTTGTTTACATGTTTAGTTGTTTTGTTGTTTACATGTTTAGTTGTTATGTTGTATACTGGTTTATTTGTTTATTTGTTAACTTGTTTAGATAGTTTGTTGTTTGGTTGTTAACTTGTTTACTTGTTTCACACAAACGGAACAAATAATTATCAATATTATGTGTTTTTTGGGATAAAATAAAATAAGTAATATCCGCCGTCGGACCATTACTGTTAAATGCGGTTAATATGTTTTAAGTTTTAATATTAATTCATTTAATTTAATTCTAAGCAAGTTATCTTGTATTAAATAATAATTTAATTAATATTGGATTGTTGTATTTATTGAAACCATATTATACGCAGCGTAAAAATTATAAAATAAAAAATTTAACTGTTACTTAAAAAACAAATTTTTTATTTGTATACTTAGACAATTGCATTTTCAAATTAAATAATCAATTAACATGCGCAAAAACGGCTTACACTTTTTACAAGTGGAAAAAAATAACAATAATAATTTCTTCACGCTTATATACGTAGATTGATACCTAGCATAAAAGTGTTTTTAATTGTACTACATTTATTGTGATATAATAAGAAATAAATCCATCCATCATAATTTAAAATAAAATATTGTAAAATAAAATAATAGTAGCCTATACAAATATCATTACAGCGAAAATAAGTTAAAAGGATGCTGTAATATCCAAAAGAAACGGTCTACTACAAAAAAATACACATAAAATCTATTTATAATTTTACGTTTCCCCTTTTATTGATGAAGGTTGAGTGAAGAAGTTAATATATTCCTGTTTTTAAATGCTTCGTTTTATACTAACTAATATAATTATATCGCATTTAATGTAAAATATTACATTATATTAAATGCAACTTGATTTGTTAATAGTATAAAGAAGATTTAAATTAAAAAAAAAAAATTGCTTGCTTGTCTAATAAATTAATTGAATGATTGGTATATTTAAATTTGTGTGATAGCATTTCATTCAGAATAGGGTAAAATAAAATTACAATGAAGATAAAGAATTGTATTATGTAAAAGGTTAGGTATTTACAATCATAACAGTTTGCTTAACAAGCAACGTTGGCCATGGAAATAAAATAATGGGCGTGCGTTATTTGTTCTATCGGCCAGCCTACACAAATTAAAACCTGTTGTAACTTTTTTATTTAAAAGTGTAAAAGAAAGGTACAGTTAGCTTTCTGCTACAAATTTGATTTTCTATCTATATGTTCAATAATTAGAAAAGTATAAAAGTGACTTTGCATGTTGCATTGTAAATATATATATATATATTATATATATATATATATATATATATATATATAAGTCGCAAAAAACGCAAAAATATTATAATTAATTTGTTATTATTATTCAAGCGGAACAAGACCTAGTCTGATCCACAAATTAACTTAAATAGCCTAGCATTGACCTAATTTGTAGTTCTTTTTAGACATGAATTTCAATTATGTTTAGCAACATTTTGAACATAGAAGAACTTATATCTTTTTATAGACTATAACCCAAGATCAAAGATTCAAAACGCTTTAATCTTGTAGGTTTAGATTATAACTTTAAGCATTAATTTGCTAACCAATAAAATGTGCCTACATCCAGCAACTTCCATGTTTTCATAAAATCCACAATAATTAGACTTAAACTCAATTTATTTTTCAAATTTTGTAATTGGTTTTAAGTAACTTCCAGAAGCTATCAAAAATTTTTATATTTTTTTATAAAATTTCTTATGAGTTTCTATTTATGCAAATATTTCTATATCTTATTAGAACTTTTTAATTTTTCTTGCTACTTATAACAAATTTTCAATTTTACTACAAAACTTTGTAATTATTTTTTCCTTAAATTTTTTAAAGTCTTCAAAATGTTTGTATTATAATTGCAGTATTTAGCCATTTAGCCATCTTGTGTCTCTTCTTAACGCCGGAGCTGACACGCTCTTTAAAAGTCTATCTATCAAGGTCTTTATCTTTAAATATTTTGTCAGTTTCGGGTGTTTCTGTGTATTGTAGCTCCATGGCTTGATTACATAAGCAAAATTGGAAAAATATTCTTTTAGCCAGGTACATCGGCTTATACATTTTTAGATTTGCTTCTTATTGATAAGCCAAGGATGTTCTCAAATTAGCTTTAGGTGATAGTCATGAGTTAATTTTCTCTTGCAGTAAATTCTTTCTTCCCAAAAGTGCATTTAGTCTAGTTACATTTTAGGCCAAAGTCTTGCAAATGTTCTAATACTCTTTGTAAATAATTTAGGTATTTGTCCATAGTATTTAAGTATAATATTATCTAAGTATACTAATAGAAAAGTTGTTAACAGTCCGGCAAGCACCTTAAACATTAAATTTTAGAAAACTTCCATTTTCTTCAGTATCACCTAAAATTGATAAACTACTCTATCTCAGCTGCAAACGTAGTAAAATAGTCGTAGGTTTCCTCCATACTAATCTACCAATTATCAGAGTAAAAGTTTTGTTGCCGTTCTATCTTTCTTACGTACCAATTGTAAGCAATAGTCGTTTGTGCTGGATCCTGTTATTAAAGTATCTTTTCAACCAGTTCAAATATTAGTGCTTTCTTGTAAGTCTATCGGTGAACCCGTACGAGCATATTGTGCTTCAATCAATTGTGAGTTTAGTAAAGATGGCACTAAACTCCTAAACAATTTTGCCCGGCTATGGATGTATAGAGAAGATCTTCAATAGTTCAGGCAAAAAAGTAGGTTTGTTTTTTGTAATCGGTTTTTTTACTCCAGTAGTTTTTAAAACAAACTCAAATATTACTGTCTTCTTCTAAACATGATCGATTCTGGTCTTTGATAAAAACGACATTAAACTCATGAATAATTCTGTGCAGATCTGAAGGTCTTTGTTAGTTCAATGTTTACTAAAATGAATGCATATCCTAAATTAGCATAATTCTCTTTTAGCCAAAGGTAACCTAGTATTAAACCTTTGACTAAGTAAAGTGTGATCAATACTTTGATTGTTTATAATTGCTTGCTTACTTGTATGTTAGTCGCGGCTTCTCCCGTAACTTTTAATTTTCCGCTTTAAAAATGTGTTTTGTGGTTTCCCAACTTTGGTATAATTTTAGTTTTGTAAAATTTTTACCGAGAAAGTTGTTTAATGGTCAACCCTACGCTTGCTGGATCGTTTATTGTAGTTTTGGAATTGGCCGGGATATTAAAATTTGTTAACTATTTATGGCGCTGCAATCGTTTGTTAATTTAAAGTTTTATTGCAAATATTTATAGTGTTGCAATCATTTTTAGTTTAAAGTTTAGCCACAAATATTTATAACTGTTTGTTGCAATCGTTTCTTAGTTTGAAATTTTAACACATTTTTTTTTGCAATTTATTGTGATGCTGCTAATAGGTTATGGATTTTTGTGGCAAAAGACAAATTAAAATAAAATAAAAATTATGGCAAAACCTTATTGAGAATAAAATTAAAATATTTCTAAAGCAATTTCCACATCAGTTCAATTTTCTTGTTGTACTGTTTGGTATTTACACGTAGGTTTTAATTTTAATATATTGCAAATTGTATATCCAACCTTCCAAAAAAGTGTTTGTAGTCCACCAAAAGTTAACAAACTTTCTATTTGAATTTTATTTTGTGGATTAATTGTTGACATTTCTTTCAACGTCATCTACCGTTACTGGCGGAACCATGTTCTTTTCTTTGTAATAAACGCGGATCTAGACCCAAAATGACCAAAACCTATCTCAAACTTAAGTGACAACGTTTGAATACGCTAAACCAAAAAAACATTGTCAGAATTTACCAACCACATCTAAAAAAGTTGTCTACATGAATGTAACAACCAAATCAGGATCCAAACGCGCTACAAAATCCAAACGCCCGCAAAGCCCAAAACCCAATAATAAGTGAACTGCGTGCAAACTTTAATGCACCACACTACTAACAAACCAATAGTGACAATATCAAAAGTATCTCTTCAAAAAGATAATAATGTAATCCAAAAATAGGCTCACAAACCTGATTTCATTTTTAATTTGTAAAAGAATTGATACTTTGATATTTTATTTTCAAAAGCAAAGTGCAAGACATTAGTGCGTACCAGAAAACGTAAAACTTTCCGCAAAACGCATGGGCTTATTGTTAACAAAAACCCAGACGCAACTAAACCCTACCGCCAACTTCAAAGCCACAACATCTCTTCCACCAAATATCAAACAAACCAGGAAAAAACCCTATCTATCTTTAAAATACTGTTTCCACTTCATGTGGCATTTCTTAGACATACCACCAGCCTAATACTTCCGTCAACCTCCGCCTTCAACAAAATCTAGACCATAACAAATGTCGCTCAACGTAAAGCAACTTGGAAAAAAGCGCCGCAAACTGCACAATTTAAGTGGGTAAAACCACGACTACACAAATAGTGACTATACCAAAAGTAACTCTTGGACAAAATAATAATGTAAACTAAAACTGCTCTCACACACGCAATCCCTTCATAGATGTGATTTCCAAAGATATTTTACTGTTTTATTTCCACATAAAACCAGTCTTACTACCAACCCAGAATTGCCATCAACCACCGCCTCCAACAAAATTTAAACTGTAACCAAATTACTGAATAACATACGCGTCTTTAATAAACATAAAAACTATTATTAACATAACTATTATATCAATCATCCTAATGCAGATTACGCAACGGAAAACCTTCTTTAGTAATAAAAAAAAACACAAAACCCCTTGTAAAAGTTTCTGGATTTTATTAAAGAAACAAAACTATTAAAAAGTAATAACTAAAGTTGCACAATAGAACCAAGTTTACACTTTGAACAAAAGTGAGACGTACTACCTTAAAAAAAAAACTAGGCGCAAGACAGTTTACTTCTATGTTTGCTCTTGTTTTATGATACAATGTTGACTTGTATCGCAAATTTTTGGAACCCGTTTACTCAAATTTTCTATACAATCGCAATCACGATAAGAATTTTTTTTTAATAAGTTCTATAACCGCTGTTTTTAAATCCTAAAAACAAAACCATTTGGAATAAAGCGGTACAACTTTCCAAGATACAAAAAACCCTAAAAAAACTATAGAGCAGTTTTATCCACGCCTGAACCAACGTATCATTTAAAAGATGATGGTCACAGTACTAGCGGGGAAAATTGGCTAAACAAACTTGGTTTAGCTAGACAACATCGTGGTCTATTCCCAAAACTGTAAAGACCACTTGGGGCAACTGCGAAAGTTATAAAACACTTGCAAAAGTACGGGTTGCGTTGCAAACTTAAAACATAAACTTTCTACAACAAACCATTGCGTATCTTGAGCACAAAGTTAACGCGTAGCAAAATTAGTAACCTATGCACCACCTACATCTAATCCGCAACCACCTCCGGTCGACCAATTGTAAACAACTACAAACCTTCTGCACATAGCTGCGCAAATACATCTACAACTGTGTCAAAGCGGCAACCCTTCTCACTGACATACAAAAAAACAAATTTTAATAAAATTACTTGGCCGTCAAGAATTTTCTGCAGCATTTGCTGATACTAGACTATCCAAAACCTAAAGTCTGTATGATTAGCATAAGAACGAAACTTTTTTGGAAAAAGGGCAAGTGCAAGCAGATAATCAGCTACATCAATTTTGAATTTAATAAAACCAAGAGTTGCTCTTGTAGCACTAAACAAAAATGTTAAGTTAAGTTAAGTTAAAAAATACAAACGCCCATAAACAATTCCTATCGCGCACGGACAATAAATTGTTGGTATGGCTAACCAACACAAAAAACTCTTTAGGGAAATTCATGAAAGACCAAGACAAAAAAAATGTAAAAAAAAAGTTATTTTACCTGTAACGCTGTTTAAACCTATCAGCCTCAATAACCTATACCATCTGCTGTCACAAAATATCCAATCCTGCAGAGTAGTTGCCGCTCAACTCTTGAACGTTAAAACCATGGCAGCAGCAGTTAAACCAAGTCAACTTACATTTAAACAAACACGCAACATTGTAACGCAGTTGCAAATTAAAAAAAAAACACAAGATTTAAGCTACAGACTGGATACCAAAGTGGAATTATATCGCACAAACGCAGGCTAGGATTTGCTAAAAGTACCATCATACAACATTTCAACAACAAGTCTGGCAGCCACCCAAAGAATAAAAGAAAACAGTTTGCGCAATTTTGAGCAGCTACCACTAACCAAGAGTCCGCAAAAATATCAAAACTTACATACATCAGCCTCTACCACGCTATCTGGAAACTGCTTCATAGTGACTGCTATTGATATCTGCATCCAATAATTAAAGCTTTTAACATAAACCCTGCAGCAATGTTTCAATTAAAACTCTAGAACAGCAGGTCTTTTGTTTAACTCTGTTACCTTTCAACTCAAGCGCCAAACCAACGTATCCACTAAACTTGCCTTAAATAAAATTCTACTGAAAGCAAATATAGCCGCATTCAAAGCTTTTAAACCGTCACAAACAGTGCAGAACCACGAGAAAGACTGCCGACTTCTGAGACAACAACAATACCCTTAACGGCGCAATTCTAAGATTCAATACCACCCCAAAAACAAAGTAAAGATCCATTAATATAACGGCACCAGTTTAGTGCGCAAGGTTTTTAGGAACAACATCAACATAGACCTATTGTGCTACTTGCAAATGTTTAGACTAGCACCGCAAACAGTAAAAGCCTTAAATTTTAAAGCAAAGTTGTCCCACTGTGCTAAACAATACTTTATCTAAATCACACAACCCTCATCCAAAATTTCAGCAAAAACATTCGTGCCAACCAGCAGCTTCAATTGACGTGGAAGTCAAGCGCGACCCCGTTGACCTGCAATCTTTCAAGAAAACGAAGAAAAATAAAAACCAATCCAAAACATTTATCAAAAAAACTGCTTATTCCCAACTCCAGGATATAAAAATCCGGTAGTTCAATTTCGCGACCAAGCTTTTATCAAATTTTGTCGTAAGTCAAGCAAAGTCTTTCAACACACTCCCGCTCTCTTAGGAAAGGACTAGACGGCAATGGACGTAAATGCCCTCTTCAGCAACAAACAACGCCTATACTCTTACCCCTCCAAGAATACCAGCAACCATTAGGTGCCTGATAAGGTTTTTTTCTTATAGTAAGCTTTGCAGCCTGTTCTTCCAGTCTTCTAATGTCGATACCCAGCTATTCTTCCACCTTTTTGGGAATCTGCCTGAGAGTCTTCTTAGGTGTGGTTTGCCGTCTCAATTTTTGCAATTTTTATGATTTGTGTTCTGTTGATGTATTAGGTCTTGTCCATCTTGACATGTCTGACGTGTCGCACATCTGTTTTATTTTTTGATTCAGTATTCTGTTGCGTATTGTGTGTTTGTCTCTGTCGTTCGTGCTATGCTTTTGATTTTGCTGGTTTCTGCTCTAGTTTCTTTGGTAAATGTGATTATTGACCTTATTTTGTAGATGCGGTTCTTTGCTTCACGTTTAAAAAACCGGATCTTCCATACACTCGAAAATCCTGGATGCTTTATTTGTTATCTGGCTTTTTACTCCTGACAAAGCCATTTTTGTAAAAAGTAGCTCTTTCTTATTTAATAAAAACCACAAACGCAAATGACAAAAAAGCCATATGTCTTTAAGAACGCTTCCCCCGCTAGAAAAAAAAATTACCAAAGTAAGATTCCAACCTGCTGCCGTGAACCTCAATCGCGCCTGTAAAGTTGTTGACAACTCCAACTCCTCTCAACCCTCTTCAGACATTTTATTAAAACTTCGTCTCACGGCATTTGTGTTACCAGATAAGCACGTATTCCTAAAACTATCTAAGTTTTTCAGAAATAACCATATCGCTATTTTGTCTTTGCCAAATACTCTCAAAGGTATTCGCATAGCTTCAGCCTCTAGCGACGACTATAGGAAGTCAACTGCCCACCTCAGATCCGTTGGAGCAGCCTTCCACACGTAGTCGTTTGCCAAGAAACGCTGGCATAAAGTTGTCGTCCAACATGTTACTGAGTACCACACTGAACAAAAAATAGGGCTTGCAGATACCCTAGAAACCGCAATAAAATTTTGCGGTTTCTAGGGTAGCTTGCTTAACGGAGAAGTGAAAACGGCCATAAGGTTCTACAAAAATTTGTACTAAAAAAACACTTTAGAATCCATCACAAAAAATAACAATCCAATGTGAAAGATTTCCAAAACTATTTAAGACAGACGAGTTTCTATTCCAGCCATTCATTACACTATTGAAAAAAAAAACAAAACATTTGCAAACAACCTCAAACTCTAATGCTTCCCTTCAATCATCAAAGACACAAATCTGAAGCAAGTCAAAAAAGTTTACCGGAAACTTCCTGAAAGCAGCTGAAAACGATGCGCTACTAAAAAGTGTAAATAGACTTAAAACTCCGTCTGTTCCTGGTTCCAACAAAACACCAAATAGTACATTAAAATGGTTCTCACATAAAACAATAATAACTTTCACCAACATTGCTAATGCAATTTTTTGAACCAGACTTTTTCCTACAGAATGGAAAGGATCACTTCTTATAAACATTCCAAAACCTGAAAAAGACCAAAAGTTCCCACAAAACTACCGGACTATCAATCTGCTATATACTATAAATAAATTCATAGAAACCGTGATCTTGAATTTAATTCAAGGCCGCTCGGAAACTAACAAACATGGGTTCAAAGTTGCTCAACAACTTAATCGCGTGACTGACCACATTTTCAAGGGTTTCAGACTAAAAAAACTACAGAAGTTGTTTCCATTCTCTCTTCTTTGCTTTTTAACTTGTTTGCAAGCAAGTCCTAGCAACCAAATTATTAAGTCCTAAAAGGCATGTCACTACCGTCAAATCACATGGTCACTAGGTAAAGCATCACTTCCAGGTTAGGATCTACGTCAACAACCTGAGATTTTACTGCCGGACAACCCAGCTCTTCAATCAGACGACCCAACTGAGCAGAGTTCAGTGCACAATGTCTCAGAAGAAACGCCGACGTAGATATTTTCAGATTATCTATTGAGCTAATTCTAAAAAAAAATGAACAATATCCTCAGGCAGGAGCCACACTGTAACCCTTATAAATTAGCTAGTGTTCAAACTTACGACAAAATAAGCGCCAAGATTTGAGTTAACCGCTTAATATAAATAAATTTTGTTTGATCTTTTATAGTCTAAGTGTATTGCTTCAATATATGTTACAAGCACATCACAAGGAGGAATTAATTAAAAATTATTAAACCCTACAACTCCAACAACATTTCAAAAACCAATTTAATTCAAAACATGAATTTAATTATAAAACATTGATATTGTAATGTTTTATATAATTTAATTCCATTCAATTTGCAGTTACTTAGTTTGTAAATTGTAATCAACGAAGCACGAATCTGGCGCACACATAAATCATAATTATAATTAAAGCAAAGAAAAAAATTGCTACTAAGTGAACTCGTCGGATGCGCGGCCACGAATTAATATTAAAACGCAAGGGAAAGCCACAATTATATAAAATTGAGAACGCCTAATTAAGAACATTCTATAGCTTTTCTCTGTCGGTTAATGAGAAAATTTTACGGCTTCCCGTTTTTAATACGTGCTAAATCTTTAATAAGCCAAGTTAGTCGTTGATGAAAAAATCGCCACCAATTTGCATAAATAATTAATTAAAACTACTAAGTGGCGTCCATTACTACTAAATTTTGATTAATTTGAAATAGTATTTTTTCAAATAATGCATTGCTTTTATAAATACATGAATTGTTTTATTTGCATGGAACATTTTGTTGTGTGAAAGGCCCTGGGTAACATCCCTGCATAATGTATACGGCATACATAGTTTATTTACACGAACTGAGTCACGCCATAGTAAGAGAAAGTCCCAGTGGGGCACACTCGCCCAATTGCAAGAGGACGAATGTTTGCTGCAAGAGGTCGAGGTGCTTTGTGATCGTCCTACATTTAGATTAAAAGGATCGAAACTGCAGGGAATTAATTCGTTGAGTACTAGAAATGTATAAATACATCTTTTAAAGAAAACATTTTTAAAATGGTGTGACAGCTCAATGGTAGAGCACTTGCATATCATGCGAGCAGTCCGGGGTTCGATCCCCGAAATATGACTGAAATGATAACTTGCTTTTTATCCACCAGCGTGGTTCGAAAGTCACGTATTAAGCTGTTGGTCCTATCAACCCACTTTAAACAAGTCGTAGACTTACTGTGACGATGTAAAATAGCCGTAAAAAGCAAAAAAAAAAAAAAAAAGTTTTAATTAATGAATAATTAGTTTTAATTACATTTGATTGGTCAACGCAACAGGTACATATTTAAAAATCTGGTTACTATTAATTTATAACTAAAACATACTTTTACAATGGTCAGTGTGATTGATAGAGAAGTAGTACATGGATTTAATCTTTTAAAAATGAGTTCAAACCAGAGTTGGGCGTTAGTGACTAACAATTTAGTCAAAATAGTAGTTTGATTAATAATTACTGACTAACTAATCAATCATTAGTCATTATTCACAATATTTTTTTAAATTGATTGGTCATTAGTTAGTTTATTTACGATTAAAGATTGATCATTAGTAGATTACTTGCGACTATTGGTTAGTCAAAATTACTATGTATTCGAGTATTCGTCAATCATAAGTCACATAGCATTTATTTGATTAATTATTTTTTAATATTTTTTTATTAAAAAAAATTAATAACTTAAAAAAAATATATTTGGAAAAATTTTGAGTTATTTAAAAAAAAAATTAAATTAAAAAAAAATCAAGGAAAGAGATTAAGAAGAATAAAGCGGTGTGTCGCAAAAAGACAAGGTTGGAAAAAAAACCTAAGAATAAACCAAAACAAAAAACAAATTAAAATAAGATAAAAAATGTGTTTTTGTGAAAACATGATATAGAATGAAAAACGATAATAAACTGAAAAGCATTTTTGTACAATTAGAGAATCAGGAAGATAAACAAAACATTATTACAAAGAAAAGCGTAATTATTTTTATTGATAATGATCTTACAAAGAAAGAAAGAAAGAGAAATGCAATAAAAAATGAGAAATATCGCAAAAAAAGAGAAAACAAAAGGTAAGACGGCGGTTGTTGGATATATGAAAATAGTGGTAAATTGAGAAAAACGTTGTTACAACGAAATAAACGGCAGAATAGAACTGTCAAAAAACTAGTAACGGTAATAAATAAGGAGAAGGAAATAAGAACAAACAACAAAAAACTTATCTAAACTGTGTTAATGGAGAAAGTTCTGAAAGAAGAGCGATAAACAAATCAAAAGCTAACAAAAATGGTTTAAAAATAAAAGATTCCAGCAATAAAATAAATATATTATTTTGGAATGTAGCAGGTTTAAATAACAAAGATGAAAATTTTTGGAAATACATAAGATTTGATCTCATTGAAATGGTAGAAACATGGATAGATAAAAAAAGGTAGATAAACATGGAAAATTAAATGCCTAAAAAGTTTAGATAAAAATGCCAACCAGATATTAAAGAAAAAAATGGGAAAGCAAAAGAAGGAATCATAACAGGAATAAGAAGGAAAATACTACAAGAAAATAATAAAGAATTGAAAATAGAAGAGATAGTGCAGCAAAATTTTATACTGAAAAAAATAAAATACAAGATGATTACGTTGTATAGGAGAGAGATAAAAAAATTAGAACAAAGTTAGAAAAACTCAATACAAGAAACCAAAAACAGAAAACTAATAGTAAGAGGAGATAATTCAACGCTAGGATCGGACTAAACTAAGAAAGAATAAAAAACAGACAAAAAAGTAAAAAAGAGTCAAAAGACCTAAAAAACATAAAATGATTAAAGAGAATGGGTGGGACATACTAAACATAATATTATAAAAGAAGATGAAGGAGAATAATATACCTACATAAAAGGTAGCAAGGCAATCGGAAATTAGTAGTAAGAGATAGACACATTTAAAGTTGGAGAAAGAAAAAGAAATAATAACAAAAATAATATAGATACAAGAGAGCGTAGAAATAAACAGGCAAAAGGTTGGACAAAAAACTGACAAGACAGTCAATGACAACACAACAAGTGAAACAAGATGTAGATAAAATAGCATAATAAATGATTTAAAATTGAAAGATCTGATTAAGAAATTGAGTGAGATAATAAATAAAATATAGAAAAAAAAAAAGTTCCCTAGTCAGTGGAGAGTAGAATTTGTATGTCACAAAAAAGGAAATAAAAAGCTTGCAGAAAATTACAAAAGTATAACGTTACTAAGTACAGCATACAAGATCTACGCTATAGTACTAGAAGAAAAACTGACTGAAGAACTAGAGATGAATGAGAATTTGTCAGACAAACAGGCCTGGTTTAGAAGAAAAGAGGAACTATAAGTATACATTACATTACATACTACACTATATAATAAAAGAGGAAATAGCAGAAAAAGGAGGAAAGCTGTGTGTTATTCTTGAACTTAAAAGCGGCATTTGACTGTGTGAGTAGAGATAAATTGTAAATGTATTTAAAAAAAAACACACTTAGTATAAGTATATGTGGAAACAGTTAGCAGGGTCTGTATGAATGTCAAAATAAGTGATAAGTTTTGGACTACAAAAAGTGTGATTTAGCCCAGTTTGTTTGCGGCATACATTGCAGATGTTGAAGAAATGCTTTGCGCATACAGTGGGATGGTAGCGGACAGAAAAAAGTGTGGTCGTTGGATTATGCACGGTGATTGTAGCAAAGCAAGCAAATAAAATGAACAAAATGATTAGATGCCTGGATAAGTATTTTAGAAAAAAAGAGTTGGAAGTGAATGTAAATAAAACAAAATGATGATTTTTAGAAAGGGGGGGAGAAAGACGTAGAGTAGAAGAATGGAAATGGGATGGAAACAAAATTGAAGAAGAAAAAACATTTAAATACCTAAGATATGTTTTTGTACAACCAATAATAAACATGAATACATTTAAAATATCACAAGAAAAGCAAATAAAAAGTTAGAACAAGTAAGAAAATTAGTGAAAAAAAAATTTGAATGTATAAAAATAAAAGAAATAAACAGAGAAGAAACTTGAGGATGGAAAGAGCAAGAAATTAGAAGCTATTCAAACAAAACACTGGAGATGGGGTATTAGACCACAGCATACATTGTAATGGAAAAAGTTCAAACAACAAATAATTTAAGAGTAGAAGCAAGATGAAAAAAGAGTGAAAGAAAAGAATAAATGTAAAATATTACAAAAATGCCTAAAGAAGAAAATAAAAGAAAAATGCAGATAAATAAAAACATGCAGAGAAAAATATTTTAACAGGAATCGATATGCTAGTGAGGATTGAAAATAGTTTTTCTTTCTTCCATTCTAGGCTACTAGCCTGTTCTTTATTGGTATCGCAACGGTCATAAATTGTCACTCCATCTCTTCTTCGGTCTTCCTATGCTACGCTTCCCTATTGGCGACTTGTCTCTTGCAATTTTCACGGTTCGGTCCTCGTTCATTCTGCTTATATGCTCATCCCATAGTCTTTTGCGTTGTGTCACCCAATCATTTACGTTATCTACCTCACATGATCTTCTTAGGTCATCGCTTCGTTCCCTATCCCAAAGTGTTTTTCCTGCAATTCAGCGTATAATTTTCATTTCAGTCGTTTTCATTAGCTGTTTCGTTTTCGATGTTTCTGCCCTTGTTTCCGACGTATATGTCATAATTGGTCTAATGACTGTTTTGTAGATGCGTGATTTTGTTTTTTGCTGGAGGTGTTTGTTGCGCCATATTAAGTCATTTAGACAACCTGCTACCTTATTAGCTTTAGCTACCTGTTGCCTAACTTCGCCCTCTGCATCACCGTAACTGGTCATATCAACTCCCAGGTACTTGAGCCTTAGTTCTTGTTCGATTACTCGGCCATCCAGTTCTAGTTTGCATCTTAGAGGATATTTTGATGTTGTCATGCATTTAGTTTTTTCAGCAGAGATCTTCATGTTAAATTGTTTGGCGGTTGTGTTGAATACTGTCAATAGTCGCTGGAGATTGTCTTCATTCTCAACGCATATCACTGCGTCGTCTGCGTAACATAGGATTTTATTTTTTTTGTTTCCCAATTTATATCCCTTGCCGTTCTTTACCATTTTAATGATTCCGTCCATTATTAAGTTAAACAATAATGGACTTAATGAATTACCTTGTCTGATTCCTATTTCGACTGGAATGGGTTTCAGGAGTTGGCCGTTAACGCGTGCAGTGATTTCGTTCTTTGAGTAGATGTCTTTTATCGTATGTATGAGGTTGGTCGGTACGTTTCTGTCGTTGAGTATTTGAATTACGTCTTTTGGTCGAACGCGGTCGAACGCTTTCGTTAAGTCAATGAAACTTAAATATGCGGGCTTGTTGTATTCTATGGATTTCTCCATAATTTGGCGTAGTATGAATACGGCCACAACGCAGAATCTCCCGGGCCTAAACCCTTGTTGTTCCTCTTTGTGTAATGTGATTTCTTTGATTTTGTTGTAGATTATCTTTGTGGTAAGTTTTAGAGCTGTGTCAAGTAGATTAATGCCTCTGTAGTTTGCTGGTTCTTTTTTATTGCCTTTTTTAAACATGAGGATTGTTATGCTTCTTTTCCATTTTATGGGTATCTTGCATTGTGTAAAGATTTGTTGTATTAGTTTTGTTAATTCTTGTGTTAACTGCTGGCCTCCGTACTTTAGTAATTTGTTATACAACCCATCATGCCTTGGCAATTTCCTGTTCTTCAAGGATTTTAAGGCTTCTTCTATTTCCTCGTTAGTCACCTCTACATTGTGTTCTACTGGTGGTAAATTTATTTCTATTTCTGTATTATGGTCTTCTGATTTGAACAGCTCGGTAAAGTATTTTTCCCATGTGTCTATCAGTATTGGGTTTGCTTCACTTAGTTCTGCAATTTTTTTACCTTGGTTTCTTATCACTCGCTTTATTTGTTTTTGGGCAGTGTAAAAATCTCCTTCAATTTTCTTGGAAAAAATTTCCCAGTGCTCTGCTTCAAGTTTACGGACTAGTCTATTTACTTTGTTTCTTACTTCTTTGTAATGTTCGTATGTTTCCGGTGTTCGGTGTGTTCTGTAGGATAGATACGCCTTTTGTTTTTCTTTGAATTTGTTTTTCACCTCCTTTCGAAACCATGCTGTTCTGCTGTTCCTAGGATTGTTAGTGGTAATGCTTCGTGTACCGAGGGCTTCTCGTGCTGCTTTTTCAATGTTGGTGTGCACTTTTTCCCAGCATTCTTGTATGCTTTCTTGGTCCCTAATTGGGTTTTCTAGAGCAAAAAATAAATGTAGATGCACAAATCTACCAAATATCTATACAGAAGCAGACTCGCCGAAAAGATAAAAATATGTGGAAGGAAATTATGATGAAAAAAATTATAAACACATTATAACATTATTTAGGAATTTTTGTCAAAAAGTTAACTAAATTGTCAAAAATATTATGTGACAAAAATTATAAAAATTGTCATATAGTTTTTAGCAATGTGATAGATCAGTGAAATTGTTTTTTAAACTTTAAAAAATATTACTACATTTGTCAAAAAGTTACTAAAACTGTCAAACAATTTACAGAAATGTAATAAAATGCAGCAGATGGTGCCTGATATATCATATTTCATTCTAAATTATCAAAAATAATATTACATGTGTCAAACAGTACTTAAGAATTTTAAAAACAAATTTGGTTTTCAAACAATTTACAGTCTAAGTTGCCCAGTCTGTACCTGGAAACTGCTTCATCTGCCGCTTTTCTCAAATGTTGTTGTCATTTCTTCCGTTATTATGGTTTTTTATCTTTTTTTTGCCAATTCTTTTTACGTTTCATCTACCATTTTCTGTTTTTCTTTCTCTTTTGAATTATATTGTATATGTTTGTGTGAATTCAGTAATTCCTCTTCTGTCACGGTCCATTCATTCACTATACTTGCTATTTTCGATGTTGCTATGGTAATGTCAATATGCGATTTTGAGTTTCTTCTTACGAACATCGGTTTGTCTCCTTTGTTGCAAATGGTAAGGTTTAACCCAGCTATTATCTCTAAGATTTTTATTTTTAAATTTTTCTTGTATCCTTCCCAATTTGTTGATTTTGCATTTAAATCTTTTTCAACAATTTTTTTTGCTTTTCTGTTTTTTTAAACTTCTTTCTAATTCTTCTATCAACTACCAATAGTATTCCAGTCCGTAGTTTGGACTGAAATAACAGATGTATACTATCATACTTGCTACTTCAGCCCACTCTACTTCCTCTTTTCGTGTTCCTTATCTTTCTATTTTGTCCTTTCACTTTCCCCTAGCTAAAATATCCGCATCTGTTTCATTTTCTCTTATCTATTTATCATTTAGTTTGTTTATTATTTGGTTTACTCACTTGGTCCATTTCCACTCTCTCTGCTGTTGCTATCAGTATGGCGTGCGCCTCTCTTTCTCTTCCTATGTTTGTTTGAATAAATCTATACATTTTGGTTTGTTATCTGTTCTTTGTGTTTTCTCCAGTTATTGAGGTTGATGTCTTTTATATTCATTGTTTTCTTTGTTTTTTTATTTCTTTGTAACCGGACATCTTCTCTCTCCCGATCTGTGTTCTGTCGTTTTGCATTCTATGCAGTATTTTCTGTTCTTGCATTCGACAACTTGGTGTTTATCCTTTTTGCATTTTATGCATAGCGATGACTTATCTTCTCTTTTGCATTCCGCCGCTTCATGTCCTTTTAGCTAGCATTTGTAACTCTGCATCTTATGAGTTCTATGTTCCGTTGCTTTTTTGTCTATCTTGACTATACCTGTTTATTTTTGTCTATACCCTTTAGATATAATCGTACTTTCTTCTGTGTTTGCTTTGTTCATTATTTCTTCCATCATTTCTTCCTTGCTAATCTCCGTACTATTATTTTTGATCATCAGTAGTTCTGTGAGTTTGTTGTTGGCTTTTCATACATTGTAATTCTTATTTTTTCGGTGTTATTTTCTTTTGTTATTAGTAACAACTCTCCTTTTTTTGTTTCTCTTACCTTTTTGAATGTAGAACCTTTTATCTGTAGTTTTGCCTGTTTTAACAAGTCTGCATATGTTACACCATGTTTGCTCACAATTATATCTGCATTTATCTGTAATACCTGTACCTGTGTTGGCACGCACCGTCTTACTTTGAATGAGTTCTTCTTCCTGCCATTTCCATAAATTGTTTTGCTTCTTTTGGCAATATGCTAGTTGGTATTGGTGTATTTTCCCTTTACATTGTTGTTTTGACTCTCTGTTTAATAATGTGCACTTTTCCCTTCATTTTTTTTGCTTGAATTTCTTAACATTTCTACATATATTTTTTTGTTTTATCCTCTCTTTCTTCCTACATTAATTCTGGGTATTTTACTTTGGCTTAAAGTAGAATATCCAATTCTTTTCCTATTTCATCATTATTTATTAATACTTTAGTATCAATCTCTTTTCCCATTATTGGGTTCTTTTTTTTCACTATTACAAATTTGTTTCTCACTATTTATTGTTAATAATTTCTTGTATGTTGTTTAACCATTTCTATTATCTCTTGGTCCGAGATGAAATGGTTTTTGATATTTTCTTCCATATTGTCTTCATTCTCTATTGTTTGTGTCGAAATTTCCCTTCCCTTTTATTTTCTCTTGTTCTGTTTTCTGCGCTTCGTTAAATTCCAGTCTCTTCATATTTATCTCCAGAAAATTTGCCATCTCACTGGTTAAATCTCTAAGCTCTCTTATTAATTCCCTCATTATTTCCATTGTTATAAGGTTATTTACTCTTTTTGTTTTGTTGGTATTGCCTGGCAAGTTTACATATTTTTTTTTTTTGTGGTTTGACCCGGGATTATATTTTTTTTTTATAACTCCCCGCATTTTAAACATGCATCCATACCGCAATTTTTTATATTTTTGTCTTGGCCTTTTTAAATGTGTTTAAACGTGCACCTTTTTTACGAAACTTATCTTGCACTTCTTTTTACTGTTTATATTAATTCACAGTCTTTTACCATCTGCTAATCACTATTATTAAAATCACCGTTAAGCTTTTGCGAACACGTCCGTTTTCCGTCGAACGTTAACGGCGACTAATAAATCTTCTAAGAGTTACTAAAACTGTCAACAAATTTTCAGCAATGTAATAATAATAATAATAATGTAAATTACTACATCATAAATTTAACAAATTGAAAGCAACTTATCAGATCTGACAAATTGTATTCGAAATTGTTACAAGAACTACGTTACAGTTTACAGCAATATAATATTTTATTCATATTAAAAAAAAATGCAATATAATATGTTAAAATGTATTTTAAATTGTCAACAGTGTTACTAAATATGCCAAAAAAAAACTATTGAAAATGTCGAAAATTTACTAATTTTGTCAAGCAACAATGTAATAAAACGCATACAATCTGCCAGATGTGTCAAATTTTGTTCAAAATTGTCAAAAACTTTTATCTGTCAAAAAGTTACTAAAACTGTTAAACAGAAGACCGCAATGCCAAATACGATGTTAACACATAACCTCAAGGCATCAAATGCCAGTGTGTGAATAACAATCTTTTAGTTTTTTTTTTATTATCTGTTTCTTTAATTTTCTTAAATGTTTTTATATTTTTTCTTATAAAAAATTAATATTTTTAAATTATTTTAAATTTTCTTACATTTTATTTAAAATATCTTTAATTTTTTTAAACAATTTTTAATTTTTTCAGATTTTCTTAAAATGGTTCAGAAAACTTTGGTTAGTTGTTATTCGGTAGTCATTATTATGCGAGTTTTGATTAGTGATTATTAGTCAGCAATCGTTCTTTACTAACTAATGACAAATAATCATTAGTCATAAGTTACATCAAATACGGATAGTCGTTAATAAAAAAAAAACTTATTTATAAATATTAGTCATTATTCGTTATTCGTGCTGGCAATGATTTGTTAGTCAGTTTTTTAATAGTTAGTCAGATTACAGTTTGCCCTACTCTGGTTCAAACAAAATGAACACTCCACGCTATACCAAAAAAACTATCAGTGCAATTAGTGTTTTAATTCCCATTTAAATTAATATTAAATTATTTTAATTTAAATATTTTGATAATACTATTCTAATAAGTGAATGTGTGAATAAGTTGAATGAAATCCAATGTCAAGCCACCCTTTTGATGATCATATACATTGCACACGAGTGCAAATCCCAAACTCCATTACACTTAATCCAATTCAATTGAATGAGCATTACATTCAAGGTTACTATTAGTATGAAATTTATAATCTATCTTATGACTACACTAACTGAATCTGACGTTTAATAATTAGTTATTAATGTAAACTTGTCAAAGGCAAATACAGCGGAACACAATATTCTCTAAGGAACTACAAACAGCATAATATTATATTCAGAAATGAACTCTATACAAATGGTTGGCTATTATTATGTCCCTTTTCACAGTGGCATAATTAAGATGTCTATTATTATATTGTTACATTGAATTAGAATTAATTTTAGTACCAAGGGGACTTTTTATTAGAATTATATTATTCACACAAATTAATTTGCAGCGTTTCCTTCTTAAATTAAACACTAAATTAAATTTTTGAAAATTAGACATTTTTATTTCTGTTATTTTTATAAAATCTTCACTTTGCTTCTTAAATTAAATATGTAAATTGTATGAATAGTTTTCATTGCGCGTGAAATGTGCATAATGATATGTAAATTAGGCGATAATTTTCTATGTAATAGGTAAAATCTGATACGGGCATAGTTAATTACTCATGGGAGGTTTTTAATTAGGGTAGAATTTATTTCCATTTAATAATGTTCAACAAAGCAAGCTTAATGTAGTTTGTAGTATTATCAGTTTAATAATGTTTCAATAATTAAAACATTTATACTAATCAATTTCAAATAACAACTTTTGTTGGAATTAAGCATAATAAAGTGTTTGCTATTTGAAGTTAAAGATATAGTTTAGATTATTGGTTTATTATTTTTATTCAATTTATGATTGAGCGTATTAGGGATTAGTTTTATAAGAGTGTAAAAACTGTTCAAGGCTACCTATACACAAACTACAGTCTTAGCAGACATAGCTGCATTTCAACAGCATCACCATAAGTACCTTTCTTTTACCATTAGAAAAACCTCTTAAGCAGTGTTGTTTTTTGTCACCGACTTTCCGTTCCGGTGACAAACGGGAGAAGTGGCGACGTTCCGAAAGTAAAGCCGTGCCGTCGCTCCGGACAAGCAGTCCGCTCGCAAGCGGTACGCTGTCTTGTAGCGATTTGTTTGTTGTTTGCCCGGCTGTGTTGAGTTTTCCGCTGAGAGATTACCCTGAGGCAAGAACAATATATTTAGAGAACTGCTGGATAATGCCAATTGTCATGCCTGTAACGCAAAAAATTATAGCATCTTATTGATTAATCACAATATTTCAAACCAGTTAACCCAAAAAGCGGAACTATGATTGGTTAAGGTTTTGAGTATCCCGAACTACGTCACAATACACCAAAAGTTAAATCATAGGAATCCGGCAGTCCTGTGTAGTTTAGTGTTCTTGACCTAAGGCACTCCGAAAAGGCCTCAGTTTAATCTACTGTAGCGTAGATTGTCTAGTCAAGTTCCGTGTGGATCAAAAAAATTTAGGTGTGGGTGCAACCAGACGAGGAAGCGGTTCTGACGATGGTGTGTGCAGTATTATCTGTCTCGTGAGCCAGTTCTTGGCAGAAGACGTGGCGTAAGGTCTTGGCGGTGTCCATTGTCTAACGGGGGTCATCAACAAGTTTTTTATTAAGCTACAGAGAATGTTGGATAAGTCCAAAGTAACTTTACTTATTGTTCCTGTGGGTATTACTGCTTACTAAACTGCTTCTACTAGCTGCTGTTGATTCCACAATGTTACTATGATTGCTCTTGAGAGTACGCTTTGTGCACTAACTGAACTCAACTGCTTAACTGACACACTGCACTGGTTTAAAATTTTGTTAATTATATATCAAAACGCGTCTATACATAAGTTACTCCTACGGTAAATAGTAATTAGCCAGAACTGTTACCAATAGAAAGCGTTCTGGTTGCTGTGGCTACAAAAAAACTTGCTAAATATCATACTAGTAGCAGCATTAGTCTTGTAGTTATTGCTGTATACCGCGAGTAGTAGTACCTTATTCCAATGGTTCCTTAAGTTTGTTTCCATCAATGATTGGATAGATTTTTTTAAATTCTGCGGGACACCGCTTGACTGGGTTTGCCTGAGAATGGTAAGTGGCAGTGGTATGTTGTCTAATCTTTTGGAACTGAGGTCCATTGTTTGGCAAAAAAAAATTTGGGTATCTTCATTTGTAGACCAGATGTTGTGTAAGAACTTGAATAATAGTTTTGCTGGTTGCTAAAAATAACGGCACAACTTTGACCCATTTTGTACACATATCATGATGGTAAGAGCTTTTAGTTGGTAGAGGCCAGGTTTGGTGCGTAAGTGCTTTTACGTCTGCTCTGACACCAGGCCAATAATAGGACTTAGAATGAGTTTTGTTGCGTCCAGGATGTCCTGCTGTGTCAGTATTATAATGGTACTTTTGCACTTCTTGTCTTAATCTTGGTAGTACAGAAAGTTTCTAACAAGCACAAGTGCAGAGCAATTTGCCGTTGTTTTTTAAGCAATACTTCATGTCAACGTTTTTAAGGTAGTTTGGGTCAACAAACCGTTCATAACCTTGGACAATCCCTTTAGTTTGTTAGCATTTTTTTTGCACTTTCTTACCAATTTGGACAGGATCTTATCTTAGTAAGTTGGCTTAAAATGTCTTTTTGTTTGCTAAATAAAAGCTGCCAAGTAATCAAATCAGGTTGGTGTGCAGTGTCAGTTAGTCTTTGGTGTTTTTAGGCGCAAGAGCCGATTGTTGCTTTTGAGGGCTGAATCCACTAACTTATCTCTGGGGTTCCTGAACAACACGTCAGGTAAGATATTAATACTTCCTGGAGTGTACTGTAAATAAGAACTCCTGTAGTACAACAGCAACTATCTAGTCAATTTGGCTTTTCCAAGTATGCGTTGAATTTCATTACAGCTCACATTATAGCCAGACACTACAACTCATTTCAATAAAACTTCTTCTGTGGCTCTGTAAGCTTAGCTCTGGCGTACAACACAACGTCTTCTTCCTGATATAAGGCCTAGGTTGCAAACATCCGTTTAAAAGATGAACGGTATGCTTGGTCTAGGTTGGCTAGTGCTGTTTTTACTATATGAAAAGTTTCTTTGCTTTTTGCGGGCTGGCAATGATTGAGAATTCTTACTGATTTATAACATTTTACACATATTTTTGAACTGCAAAATTGTATGCTTATTTTCTAAAACAGTTTCTGAAAAAGTTCTTTTAGCTTGTGTTGTATGCTTTTCCTAACTTCTCTACACATTCTACACATTTTCCTTTCTTCTTTTATCCAAAATTTGTACACTTTCTGCTCATTTCTACATCCAAATCTTGCAATCATTTGTTTTTCTATTTTTTTTATAATTTACATTTTCTGGTAGTGCATTTGTTATATTGTGTTCATAATTTTTTTTTCATCATAATTTTCTTCCACATATTTCTATCTATTTTTAATCGTTTTATTTCTTCACTAGCATATCCATTCCTGTTAAAATATTTTTCTCTGCATGTTTTTATTTATCTGCATTTTTCTTGTATGTTCTTCTTCAGGCATTTTAGTAATATTTTACATTTATTCTTTTTTCTTACTCTTTCTTTATTTTGCTTCTACTCTTAAATTATCTGTTTTAAATTCTTCCATTACAATGTATGCTGGGGTCTAATACTCATCTGCAGTATTTTGTTTGAATAGCTTCTAACACATTTTTTGCTCTTTCCATCCTCAAGTTTCTTCTCTGTTCATTCCTTTTATTTTTATACATTCAAATTTTCTTTCACCAAATTTCCATACTTATCCTAACTTTTTATTTGCTTTTTTTGTCATATTTTGTATGTATTCATTTTTATTAATGGTTGTTCAAAAACATATCCCAGGTATTTAAATGTTTTTACTTCTTTAATTTTTTTTTCCATCCCATTTCCAATTTTCTACTCTACGTCTTCTTCCATCCCTTTTCTAAAAGTCATCATTTTTGTTTTATTTACTTTCACTTCCAACTCTTTTTTTCTAAAATACTTATCTAGGCATCTAATCATTTTGTTCATTTTTTTTGCTTGCTTTGCTACAATCACCGTGCATAATCCAACGACCACACTTTTTTTTGTCCACTTCTACCCTACTTGTATGCGCAAAGTTTCTTCTACATCTGAAATGTATGCCGCAAACAAACTTGTCTAAATCACAATTTTTGTAGTCCAAAACTTATCACTTATTTCTTAAATTTATCTATAATTTTTCTCTACTCACACAGTCAAATGCCGCTTTTAGATTCAAGAATAACACACAACTTTCCTCCTTTTTTTGCTACTTCATTTTTACTATATTGTGTAGTATGTATACATTATCTATAGTTTTCTTTTTTTCTAAACCCGGCTTGTTTGTCTGACAAATTCTCATTCATCTCTAGTTCTTCAGTCAGTTTTTCTTGTAGTACCATAGCGTAGATCTTGTACTTAGTAACGTTTTACCTCTATATTTTTCTGCAAGCTATTTATTTTCTTTTTTGTGTATCGAACATACAAAACCTACTATCCACTGACTAGAAAACCTTTTTTCTTTCTATACTTCATTTATTATATCACTCAGTTTCTTAATCAGATTTTTCGTACTTTATTTTGTATTTTATATCATTTATTATGCTATTTCATTTACATCTTGTTTCACTTGTTGTGTTGTCATTGGCTGTCTATCAGTTTTACTGTCCGACCTTTTGCCTGTTCATTTCTACGCTCTCTTGTGTCTATATTAATTCTTTTTATTTTTCCAACCTTAAATGTGTCTATCTCTTACTACGGTCAATTACCGATTGTCTTGTTACGCTTCTATGTAGGAATATTATTCGCCTTCATCTTCTTTTATAATATTTCTGTTTAGTATGTCCCACCCATTTTCTTCAATCATTTATTTTCCTTTTATGTTTTCTAAGTTGTCTTTTGACTTTCTTTTACTTTTTTGACTGTTTTTTATTCTTTCTTCGTTTAGTCTGATCCTAGCTTTAAATTATCTCCTTGTACTATTAGTTTTCTCTCTTTGGTATCTTGTATTGAGTTTTTTAACTTTGTTCTAATTTGTTTTATCTCTCTCCTATACAACGTAACCATCTTGTATTTTATTTTTTTCAGTATAAAATTTTGTTGCACCATCCCTTCCATTTTCAATTCTTTATTATTTTCTTCTGCATGGTGTTTTCATTCTTATTCCTGTTATAATGCCTTCTTTTGCTTTTCCCATTTTTTTTCTTTAATATCTGGTTGGCATTTTTATCTAAACTCTTTAGGCATGTTTCTCTACCTTTTTATATCTGTCCATGTTTCCACCATTTCAATGAGATCAAATCTTTTGTATTTCCAAAAATCTTCATCTTTGTTGTTTAAACCTGCTACATTCCAAAATAATATATTTATTTTATTGCTGGTATCTTTTATTTTTAGACCATTTTTGTTAGCTTCTGATTTGTTAATCGCTCTTCTTTCACAACTTTCTCCATTAATACAGTTTAGATTAGTTCTTAGTTGTTTGTTCTTATTTCCTTCTTCTTATTTACTACATTCATATATATTTCTCTTTTTTGCGATATTTCTCAGTTTTTATTGTATTTCTCTTTCTTTCTTTGTAAGATCATTATTAATAAATATGTTGCTTAATAATGTTTTGTTTATCTTCCTGATTCTCTAATTGTACAAAAATGCTTTTCAGTTTATTATTGTTTTTCATTTTATATCATTTTTTCACAAAAACACACCTTACACCTTATTTTAATTTGTTTTTTGTTTTGGTTTATTCTTACATACGGTATGCTTATAGGTTAGGTTAGGTTAGGTTTTTATTCCTACCTTGTCTTTTTGCGACACCGCTTTATTCCTCTTAATCTCCTTCCTTGATTTTTTTTTTTTATTTAATTTATTTTTTTAAATATATTCAAAAATTTTCAAAACATTTTTTTTTAATGAGTATTTTTTAAAGTTATTAATTTTTTTTGAAGTGTCCCTCGTACAGGCAGAATACTTGCTTGTTTCACTTTGTTGTTTGTAGTTTCTTTGAATTGTTATTGTTATCTTAAAAGTGATATATAAAATTTGTTTTGTTCTTGCAAATTTATTCGAACAAAATATGAATTAAGCGGTGTAAAATTTGTATATTGTTAAAAATTTAAAATTATAATTATTTTAAGCAATATTCTAAACGTTATTCCTTTCTTAATAAACTATTATACAATTATAAAACACTTATTATTTTCATTTCATAAAAATTGTAAGCACACAACACACCAAAAGCCGTAGTATCAAATCACATTCTCACAATGCGTTTCCGCTAAGCGTCCATTTTGAATGAAAACGTACGATTTGAAATAAATTAAACGGCCAGCAAGCAAGCAATGAAAACCTTCGTAACTGTTTTCTCTTTGGAAACATTTCAATTTGTTTGCAATCGCATCTAAATTTCAAACAGTTTTGCGACGGGCAGTAGTATTTCAGCACTAGTCATTACTTCTGTCGTATACATTCAGTGAAAATTCATTGCAATAATGGGATCCTCTGTATTCCGTGCTTGTTTTAGATCTATCAATTGCAGGCAGATACGGACCTGAATGTGAATCCCCCCGCGGTTGAAAAGAGAAAAGTTGAAACCGGCAGCATTTCACCGCACGTTCACAAGTGATCCTCATCGTTTTCTTCAGGATTTATTGAAGCAGCGGTTGAATGTATGGCGATGCATTTTGACATATTGCATGCATTTTTTATGTTGTTGAAGTTTACAGAAAAGAATTAAATAATGATGTATAGCTAATAGTTTCATAGAAATATTTATGGTATTGTTACAGTGTGGAATTCACCTCAAAATTGTTAATGCGGTTTAAGCTCTAGTAACTTCTACATTAAATTCTATATGTCTATAGTATTTCCTGAAATTCTTATAATGAGGGAGTTTATGCAGTAAATGTGGTATAACTAGTTTTGTTTTTTTCTTTTATAAAGTTGTTAATTTAACTTTTAAGCGTATAATAGTTACATATTTACTGCAGCATTGAAAATTTTATTTTAGCATGTTTTGTATTTATTTAAGATAGTTTTTTATTGTTGATAATATTAAAGTTATGTTTTTAAAACAAGTTGTAGTGTTATTCTTATGTTTAATAGGAATTTGTTAATTAATTTTTTTAATGTTAATTGAGCATAATCCCAGTCTATTTTTTTATTCTTATGCTTATTTTTTTTTAATTTATGTTGTTGCGTTGTTTTCCTCTTGTGGTTTTATTAGTTTATTTGATTTTTGTATTGCTTTTTTTTTACAAATCTTAAAATGTTGGTGCAGGTAGGGTTGTGAGGTTTAGACTTCCTTTATTTTGGATGCCAATTGATTAAGTTGTTAATAATGTTGCTTAAAGTTGCAGAAGCAATTTACTTAGTGAAGCTACTAAGATGCAATTGTAGCCTTTTATGTTAATACCTCAACTAAGTCAAGAACTAATTTTGCAAACAGTGTAGAACTTACGTAATAGTAGAAGTATTAAGAACCTTTTACTTCTATTCTTTCCAAAATTTTGGTTGTTTTTTTTAAATTTTTTTATGTCTTGTTATAATTAATGTGATTTAAAGTTTTTTTCACTTTTAGAGACGTGTAAAAATGAAACATTATCTGCTAGCAACATACACGTCAAGTTTGACCTCGATCACTCTTTTCACATTAGTCAGTGGCAGTGCATGGAAATAATATTACAATGATAAATACTCAATACAATTAGCAACAATTTGATATCTTTAGAAACCTCTAAAACCTGAAAAACTAACTAATTTTTTTTTTAACTTTCTTACTTTTTTAAAAGTCCTTCAGATTTCATGTTTTAAATTAAATGAAATTTGACAATTTTTAACGTTTTCACATATCGTTGAAACCTTAAAAAATAGATTTTTTTTTAGAAAACATTTCTTTTATGTTTTTTAAAAGTCTTTAGAGCCCAGCAGATATCCTTGATGTTTTTTTTTTTAAATGTTTGTAATGTTTTAAAAATGATTTAAAACTTTTCAGCGTTTTTTAGAAGTCTTTTTTTTAAGTTTTTTTATCTTAATAAAATATCGAAATTTTTTAACATTTTTAGAAACCACTGACTTAGAATATTGCATTCAAAAACTGGTCGGCTAAATATCCTTGTAAAAAAGTCTTAAATTTCTTTGAGGTATCCCTGATTTCTTTTAATTTATGTATTTTTTAAATTAATTAAAAAATTTTTAGCGTTTTTTAAAAGTTTTAGGATCTCTAAAACGAAATTATGACTATTTTAAAATTGGTTAGATTGATCTAAATTTTTAAAAATTTATAAAGCCCTTCAGATACCGCTGATGGCTTTTTAACAATTTTCCTAATGTATAAAAATTAATTTAGAACTTTTTTGAGTTTTTTAATGATAGTAGTCTTTTACTTTCATTTAATTTAAAAGTTTGTAAAAAAATCTTTGTAGCTTTTCAGAACAATTTAAAAGCTTCAAGAATCTTTTACTTTTAGTTTAAAAATTTCAGCTAATGTATATTTTTTTTTTAATTTCTTATTCTTTTAAAATTGATTTAATATCTTTTGGAATTTTTTAAAAGTGTTAAAACTTTTTAATTTTTTTTTTAATTGTTTGATGTCTTTTAGAAATGTTTAATATCTTTTGAATAAAACCTTTAAAAAAAAAAATTAAAAAACATTATAAATTCTCTGAGATCTTTTAAAAGTCTTTTAAAGATTTTCAAGTATCTCTATTGCTCTTAAAATATTCTTTTTCCTTTTTTTATTTTCTTTTTAATTTTTTCAAACATGACGAATAGCTTTTAAGAGGAATCACGGCGCGCGAATATTTACCTTCACAGTAGTAATCCAATTGTGGTGTCAATTTTCATCAAATCGAATCGATTTTTTTTTTAATATTTTGTAAATTATTTATTCTATGCCTAAATGTCGATAAATATTAAATTTTTATAATTTTAAATTTTGAAACTTGATTTAACTTGCAATAAAATGAAGTTAGTATTAGAATTTGTCAATTTTTTTACACATAAGCATAGATTAATTATAATACAATCAATATATTTTTTTAAAATAGTAAAATGTCAAAAAAACAATTAGTAAATCATCAATTACAAATACACATTTATTTGAAATAATCTTAACAGAATGTGCTTCTATCTAGCGACGAAACACGTGCACTAGTATTAATATGCTGTGACTGGATAGATGTTCGGTGAAGCGAGAAGCATTGCTATGCCCCACTCGCTCACACGAAAAGGGTGTGTTTTAGCACAAATATATTGAAAGAAAAATAATAAAGTTTGGATCAACTCTTGCCTATTGCGGCGACAATTAACAGATGTGAAGCAGCTAAAAATACGTTTAAAATTAAGGCGCTATACAATGCCAATTTAAATTTATTATATTTCATTGGTATTATTATATATAATATGATTAGTATGTATTATTTGTTTATTTATTATTTTGCACAAATTTAATGGTATAATGCGTCTAAGATAATAATAGTGGATTATTAATATTTTCTTCGTTAATTTTATAGAATTTAATTATATTCATTTTTTAATTAATTAATAATTTTATTTATGTTTTTATATTTATTTTTATATAATATACATAAACCGGGTTTCACTAAATAATCAGCATGTTCAATATTTGCGTATATTTAACAAAATTTGATTGTTATTATGATTTACTTCAAATTTTGATTTTTAAGGTTAGATGTACGTCATATTTTGAACATTAAATAATTACATCTGAAATTTTTGTTTATTAAATAAATTTATTTTAATAACATATCTAAAATTGGTGAATTATACAAATCTAATTTTTCATTTACTACTTTAAAATTTTGATATTTTTGTTAGAAAAGCTAACGAGAACACAACGGGGTACTGTTTTTAACTTTTTCTTAATGTTTTCAGAAAGTTAAAAATGAACATACAAGCATTATATTATTTAAAAGCATAACTTTTTATAATCTGCAAAATTTTCAAAAATACGTAATCTGCTCATTACTTTGTAAAATTGTAATTGTTTTTTAATACTTTTTAGATAGTTACCATTGTTTTAAGCCGATTGACATCCCCGCTCTAATTATGTTATAAATTTTCTTAGTATACAGAGTGTTTCAAAACATGTGTCGGAAAATAAAGGGTGGGATTACTTGGTTAATTATAAAAAAAAAGTTCCTATTAACATGGTTCCGCAAACCCACCGTTTTCGAGATACAGTGTGTAAAAAAATATATTTTGTTTTTATTTCAGGAACGGAAAGAAAAAGTAGCAACATGATCACAAAATCTTTATTTTACAAATCTTAGCAATAACATAAAAAACAAGAAAAATTACAAAAATGGTTGAAAATGACCTCTTCTTACGGTAACGCAGGCTTCCAACCTACGTCTTAGTGACTGACGTACCTGTTCAAAAATGCCTAGTGTTTCGTATCGTATTGCAGGATGCAATAATGCAATTTCTTAGTTTTTCATCAGTATTAACTGATGTAGTGTAAACTAAACTTTTTAAGACCCCCCAAAAAATCCAAAACATTTAGATCTGGAGACCGAGGAGACCAAGCCTGTGGACTTCCTTGATCTATCCAACGGTTCCTATACTGTTCATTTAAGAATTGACGCGCAACTAAACTAAAATGTGCAGGAGCACTATCGTGCATAAACCACATTTCGTTTCTTAATTGAACCGGAACGTTCTCTAAAAGTTTTGGCAGCTCTTCTTCAAGAAAATTACGATATGATTGACCATTTAGCTTAAACGGCAAAAAATATAGACCTATTAAATGGTCTCTTACAACACCTGACCAAACATTAACGGAAAATGTTTGCTGATGATGGCCTTCCATTATGGCATGTGGATTTTTGTCGGCTCATATATGATTATTATGGAGGTTCTTAATCGCATCGCGAGAAAAATTTGCTTTGTCCGTAAATAAAACTTGTTCTAATAATCGAGGATTTTACGCAATTCTTTCTTGAAACCATTGACACATAGCCAATCTTTGCGGATAATCCGCTGGTAAAAGGGCTTGTACTTGCTTTATGTGATAAGAATATAACATCTTTTTTTATGTTTTCTATCATAAAATGCCGTATTTCTCTAAAACGGTTTACGTTAGAGCTTTTGACTAGGAGTACCTTTTTTGTGTTGAAAATATTGGTGGTTCACAATGTGCTTTCAGAATGCCTATTTCCCAAGTGTGATAGAAATTAGAACCGTAAAAACCTCACGCAACCCTAAAATCTCCGTCAATGGCACATAAAAATATTGAATAAGCGCTTAAAAAGTAGTTAATATTATTGCTAAGATGTGTACAAAAGCTGAGTTTTGTATTTCAAACGGTTTATCTCAGGAACCGTTTGAAATACAAAACTCAGTCAAAAATTAAAAAAAAAAAAAAATTTACAACCTGTATCTTGAATACGGTTCGTTTGCGAAACCATGTTAATGGGAACTTTTTTTCTTATAATTAGCCAACCAATCCCACCCTTTATTTTCCGACAAATGTTTTGAAACACTCTGTATATGTGATAGTTTAATTAAAATAATACTGAAATAAATGAATTGATTATCAAACTCAAATGGTTGTATTCACTAAGTTTAATTAACATTAAATGTATTAATAATGAACGGGGCTGCGGTCGCCAAGAAACGATCCTCACCCTAACACGTGTGAATCTTCTCTGCCGCATATACCCAGTGTTGTCAGATTTTAGAAAGCCGTGGCGCAAACTTTTAGTTAAAAACGCGCCCAAAAACGCAACTAAGCAAATTACATGGCGCCAAAATTAAAATTGATCGCCTTTAAACATTGTTTTATTAGCACAGCCATAAAAATAACACCAAGTAATTAAATAATTACTTTGTTAAATTTAATAAACTTTAATTAAACATACAACACAATCATTACGGGTACTACAGCGCGGATGGTTCCAGTGAAAGTGATTAATTTTTGAATAAAAATAATGTTTATATACTAATATTGTGGGAAAGTAGTAGTAGAGTTTGTACAATTCTTCTGGCCGGCTACATCAAACGATTGTCGGAAAATATCAAAAGGCTTGTCTGAAATCGCCCAAATTGCGGTTTGCGGTTTTTGCATAAAAACAACACTGCATATACCCGTGGAAAAGCTTATTCAAGCTGGCGGTAATTCCCCGCATCGTCCGGGTATTCCCCTGCATAGTCCAATAGGAAACAACCCCGTCCGCTCCCCTATTCCAATATCTCTAACATATGTATGTTTTCTGCAATTTGATAATTTAGTCTTGTATCTTAGTGTTATCTAGTGTAGTGATTATTTTAAAATGAATACAGCGGATCAAACGGAACCTACATATCGTAGAGGAAAAAAGACACGTCTTCGCTTGAGTGCAAAAAGGCGAAAAACAGGCGGCAATTTAAGAAAAAAACAAGCAATAAAAATGGAGGTAAGTGAAATTTAAAATTAAATAAATTGGTAATGTGTATCATATCAAGTGTTGTAGGTAGGAAATTATTTGACTTACACTATCTACATTTTATCATAATAATTATAATAACTACATACATGTATAGTAGTATAATTTATTTTTGAAATATAACAATTAGTAATATTAATTTATTTAGCAATTTTTAAAATTCTAAAAAAAAATTACAATATGTAGTGACATATTAGATCGTGCTTGCAAACTCAAAAACTTTTCAGTCTACAACTCTTTATTTGTTACGAATACATTTTATTTATTTTAAATATTATTATAGCTGGCAGCCAAGCAGTTGGCAATAGACAATGCACAACCTTCTACATCCAAAGAGTTATCAACAGAAGATCAATTGGACCACACAAACAATGAACCCAGAAGTATTTCTCCAGAAATGTTTGAGACTCATGAATACGAAGTAGACAGGACAACGGAAAGTCAAACTATTTTAGAAATTGAAGGACGGAGATTAGTAGATTTGAACTACTTTTTAAATTGCATCAAAATGTTAAACTCGCATGGAGAATGTTTTGGGTGCAATTTTAACAATATGGTATTGCAAAAAGAAATAAGAATAGGATTGAACTCAACATTATTTTTTAAATGTAATATGTGTGGATACTCGACATCAATCAACACCGATGGCAATTCAGTTGACGTCAATCATGCGGCAGTTATTGGAATTATGAATATAGGCGCAGGTCATTCGCAACTTGAACAGTTTTGCGCATCTTTGGACATGCCATCAATGTCAAATACAAAGTATAAACAGGTTCATGATGTAATTTCAAATGCATGGCAAGAAAGTGCTAAGGACTCTATGCAATCGGCTATAGAGGAGGAAAAAGAAATTGCTCGAAAGTGCGGCCGAATTAAGAATGGATATCCATTAATTAAAGTAGTGTGCGATGGTTCCTGGGCCAAACGTTCCTATAGATCTGGAGCTTATAATTCATCATCCGGTTGTGCTGCAATTGTAGGAGTAGCAACAAAAAAGGTGGTATTTCTTGGGGTTCGCAACAAGTTTTGTACCATATGCAAATTTAGTGAACTGAAAAACGAAGCACCAAAGGAACATCACTGCTACAAAAATTACTCGGGCTCGTCGACTAGCATGGAGGCCGATATAATATTAGACGGATTTGAAAACAGCATTTTGATGTATGGTGTTATTTATGATACATTCGTAGCAGATGGTGATAGTAGTACTTTCAAACGAATCTTAGAAAAAGATCCATATAAAGATTACCAAGTAAAAGTACAAAAAGTGGAATGTAGAAATCATCTTCTGCGAAATTATATCAACAAAATAAGTGATTTATCCAAAGATACTTCAGCTGGGCCTTTAATTTTAAGAAGAAAATTACGAATCAATTTATTGAGATTTCGTGGAGCCATCACAAAAGCTATAAAGTACAGAAAAAATGAAAAATGTGATAATACAAAAGTAGAGCTTCTTAAAGCGGATATTTCAAATAGTTGTAGTCACATACTTGGAGAACACGCCAAATGTAAACAATTAGATTATTTTTGTAAGGAAGATTATAAAGAATGTAGTGTCTTTTCCGACTTAAAACTGACAAATTTACATGAAAAACTGATGAGCGCTAATAACTACATTGCAAATCATGCTAAAAGTTTGATATGCGATGTGGACAACAATGCTGTTGAACAATTTAACTCTATAATTGCAAAATTTATTGGTGGCAAAAGAATAAATTTTACAAAAGGCAGATCGTATGAAAGCCGTTGCTTTGCAGCAGTCATTTCACACAACACCAGAAGAAGCATGTACTATGTACATAAGAAATTAAATAACAATAAAAGTCCCGGAAAATTTTTGAAAAGGCTTGAGCAACGAAATATAGACAGGGTTGATAAAACTAAAATACGACGCAATGCAACACGGATGATTCCCAAAAAATTGTTTGTGCGATCTGTAACATTGCAAGATAAAGATTACGGAAGTAGTTGCAATAAACCCGATATTAACCCAGAAGAAATGGAGTTGCGAAAAAATATTTTTTTGGACAAACTAAAATGTGAAGTAAACCAACATCGGGAAATTCAAGATAAAACTAAACAGCAAAGAGAATGCCAAGCATGGTTTAATTATAGAAGAAATAAATTAACAGCATCCAGATTTGGCGAGATTTGTACAAGGCGTAATTACACTAGCTGTAAAAATTTAGTAAAAAATATATTAAGTACAAAAATAATTACTGTACCAGCAATACAACATGGTATACAACATGAAGCGTTGGCAATTCATTCTTTATCGAAAGAAATTAAAAAAGAAATACAACCATGTGGATTATTTATTGATACTAATTTACCATATTTAGCTGCAAGTCCTGATGGATTGGTTGACGAAAACAATATAGTAGAAGTAAAGTGTCCATATACTTCAAAAAATCATACACCGGAAGATGCAATTAAATTGGGATTAATCAAATTTTGGAAAAAAGATGGAACTATTAATTTCAATCATAAATGGTACTATCAGATTCAAGGTCAGTTGCACATTTCTAAAAAAGATATGTGTTATTTTGCTGTTTGGACATTTAAAGGAATAAAAATTCAAGAAGTTCATAGAGATGACATATTTTGGAAAGAGAAAATGGAAAGAAAACTAATCAATTTTTTTATGGACTGTTTGTTGCCCGAAATTTTAGATAGTAGACTAGATCGCAGTATGGAGATTAGAGATCCAGATGCTATAATTGAAGCGCAAAATAAACGAAAAAAAGAACAAAATGAAAAATTATGAGAAAGTGATAACAGTGATAAATTAGTATAAGATGTTGCGCTTCACTTTTTTACTTGTGCGACTAATTTATATATTATAATTTTTTATATATTTATATTTACATATATTGTAAAGACTATAATTGGTAGTGAAAAATATGAAATGCTGATACCATCTGCTGTAACCATATCGTTAGAGACAGTTCTTAGTTCATTTTTTTTGTAGTGAAATACTAATATAATAAGTTATTATAAAATCGTCGTAGACAAATATTATTATATAACTTTATTAGTCATGTGTGTAACATCGATTACATGTTGTTTTGTTTTATTATTGTTATAAAGAATCTTATTGTTTTAGTGAAATAAAAAAATTAAAAGTTTTTGTTTGTGTATTATTATTATTAATTCTAAAGTTAATTTAAAAGATTCCTATATGATAAAAAGTAATATATTATGATGTTTGTAGAAAATTAATTTATGAAACTGTAAACAACAATAATAGTTTTTTTTTATGATTATTGATAATATTGAAGCAGAAAGCAGAAAGCTGAAATGATAATAATGAATAGAAGCGATATGTTCAAATATGTAATTATATTATTCAAATATTTAATAATATAATATAATTATTATAGTATTTAAAAATATGTGCGTGCTCCCTGCCCGCCGTATTTGTCATGTGATTAAAGTTTGCGACTGCTTCACTTTATTTGTAAAGTATATATGCATATTTGGGGCAGTGGGAATACTACCTCGTCTCCTGTCGCTGCGTACCCATAAAATGTAACTCAACAGATTTAGTAAAGGATACAATATTGTGTTCGTATCCAAAAAATATTACTACCGCAAAATTTATTTTACTAATTTCTCACATCCGTTTTTCTTTTAATTTAATCTTTGTTAAATTTTTATTACGTTTGCTTTTTTAGTATTCAAACGCAACGTTTTTTCTTTCTCCGGCGATATATTACTTTTATTAAATTTAATTAAAAGATTATTAGTTATTAATTAACAATTATTATAAAAATATATTTTTTTTTGTTCACAATAATGTAATCATGTAATTGACAACATTATATTTTTATTAACCATTACAGCATTGCGTTAGCAAGTTTAAAGTTTCGGATAAATTAATTTATATATAAAATATATAATTTTTATATTTAATTTCTAAGATAGAATTCCGCCCTGGCTAATATGTACTCTCCGCTCTTCGTTTCAGTAAACATGCGTGTGCTTCTGTGCGACGGTCTCACTTTATTAGCAAAGAATAGAGCCTATTTGTGGTAGTGGGGTAAACTTTTCGGGTCGGCCCTCTCGCTACCTCGTTCCCTGCCGCTGCGTCCCTTAGAAACTACTCGGCACGTAAGGAATCGCCTTAAACAATTTTTATAATAAGATCTTTCTCAAATACCCCAGATTACTTTTAAAACTTTTGTAAAGTTTAAAAATCAATTAGCTTTATTTAATTTTTGTGAGTCTGAATTTAAAAAAAAAACTGATTTTTTTTTATTTAGTCTTTTTTGACGTCTTTAAAAATATTTAGAATCTTTGAAAACAAATTAAATATTTTTTTAGGAAACAGTTAAGACTTTCTGACATCTTTTAAAACACTTCAAAAATCTCTGATGTCTTTTAAAAAATCTTTAGAATCTTTGGAAACAAATTAAAACTTTTTTAGAAAACAGTTAAAACTTTCTGATCTTTTAAAAGTTTGTGAAGCCCTTCAAATATCTCTGATGTCATTTAAAAATCTTTGTAACTTTTTAAAATTAAATAAATTTTTTGATTATTTTTAAAAATTCAAAAAAAAATCTTCTATTTCTTTAAAAATCTTTGATGTGAATTTTTTTACTTTTAAACCAAATTAAAACTATTTTAAAAACAATTACATTTTTCTAAATCCTCTCGGAAATTTTTAAAACCATTTAAGCTCTCCAGATATTAAAAAAAAAAATTGTAATGTATAAAATTTTGACTTATTTTAATGACTTTAGAAAACTTTAAAAGTAAATCTATTTTAAAAAACATTACATTTTTTTTAAGTATTTTAGAAATCTTTAAAACCCTTTACATATCCCAAATGTTTATTTTATTCTTTGTAATGTTTTAACATTTTTTTTGGCTGACTTTTGTTGTTTACAAGACAATAGAAATGTTTGTTTAAAAACTTTTAAAAAACCTCAGAGATTTTTAATGGCCAAAAGATATCATTCATTTCTAAAAACATTAAAAAAACTAACTAAATAAAAGTAAAAAAAATTTGAAATAAAAAAAATAAAGGATATCTAAAGGAGTTATTATTGAAGTTTCTTAAAACTTCAAAAACTTCTAAGACATTAGAAATTTCTAAATAACTAAAAGTAAAAAAAAAATATTTTTAAAATTAAAAAAAATATCTCTTTAGAGATCTTATACAAAATAAAAATAAATAAGTATAAGTTGCCCAGAAGGTTTTAAATTAATTTTTATACAATACAAACATTTTTAAAAGAGATCTGGGGTATCTGAAAAAAATCTGTTTTTAAATTAGTCATAATTTTTTTAAAAAGTTTATAAAAATGTAAAAGTTTCTAAAAGACATCAGAGATTAAAAAAAAGTAAATAACTGTTACACGTAGTTTTTGTTAGCAATGTTTATAATTATCAATGTACTGTATATGATGTTATTTACGTACATGTATTGTCTGAGAACCTTAGGGTTATTCACACATAGATCAAGTGGGTCTTTGATAATGTAAAAAAGTACATTGACAAGAGATAATTGACACAACTATCTGAGGTCACATATGCTGAGAAAAGTCTTAGAAGTGTGTAAAACAAAGTACTTTGGCATTGAAGTCATTAAGATACTTGACAGTTGTAGCATACCAGGTACGCCGCCAGATTTGGGGTTGTACTAGGCTGTAAAAGATGGTTATTCATACACTGTCACAAGGCCTTGGGGTTGTATGTTTGTTGAGAAATTATATGTGCATAACATAACTTTCAAAGTTTCTAAAAAACGTCGAAAAGTTTTAATTCAATCTTAAAACGTAACAAAAATTTCTAAATAACATTAGGAATATTATAAGGGCTATACAAATGTCTATAAATTTACTAAAAATGTCAAAAATGTCTTTAAACTTTACATAGATTTCTAAATAACATTTAGAAATCATAAAACATAAGCAAGGTTTTCTAAAAAAAGGTTTAATTTGTTTTAAACGTTTTTAAAGATCTTCTTCAAAAATGCCTAAGAGATATTATTGAAAATTTTTAATAAAAAACTCTTTTGTGACAACTCTCACTCCGTACGGATTTTAATTTTTAAATTTCTTTAAACTCTGAAACTTCAAAAATCTGCTCTTTTAGGTATTCTTCGAGTTAGTTACAAGGAACAATATTTGAGCGATAGAAACACATTTGCGTAATAGTTTGCGTTTTATAAACAAATAGAGCGTGAGTCCGCTGCCTGTAAAGATTTAGCTAGGATCAAGTGCCAGTGACAGAAGGTTACAACATAACAAATATTCTAAAAGACATTATTATTATCTAAAGAGCATTAGAGATTCGTAAAAAAAAATAAAAAAAATAAAATTATTTTTCAAATGAAGATTAAGTTTGTTTTTTGTTAAAGTTGTAAAAAAAAGTTAAAAATCTTCAAAAGGTATCGGAGAATCTGAAAAAAAACTTCTTTGGCTTCTAAATAACGTGAAATGGTTTTAAATCAATTTTAAAATATTACAAAGTTATGAGGAATATCTGAAGGGTTTTAGAGACTGATGAGAAATTTCAGAAAATTTTGAATGATTTATAGAAAAGCTTTATTTAAACATCAGAAATTTAAAAGTCATCAGGGGTGTATGAAAGGCTACAAAGATTATTTAAAATAGATTTACTTTGTTTTTTGAAGGTTTAAGAAATCAGAAGCCAGAAAATTTTAGAATTTTGAAAAAATCTTAAAAAGTTTTTTTATTTCTAAATTAAAAAAAAAATAATTTTAAAAGTTTTAAGGTTTCTAATAATGTCAATTTTTTTAATTTCAATTAAAAAAAAAATAGAAATTTTTAAAAAAGCCATACGAGTTTAAATTAATTTTAAAACAATACAAGAATTTTTAAAAGACATTAAATGAGTATTTGGGTTTTAGGGGACTGAAACTTAAATATCTGCAAAAAATAAGATAAAAATGCCTATTTTTCAACATTAACTCTCACTAATGCACGTTTAGCAGCGCTTAAAATAACTATAGACCAAATATTATTTAAAATTTTAATTCTGCGGACAATTCTACTTGACAAATAGTCGGAGTTATGCACATCGGCCGTAAAAAATAATAAAAAGTTTTCAAAAAATGCTTTAGAGACCCTTAAAAGACATCAGAGAAAATTAAATAATTAAATAAAATTTAAAAAAAATAAAAGTTTTTAAAGACGTCAAAAGTTATCAAAAATGTCTAATATTAAAAAAAAATTTAAAACTTTCAAAAAACCAAAAAAATTGAAATTAACACTTTAAAAGCAATCAGGATATCTAAAGGGTTTTAGAAAAAAAAAAATTAGCTGACTTTTTAATGATTTAGTTTTTTATTTTATTTTTTCAAACATTTCTATTGTCTTGTAAAATTTTTTAATAGTTTTTGGCGTACTACAAACCTCTAAAATCTTTAAGAACAAATTAAATTTATTTAAGTCTTTAAAGCTCTTCCGATATCCCTAACGGTTTTTAAAATTTTTGTAAATTTAAAATTTTTGGGCTTTAAAATTTCAAATCTTTAATTTTTATTTTTTTCAAACATTTTTTGTCTTTTAGACATTTTTGATAACTTTGACGTTTTTAAAAACTCCTAAAATTTTAAGTCTTTTATAAATCTATTTATATATTGCTGACGTTTTATTAAACATTTAAAAAAATTCTGGCATTTTTTTAAATCTGTTTTAAATTTATTTTAATAATATTTTATGTTTTTTAGAATTTTTTGACTTTTTGTGATGTCTATTAGAAATTCTTGTATTGTATTCAAATTAATTTAAAATCGTATAACTTTATTAGTTTATAAAATTAAAAAAATATATTTTTAACAAAACTTTATAAAAAAAATTTTAAAATCTCTGACTCCCTTTAGATATCTCTTATACCTTTCAGAAATCTTTGTAACCTTTAAGATTAATTAACTTTTAACATGTTTTGACATTTTCATAAATTTTTGAAAAACAAATTAGAGTTTATTTTGAAAACATTTAAGTTTTTTTGAAATCTTTAAAGCCGTTCATATATCCCTATTGGCTTTAGAAATCTTTATATAGTTTTAAAATTAATTTATAACCTTCTGGCGTTTACGAAAAATTATAAAAATGTTTTTTTTTTTTTTTTTATTTTTTATGCTTAAAAAAAACTTTTTAAAACTTTTTTATAAATCATACAAAATGAAAATTTTCTGATATTTCTTAGAAGTTTCTAAAATCCTTCAGATATCTCTAATAACTTTGTAGTATTTTAAAATTAATTCAAAACCTTTTTTTAAAAACCAAAAACTAATTAAATCTTTTTTAGAAAATAATTAAAACCATTTCAGGTCTTTTAAATGCTATTTAGATATTACTGATGTCTATTAGAATCCTTGTAAAGTATTAAATTTAATTTAAAACTTTATGGCGTTCTTTAGAAGTTTTAAGAGTATTTTACTTTTATTTTTTCAAAGCCCTCTGATGTCTTTTAGACATTTTTGACCTCTTTTGATATTAGTAGAAACCGCTAAAACTTTCAAAAACAAATTCAATTTATTTTAATAAATATTATAAATTTTTTAAAGTTTTTTAAAAAACTTTGAAGCTCTTCAGTTGTCCCTGATGTCTTTCAGAAAAAACTTGTTTGGCGTTTTTTTTAAATTTTCATCCCGTTTCTTAAATTAGAGATATCTACTCTAATTTAAGAAACTTTTATTTTTTTTAACTAAATTTCTAAGATATTTTAGACATTTTTGATATTGTTCGACGTTTCTGAAAATATGTTGAAACTTTAAAAACAAATCATATTTTTACAATAGAATGTCTGAACGGAATTCTCTGCAGAGAAGATATTACAAATAAAAACAAATACAACATATATGATACCATGATAAAAAACCAGCTAGTGTATGGATCAGAAACATAGAGAGAGTTACAGATAGATATAAAAAGAAAATAGAAGCCGTAGAGATGAACGTCTTAAGAAGATCGACAAGAATATCAAGAATAGAGAGAGTTAGGAATGAGATTATTAAACAGCGTATGGGAATAGAAGGGAGTGTCTATGATGATTTAGAAAAACGACAATTAATATGGTACGGACATGTTAAAAGAATGAACGTAAATAGACTTTCTAGGCAAGCAATGAAATGGGTGCCACAACAAAAAAGAAAAAAAGAAAGGCCAAAGAAAAGGTGGATTCAGGGAATTAAAACGACGAACGTCACGTACAAGAGTTAAGAAGTAAGGATTGCGCTATTAATTGTTTCGTACGTTTATATTATACCGATACTGATTACTGTTACATGTATTAGTTAATTTATAAAAAATGTATCAAGAGTGTAGATGTAATAGGTATTAATGAATCTGTCATATAAAAAAAACCTACAGGTGAATTAAATAGAGTGGGACTGTTTTATTTGCCGCTGAACATTATTATTTCCTACAACTTGGGGGCTCAACCGGGATACGGAACACGCAGTGAGTAAAGTCTTGAGTACAGCTGGTATTACAGTGGCGCGCGCTAAGATGTCCGCTTTAGGGGACATTGCCGATATTGACCACAATATTACGCATCTTCAGTGTAAAACGTTGCGGGTATTATTCAGAATAATATGCGATGATCCGAACCGACGACTCAACAGAACGATGTTAAGAGAATTCCAAGGATTTACGTACAAAACGGGTTCAGATGAGTACTCATTAAAATTAGACGACATGAAAGCAAAACTGTCGTATGCAGATTTAGTGTCAGTGTGTCATGTACTCAATATCGAATACGACGGGTCCGAAGACGATGTTCGGCAAAGGATATTGACATTTCTATGCAATATCGTAGACAAAAGTGATAAAAGAATTAACCAAGACGAAGCCGAAGAAGAAAGTGAAGACGACGAATACAACGAACATGACGAAGAAGACGGAAAAAACGGATAAGATGGGTTAGAAGACAGTGATAAGACGAAAGATGCAAATAAGACAAAATCAAAGAAGAACAGTAGAGCTGGAGACGCCAACGACGACGATGAAGGTGCTGTAACTCGAAATTATGACGTTATGAGGAACCGTTTTGCAGCCTGTTTGATCGCTTTTAGGGATATGGAAGATTCGATAAGACGATTCAACGGCAAGGATGGATATCCTATATTGAAATGGATTGACGAATTCGAAGAATTAGCTAAACTTGCAAACTGGAACGATTTCCAGAAAGTGATCTATGCCAAAAAACTTCTAGATGAACTTGCAAAGCTTTTAGTTCAGTCCGAAAAAGGTATAACTACCTGGCATCGATTAAAGGCTTTACTGAAGAGGGAATTTGAAGAGAAAGTTAGCAGCGCGGAAGTGCATAGAACATTGATGGGCAGAGCTAAGAAGAAAGAGAAAACGATGCAAGAATACACTCTGGTCATGCGCAAAATAGCGCATACATCGAACCAGAAACCACCATTCAATACATCCTTGATGGAATTCCAGGTGATCCTGCAAACAAAATGATTTTGTACGGAGCCAACGACTTCCGAGAGTTTAAAGCAAAGATCAAACTCTACAAAGCGATGCACAGAAGAACTACGACGGAATCAAACTCAAAAGATAAACCTCCTAACACCAAAGTGAAAACGCCAAGTGGTGGAAAACCTCCAACCACGAAAGACGAGGGCACGCGCATGCGTTGTTATGGATGCGGAAGCAAAGGCCACGTATCCAAGGATTGTCCGTTCAAGGAACGAGGAGTAAAATGTTTCAACTGTAACGAATTTCGACACAAGGCGGGGGTGTGTCCTACTAAACCAAAAGATACCAATACCAAGAGCACCATGTTGATCAACCACGAGAAGAACCATGCTGTCAAAGATGTCAACATACGAGGAAAGTCTATACCTGCATTGTTTGACACCGGAAGCGACATCAACCTAATCAAACGCGATGCCTTTATGACGTTGGGTCCAATACGTCTACAAAACGATACAATAACGTTAACAGGCATTGGAGGCAGCAGAGTTGACACTTTAGGCAACTTCCAAATCGACATTGGAGTCGACGATGTCGTGGTAAGCACAAAGATGTACGTGGTACCAAGCGACGCTTTGAAGATCCCAATGGTCATTGGCCAAGAATTTTTGAAGAACGTTCTCATCAAGATGGACGCAAATGGGATAATGGTGACGAAGAAAGTGTGCGACGACCTTTCCGATGACGAAGCACAGATGTTAAACATTGTATGTGAAGCACCTGTACTAGATCTAGGTCACATCATCAACGCTGACCTGAGAGACGAGATCAACCAGTTATACAAAACTTACGATCCAACTAAGAAGACGAAGGAGAGTTTGTTGAAGATGAAGATCATTTTGAAGAGCGAAGATCCCATTTATCACAGACCCAGAAGGTTGGCACATGCGGAAAAAATCGAAGTGGACAGACAGATGGAAGAATGGCTACAAGAAGGCATAATCAGACCTAGCCAGTCAGAATTCGCGAGTCCGATCGTTTTGGTGAAGAAGAAGGACGGAGCAGTACGAATTTGCCAAGACTACAGACGACTGAATGAACAAGTCGTCAAGGACAGATACCCTCTGCCCTTGATCGAGGACCAATTAGATCGTCTGCAAGGATACCGTATCTTTAGTACATTGGATTTGAAAAACGGATTCTTCCACGTGTCAATTGATGAAGAAAGTCGAAAATATACATCTTTTGTCACGCCAACAGCCCAGTACGAGTTCATAAAGACGCCATTTGGTTTGTGCAACTCGCCGGCCATGTTTCAGAGATTCATCAACGAAGTATTCAGAGAACACATCAAAGATGAAATCTTACTAACCTACATGGACGACTTGGTAGTGCTCGCCAAAAACGAAGAAGAAACAGTGAGGAGATTGGCCATAGTTTTAAAAACGGCTGAAGAGTATGGTCTCCAAATTCAATGGAAGAAGTGTCAGCTCCTAACGAATACCATCGATTATTTGGGACATCGGATCGAAGACGGAAAGATAAGGCCATCGTCAGCGAAAGTGAATGCCGTGATGAAATTTCCCAAACCCGTTACGGTGAAGCAGGTACAAAGCTTTCTAGGCTTGACGGGGTACTTCAGGAAGTTTGTTAAGGATTATTCGATAATCGCAAGACCTCTTAGCAACTTAACAAGACAGAATGTTCCTTTTACCTTTGGCGACGAAGAAAATCTAGCCTTTGAGAAGTTGAAGCGAATACTGTCGACAGAACCAGTCCTGGGGATGTACGATGTAAATGCGGTCACTGAACTGCATACAGACGCCTGTATAGACGGATTCGAGGCGATCTTGTTACAAAAGAACGACTCCGGTGAACTTCACCCAATCTTCTATATGAGCAAAAAAACCTCAGAGGCCGAACGAAAGTACAGCAGCTACAAACTGGAGGTTCTCGCCGTCATATACGCTTTACGAAAATTCAGAGTATACCTACTCGGGTTGACATTCAAAATCGCAACTGATTGCTCAGCCTTTACGTTAACGATGAAGAAACAAGACTTATGTACTAGAGTTGCACGATGGGCCATGCTGTTAAGCGAGTTCAATTATTCCATCGAGCACCGACCTGGCACCAGGATGAAACATGCTGACGCTCTATCCCAAAACAGTGTGATGTTAGTCGTCAAGAATGAACTGATTGCGTCCGTGGAGTCTGCTCAATCACGAGATGAGCATCTATGCGTCATTAGGCAACTTCTATCCACTGGTCAACCATACAAAGAGTACGTGTTGAGGAACGACTTGCTCTACCGAGAACACGAGGGTAGGACATTGCTGGTCGTCCCAGAGCTGATGCAAGCTGGCATCGTAAAGAGTTTCCATGAGAACAATGGTCACTTTGCTATCAAGAAGACCAAGAACCTGGTTCTCAAAGAATTTTGGTTTCCAAGGATGCAAGAGAGGATTGAGGAATGCGTGAGGAACTGCATCCCATGCATCCTATCCAAAAAGAAGACGGGAAAGGCCGAAGGGTTCCTGAATCCTATTAGCAAGGATGAGCTACCACTTACTACCTACCATATCGATCACCTTGGTCCTATGGCAGCCACAGGCAAGGGATACAAGTACCTGTTTGTAATCATTGATGGATTTAGCAAATTTGTCTGGTTGTACCCTACGAAAACGGTGACAAGTCAAGAAGCCATTGCAAAGCTTGAGGTCCAAAAACACACCTTTGGGAATCCAAAGCGCATTATCGCAGACAGAGGGACCGCCTTCACGTCTACACCCTTTGAAGATTACTGCAGAACTGAAAGAATCGATCTGACCCACATCACCACGGGAGTCGCTCGTGCGAACAGTCAGGTAGAACGAATGAACAAAACCATAATTCCCATCCTTACGAAACTTTCACTGGAAGACGAGGCGAAATGGTACCGAAATGTAGAAGACGTACAAAGGGCACTGAACAGGACTCACCAAAGGAGCATCGACACCACCCCATTCGAACTGTTGTTTGGAGTGCAGATGCGTCATCCCAGTGATCCTGGTTTGGAAGAGTTAATACAAAAGGAGTACCGTCGAACGTTCCTGGAAGATCGAGAAGAAGTCCGAAAGGCTGCTAAAGAGCAAATTTTGAAATTGCAGGAAGAGAACCAAAGAACCTACAACAAACGACGGAAGCTGGCCAGAACTTACCAGATTGGTAACCTCATCGCCATAAAGCGAACCCAGTTCACCAATTTGGGCAAATTAAAACGTAAATTTCTAGGTTCACACAGAGTAACCAGAGTCAAAAGACACGACCGATACGACGTGGAACGAGTTGGTCCAGAAGAGGGTCCCAAGAAGACATCCACTGCAGCCGACTTTGTGAAACCGTGGGCACTCTGTTCCAAAGGCGACCGTGGAGAAGATGATGAATCCAAGGATGAAGCAACCGGCGTCGACTACGAGGACGAGATCGAAAGTACGGATGGCCGAGTTGTAGGACCGACCCGAGAGAGTCGAAACTGAACCGACAAGACGAACGTCACGTACAAGAGTTAAGAGGTAAGGATTGCGCTATTAATTGTTTCGTACGTTTATATTATACCGATACTGATTACTGTTACATGTATTGGTTAATTTATAAAAAATGTATCAAGAGTGTAGATGTAATAGGTATTAATGAATCTGTCATATAAAAAAAACCTACAGGTGAATTAAATAGAGTGGGACTGTTTTATTTGCCGCTGAACATTATTATTTCCTACATATATATCATTTTTTTTTAATTTTCTGAAGTTTTTTAGAAATATCTAAAATTTAGTAATTTAGTTCTGACTTTTTAAAAAAAATCATTTAATCATTTAATAATTTAAATACAAATTAAATCTTTTTTTTTAACATTCAGAATTTCTTGAGTTGTTTTAAAGTTTCCAAAACACTTCAAATATTACTGATAACTAAAATTAATCTAAAACCTTCTGAAGTTCTTTAAAAGTCTCAAAAGTCTTTTACTTAAATTTTCTCAATTTTTTTTTTTATTTTTTAGAAATTTTTGACATCTTTAGAACTTTTAAAAATAATTTAAACCTATTTTAAAAACATTAAAAAATCTGATGTTGATGTCTTAAAACTGAATTAAAACCTTTTAACTTTTTTTTAAATCTCAGAAATCTTTTACTATTATTTTTACAAAAATATTAATTTTTTTGACGTTTTTAGAAAATTCCAAGAACTTTAAAATAAATGAAGCCTTAAAAAAAAAACATTTATAACTTTCTGAAGTTATTTAAAAGCCTCTGAAACCTTTCAGATGTAATTTAAAAATGTTTGTAATGTTTTCAAACTGATTTAAAATCTTATAGCGTTTCTTAAAAGTTTTAAGAGTCTTTTACTTTTATCTTGGATGTCTTCTAAAGATTTTTAAGACATTTTTTGACAGAAACCTCTATACCATTTAAAAACAAATTAAATCTGTTTTAAAAATATTTAGTTTATCTTTGTAGAAAACTCAAGAGACTTTTACTTTGAGTTTTTTAAAAAATCTGATGTGTTTTAGAAGTTTTTGACATTTTTTTATGTCTTTAGAAACCTTTTTAACCTTTTAACCTTTAACCATTTAATTGTAGACCTACTGCAGCACACCCACCCATCCAAGTGTTAGTGACCTAAATATTTATTACTTCCACCACCGTTTGTGTTTTTGGGGCTAATTTTAACAAAAAAATTATTTTAAATTGTTAGCAATACAACAGAAGATTAATTTACAACAAATTTCTTGATAACAAACGCTTGGATGGATAGACGGGAACCAAGATTAAATAATAGGCGGGTAAATTTTTCTACTGTGGCCTACCCACCCACCCAAGTATTGGTGATCTAAAGATTTATTACTTCAGCCACCGTTTGTGATTTTGAAGCTATTTTTAACAAGAATATTATTGTAAATTGTAAGCAATAATACAAAAGAAGATTAATTTTCAATAATTTAACAAACGCTTGGGTGAGCGAGCAAGAAGCAACATTAAACTGAGGGCAACTAGCTCTTTCTACTTTGACCGACCGAAAAAGATTTATTATTTCAACCACCGCTTGTGTTCCTGCAGCTATTCTTAGCAAAAAAATTAATGTAAATTGTTAGCAATATAACAGAGGATTAGTTTACAACAAATTTCGTAATAACAAACGCTTGGGTGGGCGGGCGGGAACCAAGTTTAAATAATAATCCTTCTACTGTTATTTAACTCTTTTTACCCCAAAACTTTGTTTTTGTTCTTTAAGATGAAGCCAGCTAACCTTTCTGTTTAACATTTTTGTAATTTTGTAAACCTCGATTTTATTTGTCTTGCTACTAAAATTATGTTTTTTAAAAATCTGAGTATTTTGTTAAAATAGCACATCTCTTAATTAAGCTACCTCCACTTTATACATAAAACATGTCGATTGCATTCCGCCGAACTACTTAAATCTTTACTTATTAATCTTCATTTTAAAAGAAGAAAATACCGTTTCCGTATCGCAGTAGAGCGTGTGTGACTATTGTTTAATTTATTGTTTGTGAAAATGTCGCGAGAATTTCCTGCAGCAATGTCGTGTAAATCCCGGCCCGTCACGTTGAAAGATAAACGAATTTATGACAAAAGGGAGATGTACAGTAAAAAATGACAACACATTTCTGGGACTCGGCACGGACAAAATAATTCGAAAGCCATCAATCAAACAGCGGCGAGCGTTACCAGTTGATAGTAACAGAGCAGGGGAGCAAACGCATAAATAATTCATAAATTTTAGAAACGCTTCGACACCGTCGCCCAGTTTAATAGCAAACAAAGGTTTATGAAGCGGTGACTGTATCGGGAATGATTCAATCCATATTTGCGACAGGTTTAAAATAAAAATTGTGTTTAATATTTTATTATTCAAATAGTTATTTTAGTTTAAATTCCCAATTTATTTTATCTCAAAATCTCTGAAGCCATCAAAAATCGAATAGTTATTTTAGTTTGTTGCAATTTTCTCAGTTCAATTAGCGATAAATCACATTGATTATGATCTTTGTCCCGTTGAGATTTAGTTGGGTTTTTGAGGCAGTAAATAAAGTCCGTATGGTGCATCGCAGTGGAGGAGGAAAAGGACGCGAGGGTTAGATTAAACTGCCACTATCGCGGCCGCGGTTTAAATCGGACAAATCGAATGTCTTTGGAATTTATATGTGCACCCAAAGGCTCGTACATCTATGTTAGATTTAAAAATTTATATCTGCTTTTATTTGAGGAATGTATTCTTATTGAAAATGGATTTTATGAAGCTGATAGGATCTGGAAATAAGATGTAGGAGATGCATTTGCATTTGCAAATGTATTATGTAGGATTTTTCCTTAGTAGATAAAAATTTAATTTAATAAATTCTTTTTAAAATTGAATCATACGATTTACAACAAATTAATTTTACTATTTCATTTATAAAAATGTTTTATTCCCACTAACTTTTGATATTCTAAAGCTTTGACATCTATCTCATCATATACGTATAAGCAACTGCCATTCACTAACTTCTATTCTCTTCTTCGTTCGGTTTGTCTCTATTTATATTTTAAAGCACTCTCTCCCCCACTTGGATATAAGTTGAGATAAGTTATGGGTGGAAGGTGACGCGTGAGAAAACTTCGTAGATATTTTTTTGTACTCCATTCCAATCGATAAATAAAATATGATTATTGCCAAACACATGAATTTTTATGCACCCTTTTATCAACCGCGAGCAGGGAAGCAAACTTCGACTAAATCTAATTTCCACGGATTGTTTTTGAGTCGTGCTTATATTATTTGATTTAGGGGAACGTAATCCCTGGATAAATGTTGGCTGAGTTATATATTTATTTACAGTTGATGATATATCTTAAGGACGATATTCGTTTATGGTTCTTTATATTTATTTCTGATATTTTTTTACTAAGAAAATGTATTCAACTGAAAAAAATATAAATGAATTTAGTTATTATTAATTAGATTGCAATGAAAATTGTACTTATATTATTTTTATACTTTTAGTATTGTTGTGTTAATAAATTATAATTAAATAGTTAGTAAATTATTCTGAGAATGTTTTTAATATTGCAACATTGCTAGGTTTAAACAAAAAATCTCCAGCATATATTGTGCTAGAGGAAGTCAAAAAAAATAAGTTAAGAGTAAAAGCAGGAAAAAGAACAATGAAGTATGAAGAAAAATTAAGACAAAGACACGAATGTAAAATATTACAAACATGCAAAAAAAAATGAGAGCAAGAAATGAAAAGCTATGAAAGATCAGGAAAAATTATTACGATAAAAATGGGTATGCTAGTCAAAAAATTGAAATTGAGCAAATTATGAACATATTATAGAAAGTGAACTGAGTCATAGATACAGTAAAAATGATAAAAAGATGATTGCAAGATTCAGATGTGGTAATAAAAAACAAGTGACAAGATTTTTGATGGAAGAAGATTTAAAAATGTGCAGAATGTGCGGAGAGTCTAAGGAAACTATGGAACACATGTTAATAGAGTGTAACAAAATGAGAAAAAAGCAGATAGAATAAAATGAGATTCTAAAAGAAGATGGAAGAGGGATAGAATGGATGAAGGCAGTTTAAAAACAAAGAAAATAAGTAGACAAACTAAGAATAAAATTTTATAAGTATTAAGATTTTTTATTTTGAGTTATTAATATGTTTGTAAAGGTAATTTTCAAAGCCAAAATGCAAGAAATAAACGTATTAATAATGTAAGACAGATTGTTCATCCTGTTCTATTATTCTTCCTTTTATTCTTATTTTGTGATTCAGTTTTTTTCTCGTAACTGTCATGGTCTTTGTTGCTTCTAAATTAAATGATTTTTATATAAAAATTTAGATGTGGTATTCAACCAAGCTACTCACAACTAAAATATAACCATAACATTAATTCATATTATAACAAGTACGATCTTGTCGTACTTATGCTCTATCTCAAGTTATTGTTTATCTGGTGAGTAGTTTCACTAAATGTCTACTTTGCTATTAGGTTGTAATGCAATTCTCTTAAACATTTTGAAACCATCTAGCTTTATTATGGTTCAGCATAGGTTAGTATGCTAATTTATTAAGTGTAGAGGATACATTTTGGTGGAGGCGCCGGGCACAAACAATCTTTCTTAAATTAAACCATTCTTATTTAAGTAGAATAGTTTAGCACTATTGGCGTTTAAATAAATACTACATTTATCGATCAAATTAGTACTTCTAATACTAAACTAACACTGTTTAAAAAAAATTAATTAATTTAAATAAAATTGAGATTGAAGTACAAAGAAACATGTTTCTGAAATAAAAAAAAAATTAATGCAATAAAGAAGTTAAAAACTAACTTTTTATTTTGAATATGCATTTAAGTTATTGCAACAAAAAAACTATTCAAAATGTCATCAAAAAATTTGATTTAAATTGACTAGATCCAAAAACTATTGCCGTTGATTTAGATGCATTGATTTGTAATGTGTAAAGCTCTGAATGTTTTATTAATTCTTGTATATTGTCGTTAATTATATCTTGAAAGAGCCGCAATTACAATTACAAACTACCCTTTGCAAATCACTTGTGTATATAGCGTACAACAAAGGTCCAAGAGTAGATCCTTGCGGTACACCTGACTTTACATCTACTAGAGTCAAATTTATGTTATTTAAACAAACTGTTCAATTACAACCTTTTAGATATGACATTATTAAATTACTAGCTGTTGAGTCAAGACAAATAAAGTCAAGAATTGATTTTAAAAGTGTATGACAATTTTTATCAAAAGCTGTAGTCTAGTAAAATTAACACCGTTACTTTTTTTTCATTAATTGCCTTAATTGTGTCATCTACTACATGAGTTGCACAGCAGCTGTAACCTTGCCTAAATCCGGATTGTATTTTAGGAAAAAGCAAGACGTTTTAATGTTATTATCAAAAAAGTTAATTTGTTTGTCTACACTCTTCAAATATAAATCAGATATAAAATCTTCATACTTAAAATGTTTATAATCGCGCGATTTGATAAGTTGAGCCTCAATTTTATTTGAGTTCAGTGAAAACGTTCCATAAACTAGAAAGTAATCAGTTAACCCATCTTTAACTCCTGATTTAATTAAAATTTTTGAATCAATTATAATAATCTACTCCAAAAAAGTAAAAGTTCTTTCAGTAAATCTTAAAGCTTTAGTAATAATTTGGTACATATATACATAATGAATCTAGCAAAAAATAAAACTCACAAGAGATTTTGCTATATAATTTTAACAAATTGATGTTAAAATTATCTATACATTCTAAAAAGTTGTCATTCAAATTGAAATCATATACCACGTTTTCAAATCTATTCAAAAATTCCTGAAAACTATCTTTGTGTGACCTGTAAACTACTCTTGCACAAACAATTTTTCTTGCTATTTTTAGTTTAATCCATAATTGTTCTATAGATAGTGACAACTCTGAATATGCTACACCACCAGCACGTTGAGATCTATCCAATCAAACTATATTATAGTCCACTAAAAAAACCAAATTGTTTAAATCAATGTAGTTTAGCCATGTTTCAGTTCCAACAATAAAATGGTAATCATATTGAGTAAAAGCAGTTATAAATAAGTCAAAATTACAAGTAATTAAACAAACATTCATGTGATACATGTTAAAGTTTGCAAGTCCCATCTTAAAAACTAATAAAAAAATAACAAAATCTTTTCTAAAAACTAATAATAAATGAATCATAAATAAAAAAACAGTGAAATAATTAAATCAAACCTGTCTATATAGTCCAGTCAAAGTAGCTTTTCACCTCTAAAAAATTCTGAAAATTTTAAAACTTTGTACACTAATTTATAAGTACCTAGTGAAAGATATACTAAAAGTCCTGACTAGTATGACAAAAGCTCTAGCGGCAATTACAAAAAACTGAGCATTTTTTTCGGTTTTTTGTTTATATCTCAAGAACTGTAGGTCGGAGGTAAAAGTTAACTATATACATAATAAAATCTGATAAAATTTGCAATAACAATGATCATATACATTTTTCTACTATTTTTAGCGGTTCTAGAGTTATAGAGCAATAATGATAACGTTTAAAAAAAAAGTTAGCACGGTACAATATGTAATTTATTCCCAAAGCAGTTTACCATCATTTGTTAGATACTTGTAAATCAATATTTGACATTATTTTGCCTACACTTTTGGATACGTTGGATCATTGTGAGAGGAGAGTTATACATTTGCGAAAAATGAGATTAAAGACTGCCTCAGGTTCTGCTGCGTCTTCTGTAGTTACTGGAATCAACCGGCTGGTTCAAACTTCCAACCCCACTGTTCTGGAGAAAGTTAATTTCTTAGCCCAACTTGGATTTGGTGGTATATTTTTCTCTGGGCGACTGGTTTTGCATTCAAAACTGATTGGTAAAAGCTTTGTAACAATGCATGTTAGGGAAAGATTGCTTGTGAAGTACATTGTACCATGCCAGAAATATTTTGTTTCCAGCTTCAACTTTATTGCAATAGTAATACTTTGCAGTGTAGCTTGCTTCATGAACAAATTGAAACAGAAAATTTTTGTTATGCGGAAGTCATATCACATCCTCTGAATGCATGCAGAAGAAGTATGCAGTTTTTTATACCCATAGTTTGCAATTGCTGACTCAAATATACTTTCTTTTCGACTCTGCCGTGTCATAGTTTAACAAATAATATCTGTCTTTCAGATGGGGTTAAAGCCATAAGAAAGACAATAAGATCAACATCTTTGCCAACTACCAGCGTTACTAGATTCTTGTTTTGTTTTAATTCCATAGTTGTGAAGAGCAGGAGAAATTAAATAAGTTTGAATTTATTGTGTTCATTAGAAAGAAAACCATCTTGTTTGACTGTGATTTGTATTTTGTGTTCAAAGTGTATGTCAACTGACCTCTTTAGCTTGTACTTTGATTCTATTCAGCTGGCTATGTACTGAATAGTGCCGATGAATTGCCATCAAACGAAACGGTACAGCTTTTGCCGGCATAATGTTTGAGAACATAGGCAACATAATATTGGCAAATTGTTGAGATTAAAAATTTTTAAGCAACACCCCTTTATGTAACAGTAATCCTCTATCCAAAACAATGTCAAAATCAAAAAGATTGGTTTCTTCTTGTAGTACAGCAAAAGTATCGTATAAAGCGGATTTGTTTGTTTTCAGTATTCCAGTTTCTTCAAATAAAGATAAAGTGTAAAGAGCAAGCTTATGTTATAAGTAGTTATTTAAATCCATACTACTCTGCGTTAAAGAATTGATTACCATCTATCTCCATGAACAAATTGACACAATTTGACGCGTATGCCACGCGTATCGTGAACGCTATGTGGAAGAAAAAGCAGGTAGTTGGGGAAGAAAGGAGAACTGTTAAAATAAACGGAAGACCAAACAAAATAGACCGGCTTCTTGGCTCGTGACAAAACAAAATACTTTTTTTACTACTTTTTAGCGCCCTATAACTCAGTAACCGCTGTGAATACAAAAAAAAATTATATAATCATTTTTATTGCAAATTTTATCAGCATTCATTATGTATATAGTCAACTTTTATCTCCTACACTTCTTGAAATATTAACAAAAAATCGAAAAAAGTGCCCTGTTTTCGGTCATTACCGCTAAAGCTCGTGTCATATTTGTTAGGATTTTAGGTATATTCTTTATTAGGTACCTATAAATCAATGTAGAAAGCTTTAAAACTTTTGACTGGACCAATAATACGTAATAGTAATAAGTGAGTCGTTATGCATTGATTCCTTTTAATTTTCTCGGCCGTTTCTCTGGAGTAAAAACATTTTGTTTCACTGTATATTTAACTATATTTTTTGCAGTAGCTCTAAACATTTTCAAAGCATTTGGAGTATGGCATTCTAATCTTAGCAACAATCTCTATTGTATAAGTCTTGATCATAAATATGTATTTATATCAATAATTTTCTTGAAAATAGAAAAATTATAGTTAGATTAAATGGTTTTAACTCTGATTCTAAAACCATAAATACTGGTGTTCTTTAAAGTAATAGCACCATTCATACTTCATACTTTCTGGAAACCATATCAACAAATATGACAGATCTTCTTGAAATGTCTAGATTAGAATCTGTAGCATCTTTAAACATCCATGCTTATTTGTTTTTATTGTTCTCATCCATTGTTTCCTTGCTATGGTCCTGATATCGTCAATACATCTCATTTGGAGGTCTTCCAATATTTCTTTTAGTTTCCCGAAGTTTTCAAAAACTAATTTTATGCCTCCTTTGATTTGTATTTTTTCAAGCCACATGTTCTATTCATATCACTAAAGCTTTGCTATTCTTTCCATGACGTCTGTTATTTTTGTTCTTGTCCAGAAATTGGTTTTGCCCACTTCTCTCAAAGTGATTCCTAGCATTGCGCGTTTTATAATTTTGCTGCTGACTTTTGCCATTGTTACTAATACTATAATACCTACTAACTGCAATACCTGCTCTAAATTGTGTCCTCAATCTTATGAAATGTCATATACAATATGTCAGAAAACTCTCCCTTAAAAAATAAGGTTTCTAGCTACGTAATCAACTTAAAAAATTTATTTGTATTGCAAAAAAATGGTTCTAATATTTACGAGATTTGTGCGCTTTTATAGTTTCACAATTCCGCCCAATCTTCAAGCTGTGAGCAATTTCGGGCAGCAAGACTAGCAAATTTGTTCTCTGCATTTAGACGGAAAATACCGACGGTGTTTGTGTAAAAAATCCAAAATGCAAAATAAAAACGACTATTAAAAAGAATCTCATTGATTTGCAATGTTTGTCATTTCTTTTCCGCGGTTTTGATCGAAAGTAGGAGCATTAATTAAACATTTCAATTGCCGGTTTGGTTAACTGGTTTTAACCAAAAATAGAAACCGTCATCAAAAGTACAGATTGCTAGTTAAGTTGGTCATAACATTTCTGCAAAAAAAGAAGAAAAACTGACAATTAAATTCTTGTAATATTTTTCAATTTTTTATTTTTTTAAGTTGGATAACACGCTAAAATATTTTCAAAGATCAAAATTAAGTAAACCACAAGTACAAATTTGTAAAAAAACTTATTTTGAGTTAGGCCAACGTACAAAAGCTAATTTTTAACTTTTTGCTTGAAAACATAAAAAATAGTTTTTTAGTCGTTTTAAAGTCGGTTTTAGATCCGCCAAGCAGTTTTATTTAAAACTTGAGTTAAGTTGTGTCTACATCAATAAAATTGACTTCCGATCATCTTTTTTTAGAATTCTTGGCCAAATATTAAAAAAATTACATATTTTGGAAGTTTTTACGCTAAATTTGGATTTCTTGGAATTCAAATCTTGTTCAAAAATTGTTCTGTACTAAGAATTCTATAAAAAAACTTTTTAAAAAGTTAGTCAAACTTCCAAGCCGTACATTTAAGTTGGTCTATTGACTAAAGATACATTTATTTTTATAGTATTTAAGCAGTAAGAAGTTTAACCAAAATTGCAACTAATGCTGCTTCCTAACCTAACCTAACCTAGCCTAACCTAAAATCAAAAATGTTATTAAAAAATAGCTTTGCAATAGACGAAACGGTCATTTAGTGCGCTATTTTACAATTAATAAATATGTTTCTAATCTATATTGTAATTAAAAAAATTTAACTTATTGTTATTATTTATTTGTTATTTTATTAAAAATCATTGATTTCTAAAAATAAAACTTTCATTACATGCGTTAACTTAATTTAATTCAAACTAGCTTCAACTTCGTTTAAACAAAATATCAAAACTTTCTAATACAACATTGTCTCATTATTTTAATCAACATATTGTACGCTAAGTATAAAGTTGAGAATTTGACAATCTTGTGTTTAAATTTTTTTAATTCCAAATAAAACGCAATATATACAAAACACAAAGAAACTTTTCCTTTTTGCTAGAAGCATATTCTTTAACAAGTTCGCGGCTTCACGGTTGTATGTATCGTCGAACCACACTAAATAATTCACGCTTGTTTGTACCGGCTTTTCTCTGCTTCCCGGTGTCTGATTTTTCTTTTCCGTGAACGCACCGGCGCTCCGCTTCTTCACCCATTCAGTGAACTCAGCAACGGGCCGAACGAACAAACCCAAACCCCTGCGACGAATTTGAATAATGATTTATACAAATTTAGCTTTCCACATTCGCCCGAATAGTTTGTTGCTTTTATCGTTCATGTGGAATATTTTATTCATAACACAATTGCACGTATCCAAGTTCTTCTTCGCGAAAAAGAACAAACTATAACTATACATCCCCATTATGCTAAGTAGTATTAACAATTCTACACACATAACATATACTATACTGGGCGAAATACATTTTGCAAATTGAATATGTGGAATATTTTATTTAAAGTTTTTTAAATTAAATTAAGTCAAGCTTAATAGATTGATATGATATATGCAAATACTATTCTTAGCTCATTTATATTTCAAGAGATATGGGGAATATTTATTAGGCCTTCAGATATCTGCGATGTTATTTTATTTAAGAATGGATGTAGGAAGATAATTTAAGAAAACATTTACATTATCACAATTTATTTAGGGCATCTCTTCAATAAATTAAAGTATGATAAATAGCCACAAACTATTCAATGCATTAAACATTCTATAATTCAAACCATATTTAACATTATATTTCACACAGAGAAGTGGTTTGTTTTTATGAGTTTGAATTGAAATCATTGGTCATAAGTGCAGAGATAGTAAAAATAAAATTTGCCGTTTTTTTAGATTCCAACAAATAGTAGAGATTAAAAATTTAAGGTTTGGTCTGTTTGAAGTTCTATAGATTATAAAAACAACAATTTAATTTATAAATTGAGAAAAAAATCAGAAAACGCCTAATAAAGAATAAAGTAAAAAATTTAGCAATGAAATTATATACATAAAAGTAATAATTTCAATGTATAACTTTTTTCAAAACATTATTATTATTGTGCTAAACAATTCAGCATAAATCAATTCTCAAAAAAATATTTCATCATGTCCGACAAAACAATAGAAATGATGTGCTTATAACAACTTCCATATTCATAAATAAAAACCAGCAACATTATAATTTAATTTATATTATCCAGTATTCGCGTTTCGGGGACAATTTATAATTACACAAAACACCCCACTCTGAAAAAAAAACGTGCGCCGAGTTTCAATGACGGCTTCGTTAAGGTCCATTCATTCCAACCCCGCAATTATACAATATTTTCAACAGAATCATTAAATTTTATTTAATTGGAATGAAACAGTTTATATTTCAATATTTATAAAGAGTTAATTCGTAAACTTTTTAAGAAAATTTGATACAATTTCCAATACTACAAGGTTTACTAAATTTACAAAAATTGTATTAAATTAGTTGAATAATTCAGTGTCATTAAAGAAGTGAAGGCTTTACATTTGCAGACATTCCAGAAATGTGTTTTGTGTTTGGTTGGCTTTGCTATCATTTGTGTTTTAATTATAATTGATCGACCATTAAGGGGGTTGGTATCAAGGGGTATTATTGCTGGGCGAGTTGTTAAGTTCTCGTTATGGAGTGGAGTTCGCGCAAGGAAAACACAGTGGTGCGACGGGAAATGGTGCTCCTTAGAGCAGACATTGTGCTGTCGTCTCTGCATATTCATGAGGTTCTTACCGTACTCTAATGGGAGCTCCTCAGACATGTCGCATGACGCGCCCAAAGACGCGCCACGGCCGTCACGCTCAGGTCTTACCCCTCCTGATTAAATATCATAATAAACCGCAATGTCGGAATTATAATGTGTCTTAATGTCGGCGTTAACATTCCGCCGGAGAATTCCACGCGCCAAGTAATTTTATATTTGCCCATTTCAAGAATAAGAGCGAAAAGTACTTATTATGTACAGTACTCTTCTGGAATTGTATATACAACGCACAAAGGCGTAACCGCAGATGGGAAAATGGTGTGGAAATGTACACAATTTGTTTCAACTAAACCTAATTATAATAAATAAAAACACTTAAAATTATATAATGCTATAATGCAATATTATGCTCTGGCGAATGGAAGCAATTTAAAATGATATGCTTTAAAATAATTGTATTATTTTTTAAAATTTTATAAAAATAATTGATAGCAATAAAATACAAATTTTTCCATTTGCATCCTTTTCTTTAATTTTTCTAAAGTTAGTCAAAGCTTCGGTCTATTATAAATCTAGTTTTTTTAACAAATAAATTGAGAAGTACATTGTAAAGTAACCAGAAAGTAGCTCAAACATATAATTTAAATCCTTACTCAAAATAGTAGCAGGTTCAATCTCTGCTCCAATAAAATTATTTATCTCAGTTTCTTATTTTTCAATCAATGCAAGTGCGACCAGGCAGTGGAACTACTACCAAGAACAGCTCAATATGTAGAAGATGAGAAATTGACCAAGAGACAACCAAGCAGATATTGTGTACCTGCCCGGCAATTTCCTTTGTAACAAAGTCGATGTTAGACAATTTGTGGCTTGACATAGCCACTATAAAGAGGTTGGCTATGTGCTAAGACAAAGGCCTAATAAAGCCTACGTGCAGTGAAAATGGTTTTACGTTCCCACTCTCCCAGCAACGGGAAGTAGTAGATCAAAATACCTTGCTTCTATAGAAGCAATTTAAAAATTAAAACAAAAATTTTAGCATGTTGCCTCTCTACCAGAAAGAAGTCTGATCAAAAGCAGTAAGAATGCATATTAAAGTGCTATACAGTAAATATACTACCCAACAAAGCGTACAAATACAGCATCAGTATAGCCAAAGCAGATAAAAAATAGTAGACTCGGCAATGTTGAGTCCATGTTTAAGACATTCATGCAGTTAAAAGAAGATTATAAACTTTTATCTCAACTTTGTGCCAACAATAAAACTTTAATGTGGTTTAAAAACTCAAAAAATGCCAAAGCAAAATTTACAAGTTGGTCACTCCTACTACACAAATTTGACTTCAAGGTAGAACACATGCCTGGCGCAACTAACGTGTTACTCAATGATTGACTTCAAAACCCAGCACTTATAACAAAGGCAGCAGAAAACCATCTGTCTATACATTTGGCTTGCTCGATCCTATTACCAAGATCATAACAGTGTGTGCCCGTTAAATCGGAAACTTTTGCAACTATGGTTCAATGTGCCTAGAAAACACTAACATACAAGATATCGTACACAAAAAACCAACAAAACAAAAAAATAAAGATCAGCTAGTAATGCCCGCGCATGCACAACAAAGTAATTGAACAGCACCATTCAACAATTGCCGCTTATCACACAAAACGCAACTAAAAAACCATTGCTATAGCTTTCCACTAGCCGCAAATTAAAAATTAAAAAAAGTCTGACGTGTTTAAGTAAAGATACGACCTCTTAAACCAAAAACACTATTAAAAACGTACTCACTAAAACATCCCGACAACAGCATCAGAAAGATTCCGTACATATTCTGAATTGTTTGTGAGCTCTCGGGAATTCTCCCATTTGTCTCACTAGCGTGCGGGTGGCTTGGTGGGCTTAAATCACATTTAGTGTGGTTAGCTGTCCAGTTAAGAATTTGCTAGCCACATGTATGTCTTGGCTGCAGGTATTTTTAATACTGTTGTTTAGATGTTTAATTTATGATATCTTGCAATATCAGATTGATTGGTCTGTTATATCGTTTGCAGAAAAGCGTTAAGTTTTCCGTTATTTTTCTAATGCCGTTGTTTTCATGTACTTCTGCTTTAGCAAAGAATCGTTGAGCGGTTGTTATAATATTCTCTTTGAGGGTTGGTATATTCAAAACTTTTCTGATGTCATTGTTTCTCACATACCATGGGGCATCGGTGATGATGCGGAGGCATCTTGACTGTCTTGCTTCTATTGTTTTCCAGTGAGTTGCGGCAGTTGTTCTCCATACTATTGATGCATAAATTAGTTGAGGTCTTATTGTTGATTTGAATAATAGCACTTTGTTCTTAAGTGTCATTTTAATGTTTTTGAGAAGTGGATATAGTTTCATTGTAATGCCAATGCTGGTATTTCTGACATTCTGTGTGTGGGGTTTCCATTTTAACGATTTGTCCAAAGTAATTCTTAGATATTTCACCTGTTTAGTCCATGGTATTGGAATTCCTTCAATTTCTATGCTCTCTTGGGTTTTTTTCTTCCGTTTGGAGCAGAGGATGGCTTGACTTTTTCTCGGATTAATTTTAATGCCCCATTTTTCCGTCCAATCTGTGATTAGATCGGCGGCACGTTGTAGTCTTTTTGTAATAATTTTGATACAGTTTGAACTGTATAAAATAGCCGTGTCATCGGCATACTAAGCTGTCATGGTGCCGTTGTCTTCGGTCGGCATATCTGCTACATAAATGTTGTAGAGAGATGGTGAGAGAGCTGATCCCTGTAGTACGACAGCTGTTATGGGACGTCTGTTAGTGAGAGTCTTTCCAATTTGCATTTCAAAGCATCTTTCTGATAGGAAAAAATGTATGATCTTTCCGTTGTTAGTTAAATCCCAGTCTAAATATCTTAGATAGAAGACCTTCATGCCATACTTTGTCAAAGGCCTTCTCTATGTCAAAAAATATGGCACCCGTAGATTTCTTCCTGCAGAACCCAACGCTGATGTGATCCGTTACTCGAGCAAGTTCGTGAGACGTCGAGTGGTCTTTGCGGAATCCGTGTTGGTGTTCAGGGATTAAATTGTTGTTTTCAGCGTGTAGTTGGATTTGCAATAAAATTACTCTCTCTGCGATCTTGCTTAGCAAACTGAGTAAGCTAATGGGCCTATAGTTTTCAGAAAATTTAGGAGATTTGGCAGGCTTGGGGAAAACTATAATAATGGCTAGTTTCCATAACTCTGGAAAGTATCCATTTTTGAGCATTGCATTTATGATGTTAGTTAGGCCAACGACATCTTTTTTGGGCAGATGTTTTATGGCTCTGGATGAAATATTATCCTTCCCAGGGGCTTTTCTATCCTTAACTTTTTTGATAATTTTAGCCACTTTCTTTGGTGTGACAAGCAGTTGTGGTACGTCATTTATAGTTTGGAGATGTTGAATCAGTTCACTTTCAATTTCTTCCATAAAGTCAGTGTCCAAAATGTCAAAGGCTGGGCTGCATTGTTGTTCTGAGGATATTGCAATGGCTTCAGTTTTCTCAGATTCTGTGTAAACCATGCCATTTAGACTATGTAGGGCTGGAATAGTAACGTGGTTACGTCTTAGTCTTTTTGAGATGTCCCAGATTTTGGGTTTATCTTTTGAGCTTCCTTCAAATGCATGCTCCCACTGTCTGTTTTTAAAGGTTTTAATGTTATCTTTAACCTGGTACGTCTAAATTTTTGTCGAGCTTTGTTTTTGTCAGCAATAAGATTTTTTAGGAAAAGTGGTAAACCTAAAGGGTCTTTATTGCTAAATTCAAAAGTTGTTGTAGCCTTTTCTTGAGCTGTTAGTATAACCGTTGTTAAGATGTTGACGGCGTTATCAATGTCCAGATTAGATGTAATAGTCGGTAGCGGCTCAAGTTCTTCGAGCATGTAGTTGGAATATTTTTTCCAAGTTGTTAGCGTTAGGGTTAGGGTTTGGTACGTTTGAGATTTGAAGCAGTACAGAAAGGTGGTCTGACTCTAATTTGTTTATTACGGAGAGTGTGGTGCTGTTGTAAAATTGTTTTGTAATGGCTATGTCCAGTATGTCTGGAGGATGACCTTGACAACTGTAAAAAGTGGGCGTGTCCGGGCTATGTATGATGTTACTGTTTTCTTCGCTATATTTGGACAGCGATTTTCTTCTATTGTATAGCTGTATGCTCGGAATTTAAGTCTCCACCAATGATGGTAGGAATATTGTCGTTTAAAACATGATTTAAGTCTGCGTGGAAGAAGGTCTTAGATAAAGATTGGTATGCAGATACGATTTTGATTTTAAAAAGATTTCGCACGCTCACTGGTTTTATACAACCCATAGCCTTGCACCAAGCAGCGTAGAAAATCATTTGACTTCTGCCTACACAAAGCCTGCAACGTACCAACCACTAATCTCAAACCATACCTCTTTTGCTTTATTGTTAATTGACAACCGTGATAGAGATTTTAACAAAAAATTACATCATAAAATTCCTGAACCAAAAGAATTTCGACTAGCTGATTACAAACCACCACTACAGAAAAGCTTGGTGTCATTGCACACAATATTAGCAATGCCCTATGAGACTATATCCGACCAACTTTTCCTTCGAGTCTCTTAGTACTACCAAAACCTAATGCCTTTAAAATGAGTACATAATATTTAAGAAAAAATAACATAGGTTGGCAGTCCAACAGCCAAAAGCATCTACCCAAACTAACCACTAAGGCTACTGTAATTATTAGCATAAACGTAACTTTTTGACAACTCTTACCAAACTATATCCCCAAAATTACTAACTTCAACTACCAAAACCAGACCACAACAAGTAACGCTTAACGTAAAACAACGTACCAATAGACCACCTTAAAAAAAAAATTACTAGAACTTACTCTAATTAAGCCATAACTTACTCATAATTAACTTCTCGTCCTTTTAACTACCAAAACCAATCTTTTTTTTATTCTGTCCAAAAAGTTACTTATATCAATTCCAGGACCACTATCTCTAGCTGTAGCGCCAAAACTAAAATGCAAAAATTGGCGTACAACATAGAACAACTTCAATCAACAGCGCCCAAACCACTAATAAAATCACTCTCAAAAAAAGATGACTAATACTAAAATCTTTTCAAAAAGTTTGCGTAAACTTTATTACCAAATCTAACTTAACAATAATTACTTAAAATTATCTGTACACCCTTCTGACCACTAAATCTTTTTATTTTGTTTTCAAAGTTACTAATATCAATCCCAAAACCCAAAATTTACATCTCTACGTAGAGATAATGCGCTGCATAGCACATTTGATTTTGTAAAGTAAATCTACAGTTTTTGCTAAAACAAGTATAACTAAACCATTGGCGTAACCTATAAAAAACTACTGACAAGTTTAATTTTAGAACGTAGATAATCCACAGAAGTGGTGTAACCACTGTACCTTGTATATTTTTCTTTGTCGGGGTTTGTTGGCTTTGACAATTATTTCCTACTTTTGTTGTCTATGGAACTTAGATCAAGTCTTTAGGAGCACCCGACTACATGTAGAAGTAGCAATCGCTTCTTAAAAACTTTTTTTCTTCCACTGTTTAATTCATTAATTGTTTTCTTGAAGTAAAGTCCAGAGAACTAATTTCTCTGCGGCCAGTCAAAGCTGATGGTAGATATCAAAAAACCTTTTGCTATTTTTTTCGGCATCTCGTTCAATGTTCTCCGATTAATTATTTACGCAAATATTGCTGCAGTTACAAGAACTTTTTTTTTCATTGTTGGTCAACCTAACCTAACCTAACTTAACCTAACCTAACCTAACCTAACCTAACCTAACCTAACCTAACCTAACCTAACCTAACCTAATTTGAGAAACTATAAAAAATTCAGATAAAATTTGGTGTCTACCAAAGCGTCTACAGATGATAAATATTTGCTTGCTTTTATTGGTTTTGGTTTAATTTTAATTTTAATTTTTACTCATCATCATCACCTTGTTAACAACTTTTTAGAATTTACTTGTTTCATACGCTATATGGTAAAGAAATTAATTAAGATACAATGTAAACGCTCGGTGTGGAGGTTGAGTAAAATAGTATTTTAGAATTTAGCTGTTTTATACGCTATATGATAAAAAAAATAATTAGAGTACAATGGTAGAGAAAAGTAGCATGTGATGCGTTTAAAAGATTAATTTAAAATTAAAACTTTTAAAAGTAAAAAAAAAGTATTTTTTTATTTTAGGCCTACTGTTCAATTGTATAACATACAATAAATAAATATAAATATTTTCTTTAATGATGTCATTTACATATAAAGTATATTTTGAATTTGCGGTCAAATCAAATCTTTATAATTTTTATGTACACATAAAAGAAAGGTACCGCTTTACAGACTCTTAATTAAATATTTCAAAATCAATTGCCTAATGCTATCAAAATAATTACAAATTAAATAAATTCCATTCAAAATTTTGTAATCAATTACAATATAAAGAAAACCGCATTGATTCGTTTAATTAATTTAATACATTTTCCGATTTATGAATGAAATTAATTATAAATAATATCAATTTAATAACATTTGCGCAAAATACTTTATGGTATTATGAATATTACGTTTTGATTAAAACATTCCATTGACTTTCTATTCATTCAATTTGTAGCACCTGACGTCTATTTCATAAGTTAATTAAAAAAATCAGTTTCAATTTCCTAAATGAATCCGTCTTTTCACGTGGAATGACATTTGATGTACCCAGACTTTTCGGGGTTAAATAAAAATGAATAATTCAAGACTCATAACATCAGAAAAAGAAGCGACATTTGACATACGAAATCAAATTACAACTTACAGTTTCTGTATACGAAATTAGAATGCAAACGTCAGACATAAATAATCCATTGTGATGATTCAATTTCAACCCTAAGGAATGTATTTCAGGGGTTTAGTAAGGTGACTTCTTGCGTGCAATCGTATAATGAAAACTCATTGGCTCTAATAATGCGCATTAAGCTGAAACGATCTCCTTAAAACAATAACAATAGCAATCTAAAGTATGTATGAGTGGAGGTATAAATTAAACACGACAAATAAATCCGTGTGATTTAAAGGGGGGTGATGTTGTAAATCCTACTGGGACCCATCATTCTCAGTCACATTTGCAAACTCAATTACACCGCCGAAAGCTACTTAATCCTTCTTATTCTTAATTGAACAATGTAAATAGAAGAATAATTGCGCGTTTCGCTAATTGGATTTAATCGAATGCAGTAAAGAGAGGAGGAATGGTGTTTTTTTAGGTTCATTTACAATTTTAAATAAAATCCGGATTTTAAAATCTGAATATTCAGCAGAGGATCACTGTCAGTTGGGTGTCGATTCCGATAAAAAATTAAATATTTGATTCATCATAAATCCATCTATTTGGAAGTATGTGTGCTGCATGATTGACACAATGAGTAAATGGATTATATTAAAAATTCTATTAGTCAATACATTTTATTTACTATAACAGTAATCAAGTTAAATAGCTATAATAATGATATAATTGATAGTTGTGACTAAGTTTTTTATCACAAATTTATTCTTACGAATACATTGCTAATTTCGGCTCTACTAGAACCTTCTACAGATGTAACTCATATAACTTAAATACTGTCGTATCCGATATTACCGTCCTTTGACCATCATACAAAGTGCCATTCGAAGCCAGGACTTCAACATAATCAATTGCAGACGTTCTAGCAATCCATGGTTCATAGTAAAAATTACGATTGTAATTTCTTTGGCGTTTATGACTCGTTTATCATTTAACTATCAATCAAGCGCTTATAACTTAATAGCAATTGTTTGGTTAAATACAAATGAACTTGTAATAAACACAAATAAAACAAACTCCATGCAATTTTCCATCAACAGTTTGTTTAAAAAGTTATATGTAAAAAGTTTTTTGCAAAAGTGATAAATGTTTAATTTTTGGTCAAAAACAATTTTTGATTTTATATGAGGTTTTTTAGTAAATTTGCAATTTTTATTGTTAATTTCTGATAAATGTTGTGCGATAAATAGGTTTTTGTGCGTTCTTTAAGAAAATCTTAAATCTTGTGCTTTTTTATTCTTTAAATTCTTGCGGAAAAAAAGTTTACTACAAGATTTCTCGCAAAATAAAACTATAAAATAGGTATTAAGAAAACAATCCATTTAGATTTCTCTACAAATTTACGGTATTATTGACAAATGCTAATGAATCTGTTGCAAATTTTGATTATTTTTTGCAATAAAAGGTTTTTCTTCTGTCAGTTTTTATGTTTGACGGTAAATAGATTTTCTTTAGACAACTTTTGATTAATTTCATGAGATAAATGCTTTATCTATACAATTTTTGATATTTTTTCTTTGGTAAAATTGCTTTTTTATTGACAATTAATCTGTTTCTTCTTGCAATATTTTTTTTTGTTTTACGGTCTTTGTAAACAATTGCTGGTAAATTTTGTGCAAAACCCATGTAAGATTTCTTGCAATTTTTGATCAATATCTTGCAATAAAATGCGCGTTTTATAATTTTTTGTACTAAATGAGTAATAGGTTTTTAGCAAATTGACGGTTTATATAGAAATTGTTAAATTTTCTGTAATAAATAAGTTTTTCTCGCAACGTTTTAAAATTTATTAGCGGTTAATAAGAAAACTAAGAACTAAACGTTTTTCTGTACATTTTTTGATATATTTTAAAAAAAAAATTTATTAACAATTTCTGATGAATTTTGTACAATAAATAGGTTTCTTTTTTGATAACCTTTTTTCAAAAAATACTATTTTATGAAAAAATTGATATCTTTGATTCCACTACACCTGGAAACTTAAAATTTGAATACGATACTTTTGTACCATAGTACTTTTAATCGCAAAAATAAAAAAAAACGGGTTTGCTTGCCCTATGGTAAAATATAAAACATAATTACTAAACTGGGTTACCTTTAAGGGATTTTCCTCAGATTTTTTGTAATTTTACTAGCTTTATTGTAATAAATTTGCAAGTATTCATAATTTTTTACATTAAATTGGTTTTCTACAGTTTTAAGCAAACTTACGGATTATATGGACATTCTTGTTAAATTTTCTGTGATAAATGAGTTTTATTGCAACATTTAAAAAATTCTTTACTGAAAAATATTTGGCTAATTTAAGTTATAAACCAGTCTTTCGTTTGATTATTTATTATAAAATGTTATTTTATTAAAACCTTTTTGATAAATCTTGTACAATAAATAAATTTTTGAGCAGTTTTTGGTCAAATTTTTATAGATTTCTTGAAGTTTTATACACAATGTTTGACAAATTTAAAGCAAAAATTGGTTTTTGCAAACATTTTTTTATAAATTTTGTGCAAAAAAAATATTTTCATGGATTTTTTATGAGATATTTACATATTTACTGTTTTTATAAACAATTTTTTTTATTGATTTTTTTAATATGTAAGATGTAAAATAAGTTTTTATAGATAATTTTTATTTCGTTTTTTGCTGCAATCAAATTTTATGAAAGGTTTTAGCCAAATATTGTGCGATTAACAGTTTTTTATGCGTTATGTTAATTAAGGTAATTGGGTTCTTTATGCATTAAATGATTTTTGTTGTACAATTTTCTTGGAATTTTTTTTTTTTTGTTAATATAAGTTATTAAATAATTTTTATTATTATACAAATTTTGATAAATTCTATTCAATTAATAAATTTTCTGTTTGATCTTCGATAAACTTCTTTGCAATAAAAAAGTTTTTGCGCATTCAATAAAAATGTTTTTTTATAAAAGGGTTTTATTTTAATAGATTTTCTATACCAATTTACAGTGTTTATTTACAAATGTTGATGAATATGTTGCAAACTTTAATCATTTCTTGCAATAAAAGGCTTTTTTTTGTATGTTTTTATGTTCTGCGGTAAATAAGTTTTTAGCGCAATTTTGAAGAGGAGGGGATTCAATTTAAAATATGAAATTGTTGTAATTGTTAATGTTTGTGTGCATTTTTTGATAATTATTTTACAATAAAAAAATGTTATATAAAATTTTTGGGTGATTTTGCTTGAACAATTTTTTGATTTGCTTTTTTATAACTTTTTTGTGTTACTTTTAAGTTTTTTGCAATAAATTAGATATTTACAGTTTTTTTTGTAAATTTACGATTATATGAACAATTTTCGGTACATTTTTTTGATGTAAATGGTTTTATTGTACAATTTTTTAAACATTTTTTTGGTTTGCAGTTTTTGTAAACACGTTCTGATAAACTTTGTACGTTAAATAACTTTATTAGGATTTTTAATCAATTTATTGCCAGTTATTATAACTTTCTTGTGCTTTAAGCGCAAACAATCCATAATTTCTTGGACATTATTTGTTTTTTTTTTGTTTTTTTTTTATAATAAATGAGTTTTCTTTGCAACATTTTAAGAATTATTTGCGGTTAATAAGCAAATTATAAGAATTTTGTCTAATTTAAGTATATAAAGTAAGAATTTATTAAAATTAAAATTTTTTGCAATAAAAGGTTTTTTTGCAAGTTGCTATTCCAAAAAAGACTTTTATAAACATTTTTTTGTGAAATAAATAATTTTTCTGTGCAATTTTCATAAATTTTTTGCAGTAAATGCTTTCTACTAGTTTTTTTGTCAAATTTGAAATAATTTAACATTTAAATTTAGTTTTTATATAAAAAAAATTTAATAAATTTTATGCAATTTAGAGTTTTTATAAAATAAATTTCTTTACGACAATTTCAAATTTTTTAATAAAGAATTTCTAAAGAGTTGCTGGATAAAAAAACTAAGGGTTGTAGTAGAAGTTTGATGTAATGAAATGTATTTTTTTTTCCATATTGTATTAATAAAAACTTTTTAAAAAAATATTTAAATTTACGATATTTTCTTCATTAATTTTTTGCAATAAATAGAATTTTTATAAGATTTTTACAAATTTACGGTTTTCTTAAACAATTTTAGAAGATTTTTATCATATTTGAGATATAAAATAAGTTTTCGTAGACGTTTTGGCCAAATTTTGTGCAATAAAAAAGTTTATTTATGCAAATTCTAATAAATTTTAGTAACAGTAACTTATTATCTTTATTATTATACAAATTTTGATGAATTCTATAAATTATTCAATAAAAAAAAATTATACAATTTTATTTCTTGCGGTAAATAGGTTAATTTGCTGTTTTATTTTATTTCTAATCAATTTTTTTGCGCAATTATATTGCGGCAAATAGATTTTGGAAAAATTAAATTATAAAAAAGGTTTTAATTAAATAAATTTTTGTACAAATTATGGTACTTATTGACAATTGTTGATGAATAATTTCTTTGTAAAATTTTATATATAAAAAAATAAAATAAAACATACATGTAGTCTACATAAATACACATTCTGATTTGAAATGGCCATCGACCTTAGTTTTTCAGCCTAAGTTGAATTACAAAAATAAGAAAAATTTTATTAAAAAAAAAAAGGTGTTATATGGGAGTGAGTGATGAATGAACGTCAGTCTAAGATATCGTTTGTTAAGTTCATAATATTTTGAAACAGAAGTTCAACCGGTGATTTAAATTGCTAGGTTTCTGGGTATTATTAAATTGGGTAGTATTTTGTGGATGTTGGCATTATTGGCAAATTTTGTTTGAAGCTTTTTTAAGCGTTCGTTAAGCGGGACTATCTTTTTATTTTTTTGCATATAACAGTTCATTAGAGGGATTATGTAAAGGATTATTAGGGTAACGAATTTTGGTGATAGGCCGTAAGCATGATCTTTCTGCAACATACAAGTTATTAAGAGTAGGTTTAGTAGAATTTAAAAATAAACTGGAAGCATAATCAAGTAAAGGACGACATATAGATTTATAAATATGAGTTGCGCATGCGGTACTAATGCCGGCATTTTTATATGTCAGCGAACGGAAATGTTATGGTCTATTGTCTATTTTGAATTTAAGGGATCGGGTATAGGAGTTAAATTTAAGTTTAGAGTCAAAAGATACTCCCAAACTTGTGATGGGGTGATTAATTGCTGATTCATAGAAATGCAAAAGGAGTCCATTTTTAATTTGTGATAAGGAATAAGAAGTTGGGTTTTTTGAGGGTTTGCTAGTAGGCGCCATTTATTGAACCATTTGTTTGTTCTGTCTAATAGTGATTGCAGCTTGTCTATGGAGGATTTTAATGACTTGGCATGTGATATAAGTGTGGTATCATCTGCATATTGCAGAATGTACACATTTAAATTGCAGTAATTTGGGTTAAGGTGGTAGATGTCGTGGCAGAATAAATTATATAGGAAAGGAGAGAGTGGAGATCCTTGTGTTACACCTTGATAAGGAATAAATGAATGGGAATATAACGAGCGGATACGAACTTGTAGAGTTCGATTATTAAAAACTGGTTTACTAATTTTAACAAATACAAGGGCAAATTTAGGTTAGACAATTTAAAAAGAAGTGATTAGACGTGAGGATTGTGAGAGGATGGGATGTAGAATGACTTTTGCAAAAACCAAATTGGAAATAGTTTTTATTACTGTACAAATTTTAATAAATTCTATTCAATAAATAAATTTTTTGTTCAATTTTAGATTATCTTCATCCCATGCAATAAAATTAAAAAAAAATCTCATCATTTATTTCTTGCAGTAAATTAGTTTATTTTTAGAAATTTGCCAGTTTTTGTGCACTTTAAAAAAAATTTATTATCATTTGTAAGTTTTTATAATTTTTTTGCAAAAATAAATTTTCTGTGCAATTTTTAAAGATATTAAACGGTTTTTTATAGTCAATTTGTGATTAATTATATGCAAAAATAAATTTTCTGTAAGGTTTTTATAAATATCTTGCAAAGTTTTTATTGGGATATATTTATAATTTTTTTGCAATAAAAATGGATTTTTAAGCAACTTTGGTAAATTTAATGTATGCCGTGAGTTTCATTATTTTTCTCAAACTTAAAATTTTTGTTTATAAAAAAAAATGCTGATAATTTATTGTGGTAAATGCGGTTTTTAAGTTTATTTTTTAGATCATTTTTTACAATAAGACAATAAAAAAATTTCCATGAATTTATTCATTGATTATTTGAGGTAAATAAGTTCTTTACAACATTTTTGGATCCTTTTAATAAAGAATTTTTACAGAGTTGCAGGACATAATACTAAGAGTTGTAGTATAAGTTTTATGTTATGCAATGTATTTTTTATTCTATATTATACTAATGTAAACTTTTTTTATTATTTTTTTGCAATAAATAAGTTCTTCATGAAATTTTTACAAACTTACGGTATTCATAAACAATTTTTGATGTTTTTTTATTGATTTTTGTAATACTTTAAGATATAAAAAAGTAGTAGACAACTTTTTATTTAGTATTTTGCGACAATTAGGTTATATGTAAGGTTTTGGCTAAATTTCTAATAAATATCACGTAATAAATTATTCGCAATTATTCATTAATTTCTTGAGGAAAAAAAAAGGTTTTTACCGAATTAAAGTTTTTATGTAGAATTGATCAATTTTATGCTTTAAATGACTTTTCTGTACAATTTTCTTGCAATAAATGAATTTTTTTTAGTAATTTTAAGTTATTAAATGATTTTTATTATTATATTTGATGAATTCTATTCAATAAACAATTTTATTTCAATTTTAGAGTTTTTGGTGAAATTATTGATTGATTATCATTTGTAAATTTTTATAATTTTTGTTGCAAAAACCTGCTCAATTTTTAGAGTTTTAATTTTTTTTTTGGTTTTTTATAGACTTAAAGCTTAGCGAAGCTTTGAAATGAGTTTTTAAAACCAGTTTTTTATAAATTTCTTACAATAAATAAGTTGCTCTTCAATTTTCTGGTATAGTTCATTTTTGATTTGTTTTTTGCGACAATCAGATTTTATGACACAATAAAAGTACTTTCTGTGCAATTAATAATTGATTTCTTAAAGTAAATAAATTTTCTACAAGATTTTTGGAAAGAAAATTTCAAATATAAATTGTTTTCATAAATAAATGTTTATTTCTGTGCAGTTTTTGATAAATTTTTTTTATAAAAATGTTTTATTTTTGATTGAATTTGTTTTTTTGTTTACTATTTCTGTAACTTTTTAGTGATAATTATTATTTTTTTGCAATAAATTAGATTTATACAAAGTTTATAACAAATTTACAATTTATATTATTAATTTTTATATATAAATAGTTTTCTTGTACAATTTTTGATGTTTCTTGTAATATTTTGTTTGTTTTGCGGCTTATGTAAACATTTTTTGATCAATTTGGTGCGTTAAATTTTTAATTTTTATTGCATTTTTAATCAATTTATTGCAATAAAATTCAAGTTTTTATAACTTTCTTGTATTTTTTGCGCAAATATTTCATAAGTTCTTGCATTAAATGAGTTTTCTACAAGGTTTTTAGCCTAAATTGGCATTTAATATGAACATTTCTTGTTAATTTTTTTATAATAAATAGGATTTCTTTGCAACATTTTACAAGTAACCTAAAAGATATTTGGCTAATTATAATATATAATAATAATAATAGGTTATAAAGTGATTTTTAATAAAATTTCCTGATACCAAAATCTAATTTGCAATGAATAAATTTTTGTGGGGTTTTAGATCAATTTCTTGCAAGTTTTGATAGATATCGTTGGCAAACTTAAAGCATAAATTAGATTTGTGTACATTTTTTTATAAACTATGTGCAACAAATGTTAATTGATTCATTAATGTTTTGCAAAAGTTCTTTATAAAAATTTTACAAATTTACAGTTTCTATAAACAAGACAATTTTGGATATAACTAAGTCGGCTTAGATCGACCTATTTTGACGTCAGGAGTCTGTCGTCAAACGTTGTACACGTATTTTCCGGACAATTATATATAAGCAAACTTCTGAACGTCAAATTAAAAACATTTTCACACAAACATTCATATTTATTTTAACCAAACGGATAAAAAGAGTAATAACATTTAAAACAATTAATAAAACAATCATTAAATCATTAAAAAATGTAAAAATATACAGAGTGTTCTATTTAAAAAAAAAATAAAAATCTAAATTTTAATAAAATATTTTTTATTGCATTTTTGATTTTTAAAATAAATTTTAGAACTAATTTTTGGACAAATTTTAAAAATATACATGGTGTTTATATTATTATAAAAGTTCAGGAGTTTGCTTATATCTCAAAAATGGTGCATTTTATTAAAAAAATATTTCTACAAAAAATACTCAGAATTAATCTTAAAATAAATAAATGTAAAAATATACAGGGTATTCCATTTGAAAAAAAAGTTTTTTTAAATTTTTACAATAAAATAAAAATATTTTTTATAAATTAGTTTGTATAAAACCAAAAAAACTTTTGTTTGAAACTTTTTTTGAAATTTTTAACAGTTAGAAAATTATTTAGATGTTCCGGTAATTTTGACTAACCTTGTATAAAATAGGTTTTTATAGACAATTTTTTATTTGACTTTATGCGGCAGATTTTATAAGAAGTTTTGGCAAAATTTTGTGCAATAGAAAAGTTTCTTATGCGTGTTCTAATAAATTTCACGCAATATAAGTATTTTCTGTGCAATTACTCACTGATTTTTTGAGGTAAATGAGTTGTCTACAATATTTTTGTTAAATTTAAGTTTTTAAGTAAAACTAATAAATTAAAAAAAATTTCTACGATTTTGATCATTTTTTTGCAAAAATGATTTTTTTTGCAAGTTTTTTTGTATTCCTTGCTGTAATAGGGTTTACTACAAATTTGTTGGCAAATTAAAGTAATTAAATAATCTTTATTACTATACAAATTTTCTATTTGCATGTAATTATTGCTGCAAATAAGTTTTATTTTAACAAATTCACTAGTTTTTTGTGCAGTTTTTGATAAATTTGTTATCATTTTTAACTTTTTGCAAAAACGAATTGTCTGCGCAGTTTTTAGGGTTTTAAAGATATTAAACGTTTTTTTTTTATAGACAAGTTGTAATACTTTTTTGAACGATAAATGAAATTTGTGGGCTTAAATGAGCTTTTAGTTAAGTTTTTTCTGAATTTCTTGCAATAAATAAGTTGATCATTAATTTCGTTGAATAGATAATTTTTTTTTTAAATTTTTGATAAATTCTCACAAAAAATGAGTTTTTTATTCAATTTTTTTCAAATTTATTTTTTATTGTTTAGTGGTTTTAAGAATTGCTTGTTGTAATTGCGGTTTTTACGAGATTTTTATCAAATTTACAGTTATTAAAGACAATTTTTATGCAGTAAATGAATTTATTTTGCAATTTTCGGGAAATGTTTTACAATAAAGAAGGTTTAATCAATTTTTTGCAGTAAATGCGTTTATATAATGGCTTTTCTGTGTAATTCTTGATCTTTTTTTTATAATAAAAAATGTTCTATAAGATTTTTAGGTAAATTTGCTTTTTTTATTAACCATTTCTAATATATTTAGAAAATTTACGATTTATATGAACAATTTTTGATACATTTTTTGCTATAAATGGTTTTTTTGAACAATTTTTGATAAGTTTCTTGCAATATTTTTTTGTTTTGCGGTTATTGTAATCAAGTATTATTGCAATTTTTAATCAATTTATAGCAATAAAATGAGAGGTTTTATAACTTTTTTATGTTTACTGCGCAAATATTCCATAATTTCTTGCACTAAATGAGTTTTCTACAAGACTATATGGGAAATTTTTGCTAAATTTTCTGTGAAATATAATTTTCTTTGCAACATTTTATTTTTAAAATTTACTGTTTTATATAATATCTAATTAATTTTGTCTTGGTTTTGACAAAATTAATTTATAAAAAAGGTTTTACTTTAATTTAAAAAAAAAAATGTTTTGTGCAAATTTACGGTGTTTATGTTGATAAATCTGATTGATTTTGATAATTTCTTGCACAATAAAAGATTTTTCTTCAGTTTTTTATGATTTGTAGTAAATGGGTTTTCAGCTTTATTTAAAGTATAAAATTGTATTGAATAATTTTTGATTAATTTCATGTAATAAATGTTGTTTCTGTGCAATTTTTGATAATTTCCTTACAATAAAATATGTTTTTGGAGTATATTTGCTTTAATTATTATCCATTTCTAATCAATTTTATGCAATAAATAGGTTTTTTTGATAACCTAAATAGGTTTTCCGCGTTATTTTGAATTAAAAATAGAAAACTGTTGTAATAGATAATTTTTTATTAATTTTATTCAATTTTTTTTTTCTGTGCAAATTTTGATAATTTTTTACAACAAAATTTTTTTTTAGCAAATTTGTTTATTTTATTAATCATTTTTATAAATTTTTTTGCAAAAATAGGTTTCTTTTTTGATAAGTTTTTTGTGTTATTCATTATTTTTTTGCAATAAAATAGATTTCTATAAATTTAGCAAATTTACGATTTATATGAAAAATTTTTGATAAATTTTTTGCTATAAATGGTTTTTTTGTACACATTTTTTTGAATATGTTTTTGTTATGCGGTTTTTGTAAACAATTTATAATAAATTTTGTGCTTTAAACAGGTTTTTTTGAATTTATTGCAAGAAAATGCAAATTTTTATAACTTTCTTGTGTTATATTCCATTTTTTTTGCATTAAATAGGTTTTCTACAAGGTTTTAGCCAATTTACAGTTTATATGAATAATTCTTGTTATTTTTTTTATAATAAATAGGTTTTCTTTGCAACATTTTAAAAATTGTTTGCGGTTAATAAGTAAACTAAAAAATATCTGGCTAATTTGAATTATAAAGTAGTTTTTTATTAAAATTTCTTGATAAATCCCATACGATAAATAAATTTTTAAGCGGTTTTTCGTCAATTTCTTTTTCAATTCAAGTTTTTATAGATTTCTTTAGCAAATTTAAAACATAAATTTTATGCAAATAAAAGATAATTTCTTCATTGATATTTTGAGGTTCTTTAGGAGACTTACAAATTTCGGTGTTTTTAAACAATTGTTTTTTTTTTAAATTAATTTTTGTAATATTTAAGATACAAAATAGTTTTTGTAGACAAATTTTTATTTGATATTTTGCTGCAACCAGGTTTTATATAAGTTTTAGACGAATTTTGTACGATAGAAAAGTTTTTAATGCATATTCTAATAAATTTAACAAAATAATAGTATGTAATTGCACATAAAATTCTTCATTGATTTCTTGAGGTAAATAAGTTCTCTACAAAAATTTTTAGTGCAATTTATGACAAATTTATTGTCATTTGTAAGCTGTTATAATTTTTTTGCAGAAATATATTTTTGCCCAATTTTTAGCATTTTAAAGATATTAAACGGTTTTTTATTTGTGATAATTGTATGCACTAAATAAATTTTCTGTAGAGTTTTTGATCATATTTTTGCAAAAAAAAAGGTTTAGATTAAATTTTGTATAAATTTCTTGGTAAAACAAGCAAGTTTTTGAAACAAGTTTTCATAATTATTTTGCAATAAATGATTTTTTTACACAAATATTTTTATTTTTATTGAAATAAAACTAGTTTTCTACTCGCTTTTTGATAAATTTATGGTTTAACGTAATTTTTTTTATTTTATAGCAATTATAATTTTTTTCTTGATATTTTTGATATCATTCTAACAATTAATAAGTTTTTTGCCATAAATAATCATTCTGTTTTGAATTACAAAAATACGAATAATTTTATAACAAAAAAAAAAAAAAAAAAAAAAAAAAAAAGATGATGTTATATGGGAGTGAGTGATGAGTGAACGTCAGTCTAAGATGTCGTTTGTCAAGTTCTTAATATTTTGAAACAGAGGTTCAGCTGGTGTTTTAAATTTTGATACAACTGCTAGGTTTCTGGGTATTATTAAATTGGCTAGTATTTTGTGGTTGTTGGCATTATTGGCAAATTTTGTTTGAAGCTTTTTTAAGCGTTCGTTAAGCGGGACTATCTTGGTTTTAGCATATAACAGTTCATTAGAGGGATTATGTAAGGGATTGTTAGGGTGACGGATTTTGGTGATAGACCGTAAGCATGTTCTTTCTGCGACATACAAGTTATTAAGAGTAGGTTTAGAAGAATTTAAAAATAAAATTGAAGCATAATCAACTAGAGGACGACAGATAGATTTATAAATATGAGTTGCGCATGCGGTACTAATGCCGGCATTTTTATAGGTCAGCGAACGGAAATGTTTTGCTCTATTGACTATTTTAAATTTAAGGGATCGGGTATTGAAATTAAATTTAAGTTTGGAGTCAAAGGATACTCCCAAGTACTTGCAAATTTGTGATGGGGTGATTAATTACTGATTCATACAAATGCAAAGGGAGTTCATTTTTAATTTGTGATAAGGAATAAGAAGTTGGGTTTTTCGAGGGTTTACTAGTAGGCGCCATTTATTGAACCATGTGTTTGTTCTGTCTAATAGTGATTGCAGCTGGTCTATGGAGGATTTTAATGACTTGGCATGTGATATAAGTGTGGTATCATCTGCATATTGCAGAATGTACACATTTAAATTGCAGTAATTTGGGTTAAGGTGATAGATGTAGTAGAATAAATTATATAGGAACCCCTCCTATATAATTTAAAAGTGGAGATCCTTGTGAGACACATTGATGAGGAGTAAATGAATGGGAATATGACGAGCGGATACAAACTTAAAGAGTTCGGTTATTTAAAAACTGGTTTACTAATTTTAACAAATACAAGGGCAAATTTAGGTTAGACAATTTAAAAAGAAGAGATTAGATGTGAGGATTGTGAGAGGATGGGATGTAGAATGACTTTTGCAAAAACCAAATTGAAAATAGTTTTTATTACTGTACAAATTTTAATAAATTTATTTATTGAATATAAATAAATTTTTTGTTCAATTTTAGATTATCTTCATCCCATGCAATAAAATTTAAAAAAATCTCATCATTTATTTCTTGCAGTAAATTAGTTTATTTTTACAAATTTGCCAGTTTTTGTGCACTTTTAAAAAAATTTATTATCATTTGTAAGTTTTTATAATTTTTTTGCAAAAATAAATTTTCTGTGCAATTTTTAAAGATATTAAACAGTTTTTTATAGTCAATTTGTGATTAATTATATGCGATAATAAATTTTCTGTAAGGTTTTTATAAATATCTTGCAACAAATAAGTTTTTTATAGGGATATATTTATAATTTTTTTGCAATAAAAATGGATTTTTAAACTACTTTGGTAAATTTAATGAATGCCGTGAGTTTCATTATTTTTCTCAACTTAAAATATTTTTTTTTATAAAAAAAATGCTTATAATTTTTTAAGTTTTTTTTTTAGATCATTTTTTACAATAAGACGTTCTATCAATTATTTAAAGTTTTTTTATAAAAGTTCTGATAAATTTCTAGCAAATAAAAAAGTTTCCATGAATTTATTCATTGATTTTTTGAGGTAAATAAGTTTTTTACAACATTTTTGGATCCTTTTAATAAAGAATTTTTACAGAGTTGCAGGACATAATACTAAGAGTTGTAGTATAAGTTTTATGTTATGCAATGTATTTTTTATTCTATATTATACTAATGTAAACTTTTTTTAATATTTTTTGCAATAAATAAGTTCTTCATGAAATTTTTACAAATTTGCGGTATTCATAAACAATTTTTGATGTTTTTTTATTGATTTTTGTAATACTTAAGATATAAAAAAGTTCTTGTAGACAACTTTTTATTTAGTATTTTGCGACAATCAGGTTATATGTAAGGTTTTGGCTAAAATTCTAATAAATATCACGTAATAATTTATTCGCAATTTATCATTAATTTCTTGAGGTAAAAAGAAGGTTTTTACCGAATTTAATTTTTATGTAGAATTGATCAATTTTATGCTTTAAATGACTTTTTTGTACAATTTTCTTGCAATAAATGAATTTTTTTTAGTAATTTTAAGTTAATAAATGATTTTTATTATTATACAAATTTTGATGAATTCTATTCAATAAACAATTTTATTTCAATTTTAGAGTTTTTAGTAAAATTATTGATTGATAATCATTTGTAATTTTTTTAATTTTTGTTGCAAAAACCTGCTCAGTTTTTAGGGTTTTAATTTTTTTTTTTTTTGGTTTTTTATAAACTTAAAGCTTAGCAAAGCTTTGAAATGAGTTTTTAAAACCAGTTTTTATAAATTTCTTACAATAAATTTTCTAGTATAGATCATTTTTGATTTGTTTTTTGCGACAATCAGATTTTATGACACAATAAAAGTACTTTCTGTGCAATTAATAATTGATTTCTTAAAGTAAATAAATTCTCTACAAGATTATTGGAAAAAAAATTTCAAATATAAATTGTTTTCATAAATAAATGTTTATTTCTGTGCAGTTTTTTATAATTTTTTTTTTTATAAAAATGTTTTATATTATTTTTTTGAGTGAATTTGTTTTTTTTGTTTACTATTTCTGTAACTTTTTAGTGATAATTATTATTTTTTTGCAATAAATAAAATTTCAACAAAGTTTATAACAAATTTACAATTTATATTATTAATTTTTATATATAAATAGTTTTCTTGTACAATTTTTGATGTTTCTTGCAATATTTTGTTTGTTTTGCGGCTTATGTAAACATTGTTTGATCAATTTGGTGCGTTAAATAGCTTAATTGCATTTTTTAATCAATTTATTGCAATAAAATTCAAGTTTTTATAACTTTCTTGTATTTTTTGCGCAAATATTTCATAAGTTCTTGCATTAAATGGGTTTTCTACAAGGTTTATAGCCAATTTACAGTTAATATGAACATTTCTTGTTAATTTTTTTATAATAAATAGAATTTCTTTGCAACATTTTACAAGTAACCTAAAAGATATTTGGCTAAATATAATATATAATAATAATAATAGGTTATAAAGTGATTTTTAATAAAATTTCCTGATACCAAAATCTAATTTGCAATGAATAAATTTTTGTGGGGTTTTAGATCAATTTCTTGCAAGTTTTGATAGATATCGTTGGCAAACTTAAAGCATAAATTGGATTTGCGTAATTTTTTTATAAACTATGTGCAACAAAAGTTAATTGATTCATTAATGATTTGCAAAAGTTCTTTATAAAAATTTTACAAATTTACAGTTTCTATAAACAATTTTTGTTTTGTTTTTATTAGTTTTTGTAATATTTAATAAATAGGGTTAGTCAAAATTACTAATTAATAGTTGAAAATTTCAAAATAAATTTCAAATAAAAGTTTTTTGGTTTTAGGCAAACTAATTTATAAAAATACACAAGGTGTTTATTTTTTTGTGAAAAATTAATAAATTTTTTTTTCAAATAAAACACCTTGTATATTTTTACAATTTTTTATTCTATAATTTATTCTGAGTGTTTTTCGTAAAAATATTTTTTTATAAAATGCATAATTTTTGAGTTATAAGCAAACTTATGAACGTCAAATTAAAAACATTTTCACACAAACATTCATATTTATTTTAACTAAACGGATAAAAAGAGTAATAACATTTAAAACAATTATTAAAACAATCATTAAATCATTAAAAAATGTAAAAATATACAGGGTGTTCTATTTAAAATAAAATAAAAAATCTAAATTTTAATAAAAAATTTTTTTTTTGCATTTTTGATTTTTAAAATAAATTTTAGAACTAATTTTTGGACAAATTTTAAAAATATACATGGTGTTTATATTATTATAAAAGTTCAGGAGTTTGCTTATATCTCAAAAATGGTGTATTTTGTTAAAAAAATATTTCTACAAAAAATGCTCAAAATTAATCTTAAAATAAATAAATGTAAAAATATACAGGGTATTCCATTTGAAAAAAAAAATTTAAATTTTTACAATAAAATAAAAATATTTTTTATAAATTAGTTTGTTTAAAACCAAAAAACTTTTGTTTGAAATTTTTTTTGAAATTTTTAACGGATAGAAAATTATTTAGATGTTCCGGTAATTTTGACTAACATAGGTTTTTATAGACAATTTTTTATTTGACTTTATGCGGCAATCAGATTTTATAAGAAGTTTTGGCAAAATTTTGTGCAATAGAAAAGTTTCTTATGCGTGTTCTAATAAATTTCACGCAATACAAGTATTTTCGGTGCAATTACTCACTGATTTTTTGAGGTAAATGGGTTGTCTACAATATTTTTGTTAAATTTAAGTTTTTAAGTAAAACTAATAAATTAAAAAAAAAAAATTGTACGATTTTGATCATTTTTTGTATTCCTTGCTGTAATAGGGTTTACTACAAATTTGTTGGCAAATTAAAGTAATTAAATAATCTTTATTACTATACAAATTTTAATGAATTTATCCAAAAATAAATTTTTTATTTGCATGTAATTATTGCTGTAAATAAGTTTATTTTAACAAATTCACTAGTTTTTTGTGCAGTTTTTGATAAATTTGTTATCATTTTTAACTTTTTGCAAAAACGAATTTTCTGCGCAGTTTTTAGGGTTTTAAAGATATTAAACGTTTTTTTTATAGACAACTGTAATACTTTTTTTAACGATAAATGAAATTTGTGGGCTTAAATGAGCTTTTAAATAAGTTTTTTCTGAATTTCTTGCAATAAATAAGTTGATCATTAATTTCGTTGAATAGATAATTTCTTTTTTAAATTTTTAATAAATTTCTCACAAGAAATGAGTTTTTTATTCAATTTTTTTCAAATTTATTTTTTATTGTTTAGTGGTTTTAAGAATTGCTTGTTGTAATTGCGTTTTTTACGAAATTTTTACCAAATTTTTTATGCAGTAAATGAATTTATTTTGCAATTTTCGGGAAATGTTTTACAATAAAGATGGTTTAATCAATTTTTTGCAGTAAATGCGTTTATATAATGGCTTTTCTGTGTAATTCTTGATAATTTTTTTATAATAAAAAATGTTCTATAAGATTTTTAGGTAAATTTGCTTTTTTTATTAACCATTTCTAATATGTTTAGAAAATTTACGATTTATATGAACAATTTTTGATACATTTTTTGCTATAAATGGTTTTTTTGAACAATCTTTGATAAGTTTCTTGCAATATTTTTTTGTTTTGCGGTTATTGTAATCAAGTATTATTGCAATTTTTAATCAATTTATAGCAATGAAATGAGAGGTTTTATAACTTTTTTATGTTTTCTGCGCAAATATTCCATAATTTCTTGCACTAAATGAGTTTTCTACGAGACTATATGGGGAATTTTTGCAAAATTTTCTGTGAAATATAATTTTCTTTGCAACATTTTAATTTTAAAATTTACAGTTTTATATAATATCTAATTAATTTTGTCTTGGTTTTGGCAAAATTAAATTATAAAAAAGGTTTTACTTTAATTAAAAAAAAAATGTTTTGTGCAAATTTACGGTGTTTATGTTGATAAATCTGATTGATTTTGATAATTTGTTGCACAATAAAGATTTTTCTTCAGTTTTTTTATGTTTTGCGGTAAATGGGTTTTCAGCTTTATTTAAAGTATAAATTTGTATTGAATAATTTTTGATTAATTTCATGTATTAAATGTCGTTTCTGTGCAATTTTTGATAATTTCCTTACAATAAAAAATGTTTTTGGTGTATATTTGCTTTTTTATTAACCATTTCTAATCAATTTTGTGCAATAAATAATAGGTTTTTTTTTATAACCTAAATAGGTTTTCCGCGTTATTTTGAGTTAAAAATATAAAATTATTGTCATAGATAATTTTTGATTAATTTTATTCAATAATTTTTTTTCTGTACAATTTTTGATAATTCTTTACAATAAAAATTTTTTTAGCAAATTTGTTTTTTTTTAATAATTTTTGATAAAACTTTGTGCAAAAAATAGGTTTCTTTTTTGATAAGTTTTTTGTGTTATTCATAATTTTTTTGCAATAAAATAGATTTCTACAAATTTAGCAAATTTACGATTACGATATGAACAATTTTTGATACATTTTTTGCTATAAATAGTTTTTTTGTACAAATGTTTTTAAATATGTTTTTGTTATGCGGTTTTTGTAAACAAATTATAATAAATTTTGTGCTTTAAACAGGTTTTTTTGCAATTTTTAATCAATTTATTGCAAGAAAATGCAAGTTTTTATTATTTTCTTGTGTTATATTCCATAATTTTTTTGCATTAAATAGGTTTTCTACAAGGTTTTAGCCAATTTACAGTTTATATGAATAATTCTTGTTATTTTTTTTATAATAAATAAGTTTTCTTTGCAACATTTTAAAAATTGTTTGCGGTTAGTAAGTAAACTAAAAGATATCTGGCTAATTTAGATTAGAAAGTAGTTTTTTATTAAAATTTCTTGATAAATCCCATTCGATAAATAAATTTTTGAGCAGTTTTTTGTCAATTTCTTTTTCAAGTCAAGTTTTTATAGATTTCTTTAGCAAATTTAAAACATAAACTTTATGCAAATTAAAGATTATTTTTTTATTTTTTTTTTTGGGGGTTCTTTATTTTTTTTTTAATTAATTTTTGTAATATTTAAGATATAAAATAGTTTTAGTAGACAAATTTTTATTTATTATTTTGCTGCAACCAGGTTTTTTTTTAAGTTTTGGCCAAATTTTGTACGATAGATTTTTTTTTTAAATACACATAAATTTCATTCAAATTGCACATAAAATTCTTTATTGATTTTTTGGGGTAAATAAGTTCTCTACAAAAAATTTTAGTGCATTTAATGACAAATTTATTATCATTTGTAAGCTTTTATAAACTTTTTGCAAAAATAATTTTTTTGCGCAATTTTTACTATTTTAAAGATATTTAACGGTTTTTTATAATTGTATGCAATAAATAAATTTTCTGTAGAGTTTTTGATCAATTAAAAAAAAGTTTAGATTAAATTTTGTATAAATTTCTTGGTAAAACAAACTTTTAATCAAGTTTTTGAAACAAGTTTTTATAAATTTATTGCAATAAATAATTTTTTGACACAAATATATATATATATATTTTTATTGAAATAAAACTAGTTTTCTACGCGCTTTTTGGTAAATTTATGGTTTAACGTGATTTTTTAATTTTATGGCAATTATAATTTTTTTTCTAACATTTTAACAATTAATGAGTTTTTTGCCATTTTTTTATTGATTTCAATAAATGTTTTTTTTTTAATTTTTAATTTTTGATAATTTAATTGTGTAATTTTTGATACATTTCATAAAATAAAGTGGTTTTATAAATTTCTTGAGGTTAATTGGGTTTTTACAAGATATTTCACAAATTTTCAGTTATTATGCAGTAAATTAATATATTTTGCAATTTTCTGCAGTAAATGCGATTACCATTTTTTAGCAAAGTTACGGTTATTATGAACAATGTTATAAAATAAATTAATATTCTATGCAATTTATAATTAACTTATCGCAATAAAAGGTTTTGAAAAAACATATAAAAATCTTTATTTTTTGTAAAATACGCAAATTTAAAATATAAAATGGCGTTTGTGGACATTTTATATAAATTTTATAAGATAAATAAATTCTCTGTGCATTTGTCAATCAATTTCTTACACATAATTTTTATTAAATTATTAGTTCAAAAAGGGTAGACCAGATACTAGGCCTTGTTAGTATTTACAGCGCATCCATTCTCACAATTAACGGGTTCGGTAGTATAAATTATATAATTTACAGGTATATATTTTTTCTCTTTGTTTTCCAAGCTTCTATCTCATATAACAGAGTAGAAAAAATGTAACACTTCACTAAACTAAAGTTTAATTAAGCTCTTTGTACCTTTTCTAGTAATAACCTCACTCCGTTGTCCTGACATTTAACTATCTCACGTGGCTGATGTATGCAAATACAACAAAACTCTCTATTGTATGAAAAAGCTAAACATGTACTCAATCATCTCGTCGTCTATTTCACATCTTCTACACGTTGAACTGTCTTCAATACTATCCCAGTCATAGTTTGCAATTTCTTAGCGTTTGGGACAAGCCTTTGCAGACCAAAATGTCATCCCAACGCCTTCTCAGTACATTGTGTGTGTTAATTTTTATTAAGTTATTAAAGCTTTTGATTAGTAAAGCAGTCTAAGGTTAAGGTCCACAACCCGTCCGTCCCAATGTAACCTACTTTGTTGGAATGTCTTTTTACCCAAAGCAATTTTATTTAGCATTTCATTTCTTTTGTGGGTTTTGTATTTTTTGTTACTCTTGTCCTTAGATATTTATTTATATAAAAAACACCTTTTTTAGTTTGGTTTTTTTGTAGTGGACATAACTTTGATTTTTCTTAAGTTTATGTCTAAGCCGCATCGTTTGCTATTTCTCTGCGTATCGTACGCTGTAGACTGTTTTACTATTTATGATAACACCTCTCGTTTCTTCTAACAGTGCTTTTGTTAAATATTCTTTTGTATCCTTATCTGATTCTACGGCGTAGAGGTTAGAAACCATTTGTTATCATTGCTAATATTTCTAGTAACTTACAAGTTCTGAACATAATAAATGCCTTGTAAAAGTCAATAAAGCAAATATATTTATCATGTCCAGAAATTTTTGCCTTACTACATTCAAACTAAAAAGTACTTCTCTGGTTCCCATGCCTTTCTAGTTTTTTTTTTTCAATTCATATTCATAATGATCTTTAAGGCGTGGTTTGTTAGGACAATGATCCTGTAGTCATAACATTCTTAAGCTCCATTTTTTATCACAAATGTTGAGATTAACAATTTTTTGAGTTGCAATTCTCGTATATGCTTTAAAAGAATTTTAGCATAATATCTATAAAGTCTTCATCAATAAGTTTTATGAATTCAGTTGCTACCTTAAATTTTTCTCTTAGAATTTCTGGGTCAAAGTCTTGTTTAAATTTCATTAAATCGTTTTCTAAAGCTTTCGTGGTTAATTTTGTGGAATAGATCACTTTCCATTAATACTTTCCAATTTAGCCGCTTGTTGTATAAGCTTCATCAGTTCATCACTTCTTCTCTTTATTTTTTTGTCACTTGTTTTTGTTTTCCAGTTTCTGTTTCCCCCTTTTCTTACGTCTTTCTCCAGTTCATCATTCCATCTAGATCTAAAACTTCTTTGTCTTTTTTCCTTCCGGATTCTATTCAAAAATTGTTCTAATTTTTAAGCTACTTTTGTCTTTTTTAGTATTACAGATGTACAAGATTTTTAAAAACAATATTTTAGGTAGTAGCAAACGAGGTAAGGTAAGTTTTAGAAGAAAAAGATGGGCTCTATTGGTTCCTTTATAAATGCTTTAGAGCGCAGTCGGTTTATCTTCATAAATGCCGTTGACTTTAATAATAATAAACTTTTTTTGGAATACCTTCAAAGTTTAATAAATGTTAAAAAAATATTTTAACTAAAAATGTGTAGTGCTATTCCAGCAAGATTTTTGGGGTCAGTTGATAGTTTTAGAACAATTTTTTTAGATAATCCTTCATTCTAAAGTTGCTAGCTAGTGGCATTAAATTGTGTCTGCTAATGATTTTCTGTTAGTGCACGTCCAGTCTCAATGCTTTAATGTGCTTGTGTCTGATGTAGAAGTTAGAATAATAGTATATTAAGTATCAAGGGCAGGAAAGCATTGTTTGCAGCACGTTGATGTTTAGCCGCACAAGCAAAGCGATGGTGGCTAACATCAATTTGCTGCAAATGCTTTCTTGAGAGTGATTCTTACATAATACAAGAGGAAAAACGGTTTTTCAAGTGAGCAGGAAAAAACCTTACTAAAATGTCTTCTGGATCACGCAAAGCACAGAAAAGTTCCGGTATTCACTGAGTTTGATTTTGATTCAATAATAATATCTCTGCCACACGCTGCACTAAACTGAAGCAATGGACAACACGCGACACGTTGGTTTAATGTCTTTGATGTGTGATTAAAAAACCGACAATTGACTGGATAGGCATCAACGGTTTTATTTCAATCCACACATGGCCACTCATATATCTGAAAGTTGTAAAATAATTTAATAAAAACTAGTAGATTATTTAACTTAAATTATAATTTTATTTCATTCAATAATGAATAATAACATTAAAATTTTAATTTCATTAATTGCTTCAGATGTAGGTATTTAAATAATTAAATATTCCAATAAAAATTTTATAATTTATTACGCAATAACAATTAGTTAATTAAAATAATTCTATAATTACCATCGTAAATTTTCTTTACATTCACATCCGGTTTGAATTTAGGTCCGTTTTCCATCAATCCTACGAGATTGTTAATTCCGTGAGCGTCCGTCGGAATTACGCCGTTTCAGATTAAATGATAAATATTTAATAAACCACATACGGACATGTGTATATGGGTGGTAATTGATTTAAAAATACAGTCACTATTTTAATTCGATTGCGCGCGTAAACCCAAAGTGCTCGGTTTTAATTAGCGAAATATTCCAGAGAGCGCCGAACGGAATTAGACTTTAATTAATTATAACCTAATTTAATTATCCACATGTGGAGTTGTTTCAATTTTTTGTTGTCGATTCTGTATTTATATACAGATTAATTTAATTTCAAAAATTGTACGAAAGTAATAATTTATATTGTCAGTATTCCTTTAATAGGATTTCGTATTTGTTTTATGCATTGCTGATAATTTATCCATGGGAAAAAGAAGGCTTGCAAAACGCCACAGTAAATTTATGGCGTGTAATAATTTAAGTACAATCGCGCAAGTATAGTCGAGGCTCCTTTAGAATATCTTTTCTAAAAGTAGTTTGTGCGAAATGTGCAATAATATATCTTGTCTACTAATTCGCATTGTAAAGCGCGTTTATTGTGAGTGCAAACCTTCTCCTCCACATTGAAATATATAGCCAGCCGATATACAAAACCAGACCGATTCTTAACATTCACGCTAGGGTCCCTCGGAATTGTTCCTATGAGATTTATAAGCGCCGCCGACGACGACAAGGAACCGTGCACATATTCCGTCTGGCTTTTTTCACTTGAGGGACCCAGTCATTTTTTAAATGCCAAATTAAATCCCGGCCGGCTTCATTTCGTGCAAGCGGGGTAAATAAGTGGCCTTGCTACATTTATTTGACGCGTTAGAATATCACGTAACTGCAGTTTTCACGTTTTATGCAAAGCTGGCGATTTTTTATAGCTGAATTTTTCATGAAGCTTTAAAATAAACTGCAGGAATAAATATTATATGACAACACTTTCAGCAAAGATTAATTATATTTTTTTAATAAATATTATTATTACTTTAATTAGTTAGCTTCTCATTATTATTGTTTAACTTTTTCCATAAAGTAAATGAAATATGAACACAGAAAGATGCATAAAAGTGCGGTCAACCTAGTAGTAGATTTTGAGTCCTAAACAATCAGTTGGAATTGATGAGCAAAATCCTACCTACAAATGACGTTACAATACGTTTAAAGCCTGGGATAGTTGCGTTGTTAATTGGGTTATAAAATACTGCTAAACTTCTATTACCAAAACGTCTAAAGTAACATCTAGATTTTAGAGTGCCTAAGTGCCAAAAGTATGTTGGCTGGCTTCCGATTGTTAAGTTTACCTTTAAAAATAGTTTATAGTCGCACGCAACTCCGACACTTTCAAATGTAAGCTTTTTTCAAAAACGGTTGCCTGCACACGCAGATGAACAGTAGCCATTGCTTCAGCAACAAGATTACTATTTTCTCCTCATTTTTACTTTAAATTGTCGGCTTCCTTTGGCCAACAAACTACGACGTTATTATAGATATATTCATTTTCTTTTCATTACATTTTTCTTTCACACTCAAATTTTACACTTTTTTCAACCGGACTGGAACAATAATGACAACAACAAACCTGCCAAAAAACACAAAATGAACGAAGTAATAGTACTTTTTCTTCATCATCTTGTAGAACTAGGCCCTGTCTTTCTTCAATAGCGTTACTAAAGTCTGAGCTAAAATGGTACTTTCGTACCATTGTTTTAGTGGCGTCTAAGAAATCTTTTGCTTTGTGGTTTTCTATCCTTGGAAATTGTAAATAGTCGATTTTCAGGCATTCTTTTAACTTGATCCCTCCATTCTTTTCGTTTTGTTCGTGCCCATCTCACCACATCTTGCACTTTGCAAATGTCCTTAATTTCTTCGCGTCTCATTCGGTCTAGTAAAAAGTGACCAGTTAATGCTCAAAAAGTTCTTATCTCTGTTCTTCTGAGAAGCTTTTTAGTAGCTGTATTTTTTGCTCTTGTCTGAAATACGTATGTCATCACCGGTCTTACTACTGTTTTGTAGATTCTCACCTTACTACCTTTTTTTGGGTATTTATTGTTCCATATAATATCTCAAACATATCCCAATATTAGTGTTGCTTTTGTTGTCTGGGCTCTGACTTCCTTTTTCAGGTATCTGTTACTTGTGATGTTTGCACCAAAGTATTTAAATCACTTGTTCCTTGTTTGTTTATATACTGTCGGTTTACACCTTTTTGTGTTGCTTAGCTACTGTTAGAGAGAAGTTTTTTGTACAAAAATTTTTATGTTAAATTTTTTTGCTGTCTTTTCAAATTTAAACAACAATCTTTCAAAATCGTCTTTGTCTTCAGAGATTATAGTTGCATTGTTTGCGTAACAAACAATCATTTTTTTTGTCCATCTGGTATCCCCTTCCACTAAACACTGTTTCCCAATTATTTCATTCATCACAAGATTGAATAATAAATGTATGTGGATTGTGAAAAGGTCGCAGTTAAAAAACGTAATACTCAGAGTCTCAACCCTAAAAGTAGTAGTGCAAGAACTTTGCGGTGCGTGATGTTAACAGATCGTGCCATAATTCCAGGCAGTACCAACCGGTCTAGATCTTTGGCTTTGGTGTCCGTTTCTTTGTCGCTGGCGGCTTGTAATAGCGGTAAAACCCCAGATAAGTAGAAAATAAAACGTAGACCGTCAGTCAAGCATTCCTCGTTATATACCCATTCTTTTGGGAAATCCAGATCTTTGATGGTTCGGACTAGACCTGGTATTCTGACTTAGCCTGTGGGATTAAAAATGTTCCAGTTTCCCCAAAAGCTTTTCTGCTCCTAGAAAACCACTCCAAAAAGTTGCCCAAAACTAAATAATAAAACACGACAAATCCTCCAAGAACTGGTCAGCTCCAAGGCAAGTACCTATCGGCTGGGGTTGGTGTATCAACTGTACCATCTTTGGAGTGTTTTCCCTTTTATGTATTGCTTTCAAGTCTAGAAGAACAGTAATAAATGGCGTCCAACGTAGAACAAACATAAGCAAATGCCTCAACAACCCCAAACACTACGCTTAGAAAAAAAGAAAAAAACAGCAAAGACATTTACAATGTTATCTAAACAGACAACAGAAAAAGAAAGAAGAAACAAAAATAAAAAAACAAAAAAAAAAATGAAAAGATAAAAAGATAAGAAAACAAAAAAAGTTGGAGAAAGAAAAGAAAAAACAATGAGAAAAAGATGAACAAAAAGGAAACCAATTTATAAACATATTAAACAATATTTCCAATATCAGAAAATCCTAAAAACGGTTCATCACAAAGTATTAATTCAAAAACAACCAAATGTATACTCAAAACAAAGTTTTTGGCAGTACGTAGACAAAGTTGAGCTTGTCAGACTAGACAACCAATTAACATTCATTTATAAACCAAAAAAACCAGTAAAAACCTACAATGTCAGGCCGTTCCATATCGCTAAATGTATCTGCCACCTTTGCAATTTAAGTGAAATCTTATATCAAATAGTCACTTATGAATCTTTTGAGCAATTGATAGAAATCGCCAAACCATTTTGGTTTAGTGTAAGACCACCAACTACTGCAAACACTCTCACCAACTCTGCACAGCCTGAAAACAAAAAAAAGTTTGGACCAAAAATGTAAATTGCCCTATTCTGCCCAACAACAAACATCGCCAAAAAACAAAAAAAATAAAAACAAAAAACAAAAAACTAAAGAAGAACCAACTTCTAACGACAAACCCACCGACTACAAAATTCTGATAAATTCAAGAGCAAGCCAAAACTTCATTCGGCATTGCCTACCTACAATACAACCATTGCAAAGGCAAGTAAAACAGGCCGATTCAAAGACTTCAGTGCAAATAATGGGCAAAGTGAAGACAACCGTTAAGATAAACAACCAAAGTCAAGTCTATTCCTTCCTTATCCCAATTTGGAAAAAAAGATGATATTTGGCCACAAATGGTTGAAACAACATAAAGTCTAATGTTTGTATTACCAAATATAGACTCCAGTCTACCATCGCAACAACAATTAAAGCAAATTATAAACAAGAAAAAATTTAATTTTTTTGCAACTCGTTCCTAAATTAAACCCCATTACCAAACTTACATATTAGCATAGTTTTGATTCATCAAATCAAACTTGTAAACAAAACTTCAGTACGAGCTTCCTAATACACTCAAATTGGTTGCCAAAAAGCTCAGATTTTTAAACAAACAAAAAAATGGTTTATTTCAACTTCAAAAAGTCCTAAAATGATTTGGATTATCTGGATGACATCATGGTCTACTCCGTTTACCATCTCCAACAAATTCTGGAATGACTTCAAAAATATGATCTAAAATGCAAGATGACAAAGTGCAAGTTTTGAAAAAACAACGTCAAATGTCGCTACCACACCATTGCTGCAATGCAAAAGCACCCAAAATCAAACCATAAAAAACATCTCCTCCAGTTTACAAAAATCTGTTCTTGGCTTCCCAAATTTTGCATCATGCCAGCCTCTTCATAGAACTGTAAATAGCCAAAAAACTTTTGTTTAATCTAAAGCCAAAGAAGCCGATCTCTCCAACTGGCCAAACCACGACCAGGAATAACGATTGTCCTCAAAGAAGAAAACAACCATAAAAACCATAAACATATCGTGTCGTATGTAAGTGCCACACTCACCAAATTCCAGTAAAAATTTTACTAAAATAAATTAAAACGTACGGCAATTGAGTAAGCGGTAAAAAAGTTACAAGCCTATTTCAAAGATCAACCCTTTACGTGGAAGACCAACAACTGAGTTCTAGTCTGGCTAAATAATTCTATCAACAAAAAAGTCAAACTAACTCGGTAGTTATCACTCCTGCAAAAGTAAATTTTCACCGTCAAACACACTTCAGAAAGCTATCCAGAAAACCGGAAGATAAATCCGCTATCAAAACCAACTCCTACCACCCAAAAGTGACTATAGTTAACTAACAGTTGGCACAATACTACAATTTGTCAGTTCATTTCCGTGGCAAAATGGTACACCTTAAGCAAGCCTACTTAAAGAACACAAGAAAACATTATCAAAAATGATACGCCTACGCCAAAGTTAACGTCCCAAAACATCATTCAAGGTTACAAGAATTGGATAAAAAACCCAAAATATCGCCGTAACACAGACATACCATATATATATCGCCTGAAAAAATTGGGTAAACTTTTACGCACCTCTGCCGGCTACAAACAGCTATCCGTACCACAAAAAACAAGGCAGAAATTCTGACGTTCCACCTCGACACCGACACGACAAGTCATCCAGGACGGAATAAAACCAATACGGCTATCCTGCGTTTGTATCACTAGCCAAGAGTCAGAACAAAAAGACTACATTTGCCGCTGACTGACATGTTCATGCACCAATCTTAGCCACCAACAACCAAAAACCCCTATGGCAAACCTTGACAATAAATAGCAATTAATTTTATTGGACCCTTCAACACCACCCAAACCAAAAATAAGTTAGCCCTAACCATCCTAGATTTGTGCACCCAATAGGTCAAACTGCTTAAAAACAATAACAGTTTAAGTACTGGAAAACGCTCTCATCCATAGATAGAGAACGCTATGCAGATGTGAAAGATCAAACAGCATACAACCACCACTTATCATCCACATTCAAAATCCGGTCAAGCAACTTTACGCCAAACTAAAAAAGTCAATCACATCCCTGTTCAAAAAACATCCAAAAGAAACAGTGAGATACATTATTGCCACTTGCAGTATACCAATAACCACTCCACTAAGATGTTATTCGGCCTGCACTACCTGCTGGACTACCAGACAAAAATCAGAAAAATGCTGTCTCCTTTAAACAAGTTCTCATTTCCGCCAAAAGAACGCAAATGTGCTAGCAAAGCCAAGAAGAGCATTATGTGTTGTTCTATACATAATTCTTACTTTATAGTTAAATCAAAACTTTTTTTTTTTCGTCAGTTGAGATACTTATTATAGTAAATCCGCATTTACATACTTTTCAAATTTTTAAATATAATAGTTTTCATAGTTTTATGTTTTAATGTTCCAGAAAATAAAATAAAATTTATACCTGGTATTTAAATAAATCATAAATTATTTGCACATTAACAACGTAGTAAATATTCATAATAATAATCCTTTTTATGACAAGATTCAAAATATTACATCCTTTGCGGTAGAATATTTGCATATCAAAAAGTCCGGATTAATATATTACATAATGTGATCAAATTTATAAACAAAAATTTTACAAAGAAAAATTAATATTTATAATAAATTTTATTATTTAAAATTAGTTATAAAAGCTTTCATTAGAAGTTATATAATGGATTTAACTAAAACAATGATAAAATGAACAATAGTAATCTAACTTGTATTATATTAGAAAGCAATTTGCATATTTATTGCTTATCAATATTATATAATACCCAATTCCATTTATATATTTGCAAATAATTTAATATAATGGCTATTATATTATTAACAATATATTTAAAACATTAATCTCTAACTAATTACACTAAGTGCTAGCCTCTGTTCGGTACGGCAAAAAAGATTTATCTCCGAATTAGGAAGTTTCAACTTATGTACATATCTAAGCTCTTAGCACTGAATATAAAGTTAAATGCGATTTAATAATTCACTCAGCATAGAATACCATCGATGTCAGACTTATTTTATCAATTCAATTAAGTTTTTTATATTGTAGGAGTTTTGTATTGCGAGCAAGCTAGTTACAATTGAGCAAGCACGCAGGGGTATCCGCTGGGACTGCATTAAATGCTTTTAGTATTATTCCTTTAATGCTACTGCATAATCTGATTCGTTGTTGGTGAAACTTGCCTTGTTCTCGGTTTATTTTAATGCATTTTTTTTTGTTTGAATTTATCGGAATGATCTAACTTTATAAGTGAATATAAACTATGATTTTATTACTGTATCTACAGAAATGCGGATTTGCAAGTTTATCCGTAGCTGGAATATTTCTATCAACTATTGTATTATGAATAGGAAACTGATGCATTCTATATTTTTCAATATTTTTATTTCAATAAATGCTATTAAAGTGAAATTTTATGAGAATAAGGCCTTCTGCTACACAAAATTAGTATCTCATTTTGTATAATGTAATAGCTCTTTCTAATTTAACATATATGTGCGTGTAAAATGTTAACTATCCTCACGAAATTGTGCATCAATAAAAAGGGATAATATCTGTATTTGAATATCCCCAGTTAAACAAGTAATGCTTTCGATTTAACAACCCCTTTACATCATAAAGCTTCTAATTGTATTAACCTTTTGCCTCTCGGCAATATTTAATATGAATTGTGAAGCTAAAGAGCATATTACATTTGATATTATTCGTACGTACCATATAAAATTTAATGCAGCGGAATGACTAGTATTCGACATCGGCAAGCCACTATTATCTGATTAAATTGATGTCAGTTATGCACCTGAACATCCGCACAAACAATCCAATGCGTTGAGACTGAAAATCGGTGAGACGGAAAAATCTTTAGAGTACAATTTGATTCGGATGATGGGATCGCGTTGTATACGGTACGGTAATACTACAATCGGAAGGAATATGCTGAGTAAATAAGAAGTATTCAAAAAAGCTTTTCTTGGAATTAAAGTTTATGTTTTGTTTTCTTTGAAATAAATTAATTATATTGGAACTAAAATGTTATTATTCTAATAGATTGTATCTTGTTGTGTTGGGTAATAATAATGTAATAGCTGTTTGATGATATGATTAAATCTAAATTGTATTTTAAGCATTTTACAAAATTTTATTCTCAAGGGTAAACTCTGTATTTACATCTCCATTTCGGTACAATATACATACATAAAATGTATATTGTGCTGAAATGCGGCTGTTAAAGTGGAATAACTTATAATTTGAAGTCCTTTGGGTATTTCCTAATTGATTTAAGAATAATCCGATACAATTTTTATTAAACTAATATAGAATTAATAAAATATTTAAGAAATATTATATAAAATTTTTAGTTTAGTTATGACTCTTGATTATTGATTCAGTTTTTTTTTATTTTTTATACAAATAAGTCATGTATGGAAGTAATACATCAACAGAATTTTGACGCGATAAATTACTATGCGGCAAATGTTCACATGGATTTATCGTGTTTTGAATTTAAAATAGTCTAGAGCTATATCCGCAAATGATATTCATTATAAATTTTGATTTTTTTTTTTGTTTCAGGTAAGCCACTGATATATATTATTAAAACAAACAAACTATTGTGAGATACATCTATAAATTAATTCTCTAAATACATTAATTTCTATTGACATATTTATTTAATCAATAGTTGAGTACTAGCATAAAAAATTAAAGCAATAAGCCGCAAAAAGTTATTTTTTTTCAAAAAGTCAAATTTTGACATTTCAAAATTTAAAGATTATCAAATATTGCTTTGTAAATTTATTTATTGTATTAAATAAATAAAAAACACACTACTAAACTAATTCTCTGTTGTATTGCTAACAATTTACAATAATTCTTTTGTTAAGAATAGCTGCAAGAACACAAACAGTGGTTGGAGTAAAAAATCTATAAAATCTTTAATCGGTTTAATTTAAATTTGGTTTCCGCCCGCCCACTCAAGCTTGTGTTATCAAAAAATTTGTTGTAAACTTATCCTGTGCTGTAATGCTTACAATTTACAATAATTCTTTTGTTAAGAATAGCTGCAAGAACACAAACGATAGTTAAAGTAATAAATCTTTAAATCACCAACACTTGGGTGGGTGGGTGGGCCACAGTAGAAGAAATTACCAGCCCATAATTTATACTTAGTTCCCGCCCGCCCAACCAAACGTTTGTTATAAAAAAAATGTTGTAAACTAATCTTCAGTTGTATTGCTAAGATATTACAATAATTCTCTTGTTATGAAAAGCTGCAGAAACACAAACGGTAATTCCAGTAATAAATCTTTAGATGACCAACACTAGGGTGGGTGAGTGGGCCACAGTAGAAGAAGTTATCCGCACACAATTTGTACTTGGTTCCCGCCCGCCCACCCAAGCGTTTGTTATCAAGAAATTTGTTGTAAACTAATCCCCTCTTGTATTGCAAACAATTTACTATCATTCTTTTGTTAAGAATAGTTGCTAGAACACAAACGGTGATTAAAGTAATAAATCTTTAAAGCACCAACACTTGGGTGGGTGGGTAGGCCACAGTAAAATAAGTTACCCGCCTACAATTTAAACTTAATTCCCGCTCGCCCACCCAAGTGTTTGTAATCAAAAAATTTGTTGTTAATTAATTCTTTGTTGTATTGCTAACAATTTACAATAATTCTCTTGTTAACATTTGCTGCAAAAACACAAAAGGTGGTTGAAGTAATAATTCTTTCAATCACCAACACTTGAGTGGGTGGGTGAGCCACAGCAGAAGAAATTATCCGCCCTAATTTAAACTTTTAAACTTTTTAAGAACACAAACGTTGGTTTAAGTAAAAAATCTTAAAAATCTTTAGTAGGTGGGTGGGCCACAGTAGAAGGAGCAACGCGCCCACAATTTAAACTTGGTTCCCGCCCGATCATCCAAGCGATTGTTATCAAGAAATTTGTTATAAACAAATTCTTTGTTGTATTGCTAATAATTTCCAATAATTCCTTTGTTAAGAATAGTTTCAAGAACACAAACGATGGTTGAAGTAAAAAATCTTTAAAATATTTAGTGGGTGGGTGGGCTACAGTAGAAGGAGCAACGCGCCTACAATTTAAACTTGGTTCTCGCTCACCCACCCAAACGTTTGTTATAAAAAAAATTGTTGTAAACTAATCTTCAGTTGTATTGCTATGAATTTACAATATTTCTCTTGTTATAAAAAGCTGCAGGAACACAAACGGTGGTTGCAGTAATAAATCTTTAGATAACCAACACTAGGGTGGGTGAGAGGGCCACAGTAGAAAAAGTTAACCCGTCTACAATTTAAACTTGATTCCCGCCCGCCCACCCAAGCGATTGTTATTAAGAAATTTGTTGTAAGCTAATTCTCTGTTGTATTGCTAACAATTTACAATAATTCTCTTGTTAAGAATAGTTTCAAGAACACAAACTGTGGTTGAAGTAAAAAATCTTTAAAATATTTAGTGTGTGGATGAGGTACAGTAGAAGGAGCAACGTGCCCACAATTTAAATTTAATTTCCACCCGACTCCACAAGCTTTTGTTATCAAAAAATTTGTTGTAAACTTATTCTATGTTGTAATGCTAACAATTTACAATAAATCTCTTGTTAAGAATAGCTGCAACAACACAAACGGTAGTTAAAGTAATAAATCTTTAAATCACCAACACTTGGGTGGGTGGGTGGGCCACAGTAAAAGAAATTACTTGCCCACAATTTAAACTTGGTTACCGCCCGCCCACCCAAGCGTTTGTTATAAAAAAAGTGTTGTAAACTAATCTTCAATTGTATTACTAAGAATTTGCAATAATTCTCTTGTTATAATAAATCTTTAGATGACTAACACTAGGGTGGGTGGGTGGGCACACTAGAAGAAGTTATCCACACACAATTTGCACTTGGTTCCCGCCCGCCCACTCAAGCATTTGTTATCAAGAAATTTGTTGTAAACTAATCCTCTGTTGTTACGGCCACTAGGCTAGTATGGACAGCTGCGTGATGAAGAAGAAAAGGAAGTCGAACAACGGACAATACGATCTAGAATAGCATACATATAGGCCAACAAAAAAATTGTCGATCGGTTTTAACTTTGCCGGAGATAGAACCGGTAACACTGTTGTATTGCTATCAATTTACAATAATTCTCTTGTTAAAAATAGCTAGGAAAACACAATTTTTAAATTACCAATATTTGGGTGAGTAGAGTAGGTGAGCTACAGTAGAAGCAGCTACCCTTGAATAATTTTATCTTAATCCAAAAGCAGCTTTGTTTATTCAGCAAATACCAACAGGCATTGTAAAGCGGTACATCCAGATATTCAGTAATGTTGGAGTAGTTTTATTTTGGTTTCTGATTAACTTCATGATTTAACTGCACTAACACTGCTTGTATTGTAAGTTCTTGTTTGCAAAATATTTGAAGCAATAAAGATGGCAAGTTTAACATTATCAGAATCTGTTTAGTTGTTAAGGTTTGCATTGCAGCTCTTGTAAAGACAAAGACCCAAGATTCAATAAGTTTTAACATCTATAGACAAAGAAAACGTTGCTGGTTCTGACAAATACGGATAACCAAATCAAATTTTTGTGTGGATTGTGTTTTTATGAAAGTTCTTGGTGTAATTAGTATAGAAGCAAGTTATCTGTTTTTCTACAGACTTCTTAAAACTTTTTATGTGCAACTTAAGAATAAAGATATCTATCTATTCTGTTTCTTCAAAGCTATTTTTTCTACTGACAGAGATTGTGGTTTTATCGACGCTGATTGTGCCTGGCAATTTAAGTGTTGCTGGAGTCGTCCATTACGTCTGGTACCGCAGTGTGAGTTTATATTTTTGTAAAGTCCGCTTGAAGAGTTTTCCAGGTTGGTTAGACCCTATGCTGTAAAGCAAAACCGAGGTCGTTGTGGCAACTCATGTGTAACGCCTTAAAGTATTTAACCATAGAACTTTGTAATTATTCCGGGATTATCGCTTAGTTTGCTGCTTCTACTATCTTCATTTCTTGCAATTTAATTTTCTATATTGGTTGATGCTTATATTAAAGTGGTTTTGTAATATTTTTAGTAAGTTTGATTTGTTTAATATTTGAACAATTAAAAAAAAAATTGATTTATATACCTTTTCTCTATTAGCTTAGCTCATTTTCGATTACATTGTTCTAGTTGGTGGCTTTCATTATACGTCCAATTGTAAAGCATCAACCTTTCATTTCTCTTTGACGACTACACCATCAGAAGTACGAACCGCAAAAGGTCGTTCACGGCGTTTTTCTACAGTTCAAGGTCGCCTATGGTGGTCACCACGAGGCTTCAAAAAGCAACCGACAATCTTCAAGAATGGTGCAATAATTGGAAGCTCAAGATCAATCCTGAAAAGAGTGTTGCCGTTCTCTTTTTGCGGCGACGAACTAAACCGCACGATAACGTCTTCATTGATGACTTACCAATTCCATGATCAAATGCAGCAAAATATTTGGGAATCACATTCGATAAAGGATTAACGTACGAATTGCACGTTCAGGCCGTTCTTGACAAAGCCAAATTGTCAAAAAACCTACTAGTCCCAATGCTCCGCAGGGACAGCGGGCTATCGCTTCGGGACAAACTCCGAATGTATACGTCTATCATTAGACCGCAATTGACGTTTGGTTACCCAATCTAGGGAACGGCGGCAAACACTCATATAAGGCGTCTCGACGCATTTCAAAATCTAACTTTTTGTTGGATTGTAGGAGCGCCATGGTACGTTAGGAATGCAAACATTCACAACGACCTAGGCATCACTCCGCTACGACAACATTTCGAGGCGATCGCCGAAAAATTCTTCGCAAATTTAGCGATTCATTCAACACCGATCTAGCCAGATTGGCAAAGCCGGACAAACAGGGCCACTTCTATCAAAGACCGGTCAACCTTATCTAACCAAGTGGGTTCACCCCACATCCTACAACCTCACCCCACAGCCTATACGGCTTCCTATCTCTATTCATCCCCTTAATTTTCTCCCATTGAAAGGTTTATGAGCATAGGTTTCAAACTTCCCGATACTCAAAATGAGGCGGTTTTTAGTCGGTAGTCACTTTTCTCGTGAGAGGGAATCCGACACTTTACTTTGAGTCAGTCTTTAAAAAGAATTAACCGCCCTGACCACTAAAAATAAAAAAAAAACGTTTACGTAGATTTTTACCAATAGTCGGTGATCCTACTTATTAACAAATGTTTGCTTGTTGTAACCTTTGATCTTGGTTTTCAACTTTTCCCTTTAAAGCATCCCAGTCGACAAGTTGGTGTGGGGGTACTTAGTCATAACAACTAAATCCTGACCTTGGGAACTAAATAGATAAGGATGAATGACATCCAATCTTGTCCTTGATGGACATCCAGACCTGTGCTTTTGATCAGATTTGATCAGCTTTTGATCAGGTTTTATTAGTCTTCATTCTTATCTATTTAGCGCGGGAAATAAAGTATATATATTTTGCACTTAGATCCAAAACTAGGCATTTTGGTAAAAATTTCCAAGAACTCAAAGTTGTAGGGCAAAAAAAATTGTTGAAAAATGCCGCAAATTGTAACTTTTTGCTGATATTTTGGATTCTCAATCAAAACTATGCATTTTTTGGAAAAATTATAAGAGATCAAAGTTTTAGAGCAAAAAATTTCCGATCAATGTAGGTCTTTCGATTTTTCCAATAATGCGTGCATTGCCGCCAGAGCGCGCAAAATTGTGACTATTTTCCGCGTCTTCTAGCGAAAAAACGGAAAACTGTAGAAAAATTTAAATAAACTATATCAATTTGAAATTTTCCGGTCTACAACTTTTAATAAAAGTAATTTTTGCCTAAAACGCATAGTTTTTCCTAAAAATGCAAAAAACCATTAAAAAACGCCAAAATTGATATAAATATGTCTATTACTCCAAAATCACCTTTTCTCATGCGTGCGCTAGGTGAAAATAGTATTCAGACCGTCCAAATACACCTAAGTATACAGGTCGCTGTGAGTAAAATTTCTCTAAAACGTCAATTTTTTGTCTAATTTGAAGATCTATAGATTTAAAATGTTGTTGCAATTACATCTCTAACCTGGGCAGTGCTGCAGAAAGTAGAACAATGTTGTTTGTAATACCCAGTAGTAAAGCTTTAGAGTAGCTTTGGGTCTTACTTTTTTTCTTGATAAGATTTAGCTACAATGGCGCTGCTTGTAAGTCTTTGTTGCAAAGTATTTAGAGCAACGTCGGTAGCATATCTTCATTAAGTTTCGTTTTGCTGCTGAATTTGGCGTTACAGCTCTTGTGGTAACAAAGGCAACTAATTCAAATAATTTTAACATTTTTGGTTCTAAAAAATACAAGTGACTAAGCCACATTTTTGTGTAAATCCTTGCTGCTGCTTTGTCTGTAATTAATCTGGATTTAGATTTTTAAATTTCTGATTCATTTCTAGCTCATCAAAACTTGTTTTACGTCATCTCAAGTTGGAGTACCAATGTACTGCAGCTCAGAAATGAAAATTACCATTTTGTTTTCTCAAAACTGATTTGTCTGTTAACATAATCAAGTCGGGTAAAAACTCTTTGTTTTTTGTAAAGACTGGTAGAAGAGTTCTCTAAGTTAGTCAAACCTAAGCCTGCCAAAACAAAAAACGTGGTAACAACACATAAACAACGGGTAGCTTATGCTTAAACAGCTTTTGATTGGTTTGGCTGCAGATTACACAAACACAAATAAATATCCTAACATCTTTGCAAACCTTTAGTTTTGTCTTAACTTAAATGTCTATTACAGTTCTCTAACCTTGCCTAGTCTGTATACCACGTCAACGTTTAGTGGATCATTGGATTTATACCTTAAAATTTAGCAATGTTCTATAACCGGACAAATTTGTGCATCAAGAATTGTTTTTGTAACCAGAAACGTAATTTAATGACGATCAACATAATGTGGTTTAGCCAGTCTATTGTACAATGCTCATCTTTAAGGTTTTTGCCAGTGGTTTTATGTGCAAAGTTTCTTGATAATGTAGACATGTCATAAATTTTTGTCTGTTAAATTTGTCAGTCAACCAAGCATTTTATTGTTAGTTTGTAGAATAGGAACAATATGTTTTGATGGCCCAGAATACTGCCATACATTTTAATTCGTTTAAAAGGTATTTTTAAAATTCTGTATTTGCGTATGAAATAACGCATAAACATGTCTTCTTTTAATATAAGAACAGTACGCCGGTGTTTAAAGCATCAGTTTCCAACACGTAGTGCAAACCAAAATGTTGGCATGCAAACTGCAAAATTCCATTAAGGGTTTAGCTACTTGAACAAAGTTGGTAATATTTTGTCAACCACCTACACAAGCTTAAAAAATGTCAAATAAGTTTCTTGTTTGTTAGCAAGAAAACATCTTTAAATAATTTTATGTGATAATTCATGAGCCGATTTAGTTGTCTAGGTAACATATCCACTTCTTTATAGACGCACTTAAAAAATTGCATTTAATCAGTTTTTTTGCAAACGTTTTAACATCCTTCAACAATAGTATAGGTGTTTCTTTCTGGTGTTTGAATACACCAATATATCATTAAAAACAAAAGCAACTAGCAGTCAAGCAAGCACTCTAAAATGACTTTTTGAAAGACAGCTGAGGCATTCTTTGGCATAAATCTATCCGGCTTTCATACTAACACTACTAGTGATCAATATTGCTGTAACTGGTTTTCTATTTGTTCAAATATCATTGTCTTCTTCTAAGCGTTGTGTGTAGTGTAGCAAGAAAGAAGCATAAGTATACGGTAATTACAGATAGATGTTACTCGTAATTGAAGTCCAATTGTTTGTGAATACGGCAATAAATTCTTGTACTATTCTCTGTAGTTCTGGATCTTTGTAATGCTTTTATTTAGGTAAGTAAGGAACGGGCGTGTTTTTCCAATAGATCGTGGCTTTATTCAAATTGCCAGGAATGACAAAAAATTAATTCTTTGTGTAAATGAAGCGTAATCAACACTTTAATAGTTTGTGCTTGATCATTAATTTAAAAACTGATGGTAGCTTTTTCGGTAATCTTTAGATTTGTAGTAAAACTGGTAGTGTTTGCTTTGTCAATCTCACGCTTACTTAGTTTTCTTAAGATTTTAAATCGGCCAAGATAATAGTGTATACCATCAATTCCTTGGTCGTTTCCTAGACCTGGAGTTGGTTCTATTGCTCTTCTTTCTTTGAATATTTCTTTCAACCTTAGTGATTAAATCAAGTGAACTCTTCAATGATTGAAATGTATGGATGAGTCTTCTTACTATAAAAGAAAACTTTTTAAGCAGCATCTTTTGTCAAAACTCTTAAAAGTTTTTTGGTAATTGATTGTGGTGTCGTAAAACTGTCTATATTAGCTTATTGAATTGTCAAGAAAATCTTTTCCTCAACAATCAATTCCTCAAAAAAGCGATCTTACGACAAACGTCGGACATCTTTCTACACACGCAGCATCATTTGCCACTCCTACGTGCAAAAATCTTCTCGCTTGGGGATTTGCATACGTTTTGCTCAACATTTTTTTTTTGCTTAGATTTACTTTCTAAAGCAACATTTTTTACGGGAGACGCACGCTTTCTATTGAAGCACCACAACTTGCGCAGAAGCTGCGTTTGTGATTGACTAAAATGCACGTAATTACAAAATTTGCAGATTTACAACCTAACTACTTGCATGATTAGTTTTATGCAGTTAAAGTATGATTGGACTAATATCCACGTCTTGGACCAATTGCCAAAATTTTGAAACAATTGCGGACTACTTTCCAAAGTTTTGGAACAGTTTATTTGAATCAATTTCTAAATTTTTGTAACAAATTATGTCTATTTTTGAACAATCTTAAACAAATATTTAACGTTTTAAAACTATGTCATTTTTTAATCAATTTTGGACTACTTAACTACTTGCATAATAATTTTTAAACAGTTAAAGTACGTATTGACTAAAATCTACGTTTTATAATTATTTTGTAACAATCTTAAATTAATTGCCAAAATTTTGAAACAATTTCTGTCTATTTAAGACAATCCTGGATTGATTTCCAAAGTTTTAAAACAATTTTTTTTATTTTTGAACAATCTTAAACTTTTTTCAAAATTGTTTTAAAGCAGTTTAGGTTCACATTAGACAAGCTTAGATCAGTTTCCAAAGTATAAACTTTTTGTGTTTTTTTATAGACAATTTTGGACCAATTTCCATAGTTTTAGTACCATGTACGTTCATTTTTAGACAATATTGAACCACCAAACCGCTTACAAAACTATTTGAAACTAATCAAAGTTTTGATTGAACCAATATTTAAATTTTTGAAACAATTTTTTTTTTTTTTACAACATTGGACTTTGGAATTTTTAGTTTAGAAGTTTTAGAATAGTTTTTAGACAATCTTAGACTACCTAACTGCTTACAGAATTATTGTAAAAGCTAAAAGTTTTATTTAGACTAATATCCAAATTGTTGGAACAGTTTATCTTTTTTATTTACTATCTTAGACCAATTTCAAAACTGTTTTGACTATTTTTAGACAATCTGAAACTATATTTTAAACTGTTTTAAACCAATTTCCAAAGTTTTACAGTTTTTGATCATTTAAGAAAAAAATGTTAAAACAGTTTATATTTATTTTTAGATAACTTTGGATCAAATTTTTTGCATATTTTTAAACAGTTTTGGACAAACCAACACAATTTTGAACTAATTTTTAGAGTTTTTTTATAAATTCCGTTTATTTTTAGACAATCTTGGACCATCAAATTAATTGCATGACCATTTTAAGGCAATTATGGTATGATTGGACAAATATCTACACTTTTGAAATAGTTTGTAACAATTGTTGACCAATTTCTAAAATTTTAAAACAATTTTTGTTCATATTAATCAATCTTGAACCAATTTCTAGAGTTTTAGACTTTTTTGGATCAATTTTGAAAGCTTTTAATTAGCTTATGTGCATTTTTAGACAAGCTTGGACCAATTATAAAAGTTTTGTAACAAATTATGTTCATTTTTAAACAATCTTCGAAAGTATATTGTTTAAAAAAAATCAAATTAACAATTCTGCTCCGTAGACTTACTGTGGCCCGTTGCTTAAGACAAAAAATTCAGTTACCTAAAACGTCTGCAAAGAGTTTTTGTAACAATAATTACTTAAATCGTTATTGTCTTTGATGTATTCCGGCAATTCTTCATTGTTTGTTGCTTCTTGAAAGAATCATCTTCATTAGATTTGTCAAAGGTGGTCTGAATACTGCCAAATTTGTTTTTGACCCGGCGCTGTTATAACCCTTTTCAATAAAGCTCAAGGCTTGCCAAAAATCTGCAATTTCAAGTAGATTTGCAAGTTAACTTAAAAGCTTCTAAAACTGCTGTTGCCGGTAACAATCGTAGAGGAATTTTAATTATTTTGGATGTCACAGTTCTTGCAAAAAGATTCTTTACCACTTTTGCAACGCTGCTTTCTAGCTAAAGGTATCACGGACAAATTGTACACACTAATATTCTGATATACTTGGGTTTCCAAAAGTATACCAAAGGCAATTTCACAAAAACCGAGTCAAGTTAAGCCACTTTGTCCTGTCACGGTTTGTTCTTAATTTTGCTAATTGTCAAATTTGAGACTCATATTGAGCGAGTAAATTTTAATAAATTTGTATAAGCAAACGTTTAATCCTGATTTGGTTTTGGGAGTTACTTTTGTTGATTTTACTGATGTCAATTAGCTCAAAGATTATTAGATCAAACACTTGCAGGTTTGGTATCAGACGTCTAAATTCGGTGATAGTGTTGATGAAAGTTTTCTGCGTCCAAATCTTGCTTTCAATCAACAACATAAGTGATGATATGTCCGTATTTGGTTTATATTTCAGAAACTGGCAAGCTATAGAATTAAAAAGAGCACTTTAAGGTGTCCAGTACTGTAATCAGTGATTTGTGTGCTACCTCTTAAAGGTTAAACACAAAATTTGTTGCTTTTACGTGGATAATCTAAACTTGTTGTATCTGATCTTGTTTTTACAATTTATAATTTGTCAAAATCCGTTTTACAGTAAATTTCAGCTGAAAAGTATTATAAAAAAAAGCTTATTTGCAATGTGATATTTTCTTATACCTTAACATTATGTAAATATATTTTTAAATATAACGCATCAGCTTATTTTACAAAATTTTATAATAAAATTAAGCAAAGTAAAAAAATAAAAGTGTCTCCTATACAAACATGCGCCATGCATTTTTCGGGCTGTATCAATATTTTACAAGGGTAAAAAATACGTAATCTCTTGAGAAGTATGTATAACACCCCTTGAAAATTACTGTAGCAAAAAAATCGGATTTGTGAGCACAGCTGAGTTGGCAGTGTTCCTCCTCTCGTCCGTCTTTTCGTTCGTTAATCTTATTACGAAGCATATTTTGAGATGCACACATATTAAGTTTCCGCCTGCTGGATATCCCTAACGTATTACTACTAACATTCTGGCATTTCAGGCATTTTAATAGTTACATGCCCTCAAACCAAATACGTGATGTCCATATGTGGAAAAATTATATTCAATTTTGATAAGTTTGTGAAGTTTTGATGCATAATCTAATTTAAATTTGGCAGTATTGTGAGTATTCCCATTTAATTTATTCTCTTAGCTAACATAGTGTCGATGTTGTGGACTCGAAAATGCAACAATGAATTCATATTTACACCGTAAACACTACAACTATGTGTATATAGCAACACTACGCCAAAGTTAAATTACACTATCTACCACAAGACAAATAAGCTTTTCTATTACCATAGAAACCCTTACTAAAAAATCTGTATTGTTCATATACAATTACTTTTGTGAGGTTGCAGAACTTAACTTTAGCACGTATAAAAAAATCTAATCAAGATTTATTAAATAATAAAACAAATTGGATTGAATTCTCATAATTATAAGTGGTCCAGAGCAAACTAATCGAATCTCGTAATCCATCCCTGATTTCCTTTTATTTACAAACGTGTACTGAATTTATGTGAAAGCATCTCGCTTCAATGAACGAAAAAGAAACGGTAATTATCAGGAAGAGATTGTGTTTTTTATATATTTTCTATAGAAAGATATTTATAACAAAATGGGGAAAATTATTATATCTTTTCTTTACTATATTTAACAATAATAAAAAATCTAACAAAGGAATTAATTCAAATTAAAAATTCTACCTTTGAAATTAATTTTTTATTAATATTTTTTTATGATTAATTTTAAAATTATTTAGAACGGTCTGTCTCGTCGCCAAGCCAGTGATGGATTTGCATTTTTTTAGGTAAAATATTCCTTTCAGACCAAGACTCCAAGCTGAAGTTGTCTGTTTGTCTCTGGAAGATTTAGTTACGCAGTTTCTGATTCTATATCTTTTTTGGGAATTTAATTTTTTAAGTTACTAGAGGAAAGATTTATAAAGTTGTTTGGTAAAAGAGTTTTCTTCAATGAAGCAATGCGTTTTTTCATATTTTAGAAAATCAGAAGTTTTAGCAACTGAATTATCATTTTCTTTTTCATGTCTTTGATAGCATGTTTTATACAATAAAAAAAAAAATTGTATGTCATCATGACACTGTTAAATATATTGCTAAACAGATCAGACAATAATACACATTGTGTTTTGGCCGTACAGTCTGTTGCAAGCGTAGATAAAGCCGGCATAGCGTTCTTGTTTGTGGGCAAAGTCTAAAAATTTTTAGAAATTTAAGTTTCTATTTCTGTATGCAAATGCAATTTTCATTAATTGATTAGTATTGCATGTTTGCAATGCTAAAATATGTCACACGACGGTAGCGACTCTTAAACTTTTCTATTTCTAGTACATTCTCTAGCTTTTCTTTTGGTCTGCTTTTTTAGATATTTGGTTTTAGGTTTGATGTGGATTGTTTGGTAGTAGTAAAAAAAATCAGAAGTGCGTCGTTGAGTTAGAGATGTGGACTTGTCTTCAAAGACTCTGAGCTTTTATTCGTTATCTGTTCCTATTCATGGTTTTTACGGTTTAGTTAGTTTATTTTTCTTGGCCCTTAACCGGTTTTGTAGTCTGGCTAGTCCTTAGAATGCGTTTTTTGTATTTTGTTTGTAAGTTGATGTCATTTTTTCTTAGTAAAATCTTGTCGTTGAGTGTTTTAAACTTTTAAACTTTGTTTTTTGTCTGTGTTTATATCTTTTGTGGCTCTTAAATCATCATTCTTCTCTTCTAGTGACAACAAGCAAATTAAGTTGTGTTGTTTTATTTTTACTATTTTGTTACACGCTTTAAAGGTTTATTAGTCCGCTAACTAAAAAAGTTTTTTTTTATTATCCACATACGTTGAGTAGTGATGGTATTATTTCAATCAAATCTTTTGCCTTTGTCCAGATTTTTTATGATTTTTGTGGTTAACACAGCTTCTCCAATGTAAACTGGATCAATAGTTTTGTGTTTGTCTCTTGCAAGATCAACAGGAAAGTCAAGTTGAGTTAGTTTATTTCTAATCTATTAGTCTTGATTTTATATGTCGTATATTGGTGGTATTGTTCTAGAAAAATCTTCAAGTTGCTTTCAAGTTTTGTATTTGTTGTTCAATGTTTTTTAAAGGTTTTTGTGATTAGTGATTAGTAATCTTGTTAGTTTTTTTTTCCAAATTAACAAAAAATCAAAAATGAATTAATAATTTATTCAAAATCAGTCAATCGAATCACAGCGGCCAAGGGTCAAGCATAGACAATTGTTTCGGTTCTACAAACCTCGTCAGTATGCCTTGTACGACCACGGCATCGCATGATAGCGAAGACAATTTTGAATAAATATTTCTGTGCTTATGAACACAATTGATATTATAAATAATCAAACGAAAGACTGGTTTGCCATCTAGTTGCAATTTTTAATACTAAAATGTCCGCATTAATCGGTATCATTTTTGCATTTATGCAATTGGCAGTCATTTCGCGGCTATAACGATTTTGAATCGCCAATAAATTATGAAATGAATTAATACATTTTAGTATTAAAAATTGCAACTAGATGGCAAACCAGTCTTTCGTTTGATTATTTAAAAAATCAAAAAATAATTATTTCTATTCATTTGGTTTTGTTGCAAGTTTGCAAGGTGATGAGCTTAACAACTAGATTTTCTACTAAGAGTTTATAATCTTCTGTAATGTTTACAAAGCAACACTAATTATTTAAGTTTTTTCGTGGGCGTACGAATGATTAAGTTTATGCTTTTTGTCTGTGTCTATCATTTCATGATTCTTTAGATTAACTTGGTTTATCTTCACACTTCTCGTATTGTTGCAAGTCTTAAAAATAAAAAATTTGCCATTAATTTTTTCTTTTATAAATTTTTTAGTATTTGCAGTTTGTCTAGAATCTTGCATAACTGCAGCTTTTTCTTCCTTTCCTTCAATCAGTTAAATTAGAGACTCTTAATTGCGACTTAAAGTAAATCTATGATTGCCGGAGAGATCACATATTTTTATATATAGTCTGGACTGCCAGCCAATATGACCAAACTGCCCCAAAAGCTATAGAAACTCTTTTAGAAACAAATTTTTTTTTCGCTGGACTAACAACAAATCAAAAACATGAAACAACCTGAAAAAGGAGCAAAAGCACAGCAAAGTGGAACTAAAAGAAATTCTCTTCAACCTTTGTACGGACATCACAATTTTTTTTTATAAAATCAAAGCCACAGTCACCGCATCAATGATGTCATACTTTGCTAAGCTGATCTCGCAGCCACTTACGCCACCAAAAAATCTAGCCTTGATTTCCTACAAAAAAGTCCCAAACAACTTGGCGTCTTTTCCAGATGCTGCAGCAATGACCCAACTCTTTCAAAAGCCTGCCAAAAACCCAAGCAAGTCCAGCATGACCAAAAAGAAAGAACCAATGGAGATCCAGCAAAACAGTAAAAGAAAAAAAAAATTTGCCACAATAAAAGGCTTATTCCAAAAAAACCAAAAAGCAAAAGAATAATCAAGGTCTTTTTTAATTTCTAATCTTAACAGGCTATCAGCCGGCCTATCACTTCAGTCGCTTTTAACGCCATCTAGGTCTTCAACCAATAGACACAAGACCTATCAGAACACTAATGCCAAGACGTTCACATTTAGCACATCTAATAGATCTCTAGGTCTTCCAACAAATTTATCAGGACCCACAGAAAACGTTGTTTTGCGACGCCCACCTCCAATAATAATAATACAAGACAAAACCGTTTCTTGGGTTGTTGGCCACATTAAAAGAAATGATTGTAAACATAATGCGCCGTAAAAAAAATATTAAGAGTATTTCTGCTTTTAGAACAAGTTAAAATACTTTAAGGTATTAAATCTAATAGATCTTAACAAGGAAAAAAAGGTTTTTCTGGCCAAATACTGTACCAAATATTCTATAGCTTTGTTGAAGGTTATGTATTGTGGGTTAGATATACAGACGCCACAATAATAATGATCTTTTTTTAGTGCTGTAGTCAAATTGAAAGCTGGAGCACAAGAAATTATATACGTAGACTTGTAAATACTTATTCTTAGCTTACCGCGTACAATAACGTTTGCAACATTTTTTTGGTTTGCCAAATCTACAAAATTTTAAAAGACAAAATTCTAACTCACATACAAAATTTTATAAAAAATTAATTATGATAACAAACACTTGAGCGGGTAGGTAGGGTACTCTAAAGAATGATGACGGTCAATAGTTCCAACTGGAGTTGCCCACCCACCCGCCAAAGTGTTTCTTTGAAAAAGATTAGTTTACAAACACTAGGGCGGGTAGCTTCAAAGCATCATAATCAATAGTTATAATTAAAATTGTACTTCCGCCCGCCTAATTGTTTGTAAATAAATATTTTGATAACAAACACTTGAGCGGGTAGGTGAGCAACTGCAGAGCATGTTGACGGCTAATAGTTTTAACTGTAGTTCCCCATCCACCCGCCCAAGGGTTTGTTAGCAAAAAATTAGTTTACAAACATTTGGGCGGGTAACTCCAGAACATGATGATTAATAGTTTTAACTAAAATTGTACTTCTACCCGCCTTAGAAATTGTAAATGAATATTTGATAAAAAACACTTCAGTGGGTGGGTGGAAAACTCCAAAAAATTATGATGGTCAATAGTTTCAACTGAAAATGTCCACCCACCCGCCCAAGTGTTTGTTTACAAAAGATTAGTTTACAAACACTCAGGCGGGTAACTTCAGGGCATCATCATTATTAGTTTTAACTAAAATTGTTGTTCCGCCGCCTAAATGTTTGAAAAAAATATTTTTATAACAAACATTTAGGCGGGTGTATGGGTTTCTCCAGAGCGGGCAATTACAAAGCATGATCATTAATAGTTTAAAATAAAATTGTACCTCCACCAGCCTAAGTGTTTGTAAATAATTATTTTAATAACAAACACTTGAGCGGGTAAGTGGAAAACTCCAGAACACTTTGACAATCAATAGTTACAACTGGAGTTGCCCACCCACCCGCCTAAGTGTTTGTTAGCAAAAGATAATTTTAAAAACACTTGTTCGGGTAACTCCAGAGCATGTTTATCAATAGTTTCAAATAAAATTCTACCTCTACCAGCCTATGGTTTTGTAAATAATTATTTTAATAACATTATCTTAAGCGGGCAACTCCAAAGCATCACAATCAATAGTCTCAACAAAATTTGTAGCTCCGCTCGCCTAACTGTTTGTAAATAAATACTTTAATAACAAACACTTAGGCGGGTGGGTTGGCAACTCCAGAGCATGATGACGGTCAATAGTTTCAACTAAAGTTGTCCACCCACCCGCCCAAGTGTTTGTTATCAAAAAATTAAATTAAAAACACTTGAGCGAGTAACTCCAGAGCATGATGACAGTCAATAGATTTAATTAAAATTGTACTTTTACTCGCCTAAGTGTTTGTAAATAATTTTTTTAATAACAAACAATTGGACAAGTGGGTGGGCAACTCCAAAGAATGATGACAGTCAATAGTTTTAACTGAAGTACCCACTCACCTGCCCAACTTTTTATTTTGCAAAAGATTAGTTTACAAACACTAGGGCGGGTAACTCCAGAACATTATGATCAATAGTTTCAACTAAAATTGTAGTTTTGCCCTCCTAAGTGTTTGTAAATAAATATTTTGATAACAAACACTTGGGCGGGTGGGTGGGCAACTCTAGAACCTGATGACGGTCAATAGTTTCAACTAAAGTTGCCCACCTACCCGCCCGAGTGTTTGTTATTATAAAATTATTTTACAAACACCTAAGCGGGTAACTCCAGAGCATGATGACAGTCAATAGTTTTAATTAAAATTGTACTTCTACTCGCATAAGTGTTTGTAAATAAAAAATGTAATAACAAACAATTGGGCGGGTAGGTGGGTGGGTGGGCGACTCTAAAAAATAATGACGGTCAATAGTTTTAACTAGAGTAGACACCTACCCGCCAAACTTTTTTTTTTGCAAAAGATTAGTTTACAAACACTAGGGCGGTTAAGTCCAGAGCATCATGATCAATAGTTTTAACTAAAATTGTAGTTTTGCCCTCCTAAATGTTTGTAAACAAATATTTTGATAACAAACACTTGGGCGGGTGGGTGGGCAACTCCAGAGCATGATGACGGTCAATAGTTTCAACTAAAATTGCCACCCACCCGCCCAAAGGTTTGTTATCAAAAAACTTGTTTACAAACACTTGAGCGGGTAACTCCAAAGCATGATGACAGTCAATAATTTTAATTTAAATTGTACTTCTACTCGCCTAAGTTTTTTTTAAATAAATATTTTGATAACAAACAATTGGGTAGGCGGGCAAGTCCAAAGAATGATGACGGTCAATAGTTTTAACTGAAGTACCCACCCACTTGCCCAACTTTTTTTTTGCAAAAGATTAGTTTACAAACACTAGGGCGGTTAACTCCAGAGCATCATGATCAATAGTTTCAACTAAAATTGTAGTTTTGCCCTCCTAAGTTTTTGTAAATAAATATTTTGATAACAAATACTTGGGCGGGTGGGTAGGCAACTCCAGAGCCTGATGACGGCCAAAAGTTTCAATTAAAGTTGCCCACCCACCCGCCCGAGTGTTTGTTATCAAAAAATTATTTTACAAACACTTGAGCGGGTAACTCCAGAGCATGATGACAGTCAATAGTTTTAATTAAAATTGTACTTCTACTCGCATAAGTGATTGTAAAAAAAATATTGATAACAAACAATTGGGCGGGTTGGTAGGCAACTCCAAAGAATGATGACGGTCAATAGCTTCAACTAGAATACCCACCCACCCGCCCAACTTTTTTTTTGCAAAAGATTAGTTGACAAACATTAGGGCGGTTAACTCCAGAGCATCATGATCAATAGTTTCAACTAAAATTGTAGTTTTGCCCTCCTAAGTGTTTGTAAATAAATATTTTGATAAGAAACACTTGGGCGGGTGGGTGGGCAACTCCAAAGAATGATGACGGTCAATAGTTTTAACTGGAGTACCCACCCACCCGCCCAACTTATTTTTTTGCAAAAGATTAGTTTACAAACACTAGGGCGGTTAACTCCAGAGCATCATAATCAATAGTCTCAACTAAAATTGTAGTTTTGCCCTCCTAAGTGTTTGTAAATAAATATTTTGATAAGAAACACTTGGGCGGGTGGGTGGGCAACTCCAGAGCATAATAACGGTTAATAGTTTCAACTAAAGTTGCCCACCCACCCGCCCGAGTGTTTGTTATCAAAAAATTAGTTTACAAACACTTGAGCGGGTAACTCCAGAGCATGATGACAGTCAATAGTTTTAATTAATCTTATACTTCTACTCGCCTAAGTGTTTGTAAATAAATATTTTGCTAACATACACTTGGGCGGGTGAGTTGGGCAACTCCAGAGCATAATGACGGTTTTAAGTTTTAACTTAAGTTGCCCATCCACTCTCCCAAGTGTTAATTATCAAAAAATTTGTTTACAAACACTTGGGCGAGTAACTCCAGAGACTGATGACGGTCAATAGTTTTAATTAAATTTGTATTTCTACCCGCTTAAGGGTTTGTAAATAATAATTTTGATAACAAACACTCGGGCGGATGGGTGGGCAACTCCAGAATATGCTGACAATTAATTGTTTTAACAAGAGTTGCCCACCCACCCGCCCAAGCGTTTGTTATCAAAAGATTAGTTTATAAACATTTGAGCGGGTAACTCCAGAGCATAATGACAATCAATAGTTTTAATTAAAATTGTACTTTTACCCGCCTGAGTGTTTGTAAATAAATATTTTGATAACAAACACTCGGTCGGGTGGGTGGGCAACTTTAGACCATGAAAACAATCAATAGTTTTAAATAGAGTTGCCCACTTACCCGCCTGAAGTTTGAAAGCAAAAGATTAGTTTACAAACACTAGGGCGGGTAACTCCAGAAGATCTTGATCAATAGTCACAACAAAAATTGTAGCTCCGCCCGCCTAAGTGTTTGTGAATATAATTTTGATAACAAACACTTAGGCGAGTGAGTGGGCAACTCCAGAGCATGATGACGGTTAATAGTTTCAATTGGAGTTGCCCACCCACCGCTCGAGTGTTTGTTAGCAAAAGATTAGTTTGGGTAACTCTAAAATTTGATGACGGTCAATAGTTTCAACTGAAGTTGTACTTTTACCCGCTTTAGTGTTTGTAAATAAATCTTTTGTAACAAAAACTTAGGCAAGTAGGTAGGCAACTTCAAACTATGACGGTCAATAGTTTTAACTGGAGTTGTCCACCCACCCGTCCAAATAATTGTTATCAAAAGATGAGTTTACAAAGACTCGTGCGGATAAGTTCAGAGCATGATGATCAATAGTTTCAACTAAAATTCTACCTCCATCCGCCTAAGGATTAAACAAAAAATATTTACAAACTATTAATCCAAAAAAAATAAATTAAGCAAGTAAGGGCAGTTTAAAAATGTCTAAAAAATTTATCTATTAAATAATTACGTTAAATTTGATACCAAACAAATAAGCTGATTTTGGTAAAGTTAGAACAAAAAATATAAACAAACTTTTAATCCAGAGTAAGAAATTTAGTCATCCCCTAGATCAGCTAATTTCAAAATTTATCAAAAACAACCCAAAACCAAAATAGGTTAAATTTTCTACTAATGTGTTATCAAAGTATAAAGCACGTTTTAATAAAGTTTTACCAAAAAGTATTCAAACATTTCAGCAAAGATTGAGCAACAAATATTAACAATTTTTTTATCTAGAGTAAGATATTCAGTTTTGTAACTTTTTACTAATTATTTATGGGCTTATTTCAGAATTTTTAAAAAAATAATTCAAAACCAAAATAAGTTATTTTTTTTTACTAATGAGTTTTTAAAGTATTCACTAAATTTTGGTGATGTTTGGATGAAAACATCAACAAACTTTTGACACACACACACAATCTCAAGACGCACTTATATAAAAAATAAGTGTAAATTTGTATCTCTTCACAAAGAACTTGCGAATTATATCAAAGCACTTTAAACAAAAAAAAACGCATACATTAGATATTGGTTAACAAATAAGATTATCAAGCATGTAGAGTATACTATACCCTCTCATATGCAAAAGACGTCATGAATAAACAAAGTAAAATAAAAACTAAACCCAGCCTTCAATCAAATAATTAAATAAATTAGTCAACCCAATATAAATTCGTTAATTAATTTTAATATTAATAAATTTCAAACATGACAATAGATTTAATATATCATAATCAAATATTGCGTAATATAATAACAAGGTTCTGCAAAAAGAGCAAGCAACCCGTCATGTTGATCCATAAAAAAATGAGATTAAAATTGGGGTAAGCTGAGTGATTATAATTATATTAATATATGTGAAAAGGGTCTTGCTCTGACACGTTATATTTAGTGCTTAATCATATGGATTTGTACAAGGTTTTCGTAAACGTTTATCTTGTTGGGGGTGTGCGCAGCTAATGTTAATATAATTGTAGGATCGTTATATTACAATGATGAGGATGAAACTTACTCATTTTTGGGTAATGGTACGATCATTTACAGTTAATTTTACTGAGAGGTATTACAAACGTATAAAATCAGTTTAAAATATATATAATAGTAATTTACTAAGCAACAATAATATAAATTCTGCTTTGCTTTCAAACGATTCAAACTCTTTGTTTACTTCAATCACACGCGGACAGAGAATAAGTTCAATTGATGATTATACAGGTGAATCTCAATGTAAAGTGACAGAAATAATACACAAAATTGCCTCTAAATGCATTTTCAACATTTTTTAGAATTTTAATGAAAACTGTATACTACAAAGTTTGTTTAAAAAAGATTTTATTTTCTATAACAGAGATAGTCATAATAAAATATTCACAATATAAAATTCATCCGGAACAGATATTCGCATATAAAATTCGCAGTTTTTATATTTAAATGTATGTATAAGGCAAGATATATTTTTTCCTCATACATAATTTCTAAAGCGTCGCCTCGGCTACGAAATCATGAGGGAAATGTTTAATAACACAGGGAGGTATGCATATAAGCGCGTCAATCATTTTCTTTATTTCTATTCGATTTGCAACTGTCATTCGCACATGTAACACGTTCGCAAGGTATTATCCTAAGCTATTTTATATCCAAGAATTTAAAAATAAATGATAATATTATTATGTTTTTTTTTTATAAACGTTGACAACTATTGTCATATAGCTTTCTACTTTTAAATTCTTGTCTCAAATACTGTTGTGCATCATTTAATATTTAGCTTAAATTTAAGTAGCTTAATATTCCCTATTACAATCATAAAATTTCCAATTCAATATTCAGATTGAACGATGTATTTGAAACAGCAATTGAATTTGTAGTTTTTAAAACGAGTTGCCCATATTGGCTAGTGTAGTTTAGCACAAAACCTCTATTCCGTACGGATTACGTGGCCACATAAAACGGAACAAATAAATAAAGTGTCAGATCTGATCCGTAGTGTGCCTTCCTTATGATATACCATTCAAAAATATTTTCCAATAAACATAAATACGACATCTGGATTCCAGGAATCGCCATGCATGACATCCCTCTGCTGGAAGTTCCCATAGGATTTGAGGGGACAAATGTAATTACCAAAGGTCCAGACTTAAGAAATACGCAGAGGACGCGATCGCAATGCCAAACGCGCCGATTGATATTTAAATCTGCGACTATTTATTGCGACCCACTCGACCCTTATATATTTTTATTGGGATTTCGGACGTGCAAAATTTTTTCCCCCACACGCAGAGCTGTATTTATTGGGGACAAGCGGATAAAAATGAATATAAATTGTTACATTTGAGCCCGGATAGGAATCGGGACCAATTTAATTAATTCTATCCTTATTTTCAATTACAATAAAAGAATATTAACATTATATATTTTTTTGTTACTTTAAAAACAATATATTTTTGCTGGCTGGGATAACAAAAGTGGGCTAAAGCAATAAAATAAAAAAACTCCATCCCAAACGAGGGTGTATAAAAGTTATTTGAGTATATAAGGGAAACAATATGTCCAAAGTATAAACACAAATAAAATTTAGCCTTAGGAGTTATACTTATTGATTGTAAACATTCGGCTGAATAATTTCTTTCTATTGCAGTAAAAAATGTGTTGCAGGAATATAAATTAATTTTACGATATCCTTCCTCCATTCACGTTCTAATCTAGCTAAATAAAGTGTGAGCTGAATACACATTATGTGTCACAAAGTGTAACCTTATCATTGCATTTAGGGTTCTTCCTACCAATCCCAACCCAACAACCAACTGTAAAAATTGAAAAGAACGAATGAAATGAAAATAACCCGGAGCCCAATAGAATAAAGATTCCCGTATAAATATATATTAATAATATAAAATATTGTGCTGAGAGTGGACTTGTTAAGCCTTCCTTATATATTTTTTTCTTTGTTGCTGCCAATGGAGAAAAGATCTCTTTCAATTATCCTGGAAGGAATCGTAGTTAAATTTATTTTCTCACATTCTCTGAGAGCTTTCTGATATTAAAAGGAAATGGTCTGTAGGATAGAAACAAGGTTTCAGAAAGACTGTTTTGATTATTCTAGGCCAATTATCAAGAGTATTGTTTGTTATTTTAGTTTTTTTATGATGATTTAATGAGCTATTTAAATCATGGAATAAAATTTAAAAAAATAAATTAAAAATTAAGTAAATTAGTAGTTTGATTTGATTTAACCATTTATAATATTCAGTTAAGGTGACTAAGTGGCTTCTTTCCAACATCCTGGAAAAGTTCATACTTTTAGGTATCAGTTATGTCATTTCTACATCGTTCCCGTTTAGCGCTGCTGTTACAATTTCAGTTGGTATTTCGTCCAGACCTAAAGCCTTGTTGTTGGACAACTTTAACTGTTTCTTCTTCTTCTCTTGTTCTGGTTTTTCTACGCGTTCTCCTTTGAGCAACAATTTTTCAATTATGACTTTTTTTCCATTGTTTTTGTCTTGTCATCACTATTTTGAACGTTTTTTTTCAAAGATTTTTGTCTATAGATTCTATCATTTTTTTTTCCAGCTTCTTTACTCTGCATTTTAAGCAAATGAAAACAAAAAACTAAGTTATTCCCATAATGTGTGTTCAACTTCTACGTCATAATATTTTTTTTGTAAAACAATTTTATAACCTCAACATTAAAGTTGTCAAAATTTAATATGCTCATACATATAGTGTTCCGGGGAGAGCAACAAATATAAAATTACTCTTTCTTTATGTCATGGTACTTACACTGCTTTAAAGAATGCCCAGTGTACAAGCAAGCTTCAACTTGTACTAATAAAATTAAAACGTTTAAACAACCAACCAGTAAGAATAAGGCCAAAAATAATCCAAATGTCTCGATAAAAAAACTTTTTTTACAATTGCAATCTCCAGCTAAGGAAGTGGTTAATAAATTATCTTTGAGCAAAGTTTTGATAACTAACAAAAAGCTCACTATGTTCAATATTTTGCAGAGTCAGGTTCTCAACAATTTCAAATTATGTAAAAAAGTTGTACGGAGAGAAGAGACTACACCCCTAAAACCCGTAGACACAGTTTTAGCTACTAATTATCTAAGCAAACTCTAATCCAAGTGCAAGTTATTTCCTATTGAGTTCATAGCTACACAAAACCCTTGAGATACTTACCATGCATCACGTCAAATACCAAAACTGCTCACAATCTGGCATTGTTGTACACTTAAAGATTTGACGATAAGAAATGTATTAAATTTCTCAAACAAACAAAAATAAAAGAGATTATGAGCCTACACAATTGCTCACATTATGAAGCATCGCAACAAACGGGCAAGCAAACTAACTGCGGGGCAAATAGTTAACAAACCACTTTTTCAAAAATAGTAGAAGACTATCAAGGACCAAGCACCTCAAAAATTAGAACAAGCATAATTAGTCCATCTGTAGTACAGGAATACTCATATGGTTTCAGAGAAAAATCTATCGTCTAATCGTCTCTAAGAAAACAAAAAAGTCCCCCCCCCCTCAAAAGAGTAAAAAACAGTTTAAAGGTTCAAAATTAATTAGAGTTCCGGACACTTTGTAGAAAATGATGTAAACTAAAAAATTTAGTATCTCTCATAGAAAAGTGCCTCAGACTGAAAATTAATTTTGAAACTCAGAAAGGTTGTATCAACCAAATTGTAAGCTATCTTGTTAACCTGGACGCCACTGAACTTTTTACAGAAAATAAAAATTATATCTCCAATTATAACTCGCCAGAATTGCCAATGTTTGAGGATGCTGTCATGGAATATTAGATCTTATAATAGTAATAAAGAAAACCTTATTAAATACTGCTATGATGATAACACGGATGTGATAGCACTGTCTGAAACCTGGTGGCCATTTGATAATATCAACAATGTACCAGGTTACTTTAATGTGCAGGTTAGAAGAGAAGACGGAAAAGGAAGGTGCTCTCTGCTAGTAAAAAATGATCATCGTTTCATTTCAGACGTTCCAAACTTCACCCACCTAAACTCAATTTATCAAAATTCGTATTTGCGGGTTGACGGTAGAATCAGGCTATGGACAGTTGGAAAGAATTATTTTTTTCGTGTCAAACTCCGTTCATCATTATGAGAAACTTTAACGGTCATTGCCCAAGATGGGACCACCCGTTCCATAATAGGAATGGGCTTCATCTTGAAATGATTATAGACGTTATGAACTTAGTACTGATGAATGATAAGAAACATACACATTTTAACACCATCCGAGAACAACTACTCTGGATGACAATATGGGAAGTGATAACTTTCCCTAAATTTAAACCTGCAAGCTTCTCTCGGAATCCATGCCCTTAGTAGGATGACAAATGCAGTAGTTTGGTGTCAAAAATAAAGAAGTTCTTAAAGATCTTCCAAAAAACTGGTAGATTGGAAAACTTGATCAAATTTAAAAGAACAAGTGACATTAACTAAGAAAGTGTTAAAGAAAAAAAAAACAAATTTAGAAAATTTTGTAAATCATTGAACAAAATAATGCCGACACAAGGTACCCAATCAAGTTTCTCCAATATCTTGTGCTCAGACATATATGGTACATTAGCCAAAATAAAAAACATAATTGCAACGTTCTTGAACTTAGAAGCGGCGTAAGGTGGATATAGACATTTTGGCTGACAACCTCAAAGCAAAGAAACTAGATTCTTACATAACCAGAGTGCTATACAATTTGCTAAAATGCAATGTTTTTAAAATGAAAATGGAGACTGGGTACGCCGGCCTCCCATAAGGCCCACTCCTTTTCAACATATATATGACCAGTATTAATACATACCTTCCTTGTTGCCGCACGGAGGCGGGACTCCGTCCACTAATCAGAGCGCAATCACCCAACTTTTCTCCTCTGCTCCTCAGACAAGATCTAGAGCCCAAAGCAACCACATCAAGACGAACATCATCTAAACCACCACATCAGCTGGCAATCCGCTGGGTGCCCCTCAGATGACCTTGATCACCAGCGCTGCAGCTTCCGACAACGTCACCCACTGCAACCAACGAACACTTTCTCCGGCTTCATCCGAGGCCGCCCGTTGCATTGCAGTCCATCTCTGGCTACCTCCAGGAAAAACTTTTACACCCGGTGCTTGCAAGCCTAGCCTGGGTTTCAAGACGGCCACTGATCTTTGTATTGTGCGGGTTCACGTCGATCCACAAAGAACCACTAGCTCTGCGTGAGCAACGTGGTGCACGCTATGTGCGTAGGAGAGCCGGTGTAGCAAGCGCCTGTGTGGCAAGCGTCTGTGTGACGCGTGTGTGAAGAACTTTGGTTCAACCATATAAAAAAAACAAAAGTACAAACCCGTACCACCATCGCCTCCAGGCTTGTCAGGCAACCTTTAGAAGGATGCCGATAACAAATGGCGCCCAACGTTGGGCAAGAAACGGCATAGTTCTGCCGTCCAGACCTCAACATCAACCTGAGAAGAGACAGAAGAAGAAAACTCGACGACAGCAGCGTTGCGAACGAGAAGAGGAAGAACAGTCGCTGCAGGAATACCTCGCTGATTTCGAGCGTTACGACCTTGAACTACCATCCAACCAACCGACCGCCTGGGTCGGAGTACTCACCTGCAAGTACCAAGGTCAAACCATTGACCCAAACCCCAAGTGACTTGTGGACAGAACCAGGTTCATTAAAACCGTTCTAGAACCTCTCGAACGAGACGTGGAGGCAGCGCTATCTGGCATGCAAAATTGCGATCAAATCCAGCAAATGATCAAAACCTATACCGTGCGCAAGAAATGGCCGAAATGACTCGGGTGCCTCCCCAGTGCCGGAAACCGCGGAAACCACCGCCGGAACCCGAAAAGTAAAATTTCGGACAAGCCCGTGACATGTTAATCCTCCGCGACACCAGACTTATAGTGAACCCCAAATAGACTCTTTTTTTATGTTACAGACTATTCACCACATCAGCTGGCAATCCGCTGGGTGCCCTTCAGATGACCCTGATCACCACCGCAGCAGCTTCCAACAACGTCACCCACTGCAACCAACAAACACTTCCTCCGGCTCCATCCGAGGCCGCCCGTTACCTTGCAGTCCACCTCTAGCTACTTCCAGGGAAGGCTTTTACACCCGGTGCTTCACTCCCCGCCCGGGTTTAAAGACGGCCACTGATCCTTGCCTTGTGCGGGTTCACGTCAATCCACAAACAACCACTAGCTCTGCTTGAGCGACGTGGTGCACGCTGTGTGCTTGTGTGTGTGTGTGTGCGTGCGTAGGTGGGCCTGTGTGGCAAGCGCCTGTGTAGCAAGCGTCTGTGTGACGCGTGTGTGAAAAACTTCGGTTTAACCATATAAAATAACAAAAGTACAAACCCGTACCACCATCGTCTGGGGACCACTTCCAGGCATGTCAGGCAACCTTCACAACACAACCAGAGAAGGATGCCAGTAACTCCCTGCCAGTGTGGAGCTGCTCTCTTACACAGACTTAGTAGTATAAAAAAAAGACCCGCTCCAGGCATAAGTCCAATTAAACCCTGCTATGGGGCTGCTTAGCTTGTTTGTGTAGAGGAAGGGCTTGACGCTGTGGGGAAGCAAATGTAGAGGTATAATCTTTCCAAAAAGAAAAACTCTACATTTACCAAACATCTACCTCAACTACAGGAGATTAGAAGTAGTAAGTTCATACAAATATCTAAATATTTGGCTGAACTCTAAAATGAATTAAAATAGGCAAGTGAACAATATAGTGAAAGCATGCAGTCAATATGTTGAGAGCCATTGGGAGAACAGCTTGGGGAAGCGATTCAGTAACCATGGCAGTACTTTATAAATCATTTATTAGATTTAGGTTAGAATATATTTTGCTTATTCCTTCATTTTGTAGCAAACAAAACATTGCCAAACTCGACAAAATCCAATATGAAGCAATTAGAAGCAATATTGGCGCAATGAGATCAATTCCAACTCACATTCTGGAGAGAGAGGCTTCCTTAGCGCCTCTACAGCTTTGTAAGGAAATGTTATTCAAAAAGCAGCTTTGTAAAATAATGGCAATGGGGACAAACGGTATTAATAAGATTAAACATATGGCAAGAACAATAAACCTTTCTAGGTGAGCAGAGGTCTTCCATTTTTGGTACTGGTCTTAAAACAGGTAGCACAGTACGAGAACCTAGTAGAAAACACTAAAGTGCACCAAACATCAAAGAACTAATATAGACGTGTTTTTTAGTAAAGGTAAAGACAAAGTATCAGCCCAAACCTATTTCAGGGAATTACGGATGAAGAAATGGTCAAAGTTTCACAAAATATTTACGGATGGATCAGTTTGAATAAGTCCGGAAAGATCAGTGGCAAGATGTCTATTTTCTCAACAAAGTTGTTGCCATCTATAGGGCAGTATTTAAAATGGAACAAAAAGCTCTGAAAAAAGTTGTAATCTGATCAAACTCTAAAAGTGCAGTGGAGACAATAAGAAATAAAATTGTTACTATCAAAGATAATCACCTTGTAGCACTGATCAGACTCAATATATCGGCATTGCAAAACCAGGGCTATAAAGTAGTTATATCCTAGATTCCAAGCCAAGTTGGTATTTTACGGAATGAAAAAGCAGAATTAGGGCATGAGGGACCGTTTAATAACATAAAATTCAGCCATACAGACCTCACATGCTTTACAAAAATATATCCCTTCATAAAAGAATAGAAAATTTTGCAAATTTTAGCAGTGTTAATAACAAGCCTTGGTACAGCAAAATAATCACTAGCAAGGAAATGGTGGTTCTGATGTGAAAATTTAGGTCTGGACACAACAGATCATTTAGAGATCTACATAAAATTAAAATACCGTATAATAAATCCTGTGAGTGTAGTATAGAAGGAAGACTAAATTATATTTTCTTTAAATGCCTCTTACTTAATTTAGGAATTGTATTTTTTGAATATTATCTTCCTCAACCACAATCTTTAGTTGAGACTACACTACAGCCAAAGACGTTAGAAGAGACCAAAACATCGTCCAACAACTGCACAGCCATGGCTGGCCAATTAACTACCAAAAACTTTTTTCTTGGAAAACTCTATGGCATGACCATGCCTTGCGTCCAGATTTAGCTTCAATCTCTTGACCGCTGGACAACACTTTCGTCGTGGTTGGCAATCAACTACTAGGTCAGCATTTACGCAAGGACGTATTGCACTGTAGGGAACACTACCGCCACCCCCAATTCAACTCCTAAAGAGCGGGCGCGCCAGTAACATCCCCTTAAAAACGTTTTGATTGTAAACTGAATAATTTTTTTTAGAAAAATATCATCTAGAAATTAGAACTGCTGAGATAAACCCTGCTGACCGCGATAGGCCTAGTAATTTGAAACAGGATAACCTTTACACTTACATTCTATACACATACCATTGAGCTATAGTGTTCAGATACAGGGTGCGGCAGAGAAACTAGCTGATTTGAAAGTTCAATAAAAGAAAAAATATTTCACATATCAGTTTAATTTTTTTTTTATCGTATTGTACACATCCTGGATTTTTGTTTTAAGTAGTTTTAAAAATGACATCGGACAAATGACGCCTCTCAATAGCAATACACTGATCTACCCGCTTCTTGAAATTTTGCTCTTTTGAGCATATCAACAGAAATGTTGTTGATGGCTTGGCAAATGTTGTCCTTAAAGTGTTTCAAGGTACGTAGTTTGTTATTGTAAACAATAGATTTAAAATATCCCCATAAAAAAAAGTCAAAGGGAGCTAAACCGGGGAAGCGCGCCGCTCACAGTACGTTACCCCTCAAAGAGATTAAACGCTCGTAGAAATGTGTAACAAACCCCGTTATTATTTATTAAAATAATGCCCAAACGTTCGTTTCTTTATGTCGGATAGTTTTATAAACGCGCGCTTGATATGCAGCATTATTCATAGACATTTTTGTCGAACACACGCATAACAAGCCGCGTGAATTATAACACGTATGTTAGGCAACCCTGATTGCAACTAGCTGTATTCGGGGTGGCCTACCTTGCTGCCATTAATTAAACATCGTAATTAGCCGGCTACCGACACTTTTCATGTCCGCGACATGATGTATAATTGTTGACGCAACAAATCTGCGTGTTTGTCGGCTTGCCACTCCGTTGTTTGAAGATGCACGCGGATCTAACCAATCAAACCACGTGCAATCCCATATTATCAATAAGGATTTATTACTCACCTGCGAGTGTTGTAATCCTTAGTTTGACACTGCCCATACACTGTACACTCACGGCACCCTTATTTTTTACCGAATTGCCGCACAGCTGATGTTGGACATCAGCTGTTGCTCGTGTGCTGGGCCCCATAGGCGTCCCATATGGGGTTTGCCATGGCTAAGACAAACCTCCGCCGGAAGTAAGAAGTAACCAGGAGCTTCTGTGTGCAGTAATTAGTGATTTGCTATTAATAAGTAAATCACTAGTTACTGTATGCAACCGTCCGAACCCGGCGGACGTTTGTTTATTTTGTATATTGTCATTCAGGGGAATTAGGTTTTGGAATTTTGTGGGAGTGTTTATGTATAGTTAGGGGTCATTTTGTGTAATTTAGTTTTAATTATTAGTTTGGGGTGTATAGGCCACCCCCTATGCACTCCCTATTTATGTTGGGCACCCTGTTCCCGCTCTTCCCCTTTCTACCAGATTTTTCCAAGTTTATCTCCTCTCTTTTCTTTCCCTTTAAATACCGCCGTCTAGTCCTAATAAATTAAATTGAGTCAAGTGTTTGCATCCAGTATTCAGCCTGCATTGCCAAACCAGTTCCCGATACCAGCGAAAAACCGTAAGTCAATCCGACAATATCCCAAGTCCCTTTTAAATTTTTTTTTTCTTTCTCCTGAATCCAGAGTGTGCGGCGGCCGGAAGGCAAGCCACCTCCAGATTCCCGATCCAGTTCCAGGTCCCTACCGACGTTTCCCGATCCATCTTTCTCCGAGCGGATTACCTTTTGTTATATATATATATATATTTTGTTTGGTTTTGTATTATACTTATGTCAGAATAAACGTTTTTTTTGTTACCACGTTGAGTCAGTTTTTTTGTGTCCACACTCCGGTGTGGTGGCTCCCGAGACCTTCAGTCTCCGGCCAATTAAGTGGGGAACCCTGTTGATCCCGACTGCAGATACCCCCGCATAGGTGACGCCTCACGTCCCATAGGGAAGAGACGTCACAAATGTTCCCTCAAAAGTTCTATTAAATTCTCGCAGTGTATGCTGTAGTTCCGTTCTGCTAGAACCATACGTCCCCAAATTTAATTTCTTTAAGTTTTGGGAGAAAAAATGCCTCAATCATTTCTCTGTAGCAAACTACATTCACAGTAACAGTGTGTTCTTCTTCCTCGAAAAAGTAAGGCCCAATTATCGCAACTCTTAACAATGCACACCACACAGTAACACGTTCACAATGAAGTGGCTTCTCATAAAGTTTACGGGGATTGCCACCACTCTAATAACGCATGTTTTGTTTGTTTACGCAGCCGGAAAAACAAAAATTGGCCTCATCACTGAAAAACACAAAAGCGTCGTAGGCAAGTTAAGGAACGTTTCACATGCAGTTTGGCAAGAAACAAAATTGCGTTTACTGAGCTCTTGCACCTCAGCAAGTTTGTAGGAATAAAAATTGAGTTCAAAATCCCCAGAGCACCATCCTGTTTGCGCGTCAAACGCCGGTGAAAGTGCAAAAACGACAGCCTCACCCTCTTGACGTTTTCTAAAGTTCTGAAAATCCGTTGACTTACAAGTCCTCTTTTTGCCACACTGCCACTTTACCTGAATTTGTCCACCCACAAAACAATCAATTGCCGGCCAGGAACGGAATTCGTGGAATGAATATTGTACCAAGTTTGGAAGGCACGTTGGATGGCAACCACCAAACGGCCATTTGACGGCAAACGCACGCTCCTCCTTTGTCCAACGCATAACAACAACTGGCTTGAGCAGTAACAAAACTTCAAGACCTCCTTTTTTAGATGAGACCTTCCTTACCTCTTTCTGACCACGTCTCGATCATTAGCGTCCAATTCAAATTAGCAAGTTCTCCTGCCGCACCTTGTGGTTAAGTCCCAGCATTATCGGGAGAATATCTTCTTCAACATCCACCAAAAACCTGATACTCTAGATGGTTACTCTGTCCCATCTCTAGAACGTAATTCTCTAAACGGACAAACCTCATAGCATCGTTCCATTCCCTGAGACATATCCTAGGAAAGAAACAAAGCCCAAGCTGTCATCAACCTCTTCCAACAAAACCTAGATTATAATACTAAAAATGCAAAAGCAGGTAACTAGTTCTGTATAGTACATACATAGAATCATAAATCATAAGTTAAAAAATAGAAAAAAATTATGAACAAAAATATTAATAGACAAAATAGTGATCTGATTAGACGTGGGTGTTTTAAAGATTCTTGCAATTATTTGAACAACCCTGTATATTCAATATTAACTTTTCTGTACAATTTTTTTTCAATTTCATATTAGTAACTTTAATTTAAACATTACTCACATTATATAAAATTAAAATAATAGAAGTAGTTCATTAATTCCTTTATTTTCAATTGCAAAGATCAAGTTGCACAATTTTCCCTAAATTGCCTGGAAATTGTAAACTGAAGAGCAGCCTTATAAAGTTTTAACTAGTTTATATTGTAATAATAATAATCCAGTCTAGCACAAGATGAAATCTCATAACGGTAGTTAGATAGTGTAAGAGTTTTAAAATGTTTGTTGTAGATATAACAGACATATTACCTTTTTTTTATAATGTTGGACAATATCATTAGTACCTTCTTATCTGTGATAATACAGCCGGAAACAAGATAAAAATCTCACTTTGCAGCAACGCCTTTGAAAAACTTTTAATTGCCGAAAGAGCGCTTCCAACTCGAGTGTGTCACTCAATCCAGATATCTGGTACTATAACAATGTGAATGGCTCGTTCGCGTTTCATTCTTCGCCGCGTCGTAATGAACGCTTTGAAAGCTTCGTTAGTCCATTGTAACAGGTAATGAAGATGTATGCCGTTTTATTTGCGCATAATATAGGCGTGGGGGTCTTTTAAAAATGAATCCATCTTAATACGGGTATCAAGTGAAATAATCTCGACGCGGCATTTATCCGCGTCGGATTAAGCCGAAACTGGGGGGCTGCTTGCGCCGCGGATAAACGAGGGCAATAAGGAAAAACGCCACGTTGTTTTAACCCATCGCTATATATTTTTTTAAGTCTTCCTCATTTTATACTTCCCTAACATCCCGTCGAAAGGTGGAAAATAATGAGGCGAGCGATATACTGCTCGTTTTTTTAAATTGATCGTCGCGTATGTTCTTAGAGGGAATTTGATGGGGCTGCACTCGTAAATTGTCCCCAGATAAAGAGCAAAGGTTTACATTTCACATCAGTTAACGACTTTATACTACAACAATAAAAACTAAAGAGAATTTATTTCAAATCACTACAAAAAATTAATAACATGTTCATCAATGATTAATTCATTCAACATTTCATTGACATATAATATGATGTTATTAAATATGAATAAAAATACGAAAGGTAAATTTCCTATTGAAACGAATACATGATTTATTACATTCAATCAATTTCATATTAATATGAAAATTCTTTTAAATTTATTACGACCATGTAGGGGGGCCATTAAAGCGACGACCTAAACAGTCGTATAAATAACATCGGAAAAGTTACTTCTTGCGCAGACCTACTTACATTATAAATTATGTTTAGACATAGCATTTGTAACCACAAATAATAAATAACTACTTATCTGCAGACAATGCGGTTGCATTGTTGTAATATTTATACAGTTTAAGGTAGCGTATATCAATTTTGATTTATTGTACTTAGAACTGGCAGTTGTGATTGATTTAAATTTGATGTAATAGCTCGATTTCGGTTTTAATTTGAGTTTGTTACAATATTTATAATTTCAGGGAAAATTTATGTATTTTATACTTTAATTGGCTTTTGGTTTACCAAAACAATATCTTACTTATTATTTTAGTCGATTATTATGAAACTAGTTTACTGCAAGTAAATATATCCATTTAGATTTTGATGCTCAATTATATTCAGACAAAACCATTCAAAAAGTATCTATTACTATTTTTTACATTTCCAAATTTCTTGCACAATATAACTTTATATCAGGAGCCAGGCCTTCTCTACAAGGGGGGACAGTAGTTTTTTAATTAGAGAACCTCTACATTTAATGCCGGAAAGCCGATCAACCTTGCCCCAAGGCCACTCCATACCTGTAGAATCTCTTCAAGAAGTTGCTCAAAACTACATCTACACCGGACAATCAAACTAACAACAAATTAAAAAAAAAAATCCGTTCCAAGGTGAGCACCTATTACCAAAGCTGGTTAACCACTGCATCATCTCCGTGATGCTTCTTCCGCAAGACATCTCTAGACCGAGAAGACGGTGACAAATAGCACTCAATGTAAAACCAAAAAAAAAAGAAGAAACAAAGATGCACAAATAGAAAAAAAGGGCAAAAGGAAAAAGATGGAAAAGAGGAGAAGATAAACAAAAAGCAGAAGATTAACAAACAAAAAAATACAAAAAGAAAAAGACAGAGCCGTGCCTAAACTATGTAAACTCAAAACAATAAATTCATTGACAGTACGCAGACACAGTTAAGCTGGTGAGAATACTATCCAATTAACCACTTCCATTCACAAGCCAAAAAAAAAACAGTTACTTACTTATGACGCTAAGCCGTTTTGTATTGCCAAGTGTACCCACACTACTCTGACAAAATCATGTCACACATCGTTGCAACTTTAGTAAAACTTAAAATCCAGCAGTCGCTAGATACCATCACTTTCAAAACTTTTGAGCAATTGGTAAAAACTGCCACAAAATTAAAAACCAATTTGTTCGGCCACCAACTTTTTCTACCAACTCGTTCCCAAGTTAAACCCAATTAACAGACCTACTCTATGAGTTTGACATAGTATTTAACAATAGCATCGTTCAGACGGCCAACAAGAGCATCTCCCACCAAATGCAAACTCCGGTTTGAGCTCCCCGATACATTCACAATGCTTGCCGCAAAGCCCAGATTTTTAGACAATATTACAAATTACTCACCAATGCAATCATTAACACATCCAAAAATTTAAAAACCGAAAAAACTTTTGAAATGCTTACTTTTTCACCAAGCTCAACTTAACCACCGGCTACTAGCAGATACCAATAAAAGAAAACCACATGCCATATACCGGTTTCAAGACACCGGATGGAGGCACGCAACTTCTAAAAGCTACCAGGGTAAAGCACTCCATTTTCTGCACCTACGAAGAAAGCTTGGAATCTTCCTACAAGGACAGTAAAAGAAAACTGACCTATCAATAAAATTGAACTAAAAAACCCGTAATAATATTTGACTAAAGATAAAACTGCTGTGCAAGAAGATGATAACGTTGGCCATAATGATAAATTTAAGAGCAATTACCGCCATTGGTAGACTACTAAATAATCGGAAAACTCCCAAAGAGCCGGAAACCAATAAAAATCTTAACCTCCCCAGGCCAGGTAGACGTCTTAAGAGCTATACAAAAATTACCGCGGATCCAAGTAACCATCAACGGCCAACCACGCTAGCGTAAACTTGACCCGTTTTAAGCCAAAACAAAAGTCCAATTAAAAAACATCAAATCCACCACTTCCTTGTAGTCCCCCAAGTAGGCAAAGAGATGATCCTGGAAAATTTGTAGCTGGTAAATGTAGATTCAAGCAAACCTGGACTACAGCCAGCAAAACCTTCACATTGAAAAGACTTAAGACCAACGTCTATTGAATCAGGACCCTCCCCACCAAATCGACTCCTATAAAAAAATCATGCCAAAATACGGTTTCCCGGACCAGTTAATATTCTAACAACTTATGACCGCTTTTGCCAAACCACCCTTACCCATTTTGTATTGGTACACCAAGAAGAAGCTAATCGATGAAGTGAAGCAAATTCTGGCCAACGGAATTATCATACCCAGTTTAAGCGAGTACTGCGCGCTGATAGTACTAATAACAAAAAAACAAGTTTGCCTTGCTGCCAAAAATCCTCAAATCCCTGCACAACTTTGGAGAAACAAAAGTGTTCACCAAAATAAATTTAAAGGCTAAATACCGGCCATACCATGGAAAAAAAGTTCAAACATTTGACCACGTTTGTCACTCTTGCCGTTGCTACGTACTAGAAAATGTCCTTTAAACTGAAGAATATTTTGCCTAACCTAACCTAACCTGACCTAACCTAACCTAACCTAACCTAACAAAAACAAACGGTTTAAGCGGGCTTATTTGGTAAGAACAATCTAGTGTACCTTGATCATATTGTTGCTTTTTTTTAACCATAAAAAAACATTTAACTCTTCTGTAAAAAGTCATGGGGTCACCGCCAAAGGCAACAAACTCCTCCACAGCCACCTGACCCTAATCAGAAACTACTTAAAACCCACAACATAAACAGAATACGTCTCAAAGTTTGCGGACATTGCTGCACCGCTGACCAACCTACAAAGAAGAACCGATTATTTTAATTAAACAAAAAGACTGACCGAGTCTTTAAAAAAATAAAAACAGCCATCGACCAATCGTTAAACCTACACCAACCAAAACCAATCCTAAAACTTGAGCTGCAGACGGATGTCAATTACCTAGACCTACAAGCCAGTCTTCTACCAAAAAGACAAAAAAAAAACAACTAATAGTATTCTATGAAAGCTCCCACCCTAACAAGCAAAAACAACAATACAACAGCAACAAAGTAAAGTGCCAAACGTGTGGTATAGGCAATCAAAAAATTCCAAACGTTCTTCTTGCAAACCGACAACAAGACTTTTGTTTGCCTAAACTAGTTATCAAATTGCAAGTATAAAATTACAAGATGGTTTATTCTATTAAACAAATTCAACTGTCAGGTAGAATACGTCTCCGGAGAAACCAATCACTTGCCCGACACCGTATCCCAATAATTAGATAGTAGAAGAGACAGAAGAAAACCTAGATCAATGGCGTTACCCCATAGCCATACAAAACTGAAAGTAATCAACACTGGTCAAACTGCAAAAGTGAAAACCTTTACTACAACGACACGACGTTTCCAAAAGGACTGTCCGCACACTAGAAAAATCTTTTGCCAATTTGAAAAAATGCTGCACAGAAACAAATACCAGGCCCACCAAGAGCAATTACCAATTAAACCTGATCAAAACGCAAAAAAAAAACAAAACCAGCTGGTTGTATCCAACCACCACAGAATAGAAAGAGACCCAAATAATTCGCAAAGCATACCACTGGCCAAACATGACCAAAGACGCAAAGAAGTCAAGAAAAGTTTGTGCTACAATAAAAAAAAACAGCTGCATCTCCAACCAACAAAAAATCTTAAGAAAAAAATAGTGATTAACTAGTAAAATGATACCCAAAGAAAAAACCGTTTTGTATTGACGGTGATGAACATGTGCATTTAATGGACCAAGGCAATAAACAGTATCAAACACCATTAGTCATGCCACTTCCTAAAGCACAAGTTCCTCTAGAGCTACGGGTACCTGCAAATTATTGTGTCAAAAAAAAAAACCACAATTTATCAGCCAAATCATTACCAAACCTGCAAAAAATTGAAATACTCACCACACCACCGCTACGTACCACCTCCAAACAAACCCAGTAGAATATCAACATAAAGAACCGATTTTTGTAATATCAGCCTAAAAAGACTATTAATGACAAATAAAAAATCTATAGATCCTTATTGCAGCGAACCTCAGAAAAAACTAGGACAAACTAAATTTTTTTGCAAAGCTACTAACACACAAGAAAATCCTTCTAAGCCCAAAAGATCAAGAAAAGCACCTCCAAAAAATCCAACACCGACAAAACACATATTGCAACAAAAAATATTTCGGAAAAAAAAAAAGTTCTACGGGCAGAAAGAAGATGTATTAGTCTAAATAAAGGCAAAAAAATTTGCTCCAAAATAAAACAAACCCAAAAAAAGTGATTATCACAGCAAAAAACTGCTACTAAATTAAAATATAAAATTAATCAGTTTGCGGAGCACTTAGTTTGCTGATTGTGGGAAAGTAGTTTTAATTGAAAAAACCCGCCCACCTATCTCAAACAGATCAAGCTGAACCAAAAAATGCTCTTACTAGAGATGCGCACTAAGGCAAAAAAAGTCCTCAATCAGGCCAGCTCCTAATGCCCAGTCATTCAACTCTAGTCGCCAGCTTCCACAGAAGGTGCTAGCACAAACCGCTCACCGACCACTGTAATTCGTTAACGTGGTCAATAGAATCCGTCTGCATCCTCTTTTGCACTGGACTTCCGTGCAGTAATCTCTCATTGTAAAACCAACAATGTGCATCGTTACCCAATTACATCAAGGCTAATGTAGTGTAAACAACACTCATCGCTATAGAGAATAAACCAATCTTAATAACACGCATTAAAAAAAAAAACAGAAAAACTTCCTCGTCACTGTGGAAAACTATCGCAAAACTGTCAAAATAACACAATGCTACTGTTGTCAACTTACTTTTAGCGTGCGTTAAATGCGCCAAAGCCCATATAAATTCCAAATGCAAAACCAACAAACAGTTCAAAAATGAAACCACATTCAATGGCTACACAGTTTACTACAAACTAAAAGCAAACCGCAACCGCAAAGCCAACAGTAAGGCAAGTGCTTCTCAAAAGTAGACGTCTGCTCCTTTCAGAAGCACTCCCAACGCTCTCAATGAGCAATATTATGAACAAGCTACAAAAAAGCGCAAAACGCACCAGTTTTAGCATAGCCACCAATAACAGCATCACTGCGGGAGAAGTTAACTTCAAGCAGCAGCTTCTGCAATCGATGCATAAAACTCATGCAAATTCAGGAGAAGAAAATCAAAAAACTTAAAGCTTTTATCGTGTCGTTGGTAAAGAGACAATCCAAAAATATTGACAGTCACAAAATGACACTGGAACATCTGAAGAACACCATCGTAGGGCCACCCATCAAACCCTCTCTTGCACCGTAAAAAATAGCCAAGCTCAACACCAAAAAGGCCCCTATGAAAACAAACAGAAGCTCCCACAAGAGAAACTACACACGACCAGTCAAATTCAATATCGCTTCTTTCAATGACAAAGAAGGCAGAAGTCCACCAAGACGGCAATGTCGCTGACCAGAATGAGCCTCAAAAATCTCATTCCGGTCATGAGCAAAAAGAAAGCAAATAAATTAAAGGAAGAAAGGGGTGAAACTTTAATTATTTTAAATTCAATTAAGCCATCAGCCGGCACAACTAATTAAACGCTTTTAACACCACACGGGCAATCAGCCACCAAAGCCCCTAAAGCTACCAACTCCCCAAATCTTCCATCAATCCCTGCAAGTTTGCCAGCTCCCACAAGGGCTCTAGCACAAGCCCTTCTATTACCAACCGAGATAAGTAATAATTTCCAAAGCTGATAACACACTTTGACTCTGTCAATGTAAACACCAACTGATCCGCTAATGTGGTCAAGCATCTGAATGTAGCCCTTAACACATGAAAGCTTTAGATCGATCACTGCACAGTAAATTAAGTGTTTCACTATTTATTCCAATTTGAGTATAAAAAACACTAAAATATGCTATACAAAACGTGCTAACTGCATCATGGCTGATGCGGTGCAGGCTGAGCTTATCGCTCAGGGATACAAACCAACTTCAACTAACAGCATAGGAAAGAAAGGAAAAACCTTCCCAATGCTGTATGTTCAGCTTTCGCAAGAAAATAAAAGTCGAGAGATTGGACCACATACCGCATGTTATAAGGGCTGCAAAGTTTTCCAAAAACTAAAAACTAGCCGAAACATCCAAGCCCACAGTAAGGCACCTGCTCCTTGTCCCCAGACTCGTGCTGCTCTACAGAGCTCTCCCAAAGCTTGCAAGGAAAAATCCTTTGCACAAGCAGCAAAAAATGCACAAGCGCACCTCTTTCAGCTAAAGATCAGCTGCTACATGTTTGCCACAATACTCTAAGCAACGCCTACAGAGCAGGCACAATATGTATAATGTAATTCAAAAAACCATACAAGATATCTGTAAGTTACTGTGCCTTTAATTTAGAAAAAATATCAACAAAAAAGGTTGTGTCTAAATTTTATACAAATATTTTCTATCTGTAGTAAATACAAAAAAGTTCTAATAATAAAATTTCCAAAAATATCTTCCTTGTTAAATTGTTGACTAAACATTTTATGTTAGTATAAATTTTTAATCTAATAGGTAGATCACAGAAAAATGAACTCTTCGTAAGTGCATTCTACTGCTGTGTAGGTTAGAACGCTAAATATTAATTCTGTCAGTATAGCACGTTCATTTTTTTTACTATAAAAGCGTACTTTTTAAAATGCGTTCTAAAAGTTATAAATACTGGGTTTTATTTTTTTAATAGTTCAGTAAACGCACCAATCAAAACATGCAAGTTGTGGCCTGTACAAGAACGTGCGCTTGTGTTTACTTGGGCTCCCACAAGTCAATAAAGTTTTTGATTGCCTAACCCTAATATTTTAGAACTTTTGCAAGTCTAAAATAATCTTTTTAATGAGTTTTTTTTATTTTTTATTAATCTTTGTTTGTGGCTATTTGAACAAAGTGTTTTTCGAACTGTTTGCACTTACTGAGACTGCTATCTAGAAATTTTTGAATTATCATATAAAGAATTTTGCACTTTTCAACAGTTTATGACAAAATTTGCCATTTTTAACAATATTTTATAGCCCAATTTTGCAATGCTTTAGGATTTTATAAATTTGTATCCAAATGTTGGCGTTTTCTAACAATATTTTGATGTTTTAAAACCAGATTTTGCTGTCTTTGACATTTAATAAACAAAATTTTGCTTCTTTGATAATTTATAGCCACATTTTGGTGATTTTTCTTTGAAAATCTTATGAAAGTAATTTGGAAATTAATAACAAAATGTTCAATTTATGTTTTTGATCAAAAAGAGTCAGACTCAACCTTTAACTTTGGCATTTAGACCTTCAACGTAACGTATAATTGAAGTTGTAAAATACCAACAAATGCAACTTTAAAAGAACGGTCATCGACCGACAATACTGAAAAAGTCAAGTATGACAATAATAAAACCCAGAGTAATAAAGATCATACCACCTGGTCAAATTTGCAATCCGTTCAAAAGAAAGATATTTTGGCTAGAACTGAACAGCCACTACAAAAAAAAGCCGATATCAATACCACCAGACACAAATACCAATTTAACAAAAAGTTATTTGTCACAAGTGCTTCGTAAATAATCAAATTACCGTGACTATGATTAAATTAATGTCAAACTTAGTAGCAATATCAAAGCTAAATTCACTCCTAAAAGTAACTCTTCAGTAATAAAAATTCTATATAAAATCAAATCTTCTATATTTTCAATCCCCAACTCAAAAATCGTAATATTTTAGCCAAAATTCTATATAAAATCAAGTCTTCTAAACCCAAATTTTTAATCACCAACGCAAAATTCCTAAAACTTTACCCAAAAACTCAATTTAACCAACAAATTTCCTTCAAAACTAGAGTAACCACCAATTTAAAAAGCGGTATTTTTTCTCAACTTCAGTAATAATATAGAATCAAGTTTTTTAAATCCAAATTTTTAATCCCCAACTCAAAATTCCTAATACTTTGCCCAACAAATCAATTTAACCAACAAATTTCCTTCAAAACTAGAGTAATCACCAATTTAAAAATGCGGTAAATTTTTCTCACTTTCAGTAATAACAGTTCTATATAGAATCAAGTCTTTTAAATCCAAATTTTTAATATCTAACTCAAAATTACTAATACTTTGTCCAAAAACTCAATTTAACCAAAAAAATTCCTATAAAACAAAGAGAGAAAAAGTTATTACTAATTTAAATATGCGTTCAATTTTTCATAACTTCAGTAATAAAATTTCTATAAAGAATTAAATATTCTAAATTCAAATTTTCAATCCCCAACTCAAAACTCCTAACAAATTGCTCAAAAACTCTATTTAACCAACAAAATTTCTTCAAAACTAGTGTAATCATCAATTTAAAAATGCGGTAAATTTTTCTCAACTTTAGTAATAAAAATTCTATATAGAATCAAGTCTTTTAAACCCAAATTTTTAATACCCAACTCAAAATTCCTAATACTTTGTCCAAAAACTCAATTTAACCAAAAAAATTTCTATAAAACAAGAGTTATCAATAATTTAAAAACGCGTTAAATTTTTCTCAAGTTCAGTAATTTAAATTCTATATAGAATCAAGTCTTTTGAATCAAAATTTTCAATCCCCAATTCAAAATTCGTAATAATTTACCAAAAAACTCTATTTAACCAACAAATTTCCTTCAGAACTGGTGTAATCACTAATTTAAAAATGCGGTAATTTTTATTTAAAATGAATAATCAAAATTCTATACAGAATCAAATCTGTTAAATCCAAATTTTCAATACCCAACTCAAAATTCCTAATACTTTGCCCAAAAACTCAATTTAACCAACAAATTTTCTATAAAACTAGAGTAATTACTAATTTAAAAATGTTTTAAAGTTTTTTCAACTTCACTAATAAAAGCTCTATATAGAATCAAATTTTCTAAATCCAAACTTTCAATCCCCAACTCAAAATTCCTAATACTTTACCAAAAACCTCAATTTAACCAACAAATTTCCTTCAAAACTAGAGTAATCATCAATTTGAAAATGAAGTAATTTCTTTTTAACTACAATAATCAAAATTCTGTATAGAATCAAGTCTTTTAAATCAAATTTTTTAATCCCAAACTCAAAATTTTTAATACTTTACTCAAAAACTCAATTTAACCAACAAATTTCCTACAAAACTAGAGTAATTACTAATTTAAAACGCGTTAAATTTTTTCAACTTCAATAATATGAATTCTATCTAGAATCAAATCTTCTAAATTCAAATTTTCAATGTCCAACTCAAACTTATTAATATTTTTCCAGAAAACCTCATTAAAACTTTCATTTTAATGTTCAATTAATTTATTGAAATTCCATTGTCGCTTTATCTACAATCGACATGTTAATTGTACAATTAAACCACAAACAAAATAATAATTGCTAAATACGGGTCATAGTACTTTTTGAGGTTGATGGTTGAGTGCAACCAATTGTGCAGAAAACTTATAGATCATTAATTGCAATTTATTGGCAGATATGTTAATCTCGTCACATTAGTTAACCTAACCTAACCTAAATATGACGTAGCGTTGTTATTCTATTAATATACTGTAATGTAATATAATAAAACGCAACAATAGCTTAACCATCCAACCACCACACTGAGCGTTTACGTCGTATGTTAATTTGTAGTGTTTTACTCTAATAGCCAATTCCGCTTTTCGACATTTTCTTTTAATAATCATCAGCTGATATTTTATGCGACAGCCGTACAGCAATCAAATCATAATGACTAAATATAAAGTAGAGTTGTTATATCATTAATTAATACAGTCTTAATTCTAACAATACAAACCATCTTAAAAAAAATTAAAATTAAATCAAACAAACTTAATTTAAATATTGCAATATGAATCTGATCAATCTGATCAATCTGAACCTTTAAGAAGAATTTCATAAAATTAATAAAAGTCAAAAACTTACAAAATAACCTTCTACTGCTGATTGAGACTTACCTGTAACAAAAAAATAAATTTTAGTACAAAACACAATAATAAATTAATATTTTTAACGTTCCTTAATTGACATAATTCAATTTAATACAACCTTTATACCCAGACACCAAAACATACCAATTATTTTTTTATGATCTACTGTTTTATATAATATCATAACTCAAACCGTATACAATTAACTTTATTATTATTTCTTGCCGTTAGCGTATTCCATGTAATAATTTAAGCTTTTAACCAAACTGGCGATCATTAACCTACATAGATTCGTGTAATAGTTTATTCAAACTCCCACTCATTATAATTATTATCATACAAGTATCAAAACTTTGTTTTACTAAGAAAAACATAATTAATAATCCACAAAATGAGTAATGGATAATAAAATTTCAAACATTGCAGTTTGATTGAGTATGGATTTTTGATGAGATTGCTTAATGATAATAAAGTTAAATTTTATGCAAGCTTCTCATTATAATATTTGTGTAAAATGGTTCATTTATTATTAAATTATTCAACAGGTAAAAAGGGCTTATTTTTTCTTGTTTTTTTAATACTGCTGTATAAGATTTACATAGTAATGGGCCACCCTAGATACATTTTAAAACATCTTTTCTTGAAAGAGTTCATCGTTGTAGTTTTCAATTTATTTTCCTATACTATTAAGCAATAAACATATAATTTTATCGCTTTATTTTTATTGAAAGCTATACTTTTATATGTTTTTGCTTGTGGTATGTTTAGATATTATATTATTACCACAAGAAATAATAAAAATTGATTTCGTACAATCAAAGATAAAACTAAAAAATAGACTTAAATCAATTATTATATTCTAAAATGACAAGAAAATATAAATATTTTTCATCTAAAACTAACATTCTTTGCCGTAAGCATTTATTTATTTTTCCTAGAAAAGAATCTTTCCTGATATTATTTTCTATAATGAAAATAAACAGCAAGAAATATGAGACGCGTTCAGTCGGCCAAACATGAAAAGGCTCGCAGTGCTCTATCCTCTTCTTTTCTTTTATTTGTTTGTGTCCGTGGTGCGACTAAACGCCCTGAATGGAACTAGAACCCCTTTGTCATATTGAAGTTTTTCCACCGGCTCGATAATACGAATGTTACAAGCGAAACGCGTTGAAGTTTGGAATGGCACTTTAGTCTAACTTTTTTTTTTATATACTTTACTTTCCGCGGTGAATGCAATTCTCTGTCTCACTCTTTGAGATACATGATGATAATCATTACTTAAATCTACTATACTTAATGCTCCATTCTCAAGAAATTGCACCTATTTAGTAACATGGATAAATATAAAAAGTGTACGCTGCAAAGTGGGTTGTTTAGTTTTTTTTATAATTTTAACGATTATAGAAGTTTTATCTATTTAGTTATCAATCCATATTTTTTACAAGAATAATGACCAAAACATTAAATATGCAAACCATAATCAACGATACAATTACTGTTTACATTTCATTTTGTGACCATTCAACACAATATTTCTAAAACTTTATTTTAATGTTACTAATGACTTTTCAAAAACTATTAAAGTATACTAAACATAAATTTGAAACTGCCCCTTAACTTACGTAAGCTAGCTTTCAGAATTAATATGAACGTTATTGAATGAAAGTTTGCTTCATCGGTCGCAATGTGCCTTGCATTTCCTTTGAAACCCTTGATTGCAATCATGAATAATTACATAAGTTTTAGTACAGGTGGCCAGGTATGTATAGTAAATCTAATAAATAATAATTGATGTTTGCTATTTTAAATTCTTTTTGATTTGTTGAAAACTTTTATATTAAGATATGTGTAATGAATGAATTTATTATGTATCGAATAGCCGGGCAAAATGTCCTGAATAAATATTGAATTGTTAACAACATTACTACTGTTAAAACGCATGCAGAAACAGTTTAGGCCTGACATGTATATGTTTATTTAGGTGAGTGTCGGGTTTACCTAATCGTTAGTAATGGTTGAATATATTGATAATACGAAATTATTTGGATGACCACTCATTAAATAAGATAAATCAACGTAATTGTTAGATAAATTGTGTAGCTAGGGTTGATATATTTGTCTAAATGCCCTTTCTTTAATTATCTATAATATAATATTAAAAACATCAATTTACATCAATTTACATCACTTTAATAAAAATAAAAAATAATTATAATGAAAACGATAGTATAGATAGATAGGTTTATTTGTGCTAATAAAGAAAATTTACACATGTCATAAAATTACAAATACAAAATATCAAATGCAAAAATACAAAAAACCGACTGCGCCACATTTACATTAAATAATTCAAATAAAACTTGATAACTTAAAAATATTAAAATAAACTAACGGTCAAGTTGTTTGCAACTTTTAAAATTGACAGCTCTTTTAAACATTAAAATTTGCCAAAATTAACAGTTCTAAGATGTCAAAATTTGTCGTTGTCGTAACAGATCGTAAAAATTAAAATTATATACTACTATTTTTTTTCATTCATCTTTTAATGTAAATATAATTGTTTTAGTAGATTCCTATAGATCGCACTAAATTTGATACATAACAAATACTTAGACTGCGCCAAAATTGTTTTAAATGTTTAAAACACAACTTGATTACTCAAAATATCTAGAATTAATATGTTTCAAGCTATTTGTGCAACTTTTTTTTTTTAATCATAATATTTGAATGATTTGCAAATTCTATAGGATGCAACCACTACCTGCAGACTGCGTTAATATTGTTAATTTTTAAAATATACAAATTACATCTTTGTCAGTTGCTAATCCGGACAGCTTCAGCGACATATTATATGTATTAACTATCATATTATTTTCAAACCTGATAAAAATATTTAATTTTATTTAACATTCTTATAGACTGCGCCAAATTTGTGTCTCACACATCACAATACTTAAGCAGGTTACGCCAAATAATCTGAAAAAGGTATAAATTTTTGATGCCTCCTATTATGCACAACTGATGACAAAGCATTTTGTGCTGTTAAAACATAAGTAGAAATATCAACATTCTGCTAGTGACAATTGATCAAAATTATTTATAAAATATTCCAACTCAGTCATTTTGTAAAAATTGTTGACGATAAAACACAGACTTAACATTAAACATAAAAATAATGTTAACAAAGACGACTGCGCCATTTAATAAATTTTTTATTTTTTTGTTAAAAAATGTATTAATTATTATTAAACTAATTTCCAGTTAAAAAAAAAAATTAAATCATAAAAAAAGTGTTTTCAGACCTACAAGAACTACAAGAACACAGAAAAAATATTATAATTTTGGCTTTTTGGCTTTTATGCAAAAAGCCGAGAAGTGGTAGTAAAGTATAAAAAAATCTTTGTACTACAATCTGCAGTGTACTAATTTTTAAACAATTTTTAAGCAAACATCCGGCTTCTTATCTCAGCTTGTTATTTTGTCCATCTTTTTCTTTTTATCCTTCTTGCCTGTTGTTTCTTCTTCTAATATCGTAAAACTTTTTGACGGTGTTTTTTTGAAATAAAAGTGTTTAGAGTCGCAAAAGCACTATGTCATTGCCACACTATTCCGCGATAGATGCTCGTCCTAGAGCAGAATACTTTTTTTGTGTTGTTGTGGTTTGCCGGGTATGGATAGGCATTGGGTCTTAAACAACTTCCTGCAGATGTTTAAGTGTGGAGAGACCTTAGAGCGTTTAGTTTTCCGGCATTGAGTGCAATGATACCAAGAAAGTCATTGTCAGGTCCATAGCAAAGATTTGCTGGTTAAGCCACCCTAAACTTGTAGATTTTTATTTAAAAGCGGGGGTTGCGTGGGTAGAACACGGCACCAGTTCTGTCGAAGTGGCCGTTAAGAAATGTGTACGCAAAGACGGTTGATGCAATGCCCCCAAGCGCGTGTTACTGTATGTAGTGATAATAATTATCCGCTTTTTTAGCATAAAAAAACGTTGCGTTTGTCCAACGCCATAGTCGTCTTTAGAGGTCCGTCTATATTTGGTTTTTGCAAAAGCTGTCGGCCTAATCTATTAGAAGTATAAGTAGCAAATGTTGCTGGCTATGATTTCTGTTTAACTTGAGATTTCTCTTGGAAACCGCTTAGATACGTTTTAGCAACCGTCTTCTATTTGCACTAGACCACGAATCTATCTATGTGTACCGGAAAGATAGTTACAATAGGCTCTTGTGATCTATCCGTTGGCACGTTTTGATTTCACTAAGTTGCAATGCAGATGTTGCTTGGTCCCATTGTCACGTTGGTAAAAAAGTTACCTTAGGTTTATCTGCAAGAGTAACCAAGGAGTGCATTAGTAAAACTTATAGCTCAGCAGATTCCTCATACATTTCTCTTACTTAAGCCTAAAACAAGAAGTCTGTACAAAATGCACCAGTCTTTGACTTTGAACCACTGAATCTGCTTTTTGAAGTGACTTATAACTAGTTCTACAACATTTGGTTTTCCCAGAAACTCATAGTAGCCTTTGTCAGCCTAAAAAGCCAACTTAGTTACAATGCCACAGACATTGTAGACAAAAAACTATTTTCTAAAACCACCCCAGTAAGGCGTCATCATGCTGATAAACGTCACAAAAAAGTGCAATAAAGCAACATTCTTGTAGCTTGGTCTCCGTTTTTGTATCTATCTAATTTTTTTTTCCATTGTCTATTCCTTGTTTCTGGGTTGTCCGGGTAAAATCTTAGACAATCCATGTTTTTTTTTAGTGCTCCTGGTTTCAGAAGAACTTTAACACAAAAACTTTACTAAAAATATATTTCTTTTAAAGGGCCTTAGCCTTAGCAGTTGCCGACCCAGATCATAAAGTATCTGCCTTGCCAAAAAGGAGGTTTGTTTGCTTTTTAACAGCCAAACGCGCGTTTCTTCGTCTTTTTTGCTTCAGCCCCGCAAACCCTGTGTTGACATTAGTCTGTGAACTTGGTTCAAAAGCAAAATAGTATTGAACATTAATAAAACATCCCTAGACGCACTCACTAAGTCTTTAGTTTTCAAAGTAAAATTAACCAAATAAATTTTAATTTTTTTGTTTTCCATAGTTGAATAAATAAAATTTATTTTTCTGGCTCCATACCCGCCATAAAGTCTGCAAAAAATTAAAAAAAGTCGCATAGCAAACCAATAAACGTCCCGTTGGTATGCTGGCAAAAAAAAGTTACTCTGATTTTATTTACAGATATGACCAAGGGTCTTCCCTATGATTTCTAGTTTGCAATATGTTGTTGCTTCAGTTTATGGTCTGCCTTGACTATGGTAAAAAATCGCGTTTTTTATAGCAGCTTCCGCTTTTCTGATTAGTTGTTTTTAATTGTGAAGGAAAATTCCACATAACGTAATGCCTAAAACTCCAAAAAAAATTTTTTTGTGCAATTATCAAAATATAACGAACACATTTTGTGTTTAAAACCGGTCGTAACTTTGTGCTGCCTTTAAGTAGTCTTTACTTCTTTTAGGCGCAGTCGGGTAAAAACAAAAAACACAAAATTTGCTTAAAAAAACATTGTCTGGATCCTTTTTCTTTTAAAAAATTTAACAGTATTTTGGCGTTCAACAATCGCCAAAAGTTTATTGCCGTTTTTGGACTAAAAAAAATTTGGTCGCGCTGTTGTCCAATCGGCACAAGTTACAAAAGGACTTGTTCTCAAATTTCCTAAATAATTTTTAAACTTTAAGAGTTCGTAGCAAAACGCAAAGTTTGTAAGACGCAAACCACGATTGGGACAAAAATAAGGTGTTTAGAAGAAATTGCCGCAGCGGATGCAAACCCGAAAGTAAAACAAGCTAAAATCATCCCCCCTCTCCCCACTTACTTTACCGTAGCTCAATTTAGTGACACATAAACATAAAATCCACTACTAAGATTTTTGTGAGATCTTAAGTCCAATCATCTGCTTTGAATCCCTAATTATTTGTATTTTTTTGCGCAATCCCACTTTTTGTAACTACCGTAGCCTAAGTTCAAAATTTCAATTCCCGTCAGCGGCTATACCTAACTTGTCAAATATATTTCAATGCAATCGTCTCCTTAGCAAAGCAATGGCAAACCAGCAAAGTGTCGTTTGGATTCTACGTTAAACAGTAGGTCCCCACAAACATACAAACGAGGTGTTTACGCTCGTAACAAGCACGCACTATAAGAAAAACTCCACTTTAATCCCAAAACGCGTTCTTTAACCTTTAAGAAACCGCCGCCAGTTTACTCGTAAAGATATCAAAAAATTGCAAAAAAGGTAACCAAATACTCGCTTTGACTCTTTTAAAGACTCAAACAGTATTTTGGCGTTTTATTTAAACAGAATTTTTGACATTTATGGTCCAACGTTTGACACAGGACAAAAAAAGTTTTCTAATTTTTGTCTCAGAAAAAGATAAACTCCAAATAATAAGAAATGATCTGATTTTCCGTTTGCTTCCAGTAATTTTTTCTAAGTTCTCCAACCTTTTTGGGAAAAACGTCGAACAAACAAAATAGCAAAAAAAAACTAGAAAACTGCTTCAAACCAGAGTAAATTTGCCGTCGTTTTCTCAAAAAACCATTGTTCAGTTAATCATCTGGTTTATTTAATTCTTTATCCAAAACGCTTTCTTCTTTTAACAAGTAAAAGCATCTGATTTAATTTGGCAATATAAAATTTTAGAGAAACTACAAGCATACAAATTTAGAAAGCATTTACATGCTTGTACGTCAACAATTTGGTAGTGTACTTTTTACCAAGATTTGTGTCTAAATATGATAAAACCCACTTCTTTTCTTTTCTTTAGAGACAGTACTACGGAAGCACTTCTTTGTGTATTGCTTAATCTGTTGCACTGTTTTCGTGTTGTTTTGCTTTTTCCTCCATTTCTTTTAATCATTCTCTTCGTTATCATTTTTTTTATGGCATTTCAACATTCCTCCCTTTTAAGCATTAGATTTATTATGCTCCCTGGTCCCATCTTGGTTCTTGGTTCTTAAAACCCTATGAGTTCAAGAGTTACGTAATTTACAACAAGTAGGACAGTTTTGAGTTGAATTTTGAAAGCAATTTAAAAAAGTTTAAGTTTTTTGTGACGGCATAAAAGTTTTTGGTAGATTTGAACAAGCAAGAAGAAGTCACGCTATGTTGCATGCGCATAGAATATAACAAGATTATAATTTTTCATCCTGTAACTTATGTAGAACAATGTGGCAATGTTTTTTTTAGAAATTTAAAGAATCATTTGGTTAACTTTTAATGACAAAATTATACTGTTTAAATGTATTTTTTGAATCGTAACTTTTTATCTTTATAGCTTTGTATACAATTTTCATTTATTCAAGACCTATTTTTATGATTAGCAAATGTTTGTTTAACAGTAACACGTTCCAATTATTTATATTTTCATTGTCACTGCACGCTTATAGAAATTAATAACAAGAATTAAATATTGTTAGGTATCACAGATTGTGATTCTATTGTATCAGTAGTATTTCATTGATGTAAAAAGTATGTAAACAATAAATGATAAATAACACTTTTCATTATTTTTAACATGACCCCAATAAAAAATTCAAACGACCCTGCCAGTATTTCTGGCCAGTCAATTCGTAACGAACAAACCGATCGACGGCATCCATGTATGAACCGCATATGAGTGACGGCCCGGTTAATAAAATATTACGTTTGGCAGGTGTATCGCGATGACCGTGTGCTGTGTTGTGTACGCTTTGGCATGATGGGGTTATAGTGGGCCACACAAAACACAATCGACCCTGCACTTTATCACGCAAATGTCGTTCGGCCATTCGTTGCCCCCCTCAGTGGCATTAATCGCAACTACCGTATAACACATTCCAAACATCGGTATTCGATGTTGACACAGGGGGGACGAAAGTTCGACCTGTTAACGTGTCACCCCACGTTGCGAGTCGGGTTTTGATTGATTTATTGACTTGCCAAGATTGATATCGAGGGTTTGTGGTTTAGTCAAGATATGGGGACCGTGAATTAAATAATAAATAGATTTATTGAAAAATATCAATTTTACTTTATTTTTTTAATAAAAAATAAATTTTATATTGATGTTGAGTTTGAGTTAATAACTCGTATATTATATCAAACCAAAAATAATACCTAATAATTGTTCACTTACAGCTATTAATAATAAAAAGTCAGTAAACCACCTTCTTATGTATAAGCATGTATTTTAAGCATTTATCACTATTTTTTTAATAGATTAAAAAAAATTTCAATATATTTTAATGATTTTTTTGCTTGTGCTTAAAAGACAAAATATTTATTAGCAAAAAATCAAAATTAATCAAAGAAATTCCAGGAATAAATAAAAAAACAAGAGAAATAGAAAAAGAATCAAAGTTTATTTAACGTAAGCAAAAAAAACAATAAGAACAAACAAAGAGAGACGAAAATTTGGGAAATAAATAAGAAAAAAAAAAGAAAAAAGCAATCGAAGCCACTACTGACATAAAGAAGATAGAGGAAATAAAAAAATCACAGAAAAAAATCGTTTTTTATTGATTTTTGTGTTCATAGAACGCACTATAATCCACTTCCCAATAAGTCGCAAAAATTAATTAAGTTGTTTCTAAGGTAAACCCATTATCCCTTTCGCTACGTATTTATTTAGCATATTTTTGTTTTGAAATTAGTACTGGGTTATATTTGTCCCAGCAAAACTTTAAAAAATACTGTAGGTTTAAAATATATTGTAAATTGATATAAATGTTGTCCCAATCGTTCAATGATTTAAGGTAATCACCGCATTCTATTTATAGAGACAATTTTTGCATGCATGACTAGTTTTAACCTCAGTCTATGTTGTTGAACATATGTGCAGATAAAATTCAGTGCAATTGTTGTTGGTTATAGCGTTATAAAATTATTAATTTTGTGAGAGTTAACGCAAATATGATCGAGTAAGTAGAATTTCATGTTTTTTAATAGTTTTAGTTATTTTTTTTAACAATAATTGATATTTTAATGTATCGAGACATATGTTTCCCACTAGTATTTTACACTGGGTTCATTTTATCCCAGCAATTTTTATTAGTCAGTTTCATTTTTCAGCATACGATTTTGTCGTCAAAAGGAGCTAGAACATTTAGCTAAACATCCTTCTGAAATTGAGTCAATTGAAGATTATATGAAAATAGTGGATCCGAGTATGTTGAATCTGAACAATGTTCAAGCAGCGATTCTGATTTTGTTCTTGAAAAGATAAAGAAACAATTCCATTTTCAACTGGAAGCCAATTCTATTGAGCAAAATGCTATTGATACAAAATATTGCTCCTACAGGTCCTCCTTTAAATCCAAAGCAAAAACATAATGTTGTTAAATGGGAAGACCTAAACAAGCAATTGCAACCTCGCATAAAAATACCAGATGACAAAACCTGCACAATTTTAGTTGATTTGAATAAAGGATCTTCAGAGTTAAATATATTTTTGAAATCATTTCCAAATAGCTTGTTCAAGTATACGGCTCAGTGTACAAATCAGCGCTTAGAAATTCTTGATCAAGCTATAAAAAGAAAGTAAAAGTTTACCGATTTTTATGAAATAATGATAGTTACAAGTTGCTCTTTTATTATGGCCTACAATAAGTTACCCGCAATCCATTACTACTGGTCATCTAATAACTTATTAGGAAATAAATCCATAAAGCTAGTTATATCTAGAGATAAGTTTCAACTTCTATCTAGCAAACTTTACTTTAATGCGCCAAAAAAACCAAACGGCGCTAGCAAACTTTATTATATTAAAGATGTAGTATTTTGCCGTAAAAAACGTATCTCCAGGCAAGATCAGAGAGTCCGCACCAATCAATTGATGAATCTATAGCAAAATTCAAAGAAAGATCTTCCTTGAAACATTTTGAATTTGAGAACGATGTGACGCATTAGCCGGCTATGTATATGACTTCAACATATACTTATCAAAAAAAATAAATTGGTAAATACTGCAATTTTTCAGTTTATAAGTTCGGTACAATTGGCTTTAGAAGATAAAGATATTTGTCTGGGAATATTTTTAGATTTATCCAAGGCCTTTGATAGTATTGACTATAAAAAACTCTTAACAAAGCTAAATAAATATGGAATTAGAGGAACTGCTTTGCACTGAATAAAATCCTATCTTAACTATAGATGCCATAAAGTTGTACTGTATCAACAATCTAAACAAATTGAGTCCGACATGCTAAACGTTAATGTAGGTGTCCCTCAAGGCAGCTTATTAGGCCCGTTGTTGTTTTAATTTACACAAATGATATAAATCTATGTTTAGCTGAAAATAAAGTTGACATCATAAGTTACTACCAACATCATAATTAAAGCGGAAAATTAACCTTTGCTGCTACAAAAAGCTAATGAAATTATGAATAGATGCACGGTATGGTTTATGAAAAATCGTCTAATATTAAATGAGGGCAAGACTAATATTATGCTATTTAAAACATCAACATAGCAGTACAAAACACCAACAGATCTGAGACTAAATAGCGTATTATACAAGTATTCTTCAAATATTAGATTTTTTGGCATATTTGTAGACAAGACTCTTAATTGGAAAGATCACATTAAACATCTTTTGGGAAAATTAAATAGTGACTGTTATACCATTCGCATAACTTCGAATAGATTATGTATTGACACAAGAAAGTTACTGTATTTTTCAAATTTTTGTGGAGTTTTAAAATATAGATAATTTATTTATTATTCAAATAAAGACGCTTTGGTCGTTATTAAACATGAAATATAACAAATCGTGCAAGAGAAAATTTAGTACAAACAACATATTAACTCAGTCTGCAATGTTTATTTTAGATTGCACTTTGTTTATATTCAAATATAAACATTACTTCAATGTAAATGAGTTTACGCATAGGTATAACACTAGAAATGAAAACTACATATACCCAAAATGTCGTCTAACAACACAAACTGGGGGGGGGGGGGGGGGGGAGAATAGTTGCGCAATTATAAGGGTTCACAACATCCAACTCAGCAAGAAAACGCCTGAATATTATTGAATAAAATTTTCACAGATTGTAGAAAAAAGTCCACTCTGTGTCCTCAAATTTGTAGAAATTTGATGCAATAAGTCGTTTCTTTGCAAATAATTTTTAAAAAGTGACGTTTTTAATTAGTTCTTTATTAATTTTTTACTCGTTAAATATAACTTCAAATCTTTAACAAAAAACATGAAAACATAGAGTATTGTGTCTAGTTCAACAAATAAAAAGAGTGATGACTAAAATCTTATCGTTTGGATATTGAGTTGGTTGGCGTTTTGTTCAGTAAGAACCAATTTTAATTTAAAAGCGGCGCTGTACGTGTCAATATTTGTTTAGAGAAAAAAATTCACCGATATTCTTAAAGATGCGATAGGATTTATTAATTTTTCATAACAATACTACTTGTAGCACCACAACAGGACGGGGCGACTAAACACAGCAATTCTCTAGCGTTAAGCAAATTACACAATATTTTTTATTTAAACAAAAAGTTATCAATATTGAACCGTATACCGTTATAGAGTATTACAATTATGTTTCAGACTAAATGGTTAATTATGTTTAAGTTTAATTTAATTTTATTTTTTTCTATGTGCTTCATTTTTTGACACTTTTCATTTTTTGTAAACAGCATATGAAATAAATTTATTAATATTATTATTATTATATACTTGGAAAAAGAGACAAATGTTGTCGAGGGAACCTTCTGAAGTTTCTTTTTGTTTTGACCGATTTTTACTTCGGTAAATTTGATAGATACACTGCCATTTCCACACATGCATTCCTACAAAAAAGAACATGCCAAAATTTAACAAGAAAAAAGAAAGAGAAGTTTTTGTGAAAGTATGCAGAATAAAAATGGTACCATAAGATTCTTCTTGATGGATACAAAAAAGGTAATGGTTCTCAGCAACTGCCATAAAAACACAACTGTGCAAATTAATCAAAAAGGAAAAGATGAATCACAAGTTAATTTATTAATATTATTATTATTATATACTTGGAAAAAGAGACAAATGTTGTCGAGGGAACCTTCCGAAGTTTCTTATTGTTTTGACCGATTTTTACTTCGGTAAATTTGATAGATACACTGCCATTTCCACACATGCATTCCAACAAAAAAGAACATGCCAAAATTTAACAAGAAAAAAGAAAGAGAAATTTTTGTGAAAGTATGCAGAATAAAAATGGTACCATAAGATTCTTCTTGATGGATACAAAAAAGGTAATGGTTCTCAGCAACTGCCATAAAAACACAACTGTGCAAATTAATCAAAAAGGAAAAGATGAATCACAAGTTAAAATAACGGGACCAGAAGCAATATAGTATTATAATTCTTACATGGGCGTCGTAGACCAGACCAGCGGTGACAAAAGAAAGTTTTTTACAAACTTTTTTTGTCGACTGCTGTCAGTGCTTGGATCATCTACAAGGAGATTTGTAATAAATCTAATGTCTTTTATCAAATTTTCTAGTAAACCTAGCAGATGCGCTAATATCGACAAGTCGCAAAAATGCAGTAGTAATTAGAAAACGTTCATATGGCAGATCAAAAACAAAACCTAATAAATGTAAAAGATCAACTACCAATAGTAATAAAAACTAGAAGAAGATGCCGTGGTTGCGCCAAGAAGAAAGAGGAAAAGAGAACCAAAACAATGTTCTGCTTGCAACATTCCATTATGTAATAGATGTTTTTTATTCTACCATACATAAATTTACATTTATACTTATTAGAATTAGTTGTTTTCTTTATTTTTATAATAAATAATTCATAAAACATTTAGGTATTATTCATCTTATTATACTACTGAGACATCAATATTTTTGTTAAAAATGTGCCTAAAATTATTTTAATTAAATAAATTACTTTCAGTATTGACTCTATCCCATTATCCATAAAAAAAAATTAAATTATTCAAAAAAATAAAAGTCGTATATTTTAAGCACAAATTTTACCTTTAGTAGCAAAAGAGTTATTTATGGTCTTTGAGTTTAAAAGTCTAAAGGTTACGTTGTTTACTACAATTACTTACCACAATTCTTCTTAAACAAATTTCTACAGTTTTTGTAAAACATCCAAAAAAATCAATTTCTTGGATTTAAAAATAAATAAAACACATTTACTAACAGCACTTACAAGGCCATCATTAAATGATAATACAAACAAATAAGTTTTTTAAATATATTTGTAATATAGTACATAGTAAATGTGTTTTATTTATTTTATAATAAACTCACATAGTAACAACCACCACAACTCAAGTTTTTTTCTTGGATTTGAATAAAAAAATTCCAAATTTGAATAAAAATTTGATCATTTTTTATTTAAAAATTGCAGAAAAAGTCAATTTTTGTAAATAAGATGACAAAATAATGCATATTTGGCAAGCCGCCGCGGTAAAATTTATGCCAAAACAAAAGTCAAAAAAAAAAATAAAATTCTAACTATTGAATCTCTTTAAATATCAAATACAAAAAAGTAATTGATGCCAAGAAATTTCAAACCCATTACATAATATTTAATAAAAATTAATGCAGAAATTTAAAATCGCACAAAAACAAACCATTTATGACGTAAAAAATACACAAAAAACTATTTGTCCAACCCATCTAAAGTTCTATAAAACTTTCAACTTTTCTAACATTGATCAAATCTTTAAATTTTCTATTAGTATTTAAAATCCAAATATTAGTGTAATTTTCGAAGTACTAGCAAGTTTATTTTATACCCCTCATATTTACTAAGACGTTCAACATTCTTAGAGACTCCTAAAATGAGCAAACATCCTATTTTCTGCATAAAAGTTTTATTTATTGCAATTAAATGACAAAATATTGTTTGAGATAATAATATTTATTGTATAAAATTTGCCAAAGTATGTAGAAAAATAAATTCAAATATCTTATATTTTAAACAAACAAAATTTGTATAAACCTATGTAGTTCAGTAAATTCTTCAAAAATTGCACAAAAATCGCATTTATAGCATTAAATTAAGTAAACAAAGCAAAAAATTATTATTTGCGACATAAAAAACCTAACTAATGCAAATAAAATATCTAAAAACCTATTTGGCTTATAGAAACTCATCACAAATATCCCATAATATCAAAATTAAATCAAAATTTTCCAAAAACCAAGCAAAAAACATAAATTTTGTGCGGTTCCTGCACCAATATTCAGTATATTGGTAGGTACCAAAGCAGAAATTTGGAGATCATGCCCTTTTTTTGGCAATCAAATCAAAATTAAATTTTGTTATAATTAATGGATGTTTAAACAAACATCAATTCACTTACAAAAAATTTGATAAAGTAAGTATATATTTTCTTAGCTTTTTTTGAAAAAAAAAACATAAAAATGCAACTTTATTGGTTTTGGACAACAAAAACCAACTCCAACCAAAAATCCATGAGTTAAGAACAACCAAAGAAAAGTTTAACTTTAAAGATTTATGCTTCTACTAATATAAAAACTTTGTAATCTTGTTTTCTTCATAATGTAGCTACTGGGATAGATATTCACAGCCTATTTACTAATAATAGTAATACGTTTATTTCACGCTCTGCAACCTTAAAAGTAACATAACATTTACATAGATATCTATAATGTCCCAAAATAACAAAAAATAATCCTTATAAGTTACCACAAATAAAAATCTTTTCTTTTTTGTTCCTCTACTTTTTAAATGCCCTTATCTATTCTATCCCTCTGTCGTTTCTTTTCAATATTTCACTCTTTTCCATCTGTTCTTCTTTTATCTGATTACACTTTTAACATATGTTTCCCTTAGCCTGTCCACACATTCAAATACTCTTCTTTCCAAAATCATCATTTACTAAATCTATCGCTCTCTAGGCACACTACCAGTTTATTTTATAAATATATTTATAATTTGCGCTGTTTCTAGACTCACTCACTCGTATTCTTTTAATATTTAATATTTTTCTATAATTTCTTCTAGCACTTCTTTTATTTTTCTTATTTTTACTTTCATGCATTCCTCAATTTATCTTTTTTGATTTTCTATAGACATATCTCCAATATTTTGCATGTATTGCATCTAACTTTCCTGTTCCTTACATCTTTATATTTTTGACAGTATAATATCATACTTATAACTAAACTATTAAACACAAACCTCTTTATTCTCATACAATCAAATTTTGTATTTTTACATTATTTATAAAACATTTTACCTCCGCAATACCCATTCCATTTCCAGTCATTTTTGTATTTTCTACATTACCTTCTAAAATATCTTTTCATATTTTTTTTCAACTATCTCCATGTTGTTGGCATACGCTAGAAACCACACATTTTATCTACCCAACACTGTACCCTTGTTTGCGCCAACGTCAGCTTCTCTTCTAGATCTGCTATGCAAATTGCAACTAAAATAGAAATTAATAGACAACCTTGCATCACTCTTTTTGTTGTTCAAAATCTTTCACTTATTTTTCCGTTAACCCTCACCCTGCTTGCTGCCTCCTCATACACTTTTCTTTTATTATTCTTACCAGATACTCGCTAATTTCTTTCTTTCTCATACACTTTTAAAGTTTCTCTATACCTACACTATCAAATGCTGCATTTAGACCCAAGATATATGGCCATGTATGAGTCAAGAGTATGGAATGAAAATTTGTTTTTGCTCAAACTTCCTCTTCAAAAATCCTGATTAGGTGATTTTTTTAGATTTTTTTTAGTAAACCATTTCCGAGTAATAAACAATCAAAATTTGAAAAAATTGAGTTTTTTGAATTTTTTTAGTTTTTTTACATTTTTTGATCGTGCATAATTTCTCAGAATTGCATTAAAAATAAATTATAAGATAAACTTTCCTTCAAAATTGTAAAAAAAATAAATTTTCAAAACAAACAAAATTTTCCTTAAATTTTGAAAGATTGCAAAATTTTAAAAGACAGTTTTTTTTTTAAGATGACGGTTTTTTTTTCTCACATATAAATAAAAACGTGCTTTTATATGTGCTAAAAATTTTATGTTTTTATTCATGTTTGAGAAAAAAGAAATACCCGTCATCTTATTTTAAAGAAAAACTGTCTTTTACTATCAGCAAAATTTTCAAAATTTAGGGAAAAAAAAATTTGGCTGTGAAAACTTATTCTTTGAATAATTTAAAAAAAAGTACATGATAATTTTTTTCTAAAAATGCAATCCTGAAAAGTTGCTAAATATCAAAAAATAAAAAAGCTTAAATTTCAAATTTTTAAGTATTTCTGTGGATACAATCAAAGATATCTTGGAGCATAGTGCATGGTACTTCCTGAAATTTTCAGGGTATCTTTTGCATATATAAAAGCACGTTTTTATCCATATTTGAAGAAAAAATACTTTTCTTTTAAAGAAAAATTTTTCAAAATTTAAGGAACAAAATTTTTGGCTGTGAAAACTTATTCTATGGACAATTTTAAAGAAAAAAGTAGCTTCTTCTAAGAAATTGTAAACAATAAAAAATAAAAAAAAACAAATATTAAATTTTTTAAGTATTTCTGTAGATACATTGTAAGATATCTTAGAGCGTAGTGTACGGCTCTTCCTGAAATGTTCAGAGTATTTTTTGCACATATAAAAGCACTTTTATCTATATTTAAAAAAAAAAATACCCGTTATCTTTTTTTAAGAAAAACTGTCTTTAAAAATTCTGCAAAAATTTCAAAATTTAAGAAAAAAATAGTAATCTTATTTTTTAAACAATTAAAAAAAAAAAGTTTTTTATTAGTTTTTTCCTAAAAATATAATCCTGAGAAGTTACAAACGATCAAAAAAAGTAAAAAAACGTAAAAAACTCGATTTTTTAAATTTTGATTGCATATTAATTAAAAATGGCTCACTGAAAAAAATTGAAAAAAATTACATAATCAGGATACATGTAGAAAGCATTTTCAGTGGTTTGAGCAAAAACAAAGTTTTATTCCGTACACTTAACTCATACATGGCCATATACATATATGTTTCTTCTATTTCTGGTATTTTTTTACCATATAATGTAGAATATATACATTTTACCTGGTACCTAAATGAATTAAAAGTATTCTTTTCACATCTTTTTATTTATTTATGAAATTCTATGCTTCTGCTTATATTTTTTTAAATTTTTGTTTATTTTTTTTTTATAAATTTACTTTTAACCTTTTTACACTGCTTCTGTTCTTTTAGATATTTTTTTCTGTGCCTTTGTTGTTTCTCCAGCGTTTTAATATTTTTTGGGCTTTTATCTTTTTTTGAATACATTAGCTTTTTAAATTTTTTTTTCTTTCTTTTGATATTTTTTTTACTACTAGGCCGATTGTACTCTCTAATTCCTTCATTATCTTTACTACATTTTTTTTCTTTTTTTATTTTAATTCTTTTTAGATTTTTTTTACGTTAGCACGCTTTCTTCCATCCTTTACCTTTATATATTTTTGTTTTTTAATTTCCAGTTTTCTTCTACCCCCTTTTTTCTAACATTTCTATTAGATTGTGGTATTTTATGATTTTATGTTTTTTGTGTTTGGTCATCTTATTTGATTCTTTTCCCTTCTTTCCAATTCTTAAATTAAGGGTGATTTTAACTTAAAAATAATCAATTTTCTTTCTTCAGATCCTTGTATTAAAATTTATAACTTATGCCTAGCTAGTGCTTTTCATTTTGTTTTATAATTTTCTCTAAACAAACAACAAAAATATTTCTCATCTATTTCCTTTTTTTCCATCACCCCCTTCTTGGTTTATTTTCTTTTTTATACCAGTAATTAGTAATTATTTTCAAATGTATACAGCCGGCATGTTGCGGCTAGCCAATGATTACAGTTGATGCGCTGACAGAAGAAATTGCAAATTTAGATAAAAATTTTTTTTTTTTTTAGATTTCTATATTAAAGAGGAAAATTTTGTTAGTGTATCGCACCCCGTTATTGTCAATCATTACCTCCATGACCACTAAGATATAGCCTTTAGTACTGCAAGGTGCTGACCATTTGCCACCACCATGATACTATTGGCTTTCCATTGAGCTAGCAGCATTTTTCTACTTTTTCAGAGACCACCTGTTTTCATCAATATTTCTTGATAAGAGCGTCTGCTTCCAGGTTTTAATGCTCACCTCCTCACACATTAAAAATACTCATCTATCCTAAACTTTGTCATTTACTTTTCATTAGCACATCTAAATCTTGTTATCATCTTCTTATCATTTATTAAATCTATCGCTCTCTAGGTATATTAGCAGTTCATTTTTTTTAATATATTTATAACTTGTATTGACTCACTCGTATTCTCTTAATATTTTACATTTTTTTCTGATCTCCGCTAGCATTCCTTTTATTTTTCTCATTTTCACTTTCATGCATTCTTGTAAGATTTTACATTTGTGTCAATGTCTCATTTATTTCCTTTTAACTTATTGCTCTTTTTTCTGCTTCTACTCTCAACTTATGTTTTTTTTTTAAATTTTCCATTGACCCATATCTAATATTGTGCATGTATTGCTTCTAACTGTTTCTGTTGCTTACATTTATATATTTCTGAACCGTACAATATTATACTTATAACTGAACTATCAAACATAAATCCCTTAATTCTCATACAATCAAATTTTGCTCTCGTTATTAGTTTTACAATATACATAAAAAAATTACCTCCACAATACCCATTCCATTTCCAGTTATTTTCTAATCATTTTATCATTTCTTTCATTTCTTACAATTCTTTTACTTTTTTTTGCAACTATCTCCATGTCGCATACGCAAGAGACCACATATTTTTTCTACTTAATACTATCCCCCTGTTTGCGCCAACCTCAGCTTCTTTTCTAGACCTGCTATGCAAGTCGCAATCAAAGTAGTATTCAATAAGCAACCCTATTGTATATACTCTTTTTGTTGTTCTAAACTTTTCACTCATTTTTCCGTTAACCCACACTCTGCCTGCTCTTTTATTATTTTTACCAGATACTCTTCTTTCTTTCTTATACTCTTTCAAAGTTTCTCTGTATCAACACTATCTATGCCGCATTTAGACCCAAAAATGATATATATGGCCATGTATGAGTCAAGTGTACGGAATAAAAATTTGTTTTTGCTCAAACTTCCTTTACATAAATCCTGATTATGTGAATTTTTTCAGATTTTTTTTAAAAAACCATTGTTGAGTAATAACCAATCAAAATTTGAAAAAATTGAGTTTTTTTATCGTGCATAACTTTTCAACATTGCATTTAAAAAAAAAATAATAATAAAATACTTTTTCCTTCAAAATTGCCTAAAAAATAAATGTTTACAAACAAAAAAATTTTCCAACAAAAAAATTTTCCTTAAATTTTGAAAATTTTGCAGAACTTTAAATGACAGTTTTTTTAAGATGACGTTTTTTTTTTCTCAAATATAAATAAAAACGTGTTTTTATATGTGCTAAAAATTTCATGTTTTTATCCATGTTTGAGAAAAAATAAACACCCGTCATATATTAGTTTTAAGAAAAACTGTCTTTCAAATTTCAGCAAAATTTTTAAAATTTAAGGAAAAAAAACTTATTTTTTGAATAATTTTGAAAAAAAAAGTACTTAATATTTTTTTTCTAAAAAGGCATTCCTGAAAAGTTGTTAAAAAGTTGTTAAAAAGTTATTAAAAAATAAAAAAAGCTTAAATTTGAAATTTTTAAGTATTTCTGTGGATACATTCTAAGATATCTTGGAGCGTAATGCACGGTACTTCCTGAAATTTTTTGCACATATAAAAGCACGTTTTTATACATATTTGAAAAAAAAAAATACTTGTCATCTTTTTTATAAAGAAAAACTTTTCAAAATTTAAAGAACAAAATTTTTGGCTGTGAAAACTTATTATTTGGACAGAAAAAAGTAGCTTATAATTTTCTTTCTAAAAAGCAATTCTGAGAAGTTATAAACAATGAAAAAATAAAAATAAACTTAATATTAAATTTTTCAAGTATTTTTGTGGATACATTCTAATATAATTTAGAGCGTAGTGTACGGCACTTCCTGAAAGGGTATTTTTTGCACATATAAAAGCACTTTTTATCCATATTTGAGAAAAAAAAATACCCGTTATTTTTTTTTTAACTGTCTTTTAAGCTCTGTTTAAGTTTCAAAATTTAAGAAAAAAATGTTTGGCTGTAAAAACTTATTTTTTAAACAATTAAAAAAAAGTATTTTATTAGTTTTTTCCTAAAAATGTAATCCTGAGGAGTTGCAAACGATCAAAAAAAGTAAAAAAACGTAAAAAACCAAATTTTTTAAATTTTGATTGCATATTAATTAAAAATGGCTCATTGAAAAAATCTGAAAAAAATCACATAATCAGGATTCATGTAAAGGTAAGCATTTTCAGTGGTTTGAGCAAAAACAAAGTTATTATTCCGTACACTTAACTCATACATGACCATATATATATATGTATATAAGTTTCTTCCATTTCTAGTTTTTTTTACCATATAATGTAGAATATATACATTATACCTGGTACCTCTTTCCTTTCTAAAGAAATTAAAAGTATTCTTTCCACATCTTTTTTTTATTTATAAAATTCTATGTTTCTGCTTATATTTTTTAAATTTTTGTTTATCCTTTTTTTATAAATTTACTTTTAACCTTTTCACACTGCTTCTGTTTTTTTAGATATTCTTTGTTGTTTCTCCAGCGCTTTAACATTTTTTGGGCTTTTATCTTTTTTTGAATACATTTGCTGTTTCACCAGTTGCTTTTTTAATTTTTTCTTCTTTCCTTTGATATGTTTTTTTACTACTAAGTTAAATCTTTTCTTTAATTCCTTCATAGAAAAGATATTTCTATATTTTTCCTTTTTTTTCTAATTTTTTTCAGATTTTTTTTACGTTAGCACGCTTTCTTAACACCAAACTACCTTTATATATTTTTGTTTTTTAATTTCCAGTTTTCTTCTTTTGCCCTTTTTTCTATCATTTCTATTAGATCCATTCTTTCTCTATTTTTTGTGGTATTTTTTGATTTTATGTTTCTCGTGTTTGGTCATCTTATTTGATTCTTTTTTCTTTCTTTTCATTTTTAAATTGAGGGTGATTTTAACTTAAAAATAATCAATTTTCTTTCTTCAGATCCTTGTATTAAAATTTATAACTTTTGCCTAGTGCTTCTCATTTTGTTTATAATTTTCTCTAAACAAAAAAATAATTTTCTTCTATTTCCTTTTTTTCCATCACCCCTTTCTTGATTTATTTTCTTTTTTAAACCAATAATTAGTAATTATTTTCAAATATATACAGCCGGCATGTTGCGGCTAGCCAATGACTACAGTTGATGCGTTGACAGAAGACTTTGCAAATTTGGATAAAAAAAATTTTTTTTTTAGATTTCTATATTAAAGAGGAAAATTTTGTTAGTGTATCGCACCCCGTTATTGTTAATTATTACCTCCGTGACCACTAAGAAATAGCCTTTAGTACTGCAATGTGCTGACCATTTGCCACCACCTTGATACTATTGGCTTTCCATTGAGCTAGCAGCATTTTGCTACTTTTCCAGAGACCAGCTCACCTCCTCACACATTAAAAAGCATCATTTATCCAATTTTTTTACAAAGTCCGTGTGTGTTATAAAGAAACATTCTAACTCGCAAAATAGCAATCAAGCCCAACGTGATCTTAGCCCTTACAATACACCATTTTGAAGTTATATAGCTGCATCCACAATGCCCTACTCTCAACTTGTTTTTCACATTTTTCAAACTGTCTAGCCAAACTGTAAAAGTCTGTTATTTTTTTTTACTCCGTACAAAAAAAAATTCAAACTTTCTTTACGGATTTTGTTAAAAACTTTTCAATGATTGCTTTTACCTTATCAGTGTCAACATTGAGCACGGCACAATTGACCGCAAATATTTTGACTCGCTTTGATAAAATACGCACTTTAGATTTTGTAACCGTTTTTGGCCGGAATTTGATTTTATTTAAAAAAATTAACATATTATGACAGGATTAAACTGATTTTGATTTTGTATGGTAATATTTTGCACTTTTTAACAGTTAATAATAAAATTTTGGTGTTTTTTATAATATTTTTATACTTTTTGGCTCGATTTTACTATTTTTTATATTTTATGAAAATAATTCTGCACTTTTTAACAGTTTATGACCAGATTTTGGTGCTTATGTTTAAGACTGGCTTTAAATTTTTTTTTTTGCAATTTTTTAAATTTTGTAAAAATGTGTACACTTTTTAGCATTTATGGCTTAACTTATGGTAATTTCTTATAATTTTTGAAATCTCCTGACGGGTTTTAGCTACTTTTTACATTTTATGAACAAATGACAAAAATTTTTAATTTTTAATTTTTTATAAATAGAGTTTTATACTTTTCAACCGGTTTTGACCAGATTTTAGTTATTTCTGAAAATATTTTAATAGTTTATGGCCGTATTCATTCATTTTTGACTTTTTATTAATAGAATTTAGCACTTTTCAACAGTTCTGTCATTGACTTTGCTCTTTTTGCCATTTTATAAAAAGGAATTGCATTTTTATGATTCAAGGCTATATTTTGTTATTTTTGGATATTTTATAGCCGGATTTTTAAATTTTTATGATTTTCTTTTACATTTTTTGACAGTTTTTAGCCGTACTTTGGTGCATCCTTTCAGTATTTTAATGTAACAAGACTGAATTCCGTAACTTTTAACATTTTATAAGTAGAATTTTACATTTTTCAACCGAATTTCACCGGATTTTAGTGTTTTTTTTTAATATTTTAAAAGTTTCAAACGGGAATTTTTTATTTTTTACTTTTTATGAATAAAATTTTGCACTTGTCAATAGATAATGGCAGGGTAAATAATTGAAAAAATTGTTTACGTGTTATTTTGTAAAACCGTCTTAATAATGGCGTACAGCTGAAGGTGGTTGATATTAAAAATGCTTTTAATCAATTAGTCAATTGCAACAAACCTAGATTGCAGAGACATATGCCACCATAGACTCTCACCGTACGCTTTACTCTTACCACAACAATCTTTGCTCAATGTCTACTCTGCTCTTAAGAGTCTCTCAAAAACTTCGCTTAAGATCCGTTGATGAGTAACAAAACTAGGTTATAATAATATTGTCAAAATAGGTTTCTTCTTCTTCTTCACATGCCATCTCCTACTCGGAGGCTAGCTATCATCGTGGCTATTCTAATCTTTGAAACAGCAGCTCGGAAAAGATCTTTAGAGGTGCAGCCAAAACCAGTCTCTTAGGTTCCGCATTCAGGACATTCTGCGTCTTTCCACACTTCTATTGCCTGCTATTTTCCCCAGCATATTCAGCTGCAGTACATAATATTTATCCCCTCGCATAGTATGTCCCATATATTTCAACTTTCTGATATTAATCATGTGAAGGATTTATCGGTCTTTTCCCATTCTTGTGAGGACCTCGGCATTTGGGGTTTTGTCCGTTCATGAGATCTTCAAAATTCTCTAATACGTCCACATCTCAAAAGCTTGGAGTTTGTCGCTGAGGTGTTGGTTCAGTGTCCATGCTTCCATACCATACAGTATAATTGGTAATATGTAGCATCTTACCATTCTAACACAAAGCTCTAACGTTAGATCGCAACCACAGAAGAGATCTCTTATTTTGTGGAAGGCAGTTCTAGCCATCTCTATTCTGGACTTGATTTCTACAATCTGTTCGTTTGTATTTGTTATCCACGTACCTAGGTATTTGTACTTGGTTACCTTTTGAATATAGGTGTTATCAATAAAAAGATTTGCGTTAGGTGGTATACGTGTTTTTGAGATGATCATGTATTTTGTTTTCTTGAGGTTCATATTTAATGCATATTTTGAGCTGACAGTTTTTGTGCGTTCCACTATTCTTTGCAGGTCTACAATGTTGTCTGCTACTATCACCGTGTCATCAGCGTAATTTAATGTTAATTGGTTGCCTATTAACATCAAGCCCACATAGTTTTTGAGATAAGGCTTCTTTGAATATAGCTTCTGAGTTTTTGATTGAATAACATCGGTGATAGTATACAGCCTTGCCTTACTTTCCGTTCAATGTTTATGCTTTCTGTGAAATTTTTGATCAGGCGTGTACCTCGACATTCATTCCATACATTTTTGTAGTTAAAGCCGAATAATGCTTCTTGTGTTCCTAAGCCATTCCTGAATCCAAATTGAGTGTCGCTAATATCTTGTTTGGTGTAAAGTCTTTTAAGATATTGTTTTCAGGAATGCTTTCAAGGTATGGCTCATAAGACTTATTGTTCTGTAGTCACTGCATTCTCGGGCAGTTAAATTGTAATAAATGTAGATAGATTCTAGCCATTCTTTTGGTATTACGCCTGTTCTATATATGGTATTGTATAGGTCAACGATTATTTAGATTTCCTCATCTTCTATTAGTTTTAATAGTTCTATGGGCACTTCATCTGGGCCTAAATAGGTTTCGAATGTTTAGACTGTATCAGGTCTTCCACTCATCCCCAATTTACGTTACTTTCAATTTTTTGAACAATAATTTTTGTAAAAACTTTCTCATCCATCTTACCTTTTACAACAATATTTTTTTAAAGCTTGCACACTTTCTCAAGATTTAAATCAAAATATTGCAAATAAAAAAAATCCTAAATATAACATTTTAAAATTTTAAAAAATATATGCATTAAACATTAAAACTACAATTAAAAGTTCTTCTCACTATCTACGATAACCAATTCATTAATTGTTATAGAACTAAAATCTAAGGTCGACTGTAAATCTATTCTACATTAATGGATCACACCCTTCGTACCTATAAACACATGTACTAACATAAATGTTAGTAGTTATAAACCACTAATCAATAATTTCCTAAACCAATAAATTTAACAACGTAATAACAACTTTTATAAACTTCCGTACCTTCAATCAAAGCGTAAATCCTTCGTTTCCCACCAACATCAACAGCACATATTAATTACATACAAGCGTTTAATAATGTTTTACAATTAAAGTTAACACAGCCGCACTTGATCGACATTCAACACTGACTAACCTAAGTTTTTATGCAACAAAAAACTATTTACAATTTATCGGAGATAAAATTTATGTTTAGTTCTTTCGTTATTAACATGCAAAGTACATACACATATATTCGCATTATAAATCAAATGGTTTAATAGGAAAATATGTGAAATGGTGTTTGGTGTCGTGTGCGGTTTTATATGGTTTTGTAAATTAACATTAATATTACATAATTTGTAGTAAATTATTATTAATATAAATTAAATAATAAATCTTAAGTATGATATTTTTTATTAAGCAAATTAACGTAATATTTATTGATGGAAAAGTAAAAAATAGTTTTTTAATTATTACATACAAAGTTAATAGTATTATATATTAAATTTAATTCAGTTGTCTTATATTAATTAATGAACCTGCAAGATGCATAAATCTATTGTAATATCTCTTCATATATGCATCCATAGCAAACAATACAATTAAGACTAATTACTCTATAGTCTACGCGCTCTCGCATTCAAATGTCTATTAATCCAAAACAGATGTTATCGACATTTAATAAATTCACAACATACATCATCACAGGAAACAATCAGCAAATGCACGTAACACTGAAAGTGGGTACAAACTCCTAACTCGCGGGAAGCAAAATGACAACCTGAATAAACCGTGCGGTTACTACACAATATTACACTTCGCAACCCCAATCTGCTAACAAAACAGGTATGATGGATCAGCAGCAATCTCTTCCAGTGCTGGACTGCTATTACTTCTGGACGCTGACTGATACTGTCATTTGTGCCCCCTATCCATATCCGGGCCGAATGTATCCGCATCTCCTCATGCATATTATTCAGTGAGGTCATCACTCATGTGGACACCCCAGATTACTACGAATTTTCTTTTTTTGTTTTTGAGAATATGGGATCAACCCTTTTTTTTTCGGGGGTAAATACACAATGACGCGATTATTAATTCATGTGGCGCGGAAAGGTACATTTTTATTACGCAGTTTAACGATTGTAATAAAACACATTTCAGGCGGGGACAAATGGACCTACGGACATTAATATCTGTTTAAATTATACATATCCGAGCATGGCATTAGGAATGGATATGGTTAATAAAAGAGGAAGCTATGTAAGGTAGTAGAACTTGCGTATACTATAGACTTTATTAATGTATCAAATGAACAGTATCATATTTTAAAATTTGGCTATTGTTCCAAAAAATTTACTAACTTTAATTAATTAATATCCATGCTAATGTATGTCAAAAAAATTAAAACAATAAGGTTTTTTTCCAATTAATAAAATATTATTTAAGCTTTATGATTGTGAAGTTTATTAAAGCAACAATTTTAGAATATTACATTTTGTTAGCATGGGGTTAAAATTACGCAACACTAGATTTTAAATATGTTTGATAAATAGGTCAAACTATGTTGGAGTTGGTAGTAGAAGTAACATAATTAAACATTTACCACTAAGTTCTTCTAGCTTTTGTATTTGGTGCTTATATGTACTTATATTGAAAACTGAACACAGGTAATCACAAAACCAATGACAAATATGCAAAAGAAATTTCAATCCGGATCTCATAATAATAATACAAATTAGTGTGCCCTAACAAAATGTGGAGAAAAAGCATAAGAACGCACTAATTTGCTTGAGGCAATCCGCACTATTTCTAGCAAAAAGTTTGAAGAAACAATTTTTAGCAACCAGACTCCTTCGAAGAAACAATTTAGTTTCTAGAAAAACAGAAAATATCAACGCCACAATCCTCCATTCTCTCAATTAACGAGTTCGGTAGTATAAATTATGTGATTAATTTACAGGTACACATTCAAAGACATCGGTGAGGTAGTAATACAAGCATACGCCCTCATTTGCCAAAACCGGTTGGTAAATACCGGCGTCAATCGTCAAAATAAGGAGATTTTTGTTAATTTACATTTGCAAATGACAGAGTAAAGTAGTGTTTAGGGTGTTTAGCGTTTAAACAAAAGATCCCAAAATCAACTTTTGTGTTCTGCCGTAAATTTTTGAGCTTCATTTTTACTTTACATACTTTTACTACAACCTTTTTTTCTTGTTGGACTACGTTAGGTAAAGTCAGTGGAGTGTCAAAACGCTAATTTTATTTTTACAATCGTTGTAACTGTTGACCAAAAAAATGGCAAAAAAAACTAAAGCTTAGTAGTCTTTGGTATTTGTTACGGGGTGAGAAGGCAGAAACTAAATTTAATTTTGTAGGCGTAATTTGGATTAAAGTTGCCTAAAGTTTGTAAAAAAAAAAATGGATCACTTGAGTGGGTGGGCGGGAACTAAGTTTTAAAATTATGGAAGCGTGATTTGGATTGGAGTTGCCTACTCAGCCGCCCGTGTGTTTGTGATTAAAAAATTGGATTACAAACACTTGGTTGGGTGGGCGAGAACTAAGTTTAAAAGTTAAAGACGCGTGATATAAATTGGAGTTGCCCACCCACCCGCTCTAATGTTTGTAATTAAAAAATTAGATCACAACTACTTGGGTGGGTGGGCAAAAACTAAGTTTAAAGTTGTAAACGCGTAATTTGGATTGGATTTGACCACCCACCCGCCTAAAGTTTGTGAGCAAAAAATTGGATCACAAAGACTTGGGTGGGTAGGTGGGAACTAAGTTTAAAAGTAGTGGTTGCATGATTTGGATTGGAGCTTTAAAAAAATCTATTGTTTTTGACCAAAATTTTGTTTAGCGATGATGAGGTGTGGTTTAAGAGATTGGGGCTAACGGGCTATTTGCTGACAAAAATTAAAGTCTGTCACTTTTTGGCACCAAACGTCGTCTACGTTTAGTGCCAACAATTGGTAAATTGGCCGCTTAAATCATGTAATATCTCATCTCCAGATTTTTCCCATTGGGGTTTCTTAAAATACAATTTCTACATAAATAAGCCGACTACGATTGAGGAATTGGAAGCCAATTTTACTTGCGTTATTTGCCAAATATGAGTCAAAATGTTAAGTACGCTCCCACTTGCCCGAGGGTTTCTTATCAATGAATTGGTAGTTTTATCTCTTAACAAGTCCTTTAGTGAAAGGAAGAGGATTTGTTTTCTATTATCTTGATGATTAGCACTTCAACGCTTGGGTAGGTCACTTAAGATCATGATTACCTTTAAGCAGTTTGAATTATGAAATTGGAAGTTTCTATTTTTTTTGTAAGAGTTAGAAGTCGCTTTGTCTAAGAAGAAGAAAGTGATAAACAATGTTTTGATGACTAACACTTGGGCGAGTGGGTGTGTTACTCCTGATCATGATTAACAGCAAGTAGTTTAAACTAGAATTCCTACCCACCCACCCACCCGCTCAGGTGTTTTTTATACAAGAATTGTTAGTTAGATGTTTCGTAGTCGGAGGAAGAGAAGGTAATGTACAATTTTTTACTGACCAACACTTGAGTGGGTGTGTGGGTTATTCCAAATAATAATTACCAACATGTAGTTTGAACTGAAATGCCCACTCACCCGCTTAAGTATTTGTTAACAAAAAATTAGAAGTTTTTTTTCTTTGCAAACATTCAAAGTTTTGTTTTCCAAGAAGGAGTAAGTGATGTTCAATCTTTTGATGGCCAACACTTGGGCAGATGGGTGGGTCTTCAAATAATGATTACCAGTAAGTAGTTTAAACTGGAATGCCCACCCACCCGCCCAAGTGTTTGTTAATAAAAAATTGATAGTTTTTCTTCCTTGCAAGCATTAAACAATTTTTTCCACGAAGGATGAAGTGATATATAATTTTTTGATGACTAATACTTGGGCGGGTGGGTTTTTTACTCCAAATTATAATTATTAACAAGTAGTTTACATTAGATTACCCACCCACCCGCCCAAGTGTTATCTAAGAACTGCTAGTTTCTTCTTTCTGTAAGTATTAGATGTCAGATGTCAGAAGAGAATCAGAAGAGGAGAAGGTGATATTCTATCTTTTGATGATCAAAATTTGGGGGGGCGGGTAGGTAATTCTTGATCATAATTAATAGCAGTAGTTTAAACTGGAGTGCCAACCCAACCACCCATCCAAGTGTTTGTTTCTAAGAATTGCTAGTTTCTCATCTCTAGAAGTGTTAATGTCTTTTAGTCAGAAAATAAAGTGATATTCAATATTTTGATGTGTTGGTCATCGGCGGGTAGGTGGGTTAGTTATAATAATTACCAACAAGTAGGTTAAACTGTAGTACCCACCCAAATGCTTGTTATTCAAGAAATGCTAGTTTTTCTTCTTTGTAAGTGTTGAATGTCTCTTAGTCAGTGGAGGAAGAGTTGATATTCAAAATTTTTATGACCAACACTTGGGCGGATGAGTGGGTCATTCCAAATAATGATTGAAAACCAACTTTTGATCAATGCTGACTTATCCACCTTAAAGTTTGTTAACAAGAAAATGTAAGTTTCTTCTCTTAAACCAAATCTGGGTTGGTGGGTTACTCAAAATTATGATTAACAACAGGTAATTTAAATTAGAGCGTTTCCCCATTTGTTAGTTATCATAAACATTGGATATCTTCTAGCTACAGGACTTCTAAAACTTGCAGAGAAAAAACTACTCGCTAGTAAGCATGATGTAGAGTAATCCACCTACCTAAGTGTTGATGACTAATCAATAGATTGGATATCACCTCTTCATTTTTGACAAAGAGACTTTTAACGCTTGCAAAGAAGAGAAACTTCCAATTTCTAGTTAACAAGCTTTTGGGTGAGTAAAAAGGCGTTTTAGTTTAAACTACTAGATAGTAAAAATAATCTGAAGTTATACATTTTCGCACCCAATTGTTGGTCATTAAGAGATTGAATTTATATTCCCCTCTTCTAACACAAAAACTTCTAGCGCTTGCAAAAAAAAGAAAGTTTTAAATTCTAGTTAACAAGCTTTTGGGTAAGTGAAAAAACACTCCAATTCTAACTACTTGATGGTTTTTATAATTTAGAGTGACCCAACCACCCACCCAAGTGTGGGTCATCAAGAAAAAAGATATCAACTCTTTCTTCTCTGACTAATGGACTTCTAACACTAGCAGAGAGGAAAAATTTTCAATTCTTTGACAACAACTACTAAAACGGGTGGGTGAGCATTTTAATTCAAACTACTTTCTGATAATCATGATTATCATGCACGATCTGAAATGACACTACACCCGCTTAGTTTGTTATTAAAGATTTAAAAGTTTCTTTCCTTTGTAAAAAGTTTTTTATTATTATCTTATTTTACATTAATACAGTTTTTTTGGAACGTTTTGTGCTGTTATAAGCTTTAAAATTTATTGCTATATCAATTGCAAAGATAGCAGCAATCGACTGCCAGCAGCTAATCTTGTCGCAACATAAAGAAGCCAGCCACCAGCCAGCGGAGAAATTTTATATAATTAATATTTTGTCCATGATTAAATTTGAAGCTGCAGTAGCACCGTATCAAAGTAACAGCAAGATTTCCGAGAGGATGATGTCCTGCAGACCGTCCACAACCTAAAAAAAAAACAGACCCAGCCTAGAAACAATTCCGAATTCAGAATAGCTCTAACCCTTCAGAACCAGACGGAACGGATAAAAACCACAGCAACCAGCTTTAAACATAAACTGTAGGACCTAAACACTACCATTATGTGTCTAACTAAAAATCTAAAATTAATGCCTCAACAACAGTACCCGCTCTTGCTACCACTTCTTCTACAGGTAAGTCATAGACTAACAAACAAAACAAATCCAAAACAATTTTATTAGTGCAAGCTGCAAGCAATCATCCACAAACCTCTCATAAGATAAAGATAAATCCTCCATTTATTCTCAAGTTCCTAAAAAAGACTTAACCGCCGCAGGCATCCTAGACCTTGCCGCTCTAGCAAAGGCAAGCTACAACAGACAACAAAAAATACATCACTGACCAAAAAAAAGCAAAAACGCAAAAGAACTCAAGGTAAATTCACTTTTCTACTATTGATTAGCGAGTCAACCTCATGCAGTTGCCTTCAGCGGGTAATCTTACCGGCTCTTTAAGCCAAAAGGCAGAAAAAGCATCCGCCCAAAAAAAAAACAACCAAGGTAAGATTTAGACCTGTTGCTGTGGATCTCAACTTTGCTGATAAGCACTCTAACCCAACCCTCCTTAAAATTCACGCACCTCAGGCATTTGTTTTGACAGATAAATATTTTCCCAAATTTTGAGGTAATAATCCAAAACGCTTTAGAATACCTAGCAGAAGCAGAAGTTGAACAAACACTCAAATTCCTCAGATTTTCTCCAACAAAAATCCATAGAAAAGAAAACAAACTTGTTTCTTTTCCATTGATCCCTGTGCAACTTCCAAAATAAACAAAAAGCGCAAAAATCAAGCATTTATCCAAGTTTCTGCTGGCATATCTTAATGCCAAAAATGCCAATGTCCTGCCAACTTCGAGAGATGCATTTAACAAAATTATGGTTTCAGTAGGCAAAAATGGAAAAAACCGGCGCTCTGGGTCTCGCCAAATTGCAGCAAACAAATCTTTTTGCTAGCACGGTTTCTCCACCAGCACCAATAACAGCAAACACAAACCTAAATGCAAAAATCAACGTTTTATTTGCAGAGTTTAATGATTAAAACAATTTGTAACTCTTGCGGATTGAACTTTTTACTCTAAATTCTTAAAATGCAGACATTGAAAAAGCCGTCGCACAACTTACTAATCTAATTTACACAGCAGTGGCGTAGCAAGAATTTGTAGCCCCCTTCCCAAAAACAAATGTGTATTACACTGTATACCTCCCCCCCTCCCCGAGATTTTGATAAGCTCATTTTAGGCTTTTTTGCATGACATTTGGGAGCCCCAACAACTCTTAGAGCTCGCACAAAAAAGGCCCTAGCTACGGCGCTGAACACAGCAACGAAAAAGGCTTCTAAAACTTATCAGGTTTGCGCCAAAGACTTTCTAAAGTATCATAAGCTACCAAAACATTGATACGTAGTTTTTAAAAGATCTCCAAAGGTTTACAAATCAGACAGGTTTCTATTTCAGCTATCCACGTCAAAAATGGCAACATACAATTAAAAAAAAACTAAAGCAATTGTTAGCAGCCTTAAACTCTATTGCTCACCCTCTATGACAGAAAACACAAATCTGGAGCATGTCAAAAAAGTTTAGCAAAAATCAATGATGCTAAAAGAGTTCCAACCTTCTCGAATCATAAAATTATTATAAAACTTAAAACTTGATCTGCTCCTAAACTGGACAAAATCACCAACAGAACTTTAAACTTATTCTTGCACAAAGCAACAATGGTTCTCACTAGCTAATGTAATTCTATGCACTTTTCTACAAAATAAAAAAACTTACTCAAACAATTTTCCCAAAACTAATCCCCAGACTTGCAGAGCGAGACAAAAAAATATACTCTTATAAAAGACCTGTAAACCAAATTAAAACTTAAAGTGACTAGCACCACATTCACCCAACAGCCTATTTCCATCTTCAAACGGAAGGTCTATGAGCTATACGGTCTCAAACTAGTAAAATTAAGTTTTTTCTTTTAAACCACAAAAAAATCTGAATTAATCGTGATGCCACAATGATGCAATGTAAGTCAACGTCCAACTAACCAATCAAATATGCAAACGCTTATCTCGGTTGCTATTAACCTTTTTTTTACAAGTCAGTTAATTAAGACAAACGGCCAAGCAAGTAACATCGCAATTGAGGCAAACTATTAACCGATTCAAGATCCAAGTCTAAAAACTTGCACCACCAAACGTACACATTAGTTGCACATGCAAGCAAACTCAAGAATAGCTTTTTTTACCTGCCTGTGTGCAGAAACGGACTAAGCAACATCAACCGTGCAATTTAGTAAAATTGGGACGTGCCTAATATTATAATTATTAATTATCCAACCAATGCATACATCCAATCTAGGAGCAAAAAATAGTGCAATTTGCAAAAATGAATTGACAAACAAATCACTATCTAGATGCTCCAAGACAACAACTCGGAGACGCAGCAGTGTCCCAGACCGTGCACTACATTCTAAGGTTTAACAAGGTTTATTTATTACACTTAAAAAACACCCTCAAAGAATCTCTAATATAAAGAGCGCAAGAGCGGGTATCATTCAAAAACCCAAAAAGTTTTTGACAACTCCAATGAGGATGTATAAGCTAGATTTTATAAGTTAATTGCTATATATCATCTCTGAAAAATGTTAACTAATAACCAACGCAAAGCATACAAAGACTTTGCCAACCGCAAACTAAAAATCAAGAAAAAAAAAGACGAAAAAATATAGTAAATATAAAATGACAACACAGTCAACAAAAACTTGAAAAACTGATTGCAGCAAAAGGCTTCAGAGTGGTTGAGTATTATGTTGGCAACACCTGTAGTTGAAATCCTCTAAAACACAAATGAACCAGATGGAAAAATTAGAAAAAACGTTAAAGAAGCCAGTCTATATAGCAAATGGTTGACCAATCTAGAAGAGTAACTTCTGCCCAATTTTAAATCGAAAAATAGAAAAAACTTTTCTCTAGCTACGTAAAAAAATATCATTGACAAGAAAATAAACCGTCACCTTAGATGATTGAATTTTTAAAGACATCCACATAACAAATGCTACTGTTTTTACAGATTTAGGCTAAACAAAAATAAAAAAGATATTACAGCTAACAGAAACCTGGAAAACTTTTGCAACAAAAGCTGTATCAGTTACAACGCAACATCAATCGTTAAAGCCTTCTAAAACACCAAGATAAAAAAAGAATCTCAAAATTTGGAAAAAAAAGTACATAGCAGAAGATTGACCCCTTTACTGTAGTAACTTCTGCAAGAAACACGTTACGTAAAAGATTACTCAAAAACATTGGACAAATAAAAAGCTTAATAAACCAATCCATTAAAAACTAAGCCACCCTCAAAACCATCAAAATCTTATAATAATAGCTACTACTCCGTCAACGCTAGCAACACACTACGACACCAGAGCCTATGGAAACCCAACAATCTGCAAGTCTTAAAAGGTAGAAAATTGATGCCGCAATAAAGCGTTTCCGTTAAACAGCAAAACTAACCAATCAAAGAAATGGAAATTTATCCGGACCGCTATAAAAAGACGCAATTTATCACCAATCAATTAGTCAAAGCACACCACCAGCCAAGTAATATAGAAACTAAGTAAGACCATGAACCAATTCAACAACATCTAGCAGAACGTCAGACAAACCAGAGATAAAACAAACAAAGATTCAAAACCAGATACAGATACAGATCAAATTTTTGAAAACATTCACAAAACTTTAAAAACCTTCTTAGAGCTTGAAACATGTACTTATAGCTTTTAAAATATTTCTAGACGTTTTACAACTTTAATAAAACTATGAAAATGTTATTTTATTTAAAAATGTCTAAAAAATGTGTTTGCAAATATACCTTACAAAAACGCTTCTTCTTCTTCTTAAAGTGCCCTATCCGTTCGAATGTTCGCGATCATGTTGGCTACTATTACTTTATCGACAGCTGCCCTGAAGAGTCCAGTTGTTGTTTGTCCGAACCACTGCCAAAGATTCTTAAGCCATGATGTTCTTCTTCGATTTTTCCCTGCATCACTAGGTGTAAGATATTGTACTTATCTGGTTGTCTCAATACATGGCCGAAATAAGCTAGTTTTCTGATCTTCACGGTGTTAACAATTTCCTTCTCTTTCTTCAATCTGTTCAGTACTTCTAGATTAGTGACTCGCTCTATCCAACTTATCTTCAGCATTCGTCGGTAAACCCACATCTCGAACGCATCGAGTTTTTTCAGGGTAGCCTCAATAAGGGTCCATGATTCGACCCCATACATGAGGACAGAGAAAATATAGCATCGGGTCATTCTCAATCTCAGTTCTATATTCAGGTTGTGTCCACAGAGAACTTTCTTCATGCGTATAAATGTGACTCTCGCTTGTTCGATCCTCGCTTTTATCTCTACCGAGGGGTCCCAGTCCCTGCTCAGTATTTGTCCCAGGTACTTAATTTTGCTGACTCTTTCCAACCTATTCTGCCCAACCCATAATTCTGCATCTCCGATTGGTTGCTTACTCACAGTCATGAGTTTCGTCTTCTTGAGGTTGATCTTAATCCCAAATCTCTCGCAACTTAGCACAACTTGATCCAGGAGAAGTTGAAATCCCATTATGCTATTTGCCATCAGAACTGTGTCATCTGCGTATCGAAGATTATTGATTACCACGCCGTTCACTCTTATCCCCTCATTGATTCCTGAAAGATCGATTCGGAGTACAGATTAAATTAAAGAGAAGCGGTGGCAAAATGCAGCCTTGTCTCACACCTCTTTTGATTGACATCTCCTCAGTTGTTCTGTTCCCCATTATTAGGTTTGCTTCTTGCTGCCAGTAGAGGTTTGCAATGAAGTGTAAGTCTTTGTCATCAATGCCAGTTGTCCTTAGCACTTGGATCATTTTTTCGTGCTGTACCTTGTCAAACGCCTTCTCAAAGTCTATAAAGCACATGTAGACGTCGCAGTTCATGTCTCTGCATCGCTGTGTTAAAACCTAAATGCTGAAAAGTGCTTTTCTAGTTCCTAAACTCTTTCTAAATCCAAATTGCGTATCCCCAATATGCTCTTCAATTTTTGGGTAAATTCTCTGGTGTATGATGCGCAGAAATAGCTTCAGAACGTGGCTCATCAGACTTACGGTGCAATGATCACTGCATTCTTTGGCTTTTGGTTTTTTTGCTATAGGGATAAACGTCGATTTTAACCAGTCCGATGGGATTCTTTCTCCTTCATATATATCATTAAATAGTTTAACTAATAATTTAATCGTATTCTCCCCTAGTATTTTTAGGATTTCAGTTGGAATTTGGTCAGGGCCAGTTGCTTTCCTTTTCTTGGCCGTGTTTATGGTCTTTTCGACTTCATCTCTGGTGATTGGAGGTCCAGTTAGTTTCTCCTCCGCTCCGTGATTTCTGTTCCGATCGTCCGTAAATAGTTCCTCTATATACTCTTTCCATCTGATCAACTTAAGTTCTATTTCCATAATTGTGTTTCCGTTTTTGTCTGTTATGTTATTACTTTGGTTTCTGTTTTTTATTCCGGCTGCTTCTTTAATCTTTTTATGCAAATGAAAAGTGTCGTGTCTGTTTTCACATGCTTCTATTTCTGCACATTCTTGAGAGAAGTATTAGGCTTTTGCTTCTCTAATTCTTCTTCTTATTTCCATATTGAGCTGTTTGTACATGTTCTTGTTACCCTGAATTTTTTGTTGTTTTTTTTTTCCATAAGCTCCAAGATTGCTTCCGTCATCCATGTCTTCTTCTTAATTTGCCCTTTCGGCATAAGTTTCCTTGTTATTGTTTCTTTCGTGGTCTTGGAAAACTGTTTCCATTGTTCTTCTACTGAGGTGTTATGTTCTCCTCTAGCCATCACGCTCTCTATGATATCTGTAATTTTGTTTCGGATATCAGGGTCTTTTAGCTTATCGAAATCTGGTTTCCGTTGGTATTTTGGTCTATGTATTTTCTTGAGACGACATGAGAGTTTAGCAAGTAGAAGGTTATGGTCAAATAGGACATCCGCGCCGGGATAGTTCTTTACCATTTTGACTGAATTTCTATATCGTAGATTGATGGTGATAAAATCTATTTGGTTTTCTATGATGTGGTGCGGTGAATCGCCTGGTGCTTTCTATGTATATAAGCGTTTTTTTGGTAACTTAAAATAGGTGTTCATTATTGCCATTTTATTTTCTATACAGAATTGCACCAGTCTGTCTCCTCTTTCATTCCTAACACGTAGTCCAAACTTTCCGACAACGTCTCTCTCAATTCCACATCCCACTTTTGCATTAAGGTCACCCATTAAAATCGTTACTGTATTATTTTTCAGTTTAGCTAGAATACTATCTATGTCTGTGTAGAATTTCTCTATTTTTTCTTCGTCACTTGCGGCAGTGGGGGCGTATACCTGTATGATATTAAGGTTAGTTGGAATTTCCTCTACCTGTAGCACAATCACTCTGTCTGAGATTGGCATGAAATTTATTACCGACTGCTCTACTTGTTTGGTTACGATTATTGCCACTCCATTACGATGATGTGGGCTATCTTCTCCCGAGTAGTATACAACATGTTCTTTTAGTACCAGTCGTCCTGATCCTGGCCATCTCATTTCACTAATACCCAAAACGGATATATCTAGTCGTTTCATTTCTTTGATGGTGTTATCGATTTTTCCACTCTCGTACATGCTTCTCACATTCCAAGTTCCTATATTTCTGTAGTCTCGTTTTTCAAAATTGACTTTGGCTGACCGGGAGATTCTTTGCATTTGTAGCCATTATCATGACAAAAACGCTACAATTATTTTTCCAGTGCACACAGTTAGATCCAAAAACATAGCCTAGTACAGATAAAAAAAATAAGACAAAGAAAATTGATGCTACAAGACAACAACTTACAAACAACAACTTCAAACCTTACATTATAGTTTGAAGTATATTAGAGGTTCATTGCACCTAGCAAACACATCTAAAGATCTTTCAAATCAGCCCCAAATCTACCACTACAACCTAAAGCTACGTAATACTTATTGTACCTAAAAAACTCTTCTAGCAAGTGTCCTTGCACACTATTATTATAAAAGAATTAGTTTCAACATCCAAATAATTGCTTTTTAATACAATCACAAAATATAGAACAAAACGAGTGCTTAAAAACTGGTATGGTAATATAGTCATAGAAAAGATTTCCATAAATAATCTTCGGTATGTAGAAAACACAATCTTACTAGCACAGAAAACAGAAAAACTAAAAAATTAATTAAAAAACTGTAAACAAGCAAAAATCAAAGCATGTAAGTTTTGGTTGGCAATAAATGTTGCGCGTACTCTGGACAGCTGAAAAAACCAACGTGTCTATTATCTACTAGATAAACAAACCCCCAGCAACTTTAGAAAATCTATTAATAAATCATTAAAAACTTTGGACACAACACACAAAAAAGCATCAAAAATCTGAAAAATAAAGACCACAGTTGCCTCACAAACATCAAAAAAGTCTAGAAATAGAGAAAAGTCACGCAATTCTGTAAGAAAAACAACTAACAAGTGATCACAATGCTCAAAAGATGAACAAAAAGAGAGATTAAATACCGTTTCAAGTTTTGGATCGTGTTTTTTGCTTGTCCTTGCGGAATTTGTATGTTGGAGTAGGAAAAAGTAAAGCAAATGGTGGGAGTTTATGGTGGCCTAATTTTCTGCAGAGCAAGTTTGTTGCAATTGATTAATTGGTTGAAAGCGTTTCTAATATCAATTAGGATTTCCGCTACCCAATTCTGATGTGCGCCATTATAAAGACGGTTTAAAAAAAAACTTAATCATTTTTTTAATTTTTTTATTTTGTCATAAACTTTTAAAAAATGCAAAAATCTATTCATAAACTATTAATATAGAACAATTCTATTTATAAAATGTTTAAATTTGGTCATAAAACTTTAAAAAGCACCAAAGTCATTAATTGTTGAAAAGTTCAAAATTCTATACATAAAAAGTAAAAATTAATAAAATATTTTCAGAAAGAACTAAAATTCGGTCAAAACCAGTTGAAAAGTGTAAAACTCTATTTATAAATGTTAAAAATAACTTAAATTGGTCTTGAAACATCAAGGTATTGTCAGAAAGTACGACAAAAAACTGTAAAAAATTTCTTAAAAACTTAAAAATAGCAAAATCCGTCTATAAAATATCCAAAAATAACAAAATCCAGTCTTGAATCATTAAAATATTTTTACAAAGTAACAAAACCATGTTCAAAAATGCAATTTCTGTTTATAAAATGTCAAAAATAGCCAAATCCTGCCATAAACTGTTGAAAAGTGCAAATTTCTATTTAAAAAAAATCAAAAATTAAAAAACCGGTCATAAACTATTTAATTATTTTCAGAAAAAAACAAAAATCTGGTCAAAACCGGTTGAAAAGTGAAAAACTCTTTTTATAAAATAACAAAATTCAGTATAGAACATCAAAATATTGTCAGAAAGTAGCAGATTACAGCAAAAAAACTGTAAAAAAATGCAAAAAAAATCATAAAAACTCAAAAATAGCAAAATCCGGCTTAAAAATATCCAAAAATAACAAAATCTAGCCTTAAATCATAAAAATATTGTTACAAAGTGACAAACTCCTGTTAAAAAATGCAATTACTTTTAATAAATTATCAAAAATAGCAAAATTGGTCTTTAAACATTAAGGTATACCGAGCAAATAACAAAATCCGTCTATAAAGTCAACAACAAAATTATTATAAAACATTAAAATATTTTCAAATAGATTCTAGCCAAAAACGGTTAAAAAATCCAAAATTCTATTCACAAAATGTAAAAAATAACAAATTCCAGGCATAATATATTAGAATATTGTTAAAAATCATTAAATTTTGGCCATAAGATAACAAAAAAGTGTAAAAAAACGTCATGAAATCCTAAAAATTATAATATATAATAGCCGGATTGTCTAAATTATCAAAATACTGCCTAAAAGCACAATATTCTTTTCCTGGAAAGTGAAAAATAGCAAAATTCACTTATAAAGTATAAAAATATTGTCAAAAAGTACAAAAACGCACTATCAACTGTTAAAAACTGCAACATTCTATTTATAAAATATCAAAAATGACAAAATTCTGCCATAAATTTTTTTTTAAAACCGGCCAAAAACGGTTGAAATTTTGTTCATAAATTGTCAAAACAAAAAAAATTTTTTTTTTAAATTATCAAAATTAGGCCATAAACATTTAAAAAGTGTACACATTTTTATAAGATCTTAAAAGTAACGAATTTAATCAGAAAATTTCAATAAATTATTGATAAAAACTCAAAGCTAGCCTTAAAATATTAAAATATTGTAAGAAAGCACTAAAATCCGGTCATGGAATATAAAAAATAGTAAAATCCAGCCAAAAAGTATAAAAATTTAATTATTAACTGTTAGAAAATGCAAAATTTTGTCATAAAAAAACAAATATAGTTAAATCCTGTTACAATCCGGCCAAAAACGGTTAAAAATACAAAATTTCATTTATAAAATGTCAAAATAGCAAATTCTAGCTATAAAACATCAAAATATTGTTGAAAACTATTTAAATTCGACCATAAACTGATAAATTTTTATAATAAAAAAAAGTCGCAACAATGGTAAAATCTGAATGTATATTATCAAAATATTGTCAAAAAGATTTAAAATCCGGTTATAAATTGTTGAAACGTGCAAAATTCTAATCATAAAATGTCAAAATTTGCTGTTTTTTAGCTATAAATTACAAAAATATTGTTAGAAAATACCATAAACTGTTAAAAACTAAAACGTTCTATTTATAAAAAGTCAAAAATAGCAAAATTCTGTCATAATAGCACAAATGTTAATTTAATAAGAAATTTCATTAATGATTATAAAAAGTTGTCTAAAGCTGTGCCCAGATATAAACTAAAGGCGATATTAAGTTTTAAAGCTCATCAGCATCATGACAAACGTCAAAATAAAAAATAAATATTTTGCTCTACCTTAAACCGTTTTTTTTTTGATAATCTAATGTTTATTATTGTAATCAAGTGCAGGGCAACTCCCAAGTACTTTCAATGTTAAGTTTCTTTGCAATCATTCTTTATTCATTCTAATACAGCTTGTAAATATACACCAATTTTAGTTTTATTGCAGCAAACTTCAGCAAGAGGTTTAGTAGAAAGTTTGATTCATATCTACAAAAAGCTCAACACACAATTGTAGTATATAATTAATAAACTGGTGAGAAATATTAAAAAAATTAAAACCCTTATCAAAGACATATCAAAGCAGATTTGCTATCAACACTTTTTTCATATTCTTCCATTTTTTTTCAATTATATTACACAATAGCACACTGCTCAATCATGATTTCCTTTTAATTAAAACTCCAGACAAACAAATTGAAATAAAACAAAAATAAAATGCTTCAAGTAGCACGAAAAGTGCAGGATAATTAAACGAACAATAACCACCACTAACTCACTATATTAATTTGATCATGCAATGCCATTTTGCTATATTAATTAGTGATTCTATAGATGACTAATTGAAGGCGATGTAATAGCACGCGAGAATCGTCACGTGTTGATTGATGAAATATATGCAAATAGAATCCTATAAATTTACATTCAGTATATAGAATGCGATCGGCCGTCCAAGGGGTCAATTAAAGCATCCCCTGCTAGTTTGACCTGTGGCACTTCGTCTAAGTGTCAAACTGCTATTATATATTCAGACGGCATTAATTCAAGTTTGCCATTTGTTACATTTTGCATAAATTAATATTGTAATGTTACCTTAGAGCTAGTTTACTATCTTTACTATGTATTATTGTTAACTTAAGCATTGCGTAATATTTATGATATTATGTTAGCAAATGTGAAGTCTCCTCGTTAAAATAAATAAATGTAACTAATTCTAAAACTAACATTATATAGTAAAATATACAAACAAATATGAAGGAATTGAATAAACGGGATTGGAGTAACTAAAGAGGCACTTTCTTTTGAGGTGGTTAACCGCTTCTATTTTAGCACTTAATGCAAACAAAAAGTATTTTACGGTTTTCAATTTAATGTAACACACATGTTTAGTTTATAAAATAAATTTTTTGTTTGTTTTAGAATTTACTTGTGCAATTTTAGACACCAAAATCAGACCACAATGTAAATAAATTTTTAAATTAAAAAAAAAAAACTCTAATTTCCAACTTCAAAACTAGCAAAATCTAACCTAACCTAAGTATTATTTGATTTAAAAAAATTTAGTTTATAGTAAGTAATAATTGTAGAAAATATTATTTAAATATTTTTTGCTTACATATCACAAAAATGCTATATGTGGTCTGGTAGCTCTTTTTTAGAAAGTGAACTACACAATTTAACTGTGGTTGTACCTTAAAATTTAAAGCTTGTAGTAAGGATTAAATTTTTGTTTTAAAACAAAAAGTTTCTTACTGTTTTTGTGCATTTGAAACAGATTCTAAAATTTATAAATAATGCAAACTATACCCCTACGTAGTAAGAATTCTAGTGTATGCATTCTAAATTCGATTGTTAATTATTAAAAAAAAAGTCTACTAAAATTTTAGCAACAAAATTGTACATGGTCAAGCAAAACTATCAACATTTGTGAAGCCTTTCTTGATATACCAAAGTTTAATTTAGACCACCGTACTATAGCCACGACACTACTTACCATGTCAACATGCAATCAATTGATAGTCTGCTAAAAGCACAAAAAGTTAAACAAAAAATAAAACTTAAACGGTTTTGATAGTTAATGCAACCATCAGCAATAATTAGTATTCCCTAAACAAGGATTTGACATAAATAATTTTAGCAAATTTGTTCACACTTCCGGTCTCAAATGTTTTGGACTCCACTAAGTGAATGACTAAGAAGACATTATTTTTCAGTGTGGCCAAAGGATTTCCTAAACAGTACATTTGTAGAGTCTCCAACACTAATTACTTCACAATTAGTAAAACCTATATATCCCGAAATATTTCTTCGATTATTGTTAGCAAATATGAGCGTACGTAATCAATTATCAAGCAAACAAATAAAAAACTCAAACTTTGCATCAGTTATCGGATACTAAACAAAACTACCCAAAGCAATATCCTTACATTAATATTCTAATTCTCAGACTTCAAAACCAACCCAAAACCGTCGCTAACCACCCCTTCCGACAAAATTAGACCGCAACAATTAAAGTTCTACCACGGACCCTACCATCTAAGGTTAGTCTCTAGAAGTCAAATAGCAAAGTGTACATCTTGGTTCAAACACAAACCAAAAATAACTTATTTCATAAAAGAACAGCTGATTGTCAAAAAACACATAAATTTTGTTACTGTAAGCAAAACCTTTCTCAACAACAAACTTGTTATACCTAGTTCACTTAACATTATAAAACGTTAAGCAAAATATGCTAGAAAAATTGGTCAAAATTTTAACCCAAAATCAAAAACCTTTAAAAATACTTAATTAACTAAACACCTCTTAAATCAAAAAAACTCAAACATAACCTGAAGGAAAACCTCAAGCTAAAAAACAAGTATTTTCTACGCCAAGTGACCGACTGACTGCAATTGATTAGTCGGACACAAACTCACTAACCACCATCTTCAACAAAGCTAGGCAATTAACGCCTAATGTGAGAAAACTTGGAAAATAACCTCACGGTCCTGTCACCACAAAAGAAAATTTTCAGCAACCGTTCAGTTCTACACCACAGGAACTATTTCCAGAAGCTTCTACCACCTAGAGTACATCTCCAGACGTTAATTACTAAAGTGTATATCTTGGTTTTGCTTTTGTAAGCAAGAACTCTAAAGCAACAAAAATTTGTACATGGTTCACTGAATATAAGACTCCCAGCAAGACCTGCTAAGCAATATTGGTAAAGCTTTGCCCCAAAATGAGAAACCCTTAAGGAATACCTTACAGTAACAATTCTCAAACTTATGCAAACGCCCGCTAAACTTTAAGACTTAATGATTAAAAGTAAAATCAAAACCTAACCTAACCTAACCTAACCTAACCTAAAAAAAAACGGCCCTGCTCCAACTTACTCGATCAATTCCCACCGTTTCCAACCAAACAAGCACCGGCAGTTTTTTCTCTGGCACTCCAACAAAACCAACAATCGGTAATAAGAGTCAGTTTTCAAAACAATCTTCTGACACCAAAGCAAATTACTCCCCAGCCTCGATTAGTTCTTCTACACAAAAAAAACTTTGTCACAGAAAATAAAATTGTCTCTAACAATGAACAACAAAGTTACATTTTCAACTTATGGATGTGTATAAGTATAAGTGCTACACGTTTTCAACATTAAAGATGACGTCCGCTACAACCGGCAATAAATACCAATTTTTGTCGCATAACCACTCACTTCAACAAAACAAATTCCATTTAATTCAACTAAAAAAAACTCTTGTAACAACAAAAAATATTTATATAACTCACTCAACATTATAGACTTTGGTCCAAGAAAAGTATTTTAAAAAATACCTTAAAACACCTCTCAAAGCAATAGAATCCATGCACAACCTGTAAAAAAACTTTGAACTAAAAAAACTTAAAACCAATCTGCAAAAATTTAAGGAGAGCTACTAGTAGCCCCATAGACCAACACGACAAAGAACAGATTTTTAGCAAAAAAATTAACCTTTTAGTTTCACACTACCAAAGCAACTTTCAGACACTCCTACCACTACACAGGAAACTTCTTCAAAAAACAATTAATAGT